>CM060912.1:988805131-991220131 GCA_030737875.1 Allium sativum | reverse complement strand
TCTAGTGTGTAAACATATAAATCTGTTTTTATAAGAATTAAATGTAACAGTTAACCAAGATAATACACGAGTGGTCATATGAGCGTAATAAGAAAAAGGGGTTAAGTGGGTTTGATTGAATAAAAGGATAGGGTTAAGTCAACTTGGGTATATGGACAAACTTAACCAACGTAATAATGGGGAATGATAGCAACCTATTATGAACATATAGAGGAAATATGAAAGTCATATAATAGGTAGACTTGTCCTAGGGACAAGGGAAGATGATAATAAGACTAGAGAATGGGACAACTTATATTATAAAATAAGTTGAATATAAACTACAAAGCAATAATGAGTAATCTGTTGATAAACATAACATCGGTTATGAGTAGAAAACATTAGTTAAGAGGACTAAGTAAATAACGATGAAGAGAACTAAGTAATAAGCCTTAGTTAAGGAAACTAAGCAATAAGCCTTAGTTAAGAAAACAAAGTAAACAATGATGGATTGTGGCGACATCAACAGATGGAAGTATAACTGAATAAGAAGATATGAGGAAAAACTTATATAAGAAATGAGTTAATATGTATAATGTGGTGTAAAGCTTATTAAGGAAACTTACAAGTAATGAGTCATGCATGAAACATTAATAAGCAAGAGAAACTTGGTAATTAGAATCGAAAGGCAATATAAATAAGGATAACCAGGTTATAAAGAAACTTGATGAAGCAGAACAAGCGCATAATTGGACAATTAGACATAGTTCTAATAACACGTAAGAGTGAGGCGCTTGGATCGGTCCATACATTAGAGGATGAATAACCATAAGGGGTAGGTCATCAGGATGTCAAAAGACACAAAGAGGAGCCCATGTCCATCTAGATATTCTTGTAGGCTCCAACGGACTGGGTTAAGAAGCAAGCGGCTTCCAGGGACGTAGGGTACTCTTGGTATTCCTCTGTGTGGCAGATGATACGCCTGTGCTCATAGAGTGTGACACCCCATCTCCATTAAGGTCACTCACAAAGGGAATGCCTTAATTTTCGTGGAGTGTTTATTGTGTATAGAACAGAAAAGTAAACACGACAGATAAATATATTGGTACTTGGAAAGTAAAAACAACTTTTATTGCAGTGGAGAAATAGTTTGGTTACATCACATCAAAAACCAACTACAAAACCACATACACTTATTATCCTTCTTGACAAATAAGTTCTGAGTACATAAAATAAAAGACATAACCCCAACATAAAATAGCCATAAATAAGATAGGCTGAACTTTACTTCAGCAATCTAAGCAACTTCCAAAAGAAAGAGATAAAGCTTTCCAAATCAAGCTCCACTAGTACTTGTCCCACCCTGAGCACCTGGGGGAGGGGGGAAGGAAGAAAAGAGGTGGAAACAAAGAGGGTCAGACATAAAGTCTAGCGAGTGCAATAGCTTTAACAATATAATCATTAATGTAACTAGGATAAGGCATAAGCTGGTAAATAAGGAAATGACTGTGAGCAAATGGGCATGACAGAGCAAACAATGGAAATAAGATGAACAAAGATAACGTTAAAGGCGCACCTAATCACTGTAAGATAATTACTACATTGCACCACACCAAACACTCTAAAAGTTGATCCCGACTAAAGAACTTAATAACGATAATGGTAGTTTCGTGTACCCCTAGCTGTCTTCATAGGTGCCGTCTGCCCCCATCTCCACTAGTTGTACCCACTACCCTCATTCGATCGGCTCCCTAACTCGTAAATACCCGTGCTGGTCCCACGGTGGGGTGTATCACTCCCTAAAGTGGCAACCCGATACCACCAAAGATGCACGGCTTATATCTACATGATGCAACAACGTCTTACCTACCAGCCTGGGCTCACGCACACACATGACCCCGTTGGACTTGCGTTGCCACCGCTAACCCGTTTTGACCTCTTACAATCAAATCCAGTAAGCGTGTCCCATCCTCGAATTGGGTCGAGCTCACAAAGATACTTAATGGGCTACTGGTTTGAAAAGGGTCCTCATGCTTGACACAAGCCTTCCACCTATGCTTGGTCCCCACTAAGGTTTCCCCACTTAACCCATTCTTATTCATGTCTTTTTACATGTTTCAATCTTGGTTAAGTGCATCTAATCGTATTTCACATGCCACCCAAGGAACCCCCATAATTCCATATGCCACCCAAGGCTCCCACTTAACCCCCTCCATGTCCCACCACATGTTTATTTGGTTAAGTGTTACTTAATTCATTAGAACCATAATCTTATAAAAACCTCCCACATTAGACTGGCATTTGGGGCTGCTGGATTTGTCGGGCGGGTCCGGGCAGTCTTACACCACAAACGAGCTTAACCTCGTGTCTTTATAATTGTTACGCATTTAATTCGTGCCTTTGACCTCTCACGTTAGACTGACATTTGTGGCCACTGGATTTGCCGGGCGGGTTCGGGCAGACTTACACCACAAAAGAGTCTAACCTCGTGTCTTAGGCGGTTCATTATTACACATCTTTATTTAACCCCAAAGTGGATTAATATACCTATTCAAATTTGTAAATGAATTCCAAATATACTTGTGTCCATAATTGTCACCTAAATTATGTCCATTTATTTCAAGTATACAAATTATACCAATTATTGCCTCAAATTAATTATATGTCTTTTAAGGCCATTACATGCCAGTTCTCAATATGTGTATATTCAATATTACGCCCATCGTACCCACGTTGTTTGTTCGCTTATCATGACATATATATGTATGTGTATATATATTAGACTAGCAATTAGTCTAACACATAAAAGGGAAGAAACATCGCAAATTTGCATAACACACTGAATGGATCTAACTTGCAAATAAGGATTACAACATAACTTGCATAAACTTTGTATTGTTGAAACACCCCACCTCCGCTAAGGTCACTCACAAAGGGAATGCCTTAACATCGGTGGAGCATTTTTAGAACAAGATGCAGAAAAATTACAAGACAAACAAAGAAAGCAGCGGAAAATAAATAACCTTTATTGATTAAAACAGCTTGTACAAAGATTGTTTTACAGCACCAATACTTATTACAACAAAGCATCTGTCTTGTTTAGTATAAAGAAGCACAAATTGACAATGATATTCCCCAATAAAGCATGAGCCAGCCATAGCAGTAGAAAATGGAGTTCAAAGCAATGCGTCAAAGAATCTTCAAGCTCGTAAAGAGTAACGGCCCCAAAATGAGCTGAGCTTTTCCCTCCATGACTACCTAGGGGGGAAACGGAAGAAAAGAGGCGAAAGCAAACTAGGTCAGACATAAAGCCTGGTAAGCTCAGTGATTCTTAGCATTTAAACGAGGAAAAGGGTCATGACATGAATAAACTAAATATAAGACTAAACCATATTAACAAGATAACATGGGATAAGCATGGGATATGGCAAGATAAACTGAATGTACCGATAAACTGGATATACCGATAAACTGAATGCGCTTCTACTCCTTCTCTACTTCGCAACTACCCTGTTATACTGATTTCTATATCTCTGCACTACCTAACTAGTGTCCAAACTAGTAATCTATATAAAATGATCATATGATAACGTGATCCCAATCCCTGTAATTATGGTTGCCTTCAGGTGTACATCTATTATGGGGATTCCATTTATTACCTAGATCTAATCTAGGGTTTACTATCGAGCGCTTCCTAGATTCAACCAGGGTTTACGCTACCCAGGGCCACTGGGTTTTATGCTACCTATTGAACGATTCTCAGATTCAGGGTTTACGCGACCTAGGTCCAACTAAGGATTATGCTACCTATTGAACGCTTCTCGGATTCAGGGTTTATGCGAACTAGGTCCAACCAGGGATTATGCTACCTATCGAACGATGCCCACTAATCTAGGACACACTACTCAGAGCGGTATATGTTCCTCGACTTTCCCCACGTATGTGTCGTGAATCGTTATCGATGTCTAGATGCACATGTCCCCTATATGTGCGACCCGAGTCCAGTGGCAGGGCTAATCAAGTAACATAGAACTCGGTCGGGAGCTTTCAGATATCTGCCGATTGCAGATGCTAAATACTGCTTTTACAATGGCTATGGTCCCACTAGACCCTTCCCTCAACTAACAAATGAAAGGCACCCAAGAAAATCAAGAATGAGAACTGTACGCAGGCCCCTCTATGCCCCCACCAACCTATGGGCCAACCTCACCCATAACTAGATAGTAAGTATATGGTCTGTTGGAGTTCTCCGCCTTTCCGCTTTGCGTATCTCCACTGACTCAAGATGGTAGGTAGACGACGAGTTGCTATCACAGGGAAAAAATTGGTCTCACCAAATCATGTTGGTCCATCCTAGTCTTTAGGTTGCCTTATTATTGCAACCAAGGCATACCCTTGGCTCTTCTAACGCAGACCTTAACCTCTGTGAGCCCAGAAGGATCATCTGCAGCCTCACAGAGGGATACCAAGAGTACCCTCATGTCCCCTCGAAGCTGCTTGCTTCGTAACCCAGTTTATTGGAGCTTTCTTTATGATCAGATGGACGTTCGCTCCTCCTCGTATTCTACTTGGTTTTCTTGACTAAGGTTTACTACTTAGTTCTCTTAACTAAGGTTTACTACTTAGTTTCCTGAATCGTTTGTTTTCTTAACTAAGGTTTACATCTTAGTCCTCTTAACTAAGGTTTACTACTTAGTTCTCTTCCTCGTCATGTTGGATTAGTTAAGTGTTATCCGGCAGCTTACGTTGACTTAACCTACCCATATATCAAGTCAAATTGGTTAAGTGTTATCTAGCGGTTCATGTTGACTTAACCCACCCCTACATCACGTCAAATTGGTTAAGTGTTCCTTAACCTTACTCGTTTGTCAGGTTATACTGGTCAAGTGTCTCTCATTAACTTAACCTTGTTTATTTATCATGCTATAACGGCTAAGTGTTCTAAGTTTACTTTACCCCACTGTCTAGTCTAGTTAGCATGTTATAACGGTTAAACACTTACTTAACCTTACCCACTTGTCTAGTTTACATGTTATAATGGTTAAGTGTTTCCTTAATTACTTAACCCCCACAAATCTTGCCTTGTTAACATGTTAAGTTGGTCAAGTGTCCAAATTAACTTAACCCCTATCAATCTTGTCTAGTTAACATGTTGAATTGGCTAAGTGTTTTCTCGATTACTTAACCCCACCCATCTTGTCTTTGTTAGCATGTTATGTTGGTTAAGTGTTTCCTTAATTACTTAACCTCACCACTTCTAGCTTGATTGTTCATGAGCTTTAATTAATTAATTAAAGCACCAACCACTCACATTAGACAGGTATTGTTGTGGTTACTGGATGTCCCGGTCAGTTCCGGGCAATTTTACACCACAACTCAGTCTAACCTCGGGTCTTTCTAGGCCTTATGCACTAACCTCTCATATTAGATAGGTATTTCTGTGGTTACTGGATGTGTCGAGCAGTTCCGGACAGTTTTACACCACAACTCAGTCTAACCTCGGGTTAGACATTTTCCTCTTCTTTAATTTTACATATTTACTATTCATGTAAATTTTCCATAAATCAATTTAGCCTAAATCATATTCATTTGTCATGCAAATTAACATACTTATATTCTATGCCCAAAACTTGATTTACCTATCAATTAACCCAACTTGCAGTTTATACCAATTTAGATTTAATATTCCCCTTTTACAATTCATGCCCAATCTAGATTAATATCCCAATTTACAGTTCATGTCAAAACTAGATTTAATATTCTAATTTACCGTTTATGTCCAAAACTTGGTTTACATGCCAATTACATACTTCGCGGCCAATTAAAATTTATCATTTGTGCCCAAGTCTAATATGCATGTAAATTATTCACTATTATAGCCAATTCAGATTATACCAACATATTTATTATGCCAAATTATCTTAATCAAGCTACGTCCAATCCCCGCATCATAATTGTACGTATAACATGATTTCACAAGTTTTCTAAGTACTCATGAAATGGAACTAACAAAAGGAATAGGGGATAAGCACAAGAATTGATATAAAAGAATATGCATGCAAAAATAATGGCTCCAACAGGTTCGTTGTACATAATAGTGAATAGGAATAAGCTGGCCAAGTTACACACTAAATATGAGACCCAACATAATTAAGGGAATAGGCATAGGTGATTTGATCCAACATAATGCCAGTTCAAGGTACAACATGATTGGTTAATCGTAACAATGGGAATAAGCATAAGCCACTAACTACAATAGTTATAGGCAATTAACCACAATAGTCATGGGCGACTAATCATAATAATTTCTTAATAAATATCATAGGCAATAGTATCATATTTATGAATCATAGTCGTGGGAAACAGTCTCATAGTCACGAAACATGGTCATAGGCAAAAGTCTCATAGTCATAGTCATAGGCAATAGCTTCATAGGCAACAGTTTCATAGTCACGAACCATAGTCATAGGAAAAAGTCTCATATTCATAGTCGTAAATCCAATCCAAAGGCATAGATAACATTAGATTTGACATAAGCATGAATCAAAGATAATTAACTTGCAAATAGGTACAGTTCTATATTTTGATTTATTACATTCACAATTCCAATTACACGTTCAAATCTAAGGAATAACCGAACTTATAAAGAAGGAATTCCTGATTTCTGGAATCTGAATTATGAAGTTGGGATGCTCGCCTTTGATGTAGATTGTTGTTCTTATAATTCAGAATTGATTCACTTCATAGCTTTCTAGTTTTCTTTTTAGTTGAAAGAGAATGGTGGCTGTCCTAGGTTGGGTATGGCAGTATGACGGCTCTTGGAATGAATTAGTGTGATTTTAGGGTTGAGTGTTAGGTTGTTTATATAGAATTTCAATTTAGTTAGAGCCGTCAGATGAACCTAGAGTTAAACACAACCATTCAGTCAGGATAGGGTGACACCTCAGCTCGAATGACTCAGCAAGGAGTCAGAAAGGACTCAGCAATGAGTCACAGTACGGATCAGAACACACCAGAAAGCTGTGCAGGCTTTTAGCCCGACCTGGGCGCACATGGCAGGAGCGCCAGTGCAATTTTTGTACTGGCACACTTCCCAAATGCACCAGTGCATATATATATATATATTCTTCTTCTGGTTTTCTGCCTAAATTCGTTCGTCCATAACTTGTTCATACGGTGTCCGATTTACGCAAACTCGGACTCTATCTCAAGCAGAATTCCGAGACGAACACAATGTCATACCCGTTTCCCTTAATTCTCGCATTTGAAATTAATTATTCTTTGATTATATCTTATGTCCCGATTTAAAATTGAGGGGTGTTACATTCTCCCCTCCTTAAAGGATTTCATCCTCAAAATCTCTAAGTTAAGAAGAATGCATATCCTATCATCCAACATCCATGTACTCAATCATCAAACACAGGAGTCCATTGTCCTTAAAAGATTTCTAATGCTTTCATGATCATATGCATAATGTGTGTAT
Organism: Allium sativum; assembly: GCA_030737875.1. Lineage (NCBI taxonomy): Eukaryota > Viridiplantae > Streptophyta > Magnoliopsida > Asparagales > Amaryllidaceae > Allium > Allium sativum. Next base: position 991,212,669 of record CM060912.1, on the reverse strand, counting down.
ATGTCCTTATTTAATGCAAAATCAGGTGATCTACTGATTCAGTTGACCTCCTTAATGCAAATCATGTCAGTGCCATGCATCCAATATGTATGCAATCCTAATGATACATATTATTTCTATATGAGTGCACAACCATTCACTCAAATGCAACGTCCACATGATAACACATCAAGTTCGATCAATAAACAAATACATATATGCAAATGCAATATGAAAGTGACTGAGCTGATCTAATGCCTAATGTGTGCATATGCATCCACGATCAACCACTAGCAACCACTTGCAACGATCAATCATAACATGTTTCAAACACATGTTTACATCCATTGGCTTCTACCTAAAGATTGAAGATATGACCTGGAGGATATACCTTAAAAGATAAAGACTAATATAAACTTAACAGAAAAGGAGGAACCAAGGGTATTCCTTCAAAAAGATAAGGGTAGGCTACGCTTATCTTGTCCTCAGTCCCCCAAGTTGTGTCCTCTTCGATGTCACTCCATTGAACTTTAACAATCTTGACTTCACGGTTGTGTAACTTCTTGACCATCGATCCAAGGATGTTTGTCGGAGCTCGTCTAACCGTGGCATCTTGCTCTATTTCCACTTCCCTCAGCATGCTCGGCACCACTACTTCCGCGGTATCATGTAAACGCTTCTTCAGGAATTGTCTTTCTCGAGCTTTTGTCATGCAAAGTCTATTTCACGCCCCGAGGGTAAACCCCGAACTTCATCAAATGTGTCATTAAACTCACAGTCCACGCGAACAGGTTTCAAATCATTGAGCATCAAGAGATTCTAGGTAGTTAAGCCAAAAAGATTTCTAAGGATTACAAGAGATTTTGAGAGTATCACCGAGGCGAGTCATAAGTCTCACTGCTCTCTTTTCATGACTACTAGTTAACAATTCCATGCCTAGAATCAACCCATAAGCACTACACTTAAACTCAATACTTAATATGTATTCTCAAATCCTTTCCAAAGATAAATGAGCCAAACCACAAATTGGATTTGAGACACTAATGGGATCTTCTACTATACTAAGGTGTAGAGTCTCAACTATGGAAGCAGATGTACATGAATGTGAAGCGCCAAAATCAAAAAGAGTACTAACAGGATGATCAAAAAGAAAAAAAACTGGTCTTTTTCAATAGATACTTTACTACCTCTCTCTTAGGTATGCTGGTGGTGAGAGTATGCACTTTTCTTCTTGAAAATCATGTCCTTCGTTCTTGCCCTTGACCCACTATACCATAGTAAAGATACTTCCTCTTGTTTTAGGTTTTACTATTCTTTCCTCCTTTGTGAACCAAGTCCATATTCATGAGTTTTCTCATCCTTGGGTTGTACTCCTTAGCCAAACTCCCTCATTCTCATCTTTACCATCCTTGTGTAACATGTCGACAGGTTTCTTGAAAGCTGCCTCCATCGCACCGAAAACCCTACAAAGCTTGAAAGAAAATTAGCCGCAGGTGATACTACTGTGGCTATAGATGGAAGTTCGGCACTACTTCGCCCTTTGATAGTGGTTGTAGTCTCATCAAGCCTACGGAACCATGCCGCGATGAGGTTACCTCCCAGAAAGACAGGAGCCTCGGAGACTCAAGAAAGAAGGAAACAAGGATTCAAGCAGAGGGTCAAAAGATAGTGCATATGGCTTTGGGGAATATGCCTTTAAAACAAAACTTTTCTTTTGAAAATGCTTCTTTTAAATTCGTTTTGAAAATAACTATTCAAATCTTTTATCTGATACGGTAACCTTCAGCTCTGATACCAAGTGAAACACCCCACCTCCGTTAAGGTCACTCACAAAGAGAATGCCTTAACTTTGGTGGAGCATTTTTAGTAGAAGATGCAGAAAAATTACAAGACAGACAAATAAAGCAACAGAAAATAAATAACCTTTATTGATTAAAACAGCATGTACAAAGATTGTTTCACAACACCAATACTCATTACAACAAAGCATCTGTCTTGTTTAATATAAAGAAGCACAAACTGACAATGATATTTCCCAATAAAGCATGAGCCATCCATAGCAGTAGAAAATGGAGTTCAAAGCAATACGCCAAAGAATCTTCAAGCTCGGAAAGAGTAACGGCCCCAAAATGAGCTGAGCTCTTCCCTCCATGACTACCTAGAGGGAAAACGGAAGAAAAGAGGCGAAAGCAAACTAGGTAAGTCATAAAGCCTGGTAATCTCAGTGATTCTTAGCATTTAAACGAGGAAAAGAGTCATGAAATGAATAAACTAAATATAAGACTAAACCATAGTAACAAGATAACATGGGATATGGCAAGATAAAATGAATGTACCGATAAACTGGATATAGCAGTAAACTGAATGCGCTTCTACTCCTTCTCTACTTCGTAACTACCCTGTTATACTGATTTCTATATCTCTGCACTACCTAACTAGTGTCCAAACTAGTAATCTATGTAAAATGATCATATGATAACGTGATCCCAATCCCCTTAATTATGGTTGCCTTCAGGTGTACATCTATTATGGGGATTCCATTTATTACCTAGATCAAATCTAGGGTTTACTATCGAGTGCTTCTTAGATTAAACCATGGTTTACACTACCCGGGGCCACTGGGTTTTATGCTACCTATTGGACGCTTCTCGGATTCTGGGTTTACGCGACCTAGGTCCAATAGGGATTATGCTACCTATTGAACGCTTCTCGGATTTAAGGTTTACGCGACCTAGGTCCTACTAGGGATTATGCTAACTATCGAATGATGCCCCCTAGTCTAGGACACACTACCTAGAGCGGTATATGTTCCTCGACTTTTCACACGTATGTGTCGTGAATCGTTATCGATGTATAGATGCACATGTCCCCTATATGTGCGACCCAAGTCCCGTGGCAGGGCTAATCAAGAAACATGGAACTCGGTCGGGAGCTTTCAGATATCTGCCGATTGCAGATGCTAAGGTCTGCTTTACAGTGGCTATGGTCCCACTAGACCCCTCCCTCAACTAACAAATGAAAGGCACCCAAGAAAATCGAGAATGAGAACTGTACGCAGGCCCCTCTATGCCCCACCAACCTATGGGCCAACCTCACCCATAACTAGATAACAAGTATATGGTCTGTTGGAGTTCTCCGCCTTTCCGCTTCACAATTCTCCACTGACTCTAGATGGTAGGTAGACGACAAGTTGCTATCACAGGGCGAAAACTGTTCTCGCCGAATCACGCTGGTCCATCCTAGTCTTTAGGTTATCGTATTATTGCAACCAAGGCATACCCTTGGCTCTTCTAACGCATACCTTAACCTCTGTGAGCCCAGAAGGATCATCTGCAGCCTCACAGAGGGATACCAAGAGTACCCTTACGTCCCCTCGAAGCTGCGTGCTTCGTAACCCAGTTTATTGGAGCTTTCTTTATGATCATATGGACGTTCGCTCCTCCTCGTATTCTACTTGGTTTTCTTGACTAAGGTTTACTACTTAGTTCTCTTAACTAAGGTTTACTACTTAGTTTCCTGAATCGTTTGTTTTCTTAACTAAGGTTTACAACTTAGTCCTCTTAACTAAGGTTTACTACTCAGTTCTCTTCCTCGTCATGTTGGATTGGTTAAGTGTTATCCGACAGCTTACGTTGACTTAACCTACCCATATATTATGTCAAATTGGTTAAGTGTTATCTAGCGGTTCATGTTGACTTAACCCACCCCTACATCACGTCAAATTGGTTAAGTGTTCCTTAACCTTACTCGTTTGTCAGGTTATACTGGTCAAGTGTCTCTCATTAACTTAACCTTGTTTATTTATCATGCTATAACGACTAAGTGTTCTAAGTTTACTTTACCCCACTGTCTAGTCTAGTTAGCATGTTATAACGGTTAAACACTTACTTAACCTTACCCACTTGTCTAGTTTACATGTTATAATGGTTAAGTGTTTCCTTAATTACTTAACCCCCACAAATCTTGCCTTGTTAACTTGTTAAGTTGGTTAAGTGTCTAAATTAACTTAACCCCTATCAATCTTGTTTAGTTAACATGTTGAATTGGCTAAGTGTTTTCTCGATTACTTAACCCCACCCTTCTTGTCTTTGTTAACATGTTATGTTGGTTAAGTGTTTCCTTAATAACTTAACCTCACCACTTCTAGCTTGATTGTTCATGAGCATTAATTAATTAATTAAATCACCAACCACTCACATTAGACAGGTATTGTTGTGGTTACTGGATGTCCCAGTCGGTTCCGGGCAATTTTACACCACAATTTAGTCTAACCTCGTCTTTCTAGGCCTTATGCACTAACCTCTCATATTAGACAGGTACTTTTGTGGTTACTGGATGTGTCGAGCGGTTCTAGACTGTTTTACACCACAACTCAGTCTAACCTCGGGTTAGGCATTTTCCTCTTCTTTAATTTTACATATTTACTATTCATGTAAATTTTCCATAAATCAATTTAGCCTAAATCATATTCATTTGTCATGCAAATTAACATACTTATATTCTATGCCAAAAACTTGATTTACCTATCAATTAATCCAACTTGCAGTTTATACCAATTTAGATTAAATATTCCCCTTTTACAATTCATGCCCAATCTAGATTAATATCCCAATTTACAGTTCATGTCAAAACTAGATTTAATATTCTAGTTTACCGTTTATGTCCAAAACTTGGTTTACATGCCAATTACATACTTCGCGGCCAATTAAAATTTATCATTTGTGCCTAAGTCTAATATGCATGTAAATTATTCACTATTATAGCCAATTCAGATTATACCAACATATTTATTATGCCAAATTATCTTAATTAAGCTACGTCCAATCCCCGCATCATAATCGTACGTATAACATGATTTCACAAGTTTTCTAAGTACTCATGAAATGGCACTAACAAAAGGAATAGGGGATAAGCACAAGAATTGATATAAAAGAATAGGCATGCAAAAATAATGGCTCTAACAGGTTCGTTGTACATAATAGTGAATAGGAATAAGCTGGCCAAGTTGCACACTAAATATGAGACCCAACATAACTAAGGGAATAGGCATAGGTGATTTGATCCAACATAATGCCAGTTCAAGGTACAACATGATTGGTTAATCGTAACAATGGGAATAGGCATAATCAACTAACTACAATAGTTATAGGCAATTAACCACAATAGTCATGGCCGACTAATCACAAAAATTTCTTAATAAATATCATAGGCAATAGTCTCATAGTTATGAATCATAGTCGTGGGAAACAGTCTCATAGTCACGAAACATGGTCATAGGCAAAAGTCTCATAGTCATAGTCATAGGCAATTGCTTCATAGGCAACAGTTTCATAGTCACGAACCACAGTCATAGGCAAAAGTCTCATATTCATAGTCGTAAATCCAATCCAAAGGCATAGATAAATTTAGATTTGACATAAGCATGAATCAAAGATAATTAACTTGCAAATAGGCACAATTCTATATTTTTATTCATTACATTCACAATTCCAATTACACGTTCAAATCTAAGGAATAACCGAACTTACAAAGAAGGAATTCCTGATTTCTGGAATCTAAATTATGAAGTTGGAATGCTCGCCTTTGATGTAGATTGTTGTTCTTATAATTCAAATTTGATTCACTTCGTAGCTTTCTAGTTTTCTTTTTAGTTGAAAGAGAATGGTGGCTGTCCTAGGTTGAGTATGGTGGTATGACGGCTCTTGGAATGAATTAGTGTGATTTTAGGGTTGAGTGTTAGGTTGTTTATATAGAATTTCAATTTAGTTAGAACCGTCGGATGAACCTAGAGTTAACCACAACCATTCAATCAGGATAGGGTGACACCTGTGCTCTAATGACTCATCAAGGAGTCAGAAAGGACTCAGCAATGAGTCACAGTACGGATCAGAACACACCAGAAAGCTGTGCAGGCTTTCAGCCCGACCTGGGCGCACATGGCAGGTGGCCAGTGCAATTTTTGTACTGGCACACTTCCCAAGTGCGCCAGTGCATTTATATATATATATATATATATATATATGTATATTCTTCTTCTGGTTTTCTGCCTAACTTCGTTCGTCTATATCTTCTTCATACGGTGTCTGATTTACGCAAACTCAGACTCTATCTCAAGCAGAATTCCGAGACGAACGCAATGTCATAACCCGTTTCCCTTAATTCTCGATTTGAAATTAATTATTCTTTGATTATATCTTATGTCCCGATTTAAAATTGCGGGTTGTTACATTCTCCCCTCCTTAAAGGATTTCATCCTCGAAATCTCTAAGTTAAGAAGAATGCATATCCTATCATCCAACATCCATGTACTCAACCATCAAACACAGGCGTCCATTGTCCTTAAAATATTTCTAATGCTTTCATGATCATATGCATAATGTGTGTATATGTCCTTATTTAATGCAAAATTAGGCGGTCTACTGATTCAGTTGACCTCCTTAATGCAAATCATGTCAGTGCCATGCATCCAATATGTATGCAATCCTAATGATACATATTATTTCTATATGAGTGCACAACCATTCACTCAAATGCAACGTCCACATGATAACACATCAAGTTCGATCCATAAACAAATACATATATGCAAATGTAATATGAAAGTGACTGAGCTGATCTAATGCCTAATGTGTGCATATGCATCCACGATCAACCACTAGCAACCACTTGCAACGATCAATCATAACATGTTTCAAACACATGTTTACATCCATTGGCTTCTACCTAAAGATCGAAGATATGACGTGGAGGATATATCTTAAAAGATAAAGACTAGTATAAAATTAACAGAAAAGGAGGAACCAAGGGTATTCCCTCAAAAAGATAAGGGTAGGCTATGCGTATCTTATCCTCAGTCCCCAAAGTTGTGTACTCTTCGATGTCACTCCATTGAACTTTAACAAGCTTGACTTCACGGTTGTGTAACTTCTTGACCCCCGATCCAAGGATGTATGTAGGAGCTCGTCGAACCGTGGCATCATGCTCTACTTCCACTTCCCTCAGCATGCTCGGGTCCGCTACTTCCGCGGTATCATGTAAACGCTTCTTTGGGAATTGTCTTTCTCGAGCTTTCGTCATGCAAAGTCTATTTCATGCCTCGAGGGTAAACCCCGAACTTCATCAAAGGTGTCATTAAACTCACGGTCCACGCGAACAGGTTTCAAATCATCGAGCATCAAGAGATTCTAGGTAGTTAAGCCAAAAAGAATTCTAAGGATTACAAGAGATTTCGAGAGTATCACCGAGGCGAGTCATAAGTCTAACTACTCTCTTTTCATGATTACTAGTTAACAATTCCATGCCTAGAATCAACCCATAAGCACTACACTTAAACTCAATACTTAATATGGCTATTCTCAAATCCTTTCCAAAGATAAATGAGCCAAACCACAAATTGGATTTGAGACACTAATGGGATCTTCTACTATACTAAGGTGCAGAGACTCAACTATGGAAGCAGATGTACACGAATGTGAAGCGCTAAAATCAAAAAGAGTACTAACAGGATGATCAAGAGGAAAAAAACTAGTCTTTTTCAATAGAACTTTACTACCTCTCTCTTAGGTATGCTGGTGGTGAGAGTATGCACTTGTCTTCTTGAAAATCCTGTCCTTCGTTCTTGCCCTTGACCCGCTATACCTTAGTAAAGATACTTCCTCTTGTCTTAGGTTTTACTATTCTTTCCTCCTTTGTGAACCAAGTCCATATTCATGAGTTTTCTCATCCTTGGGTTGTTCTCCTTAGCCAAACTCCCTCATTCTCATCTTTACCATCCTTGTGTAACATGTCGACAGGTCTCTCGAAAGCTGCCTCCATCGCACCGAAAACCCTACAAAGCTCGAAAGAAAATTAGCCGCAGGTGATACTACTGTGGCTATAGATGGAAGTTGGGCACTACTTCGCCCTTTGATAGGTGTCGTAGTCTCATCAAGCCTACGGAACCATGCCGCGATGAGGTTACCTCTCAGAAAGCCAGGAGCCCCGGAGACTCAAGAAAGAAGGAAACAAGGATTCAAGCAGAGGGTCAAAAGATAGTGCATACGGCTTTGGGGAATATGCCTTTAAAACAAAACTTTTCTTTTGAAAATGCTTCTTTTAAAATCGTTTTGAAAATAATTTTTCAAATCTTTTATCTGATCCGGTAACCTTCAGCTCTGATACCAAGTGAAACACCCCACCTTCGTTATGGTCACTCACAAAGAGAATGCCTTAACTTTGGTGGAGCATTTTTAGTAGAAGATGCAGAAAAATTACAAGACAGACAAATAAAGCAGCAGAAAATAAATAACCTTTATTGATTAAAGTAGCTTGTACAAAGATTATTTCACAACACCAATACTTATTACAACAAAGCATCTGTCTTGTTTAATATAAAGAAGCACAAACTGACAATGATATTCCCCAATAAAGCATGAGCCAGCCATAGCAGTAGAAAATGGAGAAAGCAATGCGCCAAAGAATCTTCAAGCTCGGAAAGAGTAACGGCCCCAAAATGAGCTGAGCTTTTCCCTCCATGACTACTTAGGGGGGAAACGGAACAAAAGATGCGAAAGCAAACTAGGTTAGACATAAAGCCTGGTAAGCTCAGTGATTCTTAGTATTTAAACGAGGAAAAGGGTCATGACATGAATAAACTAAATATAAGACTAAACCATAGTCACAAGATAACATGGGATAAGCATGGGATATGGCAAACTGAACGTACCGATAAACTGGATATAACAGTAAACTGAATGCGCTTCTACGCCATCTCTACTTCGCAACTACCCTGTTATATTGATTTCTATATCTCTGCACTACCTAACTAGTGTCCAAACTAGTAATCTATATAAAATGATCATATGATAACGTGATCCCAATCCCCGTAATTATGGTTGCCTTCAGGTGTACATCTATTATGGGGATTCCATTTATTACCTAGATCTAATCTAGGGTTTACTATCGAGCGCTTCTTAGATTAAACCAGGGTTTACACTACCCAGGGCCAATGGGGTTTATGCTACCTATTGGACGCTTCTCGGATTCAGGGTTTACGCGACCTAGGTCCAACTTGGGATTATGCTACCTATTGAACGCTTCTCGGATTTAAGGTTTACGCGACCTAGGTCCAACTAGGGATTATGCTAACTATCAAACGATGCCGCCTAGTCTAGGACACACTACCTAGAGCGGTATACGTTCCTCGACTTTCCCCACGTATGTGTCTTTAATAGTTACCGATGTCCAGATGCACATGTCCCCTATATGTGCGACCCAAGTCCCGTGGCAGGGCTAATCAAGAAACATGGAACTCGGTAGGGAGCTTTCAGATATCTACCGATTGCAGATGCTAAGGTCTGCTTTTACAGTGGCTATGGTCCCACTAGACCCCTCCCTCAACTAACAAATGAAAGGCACCCAAGAAAATCGAGAATGAGAACTGTACGCAGGCCCCTCTATGCCCTACCAACCTATGGGCCAACCTCACCCATAACTAGATAGCAAGTATATGGTCTGTTGGAGTTCTCCGCCTTTCCGCTTCGTGTATCTCGATTGACTCAAGATGGCAGGTAGACGACGAGTTTCTATCATAGAGCAAATACTGGTCTCGCCGAATCACGCTGGTCCATCCTAGTCTTTAGGTTGCCTTATTATTGCAACCAAGGCATACCCTTGGCTCTTCTAACGCAGACCTTAACCTCTGTGAGCCCAGGAGGATCATCTACAGCCTCACAGAGGGATACCAAGAGTACCCACACGTGCCCTCGAAGCTGCATGCTTCGTAACCCAGTTTATTGGAGATTTCTTCATGATCAGATGGACGTTCGCTCCTCCTCGTATTCTACTTGGTTTTCTTGACTAAGGTATTCTACTTAGATCTCTTAACTAAGGTTTACTACTTAGTTTTCTGAATCGTTTGTTTTCTTAATTAAGGTTTACAACTTAGTCCTCTTAACTAAGGTTTACTACTTAGTTCACTTCCTCGTCATGTTGGATTGGTTAAGTGTTATCCAGCAGCTTACGTTGAATTAACCTACCCATATATCATGTCAAATTGGTTAAGTGTTATCTAGCGGTTCATGTTGACTTAACCCACCCCTACATTACGTCAAATTGGTTAAGTGTTCCTTAACCTTACTCGTTTGTCAGGTTATACTGGTCAACTGTCTCTCATTAACTTAACCTTGTTTATTTATCATGCTATAACGGCTAAGTGTTCTAAGTTTACATAACCCCACCGTCTAGTCTTATTATCATGTTATAACGGTTAAACACTTACTTAACCTTACCCACTTGTCTAATTTACATGTTATAATTGTTAAGTGTTTCCTTAGTTACTTAACCCCCACAAATCTTGCCTTGTTAACATGTTAAGTTGGTTAAGTGTCCAAATTAATTTAACCCCTATCAATCTTGTCTAGTTAACATGTTGAATTGGCTAAGTGTTTTCTCGATTACTTAACCCCACCCTTCTTGTCTTTGTTAACATGTTAAGTTGGTTAAGTATTTCCTTAATTATTTAACATCACCATTTCTAGCTTGATTGTTCATAAGCTTTAATTAATTAATTAAAGCACCAACCACTCACATTAGACAAGTATTGTTGTGGTTACTGTATGTGCCGGTCGGTTCCGGGCAGTTTTACACCACAACTCAGTCTAACCTCGGGTCTTTCTGGGCTTGATGCGCTAACCTCTCACATTAGACAGGTATTGTTGTGGTTACTGGATGTGTCGGGCGGCTCCGGGTAGTTTTACACCACAACTCGGTCTAACCTCGAGTTAGGCATTTTCCTCTTCTCTAATTTTACATATTTTCTATTCATGTAAATTTTCCATAAATCAAGTTAGCCTAGATCATATTCATTTAACATGCAAATTAACATACTTATATTCTATGCCCAAAACTTGATTTACCTATCAATTAACCCAACTTGCAGTTTATACCAATTTAGGTTTAATATTCCCCTTTTACAATTCATGCCCAATCTAGATTAATATCCCAATTTACAGTTCATGTCAAAACTAGATTTAATATTCTAGATTATCGTTTATGTCCAAAACTTGGTTTACATGCCAATTACATACTTCGCGGCCAATTAAAATTTATCATTTGTGCCCAAGTCTAATATGCATGTAAAGTATTCACTATTATAGCCAATTCAGATTATGCCAACATATTTATTATGCTAAATTATCTTAATTAAGCTACGCCCAATCCCCGTATCGTAATCGTACGTATAACATGATTTCACATGTTTTCTAAGTACTCATGAAATGGCACTGACAAAAGGAATAGGGGATAAGCACAAGAATTGATATAAAAGAATAGGCATGCAAAAATAATGGCTGCAACAGGTTCGATGTACATAATAGTGAATAGGAATAAACTGGCCAAGTTACACACTAAATATGAGACCCAACATAATTAAGGGAATAGGCATAGGTGATTTGATCCAACATAATGCCAGTTCAAGGTACAACATGATTGGTTAATCGTAACAATGGGAATAGGCATAAGAAACTAACTACAATAGTTATAGGCAATTAACCACAATAGTCATGGGCGACTAATCATAATAATTTCTTAATAAATGTCATAGGCAATAGTCTCATAGTTATGAATCATAATCGTGGGCAACAATCTCATAGTCACGAACCATAGTCATAGGCAAAAGTCTCATAGTCATAGTCATAGGCAACAGCTTTATAGGCAACGGTTTCATAGTCACGAACCATAGTCATAGGCACAAGTCACATAGTCATAGTCGTAAATCAAATCCAAAGGCATAGATAACTTTAGATTTGACATAAGTATGAATTAAAGATAATTAACTTTCAAATAGGTACAGTTCTATATTTTGATTTATTACATTCACGATTCTAATTACACCTTCAAATCTAAGGAATAACCGAACTTACAAAGAAGGAATTCTTGATTTCTAGAATCTGAATTCTGAAGTTGGAATGCTCGCCTTTTATGTAGATTGTTGTTCTTATAATTCAGATTTGATTCACTTCGTAGCTTTCTAGTTTTCTTTTTAGTTGAAAGAGAATGGTGGCTGTCCTAGGTTGAGTATGGCGGTATGACGTCTTTTGGAATTAATTAGTGTGATTTTAGGGTTGAGTTTAGGTTGTTTATATAGAATTTCAATTTAATTAGAGCCGTCGGATGAACCTAGAGTTAACCATAACCATTCAGTCAGGATAGTGTGACACCTCAGCCCTAATGACTCAGCAAGGAGTTAGAAAGGACTCAGCAATGAGTCGCAGTACGGATCAGAACACACTAGAAACATGTGCAGGCTTTCAGCCTGACCTGTGCGCACTTGGCAGGTGCACCAGTGCAATTTTTGTACTGGCGCACTTCCCAAGTGCGCCAGTGCATTTATATATATATATATATATTTCTTCTGGTTTTCTGCCTAACTTCGTTTGTCCGTATCTTCTTCATACGGTGTCCGATTTACGCAAACTAGGACTCTATCTCAAGAAGAATTCCGAGACGAACGCAATGGCGTAACCCATTTCCCTTAATTCTCACATTTGGAATTAATTATTCTTCTATTATATCTTATGTCCCGATTTAAAATTGCGGGGTGTTACAATTGTCATAAATCTAAACATAGACCTAAAGGTGTGAACTTGCATATATGAATATAGTTTCACCCAAACTTGCATAGGCCATAGTCTCGAACTTGCGTAAAATTATGTATATCATAGATCTAAACCTAAAGGTGTAAACTTGCATATATGTGAATCCAATTTCTACCTAAACTTGCATATAGTTAATTTACTTGGTTCACATGTAAGCTTGTGTACAATTCACATAGAAACTAGCATATAATCTGCACCCAAACTTGCATATAAAATGGTGTCAAACATGAATCAAGTTGAACATAGGTGATTGGGCATATACAAAGGGGTCCACAACAAAAACTATCATTATGAACAACTAGCATATATTCACAAAATATCACATTTTTTTTCCAATGATTCACAAACATAGCAATATAACCCAAATTATAACTCAACCTAATTAACTTGTTAATTATCTTATTAAAGAAATCGAACTCACAACTCAAAGAAGGTCTTGAGTTCTGGGATCTGTGTTTTGTAGTTGAATTAGCTCGCCTTTGAAGTAGACAAATTCGTTGTTGTTGTTGTTGTTGTTGTTGTTGTTGTTGTTATAGACTTGAGTTGAATTGAGTTGATTAGCTTTTCTTTGCTCCTAGTTGGTGGCGGCTACTCTAGGTTGAGGGGTGATAGCATGACGGCCATGGTTCTAATTTTTATTAGGTTTAGGGTTTGAGTCTACATGTGTTTATATAGAGATTACGATTAATTTAGGCCATCCGATCAACCTAGAAGCAACCTGAACCATCCAAAAAGCCAACTCAGCCTTAATGACTCACCAGCAGCTCAGAATTGGGCTTAATTCAAAACTGCCCGAGGGGGTAGGTCGACCCCCAGGTTGACCTATAGGGTAGGTCGACACCAAGGTCGACCCCCTGGTCGACCTGGACTGGGGTGGGAAATTTCCCGCCCTGCCCGGTTCTGAGTCTGAATTCGTTTTTGAATTTAAATTTGAATTTCTGGAAACTTCCGACAGCCATAACCTCTTCATACGAAGTCCAATTTACGCAAACTCGGATTCTATCTCAACCAAAATTCCGAGACGAACAAAATGGCGTAACCCATTTCCCTTGATTCTCACATTTAAAATTAATTATTCCTAAATTCGTTAGTTTATTATTAATAGAAAACACGGGGTGTTACATTCTCCCTTCCTTAAAGGATTTCGACCCCGAAATCTTCAAGTTACGAAGAATACACATCCTACCATCCAATCGTCCATCTACTCAACCATCAAACACAGGAAACCATTGTCCTTAAAAGACTTCTAATGCTTTCATGTTTATATGCACAGTGTGTGTACATGTCCGTATCTAATGCAAAATCAGGCGGTCTACTGATTCAGTTGACCTCCTTAATGCAAATTATGATAGTGCCATGCGTCCATTATGAATGCAAAAGATCCCTAATGATACATATTATTTCTATGTGCGTGCACAACCATTCATCTGAATGCAGCATCCATACGATAACACAACCATTATACATCCATTAACCTAAATAAGCACACATTCATATGCTGTATGGAAGTGATTGAGCCGATCTAGTGCCTAATGTGTGTGTATATGCATCCTCGAGCAACCACTAGCAAACACTTGCATCCACTAGCATCCATCAATCATAACATGTTTCAAATACATGTTTACATCCATTGGTCTCTACCTAAGGACAAAGAATATGACTGAGGAGATACACTAAAAAGGTAGATACAAGCTTGAATAAACTTAAGGAAAAGAGATCAAAGATGTACCCTCAAAAAGAAAAGGGTAGGCTGCACGTATTTTGGCCTAAGTCTCCCAAGTCGCGTCTTCCTCAGCGTCGCTCCATTGAACTTTGACAAGCTTAACTTCACGGTTGCGTAACTTTTTGACTTCCATCCCCAAGATACGAGTTGGAACTCTCCTCATAGTCACTTCACGTTCCACTTCGACTTCCTCTAGTATGCTTGGCTCTACAACTTCTGCTGACTCATGTAAGCACTTTCGTAGCTGAGAGACATGAAAAACATTATAAACTCCAGCTAGTCTTTCAGGCAGCTCTACTCTGTAGGCCATCGTCCCAATCCTTTCGATGATAGGAAATGGTCCTACAAATCGTGGCGCCAACTTTCCTAAGGAACCAAAGCGGATGACATTCCTCAAAGGAGATACTTTAAGGAACACCTTATCCCCAACCTCAAACTCAAGGTCGGTCCTTCTCTTGTCTGCGTAGGATTTCTGTCTATCTTGGGCAGTCTTCATTCTCCTTCGCATCAAGTCCACTTTTTCTGAAGTCTCTCTAATCATGTCCGACCCAAGTATAAGTTTATATGTGGACTCGCACCAACAAGTTGGTGATCGACATGGCCTTCCATATAAAGCTTCGAAGGGTGTCATGCCTATAGTGGCTTGGTAGCTATTAGTATAAGAGAATTACACCAAAGGGAGATGATACTCCCAAGATCCTCCAAAGTCAAGAATGCACAATCTCAAAAGATTTTCCAGTACTTTGTTCACCCTTTCTGCCTGACCATCTGTTTGAGGGTGATAGGCTGTGTTTAAACATAGCTGTATGCCTACGGCCTCTTGCAAACTCCTCCAGAACTCGCTTGTAAAGATAGGGTCTCGGTCACTCACTATGCTGGAGGGTATCCCATGGAATTGAACTATCTCCTTAAGATAAATGGAGGCTAAAGACGAGGCGGTCCTCCTACTCTTGACCGGTATAAAATGAGCGCTTTTCGTGAGCCTGTCCACTATTACCCAAATACCGGTATTGCCCCTCCTTGACCTAGGCAACCCATCAACAAAGTCCATCGAGATGCTTTCCCATTTCCATTGCGGAACTTTTAGAGGATGAAGCAAACCACCAGGCTTCTTCTGCTCTGCCTTGACTTGCTGGCATATCATGCATTTCGAAACAAATTCAGCTACATCCATCTTCATGCCATTCCAAAAGAAAACTCTTTTGATATCTTTATACATCTTGTCTCCACCGGGGTGTATGATCATCTTGGAATGGCATGCTTCTTCCAGAACCACCTTCACCAAATCTCTTGCTTGTGGGACACATAGTCTTCCATCCCGTCTCAACCAACCCTTATCATCGATGGATTATCTATTGAGGTGACTAGAAGTCTCTCCCCTAATCAGCTTATCTACCACATCAACTAGCTGAGGGTCTTCACGTTGTGCGGTTCCTATTGAGTCCAACAAAGTAGGCCACACCTCTAGCATTGCCATCAAGTCAGTCACATAATCAACAGAGGGTCTAAAATCAAAATTTGTTGTGTACTCCAAACTTTGCCTTTCTACAAAGAGAGGACTTAAGGTCAGCTTCTTTCTACCTAAGGCGTTTGCTACTACATTGCCCTTGCCAAGAGTATAGGAGATCTCAAAGTCGTATGAGGCGAGAAACTCCATCCATATTTGCTGCCTTAGATTGAGGTCTTTCTGCGAGAAAAGGTACTTCAACGATTTATAGTCAGTATACAATTCAAATTTCTCACCTAAGAGATAGTGGCACCAAGACTTAAGCGCAAAAACAATGGCTGCTAACTCTAGATCGTGGGTTGGGTAGTTTTCTCATGCACTTTCAACTTCCTTCCACCATAAGCTACTACCTTCCCTTCTTGCATCAAAACAGTGCCTAGTCTCGTACCGCATGCATCTGTGTATACTGTAAACATCTTGCTCCCATCTGGTAATGTCAAAACTGGGGCTGTTGTCAAAGCCATCTTCAACCGTTGGAAAGCGACTTCGCAATCCAAATCCCAAGTGAAAGTCAGGTTCTTCATTAACCTTGTAAGTGGAGATGAGAACTTCGCAAAGTCTTTAATGAACTTGCGATAAAAGGCTGCTAGTCCAAGAAAACTTCGGACTTCGGTTGCATTCTTTGGAACCTTCCAATCCTGGACCGTAGCTACTTTTTCAGGGTCCACAGCTAACCCTTCTTTGGACACCACATGCCCAAGAAATCTTACTTCTTCTCTCCAGAAGTGGCACTTGGAGAATTTTGCTTTTAACTGATGTGCACGGAGAGTATCCATGACTTCCCTTAAATGCAAAGCATGCTCTTCCACATTCTTCGAGAAAATTAGAATATCATCTACGAAGACTACCACAAATTTATTGAGAAATTCCTGGAACACTCTACTCATCAAATCGACGAAATAAGTAGGTGCGTTTGTCAAGCCGAATGGCATGACAAGCCATTCGAAGAAACCGTCCGGGGGTGTGAACGCGGTCTTATCAATGCTATCTTCAGCCACTCTTAGCTGATGAAATCCAGTAGCCAGATCTAATTGGGAGAAAACTGTTGCACCTACAAGTTGATCGAACAAATCGTCTATTCTTGGCAGTGGGTGCCTATTCTTCTTGGTCAGCTTGTTTAGCTCCCTATAATCAACGCACAGGCAAAGTGAACCGTCCGCTTTGGTTGCGAACACCACCGGAGCACCCCATTCAGAAATACTCCGCCTTATAAACCCTTTTTCTAGCAGCTCCTTAACTTGCTTGCTAAGCTCCTTTCTCTCCCTTGGAGCCATGTGTCTAATGGGTAAAGCAACGGGTTTTGCATTATCAACTAGGTAGCGGAAGTCTATCTCCCGCTTCGATGGCAAGCCCTCTACTTCCTCAAAGACATCCGAGTATTCACAGACCACTCTAACAGACTGCAAATTCTCAACAGACGTGTCAGGCGATTCTAGATAACTTAGCATAACAGAATTCATAGGGTTACAAGAGATTTCGAGAGTGTTTCCCAAGCGAGTCATAAGCCTGACCTCTCTCTTTTCACAAACTAGGACGTCTCCATTACTGGATAACCAATCCATGCCGAGAATTAACCCATAGCCCGTGAAGCCCAAAACATAAGCAACACATCTAAACCCAACGCTAAGTATAGAAATTTCCAAATCCAAACAAATCATCGACAAATAGGCTGAGCCCCCAATTGGATTTGAAACAACTAAGGGATCCTCTACTATACTGGTGTTTAGGTGTAGTGACTCAACTAAAGCAGTAGATATAAAAGAGTGTGATGCACCAGAATCAAAGAGTGTGCGAACAGGATGATCAAAAGGATAAACTAAACTTTCAACGGAAATCGCTCTACCTCGTTCTTGCAACGGTGGGGCCACGAGAGCCTGGACCTGCCCCCTTGCCTGCCCTGGTGCCATGAAAGCCTGAATATGCCCTCCAGAGGTAGGCCCTGTCCTCTACCCTTTCTTTGGGAAGTCCTTAATCAGATGTCCTACCTCGCCACAGTGGAAACAACCAGTCTTCTTCTTTTTCCTACAGTCTTTGCTCATATGGCCTAGTGTCCCATAGTTAAAACATCTTTTCTTTCCCTTTCCATTGTTGTCTTTACCACCCTTCTTGTTCTGCTATTGCTGTTGTGGTTTCTTTTGATCACCTTTCTTCTCAGATGCCTTATTAGCATTGGCGCTTTCTCCTCTTCATGCATAAGTGCCATGTCAACCAATCTCTTAAAGGTGGCCCCCATAGGGGTGTGGGTCATAGCTAACCCATGTAGCGGCTCGTTCAAACCCTTAACAAATCTCAGGGCCTTCTTTTCGGATGTATTCACCAAGTCCAAGCCAAATCTCGCCAACTGATTAAACTTGTTGACGTACTCTTTCACTGATAGATTTTCCTGCCTCAGTGCCAAAAACCTATCCATGTACAGATTCTCTTCGACCTATGAGAGAAACATTCCCTCAAACCTACGCCTGAAATACGGCCATGTATCAACTGGACGCTCTCCATTAGTGACCTCCCACCAAAACGAGGGCTCATCCTTCATTAACCAGGCAGCTGGTTGGACCTTTCTTCCATCTTCTACCACAAAGATTCCAAACAATTCTTCCACCGCCTTTAGCAAATTTCGAGCTTAAACAAACGTCTCCGACCCATGAAAAGGTTTTCCGCCCATTGCCCGAAAGTCCTTGCATATCTTTGCGAAAGTATCAACACGGGGAGGAGGAGGAGCATTTGTTGGGCCTGCGACATTGGCCCTAGCTTCCAGATACCTTTTAAACCATCCTGGTATCGGTATCCCCTCGGGTATCTCGGGAATTCCAGACATGCTGAAAAGAAAATGAAGAGATTCAAACAGAGAATTTGAAAGAAAGATATATGGCTCTTGGGGGTTATGTTTTTAAAATAAACTTTTCTCTTGAAAATACTCTCCTTAAAATGTATTTTTGAAAGTATCCTTTATGAAAATGCTTTTTGGAAAAATAATTTTTCAAAATTTCTTACCTGTTCTGGTAACCTTCAGCTCTGTTACCAAGTGTGACACCCCATCTCCATTAAGGTCACTCACAAAGGGAATAGCTTAATTTTGGTGGAGCGTTTATTGTGTATAGAACAGAAAAGTAAACAAGACAGATAAATATATTGGTACTTGGAAAGTAAAAACAACTTTTATTACAGCGGAGAAATAGTTTGGTTACATCACATTAAAAACCAACTGCAAAACCAAATACACTTATTATCCATCTTGACAAATAAGTTCTGAGTACATAAAATAAAAGACATAACCCCAACATAAAATAGCCATAAATAAGATAGGCTGAAATTTACTTCAGCAATCCAAGCAACTTCCAAAAGAAAGAGATAAAGCTATCCAAATCAAGCTCCACTAATACTAGTCCCACCCTGAGCACCTGGGAGGTGAGGGAAAGGAAGAAAAGAGGTGGAAACAAAGAGGGTCAGACATAAAGTCTGGCGAGTGCAATAACTTTAACAATATAATCATTAAAGTAACTAGGATAAGGCATAAGCTGGTAAATAAGGAAATGACTATGAACAAATGGGCATGACATAGCAAACAAAGGAAATAAGATGAACAAAGTAACGTTAAAGACGCACCTAATCACTATAAGATAATTACTACATTGCACCACACCAAACACCCTAAAAGTTGATCCCGCCTATAGGACTTAATAATGATAATGGTAGTTTCGTGTACCCCTAGCTATCTTCATAGGTGCCGTCTGCCCCATTCTCCACTAGTTGTACCCACTACCACCATTCGATCGGCTCCTTAACTCGTAGATACCCGTGCTGGTCCCACAGTGGGGTGTATCACTCCCTAAAGTGGCATCCCGATACCACCAAAGATGCACGACTTATATCTACACGATGCAACAACGTCTTACCTACCAGCCCGGGCCCATGCACGCACATGACCCCGTTGGACTTGCGTTGCCACCGATGACCCGTTTTGACCTCTTACAATCAAATCCAGTAAGTGTGTCCCGTCCTCGACTTGGGTCGAGCTCACAAAGATACTTAGTAGGTTACTGGTTTGAAAAGGGTCCCCATGCTTGACACAAGCCTTCCACCTATGCTTGGTCCCCACTAAGGTTTCCCTACTTAACCCTTTTCTTATTCATGTCTTCTTACATGTTTCAATCTTGGTTAAGTGCATCTAATCGTATTTCACATGCCATCCAAGGCACCCCCTTAATTCCACATGCCACCCAAGGCTCCCCTTTAACCCCCTCCGTGTCCCACTGTGACGACAAGGAATTTCGCTTGATCTGAATTAGTCGTTAAACCGATCTAGACCATTCGAAACCCCTGATCGTTTTGAGAACAGGACAAATCAGAACGCAGAGAGAAGAACATTTCATTGCTATTACAACAATTCCATCAGAATACAAGAATATACAAAATATAAATGAATAAATTACATTCGATAAATATCAGAGATTACAATAAATTACATAACAGCGGAAAATAATACAAAGCACAACTGAAGGTGATATACGGATACAGAGCTTTCCGGATATCATTCCAGCTGTAAATCAGGATCCTGTGAATATAATTCTGCAAAACCGAAACTACTAGCTGCCCGTGCGGAAAATAGGGGCACCCAGAGTTTAGGTTAAAACAGTAAACTCCAGGTCAGTCATGTGACTGGTGTGAGAACTAAAACAGTTATTAATATTGATTTTAAAGTTAGGTAAATCAAGGGACCACGCCGTATAACACGGAACGGGTTTCCTCCCAAGAATACCAGTGCATAGAACAAACAGCGCAATGCTAAATAAAGAAAAATGAAGCTGTTATAAGACCCAGGTCCCATCACACAACGCAACGCAAGCCGGAGGATAGGGTTTTCCCTTATAACAGCCAAAGCATGCTTGATACGTTTAAAACACATTATTTGATACTATTATAGGTGTATAGTGTCAAAACAATTTCAATCATAAATATCAATCATAGGCGGCATAGCTACCATCTACTATGTCGCCATACTAGTTCTATAATTAAAACCGCAATATCACGTATTGGAAATTGGATTCCGTCATGAGTCGAGGCAAGGGGCAAGCTCCTCTCCGCTTTCGAGACACTCTAGCAAATGTCCCAGGGCTACGCACTCTGGGCAACCCCTGGATCATCAGAGTCGGTCTTCTCTTACGTTTGAGGATTATTTATTCCTGAACACACGTTTCCCGGTCCTTACAGACCTAAAATCGAGGCGCCTCATCCAACAACCACATAGGTGAAAAGTATATAAATGTTAGGGCTGGTAAGTCACTGACACCAACAAAGCTAGAAAGAAACGTCGTGCTCTCCCCGCAGTCCTTATCCCGTTTTTAACTCATACCGAGGTGTGAGGCTCGCGAATTCACGTTATACACAAAGCTACGCCACGAAGGTCGTGCTTTTATCATCAACCACAAGACTTTGCTTTTCAACAGAATCCTTGATCTATGCAACTCAGCGTGCCACACAGACAATTCATGCCATGCGATTGATATCTATCGATATATTACCTCTAAGCTCGTACGTCTCAGAAAAGGGCGTTAAGCAAGAGAATGAATTCTCCGCCGCCAAACAGATATATATTTAACAGAAATCAATCAACACAGAATAAAATCCAATGTCAGACACACAATCCATTTACAAGTCCGTTCTGGGTCCGAACGAAACCGGAGGCACTTTCCTCGCATATCCATCCGTCTCCAAGTACGTCTGGACGACCACTAACTGATTCCCTCATCTCGAGTGTACAATCCAATCAAGATCATCAGTAATCACCCAAACGATGTGAAGACTTCCGGTCTTCAACCACCGTCTTCATCTTCGACATATCGTCTTCTTCTTCTTCTTCTTTTTTTTTCTTGTTCGAAATGAAAACGAGAAGGGGGTCCAGAAAGAATATAGAGAGGGAAAGGGGGTTTTATTTTATTATTTTAATTAATTATTTAATTCAAAAAGTTGACTTTTACATACGACCTCTAAACGAGGCCCACCGCCTGTCGTCCCTAGCGTTTTACCCCCATTCTGAACACAATGGGATATGTTTCGCAAGCCAATTCGCTTGTTACGATAGGTTTTCATCAAATTTAAAACATAATTCAGTATATATTCAATTTGAACGTACATTTCAAATTACCGGGGTCACATACTAACTCTAAAAATTCCAGTAAAATATTTTCCAGCTTCGTATTGACGATACGGTCCTAACAAAACTACTTTCGTCGAATTCTAAGACCGTTGGAAAAATGGCCAATTTCCAGTCGATTAAAATCAACTAAAACTGGTCAAACGCGTTTTCCTTTGCCACGCTCACATATTGAATCAGAAAATTATGAAATTTGAAACCTAGCAATAATTTGACATCACGGACCCAACAAAAGTGGTTTCGTCGAAATCCGAGGTCGTTTGCAAAATGTCTATTTTTAAGGGCCTGAATTCCATAGCGACTATTCAGAATTTTCAACTGGACATATCTTTTGATTCCCGCTATGAAATTTCGATTGGTCGGATTCGTTGGGAAGATATTCACGAATAGATCCTAATGTTTTTGGTTTTACTAAAATCCGGATTGTTTTGCACCCGGTACATTCAATTGAAGTTTGAAATCGAATTATCGAACTACCGCGCCATTTTCAATTCCTTTTATAATTATATATAAATATTTATATTCTAACGACGGCGTATATAATATATACGTTCTAAATATATTCAAAATAAATTTCTCGTCGATATTATTTAAAATAATCTATTTTAAATATTCAAAATTCGCTAAAATTGCCAAAATAAAAATTTTAAACTGGGTCAGAATTTCCGGGTTATTACAATCTCCCCCACTTAAAACTTTTCGTCCCCGAAAAGGAACAAAGTCGAAAGTGGTTTGATTAATCAACTCTACGTTCGATCAGGCTTCCATTCTCCAACTTTTCAGTTTCTGAGAATTTTCAAATTTTCAAAAATTTGGCTAACACCCTAAATTTTTGAAAAATTTCGCCATAACCTCCCCTGCACCGGGAGCCACGGGAAAATCCCGAAATTGCCATACAGGCCTTTTGATCTCAAAAAGAAAAAGAAAAAGCCAAGCGGCTAGCCAATAGGCTCATAAAATCATCATCACCCAAACAAAACAATAAATTATAGTAAACATGTACCTATTTGTCGGGCAAACAAATTTTATCCTCGGCTCTAGCCTCCTTGCTATGACCTATTCAATGTAAGTATATGTATATGCAAGCAAATGCGACCAATTTTCAGTACAGTTCAATATTTGATGCAATTAGGCATAATGGTTCAAAATTATCAAACAAACAAACAAACAACACAAACATCAATCAATTAGTGGATTAACGTTTCAAATTCATAACTTTTGATATATATACTGAAAATCATGTTTTTGATGCCAAATCACAACAAATAAATCTAGCTATATATGTTTTGGTTCTCACACCAGTCTAATGGAAATATATAGATATCACACCTTCGAAACTCGAACACACACTACTGATGCTATATAGTCATCAGTAGAATCATCTCCGGGCGACTAGAGTGTGACTCTATATCTATCTAATATATTAAAACTTCGAATATACGTTCATGACGCGTATATGCAAAACCTTTATATACTAGATTGTACAAATTCAAAACAAATAAAATATTCAAATACATACAAAACGATTTAAATTTTCAAAATAAAATTGTTTTCATTTGAAAAATATACTCTTCACACTCGTTCTAGGATACTACTGATCCCATCTCCAACGAGTCATTCTAATTGGATATTGCTAATCCAATATCTGATGAATTCTTTCGTATGGTTCTAATGTGTCTTGTTCTCGAGCTCTGTAAACCAAAGCTCTGATACCAAATGTGACGACAAGGAATTTTGCTCGATCCGAATCAGTCGTTAAACCGATCTAGACCGTTCGAAACCCCTGATCGTTTTGAGAACAAGACAAATCAGAACGCAGACGGAAGAACATTTCATTGCTATTACAACAATTCCATCAGAATACAAAAATATACAGAATATAAATGAATAAATTACATTCGATAAATATCAGAGATTACAATAAATTACATAGCAGCGGAAAATAATACAAAGCACAACTGAAGGTGATATACGGATACAGAGCTTTCCGGATATCATTCCAGCTGTAAACCAGGATCCTGTGAATATAAATCTGCAAAACCGAAACTACTAGCTGCCCGTGCGGAAAATAGGGGCACCCAGAGTTTAGGTTAAAACAATAAACTCCAGGTCAGTCATGTGACTGGTGTGAGAACTAAAACAGTTATTAATATTAGTTTTAAAGTTAGGTAAATCAAGGGACCACGCCGTATAACACGGAACGGGTTTCCTCCCAAGAATACCAGTGCATAGAACAAACAGCGCAATGCTAAATAAAGAAAAATGAAGCTGTTATAAGACCCAGGTCCCATCACACAACGCAACGCAAGCCGGAGGATAGGGTTTTCCCTTATAACAGCCAAAGCATGCTTGATACGTTTAAAACACATTATTTGATACTATTATAGGTGTATAGTGTCAAAACAATTTCAATCATAAATATCAATCATAGGCGGCATAGCTACCATCTACTACGTTGCCATACTAGTTCTACAATTAAAACCGCAATATCACGTATTGGAAATTGGATTCCGTCATGAGTCGAGGCAAGGGGCAAGCTCTTCTCCGCTTTCGAGACACTCTAGCAAATGTCCCAGGGCTACGCACTCTGGGAAACCCCTGGATCTTCAAGGTCGGTCCTCTCTTACGTTTGAGGATTATTTATTCCTGAACACACGTTTCCCGGTCCTTACAGACCTAAAATCGAGGCGCCTCATCCAACAACCACATAGGTGAAAAGTATATAAATGTCAGGGCTGGTAAGTCACTGACACCACCAAAGCTAGAAAGAAACGTCGTGCTCTCCCCGCAGTCCTTATCCCATTTTTAACTCATACCGAGGTGTGAGGCTCGCGAATTCACGTTATACACAAAGCTACGCCACGAAGGTCGTTCTTTGATCATCAACCACAAGACTTTGCTTTTCAACAGAAGCCTTGATCTATGCAACTCAGCGTGCCACACAGGCAATTCATGCCATCGATTGATATCTATCGATATATAACCTCTAAGCTCGTACGTCTCAGAGAAGGGCGTTAAGCAAGAGAATAAATTCTCTGCCGCCAAACAGATATATATTTAACAGAAATCAATCAACACAGAATAAAATCCAATGTCAGACACACAATCCATTTACAAGTCCGTTCTGGGTCCGAACGAAACCAGAGGCACTTTCCTCGCATATCCATTCGTCTCCAAGTACGTCTGGACGACCACTAACTGATTCCCTCATCTCGGGTGTACAACCCAATCAAGATCATCAGTAATCACCCAAACGATGTGAAGACTTCCGGTCTTCAACCACCGTCTTCATCTTCGACATATCGTCGAATCGGTTATTCAGAATGGGTATAAACCCGGACTTTCCGAACAACCCGCGTATATTAAAAACAAATGTTACACAAACACAACATACGCCTCATTCCAATTCATATTCTCAGGGAAAGGTTCCCATTAATTTTATCCAAGATAAATTCTTTAAAATTTATCCTTTAATCTTCCTTTGGATGTCGTTTCAAACCAAATTATGGTTTTCTGAACTAGTCGAGATTAGCAAACCACACCGAAGTAATTATTTATTTTATTTCCCAATCCCAACCTATTCATCCCATGAAGCAAAACTGGTAATACTCCACATCTAACACCATAGTGTTATCGATAAAATTAATTACCATTTCACGTTCAAATCCAATTAAAGATTTAACTATCGCTTTGGAGCAAAACTGGTAATACTCCATTCTCGCTCACTTTCTATATTTGATAATTTAAATTATCAATTCACATTTCAATTTAATTGTAGATTCATTAAAACTCCTTTTACTGGGTTAAAGAACTAGTGTTATTTAAAACACAATTCACGATAAACCCAAATCACATTCTATTTATTACCGGGTTAAAGAACTGGTGTTATTTAAAACACAGTTCACGATAAACCCATGAATCAATTCTATTTAAACCTATTTCAAATCCAATTTATTTATTTAAAAATAAACGGAGTTTAATTTTAGTTCAAACTAGTTTATTTCGATAAAAATTTATTTTTATCTTTTCAAATATGGAGTTTTTCATTCCAATTTTTCCCAAATCATTTCTTATGATTTTACACTAATTATTGATATTTTTAATAGTTTTATCAAGGCCCGTACATTCGATTTCCATCAACGGCCGTCGAACTGCACTTACAGCGACCTTTTTCAAATTTGATTTGGACGTATCTCCAAATCCAACCGTTAGATTTCAAATTTCTAATATTCGTTAGAAAGCTCTTTTCGATACGAACCCAACGGTTCCAGATTTAGGAGAATCCGACGGTCGGATCTCCCGTAATGTCCATTTGAAATAAATGGTCGAAATTCGCGAACTGCCGCGGCGCGACGCATTCTATTCAGGCCATTATGTTATATATATTATATATATATAATATATTTCGTCGATTACTATTTAAAACGAATTTTATAAATAGTTTTAAATTCGTTTCAAAAACAATTTCAACTTCCATTTCAATTCAAATCAAAATTGAATTCTTCCTTATAAATTCGTTTTAAAATTCATTTCCATTCAATTCAAATTTCAATTCAATTTGAATTCATTTCAATTCGTTTTCAGTTCAATTCGAATTCGTTTTCTATTCGATTCAATTCAAATTGGTTTTCCATTCGATTCAATTCAAATTGGTTTTCTATTCGACTCAAATTCAAATTTGTTATATATTCAATTGAAATCAAATTCGTTATATATTCAATTGAAATCAAATTCGTTATATATTCAATTGAAATCAAATTCGTTATATGTTCAATTGAAATCAAATTCGTTATATATTCAATTGAAATCAAATTCGTTATATATTCAATTGAAATCAAATTCGTTATATATTCAATTAAAATCAAATTCGTTATATATTCAATTGAAATCAAATTCGTTATATATTCAGTTGAAATCAAATTCGTTATATATTCAATTGAAATCAAATTCGTTATATATTCAATTGAAATCAAATTCGTTTTCTAATCAATTTAATTCAAATTCCATTTCAAAATATTCGATTGCGAAATCACTTTTCAATATTCATTTTAAATGAATAAAATCGATATAAATATCGTTCACGTCAAAATGGCGTCAATCTAATCAACACGGCTTCATATATTTCTATTTTCAAATATTCTATTTCAAATATTTCTTATTCAAATATTCCCTATTCAAATATTTCTATTTCAAAATATTTCGTTCAACACATGACTAATCTCAACGGATGAGTACTGTCAACACATGAACCTTTATTTTATATTGATAAAGATGTAAATTATTATTAAAATATTTCGTTCAACACATGACTAATCTCAACGGATGAGTACGGTCAACACATGAACCTTTATTTTATAATATCCTTTATTTTCTAAATTGGAATGAGGCCCAATCAATCACCATATAATATTAATTATATGGATTTTCATACATCACACGTATATAATAGCATTGAAAAATAATCAACCATCAACCAAAGTGCACTACACTGTATAAGCATCAAATATAGATATCTAACGCTTATAACAGCCTGTCAATCAATCGATCGACATATTTAATCAATCAGGATGAGTGAACTTCAAATTTCATCCCAACACCCGTGTGGGGTTTCAAACAATCAAACACAGATTTTATTTGTGCAGTTGGGCGATGTGTAAAATTTATCGTCCCAATCAATGTCCTTCAAATAGGTGTACATAAACAAACCATCCGGTTTGTAAATGAATATTTATTTATTCACATTCACGTTAAAAATTATATTTTTAACGATAAAACATTTTATTTCAACACATGAATTTTTATTCAGTTCATTTACACAATAAAATGATGTTTTTATTTTTCTAACTTGTTTTAGAAAATTTCGGCGGCATAACGGCACGATACTTGAAACGGGACAAGGCCCAGCCTTATCCCCGGTCTAGTGAAGGCCCACGCCATTCACACATCAATCAAATTCATTCATTTCACCAAACAATTCAATTCAAACCAAATAAACTAACCAACTACACATCCAAACAATTTAACAAATAAGCCATCCATGGTCTGTGGATGACGGGTGTCGGGTGCTACTAAACACCGTCTACATCCTAGTATATATATATATAACTAGAAAAAGAAATTGAAGAGTGAGAAATTCTCACCGAAAGCTATCCCAACTTCACGACACTTCATTTATAGAAATCTTCGTCGTTCTCGCCTTTGGTCACTTTCGCTGCCCGTAATCACTACATATATAAAAATTACATTTTTACCTCGCTATTCAATATATAAAAATCGAAATTTTACTATGCTATTCAATATATAAAAATCGAATTTTTACTATGCTATTCAATATATAAAAATCGAATTTTTACTTTCTACTCAATATATAAAAATCAAATTTTTATCGCTGTTTCTGTAATGTAAAAATCGATTTTTTATCGCTACTATATTTATAAAAATCCTATTTTTACAACGCTACTATATAAAAAGATTTCGCCTTTTCAAATATAAAGATTTCATCACTATAAAAAATCACCTCTTTATTTCAACGTATATATAATAAAAATCAGATTTTTATTTCGCTACATATACAAAGATGATATTTTAATATTCTCTATCATATAAAGATTATATTTTTATAGTTCCCATTATGTAAAAATCATATTTTTATCTTTCTACAATATGAAAGATTATATTTTTATTATCTATTTAATATGAAAATTATATTTTCTATCTTTACATACGATAAAATTTATATTTTTAAACAATTAAAAATCGTATCTTTAGCCAATTAAAAACCTCCTCTTTTTTTAAAAAAATAATCAAATTTAAAAATCAAGTAGATTTCAGTTTTCAAATCAAATAAAAATCAGTTTTAAAATCAAATAGAACGATAACTGAAAATTGAAAAATAAATAAAATATAAAAAAAACTTACAGACGAACGGGAGAGGGGGGGCTTCCTCGCGTCAGTCAGGGGATGGAGGAGGGGGGCGGTTCGAGTTCGGGGGGGGGGGGGGGGTGGGGCTTCGCGGTGGTCGGCGGTAGGAGGAAGGGGGTTTGGTTTCGAGCGACAACTGGGTATGGGGGGCTGCGACACATCGATCGAGGAGGGGGGGTTTGGAGGTGGCGCGGTGGTCATTGGGGAGGGCAGCGGCTCCTCCCCGCCTCGTCGTCTTCTTCTTCTTCTTTTTTCTTGTTCGAAATGAAAACGAGAAGGGGGGCCAGAAAGAATATAGAGAGGGAAAGGGGGTTTTATTTTATTATTTTAATTAATTATTTAATTCAAAAAGTTGACTTTTACATACGACCTCTAAACGAGGCCCACCGCCTGTCGTCCCTAGCGTTTTACCCCCATTCTGAACACAATGGGATATGTTTCGCAAGCCAATTCGCTTGTTACGATAGGTTTTCATCAAATTTAAAACATAATTCAGTATATATTCAATTTGAACGTACATTTCAAATTACCAGGGTCACATACTAACTCTAAAAATTCCAGTAAAATATTTTCTAGCTTCGTATTGACGATACGGTCCTAACAAAACTACTTTCGTCGAATTCTAAGACCGTTGGAAAAATGGCCAATTTCCAGTCGATTAAAATCAACTAAAACTGGTCAAACGCGTTTTCCTTTGCCACGCTCACATATTGAATCAGAAAATTATGAAATTTGAAACCTAGCAATAATTTGACATCACGGACCCAACAAAAGTGGTTTCGTCGAAATCCGAGGTCGTTTGCAAAATGTCTATTTTTAAGGGCCTGAATTCCATAGCGACTATTCAGAATTTTCAACTGGACATATCTTTTGATTCCCGCTATGAAATTTCGATTGGTCGGATTCGTTGGGAAGATATTCACGAATAGATCCTAATGTTTTTGGTTTCACTAAAATCCGGATTGTTTTGCACCCGGTACATTCAATTGAAGTTTGAAATCGAATTATCGAACTACCGCGCCATTTTCAATTCCTTTTATAATTATATATAAATATTTATATTCTAACGACGGCGTATATAATATATACGTTCTAAATATATTCAAAATAAATTTCTCGTCGATATTATTTAAAATAATCTATTTTAAATATTCAAAATTCGCTAAAATTGCCAAAATAAAATTTTTAAACTGGGTCAGAATTTCCGGGTTATTACAATCTCCCCCACTTAAAACTTTTCGTCCCCGAAAAGGAACAAAGTCGAAAGTGGTTTGATTAATCAACTCTACGTTCGATCAGGCTTCCATTCTCCAACTTTTCAGTTTCTGAGAATTTTCAAATTTTCAAAAATTTGGCTAACACCCTAAATTTTTGAAAAATTTCGCCATAACCTCCCCTGCACCGGGAGCCACGGGAAAATCCCGAAATTGCCATACAGGCCTTTTGATCTCAAAAGAAAAAGAAAAAGCCAAGCGGCTAGCCAATAGGCTCATAAAATCATCATCACCCAAACAAAACAATAAATTATAGTAAACATGTACCTATTTGTCGGGCAAACAAATTTTATCCTCGGCTCTAGCCTCCTTGCTATGACCTGTTCAATGTATGTATATGCAAGCAAATGCGACCAATTTTCAGTACAGTTCAATATTTGATGCAATTAGGCATAATGGTTCAAAATTATCAAACAAATAAACAAACAACACAAACATCAATCAATTAGTGGATTAACGTTTCAAATTCATAACTTTTGATATATATACTGAAAATCATGTTTTTGATGCCAAATCACAACAAATAAATCTAGCTATATATGTTTTGGTTCTCACACTAGTCTAATGGAAATATATAGATATCACACCTTCAAAACTCGAACACACACTACTGATGCTATATAATCATCAGTAGAATCATCTCCGGGCGACTAGAGTGTGACTCTATATCTATCTAATATATTAAAACTTCGAATATACGTTCATGACGCGTATATGCAAAACCTTTATATACTAGATTGTACAAATTCAAAACAAATAAAATATTCAAATACGTACAAAACGATTTAAATTTTCAAAATAAAATTGTTTTCATTTGAAAAATATACTCTTCACACTCGTTCTAGGATACTACTGATCCCATCTCCAACGAGTCATTCTAATTGGATATTGCTAATCCAATATCTGATGAATTCTTTCGTATGGTTCTAATGTGTCTTGTTCTCGAGCTCTGTAAACAAAGCTCTGATACCAAATGTGACGACAAGGAATTTTGCTCGATCCGAATCAGTCGTTAAACCGATCTAGACCGTTCGAAACCCCTGATCGTTTTGAGAACAAGACAAATCAGAACGCAGACGGAAGAACATTTCATTGCTATTACAACAATTCCATCAGAATACAAAAATATACAGAATATAAATGAATAAATTACATTCGATAAATATCAGAGATTACAATAAATTACATAGCAGCGGAAAATAATACAAAGCACAACTGAAGGTGATATACGGATACAGAGCTTTCCAGATATCATTCCAGCTGTAAACCAGGATCCTGTGAATATAAATCTGCAAAACCGAAACTACTAGCTGCCCGTGCGGAAAATAGGGGCACCCAGAGTTTAGGTTAAAACAATAAACTCCAGGTCAGTCATGTGACTGGTGTGAGAACTAAAACAGTTATTAATATTAGTTTTAAAGTTAGGTAAATCAAGGGACCACGCCGTATAACACGGAACGGGTTTCCTCCCAAGAATACCAGTGCATAGAACAAACAGCGCAATGCTAAATAAAGAAAAATGAAGCTGTTATAAGACCCAGGTCCCATCACACAACGCAACGCAAGCCGGAGGATAGGGTTTTCCCTTATAACAGCCAAAGCATGCTTGATACGTTTAAAACACATTATTTGATACTATTATAGGTGTATAGTGTCAAAACAATTTCAATCATAAATATCAATCATAGGCGGCATAGCTACCATCTACTACGTTGCCATACTAGTTCTACAATTAAAACCGCAATATCACGTATTGGAAATTGGATTCCGTCATGAGTCGAGGCAAGGGGCAAGCTCTTCTCCGCTTTCGAGACACTCTAGCAAATGTCCCAGGGCTACGCACTCTGGGAAACCCCTGGATCTTCAAGGTCGGTCCTCTCTTACGTTTGAGGATTATTTATTCCTGAACACACGTTTCCCGGTCCTTACAGACCTAAAATCGAGGCGCCTCATCCAACAACCACATAGGTGAAAAGTATATAAATGTCAGGGCTGGTAAGTCACTGACACCACCAAAGCTAGAAAGAAACGTCGTTCTCTCCCCGCAGTCCTTATCCCGTTTTTAACTCATACCGAGGTGTGAGGCTCGCGAATTCACGTTATACACAAAGCTACGCCACGAAGGTCGTGCTTTTATCATCAACCACAAGACTTTGCTTTTCAACAGAATCCTTGATCTATGCAACTCAGCGTGCCACACAGACAATTCATGCCATGCGATTGATATCTATCGATATATTACCTCTAAGCTCGTACGTCTCAGAAAAGGGCGTTAAGCAAGAGAATAAATTCTCCGCCGCCAAACAGATATATATTTAACAGAAATCAATCAACACAGAATAAAATCCAATGTCAGACACACAATCCATTTACAAGTCCGTTCTGGGTCCGAACGAAACCGGAGGCACTTTCCTCGCATATCCATCCGTCTCCAAGTACGTTTGGACGACCACTAACTGATTCCCTCATCTCGAGTGTACAATCCAATCAAGATCATCAGTAATCACCCAAACGATGTGAAGACTTCCGGTCTTCAACCACCGTCTTCATCTTCGACATATCGTCGAATCGGTTATTCAGAATGGGTATAAACCCGGACTTTCCGAACAACCCGCGTATATTAAAAACAAATGTTACACAAACACAACATACGCCTCATTCCAATTCATATTCTCAGGGAAAGGTTCCCATTAATTTTATCCAAGATAAATTCTTTAAAATTTATCCTTTAATCTTCCTTTGGATGTCGTTTCAAACCAAATTATGGTTTTCTGAACTAGTCGAGATTAGCGAACCACACCGAAGTAATTATTTATTTTATTTCCCAATCCCAACCTATTCATCCCATGAAGCAAAACTGGTAATACTCCACATCTAACACCATAGTGTTATCGATAAAATTAATTACCATTTCACGTTCAAATCCAATTAAAGATTTAACTATTGCTTTGGAGCAAAACTGGTAATACTCCATTCTCGCTCACTTTCTATATTTGATAATTTAAATTATCAATTCACATTTCAATTTAATTGTAGATTCATTAAAACTCCTTTTACTGGGTTAAAGAACTAGTGTTATTTAAAACACAATTCACGATAAACCCAAATCACATTCTATTTATTATCGGGTTAAAGAACTGGTGTTATTTAAAACACAGTTCACGATAAACCCATGAATCAATTCTATTTAAACCTATTTCAAATCCAATTTATTTATTTAAAAATAAACGGAGTTTAATTTTAGTTCAAACTAGTTTATTTCGATAAAAATTTATTTTTATCTTTTCAAATATGGAGTTTTTCATTCCAATTTTTCCCAAATCATTTCTTATGATTTTACACTAATTATTGATATTTTTAATAGTTTTATCAAGGCCCGTACATTCGATTTCCATCAACGGCCGTCGAACTGCACTTACAGCGACCTTTTTCAAATTTGATTTGGACGTATCTCCAAATCCAACCGTTAGATTTCAAATTTCTAATATTCGTTAGAAAGCTCTTTTCGATACGAACCCAACGGTTCCGGTTTTAGGAGAATCCGACGGTCGGATCTCCCGTAATGTCCATTTGAAATAAATGGTCGAAATTCTCGAACTGCCGCGGCGCGACGCGTTCTATTCAGGCCATTATGTTATATATATTATATATATAATATATATTTCGTCGATTACTATTTAAAACGAATTTTATAAATAGTTTTAAATTCGTTTCAAAAACAATTTCAACTTCCATTTCAATTCAAATCAAAATTGAATTCTTCCTTATAAATTCGTTTTAAAATTCATTTCTATTCAATTCAAATTTCAATTCAATTTGAATTCATTTCAATTCGTTTTCAGTTCAATTCGAATTCGTTTTCTATTCGATTCAATTCAAATTGGTTTTCCATTCGATTCAATTCAAATTGGTTTTCTATTCGACTCAAATTCAAATTTGTTATATATTCAATTGAAATCAAATTCGTTATATATTCAATTGAAATCAAATTCGTTATATATTCAATTGAAATCAAATTCGTTATATGTTCAATTGAAATCAAATTCGTTATATATTCAATTGAAATCAAATTCGTTATATATTCAATTGAAATCAAATTCGTTATATATTCAATTAAAATCAAATTCGTTATATATTCAATTGAAATCAAATTCGTTATATATTCAATTGAAATCAAATTCATTATATATTCAATTGAAATCAAATTCGTTTTCTAATCAATTTAATTCAAATTCCATTTCAAAATATTCGATTGCGAAATCACTTTTCAATATTCATTTTAAATGAATAAAATCGATATAAATATCGTTCACGTCAAAATGGCGTCAATCTAATCAACACGGCTTCATATATTTCTATTTTCAAATATTCTATTTCAAATATTTCTTATTCAAATATTCCCTATTCAAATATTTCTATTTCAAAATATTTCGTTCAACACATGACTAATCTCAACGGATGAGTACTGTCAACACATGAACCTTTATTTTATATTGATAAAGATGTAAATTATTATTAAAATATTTCGTTCAACACATGACTAATCTCAACGGATGAGTACGGTCAACACATGAACCTTTATTTTATAATATCCTTTATTTTCTAAATTGGAATGAGGCCCAATCAATCACCATATAATATTAATTATATGGATTTTCATACATCACACGTATATAATAGCATTGAAAAATAATCAACCATCAACCAAAGTGCACTACACTGTATAAGCATCAAATATAGATATCTAACGCTTATAACAGCCTGTCAATCAATCGATCGACATATTTAATCAATCAGGATGAGTGAACTTCAAATTTCATCCCAACACCCATGTGGGGTTTCAAACAATCAAACACTGATTTTATTTGTGCAGTTGGGCGATGTGTAAAATTTATCGTCCCAATCAATGTCCTTCAAATAGGTGTACATAAACAAACCATCCGGTTTGTAAATGAATATTTATTTATTCACATTCACGTTAAAAATTATATTTTAACGATAATTTTTTTATTTCAACACATGAATTTTTATTTAATTCATTTACACAATATAATGATGTTTTTATTTTTCTAACTTGTTTTAGAAAATTTCGGTGGCATAACGGCACGATACTAGAAACGGGACAAGGCCCAGCCTTATCCCCGGTCTAGTGAAGGCCCACGCCATTCACACATCAATCAAATTCATTCATTTCACCAAACAATTCAATTCAAACCAAATAAACTAACCAACTAC
Source organism: Allium sativum (assembly GCA_030737875.1). NCBI lineage: Eukaryota > Viridiplantae > Streptophyta > Magnoliopsida > Asparagales > Amaryllidaceae > Allium > Allium sativum. The sequence continues at coordinate 991,177,244 of CM060912.1, read as the reverse complement.
ACATCCAAACAATTTAACAAACAAGCCATCCATGGTCTGTGGATGACGGGTGTCGGGTGCTACTAAACACCGTCTGCATCCTAGTATATATATATATATAACTAGAAAAAGAAATTGAAGAGTGAGAAATTCTCACCGAAAGCTATCCCAACTTCACGACACTTCATTTATAGAAATCTTCATCGTTCTCGCCTTTGGTCACTTTCGCTGCCCGTAATCACTACATATATAAAATTTACATTTTTACCTCGCTATTCAATATATAAAAATCGAATTTTTACTATGCTATTCAATATATAAAAATCGAATTTTTACTATGCTATTCAATATATAAAAATCGAATTTTTACTTTCTACTAATTATATAAAAATCAAATTTTTATCGCTGTTTCTGTAATGTAAAAATCGAATTTTTATCGCTACTATATTTATAAAAATCCTATTTTTACAACGCTACTATATAAAAAGATTTCGCCTTTTCAAATATAAAGATTTCATCACTATAAAAAATCACCTCTTTATTTCAACGTATATATAATAAAAATTAGATTTTTATTTCGCTACATATACAAAGATGATATTTTTATATTCTCTATCATATAAAGATTATATTTTTATAGTTCCCATTATGTAAAAATCATATTTTTATCTTTCTACAATATGAAAGATTATATTTTTATTATCTATTTAATATGAAAATTATATTTTCTATCTTTACATACGATAAAATTTATATTTTTAAACAATTAAAAATCGTATCTTTAGCTAATTAAAACCTCCTCTTTTTTTTATTTTAAAAATCAAATTTAAAAATCAAATAGATTTCAGTTTTCAAATCAAATAAAAATCAGTTTTAAAATCAAATAGAACGATAACTGAAAATTGAAAGAAAAAAAAAACTTACAGACGAACTTGAGAGGGGGGGCTTCCTCGCGTTGGTCAGGGGATGGAGGAGGGGGGCGGTTCGAGTTCGGGGTGGGGGCTTCGCGGTGGTCGGCGGTAGGAGGAAGGGGGGGTTTGGATTCGAGCGACAGCTGGGTAGGGGGGACTGCGACGCATCGATCGAGGAGGGGGGGTTTGGTGGTGGCGCGGTGGTCATTGGGGAGGGCGGCGGCTCCTCCCCGCCTCTTCTTCTTCTTCTTCTTCTTTTTTTTCCTGTTCGAAATGAAAATGAGAAGGGGGGGCCAGAAAGAATATAGAGAGGGAAAGGAGGGGTTATTTTATCATTTTAATTAATTATTTAATTCAAAAAGTTGACTTTTACATACGACCTCTAAACGAGGCCCACCGCCTGTCGTCCCTAGCGTTTTACCCCCATTCTGAACACAATGGGATATGTTTCACAAGCCAATTCGCTTGTTACGATAGGTTTTCATCAAATTTAAAACATAATTCAGTATATATTCAATTTGAACGTACATTTCAAATTACCGGGGTCACATACTAACTCTAAAAATTCCAGAAAAATATTTTCTAACTTCGTATTGATGATACGGTCCTAACAAAACTAGTTTCATCGAATTCTGAGACCGTTGGAAAAATGGCCAATTTCCAGTCGATTAAAATCAACTAAAACTGGTCAAACGTGTTTTCCTTTTCCACGCTCACATATTGAATCAGAAAATTATGAAATTTGAAACCTAGCAATAATTTGACATCACAGACCCAACAAAAGTGGTTTCGTCGAAATCCGATGTCGTTTGCAAAATGTCTATTTTTAAGGGCCTGAATTCCATAGCGACTATTCAGAATTTTCAACTGGACAAATCTTTTGATTCCCGCTATGAAATTTCGATTGGTCGGATTCGTTGGGAAGATATTCACGAATAGATCCTAATGTTTTTGGTTTCACTAAAATCCAGATTGTTTTGCACCCGGTACATTCAATTGAAGTTTGAAATCGAATTATCGAACTACCGTGCCATTTACAATTCCTTTTATAAATATTTATATTCTAATGACGGCGTATATAATATATACGTTCTAAATATATTCAAAATAAATTTCTCGTCGATATTATTTAAAATAATCTATTTTAAATATTCAAAATTCGCTAAAATTGCCAAAATAAAAATTTTAAACTGGCTCAGAATTTCCGGGTTATTACACCCACCACATGTTTATTTGGTTAAGTGTTACTTAATTCATTAGAACCGTAATCTTGTAAAGACCTCCCACATTAGAATGACATTTGGGGCTGCTGGATTTGCCGGAAGGGTCCGGGCAGTCTTACATCACAAATGAGCCTAATCTCGTGTCTTTACAATTGTTACGCATTTAATTCGTGCCTTTGACCTCTCACATTAGACTGACATTTGTGGCCGCTGGATTTGCCGGGCGGGTTCGGGCAGTTTTACACCATAAAAGAGTCTAACCTCGTGTCTTTGGCAGTTCATTATTACACATCTTTATTTATCCCCAAAGTGGATTAATATCCCTATTCAAATTTGTAAATAAATTCCAAATATACTTATGTCCATAATTGTCACCTAAATTATGTCCATTTATTTCAGGTATACAAATTATACCAATTGCCTCAAATTAATTGTATGTCCTTTAAGGCCATTACATGCCAGTTCTCAATATGTGTATATTCAATATTACCCCCATCGTCCCCACGTTGTTTGTTCTCTTATCATGACATATATATATATATATATATGTATATATATTAGACTAGCAATTAGTCTAACACATAAAAGGGAAGAAACATCGCAAATTTGCATAACACGCTGAATGGATCTAACTTGCAAATAAGAATTACAACATAACTTGCATAAACTTTGTATTGTCACGAATCTAAACATAGACCTAAAGGTGTGAACTTGCATATATGAATATAGTTTTCACCTAAACTTGCATAGGCCATAGTCAAAAACTTGCATAAAACTATGTATGTCATAGATTTAAACCTAAAGGTGTAAACTTGCATATATGTGAATCCAATTTCTACCTAAACTTGCATATAGTCATTTTACTTGGTTCACATGTAAACTTGTGTACAATTCACATAGAAACTAGCATATAATCTACACCCAAACTTGCATATAAAATGAAGTCAAACATGAATCAAATTGAACATAGGTAATTGGGCATATACAAAGGGATCCACAACAAAAACTATCATTATGAACCACTAGCATATATTCACAAAATTTCACATTTTTTCCATTAATTCACAAACATAGCCATATAACCTAAATTATAACTCAACCTAATTAACTTGTTAATTATCTTATTAAAGAAATCGAACTCAAAACTCAAATAAGGTCTTGAGTTCTGGGATCTGTGTTCTGTAGTTGAATTAGCTCGCCTTTGAAGTAGACAAATTCGTTGTTGTTGTTGTTGTTGTTGTTGTTATTGACTTGAGTTGAATTGAGTTGATTAGCTTTTCTTTGCTCCTACTTGGTGGCGGCTACTCTAGGTTGTGAGGTGATAGCATGACGGCCATGGTTCTAATTTTTATTAGGTTTAGGGTTTGAGTCTACATGTGTTTATATAGAGATTAAGATTAATTTAGGCCATCCGATCAACCAAGAAGCAACCTGAACCATCCAAAAAGCCAACTCAGCCCTAATGACTCAGTAGCAGCTCAGAATTGGGCTTAATTCAAATCTGCCCGAGGGGAGTAGGTTGACCACCAGGTCAACCCCAACGTCGACCCCTAGGGTAGGTCGACGCTAAGGCCGACCTGGCCTGGGGCGGGAAATTTCCCGCCCTGCCCGGTTCTGGGTCTGAATTCGTATTTGAATTTAAATTTGAATTTATGGAAACTTCCGACAGCCATAACCTCTTCATACGAAGTCTAATTTACGCAAACTCGGATTCTATCTCAACCAGAATTCCGAGATGAACAAAATGGTGTAACCCGTTTCCCTTTATTCTCAAATTTAAAATTAATTATTCCTAAATTCGTTAGTTTAATGTTAATAGAAAACACGGGGTGTTAATAGAGGTTAGGTCTGGGTGGATGAACCAATGAGTTTGCCTTGATTGCAATAATAAGGGGCAATCAAAAGACTAAGATGGACCAGCGTGATTCGGCGAGACCAGTTTGTGCCCTGTGATAGCAACTCGTCGTCTACCTACCATCTTCAGTCAGTACGTAAAGCGGAAAGGCGGAGAACTCCAAAAGACCATATACTTTGCTATATAGTTATGGGTGAGGTTGGCCTATAGGTTTGAAGGGCATAGGGGTTCCAGGGTTAAGTTCTCATTCTTGATTTTCTTGGATGCCTTTCATTTGTTAGTTGAGGAAGGGATGTAGTGGGACTATAGCCACTGTAAAAGCAGACCTTAGCATCTGCAATCGGTAGATAGCTGAAAGCTCCCGACCGAGTTCCGTGTTTCTTGATTAGCCCTGCCATGCGACTCGGGCGCACATATTGAGAACATGTGCAATAGATATCAAGAACAATTGACGATACGTACGTGGGAAAGTCTAGGTACACTCATGTCGCTCTGGGTGGTGTATCATAGACTAGAGGGCGTTACGTAAGAACCTATTGGGATCAAGGGTAGCAGTCCAAACGCTTACATAATACAGAGGATTCTACGCATACGTAGCGTTGATATATATATATATATATATATATATATATATATATACATACATACATATGGGAATTTGTACGAACATTGAGTAAGGGGACTGCATACTTGCGCAAAAGACTGTGCGAGTAGGGGGTAGCTACATATGCACTATATTAGGTTGATCTACTGGTGAGTTGATGGGTGCGACGTGTGTGTAAGCCTAGAGTGCTAATATCACAAATAACCTAATAAACTAAGAAAAATATAATAGAATGGTATATGTAGGATTATTCAGAAGTTTATTCTAGATTAATTCACATAGAACTTATGTTCTGACCCCCTCCTCATAACATTCGCAGGTTAGGTTCATGACAGAGACTGTATGGATTTTGGATACTAATTAGCAGTATTATTATTAAGGTAAAGCTATGTTTTAATTACATTATATTTTACTCCTTCCGCTGTGAGGTGTTTTCCGAACACTAACATGTTTCATGTCTCTGTCTTTCCTGCAGGATACCAAGCAAACCAACTCGGGTTTCGATGGATTGGAAAAAAAATTCGATATGTTGGAATTCGGGTTGTCACAAATTCCAGCCCAACGAGAGTTGTCCCTAGGCAAATACCTCTATTTCGGACACAATGGGCTAGGTCCCTTTAGCTCAATCGATTGTTTTCAGTCTGTTTTCTTTAATTTAAAATATAAATCATTTATTTATTTATTTTGATCGTACATTTTAATTTACCAGGGCCACATATAGACTCCAAAAATTCCCAAAAAAATAAATCTAGCTATGTTTTGACGATATGGTCCTAACAAAATGAATTTCGTCGGATTTGGAGACCGTTTGAAAAATCGCCATTTTCTGGTTAATCCAAATTGAAAAAACACGTTTTAATTTCCCACGCTCACATTTTAATTCCAAAAATTATGAAAATTGGAATCTAGCAATAATTTGACATTCGAGATCCAACCAAAGTGGTTTCGTAAAAAACGGAGGTCTTTTGCAAAATGGCTATTTATAAAGGCTATATATTATATTAAAATGTATAAAATTCTACAGCGCCTTTTCTGAATTTTTAACTGGCCATAACCTTTTATTCCCGCTATGACATTTCAGTTTTTCAGATTCGTTGGAAAGATATTTTTATACAGATTCAAATATTTTTGGTTTTACTAAAATCCAATTTATTTTGAATCCTGTACATTCAGTCAAAGTTCAAATTTTCAAACTACCGTGCTATTTCTAACTCCTTTTATAATTAAAATAATTATATTCATTCTAACTTTGATTTAAATAAATTTTTTAATTGCTATTATTTAAAATAAATAATTTTAAATATTTTAAATTCATTAAAATTGCTAAAATAAAATTTTTAAATTGGTTCCAAAATTCTAGGTTGTTATAATCTCTCCCACTAATAATCTTTCCCACTTAAAATTCTAGGTATATTCAAAAATCATAATTTCTAAGATCAGATTATATATATACTCACAAATACATTAATTATAAACTTGTCACTCTCAACTCATTCTAGAGCATTTCTAACCCCATCTCTATCGAGTTTTCTCATTATAGGATGCTACCGATCCTATCTCTAATGAGTATTCTTTTGTAGGATATTTCTAGTCCTACCTCTGATGAGTCTTTTGTTCAGTTCTAACAAGTTGTACCCCAAAGATTTGAGCTAACCAGAGCTCTGATACCAACTGTAACGATACGGATTTCGCCCAAACCTAATCGATCACTAAATCGACCAAGACAGTTCAAAAATCGGATACGCTAACTCTGGGCATACAACATATCATAATGAATAACAAAAGACTTTTATTACATCATAATAATGTTACATCAGAGTACAGAATATCTGAGTACATTGAATATAAATACCACATCGGAAGATTAAATTACAATAATTGTAATACAATGTAGCGGCAACGAATAACTAACACAGCGGAAGGCTATCAGTGCTCTGGACACAGCTTTAAGCTTCGATCCAGAATCCTGCTCAATATATCTGCAAAATAAGCTACTCGACTACCTGTGTGGAAAATATGTGCACCCGAGTGTGCAAGTGAAACAAACTACAAGTCAGTCATGAGACTGGTATGAGAAATCTTACTTAACCTATTTAATAATATGGTCAATCACAGGACCACATCGCTAACGCGGAATGGGTTTACTCCATTGGATTGCCAGTGCATAAACATCAACCATAAATAAACAAATGGATCTACAATGCATCAATCAACATGCAACTCCTTAATCTACCCATTTAGGCTTAATCCCTAAACTTAGATTTCAAAATCCAATTCACTTTAATGAAATTATTTCTTTGGACTTTATTTCCCGATTTCTATTTCAAATCATTTGAAATACATATCTAGCTTTTATAATAAAGTAGATTTCACTTCGGGATTTCAAAACAAACATTCGGAAATATGAATTTTAAAACATAACAATGCATACAAAACAAGCATGCGAACCAAATATCGGTCACGTTCCCTCAGGACCGGGCAGTACACACCCTAACCGAACCAATATATATATATATATATATATATATATATATATATATATGCACCTAACGGCTACATTGACATTGCACCATCCCACCAACTGGGGAAGACATGCACGCCCTTACACTGTTAGTCAATTTCGGGTCACCCGCATCTTCAGCCACATACTCGATAAATCATTTTATATCCCGAAGTAGGGAAAATCATTTCACAACATAATCACAAGTATAATCAAATTTATATAGATTTTTACTTATAAATCATTTCGAAATCATTGGGTACAGCCATCGAAGCCCTTTCTGTTTTATAAAATATTTTTTTTTTCTAAAACACTCCCTGTCCAAAATCGGGAATAACATTTCTTTTTACTTAAGAAAACTCATTTCAAAATCATTTATTAAATTTTGAAACAAACAACATCGCTAAACACCTTATAGTCAAATCGTAAAGTGTTTCACAAAGTGTTAGCACATAATAATTTTTAACCAACCCAATGCTAAATTTAAAAGCATATTTTGCTCAAAAAATGGTCGAGCACAATCCAAACAGTCAATCCATCACAATCAATATCAGCGACCAAGTATGTTGGGTTCAATCACATTTCATGTTTTACATATCCAATAAAAAGGGAATTTTTATTGTAAACATACTTTCTATGTTGCTTATGACAAATAAAAAGAAAGATTTTTATTGTCATGACATTTTCTATGTTGAACATGTTCTATATTTTCTAATGACAACACAAGAAGATAATCTTGTCTACCTGACATGTTACATAACTCTAATGACAAAATAAAAGATAATTTTTTCTGCATGACATGTTATATAATTCTAATGACAAAATAAAAGATAATTTTGTCTACATGACATGTTATATAATTCTAATGACAAAATAAAAGATAATTTTGTCTACAATACATGTTATACAATTCTAGTGACAAAATAAAAGATTTATTTACATAACACTTTCTTATGTTCTCTAATGACAAGTAAAAAGAGGTTTCACTTGCATAACATGTTCTACATTTCTAATGTCATATAAAAAAGAAGTATTATTTTCATGAAATTTTCTATGTTGCGAATGACAAATAAAAAGGATATTTTTATTTGTATATAAATTCCTATCTTTAACATAACAAATAAAAGTGAATATTTATTTATACACAAATTTTAATCTTTAAAATGATAAATAAATGTGAATATTTATTTGTTAACATATCTCTATTTCAAAACAATGATCATTTTTACATATTCTATTTATACAATAAAAATGTGGTTTTTATTCTCAACATATTTTTATTTTCTGTTATGATCTTTTTCACTCTTTTCTTATATACAATAAAAATGTGAATATTTACTGTTAACATATCTTCATTTCAAATAAATGAACATTTTTAATCCTTTCTATATATACGATAAAAATGTAAATTTTATCTTTAGCATAATTTAACAATTCTAATTTGTTAAACATGACAATTATAATTCAACAATTCTAATTTGTTAAACACAACAATTATAATTTAATAATTCTAATTTGTTAAATATGACAATTATAATTTAACAATTATAATTTGTTAAACATGACAATTATAATTTAACAATTCTAATTTGTTAAACATGACAATTATAATTTAACAATTCTAATTTGTTAAACATGACAATTATAATTTACCAATTCTAATTTGTTAAACATGACAACTATAATTTAACAATTATAATTTGTTAAACATGACAATTTTTCAATTCTAATTTGTTAAACATGACAATTATAATTTAACAATTCTAATTTGTTAAACATGACAATTATAATCTAATAATTCTAATTTGTTAAACATGACAATTATAATTTAACAATTCTAATTTGACAAAAATGTAAATTTTTGTTCCAACTACAAAAATGATAATTTTTGTTTCACTATCTTCTTACAACAAAATATCTTTTTTATTTCAACTATTTTGTTACAACAAAAATGTCCTTTTTATTTCAACTATTTTGTTACAACAAAATGTCCTTTTTATTTCAACTATTTTGTTACAACAAAATGTCCTTTTTAATTCAACTATTTTGTTTTGACAAAATGACAAATTTAATTCAATAATTATATTCTGATAAAAATGTTATTTTGATCAAATAATTATATTTTGACAAAAATGATCATTTTAGTTCCATTATTCTAATTTGACAAAAATGATAATTTTTTTTAACACAATTCTAATTAACAAATATGTTAATTTTTTTTGATCCAACTAATCAAATCAACAAAAATGATAATTTTTGTTAAACACAATTCTAATTAACAAATATGTTAATTTTTGTTTTACAAATCTAATAAACAAAATGATAAAATTTGTTTAACTATTTTTCTAGTTAACACAATTGTTAATTTTTGAATCAACAAATCTAATAAACACAAAATGATGATTTTGTTTAATCCAATTCTGGTTAACAGAAATGTTAATTTTATCAGATCTGCAGAACACACCAATCACAGATCAAATCACGTATGACAATCAGCAGAATATTACAGCGTATGATAATCAATAGATCTAATTATGATTAATTGATTTTGATTATATATATATATATATATAAAGTAGAATTTCTCATAGTGGGTTTTAATTTTGAATAATTCAGATTTGAAATTTGTTCAAATTCTGATCTGCTCCAAAATTGTTCTAATCATTCCAGAAATGTAGATCTCTTTTCTGCTATTCCAACCGTCCAAACCTCATCACATTCTGATTCAGTTTGAATAAGACATGAATATTTAAAATTTTGATTACATTAATAATTAATAACATGATTATGCTAATTAAAATTTAACCCACAGTTTAAATCCTTTTCGTCATCTTCCTGTTAATCAACGGCGAAATGGACACGCACCCTAGGGCATGCCACCACACTCGCCAGAGTTGACCGACGTCCGATCAGAGATGACCACCTCCACCGCCTTGGAATCCTCCACCCGCGCCCTTGAATCCACCCAGCTCGGTGGGCCCCTCCTCCATGAAATTAGCGCCGAACGTCAGAGCTTTTAGCTCGCAAATTGCCCTCCTCAGATAAGGATCTCCGATCATAGTCGTATGAAGTTGAAGATTTTCGTAGCTTTACAATTTTGGTGCTGAAGCTTGGAATTAATTCGATGCGGATTAGAAGATTTTAGGCTGAGAACTTTTGAATAATTTCGTTCGTTCAACCATAGATGGCGGCGGCTTCTGATTTTTAGCGGAGATTAGGGTTTTGTTTTCCAATATTTCTAATAAAATAATATTTAATTCCTAGTTTTGCAAATAAACTCGTTAAGTCTCAGTAGCTCCAATTCCAGCCCAACGAGAGTTGTCCCTGGGCAAATACCCCCGTTCCGGACACAATGGGCTAGGTCATGTCAGCCCAATCGATTGTTTTCAGTCTGTTTTTTAATTTAAAATATAAATCAATTATTTATTTAATTTGATCGTACATTTTAATTTACCGGGGCCACATACTGACTCCAAAAATTCTCGAAAAATAAATCTAGTTATGTTTTGACAATACGGTCCTAACAAAATTAATTTCATCGAATAGGGAGACCATTTGAAAAATGGTCATTTTCTGCTCGATCCAAATTGACTAAAATTGACAAAACACGTTTTAATTTACCCCGCTCACATATTAATTCCAAAAATTATGAAAATTGGAATCTAGCAATAATTTGACATTCCGGATCCAACTAAAGTGGTTTCGTCGAAAACAGAGGTTTTTGCAAAATGGTTATTTATAAGTGCTATATGTTATATTAAAATATATATAAATTCTACAGCGATTTTTCTGAACTTTTAACTAGCCATAACTTTTTATTCCCGCTATGAAATTTCAATTTTTCAGATTCGTTGGAAAGATATTTTTATATAGATTCAAATATTTTTTGTTTTATTAAAATCCGATTATTTTGAATCCTGTATATTCAGTCAAATTTCAAATTCAAATTTTCAAACTACCGTGCTATTTCTAACTCTTTTTACAACTAAAATAAATATATTCATTCTAACTTCGATTTAAATAAATTTTTTAATCTTTATTATTTTAAATAGATCATTTTAAATATCTAAAATTCATTAAAATTGCTAAAATAAAAAATTTAAATTGGTTCCAAAATTCCGGGTTATTACAATACTATTATTATTTTTCTCTAGAAATTTATTTCAAATCCATTTTTCTAGAATCACCAAGGTTTCAAATCTCAAACAATCTTATATTTAAATTTATTATAAAGCGGTTTCTTTCAATGTAAGAGATTCCCTTTAAAAAATTCAAATTTGGTAAACTTGCATTATTAATTAAAGTCATATAATCAAATCATGAAATTGAATTTACGTGGTATTTATATCTAATTTTAGATTAAAATCAAAAAATAAATGCTCACAAACTAATTGAGCTCTAGCAAACAATTAAATGATGAAAAATAACTACCAGTATTTCCTAGTAGACAATTACAGCAAAATAACTCTAACTATTTTGAAATTTTGCTCTTTTGTATGTAAAGTATATTACTTGGTAACATTAATTGTCTACCAAACTAAAAATTTTACATGTCAATTTTTTGTTCAAGTGTAGAGAAACCCTTATCAAAAACGTTGACCAGACGCATCGATCAGAATCCCAAAATCCAAACTTAACAATTCAATCAGCATTATTCATTTTTTCTCAACTAACAAATATGCGTGCATATAAATACACTTAAGTCCACCCTACGATATTACTAACTATATCTCTAATGAGTCAATCCCATCAAAGCCTAGGTGTTCACTCAACCTAAGCTCTGATACCAACTATAACAACCCAACTTTTTGACCCTCAAAAGTGGATAGTAATACCTCTACTATATCAAAATATCGTGGAAATAAATGCCAGAACTATCGAATAATTAGGGGAAAAGAAAAGAAAGCAAAGAAAGAATAAAATCTCACAGTGAAATGAATAATCTAAAATATAAAGAATAATAAGAAACAATTTTTTACATATAAACATATCATATCATAACTTACAATATCATCTCGGACAGTTACAAAAGCGTGTCCTTACAAATTCCGAAGAATATAACAATTTGACACAAACTGTAATGACCTGCATTCTATGCATCAGAGGATCATAGAATATTTATTTTTCTTACTAAGTCGTATGGTCATGTACTTTTGGGGAACGACTAGTGGGGTCATTTACCATGTTCATGATTTTTGTCGATTTTTAAATGACCATTTTTTCCCTAGCTGATCTTATTTCGTTCATAACTTTTGATTGGTAAGGAGTTTTGACCTGAAACCACTTCCATTAGATCCGTTTGATGGTTTACCTTTCCGTAGAATGGTTACTTAGTCAAACTGATTTACCGTTTGGGAAATATGGCTGAATTAAGTTTTAGAGGGTGAAAAACAGCTTAATTGGGCTTAACCGGGTGATTAGCAGCTAGGCCCATTGGGGGATTTCGGAATAAGGAGTATATGAAGGCTGCTAGGGTTTAGAAAACATTCATTTTCAGTATTTTTTAGCCGCCACTAACCTCCTTCGAACCCTAGCCATGGCCTCCACTTTCTAAATCTCTTCAAAACACCTCTAAATCACTTTCTTATCAAGGATTAAGCTAATCAACATCAAACCGAGCCAAGACAGCATCAAATCAGAGTTGGGGCTGCCGCTAAGCATTGGAATTCGACCTAAAACAGAGGATATTTCATATCTATAGTTTAATTTGTGGCAAAGGTGAGCGATTTGCATCGTTTTTCACTAATTATGGTTAATTAGGGTAATTAGCGAAGATTAGCGAAATTATAACTTAGAAAAATCTAGAAAAATTTGTAAAATTCCAGAATATTATTTTATGCCTCTAATATGAATTTGGGTTAGTTTGGACTAATTTTGATAAACCCGGAATTTAGGGGATTAAGGAGTGATTAGTGATAATTAGCGAAATTTTACATCATAAAAATCTAGAAAAATTTGTAAAAATCTAAAATATTATTTTAGGGCTCTGATAGAAATTTGGGTTGATTTGGTTAAGTTTTACTAATCTTATCATTACTTGTTGTTAAACATGCTTAAGGGGAAAATAAGGGTTTTTGGGTATGTTTGATCCGTTTTGATATATCATATTGTTGTTTTGTTGTTTGTGAATATTTATACATGTTGCTATGGTTGTATGGTATGCTTTGTGAATGTTTAGAACAGTTAGAATGGTCGAAAACGCCGTCATGTGGCGTAAAATAGTCGTTGGAAAGAAGTGCAGGAAACTAGCAGAACCGGATTGGATCGGAGAAGGGGAGCACGATCCGAACCGTGGAGCACCATGTAGCTCCGGCCCGACCCATTCTTCTAGGGTGCGCCACGAAGTCACGATCTGACCCGCCTCCAAACCTGTGTACTCATCTGAACCAATCCGCTTGAGAGGAGGAGCCACGAGCTGGCCATGTGCCACGACCCGATCCGACGAAGGAAGCACGAACCGATCCGATGGAGGGCGAGCACCATGATCCGACCCGAACCCAATGGGTGCCCACGATCCAAACCAGAGGAGTTGACATGGACAAACCGATCCGAAGCAAAGTGAAGAGAGAAGACCAAACCGATCTGGAGACGACTAGAACCCGCGATGCAAAGATAGTCCAAATGGGAAGTAGAACTCAGGATCCAGTTGGCAACCAATGAGTTAGCTTCATGGTTGGACTTTGCTGCGGTATGTATGCAAAGGGGTTGTCGGTATTCATAACTTTAGTTCACCACTGAGAGATGAATAGCGGGCTTGTAGTGATAGTTGTACGAGGTTGGACTCCGTCAGGGCCCAAAGGATTAGGTGACCAAATAGTGGATATCGCATGCTTTACGCTCTGAGTCAGAGATATGAGGATGGTTGCTATGCTTGATCATTTGCCATCACTATGACATACACACCCCCTTCCCCGTATCTTTACACCATATGTTAGTGGCACCATAGAGTATTGTACGGTGTGTAGTGCTAACTCTTTGGTTGTAGGTCCAGGTTTAGGTATGATTGGATTATACCTGTTATTGTTCTGTTTTGTTGCTTATCGCTCATACCAGACTTTTGTTGAGTCAAAGCTTCACGGATTATTTTGATTTATGACAAGAAGAAGCTTCTACATCGACAAAAAGAAGACGAGATGCCTTCATAGGTTAGAAGTTGATTATTTAGAGTCATAAATGTTAAAATCTATCCTCAAATAATCATACTTCTTTTTGGCTTTCAAAAATTACTTGTAAAACCTTTTTTTATGCATATCATCAAAAACATGTCGACCTACACTTTTTTATAGGTCAACAGGTTTTCAAAATATAACGGTCGAAAAGAGGTCGACCTATACTTTTTTATAGGTCAACAGGTTTTTAAATTACAACGGCTAAAAACATGTCGACCTATAAACTTTTATAGGTCAACAGCTTTTTGAAATTTTGTGAAAAGTCATCTTCTTTCTTGAAGAGTTACATCCATTTCTTCTCTAGAATAATCACTTCTTTTGAGAGCAACTTTTCACCAACAATTGCATCTTCTCGATTATTATAAATACATCGATTTTCATTCATTCAAATTACCGAATCTTCTCTCCATTCTCTGATCTATATTGCATTATTCTTAGCATTCAAAAGCACTCAAAATCATTATATTATCGTTTGAATCTCCAAGCATATTTTATACACTTGTGATTCAAAACGATAATCCACTTCCTAATCTTTGCAAACATCATATTATATTTGAGGATAAGATTATAGGAAGGGTGTACTCAATCATTGACTAATCAGTGTTGAAGAAAGAACACATTCAAGGTCAAACTCTTGTAATCGTCTTGTGGGTAAGCTTGTAGCCCGTGAAATCAAGTGGGTAAGCTTGTAGCCCGTGAAATCAAGTGGGTAAGCTTGTAGCCCGTGAAATCAAGTGGGTAAACTTGTAGCCCGCAAATCAAGTAGTGTTGTGAACCTGTTCCTCCGGGTGAAGCGAGGATATTGCTTAGTTGAAATTCCGAAGAGGAGCTTCGGGACTGGACGTAGGACGGGAGGTCCGAACCAGTATAAAATCCTGGTGTCGTTAATCTATTTTACTTTACTTTACTGCATTTAAAGTTATCTGTGATATATATATATATATATATATATATATTGTTATCATATTCCGCATAGCCATATTATAGATCCTGCATAAGTCGTACACACTTGACTTTTCAATTGGTATCAGAGCGAGGTTATCATATAACCGTAACACAGTTATTTGATATATTCTAGTAATATGGCAAATAACGCAAGCACCAGAACTAACACTTACACTGAAGGTCAATCAACACAAAGACCTCCTTTCTTTAATGGCCTAAACTATAGTTATTGGGCAACACGTATGGCTTTCTATATGCAATCAACAAGTTATGATGCTTGGAATGCTACTCAGAAAGAAATAGTTAATCCAACTACTGAGTATGCAGAATGGACTCCTGCTGAGAAAACAACAGCAGCAGTAAATGCAAAAGCAATAAATATGTTGTTTTGTGCATTAGACCAAAATGAGTATAACCGTGTTAGTATCTGTACCACTGCTTATCAAATTTGGCAAACGCTAAAAACCACTCATGAAGGTACTAACAAGGTTAAACAAGCAAAAATAGCTTTGTTGAAAAGCCAATTCCAAAATTTCAAAATGAAGCCAAATGAAACAATCAATGAGATGTATTCAAGGTTTCAAACTATTCATCATGCTCTTATTGGGTTAGGACAAAAATATTCTGACTTTGATGTAGTTTCAACAATCCTACATTCACTGACTAATGAATGGGAAGGAAAAGTATTAGCCATAGAAGAAGCTAATGATCTTTCTACCATGAAGCCAGATGAATTGATAGGAAATCTAATGTCCTATGAAGCAAATTTACAGGCTAGAAGAAAACAAAAAGAAGAAAAGAAAAATGTTGCTTTTCATGCCGAAAAAGATGAAGACATTTCAGATTCTGAAGATGAAGACTTAGCACTTATTGCAAAAGGTTTTAAGAAGTTCTTGAAGCAAAGAAAAGCTAGTCGATACGACAAAAAGAAGTTTGGATCAAATAAACCATCATCTTCAAATATGGAATGCTTCAATTGTCACAAAAAGGGACATATGCAAAAAGATTGTCCGGATAAAAAGAAGAAATCCGAAAAATTCAAGAAGGACAAATCAAAGAAAAGAGCATTCTCAGTAACATGGGATGATTCAGACTCATCTTCATCTGATAACGAAAGTGACTCAGACACTGAACAAGAAAATGTATGTTTTATGGCAACAGAGGATGAGGTCCCACTTAAGAAAAGAGGAAAGTGGATATTGGACAGTGGTTGCTCAAAGCATATGACTGGAGGCAAGAGCTTATTAACAAATATTACTTATTCGGATGGTGGCTCAGTCACTTTTGGAGATAATTCAAAAGGCTATATCATCGGCAAAGGCGATGTGAGCAATTATGGTACACCTAACTTACCTCTTATCACAAATGTCATGCTAGTTAAGAATTTGAAACATAATTTATTAAGTATTAGTCAATTGTGCGACAAAGGTTTTACTATTTCCTTTTCAGATAATAAATGTAGTATACTAGATAAAGATCGAAATATAGCTTTTGAAGGAAATAGAGATAGAAACATTTATATTCTGAATATGAATATCAATCATAATTCAGATATGTGTCTTGTAGCAAATGATAATGATCCATGGCTATGGCACAAACGTTTCTGTCACATAAACTTCAAAACTATTGACAAGCTAGCCAAAAATGATCTTGTTAAAGGTCTCCCCAAAATGAGCTTTTCGGTTAATAATATTTGTGATGCATGTCAATTAGGAAAATTGACTAAATCTTCCTTCAAATCCAAGAAAATCATATCAACATTACAACCACTTGAATTATTACATATGGATTTATTTGGACCAACACAGGTTCAGTCAATAAATCATAATAAATATGTGTTTGTAATTGTTGATGATTATTCTCGTTATACATGGGTTATTTTCTTAAAAAATAAAAGTGACACTTTTCATCATTTCAAATCCTTCGTCAAAAGAATTCAAAAGTCAAAAGGACTTAAGGTTAAAAATATTAAAAGTGATCATGGCGGAGAGTTCGAAAATAATGAATTTGAACATTTTTGTACAAAGAAAGGTATCAATCATAATTTTTCGTTTCCTCGAACTCCACAACAAAATGGAGTTGTAGAACTGAAAAATCGGACACTACAAGAATGTGCAAGAACATTATTAAATGGATCCACTCTACCAAAACATTTCTGGGCAGAAGCTGTTGCAACTGCATGTTATGTTT
The DNA here is from genome assembly GCA_030737875.1 of Allium sativum. Lineage (NCBI taxonomy): Eukaryota > Viridiplantae > Streptophyta > Magnoliopsida > Asparagales > Amaryllidaceae > Allium > Allium sativum. The sequence goes on along the minus strand of CM060912.1, from coordinate 991,159,868 downwards.
TGAATCGTGTATCTATTCGACCTCTGACTAAAAATACATCATATGAGTTATTTAATCAAAGAAAACCAAATATCTCATATTTCAAAGTTTTTGGTTCTAAGTGCTTTATTTTAAATACGAAAGACCATCTTGGAAAATTTGATCCAAAATCCGATGAAGGTATATTTGTCGGATATTCGGAAAGAAGCAAGGCCTATCGTATATTCAATAAGAGAACCAAATATATTGAAGAATCACTTCATGTTTCCTTTGATGAATTCTTTAAACCATCTCATATAATATCAGATGACGAAGAAACCATAGTCACTGATAACCCTATCATCACAAATAATGACTCTGACTCAGAAATAGTTGATGATAACGCTCAAATTGATGTAATACCTTCTCCACCAAGATTTAGATCTCCTCCAAGAATTCTAAGAGATCATCCAGTTCAAAATATAATTGGAGAAGTATCATCTCAAATAAGAACTAGAAGTCAACTTAACCAAATGGGACATGTTGCATTTATTTCTAATATCGAACCTAAGAATCCTAAAGAAGATGCTACCGATGAATATTGGATTATTGCGATGCAAGAAGAACTATATCAGTTTGAACGCAATAATGTATGGGAACTTGTTCCAAGGCCAATCGATCAATCGGTTATAGGAACTAAATGGGTTTACAAAAACAAGGCTGATGAACAAGGAAACATAACTCGAAACAAAGCACGGTTAGTAACACAAGGATATAATCAAGAAGAGGGTATCGATTATGAAGAAACTTTTGCACCTGTCGCTAGACTAGAAGCAATTAGAATTCTTCTATCATTTGCTTGTCATCATAACTTTAAATTATATCAGATGGATGTCAAGAGTGCATTTTTAAACGGATTTATAAAAGAAAAAGTATATGTTGAACAACCACCTTTATTTAAACATGAAAAATATCCGGATCATGTGTTCAAGCTTAAGAAGGCTTTGTACGGTCTAAAACAAGCACCACGTGCTTGGTATGAACGACTACAAAGTCATCTAATTGGTTCTGGATTTCAAATAGGAAAGGCTGATCAAACATTATTTATTAAACATTCGCACAAAGATATACTTGTTATTCAAATATATGTGGACGGCATAATCTTTGGTTCAACAAATGAGAAACTTTGTAAAGAGTTTGCAAATGTCATGACCAAAGAATTTGAAATGTCACATATGGGAGAGTTATCATACTTTCTTGGTCTTCAAATTAAACAACTTCCGAATGGTATTTTTATAAATCAAGAAAAATATTGTGAAAATCTTATTAAAAAATTTGGTCTTGAAAATACTTCCGGAAAACCAACTCCGATAAGTACAACTAGTCATCTCGAAAAGGATGAAAGTGGAAAGAGTATAGACCAAAAGACGTATCGTAGTATGATAGGTTCTCTCCTATATTTAACAGCTAGTCGTCCTGACATTATGAGGAGTGTTTGTTTGTGTGCACGTTTTCAAGCTAATCCTAAGGAATCGCATCTACGAGTAGTAAAACGAATTATTCGGTATCTTAATAACACCAAAGATTTCGGTCTTTTCTATCCTAAGGATTGTGCATTCGAATTAGTATCATATAGTGATGCTGATTTCGGAGGATCACGAACGGATAGAAAGAGTACAAGTGGTACGTGCCATTTCTTTGGAAAATCACTTGTCTCTTGGTTTAGTAAGAAACAAAATTGTGTTTCACTCTCGACATGTGAGGCAGAGTATATCTCAGCGGCTTTAGCATGTACACAAGTTATATATATGCAACAAACACTTAAAGACTTCGATATGAACTTGTCAAATTCTATTATATATTGTGATAACACAAGTGCGATAAACTTATCCAAAAATCTAGTTAACCACTCAAGAACTAAACATATCGACATCCGACATCATTTTCTTAGAGATAATATTGAGAAAGGAAATATAAAATTAGAATATGTAAGCACAGACAATCAACTAGCTGATATATTTACAAAGCCTCTACTAGAATCAAGTTTTGTCAAGTTACGTAGAGAGCTAGGCTTGGTTTCAAGAAAAGAACTCGAAGGCTAATATTTTTTTTTTATATAACAAGAGTTCATATTTTTCAGAAACCAATGTCTTTCCTTATTACTATATATAGAAGAGAATTTTTCTACGGTTAATCAAATAAAAACCATCTCTTTTCTTTCTCTAAAAATAGAAAACTCTTTCTATATATATACACGTTTGTATTTTTTAGTGCTCTCAGACAACAATTCTCTCAAACCTCAATTATTTTTAATTCATGGCACACATTTGTGAAAAATGTGCTGAAAACTCCCATATTTCAATCACGAGTTCCGAACCAACGGAATACAACTCCCCAAAAACACCAGAACATCCACCTGGATTTCATCCACCTTCTCGAACACCAGGAACCACACCAACTTCTAAGAAAAGCAAGAAAGTTTTGTTTTGCTCTCCACGAACAAAAGAAAAGATCGACGAAATGCATTATTATCTGCAGCAAATGTTCTATGAGCAAAAATTGACGACTTATCGTTTGACGTATCTCGAACGACTAGCCTCTTTCTTCTGCAGCTCTGACAGGCATAACGTACATGAGCCAATACCTATACCATCATCTTCGCGAACTCCAAACTCATGGGATAGGAATTACAACAACAATGAAGGAGCAAGTGGAAAATACAATCCTTGGGAACCAAAGAATCCTTGGGAACCAAGGAGATAATTTTTTCGTTTATATCGTTTAAATTTTCTGAAAATAAATTTGTATTTGTTCTTCATGCATTTTTTTTAATTCATATTGTTTTGAATAAAATCTTTTTTTTTTGTTCTATTCATCTCAACAAACCAGAAAAACAAAATTTTTCAGCACCTGTCGACCGCCTAGTAATATGCTGTCGACCGATCAGGTTCTTTTTGTTTTTAATTTTCAACTAGAAAATTAACCTGTCGACCGCCCCTTTTCTTCTCTGTCGACCGGTCAAGGTTAAATACGTTTTTAATTTTCAAACAGAAAATTAACCTGTCGACCGGCCATTCTTTACGCTGTCGACCGGTCTAGGCAATTTAAGCCTTATAATTTCATCCAGAACTATTTCCTGTCGACCTCCACGCAATACCCTGTCGACCGGTCTCGTTATAAATGGTCTTTACCATTTTTTCCAGAACTTTAATCTGTCGACCGCACTTTATTTCTTGTCGACCAGTCAAATACAAAATTGTATTCATTTTTTTCTTCCAGAACCTTTATCTGTCGACCGCTTCACTTAACCCTGTCGGCCGTTTTCGGAAATTGATGTTCCCCTTCCGTTAGACACGTCGATTCACTTTTTAAATCCTCACAACCTTTCGTTAAAATCTTATTTATTCTTACTCCTAATTCTCTCAATCCTACCCTCAAAAGGAATTTCAATTTCTCTAATCTCTAAAATGGCTCCTAAGCAAAAGAAATCAAAAACTTCATCCTCTCAAACACCAATCCAACCCACTGATTCTCAAATCAAACAATGGCTTATGGATCCACTAGCGGTGAAAAGGTGGAACAAAATGAAAGACTATACAATTCACCATGGATCTTTCATCAATTTCTCTGATTTTGTCTACTACGAAGTTCGAGAGATATCAAACCGAGCAGGTATTGAATCTCTTCTTTCTTTTGAATACAACAATGTTGAGATTAGTCACACTTTGATAAAGCTATTCTACGCTAATCTCAACTTAGAGAAATTTAAACCCCAAAACTCAGAAGATTGCTTATGGTAAGTGATATGTGGACAACACTTTTTTCTTTCTAAATATAGAATGGCAGAAATTCTTCGATCTCACACTGATGGTATACAATTCACTACTGATTTCTGCCCTATTCATATTCGTGATAAACATAGTCACTTATTCATTGAAGACCATAAGTCAAGTACCAAAGGAGTCAATTTGAGACCCTCGGCTAGAATTCTTCATCTTTGTATCACGCATTCTCTACTTCCAAGGACTGGAAATTTTGATGCTGTTTACAGAGAAAACTTTAAGGCATTGTACGCTATCTTTGGGAATATCAAGGTAAATTGGGTTGAGATGATTTTTGACGAAATTTCAATGGTGAACAAACGTTCTAGGCCACATCTGTTTTATAACGAGTATATTATGCGTTGCCTCATGGACTGTGGAATAAGATCCCCCGCGTCCAAAATTTCAATACCAAAATGTATTGATAAAGCGTCTAAAAAGAGGATGAAGCTACCCGATCCGTGTTTTACCATTATTCCTTTTGAGCAATATGTCGAACTAGGTCCTCCGCAGACTTCTTCTTCACAAATCCCTAGGCAAAGGCCTGAAGACGTTACAATTCCACCACCTACTTCTTCAACTAAAGAAACTCTTGAGCAAATTGCACGTAATCAATTTTTACTTGAAGCAAGACTGAAACGAACCGATAATAAGCTTGACCGCTTGGACACTAAACTTGATAAGCGGTTCAACAAATTAAAGTCTTTCTTCGGAACAATTTGGGAAGCAATCTCCTGTGCCTCAACTTCAGCAACACTTGCACAAGATCCCGGAAAACGTCCTATGCCTCCTACTTTTACATGGTCCTCGTCGAAAGAAGGTACTAGTTCTGGAGCAAGTACCCAACATAATCGTGGTCATGGAATGTCGTATATTGAAGAATGAGCACATGACGATGTTGAGAAGGACGATGATGACGGAAACAATGAGGAACAAGAGGAGGAAGGAGACAAAGACGAAGAAGAAGATAGTGATTCGGACTGGCCACCACAATAGTCTTTACGTTTTTATCTCTTTATCTTCAAAAACTTAATTATGACTGGTGTATGTAATTATGCCACTATCTAGTACTTCTGGTGTGTTTGGTTTGGTTTGTAATATGCGGAACAATTTACTTATTCTTGTATTATGGTACTAGCCTTATGCAATTCTTCTGGACACCCTTTTTGTCGATGACAAAGGGGGAGAAAATATTACTAATGACTGTTGTGCAGATTATATATTATTTAGGGGGAGCTTATATACAGGGGGAACATATATACAAGGAGAGATAACTATTTTAATCCATGTTGTCATCAATCAAAAAGGGGGAGAATGTTGAGTCAAAGCTTCACGGATTATTTTGATTTATGACAAGAAGAAGCTTCTACATCGACAAAAAGAAAACGAGATGCCTTCATAGGTTAGAAGTTGATTATTTAGAGTCATAAATGTTAAAATCTATCCTCAAATAATCATACTTCTTTTTGGCTTTCAAAAATTACTTGTAAAACCTTTTTTTATGCATATCATCAAAAACATGTCGACCTACACTTTTTTATAGGTCAACAGGTTTTCAAAATATAACGGTCGAAAAGAGGTCGACCTATACTTTTTTATAGGTCAACAGGTTTTTAAATTACAACGGCTAAAAACATGTCGACCTATAAACTTTTATAGGTCAACAGCTTTTTGAAATTTTGTGAAAAGTCATCTTCTTTCTTGAAGAGTTACATCAATTTCTTCTCAAGAATAATCACTTCTTTTGAGAGCAACTTTTCACCAACAATTGCATCTTCTCGATTATTATAAATACATCGATTTTCATTCATTCAAATTACCGAATCTTCTCTCCATTCTCTGATCTATATTGCATTATTCTTAGCATTCAAAAGCACTCAAAATCATTATATTATCGTTTGAATCTCCAAGCATATTTTATACACTTGTGATTCAAAACGATAATCCACTTCCTAATCTTTGCAAACATCATATTATATTTGAGGATAAGATTATAGGAAGGGTGTACTCAATCATTGACTAATCAGTATTGAAGAAAGAACACATTCAAGGTCAAACTCTTGTAATCGTCTTGTGGGTAAGCTTGTAGCCCGTGAAATCAAGTGGGTAAGCTTGTAGCCCGTGAAATCAAGTGGGTAAGCTTGTAGCCCGTGAAATCAAGTGGGTAAACTTGTAGCCCGCAAATCAAGTAGTGTTGTGAACCTGTTCCTCCGGGTGAAGCGAGGATATTGCTTAGTTGAAATTCCGAAGAGGAGCTTCGGGACTGGACGTAGGACGGGAGGTCCGAACCAGTATAAAATCCTGGTGTCGTTAATCTATTTTACTTTACTTTACTGCATTTAAAGTTATCTGTGATATATATATATTGTTATCATATTCCGCATAGCCATATTATGGATCCTGCATAAGTCGTACACACTTGACTTTTCAACTTTTGTATGACCCAGAGTTTTATGTCTCTTCTTATTACTCTGGGTGCTCCTAAACGAGCAAACTAGAGATAGGTTAGGTGGTATGCACGAGCAGCTGTACCGGAGACGAGCAGGAGGCTCCCACATATGAGATATAGATATTCTCCCTGTGTTGTTGAAGGTCACTGCTTGGGCATTAGTAGTGTACCTCCTTCTTTTACTTTCTTTTGCTTTAGAGACAGTTTTAAAGTTGTAATAATGATGTTGGATCATAAGCTATATTTTGGATTTCCGCTGCTATGATGATGATGGTTTTAGTTTTCAACTTATGCACTGTTTCTCTTGTTTTATGTCTAGTATGTTACTACTATATTTTATTCCATGCGCTATGAGACATTCTACAGGTTTCTTTGTTAGTTCTTTCATCTTCTTTCCTTTCTTTGACGACCGTCCTGTGCTAGCGGACATGTGTACAGCGCACTTTCGGAGGAAATGTCGGTTAATGCGGAGCGGGCCGTCACACTTGATATCAGAGCCCTAGGTTGCGTAGTTAACCTAGTGAAGTCATCATGGAGAGATAGTACACGTATATGATAGAGCGTATTTGTGATTATTTTGGTTTTCAAAAGCTATATATATATACTATTAATATAGCGAAGGATGAAGTCGCATTGCACTAGCACCACTATGGAGATGGTTAATCGTTTTCTCTTTACAAACTGAACGATGAGCCAATATACGAGGGGTACTGGTAGAGGAGCCAATAATGGGAATGCTACTGAAATGAGGACGATTTTTACTGGCAATGGTGGTGGTGGTGGTGCAGTAGTGCAGCAGTGCAGGCGCCTATGGTCAATTTCGGCAAGCTAAACAAGGATTACACTAGCCTTGGTGGGAAGTCGTTCCATGGAACGGAGTCGGCTACAGAAGTTCAAGATTGGCTAGATAGTTGTGAGCGCATCGTCGAAGATTTGGGAATCGGAGACGCAATGAAGAGGAAGCTAGCATCGCGTCAACTACAAGGATGAGCTATGAATTGGTGGAAGCTATTAAGGCAGCTACTTCTGAGGATCATGTTACTTGGAATCAGCTTAAGACTCGCTTTTATGATAAGTTTATTCCGGTTGCTCATAAATCAGAATTGTTTAGGAAGTTCTTGGAGCTTAAGCAAAATGGTAGAGCAGTCTCGGAGTATATCGCTGAATTCGACACTTTATCGAAATATGGATTGTCCCTTATCGATACAGTCGAAAAGAAGAACGAAAAGTTCATAACTGGTTTAGATGGGTACTTGGGGGAAAGACTTATAAACCATATCGATGAGACATTCGAGTCTATTGTAGGAAAGGCATGAAGGTCAGAGAGCCTTTTCCCTAAGTCATAGACCGAAGTTGCTATCGCATCTACAGAGGAACCAAAGCCGCAAGCAGGCGGTGAAGGCAAGAAGAATTCTCAGAGCAAGAGGAAGCAGAACCCGACCAAGTATGGTCAGAATAAGAAGAATAAGAATGGTGGTGAGTGCTTTAGTTGTGGCAAGAAGGGCCACTATGCCAGAGATTGTCGAGAAAAGCCTGGGGAAAGGAAGTGCTTTAACTGCGGCCAGGCGGGACACCACAAGGATGATTGTCCACAACCTCCTAGGGAGAAGCAGATTGTGAAAGCGTATGCTATCAATGCTGTTCCTTCTTCGTCGAATGCTCCAACAGCAGCGCAGAAGGGAAAAGGCGTCATTATCAAAGGTATGCTTTCTATTTAAGATGTTTCTGTTCAAGTATTGTTTGACAAACCGGAGATAGTCGACAGACCTTTAGTAGTGACGAACCCGGTTGGTGGTTCAACTAGCCTTAGTATGATTTGCCGTAACGTGGTCTTACGAAGTCATGGATGTATGTTTGTTTGTGATTGCTTTGTTTTGGACTTTACTGGGTTTAGCATTATTTTGGGGAGTCGATCTACTCTAAAGGAATAGGGTGATGTTTGGCACCTACCTAGTGATGGCGATAGTAACTAGAGTTAAGGAAGCTAAGAGGTTATCGTGGTAATAAGTTCTAGTTGTCTCTGGGAGGAAAATGAGTGCTCCAGTGCTTAGTTGTTTTGCTAGTATCACCTCACGTGGATTGTCCGAATTCGGAGGAGATGTTCCTTGGGTGCTTGTCTGATATTGGTTTAGGCCTTTAGGGCTTGTTCTTAGGGAATGTCGAGTTCGACTAGGATGGTTTGCGTAAGAGATAAGTTGTTGCGATTCTTCATTGGATGATATCTTGGTTTACTCGAGGAGTGATGGGCAGCCGTGACATGATAAGACTGTTCAATGGTATAGACTGCCCTGAGTTAGACTTGATAGGGTTATGAGATGGCTCGACTAGGACTCGAGAAAGATGCAAAGTAATGGATTGTTTAGGACCCTATGTTGATGTTCTCTTTGGATAGTAGAACTTTGAAGAAATAGGATGTGTTCGTTGATCATGGAAGATGCAACGAAGATTAGGGCAATTCAATTTGGACTTGAACTCGTGAAAGAAAATGGGTGTTCGTTGATCTTGGAGATGCAACGAATAGGGAGATGACTCACGTTAGACAAGAGTTTGTCGGTAATGGATACTCAAGACTGGATTTGAGTTATAGATTGACTCGAGTTGGACTCGAGAAGGCTGCAAGGAATTGGATTTGGCTCGAGTTGGACTCGAGAGGGCAGCAAGTTAATGGACAGACTTAGGTTGGACTCAAGTATTTTAGGCGGACTTAAAGCAGGGGTATCTGGGGACGCTCGTTACCTTGGATCTGTTAGACGTGATCTAGTTATCCTTGGAGGTTAAAACGTACGGTGGACGTACGGTAGTCCATTTGGAGGTTGGGCTTCCATTAGTTCTTGATGTTGGTTGGACCAGACATACAAGAATCGACATATTGGGATTGGTTAGACCAGTCATGTAGGTGTTGACGTGTTCATGGCTTTAGCAGGTGATAGGTAGGACTTGTTTGATGGATGTTATGGTTGCTAAGTTTGTCCCTATCTTTCTTCTCTTGAGTAGACTATCACCTATATGGTTCTGACGATGGGGAACAAAGAGATGGTAGTATAGACGGACATTAGGCTACATATCGGTGCAGTGGGGTAGTCATTACTCCATGGGGCAGAGTGATCTTAGAAAGGCTATGAGCCAGTGCAGTGAAGTTGTCATGACTTCATGGGGCAGAGTGGAAATAGCAAAGGATTTAGGTGCGGTAACAGTTGCATTGAGTAGAGGCATGCCAATCTAGAGGTTATGTTTCTGGGTTGGAAACAACTAGAGTATATCACAGGATATGATTTCAGACCCAAGAGTGAATTGGATTCATAAACGCTAGTAAGCTTAACGAGTGGATCGATTTTGATTGAGTGGATTGGTTCCATTTAGAAGGACGATCCTAACCTATTGGAAATCATCTCTAGGGTAGAGATGGGTATCGATGGAAAGAGAATGATCAAGCAAGGATTTGATCGAGAAGGATGGCTTCGAATGAATGGGGGACTAGTTGTACCCAACGTAGACGGACTGAGAGATGAAGTGCTTAGAGCATATCATCACTCGAAACTGACTATACATCCCGGTGGAAACAAAATGTATTGAGACACCTACCACTAGGAAAGGATAAATAAGGACATTGGGAAGTTTATGTCCAAATGCATGAATTTCCAGTTAGTTAAAGTTGAGCAAAAGAAGCCTAGTGGGTTGTTACAACCATTAGAAATCCCTAAATGGAAATGGGAACAAGTCTCAATGGTTTATATTGATGGATTACCAAGGACTAGGTCAGGTCATGATGGTATTTGAGTGAATTTTATACTAGAGGATCTTTTGAGAACTTATATATTGTATTTTGGAGGGTCATGGGATGGCCATTTGTATCTGGTTAAGTTATAGTTATTAGCCTAGTATTGGTATGGTTCCAATTGAAACTTTGTACGGAAGACCATGCAAGGCACCATCGTGTTGGTTGGAGAATGGTGAGAAATTTGAGCTCAGACCAGAAATAATAAGAGGGACTTTCAGGCAAGATCAAGGTTATCCAACAAAGAATGAAGACTACCTAAGATAGGAAGAAAACTTATGTCGATACGATACGAAGAAATTTGGAATTCTTCGTTAACGACTTGGTGTTCGTCAAGGTCTCTCCGTTGATGAATGTGATTCGTTTTGGTGGGAAAGAGCACCAAGATTTTTTGGTCCATTTTCAGTTCTCGAGCAAGATGGAATTTGGCATATAAAGTTGAGTTACCGGACAAGACTGCGAGAGTTTACAACGTATTTCATGTTTCCCAGTTAAGGAAGTTTATGCAAGACCCTAATGTGGCTATTTCACCAGATCAGTTGGAAGATATCGAGGTTGAACCCGAGGCGGTTGGGAACCGCAAGCCTATGCGTATTGTTGGGAACAATACGAAGCAGCTTCGAAGGAAGGCAGTGAAACTAGTCAAAGTTCAATGGGGTGACGATGAGAAAGGCTGCACTTGGGAAACAGAGGAGGACATAAGGAAGAAGTATCCAGAACTCTTTGCTGGTAAGGTTTTGGTAGTGATATTTCTTCCCTTTTTAGTAAATCGCATGGTAGGATAGACTTGTTGTGTTGTTTTGTATGTTTTATTGTTTGAAAATGATTGATAGGCATGCATAATTCTTTGTATGTTTCGGTTAAGGAATTTCGGGGACGAAATTTCTTAAGGGGGGAGAATGTAACGACCCGCATTCTATGCATCAGAGGATCATAAAATATTTATTTTTCCTGGTAAGTCGTATGGTCATCTACTTTTGGGGAATGACTAGTGGGGTCATTTCCCATGTTCATGATTTTTGTCGATTTTTAAATGACCGTTTTTCCCCTAGCTGATCTTGTTTCATTCATAACTTTTGATTGGTAAGGAGTTTTGACCTGAAACCACTTCCATTAGATCCGTTTGATGGTTTAACTTTCTGTATAGTGGTCACATTAGTCAAACGGATTTACCGTTTGGGAGATATGGCTGAATTAAGGTTTAGAGGGTGAAAACCAACTTGATTAGGCTTAACCGGGTGATTAGTAGCTAGACCCATTGGGGGATTTCGGGATTAGGAGTATATAAGGGCTGCTAAGGTTTAGAAAACATTCTTTTTCAGTATTTTTCAGCCGCCACTAACCTCCTTCAAACCCTAGCCATGGCCTCCACTTTCTAAATCTCTTCAAAGTACCTCTAAATCACTTACTTATCAAGGATTAAACTAATCAACACCAAACCCAGCCAAGATAGCATCAAATCAGAGTTGGGGCTACTGCTAAGCATTGGGATTTGACCCAAAATAGAGGATATTTCAGATCTATAATTTAATTTGTGGCAAAGGTGAGTGATTTGCATTGTTTTTCACCAATTATGGCTAATTAGGGTAATTAGCGAAGATTAGCGAAATTATAACTCGGAAAAATCTAGAAAAATTTGTAAAATTCCAGAATATTATTTATGCCTGTGATACGAATTTGGGTTAATTTGGACTAATTTTTCTAATCCCGGAATTTAGGGGAGTAGGAGTGATTAGTGATAATTAGCAAAATTTTGCATTATAAAAATCTGGAAAAATTTGTAAAATTCTAAAATATTATTTTAGGGCTCCGATAGAAATTTGGGTTGATTTGGTTAAGTTTTACTAATCTTATCATTAGTTGTTGTTAAACATGCTTAAGGGAAAAATAAGGGTTTTTGGGTATGTTTGATCCGTTTTGACATATCATATTGTTGATTTGCTGTTTGTGAATGTTTATACATGTTGCTATGGCTGTATGGTATGCTTTGTGAATGTTTAGAATAGCTAAAATGGTCGAAAACGCCGTCGTGTGGCATAAAACAATCGCTGGAAAGAAGTACAAGAAACTAGCTGAACCAAATCGGATCGGAGAAGGGGAGCACGATCCGAACCGTGGAGCACCATGTAGCTCCGACCCGACCCATTCTCCAGGAGTGCGCCACGAAGTGACGATCTGTCCCGCCTCCGAACCTGTGTACTCATCTGAACCGATCCGCTTGAGAGGAGAGCCACGAGCTGGTCATGTGCCACGACCCGATCCGATGGAGGAAGCACAAACCGATCCGATGGAGGGCGAGCACCACGATCCGACCCGAACCTAATGGGTGCCCACGATCTGAACCAGAGGAGTTGACATGGATGGACCGATCCGAAGCAAAGTGAAGAGAGAAGACCAAACTGATCCGGAGACGACTAGAACCCGCGATGCAAAGGTAGTCCAAATGGGAAGTAGAACTTAGGATCCAGTTGGGAACCAACGAGTTATCTTCATGGTTGGACTTTGCTGCGGGACGTGTGCAAAGGGGTTGTCGGTATTCATAACTTTGGTTCACCAATGAGAGACGAATAGTGGGCTTGTAGTGATAGTTGTACAGGGTTGGACTCCGTCAGGGCCCAAAGGATTAGGTGACCAAATAGTGGATATCGCATGCTTTACGCACTGAGTGAGAGATGTGAGGATGGTTGCTATGCTTGATCGTTTGCCATCACTATGACATGCACACCCCCTCCCCCGTATATTTACACCATATGTTAGTGGCACCTTAGAGTATTGTACGGTGTGTAGTGCTAACTCTTTGGTTGCAGGTCCAGGTTCAGGTATGATTTGATTATACCTGTTATTGTTCTGTTTTGTTGCTTATCACTCATACCAGACTTTTGTCTGACCCAGTGTTTTATGTTTCTTCTTATTACTCTGGGTGCTCCTAAACGAGCAGACTAGAGACAGGTTAAGTGTTATGCACGAGTAGCTGTACCGGAGACGAGCAGGAGGCTCCCACGTATGATATATAGATATTCTCCCTGTGTTGTTGAAGGTCACTGCTTGGGCATTAGTAGTGTACCTCCTTCTTTTACTTTCTTTTGCTTTAGAGACAGTTTTAAAGTTGTAATAATGATGTTGGATCATAAGCTGTATTTTGGATTTCCGCTGCTATGATGATGATGGTTTTAGTTTTCAGCTTATGCATTGTCTCGCTTGTTTTATGTCAAGTATGTTACTATTATATTTTATTCCATGCGCTGTGAGACATTCTATAGGTTTCTTTGTTAGTTCTTTCATCTTCTTTCCTTTCTTTGACGACCGTCCCGTGCTGGCGGACATGTATACAGCGCACTTTCGGAGGAAATGTCGGTTAATGCGGGGCGGGCCGTCACACAAACACCAGCATAAACAAAAGTAGTAGAAGATATTTACAAGATACGTTAGTACGTCTGGGCCTCTAGCTCCCCCTTGAAGCTTCAAAGAAATCCAATCGAATATGGGAATATGCTTAGTCTAACTTGAGCTTTATCGCAAAATAATGCTCAGTTTGGTCTGGTAAACCAATGTGAGAAAACTCAAGTCATAAGAAATATATTATTTTTAATTTATAAATTTTCCGAAATCAAAGGATCTTGTAAGACCACGCTGCACATAACCATAGACGGATTTTTATCTTACGATAACCAAAATAATTTTCTACCAAATCCAATGATATTATTGTAATGTCCAGATAGAAATACTTATGAGTTTTAGCAAAAATTGTTACCAGCATACTATTCATACAACTAAATCCGTAAAGGCACGTTATGAAGATTGGATTCAATACAATGACAAGGTGAGGGACTACCTTCTGGTCATTACATGTCTAAGAAAATGTACTAGAGAGCGTCGCATGGACTTCCCATGAATCAGAGCCAGCTACCATTTAACATGATGTGCTGCATTACTTCATTCCTCGGCTACTAGCTAGAAATAAATGGGCACTAACCTGATCCTATATTCGTGTGCATGCCAGAATTATGTATACACACACACACTCTCTCTCTCACACACACACATACAAACACACACACACACACACTCTCACACACACACACACATATATATATATATATATTGTAGATTGAGGAATAACATCTCCTAATGAGTGCGACCCACATAGTTTTGAAGCAAATCCCTAGTTTTAGCCATTTCTGGGTTGCAAGCTTGTGAGGTCATGATTTACCTTTTCTCAAAACAACCATTTTCACTTTGAATGCCACAACATCATTCTCAACCTACTAATTAAGTCCCATAAAAATACAGCTCCCGGGTTCAAATGCCTCAACGAAAGGTGTTTGGTATAAGAGCGTTTACTCCGTACACCACCATAGATGTACATTTGTAAAAACCAACGTACGTGAGTTGGAATGCAACGTCAGACATTCGTCTATACAAGTTGTCCAAGAATAGGACAAATTGAAGGCATTACTCCTAATGCATCTATTTTGGAATCACCCTAAGGATTAGTAACGTATAGCCCCTACACTTTAAATCTTCATCTATGATTTCATTATCTTCATGATATCTTGCACTTCATGGCTCATTTGGGTCAAAGTGGTTTTCAGATAACTAGATCCGATCTTGGACTCTTTCAAACAACAATCAATATTTCTTTAGAGATACCAAACAATACATAAGAGTGGGGTTTACCTCCTAACGGTTTAGGTGTACAGATCTTCTTACCATTTTTCATAAGCATTTCTAGAGTAAAATCGGTACGGGTTTGTTAGATTGTCATTTAACTATCAAATTTCAATCAATCTTAGATTTTATTTCCTAAGAAAAATACTAAGCCTCTTTTAATTAATCGTTAATTAATTAGATCGCTTTAATTATTTCATCTAAAAATAATTCATATACAACCCTTTGATATAGGTATATATATTAATATATTACTTAAGGAATTTCTTTTTGTAATCAGGTTAATGGGTTAAAAACAAATGTTATTTGAATGAATCGGTTGTAAAAAACCTATGTAGTTAAAGAGCTTAGCGGATAAAATGTGATGCGGCGGAAGTGCAAAAAGTATTAGCCGGGATAAAGCGAGCAAATAGTGGGATACAACGGATGAGTCTAAATAGCATATAAAACTTGTATTTAATGATTTTACAAGCATATAAATGATAAATAAATGGAAAATTAACTTTAATCTTAATTATGGTTAACTTTAAATAAAATCATATGCAAATAAATGTAAACTTTTATTTATCTTAATTAAATTTAATAGAATATTGTAGTATTTTCTATTTTGAAAAATATATGTTAAAAAATCATATAAAAACTAATTTTATAATGTGTAAATTACATTTTTAAATTCATTCATTTTATAGAAGAAATAGTGGAAGTAGCGGAATACAACTGAAATGATATGGTATATCAGAATATAACGTGGCTTAAAGAGGAAAGGCTATTTTAGAGGCTATTTGGAAACAACGTAGCAGTAGAAATCCGCTACATGGTATAATGGAGATTTAGCAGGGTAATAGCGAGCATGAACTGCACAACAATAAACCCAAACCACTTATTTATAAACTTGATTTTATTAAGTTCACAAATCTATGTATGAAGTAAAACTTTCAATTGCAAAACACTAATCTCGATCTCAAACTAATACAGATAACAATGAAACCATTCAAATTGGGGTATTATCCCCTCTCAGACCTTGATTGGATGACATTATTATCTTCAAGACTTATAAAATTTTGCTATATCAAAAATAGGTATCAAATAAATGATTTCACAAGTTCCATAAACAATTTCCTTTAAATATGATTTGTAAACCATTTCTTATATTTCAAATCTACTTACAATTTTGACAAATCATTTCACTTTATTTAATTATTAAGTAAATATTTTTTATAAACGAAAATCATTTGATTTTAATAATTGTTAAAGTACTTCTTAAGTTAATTTAATTAACTTATATACCATTTGTAAATTAAACTAATTTTACTTAAACTCAATTTAAGCAACAATTCTCATTAATAGGGTCTAAGGTTCTCCTTTCATTGCCATTACGTTTCCTAATGTCTCTTTCCACTACCTCTCCTCCTCTCTACAATACCCTCTTCCCCCGCAACCTTATCTTTCCCTATTACTCTCTCGTTGTTCCTTGCTCCACACATAAAGCTCTATAGCCAAATTTTCCAGAACTAAATTTCGTACTTTCTCGCTCTTTTTCCCAGAGTTACTTTTCAACTCTGATCGAATCTTGCAAGATTTTAGGTTTCTGACTCTTCATCATATCAACCCATTTATCAACCTGTAACAACCCGAATTTTTATAACATGTTAAAACCATAAATCAAGGAAGAATTAATTTTTAAAATAGGAATCAAGGGAAACGGGTTACGCCATTGCGTTCGTCTTGGAATTCTGCATGAAATAGAGTCCGAGTTTTCGAAAATCGGAGTCCGGATGAAAAAGTTATGGCCTGTAGAAGATTCAACAAATTTCAGGCAGCACAGGACTAGGCAGGTCGACCTGGGGGTTAGGTCGACTATGTGGTCGATCTTAGGGTCGACCTACCCCCCAGGTCGACCATATGGATGACCTCTCCCCTTACAGGTCGACCTGGTTGACCTGTTTTGACCCAGAACCCATTTTTGAAGCCTGAGACGTGTTTTGATGGTCCAGATTGATTCTAGGGTTAATCTAAGGGCCTAAACTAGTTGATACCCCTATAAATACATCCTAAGACCAAGCCTAATTCATACAAATCATTCTTACACTGCTGTGCTGCTAATTTACCCCTTGAACCATGGCCGCCGTCTCCATATTAAAGCTTAAGCATACAAACCCGATTCAAATCAAAGATCAACGCTTCTACACAATTCAAGAGAATATATCAGCGACACCGCAATGTTCTATAACAAAAATCTAGACTTGACTTTTGCATCTAAATTTCCTAGACCACGATCTGTAAGTTCCAGTTACTTTTAGATTAAAACTATAAATCTAATAGGGGCACGTTAAATTGGAATTGATTTATGTATGATTCATATCTATTCTTGTTTTCTTCTTGGATCTTGACTATTAGGAATATTGTCTTCGACGTTGAAACTATTGTTAATGGACAAGACTATGACTACGCCTATGACCATGAACATAATACCATGACTATGCCTATGACTGTGAACATAAGACTATGCCTATGCTTATGACTATGACGGTGAGCATAAGACTATGCCTATGACTATGACGGTGAACATAAGGCTATGCCTATGCCTATGACTGTGAATACAAGACTATTGCCTATAACTATGACAAGGGCAATTGTGGCTAATCACCTATGAGGTTATTGCCTAGGATTATGACTATGAAATTGGATCTAAGCTTGATTTTTTATTCAGACCTATTTTCTTTATTTGTCTTGATTTTGGGAATTTTTCTATTTAAGTTAGATCTATCCGTGTTCTTGAATCTGTATTATTATTCAAACCTTTTTCATTTTCATAATGTTATGCCTGCGATGTTTTAATCAATTATTCAATTAGGTCATGCCTTGGAAATAAATTGATAATAGAGCAATGTTTATTATGTTGATCTATGCATGTGGTTTTATTTTATCATCATGTTGAATTGGGAATTAATGAATAAGTCCATTCATATGTATATGAACTTGGAGTATAACCCGTGATGACAAGTTGTGTAGTTTATCATGTTATTCAAGTTTTAGGTTGTGAAATCATATCACATATGTGACCAAATGTTAGATCTACATGTTTATGTGTATATGTTAAACCTATGTCATATTTCAAGTTCACACTTATCCATATGTTCGTGATTGATTTGCAAGTTCACATATATGTAAGTTGATTTAGTCTATGTTGCAAATTCACATATATGTATGTTGATTTAGTCTACGTTGCAAGATCACGCCTATGATATTCATGTTGATTATTTTGCAAGTACACACCTATGGTGTTCATATTGACTATGCCAAGAATGCCAAGTTTACACCTATGTCATGTTAATGAATTTCTTTATGCAAATTTTGTGTGCGTTAAATTAGGCTAAGTTTTTAGCCTAATATTATGCCAAAAATCATGCGGATGGAAAATTAGGCTAAGATTATTAGCCCAATATTTAGACGGGGTAACGGTGGGAAAAATTGGTAATTATAGGAAACTTGGTATGAAACTCGCCATGAAACTTGACATGAACATTGTTATAACTTGAATCTGGATGTGGGCATGAAACTTGCCTTGAAACTTGACACGAACATAACATGAAACTTGAACATGGGCATGACACTAAAATGAACTTGAAAATGGCCAACTCGAGGTTGGGTTGAGTTTGTAGTGTAATTCTACCTGGAACCGCCTGGCAAATCCAGTTACTGCAAACAATAGGATCCAATGTGGGTAGTTGGTCATATCGCACTTGAAAATCCGAGGTCAGACTGTGTTGTGGTGTAATTCTGCCCAGAACTGCCTGGCATATCCAGTGACCACAACAACAGGTCTGATGTGAGAGGTTGGGGTGCATTAATGAATTAATGCCACATGATAGTGTTAAGTCATGAACATGAAAGACAACACTTAACCAACTTGATACATGATTCGTAGGCGGGTTAAGTCACGAACTTGAATGACAACACTTAACCAACTTGACATGCTAGACTGACAAGGGTTAAGTCACGAATTTAAATGATAACACTTAACCTATTGGACGAAAACCCTAGTTACGCAGTCCATTTCAGCAGTAACCCACTAGATGTATCGTGGTACCCTGGAACTAGGCAGGGTGGGGCACGATTACTGGGCTGATTGTAAGCGATCAGAATGACGGCTGTGTTAGTGCACCAGTGTAGGTTCAGGCGGGCTATGGTCGTGCACGTGGTCCAGAGTTGAAAAAGCAGGCATTGGGCATCAGTAGGTTTATCTGTGCATGCTTGATTCGTATCGGTGGTTGGCACTATAGGGCTTGATACACACTATGGTGGACCTAGCACACGTGACACATTCGTGATAGGGCCGTATTACACAGACACATGACAAGCTATAACTTGTAGGGAGTCGATTGACTAGTGATCGTTTCGTTGGACCTAGAAATGGGTCATTTCATGATATTGGGCCAAGGGATTATTTCATGATTAATATAAGACATGGGTTTGGGATTCTAGTACATTTGGTGCAGCGAACCTCGAATATGTGATGCTATACTTGATTTATCATGTTATCTTAGTCTATCTTGCCCATCTTGACAACATCCTTATGTTTACTTTCGGTTTATACATGTCATGTTACCTTTATCTGTTTTTATGCTGAAAGTCACTTTGACTTACCAGTCTTTATGACTGACCCATTTTCTTTCGCCTCTTTTTCTTCCGTTCCCCCAAGGTTCTCAGGGAGGAAACTCTAGCACTTAGCTTGGATTTCACTTGCTTTCGGTTAAGCTCATGTACGGTTTGATCTTGAGCTATGCAATGGCTGCATTTCTGCTACCTTTGGGGAAATCAAGCTCCTTTTGTTGTTTCAAGTTTATGCTTCTTTATTTATGCAAGACAGAATTTATTGTAATGGAAAATAATGACCTTGGCTATTTGATGTAAAAGGTTTTGACTCTTTTTGAATGTAATGAAATTTAGCTTTTGAATCTTTCACTGTTTTATTTATGTTCTGTCTTGTAATAATTCTGTGATTGTTTACCTCGATAACGCTCCTCCAAAACTAGTGCATTCCCTTTGTGAGTGACCCTAGCAGAGGTGGGGTGTTACATTTGGTATCAGAGCAGAAGGTTACCAGACTGGGCAAAAGTTTTTTTAAAACCTTCTGAAATTATTTTCAAAACTGTTTACAAAGAAGCATTTTTTTCAAGAAAAGTCTTGTTTTATTTAAAGGCTATTCCCAAAAGCCATTAGCATTATCCTTTGTTTCCTCGTTTGAATCCCTTCTTTTTCATTTTAGCATGTCTGGGAATCTTAACTTTCCAGAGGGCGTGCCAATACCTGGCTGGATCAGGAGGTACTTAGAGACTAGGGCCAACGATGCAGGCCCATCAGACATTCCTCCTCCAGCTGCAGCGATTCCTCCTCCTCCTCCCCCTCCTCGTGCAATTGCTTTCTCAAAGATCTGTAAAGATTTTAGGGCCATAGGTGGAAAGGATTTCAAGGGAACTGAATCATTCATAGAAGCGAGGAACTGGCTCAAAGAAACTGAGGATCTGTTCATCATCTTCGAGGTGGATGATAGGAAGAAGGTACAGTTGGCAGTATGGTTGCTCAAAGACGAAGCTTCCTATTGGTGGGAAGCCACTAACGCTGAAAAACCTGTTGACACATGGATGGATTTCAGAACAAGGTTTGAGATGAAATTCCTCTCACAAGCTGAACGAAGTCTACAGCTGGAAGAATTCTTATCTCTTAAGCAAGGAAGTATGACGGTCAAGGAGTACGTCAATCAATTCAATCAGCTGACTCGGTTTGGATTGGACTTAGTGAATACCCCTCATAGAAGGCTCTCTTCTTTTTCAAAGGATTGAATGAGCCACTTCACAGCTTGGCTATAACCCACGTACCTATGGGGGCTACTTACGAAAAGCTAGTAACATGGTACTCTTAAACGAAGAAGACAAGAACGGCAAGAAGGAGGTCAAGGCGAATGAGTCTCCAAACAAGAAGGTAGACTTCAAGAAGGGAGGCAAGAACAAAAACAACAATAATGATAACAAGACACGTGAAAAAAGAAAATGCCATTTCTGTGGTATTGAGGGACATATAGTCCAGGATTGTAGAAAGAAGAAGATGAAGATAGGAGCATGCTTTCAGCATGGTGATATTGGACATATCAGCAAGAACTGCCCTAAGAAGCAAGGGCAAGCCCCGTAAGAAGGAACTTCTGGGGGTACATCTTTAACTTCTTCTCCTAGATGCTTTATTTTATCTTGCTTATCTTCTCAATCCTATCTTGAGAACCTTAGGTAGAACCCTTTTGGATGTAAACATGTGATTGAAACATGTTATGGTTGATGTTTGCAAATGGTTGCAAGTGGTCGCAAGTGGTTGCTCGTGGTTGCATAACACACATTAGGCACTAGATTGGCTCAGACAGATTTTCATATTGCATATGCATGAGTGTTTATACTTGTTTATGGATGAAATTGAATGTGTTATCATGTGGATGTTACATATGGATGTTTGTTTGTGCACACATATAGTGTTTATGTGACTAGGACTATTTGCATACATGTTGGATTCATGACACTAAACATATTTTGCATTAGGAAGATCAATCAAGCCTGATTATTTGCATTAGATAAGGAACATATACACACACTTTCTGCATATGTTCATATAGCATTAGAAATCTTTTAAGGACAATGGTTGCTTGTGGATGATGGTTGAGTAGATGGTTGATTGGATGATAGGATGCATTCTTCTTAACTTGAAGATTTCGAGGATGAAATCCTTTAAGGAGGGAAAAATGTAACAACCCGAATTTTTATAACATATTAAAACCATAAATCAAGGCAGAATTAATTTTTAAAATAATAATCAAGGGAAATGGGTTACGTCATTGCGTTCGTCTCGGAATTCTGCATGAAATAGAGTCTGAGTTTTCGAAAATCGGAGTCCGGATGAAGAAATTATGGCCTGTAGAAGATTCAACAAATTTCAGGCAGCATAGGACCAGGCAGGTCGACCTGGGGGTCGACCTGGGGTCAGGTCGACCATGTGGTCGACCTTAGGGTCGACCTATCCCCTAGGTCGACCATATGGTCGACCTCCCCCCTTACAGGTCGACCTAGTCGGCCTGTTTTGACCCAGAACCCATTTTTAAAGCCTGGGATGTGTTTTGATGGTCCAGATTGATTCTAGGGTTAATCTAAGGGCCTAAACTAGTTGTTACCCCTATAAATACATCCTAAGACCAAGCCTAATTCATACAAATCATTCTTACACTGCTATGCTGCTAATTTACCCTTTAAACCATGGCCGTCGTCTCCAAATTAAAGCTTAAGCATTCAAACTCGATTCAAATCAAAGATCAACGCTTCTACAACAATTCAAGAGAATAGATCAGCGACACCGCAACGTTCTACGACAAATTTCTAGGACTTCTGCATCTAAATTTCTTAGACCACGATCTGTAAGTTCCAGTTACTTTTAGATAAAAACTATAAATCTAATATGGGCATGTTTAATTGGAATTAATTTATGTATGATTCATATCTATTCTTGTTTTCTTCTTGGATCTTGTCTATTGGGAATATTGTCTACGATGTTGAAACTAATGTTAATGGCATAAGACTATGACTACGCCTATGACTGTGAACATAAGACCATGACTATGCCTATGACTGTGAACATAAGACTATGCCTATGACTATGACGGTGAACATAAGACTACGCCTATGACTATGATGGTGAACATAAGACTATGCTTATGCCTATGACTGTGAATACAAGACTATTTCCTATAACTATGACAAGGACAATTGTGGCTAATCACCTATGAGGTTATTGCCTAGGATTATGACTATGAAAGTGGACCTAAGCTTGATTTTTTATTCAGACTTATTTTCTTTATTTTCTTGATTTTGGGGATTTTTCTATTTATGTTAGATCTATCCGTGTTCTTGAATCTAGATTATTATTCAAACCTTTTTCATGTTCATAATGTTATTCCTGCGATGTTTTAATCAATTTATTCAGTTAGGTCATGCCTTGGAAATAAATTGATAATAGAGCAATGTTTATTATGTTGATCTATGCCTGTGGTTCTATTTTATCATCATGTTGAATTGGGAATTAATGAATAAGTCTATTCATATGTATATGAACTTGGAGTATAACCCGTGATGACAAGTTGTGTAGTTTATCATGTTATGCAAGTTTTAGGTTGTGAAATCATATCACATATGTGACCAAATGTTAGATCTACATGTTTATGTGTATATGTTAAACTTATGTCATATTTCAAGTTCACACTTATTCATATGTTCGTGATTGATTTGCAAGTTCACATATATGTAAGTTGATTTAGTCTATGTTGCAAATTCACATATATGTATGTTGATTTAGTCTACGTTGCAAGATCACGCCTATGATATTCATGTTGATTATTTTGCTAGTACACACACCTATGGTGTTCATATTGACTATGCTAAGAATGCCAAGTTTACACCTATGTCATGTTAATGAATTTCTCTATGCAAATTTTGTGTACGTTAAATTAGGCTAAGTTTTTAGCCTAATATTATGCCAAAAATCATGCGGACGGAAAATTAGGCTAAGATTGTTAGCCTAATATTTAGATGGGGTAACGTTGGAAAAAATTGGTAATTAAAGGAAACTTGGTATGAAACTCGCCATGAACATTGTTATAACTTGAATCTGGATGTGGGCATGAAACTTGCCTTGAAACTTGACACAAACATGACATAAAACTTGAACATGGGCATGACACTAGAATGAACTTGAAAATGGCCAACTCGAGGTTGGGTTGAGTTTGCAGTGTAATTCTGCCCGGAACCGCCCGGCAAATCCAGTTACTATAAACAATAGGATCCAACGTGGGTAGTTGGTCATATCGCACTTGAAAACCCGAGGTCAGACTAAGTTGTGGTGTAATTCTACCCGGAACTGCCCGACATATCCAGTGACCACCACAACAGGTCTGATGTGAGAGGTTGGGGTGCATTAATGAATTAATGCCACATGATAGGGTTAAGTCATGAACATGAAAGATAACACTTAACCAACTTGATACATGATTCGTAGGCGGGTTAAGTCACAAACTTGAATGACAACACTTAACCAACTTGACATGCTAGACTGATAATGGTTAAGTCACGAATTTAAATGACAACACTTAACCTACTGGACGAAAACCCTAGTTACGCGGTCCATTTCAGTAGTAACCCACTTGATGTATCATGGTACCCTGGAACTAGGCAGGGTGGGGCACGATTACTGGGCTTATTGTAAGCGACCAGAATGACGGTTGTGTTGGTGCGTCAGTGTAGGTTCAGGCGGGCTATGGTCGTGCACGTGGTCCGGAGTTGAAAAAGCAGGCATTGGGCATCAGTAGGTTTAGCTATGCATGGTTGATTCGTGTCGGTGGTTGGCACCATAGGGCTTGATACACCCTATGGTGGACCTAGCACAGGTGACTACATTCGTGATAAGGCCGTATGACACAGACACATGATGAGCTAGAACTTGTAGGGAGCCGATCGACTAGTGGATCGTTTCGTTGGACCTAGAAATGGGTCATTTCATGAAATTGGGCCAAGGGATTATTTCATGATTTATATAAGACATGGGTTTGGGATTCTAGTACAACTGATGCAGCGAACCTCGGATATGTGATGCTATACTTGATTTATACTTGATTTATCATGTTATCTTAGTCTATCTTGCCCATCTTGACAGCATCCTTATGTTTACTTTCAGTTTATAAATGTCATGTTACCTTTATCTGTTTTTATGCTTAAAGTCACTTGGTCTTACCAGTCTTTATGACCGACCCATTTTCTTTCGCCTCTTTTTCTTCCGTTCCCCCCAGGTTCTCAGGGAGGAAACTTTAGCACTTAGCTTGGATTTCACTTGCTTTCGGTTCAGCTCATGTACGGTTTGATTATGAGCTATGCTTTGGCTGCATTTCTGCTACCTTTGGGGAAATTAAGCTCCTTTTGTTGTTTCAAGTTTATGCTTCTTTATTTATGCAAGATAGAATTTATCGTAATGGAAAATAATGACCTTGGCTATTTGATGTAAAAGGTTTTGACTCTTTTTGAAAGTAATGAAATTTAGCTTTTGAATCTTCCGTTGTTTTATTTATGTTCTATCTTGTAATAATTCTGTGATTGTATACCTCGATAACGCTCCTCCAAAACTAGTGCATTCCCTTTGTGAGTGACCCTAGCGGAGGTGGGGTGTTACACAACCTCTTAAGCTGGTCTTAAAGAGACTGTTTTCAGCTGAAGTGTTCGTTTTTGTTAATGTTTTGTCCTTCCATCTTGTAGTGTGGATGGCGTCGTTAGTGTTGGAGGTTTGTGCCTGCTTTTAATCTGGGTAACTTTGGTGAGTTAGATTTTAGTTTTTCTTCTGGGTTTGTGTGATGGTACGGGGTTTTCTCTATGCTTATGTGAACTGGTATAGGTTTGCATGGTGGTGTGTGCATCGCTGCCTTTCGCTTACCTTTTTCCCTAGAACAAGCTTGGTTTAATGTTTATGTTGCAGTTCGATCTTCTAGATGATGGCATTTGATCGAGGAGTTCGGCTTCTTGTTGTGACAGTGATTGCGTTTGATTTGTTTCAAGGTTTTTCAATCCCAGTCAATTTATCATCTTTGCCAATTTTGTCTCTGCTGCAATTACTCTACAGCGGAGGAGTCCCACTGCTTCAGGTTACCATGCTAGGCGTGCGAGTGCCTTTAACCTTGGGCTATTTCTACAATCCATCCATTTGCAGCCTCTTTTTTGTTTCCTTATGACTTCTTCCATGTTTTGGAGTAGAGTCCTTTATTTTTTCTTATGTCTTACATTAATACATCCGGATGTTGTGAAAGAAGCAAGTTGTTTTAGATAATTGACCAAGTCATTGAACCTATTGTGGTAATGTATGGATTATAATTGTTTGTTGTTGCTGCTACATGGAAGTTTGGTTTACCATTAAGTGAACTGGTTACTGTTATTTTTTTCTCCCTGCGTGGAGAAGATTATTTTGTAGTGTGTATGCCTTAGGCAGCTGATTTGTTCATTATATGATGGGTCTACCTTTTGGTAACCTGAAGTAATGTGTTCCATCCTATTTTTTTCTATGTTGTGTCATATGCTTTAGGAGTTTAGACATTTGGCCTAACTCCTATGCTCTAAGCTATTTTAGCTCTCATCATAGTGGTCAGTGCACTCTAAAATCCTGTGTGTAGTAGATATGCAATCTATCTTTCTCCGGTTCCTTGCTGCATATATATTATTTATTGTAATAAAAAAGTGGATGGTCCATTATAAAATACGGTCGGCTTAGCCAATTTTTTTTTTTCACTCAAACCTCAATTAAAAATTGATTAATTTAGTTTAAACATCCTTTGTAAATAACAACGCAATTTACAACACTACTAATAAGTAACATGTTAAATCTATAATAAATTATCTTAAATATCCTTTGTAAAATAATTGATTAACTTCAAATCAACATTGTTTACAAAATTTATTAACTCAAGTAAATTACTGATTAAATGATAATTAGCTAAAGTATTATTAATTAAAATAATAATTAACCTTTAAAACAATTATTGATTAAATAATATTTACTTCTAAGAACATTTGTTAATTAAATATTAGTTAACTTAAAAAATTATTGTTAATAATTTAATAATTAAGGACATTCATACCATTAAATAATTTGTTTTTAATTTGAAATCAATACTTAATTGATTCCAAAATTAATAACTTATTCCACTATCGGAAAGAGGCTCACCAATTTCAATGTTACTTAAATAACTACAATTAAATTCAATAACGACATTCAAATCGTAATACAAGTATTTACATAATTAACAATATGTATGTAAGTTATAGTATATGTTAATTGTTAACATTCAATAATTGTCTTATAGACCAATATTCATCCAATTTTAGAACAGTGGAATGGTAATTTGCTTAGCTTAATAAATGTCCAATAAAATCACTGTAATTCATTTAAAATAGAACTAGGTTTTATTTCATTAATTGGTGTCATGGATTCATTTTGATTACTAAATGTCGTAATTAGACATAGCCAGCTATAATTTACCATTTAATTATTTTATCACAAATGGGTTCTGTGCTTACAAGAGTCTGCTATATATGCCACAACGAATTCAACAGCAGAAACCACATGTCAAATAGGTTTTTAGACCAAGAAGATATGCTTTATTTAAATTTCAATTTTTTTTCATTTCTAGAAGTATTGTCACTCACATACAAAGGCCCAAGCCCAAACAAATTAAAGAATTAAGTCCTAGCAAAATTTAAAGAAAACTCACGCAACATGCGTAATGAACTGAACACTATATAGTCTATGTTCTAGACTATACCTTTTTAAGTGCTACTTCGTTTTTTTTAACAAAAACTTATATATATATATATATGTATGTATGTATGTATGTATGTATATCTCACATTACCAAATCGGCCCAACTGGCCTTTAGGCCCATCCACTCTCTTCTTCATAAACAAGCAGCATGCCTAACACAAGTAAGTACACATCTCCATACAACAAAAATGGATACATCCCTTACTTGCGCACGCTTGTGTTTATGCACTTGCACAACACATATGACGATCGAAATTCCACCCCATCACCGCCCACAAGTTGGCCTTCCCCTACATATTACCATTGACCTCCTGTTTGACTCCCCTACCATATCTTTTCCTAAATCACGATCAGCCAAAGTAAACACCCAAACCAAACAAACAACGGACGATCCAAAACTCGACCACCTCCGACGATCACAATGTCGACCAACCCTATGACTATTAGAATAAGTCAAAAATATCACCTTTTAGTTGTTCTAGTCTACATCAATAATAGAGCACTTATAGAATCTGCTATGATTTAGGTTGTTTTGGTATAAATTTTTCCTAGTTTTATGGTTTCTTAGTATTTTCTTTTGGCTCATGTAGAGCCTATAAATGTACGACTTCGATTGTTTAATAAAAAAAATTTCAGCTCCTATTTATTTCTATTATTCTCAACAATTGGTATCGGAGCTATAAGGCTAACCCCTAGTAGAGTCGGTCTTGGTGTTTCAATTTTTCAGTCACGGTTGACACCATTTAAGGCTATCGTCCATCAGACCAGTTTCCATCAAAAATCAAATCATAATACTTATTGTTTTAGATCTAGTTTGACGTAGTGGGATGAATTCGGATGTGGGATCAAGTGACAGCTTGGAGATGACGTCATTTTTTTTGGAGTTAAGATGTTGCCAGTTTGCTTATGTTGTGCAAATGCTTTCCAGCTCGTGATATTGCCTATGTTTAAAGTCTGACTTGGTGCTTAATTGATACAACATTATTGGTAACTTCCGAAAGAAAAAAAATAAACTTTTGTTTGTTATACAGTTAGCAAGGCAGTGCTAGTTTGTTTGTTAATTGGTGCTAATGAGGTCTGTAGGGGTGATTTTAATTCTACCGAAGATTTGGAGCTGAATATTGAAAACACAGAAGAAGAAAAAAGATCAAAAGGAAGATTAAGAGGAAGAAGAAGACTGAGAAGAAGATCGAAGATTATATTGCAGAAGTTGCTGATGTTAAAGCACTGAAGGAAGAACAAGTGGGAAAAGCTGATTCTGTTGTCATGGAAATGAATGAAGATCCAACACTAGATAATGCTGTTATGAGAAAACTGTTGCGCGGGCCAAGTTACTTTGATCCAAGTGAGAGAGATTTGTTTACTTGATTCAATTGTGCTGAGGAAGGACATTTAGTTGTAAATTGTACGATGGAGAAGAAGAAGCGACCATGCTTTATTTGGTATGATTGGACACATCCCTAGACATTGTACACAGGGGAAGACTATTAAATATGCAAAAAGAGAGGCCATATAACATAAATTTTCCAGATAATAATACTAATATTCCACATAATTTTACCCTCTACCTTTGTTGTGGAGATTTAGGGCATGAAATGCTATAGTACAAAAATGACTGTGCACCTAGTGACCTTAAAGAAATTCAATGCTATGTATGCAAGAAGGAAGGTCATTTTTGCTGCATAGACGTCAAAGACGATGGCCTAACGAAGACATTACGTTACAACAGTGCCCAGCCAAGTTGTACGGTGATTGTGTAGAAGAGAAAAGTGGTTTGTAAATTGTGTAGGTTAACGGATGAGGGAGAAAAGATGATGAAGTTGAGAGCAATGTTAGGCTGCCATGTGTTGTAGTTTTACATAATTGACGGATGAGGGAGTAAAGATGATGAAGTTGAGAGCAATGTTAGGCTTCCATGTGTTGTAGTTTTACAGAAGCTACACGAATAATGATGCAGGTTAATCATTGAGTTCATTATTGTTATGTGTTGTTGGAAGGTTGGAGCTGTATGGTGGTTGGTAAGTTCCCAGTTTAGCAGATGATGGCTCCAAGTAGGCATTGATAAAAGAAAAGAATTGCAATTGTGGTTGTTTGATGAGAGCAAATGGGGATAATGTAAGAAAATGGTGATTATGACTGTAGATGAGTGTCTGAATGTTGGTAAGAAGCTGAATAGGATCAGATTGCAGTGATAAAGTTTTGGTATGGTTTTGTGAAGTGACAAGAGGATGTGGATATGGTTGTGCTGATGTCTTATAGCTATGACTGCTGTTGAAGTGTAGTTGATTAACTATAAATAAATGGTAGTTGTAGAGGATAGATGCTAAGTGTTTGGAGTTGGTGATCCAGATCACAGCGATGAATGTGTGTGATATATGGTGATGGAGGTCACTTAATATGTTTTGACAATTGTCCATCTACATTTCATCAGAGTTGCTTAATGCTTGAGACTTTTCCTGATGGTTGCTGGTATTTTCCCTATTGTATATGCAAAATATGTAGGACCCATGGTTAGGGAAGCATGTTGTCTTGAAACGAATGTGCAGACAAATATCATAAGGATTGTTGCTGGGAATATGGCATGCATTTGAATGGTTCAGAGCCCTTTTCATTTTACACAAAGAGTTGCAAAAACATTTCTGTTGAATTGCCAAGTATTCTTGGTAAAAAGAATCAAACTGGGGATGGTTTTTTGTGGACCCTTTTTGAAACATCTTGACAAAGATGTAGGAAATATGTCAAGTGAATGACTTTCTTCTATAGTGGATTAAAACATTAAACTCTCTTCGCCTTTATGTGTGTTAGAAGAATGTTTTGATAGTTTAATAGATCGAAGGACAGAGTTGACATGCTATGTCAAGCAGTTTACAATTGTGGATCTAATTTTAAGCGATTGAATTATGAAGGACTTTATACTGTGATTTTGGAGAGAGATGATGATATTATACCAGTTGTATCATTAAGGCTACATGGAATATTGGAAATGCCATTTATTGGCACCAGATTTATGTATCAATAGCAAGGTATGTGTCGCCGCCTCATCAAGGGAATTGAGGAAGTAAGTCAATTTTTTGTAGGCTGAACCATTTGTTTGTCTTCCTTCACGGGCCACGCATTCTAGTGGAGGAGGGTGTGTCGATGCTGTCAATACAATGTTGTATGGAGTGTGGTTGTTTTGGTATGTTACATGTTAGTGTGATGAGTTTTATGGTTTGGCTGATAAAATTTGTAATAGTGTGGATGGTGATGTTAGGAATGGAGAGTCTGAAGGTAGTGTGTTAATGAAATGGAAGGTAGTGTGTTAATGAAGTGGAGAGTTGTTTTTGATGAGGGAATTTGATGTAGGCAGGGAGGTTGAAGTAGTTTTGATTGTAGTCAAGGAAGTGGACGGTGAGTGGTTATTGCTTTTGGTGAATGATAACGCTGCTATGTTGCTGAGATGAGGATGAAGGTGGTTTGATAAGTACCAGAGGAAGTGAGGGATGTTGGTGGTGACGATAGAAAAGAGGTAGCAGGGGCAGTTTGTATGAGATGATAATTGTGGTGTTGATGTTAACTTGAAGAAGGGTCATAAATTTTGGTAGTGAAGACGACAAAGAGTAGACCGTCAAACACTAGGCGGATATTGTGGAGTATTTAAGAACTGTTTGATGAATGTCTATAAGAAGACAGAGATGCCTACAAGTGAAGTAGACAAGACTACGAGTGAAGCTGTTTTGGTTTTGTGTAATCCAACAAGAAAATGAGGAAGAGTCATAGCTCTAGCTTGTTGGAGAGATAACAAACACAACAATATTAAGGGATGATCCGAATGGAGAGATCCATGAATCCCTAAGAGAAAACCAAGAGTATTTGTTGATTGTTAATGAGTGAAGAACCAATCGACATGAAACATTTGTGCATGTCCAATCATGAAGAGATGAAATTTGTGACGGAGTTTGTTCATGTAAGACAATGAAGAAGTTGAGAATCGCAGTTCGCGTTCGTGAATTGTAAACTAAATATTAGCACATTTAGTTTAAGGGAGGATATTAGAATAAGTCAAAAATATCACCTTTTAGTTGTTCTAGTCTACATCAATAATATTACATTTACAGGATCTACTATGTTTTAGGTTGTTTTGGTATAACTTTGTCCTAGTTTTATGATTTCTTAGTATTTGCATTTGGCTCATGTAGAGCCTATAAATGTATGACTTCGGTTGTTTAATAAAGTAAACTTCTGAGCTCCTATTTATTTTTATTATTCTCAACAATGACTGTAGCTGTTCCATTCTCCACTCACGAAGGTACCTCCACTGCCAACTCGGGTGGCACTAGACTTACTAAACTACCTCAAGAACTTTGACTCATACACATGCTAACAATCACATAAAATCCTGAAAACAACTCCTCCTCTACCCTTCTGCCACTGTATTCCCCAAGAAGACCATAAGAGCTCCGCCTATCTCCAATGTTGCTCTAGCATATGTCCTTTCAATAAACATCAACGAAATCAAGCAAAATCAATTTTTAACCCAAAATCAGAAATCTAATCCATACACCTTTAGTAGTTAAATATAAATCATGAAACTAGCATCTAAATTCATGATTCTGAATGACTACTCTAACAGTATAATCAAAATTTAGTTTTGTGATCCTTGATTTACCCAAAATTTCCTCCTCTTTGTTGTCAAACTCAAATATCTCTCAGTATATTAAACTAAAAATAACCGAATTATTTTTATAATAAATTACAGAAGATTTAAAACAACTCTATTGCTGGAAGCTTTATCTAAAACAATTGGATTTGGAGTTTTTGATTTTTGAAGCCAAGAGAATTTTTGTTTTGGTTTTACAGAGAAGTGATTTATCGTTTTTACAGTTTCCAGTTTTTCCTTTTCTTCTTATTTCAATTGCCATGTTTCCTCTTTTCAAATTTACTCAACATATAAGGATTTTCACAAGATTAAAACATGAAAATATATAGATATGGACATGATTAATTGTTCAAGATCATACTGATTGGATTTAACATTGCCGATGAAAAAAAATAAGAGAAGCTGTAGTTTTTAAACTTGTTTGGAGGATTTATTTTGAACTAAGCCAGTTAAACATAAAAAAATTATGATGAATATAAACACATGAAACAGTCCAAGATTTATATTAAACAAACTTGCAGTTTTAAACACTTTCAAAGTTGAGATTTAATAGAGTCTCTCACCTATAAAACATGCTTCCCTTTTGAAACTTCTCCTTTCAATCTTGTTTTCTTGATTTTGTTTTCTTGTTTATTGGTTTTCCTTTCAATCTTGCTTAATGCATGTTTTATTTTGTTTTTTCTTCCTTTTCTTACTTATGGAATTTTTCTTAGTTTGAACTGAATGGAATAAATTATGTTTGAGCATACGTATGTAAAATAGAAATGGAAATCTTTTTCAAATTAAAAACTTACACAGTCTCCTTTCAACATAGTTTTATATTTCTCACTCATTACGTTTGTACAAATTGTTTAAGTCTTGTTTTAAGTACTTGCATTTCCTTACTTTACCAAGCTTCTTTCATTTCTTACTTTCATTTTTTTAATTTTTATTTGAATAGTTATTTATATTATATCATAGCGAAGTATGTTGGAAAAAGGTTGAAATGTTTGTAATTAGGCTTGTTTTATGCATAAATATCATTTTGAGTTTGTTTCCTATCACCATGATTCTTTTCAAAATTTGAAATTATAACTTTTAGATATTTTATTTACTTCTTTCTTTTACGTGTAGATAATCCTAACATCATTTTAATGTTAAATTAAGGGAGTGGCTATTTAAACACAAGTTGGTGACATTAGTTATGGAGAAATTTACAACCACTTTAATACTATCTTACATTAGATAATCATTTCAAATCGTTCTTCTTATTAGTTTACCATTCAAACTTATTTAGCATGTACATTACCTTAAATATGTCTAATACCAAAACTTTATATTTAAAACATGCATATTCACCCTTTACGTACAATTAAAATATGTTCTTATTTCTTTTTGAAATTCAACAAAAAATAGTTTATTCATTTAAGATTCTTTTATTATTGTGACGATCCCAAAACCCCGTTACACGGTGTTAAGGATAATCATTGGAATATAACACATCAATCATCATTAGCAGATCACAGATAATAGCATAAACATAAAATAGAATAATTTACACACATATGACAGCGGAATCATATAGATATCACCACATCAGAGAGCACAGTGCATGATACAACTTAGTGCATAATAATACATAATCAGTCACCATCGCCAGAGGCGGAATCATACATAAAGAGTACACAAAATAAATATTAGTCTACATCGCCAATGGCGGAATCATAATACATATACTATAATGGCGGAAAGAGTCAAAGTCAGCACGGTGTAGTCAAGCCTCGCCATGAGCCAAAAGTGCACCAGATACCTGTAACTAGGCTGCCCGTGTGAAAATGAGGGCACCCGAGTTTGCAAGGTGAAACAAACTACGAGTCAGTCATGGGACTGGTATGAGAAATCTACTTAACTTATTAACAACAATAACAAGGCAAATCAAAGGACCACGCCACTTTCGCGGAACGGGTTTACTCCAATGAGTGCTAGTGCATGAAATAAAGTAAATGATTAAATCATCGCAATGCTTTTTACAAAATGAAGCCATTATAAGACTTGGGTCCCATCACACAATGCAACGCAAGCCGGAGGATAGAGTTTTTACCTTATAATGGCCAAAATTGCTTCATACGAATAAAACAAAAGTGTTTGATATTATTACTAGTGCATATTTGTTTCAAAAGCAATTTCAATCATAAATATCAATCCTATGCGGCATAAATGACCCATACCCCTATGTCGCCGTACTAGTAATACAATCACATCCGAAATTTCGTATTGGAAATTGGATTCCTTCATGAGTCGAGGCAAGGGGCAAGCTCTTTTCCGTTCGAGACACTCTAGCAAATGCCTCGGGACCGCACACAGCAATCCCTGGATCCTCCAAGGCCGGTCCTCTCTTACTTTTGAGGATTAATTATTCCTGAACACACGTTTCCGGGTCCTTACAGACCTATATTAAGGTGCCTCGTATTCCAATAACCACACAGGTGAAAAGTAGATATAAATGTCAGGGCTGGGAGGTCACTGACACCACCATAGCTAGAAAGAAACGTCGTGCACTCCTTGGGTCCTTCTCCTGTTTTTGACTCATACTGGGGTGTGAGGCTCGCGAATTCACTTTATACACAAAGCTACGTCACACAGACCATGCTTTGATCATCAACCACAAGACTTTGCTTTGCAACAGAAGCCTTGATCATATGCCACTTAGGCGTGCCACACAGGCAATCCACTCCATGCGACTGATTTCTATCAATACATAACCTCTGAGCTCGTACGTCTCAGAGAAGGGCGTTAAGCAAGAGAATAAATTCTCCGCTGCCAAATAGATATATATTTAACAGAAATCAATCAGCACAGAACAAAATCCAATGTCAGACACACAGTCCATTTACAAGTCCGTTCTGGGTTTGAACGAAACCGGAGGCACCAAATTCCTCGCATACCCGTACAATCAACAGTATGTTTGGACGGGTACTACTTCAGCTCCTTCACGGTAGCTACTCCAATCACGAGCATCAGTAGCGCCCATCCATCCAATGTGAAGATCGTCGGTCTTCAACCGTCTTTGACTCTTCGACTTCCCGACGTCGATTAATTATTTGAATGAGATGAACTCGGCCTTTTCAAATAACCCACGTATATTTAGATTTTCAAATCAATTTATCACATGGTGGGACTATTCAACATTCACATTTCAGTTCTTTAGTTATAATTTTCATGTTAAATACATTCAACCATCACATATCAAGCAAACACAAAAAAATTAGTTTATTTCCACTCTATATCGTCCATAGTATTTTATAACGATATATCGCCATTTTTATTTATTTAAAACGGCCATATTTAATTAAACGACGTTTCAGGTCGTGTTGATGCACTGGCGCTGTTTTTCACTAAATCTGTTTTACACATATCTGAAAATCTAACCGTTGGATCTTCACAAATTATATGTCATTAGAAAGATCATTTCAAAACGAATCCAACGGTTTCAATTTTGGGAAAATCCGACGGTCGGATCTTCCACACTAGCCATTTGAAGTTACGATTTCAATTTGCGAACTGCAGCGTCGTTATTCGATTTAATTTAATTATATATATATATATATAAATATAATCGTTTCTGGCGCTGTTTTTCTTCAGATTTGAATTAAACATTCCAGACAATCCAACCGTCGGATCTTTACAAAGTTGGTGCCGTTGGAAAGATATTTCCAAGGCGAACCCAACGGTTGCGGTTTCGGGAAAATCCAATGGTCGGATTTCCCGCACTAGTCGTTTGAAATCACGGTTTTAAAACACGAACTGCACGGCCTCGTTTCGTTTTAATTTTATTTATATATTTATATAAATATAGTTCATTCAAAAATTCCTATATCGTTTTCACTTCAAATATTTCACTAAAGCCTTTAAATTTTGGAAAATTTCGCCATAACCTCCTTTGTACGGGAGGGGCTGGGAAAATTCCCAGATAGCCACACGGGCGTCTCATGTCAAAAAGAAAAAGAAAAAGTCAAGCGGCTAGCCAATAGGCTCATAAAATCATCACCCAAACAAAACAGTAAACGTGTACCTATTTGTTGGGCACAAAATTTTATTCCTCTTCTCTAGCCTCTTTGCTATAACCTGTTAAATAAATATGCATGTACATATATGCAATTCTTATCATTTATCATTTTCCATTCAACTTCGTATTTGATTCACTTTGGTTTAAAAACACCATTCATTCGAATGTTGCATGCAGAGGCAAAAATCATATCATTAGCTAATTAATGAATATTTCAACTCATGCATATTTATTTGAACAAGTGGCTATTTTTAACACTTCACATTTCAAAATTGATAATTTTTGCGAACTAAAATATATTTCAACACATGACTATTTTATTTAGTTCCTATGCACGTTAAAAATAATATTTCTTTCACAAATATTTATTTCAACGCTCGCATATCTTTAGCATATCACATATATGATAAAAATGATATTTTTATCATTTAAAATATTTATTCAACACATGAATGTTTTTAACACTTCGTAATTTCAATAAAAATGTAGTTTTTACTGTTCGATCTTTTTATTCAACACATGAACTTTTCCAATACACACACTTCTCAACACATGAGCACCTCCACACATGGATATTTTATATACGTTGTTCATATAAGAAAAATGAAATTTTTATTGTTGAAACTATTTATATATAAGGCGAATATTTTACATACTTCACATATATATTATAAAAATGTGATTTTTATTGTTTAAACACTTCATTTATTCACACATGAATTTAATTTTCACACATCACTTCTCAACACATGAGCATTTCCACACATGGATATAATTTCAACACATGACTTTAATTTCAACGCATGAAGATAATTTCAACATATGAAAATAATTCTAACACATGAATATTATTCAAAATTTCGGAAGTATAACGGCAGGGTAGTTAAAACCGGCACCGTCTCTAGTACGGCTCCTCGCTCTACCTTAAAACCTCGCGGTTTTTGACAATGGGGATTCATGCATCTAATTCGCACGCAGGAAGCATGTTTTATTTTTATTTCCACATTTGTTTCCAATTCATTTCAATCACCCATGGGTATTTTTCAACCACAACCAACCAATATCAACCACAAACAATTATTCAACCATTCGCATTTTCATCCAATATTTCACACCAATACACAACAATAAATATCGTCCATGGTTTGTGGACGAGGGGAGTATATATATATATATATATATATATATATATATATATATATATATAATTGCTATATTTCACTTGCATTTCAACACATATATCAATTATTCTATGCATGTATAATTCATACTTCGCTTATATAGCTTACACAACGCATGCACATGAGGTATACAACACGTGTGTAATTTATATTTCGCTTATATAATTAATACACGACATTTTCCATTCAAATTCATTTAATTTAGATTTATCACATTGGTTTTTTGGAGTGCTAAAAATCGTAGATGACTCAGAAAAATCCGCAGTCTCTTCTATGTGGTAGAGAGCTTCCTTGCGGTCCCGATGTTTCCTGTTTCATCGAATTTCGTCAACACACCATAAAGATATGATTTTTCAAAGTTCAAACATCAAAAAGGACTCACCTTTACCGATGGTTCAAAACTAGGGTTGCAGTTTTCGCGAGAACTGAGGCACAATAGGATGATCAGAGGTGATGACGTGGAAGAGGGAGGAAAGGGGAGTCGGCGCGGGGTGGTTTGGTGATGATCGGTGGGCTCTGGCGCACGTGGCGTCGACGGAAAGTGGTCGACTTTGGGTCGACGTTACTGGCGATGGAGGTGGCGATAGGGGTCGGGGTAGGGTCGGATTGGAAGAGGGGAGGGAGGTGCGTCGACTGGTGGTGGTGGCGAAGGCTGAAATCGCCTGTGGCGGCGGCGATTTAGAGGGGAAGCGGCGAACGGGTTCCGCCGTAGGTCAAGAGAGAAAAAGGGTTTTTGGGTTTTTTTTATTTTTAAAAATAATGAAAGGAAAATTCTGATTGGCCCATAGTTTTAATAAATTTTTAAATAGTGTTTCTCCACACGGACTCCAATTCAAACCCAACGACTGTCGTCCCTAGCTAATTACCCCCATCCTGGACACAATCGGATATGTTTCGTTGGCCAATTCGACTGTTACAGTCAGTTATTCTTCAAATTAAAGTATAAAACATTTAATTTTAACTTTGAACATACATTTCAATTTGCCAGGGCCACAAACTGATTCGAAAAATCTCAGAAAAATAATTCTATCTATGTTTTGACGCTACGGTCCCAACAAAACTAGTTTTGTCGAATTCTGAGATCGTTTGAAAAATGGCCATTTTCTGGTCGATCCAATTTAACAGAAATTGATCAAACACATTTTGTTTTGCCACGCTCACATACTAGCTTCAAAAATTATGAAATTTGAAACCTAGCAATAGTTTGACACCTGTAACACCCCGTGTATTCTATAACTATGAAATTAACAAATTAAAGTATAATTAATTTGAAATCAAAGAACTAAGGGAAACGGGATACGCCATTGCGTTCGTCTCGGAAAAATACGCGAAATAGAGTCCGAGTTTTCGAAAAACGGAGTCCGTATGAAGGAGATATAGCCTCCGGAAGTTTCTGAATTAAGTTTAAAATTCGAACAGCTCAGAAAAACAAGTTTAAAATTTAAAAATCGGGCCCAATTGGCCAGGGCGGGAAAATTCCCGCCTAAGACACCCAGGTCGACTGGGCTGTCGACCTGGTCTAGCCAGGTCGACAGGGCTGTCGACAGGGCTGTCGACAGGGCTGTCGACCTGGTCCAGACCCAGGTCGAACCCAGTCCACGCTGGCTGGCCTAGTCTATGTTGGTCGATTTTCAGAAGCATGCTTTGTCATTAGGGCTAGATGGCAGGCTCTAATTGGTCTCTCTTTCGAATGAATGGCTACGATCAATCCAAGCAACATCGATGGTCCTAATCAGTTCATAAACTCTATAAAAATGACCCTAGACTCTACCTAACCTAAGTCTCTAACACAATTCTCTAGCCTCCATTGCTCTCTTCTTCTAATTAAAAATAAAAATGGCGTCGCTACTCTGCTAGAATCAAAACTAGAAGTCAATCAACATCATCCTAAATTCAAATTTGAGATAAAAGCTTCTGCAACAATTCTGTAACAACTAAAGTCCTTTCTTTAATCCAATCAAGGCAAGTACAGTTATTTTCCGCTATAAACGTTAATTATAATTTTGATATGTTTTTAATTCTGAATCTGAGATTGTATATATATTCTCTTCTTTCAGATCTGTTTTTCTGTGACTGTTCTGTATCCCTTTTCTTCTTTTCTGTTTCTATAGCCAGGCTACCACGAGCCTGTGCCTAATCTCATAAGAGATGAACGTATGAACGCAAATTTTGGGATGAATGATGCGAAATTTGACAAGACTGAATTGAATGTATGACTTTAGGTCTGAGGCATAAAATATATTGGACATGTGACTTGGGATTGGATGCATAAATTTGACTATGAACATATAATTTATATATGTTGTATGCATAGTTATGTTGTAATTTAGATCTGTAATTAATTAGAAAAATAAGCATATGTTATAAACTAGTTTTAGACCTATGCATATTCTATGATAAAAGAAGAAGAGGAACCACTGTAAGATTACATATGATTTGAGACTTTGGACAAAATGCATATAAAAGTCAATATCTGATTTTTAGAAGATATGATTTTAAAGATTTAGATTGTTGGGTATAGTTTGCATAATGATTCATGACTTAAAAAGAAGAAGATATGGAAACTTAGGTGTAAAGATTTACATTAATTAGGATATCTATTATTGTGATTACACCTAAATAGGTATTTTTGGATATATGGCATGCATTGAAATTGATGGTTATATTTGGTATAATTTATATGTGAATCTGCTGTAAAATGATAGTTCAACAAAAATTGGAACATATGTTATATGGAAAATTATGTCCATATTCTGCGCTTATGCAAACATGGAGTATATGTTGTGAATCATGACAATTATGTAGGCATATGAATTTAGGCCAATTTATGATTAGGCAAGGCATGTAAATAGAACCTTTAGAAATATTAAATTTGCTAAATCTGCTAATTTGCCTAAACTGCTAGTTTTGTTATATTGCCTAGACTGCTAATTAGATTGAAATGCCTAATCTGTTAAATTTGTCGGTTGAAATGCCTAACCTGTTATATGCCAAAATCTGCTAAGTTGCTAAATCTGTTAAATCCGTTAAGTCATATAAAATCTGTTATCTGCTAAAATCTGTTATCTGCTGTGTTGATATAATCATCCTGTTATTGATATAATCTGAATTGGCATATGTATTGGGCGTGCGCATAAACGGTAAATTATTAATTAATTGGCCGCAAAGATAAACATGGCTAACTCGAGGTTAGAATGAGTTTGCGGCGTAATTCTGCCCGGAACCGCCCGGCACATCCAGTGGCCACAAACAATAGGTTCTAATGTGAGAAGTTAGTCATAACCTGCTTAAGACACGAGGTTAGGTCTGGCTTGTGGCAGAAGTCTGCCCGGAACCGCCCGGCCCATCCAGCGGCCACAAGCTAGCGACCTAATGTGAGAGGTCTGGGCATTAATAATTAATTAATGCAAATCTAAGATAAGAATGATGTCTAAAACGTATTGGGGGAAAATAGGGTTAAACCAACTGGATTAATAGGTGTAGTAAACCCGTCCATGAATCTGTAGGCCCAATACAAAGTTAGACAAATCTGAAAAATCTGTACATCTGATCTGTTAGTCTGAAAACTTGTTAACTTAATCTATGAACTAGTAAATCTGAATTCTGTATGTCTGAACTTGTAAACAAGTTAATCTGAGATCTGTTAGTCTGGGGACACAAGGTTAGGAGGGGAATTACTTGTGTCATCTGTTGTTTGGGACCCATATTAGTCAGTAACCCTTTCTGGTATCAAAACTTTGACCCAACAGTAGGTAGAGTCCGGGCACGCTTACTGAACTAATTATAAGTGGTTCATTCTGATAATGGCGAGGGGTGTTGATGGTGCGTTCCAACCGGGTCATGTGCGTGCATGGATCCCGGTCTGCCTCTGAGGACGTAAGACGCCGTGACATCTGTAAATAGGTCTGTGCCAATTGGTTGTCACTTTAGGGAGTGATACACCCTACTGTGGGGCCGACACAGGATATTTATGTATTAGGGAGCCGATCGCTTGGGGTAGGGTTTTAGGGTACGCTTAGTTCTGTCTGTTTCTGTTGGTACCGTCTGTTTCTGTTGGGTGGTAACACCTGTCTGTTTCTGTGTGGTACCGTCTGTTCGGGTGGTAAAGGCCCATTACTAGTGTACACCTGATTCTACATTCTGTTTCCGTAGAGATAAATCTGTTCCTGCTTCTGTCTGTTTCTGATCGGGTAGTAAAGGCCCATTATTAGCATTCTGTTTCTGTTAAAGTATTCTGTACCCGTTCCTGCTTCAATTTAGACATTAGGGAGACACCTAATTCTGTTGTACTAGTATTAGTGCAGAGAAGTGTAAAACAATAGTTTATATCATTCTGTTTTTCTGTTATATCTGCTACACCTGTTATAGTTATCTCACATACAGTTTTATGTTCATATCATATTATTATTATTTGTTCATATGCTGAAAGTCACTGGACTTGCCAGACTTTTTGTCTGACCCTTGTTGTTTCGCCTCCTTTCTTCCGTTTCCCCCCTCAGGTTATCCAAGGAGGGAAATACTTTAGCTTGATCCGGATTTCTCTTTGCTTGAAGTGCTTAAAGTATAGCTTGGCTCTGTATAGCTTCCGTTCCATGGGGATTATGATTTTAAACTATGCATTTTGAAGGCTTTTGTACAAGACTGATATTTTGTACTTGAATTCTGAAATTGAAAGGATGTAACCATATTAATTTCTGTTTCCGCTGTAATAAAGTTAAAATTTTTCAAGTACTGTTTTATCTGTCTTGTAAGTTTCTGTTCTGTTTACTAAAATGCTCCACCAAAGTTAAGGCATTCCCTTTGTGAGTGACCTTAACGGAGGTGGGGTGTTACACTTGGTATCAGAGCTGAAGGTTACCAGATTGGGTAAAGTTTTTGAAAACTGTTTTCAAAAAGGTTTTGGAAGGAAGTATTTTCAAAAATAAAGCTTATTTTGGAAAACATGATCCCCAAGAGCCATATTTCTTTCTTTCAGTCCTTTTTGTATTGAACCTTTCCTTTTTCGTTCCAGCATGTCTGAAGCATCTGAGATACCAGAGGGTGTTCATGTACCCGGTTGGTTTCGTCATTATCTTGAGGCTAGGACCGCCGCTGCAGGTCCAGCAAATGATCCCCCTCCTCCACCCCCTCCTCGTGCAATTGCTTTCTCAAAGATCTGTAGAGATTTTAGGGCCATGGGTGGGAAGGATTTCAAAGGAACTGAATCATTCGTAGAAGCAAGGAATTGGCTCAAAGAAACTGAGGATCTATTCGTTATCTTCGAGGTGGACGATAGGCAGAAGGTACAGTTGGCAGTATGGCTGCTCAAAGACGAAGCTTCCTACTGGTGGGAAGTCACTAACGCCGAGAGGCCGGTTGAGAAATGGATGGATTTCAGAACAAGGTTTGAGACAAAATTCCTCTCGCAAGCTGAACGAAGTTTACAATTGGAAAAGTTCTTGTCTCTTAAGCAAGGAAGTATGACGGTCAAGGAATACGTCAACCAGTTCAACCAACTAGCAAGATTCGGATTGGATTTAGTCAATACTCAGCATAAAAAGGCTCTTCGCTTTGTTAAAGGATTGAATGAGCCACTGCACAGCCTAGCCATGACCCATGTACCCATGGGAGCAACTTACGAGAAATTGGTGGATATGGCACTACTGCACGAGGAAGACAAGGGCCCGAAAGAGACAAAGAAGGAAGAACCACAGAATAAGAAAGCGGGGCCCAAAAAGGA
Organism: Allium sativum; assembly: GCA_030737875.1. Lineage (NCBI taxonomy): Eukaryota > Viridiplantae > Streptophyta > Magnoliopsida > Asparagales > Amaryllidaceae > Allium > Allium sativum. Next base: position 991,117,229 of record CM060912.1, on the reverse strand, counting down.
AACACAAAAGAAGGATGAGAAGTCTGAAGATAAGAAGGGGAAAAAGTGCTTTACTTGTGGGAGCTCAACTCATCTGAACAAGGATTGCAGAAAAAGGAAGGGCGCTTGCTTCAACTGTGGGGAGATGGGACACTTCAATAGGGACTGCCCGAAGAGACGAGGACAAGGAGGGCAGGCGAACACTCTTGAGGCTAGTGGCTAGGATAGAAATAGGAAAATTTCTATAGTAGGTTTAATTTCTTTATCTGATTGTGACTTTTTCTGATTTTGGTATTTTGATTTTGTAATCGATACTCTACACTTTAATGCTAGTATTATTTCTGAATTCCGCTATAGACTCAGACCCATAAGGGTTATGGATCATCTGTTTGAGACTGGGGTTTGAGGGATATCTGTGTTAGGCGTCAAGTATGACGCATACATTCTGAGTTTTCGTGGGGTATCAATTTGATGTTGGTTTCGGACTTTGGGGCCGATACTTAGGACCCATGTCTAATGGGAACCAAATTTTCGTTCTATCTGTACTCGCTTCCATCATTCGACTGTATCCTATCGATTGAATCTTCGAACTTTAGGTAGAAACTAATGGGTGTAAACATGTGTTTGAGACATGTTATGTTTGATGGTTGCAAGTGGATGCAAATGGTTGCTGGTGGTTGCCCGTGGATGCATATACACACACTAGGCACTAGATCGGCTCGAAAACACTCTCATACTGCATATGGATGGGTGAGCATTTTTCAATTCTTGTGGATGCAAAATGGTTAATTCAGCACATGGATGTTGCATTTGAGTGAATGATGGTGCACTCATATAGAAATAATATATATCATCAAAATTCTATTGCATACATGTTGGACTCATGGCACTGACATAATTCGCATTAAGGAGGTCAACTGAATCAGTAGACCGCCTGATCTTTGCATTAGATAAGGAACATATACACACACTTTTGCATATGTTCATACAACATTAGAAGTTTTCTAAGGACAATGGATGCTTGTGGATGATGGTTGAGAAGATGGGTGATTGGATGGTAGAACACATTCTTCTTAACTTGAAGATTTCGGGGACGAAATCCTTTTAAGTGGAGGAGAATGTAACACCCCGTGTATTCTATAACTGTGAAATTAACAAATTAAAGTATAATTAATTTGAAATCAAAGAACTAAGGGAAACGGGATACGCCATTGCGTTCGTCTCGGAAAAATACGCAAAATAGAGTCCGAGTTTTCGAAAAACGGAGTCCGTATGAAGAAGATATAGCCTCCGGAAGTTTTTGAAATAAGTTTAAAATTCGAACAGCTCAGAAAAACAAGTTTAAAATTTAAAAATCGGGCCCAATTGGCCAGGGCGGGAAAATTCCCGCCTAAGACACCCAGGTCGACTGGGCTGTCGACCTGGTCTAGCCAGGTCGACAGGGCTGTCGACCTGGTCCAGACCCAGGTCGAACCCAGTCCACCCTGGCTGGCCTAGTCTATGTTGGTCGATTTTCAGAAGCATGCTTTGTCATTAGGGCTAGGTGGCAGGCTCTAATTGGTCTCTCTTTCGAATGAATGGCTACGATCAATCCAAGCAACATCGATGGTCCTAATCAGTTCATAAACTCTATAAAAATGACCCTAGACTCTACCTAACCTAAGTCTCTAACACAATTCTCTAGCCTCCATTGCTCTCTTCTTCTAATTAAAAATAAAAATGGCGTTGCTACTCTGCTAGAATCAAAACTAGAAGTCAATCAACATCATCCTAAATTCAAATTTGAGATAAAAGCTTCTGCAACAATTCTGTAACAACTAAAGTCCTTTCTTTAATCCAATCAAGGAAAGTACAGTTATTTTCCGCTATAAACGTTAATTATAATTTTGATATGTTTTTAATTCTGAATCTGAGATTGTATATATATTCTCTTCTGTCAGATCTGTTTTTCTGTGACTGTTCTGTATCCCTTTTCTTCTTTTCTGTTTCAATAGCCAGGCTACCACGAGCCTGTGCCTAATCTCATAAGAGATGAACGTATGAACGCAAATTTTGGGATGAATGATGCGAAATTTGACAAGACTGAATTGAATGTATGACTTTAGGTCTGAGGCATAAAATATATTGGACATGTGACTTGGGATTGGATGCATAAATTTGACTATGAACATATAATTTATATATGTTGTATGCATAGTTATGTTGTAATTTAGATCTGTAATTAATTAGAAAAATAAGCATATGTTATAAACTAGTTTTAGACCTATGCATATTCTGTGATAAAAGAAGAAGAGGAACCACTGTAAGATTACATATGATTTGAGACTTTGGACAAAATGCATATAAAAGTCAAGATCTGATTTTTAGAAGATATGATTTTAAAGATTTAGATTGTTGGGTATAGTTTGCATAATGATTCATGACTTAAAAAGAAGAAGATATGGAAACTTAGGTGTAAAGATTTACATTAATTAGGATATCTATTATTGTGATTACACCTAAATAGGGATTTTTGGATATATGGCATGCATTGAAATTAATGGTTATATTTGGTATAATTTATATGTGAATCTGCTGTAAAATGATAGTTCAACAAAAATTGGAACATATATTATATGGCAAATTATGTCCATATTCTGCGCTTATGCAAACATGGAGTATATGTTGTGAATCATGACAATTATGTAGGCATATGAATTTAGGCCAATTTATGATTAGGCAAGGTATGTAAATAGAACCTTTAGAAATATTAAATTTGCTAAATCTGCTAATTTGCCAAGTTGCCTAAACTGCTAGTTTTGTTATATTGCCTAGACTGCTAATTAGATTGAAATGCCTAATCTGTTAAATTTGTCGGTTGAAATGCCTAACCTGTTATATGCCAAAATCTGCTAAGTTGCTAAATCTGTTAAATCCGTTAAGTCATATAAAATCTGTTATCTGCTAAAATCTGTTATCTGCTGTGTTGATATAATCATCCTGTTATTGATATAATCTGAATTGGCATATATATTGGGCGTGCGCATAAACGGTAAATTATTAATTAATTGGCCGCAAAGATAAACATGGCTAACTCGAGGTTAGAATGAGTTTGCGGCGTAATTCTTCCCGGAACCGCCCAGCACATCCAGTGGCCGCAAACAATAGGTTCTAATGTGAGAAGTTAGTCATAACCTGCTTAAGACACGAGGTTAGGTCTGGCTTGTGGCAGAAGTCTGCCCGGAACCGCCCGGCCCATCCAGCGGCCACAAGCTAGCGACCTAATGTGAGAGGTCTGGGCATTAATAATTAATTAATGCAAATCTAAGATAAGAATGACGTCTAAAACGTATTGGGGGAAAATAGGGTTAAACCAACTGGATTAATAGGTGTAGTAAACCCGTCCATGAATCTGTAGGCCCAATACAAAGTTAGACAAATCTGAAAAATCTGTACATCTGATCTGTTAGTCTGAAAACTTGTTAACTTAATCTATGAACTAGTAAATCTGAATTCTGTATGTCTGAACTTGTAAACAAGTTAATCTGAGATCTGTTAGTCTGGGGACACAAGGTTAGGAGGGGAATTACTTGTGTCATCTGTTGTTTGGGACCCATATTAGTTAGTAACCCTTTCTGGTATCAAAACTTTGACCCAACAGTAGGTAGAGTCCGGGCACGCTTACTGAACTAATTATAAGTGGTTCATTCTGATAATGGCGAGGGGTGTTGATGGTGCGTTCCAACCGGGTCATGTGCGTGCATGGATCCCGGTCTACCTCTGAGGATGTAAGACGCCGTGACATCTGTAAATAGGTCTGTGCCAATTGGTTGTCACTTTAGGGAGTGATACACCCTACTGTGGGGCCGACACAGGATATTTATGTATTAGGGAGCCGATCGCTTGGGGTAGGGTTTTAGGGTACGCTTAGTTCTATCCGTTTCTGTTGGTACCGTCTGTTTCTGTTGGGTGGTAACACCTGTCTGTTTCTGTGTGGTACCGTCTGTTCGGGTGGTAAAGGCCCATTACTAGTGTACACCTAATTCTACATTCTGTTTCCGTAGAGATAAATCTGTTCCTGCTTCTGTCTGTTTCTGATCGGGTAGTAAAGGCCCATTATTAGCATTCTGTTTCTGTTAAAGTATTCTGTACCCATTCCTGCTTCAATTTAGACATTAGGGAGACACCTAATTCTGCTGTACTAGTATTAGTGCAGAGAAGTGTAAAACAATAGTTTATATCATTCTGTTTTTCTGTTATATCTGCTACACCTGTTATAGTTATCTGACATCCAGTTTTATGTTCATATCATATTATTATTATCTGTTCATATGCTGAAAGTCACTGGACTTGCCAGACTTTTTGTCTGACCCTTGTTGTTTCGCCTCCTTTCTTCCGTTTCCCCCCCCAGGTTATCCAAGGAGGGAAATACTTTAGCTTGATCCGGATTTCTCTTTGCTTGAAGTGCTTAAAGTATGGCTTGGCTCTGTATAGCTTCCGTTCCATGGGGATTATGATTTTAAACTATGCATTTTGAAGGCTTTTGTACAAGACTGATATTTTGTACTTGAATTCTGAAATTGAAAGGATGTAACCATATTAATTTTTGTTTCCGCTGTAATAAAGTTAAAAATTTTCAAGTACTGTTTTATCTGTCTCGTAAGTTTCTGTTCTGTTTACTAAAATGCTCCACCAAAGTTAAGGCATTCCCTTTGTGAGTGACCTTAACGGAGGTGGGGTGTTACAACACCCGGACCCAACAAAAGTGGTTTCATCGAATTCCGAGGTCGTTTGCAAAATATTTATTTTCCAGGGCTATATATTCTATATAGCGACCTTTCTGAAAATTCATTCGGCCATAACTTTTGATTCCCGTTATGAAACTTCGATTTTTCAGATTCGTTAGAAAGGTATTGATAAACAGATTTAAATATTTTTGGTTTCGCTAAAATCCATTATATTTTCCCCCCTGCACAGTCAGTCAATGTTTGAATTCTAATTTTCAAACTCACTCACTATTTCTAATTCACTATTTTATTGAAATATTCTATTTCAATTGTTCAAATTCCTTTGAAATAACCAACTTAAAATTTTTAAGTTGGCTCGTATTTTCCGGGTTGTTACAATTATTTTTATTAATTCATATAAAAGAATTGTATTTTCTTATGAATATTATTTGTAATCATACTAAGTTATCAAAATTAAAAATAATGTTTTTATTACTAAACATAAATTGAAAATACAACTATTTAAATTAAATAAAAACATTATTCTGAGTATTCAAATTGAATCAAATATTTTCCATTTAAAAATGACAAAATTATATACTAATACAAAGGTCATTAAATAATATTAATACTAACACTCCCAAATTTCAGTGTCATAAGGCCACACCCTTCAGAACATAGACCTTTGGGTAGACCAATCTAATTTACGGACCACTAATCCTCACCTAACTTAATTTTTATGCAAACAAATCATTCCCAATTGCTTTTTAATGGGAATAATCAAACATAACTAAATATAGGGATACCTAGTCACACCCGTATAGATTTTTGAGTTATTTTTACAATGAATACAGAGTTGGCTGTTTCAAGCTTGATTACAATTGCTTTTATAACTCTAGTTTGCAATTTGATATAAGTAGAAATTCCTTGATTTTATGTAGAATCAAATCGAGAAAGAATGGACTTGATTCAGTTGGTAGATCAATAGAATACGATTATAGAATTTGTAGTTTTCAAGAGAGAGGCAAAACGAGTAAATAAATATGATGAAGAAGATTAAATTTCGTTGTTGGAAGAAGGGTATATATAGAAGTGAAGAGATATGATAGTTGTAGGGTAGTTATCGCGAATAGACACTTTCTTTTAAACTTGAATTTTGAAAAATATTGGTATATGTCAACATACTATAAGGCTTATGCCGACATATCCTACGCAAAGTTAAAAACTAGTTAGTTTTGAAACTGTTTTGTAGAAATATACTTATATATTATGATTCGAAATTTTGTAAAAATATTTTAACATAGTAAATGTCCACATTAATCATCATAAAACTTAATCAAACCTATTAAGTTTTTTCATAAGGATTTAAGTAAAAAAAAATATTTATATATTAGAACTATATACGATCAAATATATGAAGCTTAAAATATAAATATTAAAATTATGATAGAATTAAATTATAATTATTAAGTTTAAAATCAAAATCTAAGATATAATCAAAAGGGGTTTTTAAGCACAAGGACAAACATAAACAAAAATTTATCCATAAGGCCAAGATGCTAAAATTTTATCAACAAGGACACTTTTTAGTGTAACGAGAGAAATTCACGGGCCTACTATCATTTCATACTTTACACTAAAATGTGTCCTTATGTATAAATTTTTTGCCACTTGTCCTTGTGGTTAAATTTTTCATTAATTTTGTCTTTCACACTATTTTCTTGTAATCAAAAATCTAAAGTATAAGATCAAAATACATATAACTATAAAAAACCAAGTATAAATAAAATATATAAAAAAACCAAAGTATAAATTTATAAAAAGTCAAAGTATAAATTTGAAAATAAAATTATGAATATAATCAAAATATTAAAGTAAGTATTTTGAAGTCGAAGTATCAGTAAAAAGTATAAATATAAAAAATTAGTATAAAATATTTCAACGTAAATAATTTAAAAACTTGAAATTTCCTTTTGAAACTTTTTTTGAAATATAATTTTGGAAATGAGGATATTTGAAAAAAATTGTAATATATTTGAAAATACTTTATGAAATTATTTTAAAATAAGAATAATTGGAAAAATAATTTTGTAAAAAAGGACGGAGATCAGGTAAGTGCAACACTGGTTTTAACATAAAATCTAAGACTCTATAATGTTTTGAAATCTTGAACCGTTCATAACTCATGAGTCTTCATTTCCTGAACTTGAATCATCAGTCTGAATCTTCATTCTTGGTACTTTACAGTCTTGATTATCAAATATCACGCATTAATATATTTTGCACTATAAAATATATATCTAGATAGTAATTAGTTTATATTTGTAACAACCCTGTTTTTTCGAACCAATTTAAAATTTATTTTTAATTGATTTTAATGGAAATTAGTTATTTTAAACAATTTATTTTGAGAATAAACGACTTAGTATTTATTTAAAAACAAAGTTTGAACGTACGAATTTAAATTTAAATTAAAACGAGCTCGTAACGTCAAGGTAATTTGATAATTTAGTTGTGAACTTCAAATGAATGTACTAATGCAATATAAATCAGATTTCAGTAAAACAAGAAACGTTAGGATCTAATTAATTATATCTTTCCATCAGATGTGAAAAATTGAGATTTCATTGCATAAACTGTAAGTTATGTCCAAATTAAAATTTCAAGTAGTCACTATAAAATCGTCTATGAATTATAATGATTTAGTAAATATAATAAAAGGATTTTCATGTAAAATTGAATACTGTTAGACTAGAAAATTGCAATATCGAGTTATAAACTCATGATATTTTAAGCCTGTATGACATTTCATTAGAATATATATGAGATTATAATAATCAGTTTATTATTATTTTGAATCAATTTGGAATTTAATAATATTATTATAATATTACATATCCATTAAAAATAGCCATTTTGCAAACGAACTCCGTTTTCGATGAAACCAATTTTATCGGATCCGTAACACCAAATTATTGTCAGGTTTAAAATTTCAAGTCAATTGGAATTAGTATGTAAGCATAGTAAATTTAAACATGGGTGTAATTTCAGTTATAAAATGATAAGCAAATTAAAAGGCCATTTTTCAAATGGTCTCCAAATTCAACGAAATACGTTTAGTTAGAATTATATTTGAAAAACATAGCGAGATTTCAAATTTCATAATTTGTGGAGTCAGTATGTAGTCGTGGTAAATTAAAACATGTGTTCAAATTTAATGTTTAACGTTATATTGATTTATATTTTAATTTTGAGAAAAACCCATTAAAACATTCAAACCAACTTACGAAACATATTTCATTGTGTCCGAAATAGGGAAATTTGGTTAGGAGGTGACAGTCGTTCTGATTCGTTTGGAGTTCTGAGTGTTAAACTTAAACAATAAGCAATAAATTGAATTAAATAGTAATAAAACAAGGGTATAAATACTCCTTAAATAACTCTAACCCTAATTCTTGTTAAGGATGCAGAATGCAGATCTAAAGGAAGAATTAACACTAGAGGGGGTAGTGTTTATCAGAAATTTATAGAAATCTTAAACTAACTTGAATTACTATATGAATCACACAATGATTATCACACTAGAAATGATCATAAACACAGAAACAATCACAGACAAAGAAATAAGTAAACAAAAATGCAGAAAAGGAAAGAAGATATTGGATTTTATATTGGTTCGAATTACTCCTACGTCCAGTCCCACGCAATGCTGGATTGCACAAAGTTTTATTACTATCAATATCCAAGTACAACACCCTTAATTTCATGACTATAAGGTTAACACTGATTCCCCCACCTTGATTTCACGGGTACAAAGTTTACACTGATTCCACCACCCTTGATTTCATGGCTACAAGGTTAACACCACTACCTTTCCTTGATTTCAGGGCTATAAGGAACATACTCTTTCCCAAACAACTCCCAAATGATTAGAATAGCTCTAGAACTCTTCAATAGCACATCAAACAGAGATTAGTTGATAGAGAATGAGAAGAGAAGAAGAATGATATAAATTTTGTTGAAATCGACAGAGTATAAGTGTAGCAAACAAGAAATTTATGTAATTTAATGAAGGTAAGTAAAGGGATGAAGGAGAAGAAAGAATGATCAAAAATTCGAAATCAGCCCCTTTTTATAGTATCCCAAAGGTTGCAACGTTTCTGAAACGTTTCAAATAGTGAAAAGACATTTCCTTTGCAAATTGAATTTATGACAGTTATATGTGGACATTCTCATATCTGTATGTCATCATATGTAGTGTATTTTATTTTTTAAAATCATTTTTCAATTGTTTAAACGAATATATAATCTGGAATTCTGGAATCAAAATTAATGCTTCAAATGAAGTTATTAAAGTAATAGTGATATATAATATAAACATATTTATAAAGTTATATGATTTAAAACTATAAAACTATATATATATATAATAAACGTATTATTATAAAACTTTATAAACTATAAATATATATTTGAAATCATAATAATCTGAAATCATTTAAAAGTACTTTGAAATAATTTGAAATCAGAGTTTGAATTTTGAAAACTAAATTTGAATTTTGAAAAACAGAATTTGAATTTTGAAAACAGAATTTGAAAATGAAGTGCTATTTATAGTCTTACATATAAACTAGACTCAATTACTATATTTTCTTGAGCTTTTGAAATCTTGATACTCATGAGTCTTGAATCTCTTTGAATCCTGAATCTCTTGGAACTCTAAAATTGTACAGTCTTCAGTATTAACTCCTATATACAAACCTTGCATATATATATATATATATTCTAGATAAAGAGTTAGTATAAATTTTATAATCAATTAATAATGATAATTGTAATAAGGTCGTTGTCATCAAAATTCCATTCTCTAACAATCTCCCCCTTTTTGATTATGACAACCTTGATTTATAAAATATTCATACATGTTAATACATGTTGATATGATGCTTCAAATACTCCCTCTTTCACTATGAATCCTACATTGTGAAAACCCGTAACTTCCCCGTAAAGGAAAGCGTCGGATAGTTCGAGAACAAACCACAACAGAACACATACAGAAGAACGTTTCATTGTATATTACAACAATGCATCAGATTACAAGAATATACAGAGTATAAATGAATATTACACAGAAATATCAGAGATTTAAATTACATTTAAATACATAGCAGCGGAAAATAATACAATACACAACTAGAAGAGATATACGGATACAAAGCTTTCCGGATATCGTTCCAGCTGTAAACCAGGATCCTGTGAATATAAATCTGCAAAACCAAAACTACTAGCTGCCCGTGTCAAAATAAGGGCACCCAGAGTTTAGGTTAAAACAATAAACTCCAGGTCAGTCATGTGACTGGTGTGAGAACTAAAACAGTTATTAGTCTTTATTTTAAATCATTAGGTAATTCAAGGGACCACGCCGTATAACACGGAACGGGTTTCCTCCCAAGAATACCAGTGCATAAAACAAACAGCGCAATGCTAAATAAAGAAAAATGAAGCTGTTATAAGACCTAGGTCCTATCACACAATGCAACGCAAGCCGGGGGATAGGGTTTTCCCTTATAACAACCAAAGAATGCTTGATACGCTTAAAACAAATCATTTGATACTATTATAAGTGCATAGTGTATAAAACAACTTCAAATCATAAGTATCAATCATAGGCGGCATGGGTACCATATATCATGTCGCCATACTAGTTTTACAATTAAAACCGCAAAAGTCACATATTGGAAATTAGGTTATCATATATGGTATGAACCGAGGCTAGGGGCAAGATCCTCAACCGATTCGAGACGCTCCAGTCCGCCCCTCAGGAACAGCCGCAACTGCCCCTTGGATCGTCAGGGCCGGTCCACCGATGTGGATTATTATGCCTGAACATTACATTTCCCCGCCCTTTGGGGCGTAAGCCTGGCCCGTCAGCCGACCAGAAGCATCGGCCGAAACCGATATCACGAGGCGCCTCGCTTTTCAGCAAGTAATAATAAGTAACATCCACATGAGTCAAACTCGTCAGCCAATTCAAGCACTGACGCCACTCACAACTAGAAAGAAACGTAGGTCCTCCCTGATGTCCGTCTCCCGTTTTTGATTCATACCGGGTGTGATACTCGCGAATCAACGTTACACAAAGCTACGCCACAAAGGCCGTGCTTCGATCATCAACCACAAGACTTTGCTTTTCAACAGAAGCCTTGATCATTTGCATCTTAGCATGCCACACAGGCAATTAACTCCATGCGATTGATATCCATCAATATATAACCCCTGAGCTCGTACGTCTCAGAGAAGGGCGTTAAGCAAGAGAATAAATTCTCCGCCGCCAAACAGATATATATTTAATAGAGATCAATCACACGGACTAAAATCCAATGTCAGACACACAGTCCATTTACAAGTCCGTTCTGGGTCTGAACGAAGCCGGAGGCACCTAGTACCCCGCATATCCATCGATCTCCAAGTACGTCTGGACGATCACTAACTGTTTCCATCTTCTTGGGTGTACAGCCCAATCAAGATCATCAGTAATTACCCAAACGACGTGAAGACCTCCGGTCTTCGACCATCGTCTTCATCTTCGACTTATCATCGTATCAGTTATTCGGAATGGGATAAACCCGGTCTTTCCGAGTAACTCGCGTATACTTTAAATAAGTGTTACACAAACACAACATACGCCTCATTCCAATTCATTAGTCACTAACCGTAAATTAATCAAGAGAATAATTCCCCAAATATTAACCCCGAAGGCCGAAACCAACATCAGATCAATATCCAGAAAACCATTCTGCTTAGCTAACCGACAGTTAGTTTCTAAATTTCACATTCATAGGGAAAGGTTCCCATAAATTTTATCAAAGATAAATTCTTGAATTTATTCTTTAATCTACTTTTGAATATCAATTCAAACTAGTCGGGATTAGCGAACCTTACCGAAGTAATCATTTGTTTTAATTTCTCAATCCCAACCTATTCATCCCATGAAGTAAAACTGGTAATACTTCATATCTAACACCACAGTGTTATCGGTAAATTCAATTACCATTTCTCGTTCAAATCTAATTAAAGATTTAACTATCGCCTGGAGCAAAACTGGTGATACTCCATTTTCGATCATTTCAATCAAATTAAAGATTCATTAAAACTCCACTTAGTTTTAATCTTCGACTGGGTTAAAGAATCAGTGTCATTTAAAACACGATTCACGATAAACCCAAAATCACATTCCATTAATTATCGGGTTAAAGAACAAGTGTTATTTAAAACACTGTTCACGATAAACCCAAAAATCAATACCAATTCAATTCCAATTAAATATTGTTTAATTGGTACACTTCATTAAATCTAAATAAAAAGATTTAATCTTTTCTCAACTGGGTTCAAGAACAGTGTTAGTGAAGACACCATTCACGACAAACCCAAATCACATTTGATTAATTATCGGGTTAAAGAACAAGTGTTATTTAAAACACTGTTCACGATAAACCCAAAAATCAATACCAATTCAATTCCAATTAAATATTGTTTAATTGGTACACTTCATTAAATCTAAATAAAAAGATTTAATCTTTTCTCAACTGGGTTCAAGAACAGTGTTAGTGAAGACACCATTCACGACAAAACCCAAATCACATTTGATTAATTATCGGGTTAAAGAACAAGTGTTACTTAAAACACTGTTCACGATAAACCCAAAAATCAATACCAATTCAATTCCAATTAAATATTGTTTAATTGGTACACTTCATTAAATCTAAATAAAAAGATTTAATCTTTTCTCAACTGGGTTCAAGAACAGTGTTAGTGAAGACACCATTCACGACAAACCCAAATCACATTTGATATTAAATACAAGGCTCTGAATAGAAAATATCCCGACTTATATTCAATATCAAATTCTACGATTAACAAATGTCGTATTGGAAATAACGGTATAAATATATATATCTTTCAAATTTCCATAACAACATCTGCATAATCCCGAATTCCAACATCGAAATATTCCGAAGACAATTTCGATTCAAATCCACTCCAATGCAATCATTGGAGTTTCTGGTCATTTTTAAAACCCTTTTTCAAATTCAATTTATTTATTTAAAAATAAATAGAATTATATTTCTAGTTCAAAACTAGTTCCTTTCGATAAAAATCTATTTTTATCTTTTCAAATATGGAGTTTTTCATCCCAAATCTTCACAAATCGTTTCTTATGATTTTACACAAATTATTACTATTTTTAATAATTTTATCAAGGCCCGTACAGTCGATTTCCATCAATGGCCATCGAACTGCACTTACAGCGACCTTTTTCGAATTTGATTTGGACGTATCTCCAAATCCAACCGTTAGATTTCAAATTTCTAACATTCATTAGAAAGCTCTTTTCGATACGAACCCAACGGTTCCGGTTTTAGGAGAATCCGACGGTCGGATCTCCCGCAATGTCCGTTTGAAATAAATGGTCGAAATTCACGAACTGCCGCGGCGCGGCACGTTCTATTCAGGCCATTATATTATATATATAGTATATATTTCGTCGATTACTATTTAAAACGAATTATATAAATAGTTTTAAATTCGTTTCAAAAACAATTTCAACTTCCATTTCAATTCAAATCAAAATTGAATTCTTCTTTATAAATTCGTTTTAAAACTCATTTTTATTCAATTCAAATTTCAATTCGATTGAATTCGTTTTCAATTCAATTCATTTCGAAATCGTTTTCAATTCAATTCATTTCGAAATCGTTTTCTATTCAATTCATTTCGAAATCGTTTTCAATTCAATTAATTTCGAAATCGTTTTCAATTCAATTCATTTCGAAATCGTTTTCAATTCAATTCATTTCGAAATCGTTTTCAATTCAATTCATTTCGAAATCGTTTTCAATTCAATTCATTTCGAAATCGTTTTCAATTCAATTCATTTCGAAATCGTTTTCAATTCAATTCATTTCGAAATCGTTTTCAATTCAATTCATTTCGAAATCGTTTTCAATTCAATTCATTTCGAAATCGTTTTCAATTCAATTCATTTCGAAATCGTTTTCAATTCAATTCATTTCGAAATCGTTTTCAATTCAATTCATTTCGAAATCGTTTTCAATTCAATTCATTTCGAAATCGTTTTCAATTCAATTCATTTCGAAATCGTTTTCAATTCAATTCATTTCGAAATCGTTTTCAATTCAATTCATTTCGAAATCGTTTTCAATTCAATTCTTTTCGAAATCGTTTTCAATTCAATTCATTTTGAAATCGTTTTCAATTCAATTCATTTCGAAATCGTTTTCAATTCAATTCTTTTCGAAATCGTTTTCAATTCAATTCATTTCGAAATCGTTTTCAATTCAATTCATTTCGAAATCGTTTTCAATTCAATTCATTTCGAAATCGTTTTCAATTCAATTCATTTCCAAATCGTTTTCAATTCAATTAATTTCGAAATCGTTTTCAATTCAATTCATTTCGAAATTGTTTTCAATTCAATTCATTTCGAAATCGTTTTCAATTCAATTCTTTTCAAAATCGTTTTAAAAATCGATATAAATATCGTTCACGTCAAAATGGCGTCAATCTAACCAACACGGCTTCATAAATTTCTATTTTCCAATATTCTATTTCAAATATTTCTTTTTCAAAAATAGCTGTTATTATCAAAATATTTCGTTCAACACATGACCAATCTCAATGGATGAGTACTGTCAACACATGAACTTTTATTTAATATTGATAAAGATGTAAATTTTATTACTAAAATATTTCGTTCAACACATGACCAATCTCAATGGATGAGTACTGTCAACACATGAACTTTTATTTAATATTCTTTATTTTTCAAATTGGAATGAGGCCCAATCAATTACCATATAATGTTAATTATATGGATTTTCATACAACACATGTATATAATAGCATTGAAAAATAATCAACCATCAACCAAAGTGCACTACACTGTATAAGCATCAAATATAGATATCTAACGCTTATAACAACATGTCAATCAATCGATCGACATATTTAATCAATCAGGATGAGTGAACTTCATATTTCATCCCAACACCCGTGTGGGGTTTCAAACAATCAAACAAATATTTTATTCGTGCAGTTGGGCGATGTGTAAAATTTATCGACCCAATCAATGTCCTTCAAATAGGTGTACATAAACAAACCGTCTGGTTTGCAAATGAATATTTTATTTATTCACATTCACGTTAAAAATTATATTTTTAACGATAAAACATTTTATTCCAACATATGAATTTCTATTCAGTTCATTCTTTAAATAAAATGCTATTTTTATTTTTCTAACTTATTTTAGAAAATTTCGGCGGCATAACGGCACGATACTAGAAACGGGACAAGGCCTAGCCTTATCCCCGGTCTAGTGAAGGCCCACGCCATTCACACATCAATCAAATCAATTCATTTCTCCAAACAATTCAATTCAAACCGAATAATCTAATCAATTACACAACCAAACAATTTAACAAACAAGCCATCCATGGTCTGTGGATGACGGGTGTCAGGTGCTACTAAACACCGTCTGCATCCTAGTATATATATATAACTAGAAAATTTAAATTGAAAGGTGAGAAGTTCTCACATAAAGCTATCCAAACATCTTGACTCTTCTTGGATATAAATCTTCTCCGTTCTCGCCTTTTTTTGCCGCTTTCGCCCGCATTCACTACATATGTAAAAATCGAATTTTTACTTTGCTATTCAATATATAAAAATCGAATTTTTATTTCGAAGTTCAATATATAAAAATCACATTTTTAATTCGAAGTTCAACATATAAAAATCACATTTTTAATTCGAAGTTCAACACATAAAAATCACATTTTTAATTCGAAGTTCAACATATAAAAATCACATTTTTAATTCGAAGTTCAACATATAAAAATCACATTTTTAATTCGAAGTTCAACATATAAAAATCATATTTTTATTTCGAAGTTCAACATATAAAAATCATATTTTTATCTCGAAGTTCAATATATAAAAATCATATTTTTATTTCGACAATATAAAAGATTATATTTTTATAACTTTACAACATAACTAAAAACCAGTTTTTAAAGTAAATAAAATTCAGTTTTTAAACAAAATAAAATTCTGATTTTAAATAAAATAAAATTCAGTTTTTCAAACAAAATAATATTCAGTTTTTCAAACAAAATAATATTCAGTTTTTCAATAAAATAAAATTCAGTTTTTCAATAAAATAATATTCAGTTTTTCAATAAAATAATATTCAGTTTTTCAATAAAATAATATTCAGTTTTTCAATAAAATAATATTCAGTTTTTCAATAAAATAATATTCAGTTTTTCAATAAAATAATATTCAGTTTTTTTCTCTATTTATATAAAATAGAAATAAATAAATTAATTAAAAAAACTTACAGAGGGGGGGGGGCGAGGCTGAAGTTCCTTGCGTTGGGGTTGGAGATGGAAGAAGGGGAGGCGGTGACTGGACAATCGCGGTTCTGGTGGGGTGGGTCGTGGTGGGGTCGGGGTCAACGGCGGCGAACTGCTTTGGGGGTCCTGGAGCTTGGGGTTCGGTTTTCGAAGCGGGTGGAGGGGATGGGTCCGTCGGAGGGGAGGGGGAGGTACGGTCGGAGGCGGTGATGGTCGGGGCTGGGGCGCGGCGGACGCCTGGCGGCGTTCGATCGCTGGTGGAGCGATTTGTCTCTTTCTTTTTTTTCGATTTTCTGATTTGTTCTGAAAGGATTTCAACGGGGGGGGGCCTGGTTAAGGAGAAAAAGGGGGTTTTTTAATTTTTTATATTTTATTATTTAATTATTTTAAATTCAAAGAAGTTGACTTTTACATACGACCTCTAAACGAGGCCCACTGCCTGTCGCCCATAGCGTTTCACCCCCATTCCGAACACAATGGGATATGTATCGTAGGTTGATTCGATCATTTGAATCAGTTTCCATTTAATTTACATTTAAATCACTATATTGAATTTTAAACGTACATTTCAAATTACCGGGGTCACATTCTAACTCTAAAAATTCTCGAAAAATATTTTCTAGCTTCGTATTTACGATACGGTCCTAACAAAACTAGTTTCGTCGAATTCTGAGACCGTTGGAAAAATGGCCAATTTCCAGTCGATTAAAATCAACTGAAACTGGTCAAACGCGTTTTCTTTTGCCACGCTCACATATTGATTCGAAAAATTATGAAATTTGAAACCTAGCAATAACTTGACATCACGGACCCAACAAAACTGGTTTCGTCGAAATCCAAGGTCGTTTGCAAAATGTCCATTTTTAAGGGCCTGAATTCCATAGCGACTATTCAGAATTTTCAACTGGACATATCTTTTTATTCCCGCAATGAAATCTTGATTTGTCGGATTCGTTGGAAAGATATTATCAATTAGATTCTAATATTTTTGGTTTCACTAAAATCCGGATTGTTTTGCACCCGGTACATTCAATTGAAGTTTGAAATCGAATTATCGAACTACCGCGCCATTTTCAATTCTATTTATAATTATATATAAATATTTATATTCTAACGACGACGCGTATAATATATACGTTCTAATTATATTCAAAAATAAATTTCTCGTCGATATTATTTAAAATGTCCTATTTTAAATAATCAAAATTCGCTAAAATAGCCAAAATAAAAATTTTAAACTGGCCCAGATTTTCGGGTTGTTACAATCTCCCCCACTTAAAACTTTTCGTCCCCGAAAAGGAACAAAGTCGAAAGTGGTTTGATTACTCAGCTCTACGTTCGATCTGGCTTCCATTCTCCAACTTTTCAGCTTCTGAGAATTTCTAAATTTTCAAAAATTTGGCTAACACCTTAAATTTTCGAAAAATTTCGCCATAACCTCCCCTGCACCGGGAGCATCAGGGAATTTCAAATAGCTTCCCCGGTCCTTCAGATCTCAAAAAGAAAACGAAAAAGCCAAGCGGCTAGCCAATAGGCTTATAAAATCATCATCACCCAAACAAAACAGGAAATTATGTAGTAAACATGTACCTATTTGTCGGGCAAACAAATTTTATTCTCTGCTCTAGCCTCCTTGCTATGACCTGTTCAATGATATACTTGTATATGCAAGCAAATGCAACTAATTCTCAATACAATTCAATATTTGATGCAATTAGGCATAATGGTTCAAAATTATCAAACAATTAAACAAGCAACACAAACATCAATCAATTAGTGAATTAGAGTTTCAAATTCATAATTTTGATACATATACAAAAATCATGTTTTTGATGCCAAATCACAACAATAGGCCCTATCTAATTTTTTGGTTCTCACACCAGTCAATAGGAAATATATAGAAATCTCACTTTCGTCACTCGAATATAAACACTGATGATGAGGCCTCATCATCAGAATCATCTCCGGGCAACTAGAGTGTGATTCTATATCTATCCAGCATATTAAAATTTCGAATATACGCGGATCAGACGTATACGCAAAATCTATATATACTAGATTGTCCACATCAATATAAACAGATAATCAAATACGAATAATTGATTTAAATTTTCAAAACAAAAAAATCTGTTTTCACTTTAAAAATTTACTCTTCACACTCGTTCTAGGATACTACTGATCCCATCTCTAATGAGTCATTCTCGTAGGATATTACTAATCCAATATCTGATGAATTCTTTCGTATGGTTCTAATGTGCCTTGTTCTCTAGCTTTGTAAACCAAAGCTCTGATACCAACTGTGAAAACCCGTAACTTCCCCGTAAAGGAAAGCGTCGGATAGTTTGAGAGCAAACCACAACAGAACACATACAGAAGAACGTTTCATTGTATATTACAACAATGCATCAGATTACAAGAATATACAGAGTATAAATGAATATTACACAGAAATATCAGAGATTTAAATTACATTTAAATACATAGCAGCGGAAAATAATACAATACACAACTAGAAGAGATATATGGATACAAAGCTTTCCGGATATCGTTCCAGCTGTAAACCAGGATCCTGTGAATATAAATCTGCAAAACCAAAACTACTAGCTGCCCATGTCAAAATAAGGGCACCCAGAGTTTAGGTTAAAACAATAAACTCCAGGTCAGTCATGTGACTGGTGTGAGAACTAAAACAGTTATTAGTCTTTATTTTAAATCATTAGGTAATTCAAGGGACCACGTCGTATAACACGGAACGGGTTTCCTCCCAAGAATACCAGTGCATAAAACAAACAGCGCAATGCTAAATAAAGAAAAATGAAGCTGTTATAAGACCCAGGTTCTATCACACAATGCAACGCAAGCCAGGGGATAGGGTTTTCCCTTATAACAACCAAAGAATGCTTGATACGCTTAAAACAAATCATTTGATACTATTATAAGTGCATAGTGTATAAAACAACTTCAAATCATAAGTATCAATCATAGGCGGCATGGGTAACATATATCATGTCGCCATACTAGTTTTACAATTAAAACCGCAAAAGTCACGTATTGGAAATTGGGTTATCATTTATGGTATGAACCGAGGCTAGGGGCAAGATCCTCAACCGATTCGAGATGCTCTAGTCCGCCCCTCAGGAACAGCCGCAACTGCCCCTTGGATCGTCAGGGCCGGTCCACCGATGTGGATTATTATGCCTGAACACTACGTTTCCCCGCCCTTTGGGGCGTAAGCCTGGCCCGTCAACCGACCAGAAGCATCGGCCGAAACCGATATCACGAGGCGCCTCGCTTTTCAGCAAGTAATAATAAGTAACATCCACATGAGTCAAACTCGTCAGCCAGTTCAAGAACTGACGCCACTCATAACTAGAAAGAAACGTAGGTCCTCCCTGATGTCCGTCTCCCGTTTTTGATTCATACCGGGTGTGATACTCGCGAATCAACGTTACACAAAGCTACGCCACAAAGGCCGTGCTTCGATCATCAACCACAAGACTTTGCTTTTCAACAGAAGCCTTGATCATTTGCATCTTAGCATGCCACACAGGCAATTCACTCCATGCGATTGATATCCATCAATATATAACCCCTGAGCTCGTACGTCTCAGAGAAGGGCGTTAAGCAAGAGAATAAATTCTCCGCCGCCAAACAGATATATATTTAATAGAGATCAATCACACGGACTAAAATCCAATGTCAGACACACAGTCCATTTACAAGTCCGTTCTGGGTCTGAACGAAGCCGGAGGCACCTAGTACCCCGCATATCCATCGATCTCCAAGTACGTCTGGACGATCACTAACTGTTTCCATCTTCTTGGGTGTACAGCCCAATCAAGATCATCAGTAATTACCCAAACGACGTGAAGACCTCCGGTCTTCGACCATCGTCTTCATCTTCGACTTATCGTCGTATCAGTTATTCGGAATGGGATAAACCCGGTCTTTCCGAGTAACTCGCGTATACTTTAAATAAGTGTTACACAAACACAACATACGCCTCATTCCAATTCATTAGTCACTAACCGTAAATTAATCAAGAGAATAATTCCCCAAATATTAACCCCGAAGGCCGAAACCAACATCAGATCAATATCCAGAAAACCATTCTGCTTAGCTAACCGACAGTTAGTTTCTAAATTTCACATTCATAGGGAAAGGTTCCCATAAATTTTATCAAAGATAAATTCTTGAATTTATTCTTTAATCTACTTTTGAATATCAATTCAAACTAGTCGGGATTAGCGAACCTTACCGAAGTAATCATTTGTTTTAATTTCCCAATCCCAACCTATTCATCCCATGAAGTAAAACTGGTAATACTTCATATCTAACACCACAGTGTTATCGGTAAATTCAAATACCATTTCTCGTTCAAATCTAATTAAAGATTTAACTATCGCCTGGAGAAAAACTGGTGATACTCCATTTTCGATCATTTCAATCAAATTAAAGATTCATTAAAACTCCACTTAGTTTTAATCTTCGACTGGGTTAAAGAATCAGTGTCATTTAAAACACGATTCACGATAAACCCAAAATCACATTCCATTAATTATCGGGTTAAAGAACAAGTGTTATTTAAAACACTGTTCACGATAAACCCAAAAATCAATACCAATTCAATTCCAATTAAATATTGTTTAATTGGTACACTTCATTAAATCTAAATAAAAAGATTTAATCTTTTCTCAACTGGGTTCAAGAACAGTGTTAGTGAAGACACCATTCACGACAAACCCAAATCACATTTGATTAATTATCGGGTTAAAGAATAAGTGTTATTTAAAACACTGTTCACGATAAACCCAAAAATCAATACCAATTCAATTCCAATTAAATATTGTTTAATTGGTACACTTCATTAAATCTAAATAAAAAGATTTAATCTTTTCTCAACTGGGTTCAAGAACAGTGTTAGTGAAGACACCATTCACGACAAACCCAAATCACATTTGATTAATTATCGGGTTAAAGAACAAGTGTTATTTAAAACACTGTTCACGATAAACCCAAAAATCAATACCAATTCAATTCCAATTAAATATTGTTTAATTGGTACACTTCATTAAATCTAAATAAAAAGATTTAATCTTTTCTCAACTGGGTTCAAGAACAGTGTTAGTGAAGACACCATTCACGACAAACCCAAATCACATTTGATTAATTATCGGGTTAAAGAACAAGTGTTATTTAAAACACTGTTCACGATAAACCCAAAAATCAATACCAATTCAATTCCAATTAAATATTGTTTAATTGGTACACTTCATTAAATCTAAATAAAAAGATTTAATCTTTTCTCAACTGGGTTCAAGAACAGTGTTAGTGAAGACACCATTCACGACAAACCCAAATCACATTTTATATTAAATACAAGGCTCTGAATAGAAAATATCCCGGCTTATATTCAATATCAAATTCTACGATTAACAAATGTCGTATTGGAAATAACGGTATAAATATATATATCTTTCAAATTTCCATAACAACATCTGCATAATCCCGAATTCCAACATCGAAATATTCCGAAGACAATTTCGATTCAAATCCACTCCAATGCAATCATTGGAGTTTCTGGTCATTTTTAAAACCCTTTTTCAAATTCAATTTATTTATTTAAAAATAAATAGAATTATATTTCTAGTTCAAAACTAGTTCATTTCGATAAAAATCTATTTTTATCTTTTCAAATATGGAGTTTTTCATCCCAAATCTTCACAAATCGTTTCTTATGATTTTACACAAATTATTACTATTTTTAATAATTTTATCAAGGCCCGTACAGTCGATTTCCATCAATGGCCATCGAACTGCACTTACAGCGACCTTTTTCGAATTTGATTTGGACGTATCTCCAAATCCAACCGTTAGATTTCAAATTTCTAACATTCATTAGAAAGCTCTTTTCGATACGAACCCAACGGTTCCGGTTTTAGGAGAATCCGACGGTCGGATCTCCCGCAATGTCCGTTTGAAATAAATGGTCGAAATTCACGAACTGCCGCGGCGCGGCACGTTCTATTCAGGCCATTATATTATATATATAATATATATAATATATATTTCGTCGATTACTATTTAAAACGAATTATATAAATAGTTTTAAATTCGTTTCAAAAACAATTTCAACTTCCATTTCAATTCAAATCAAAATTGAATTCTTCTTTATAAATTCGTTTTAAAACTCATTTTTATTCAATTCAAATTTCAATTCGATTGAATTCGTTTTCAATTCAATTCATTTCGAAATCGTTTTCAATTCAATTCATTTCGAAATCGTTTTCTATTCAATTCATTTCGAAATCGTTTTCAATTCAATTCATTTCGAAATCGTTTTCAATTCAATTCATTTCGAAATCGTTTTCAATTCAATTCATTTCGAAATCGTTTTCAATTCAATTCATTTCGAAATCGTTTTCAATTCAATTCTTTTCGAAATCGTTTTCAATTCAATTCATTTCGAAATCGTTTTCAATTCAATTCATTTCGAAATCGTTTTCAATTCAATTCATTTCGAAATCGTTTTCAATTCAATTCATTTCGAAATCGTTTTCAATTTAATTCATTTCGAAATCGTTTTCAATTCAATTCATTTCGAAATCGTTTTCAATTCAATTCATTTCGAAATCGTTTTCAATTCAATTCTTTTCGAAATCGTTTTCAATTCAATTCATTTCGAAATCGTTTTCAATTCAATTCATTTCGAAATCGTTTTCAATTCAATTCATTTCGAAATCGTTTTCAATTCAATTCATTTCGAAATCGTTTTCAATTCAATTCATTTCGAAATCGTTTTCAATTCAATTCTTTTCGAAATCGTTTTCAATTCAATTCATTTCGAAATCGTTTTCAATTCAATTCTTTTCGAAATCGTTTTCAATTCAATTCTTTTCGAAATCGTTTTCAATTCAATTCATTTCGAAATCGTTTTCAATTCAATTCATTTCGAAATCGTTTTCAATTCAATTCATTTCGAAATCGTTTTCAATTCATTTCATTTCGAAATCGTTTTCAATTCAATTCATTTCGAAATCGTTTTCAATTCAATTCATTTCGAAATCGTTTTCAATTCAATTCATTTCGAAATCGTTTTCAATTCAATTCATTTCGAAATCGTTTTCAATTCAATTCTTTTCAAAATCGTTTTAAAAATCGATATAAATATCGTTCACGTCAAAATGGCGTCAGTCTAACCAACACGGCTTCATAAATTTCTATTTTCCAATATTCTATTTCAAATATTTCTTTTTCAAAAATAGCTGTTATTATCAAAATATTTCGTTCAACACATGACCAATCTCAATGGATGAGTACTGTCAACACATGAACTTTTATTTAATATTGATAAAGATGTAAATTTTATTACTAAAATATTTCGTTCAACACATGACCAATCTCAATGGATGAGTACTGTCAACACATGAACTTTTATTTAATATTCTTTATTTTTCAAATTGGAATGAGGCCCAATCAATTACCATATAATGTTAATTATATGGATTTTCATACAACACATGTATATAATAGCATTGAAAAATAATCAACCATCAACCAAAGTGCACTACACTGTATAAGCATCAAATATAGATATCTAACGCTTATAACAGCATGTCAATCAATCGATCGACATATTTAATCAATCAGGATGAGTGAACTTCATATTTCATCCCAACACCCGTGTGGGGTTTCAAACAATCAAACAAATATTTTATTCGTGCAGTTGGGCGATGTGTAAAATTTATCGACCCAATCAATGTCCTTCAAATAGGTGTACATAAACAAACCGTCTGGTTTGCAAATGAATATTTTATTTATTCACATTCACGTTAAAAATTATATTTTTAACGATAAAACATTTTATTCCAACATATGAATTTCTATTCAGTTCATTCTTTAAATAAAATGCTATTTTTATTTTTCTAACTTATTTTAGAAAATTTCGGCGGCATAACGGCACGATACTAGAAACGGGACAAGGCCTAGCCTTATCCCCAGTCTAGTGAAGGCCCACGCCATTCACACATCAATCAAATCAATTCATTTCTCCAAACAATTCAATTCAAACCGAATAATCTAATCAACTGCACAACCAAACAATTTAACAAACAAGCCATCCATGGTCTGTGGATGACGGGTGTCAGGTGCTACTAAACACCGTCTGCATCCTAGTATATATATATAACTAGAAAATTTAAATTGAAAGGTGATAAGTTCTCACATAAAGCTATCCAAACATCTTGACTCTTCTTGGATATAAATCTTCTCCGTTCTCGCCTTTTTTTGCCGCTTTCGCCCGCATTCACTACATATGTAAAAATCGAATTTTTACTTTGCTATTCAATATATAAAAATCGAATTTTTATTTCGAAGTTCAATATATAAAAATCACATTTTTAATTCGAAGTTCAACATATAAAAATCACATTTTTAATTCGAAGTTCAACATATAAAAATCACATTTTTAATTCGAAGTTCAACATATAAAAATCACATTTTTAATTCGAAGTTCAACATATAAAAATCACATTTTTATTTCGAAGTTCAACATATAAAAATCATATTTTTATTTCGAAGTTCAACATATAAAAATCATATTTTTATCTCGAAGTTCAATATATAAAAATCATATTTTTATTTCGACAATATAAAAGATTATATTTTTATAACTTTACAACATAACTAAAAACCAGTTTTTAAAGTAAATAAAATTCCGTTTTTAAACAAAATAAAATTCAGATTTTAAATAAAATAAAATTCAGTTTTTCAAACAAAATAATATTCAGTTTTTCAAACAAAATAATATTCAGTTTTTCAATAAAATAAAATTCAGTTTTTCAATAAAATAAAATTCAGTTTTTCAATAAAATAATATTCAGTTTTTCAATAAAATAATATTCAGTTTTTCAATAAAATAATATCAGTTTTTCAATAAAATAATATTCAGTTTTTCAATAAAATAATATTCAGTTTTTCAATAAAATAATATTCAGTTTTTCAATAAAATAATATTCAGTTTTTCAATAAAATAATATTCAGTTTTTTTCTCTATTTATATAAAATAGAAATAAACAAATTAATTAAAAAAACTTACAGAGGGGGGGGGGCGAGGCTGAAGTTCCTTGCGTTGGAGTTGGAGATGGAAGAAGGGGAGGCGGTGACTGGACAATCGCGGTTCTGGTGGGTCATGGTGGGGTCGGGGTCAACGGCGGCGAACTGCTTTGGGGGTCCTGGAGCTTGGGGTTCGGTTTTCGAAGCGGGTGGAGGGGATGGGTCCGTCGGAGGGGAGGGGGAGGTACGGTCGGAGGCGGTGGTGGTCGGGGCTGGGGCGCGGCGGACGCCTGGCGGCGTTCGATCGCTGGTGGAGCGATTCGTCTCTTTTTTTTTTTCGATTTTCTGATTTGTTCTGAAAGGATTTCAACGGGGAGGGGGGGGGGGGCTGGTTAAGGAGAAAAAGGGGGTTTTTAATTTTTTATATTTTATTATTTAATTATTTTAAATTCAAAGAAGTTGACTTTTACATACGACCTCTAAACGAGGCCCACTGCCTGTCGCCCATAGCGTTTCACCCCCATTCCGAACACAATGGGATATGTATCGTAGGTTGATTCGATCATTTGAAACAGTTTCCGTTTAATTTACATTTAAATCACTATATTGAATTTTAAACATACATTTCAAATTACCGGGGTCACATTCTAACTCTAAAAATTCTCGAAAAATATTTTCTAGCTTCGTATTTACGATACGGTCCTAACAAAACTAGTTTCGTCGAATTCTGAGACCGTTGGAAAAATGGCCAATTTCCAGTCGATTAAAATCAACTGAAACTGGTCAAACGCGTTTTCTTTTGCCACGCTCACATATTGATTCGAAAAATTATGAAATTTGAAACCTAGCAATAACTTGACATCACGGACCCAACAAAACTGGTTTCGTCGAAATCCGAGGTCGTTTGCAAAATGTCCATTTTAAGGGCCTGAATTCCATATCGACTATTCAGAATTTTCAACTGGACATATCTTTTGATTCCCGCAATGAAATCTTGATTTGTCGGATTCGTTGGAAAGATATTATCAATTAGATTCTAATATTTTTGGTTTCACTAAAATCCGGATTGTTTTGCACCCGGTACATTCAATTGAAGTTTGAAATCGAATTATCGAACTACCACGCCATTTTCAATTCTATTTATAATTATATATAAATATTTATATTCTAACGACGACGCGTATAATATATACGTTCTAATTATATTCAAAAATAAATTTCTCGTCGATATTATTTAAAATATCCAATTTTAAATAATCAAAATTCTCTAAAATAGCCAAAATAAAAATTTTAAACTGGCCCAGATTTTCGGGTTGTTACATACATACTCCCCCTTAAACTAAACCAAACTAATCCTTATTTTATAATTTCTCCCCATTTGTCATCAACAAAAGGAATCTCCATGTTAATACTCCCACCGAATAAATTATCCTAATGTCTTGCCACAAAATTAAGATTCCCTATGCCTATATTATTCTATTTCTAACAAGAAAAAGTATAAACAAATCACACAATTCGAGCATTTCAATCAATATTTATAGGTATTTTAATAAATTATATACAAGTTTCAAACCCAATCCATCTCCTCCAAAGATTGGATCCTTCTTGATGACTTCCCAATCTTCATCTTCTTTGGTGAGTTGGGCTTTAGCGACGTTGTTGTCTTCGTCTCTGAAAAGAGAAGAGATTAACCAACGAATGACATCAAAGTGCTTCTCTTGATGTTAAACCATCTTTATTTGACTTAATTTGAGATGAAACTGATAACGAAGTTTTATAGATAGGATATTCTTGAATGTATTAAGTGTTTCTTCAAGATTCTCACTCAAATTGTGAATAGGATTTTCCATAATTAGATATTATAGAAAAGAAATGATCAGAGAAGAAGGAGAAAGTTTAGAATAAGTTTTTCTGGAAGAAAGAGGTATTTATAGGGTCTGGAATTCGTTTAAAGTGAAGAGACACTAGTTGGTTATTCAAATTTCAGTTTTTGAACAAATTTGAAAAACTGGCACTTATATGTCGACATGTCATTTTGTACATGTCGGCATACCCTAATTATTTTTTGGGTATTTTCAATTTTTAGTTAATTCTTATTATATTATTTTAATTTATTTAATTCTGATTCGTTTTTATAGTAAATTAAAGATTATTTTGACAGAAATAAACACCATTCATTACCACTTGAAAGCAAATACATTCAACTAATTCAAGATACTAAATATGAGATTTGAAAGCAAATATGAAAGATAACATAAATTGTATAAGCTTAGATTTCAGTGGATGATGAGGTGGAAAATGTTACTCCATTTTTTCTTCCTATTTTGCTAATGAACTTAGACATTTGGGTAAGAGTCTTCTTGATCTTCTTTTGGTTCTTGGCTAATTTAACTTGTTTTGAACAAGTGTTTCTTCGGTCATGGTTCTAGTATTTATGGGACATTATACACTCTCTAAAGAGGAATCTTGTAACACCCCGTATTTCTGTTAACACTATAATAATAAATTAAAGAATAACTAATCTCAGATATGAGAATTAAGGGAAAAGGGTTGCGCCATTGTGTTCGTCTCGGAATTCTGGTTGAGATAGGGTCCGAGTTTGCATGAATTGGACTTCGTATAAAGAAGTTATGGCCGTCAGAAGTTTCAGAAAATTCAAAACAGATTTCAGAAAATTCAAATTTCAGAGTCAGACAGGCTAGCCGGGAATTTTCCCGCCATGGCCAGGTCGACCTGGTGGTCGACCTACCCTGACCAGGTCGACCTGGGGGTCGACCTGCCCCCCCGGGCAGATTTGTTTGGTGACCTGTTTGTGATTAGATGCTGACTCAATAGGGTTTCCGATCTGCTCTGATTGGCTGGGATTAATTCTGGGTTGATAGGACGGCTTAAACTAATCCTAAACTCTATAAAAACACCTATAGACTCAAACCCTAAAATCAAAATAAAATTAGATTCATGGCCTCCATGCCGTCACCTAGCAACTCAGAATAGCCGCCACCAATTAGAGAGGAAGAAAGCAGATCAAATTCAATCCTTTTCAGCTCTAACAACGAATCTACTTCAAGGGAAAGATAATACAACTTCAGAACTCAGAATTCAGAGCTCAAGACCTTCTTTGAGTTGTGAGTTCGATAATTTTAATAAAACAATTAGCAATTTAATTGGATTGAGTTATGATGTGGATTATTTGAATATGATGGAATTATTGACCGCATGTTATAATTATGTTGTAAAATTGTGATGTTATCATACATGCTGTAAATTCTATGTAAAGTTATGATGCTATCACCTATGTTGTAATTCTATGATTGGCTTATGTATAATCAAATCATCATGTTGTTCATATGCTAGTTTGGTTATGTTGATTCATATGACAAATCACAAGTATGTATGCAAGTTTAGATTTTGATTAGGACATGGATCACATGCAAGTTGGGAAAAATTATATGTAACCTTACATGTTTCATGACATCTAGTTTATGTGAAAATTTGGTCTAAAGTTAGGCTATGACATGTGTCAGTTCTATGATAAATTCTACATGCTAGTTTACATGTTTAGATGTAAGTTTACACCATCGTTATGTTGCATAAATTACATATGCTAGTTTATATAAATATATGTGTTTGGAGTATGAATCATGTTATGTAAGTTTGTGGTTATTGCCTATGCAAGTTTACAACTTTAGATGTAGATCCATGACATACATGATTTATGCAAGTTTGTGACTATTATCTAAACAAGTTCACACCTTTAGATTTGGATCTATGACATATGTAGTTTTATGCAAGTTGTAACTTTGGCCTATGCAAGTTTTAGATGTAGAACATCATTCACACATGAAAGTTCACCCCTATGTTTAGATCTAGTTTTATCTATATGTATGTTGTAATGTTTTCTCTTTATTCTATGAGTTAGACTATTCGAGTCTAACATATATTTTACGTTAAACGAACGAACATACAACGTGGGGTAATGGGATAATATTAAAAAGATTTAATATTAAAAATTGGCATAAATGCCTTAAATGGCATAAAATTAATTTGTGATTAAAATTGGTATGATTTTGCATACCGTAAATAGATGGACATAATTGAGTCAATTATGGACATCGTTAAATTTGGAATTGATTGATAATTTGAATAGGGAAAGTAATTCAAATTGGGGAATGATTAATCAGGAGTAATTAATCGTCTAAGACACGAGATTAGGCTCGTTTGTGGTGTAAGACTGCCCGGACCCGCCCAACAATTCCAGCTGCCACAAATGCCAGTCTAATGTGGGAGGTCTTAGGAATAAACTAAATGCATAACAATTGTAAAGACACGAGGTTAGGCTCGTTTGTGGTGTAAGACTGCCCGGACCCGCCCGAAAAATCCAGCTGCCATAAATGTCAGTCTAATATGAGAGGTCTTTATAAGGTTACGGTCTTAATGAATCAAGAAACACTTAACCAGATAAACATGTAGTGGGACATGAGGGGGTTAAGTGGGTGCCTTGGGGTGGCATGTGGAATTAAGTGGGTGCCTTGAGTGGCATTTGAAATACGATTAGAAACACTTAACCAAAATTGAAACATGTAAGTGAACATGACTAAGAAGAGGGTTAAGTGGGATGTACTAGAGGGGACCAAGCTTAGGTGGATAGCTTGTGTCAAATAATGGGGGCCCGTTTCAACCAGTAACCCATACGTATCTTTGTGGGCTCGACCCAAGTCGAGGACGGGACACACATACTGGGCTTGACTGTAAGAGGCCAAAACGGGTTAGTGGTGGCAACGCAAGACCAACGGGTTCATATGCGTATATGGGCCCGGGCTGGTTGGTAAGACGTTGTCGCATCGTGTAGGTATAAGTCGTGCATTATTTGTGGTATCGGGTTGCCATTTTGGGGAGTGATACACCCCTCTGTGGGGCCAGTACGGGTATCTACGAGTTAGGGAGCCGATCGCATGGGGTAGTGGGTACACCTAGTGGAGATAGGGGCAGGCGGCACCTATGAAGGCAACTAGGCGTGCACGAAACTACAATTGTCATTGTTAAAGTCTTGTAGGCGGGATCAACCTTAGGGTAACTAGTGGTGGTGCAGTATAGTAGTGGTGGTGCAGTATAGTAATTATCCTATAGTGGTTTAGGTGCGCTTCAACGTTATCTTAGTTCAATCTTATTTCCTTATTTACTCTGTCTTACTCAATTGTTCACAGTCATTTCCTTATTTTCCAACTTATGCCTTAGCCTAGTTATTTTGGTAATTATATTGTTAAAGTAATCGCACTCGCCAGACTTTATGTCTGACCCCCTTTGTTTCCTCCTCTTTTCTTCCCTTTCCCCCCAGGTGCTCAGGTTGGAACTTGCACCAGTGGAGCTTGATTTTGGACAGCTGTATTTCTTGCTTTTAGAAGATTGCT
The DNA here is from genome assembly GCA_030737875.1 of Allium sativum. Lineage (NCBI taxonomy): Eukaryota > Viridiplantae > Streptophyta > Magnoliopsida > Asparagales > Amaryllidaceae > Allium > Allium sativum. Next base: position 991,086,647 of record CM060912.1, on the reverse strand, counting down.
TGGATCGCTGAAGTAAAGTTCAGCCTCTCTTATTTATGGCTATTTTGTATTGGGGATTATGTCTTTCAATTTATGTACTTTGATTTAGTGGAGATGGATATTATTTACTTGGCTCTGGTTTTGATGACGTAATCAAACATATGTATTTTCCGCTGCAATGAAATAAAGTTTTTAATTTTTCAAGTAATGTTTATATCTGTCTTGTTGTTAAGTTTTTGTTCTATACTCACTTAAAACGCTCCATAGAAGTTAATGCATTCCCTTTGTGAGTGACATTAATGGACGTGGGGTGTTACACGTGGTATCAGAGCTGAAGGTTACCAGAACAGATATGAATTTTGAAAAAATTGTTTTTCAAAACAACTTTTATAAAGAAGTACTTTCAAAAGTATGTTTTAAGGAAAGTATTTTCAAGAGAAAAGTTTATTTTAGAAAGCATAACCACAAGAGCCATATATCTTTCCTTCGGTTCTTTTGTATTGAATCTTTCCTTTTTTGTTTCATCATGTCTGGAATTCCCGAGATACCCGAGGGAATACCAATACCAGGATGGTTCAAGAGGTATTTGGAGACTAGGGCCTCCGCTACAGGTCCAGCAAATCTTCCTCCTCCTCCCCCTCCTCCTCGTGTTGATACTTTCGCAAAGATATGTAAGGACTTTAGGGCAATGGGTGGAAGACCTTTTCACGGGACGGAGACATTTGTTGAAGCTCGTAATTGGCTAAAGGAGGTCGAAGAATTATTTGGGATCTTTGAGGTGGAAGATGGAAGAAAGGTCCAGTTAGCTGCCTGGCTAATGAAGGATGAGGCCTCGTTTTGGTGGGTGGTCACTAATGGAGAGCGTCCAGTCGATACATGGCCAGATTTTAGGCGAAGGTTTGAGGCGAAGTTTCTCTCACGGGCTGAAGAGAACCTATACATGGAAAGATTTTTGGCACTGAAGCAAGGGAATCTATCGGTGAAAGAATACGTCAACAAATTCAATCAGTTGGCGAGATTTGGCTTGGACTTGGTGAATACACCAGAAAAGAAGCTCTAAGATTTGTTAAGGGTTTAAACGAGTCGTTTTATGGGTTAGCTATGACCTACATTCCAATGGGGGCTACCATTGAGAGACTAGTTGACATGGCGCTCATGCATGAAAAAGAGAAGGGCGCCAATGCTAATAAGGCACCCGAGAAGAAAGGGGATCAAAAGAAGCCGCAACTGCAACAACAGAATAAGAAAGGTGGTAAAGGCAACAACGCTAAGGGAAAGAAAAGATGCTTTAACTGTGGGACACCCGGCCATCTAAACAAAGATTGTAGGAAGAAAAAGAAGACTTGTTGTTTCCACTGTGGTGAAGCGGGACATCTGATTAAGGACTGCCCAAGGAAAGGGCAGAGGGCACGGTCTACCTCGGGAGGACAGGTGCAGGCTCTTATGGCACCAGGGCAGGCAATGGGGCAAGTTCAGGCTCTCGTGGTCCCACCGCTGCAAGAACGTGGTAGAGCAATTTCCGTTGAAAGTTTAGTTTTTCTGTTTGATCATCCTGTCCGTACTTTATTCGATTATGGCGTATCATATTCGTTTATCTCTACATCATTAGTTGAAGCACTGCACCTAGATACTAGTCTAGTTATGGATCCCTTAGTAGTCTCAAATCCTATTGGTGGTTCGGCTCATCTTTCTATGATTTGTCGGGATTTGAGAGTGTTTATCTTGGGCATTGAGTTTGAATGCAATGCCTTTGTTCTTGGCTTCATGGGCTACGGCTTGATTCTAGGTATGGATTGGCTAACTAGATACGGGGCCATCCTAGATTGTGAAAGAAGGGTAGTTAGATTGTTGACTCATTGTGGAAAGACCCTTGATATTTCTTGTGACCCTAGAGGTCCAGTAATGCTTAGCTACCTAGAATCCCTTGACGCATCCGATGATGATTTACATTCTGTTCGTATAGTCCGTGAATATGTTGATGTCTTCGATGAGGTGAGGGGTTTACCCCCAAAACGTGAGATAGAATTTCGAATATATCTAGTAGATAATGCAAAGCCAGTTGCATTGCCAGTGCACCACATGGCTCCAAGGGAGAGAAGAGAACTCAGTAAGCAAATGAAGGAGTTGCTTTAGAAGGGGTTCATCAGACGTAGTATATCGGAGTGGGGTGCTCCAGTAGTATTTGCCACGAAGGCAGATGGGTCCCTTAGACTTTGTGTGGACTACAGAGAACTTAATAAGCTTACTAAGAAGAATAGACACCCACTGCCGAGGATTGACGATCTCTTCGATCAGTTAGTTGGCGCCTCAGTGTTTTCGTAGTTGGACTTAGCCACGGCTTTCCATCAGTTGAGAGTGGCTGAGGATAGCATAGACAAGACTGCCTTTAGGACTCCAGACAGTTTCTTCGAGTGGCTTGTGATGCCCTTCGGTTTGACAAACGCCCCCGCATACTTTGTTGACTTGATGAGTACGGTGTTTAGGGAGTACCTTAATAAATTCGTGGTAGTCTTTGTGGACGACATCTTGATCTTTTCTAAGAGCGAGGAAGAGCATGCCCTACATCTTAGGGAAGTGTTGGAGACTCTTCGAGCGTATATCCTTAAAGCTAAATTTTCTAAATGTCACCTTTAGAGGAAGGAAGTGGGATTCTTAGGGCACGTGGTTTCCAAGGAAGGGATAGCTGTGGATCCCGCAAATGTAGTGGCCATTCTAGATTGGAAGGTTCCTAAAAATGCTACCAAGGTGAGGAGTTTCTTAGGGTTGGCTGGCTACTATAGGAAGTTTATCAAAGACTTCGCAAAAATATCAGCCCCATTAACCCGCTTGACGAAGAAGAACCTAGTTTTCACATGGGACGTAGATTATGATGATGCGTTCCAACGTTTAAAGAGGGCTTTGACCACAGCCCCAGTCTTAGTGTTGCCAGATGGGAGTAAGACATTTACCGTTTATACCGATGCTTGTAGGACATGACTAGGTGCAGTCTTAATGCAAGAGGGAAGGGTAATATCCTATGGTGGATGACAGTTGAGAGTGTATGAGAGAAATTACCCTGCACATGACCTAGAGTTGGCCGCTATTGTTTTCGCGCTTAAGTCCTGGCGCCATTATGTTCTTGGCGAGAAATTCGAATTGTTCACTGACCACAAATCGCTAAAATACTTGTTCTCTCAGAAGGACATGAACTTAAGGCAGCAAAGGTGGATGGAATTCTTAGCGTCCTACAATTTCGAGATAGCATATACCCCTAGCAAGGGTAACGTGGTGGTAGACGCCTTAAGTAGGAAGAGGTTATCCTTGAGTCCGTTGTTGTTAAGCAGCAAAGCTTAGAGTTTATCTCTACGTTTGACTTTAAACCTTCCATTGACTTCGTACCCGGTTTGCTAGCATCCTTAGAGGCCAGACCTACGCTTTTGGGACGAATTGGTGAGGCACAACGAGATGACCCACGGTTGGTTGAGTTAGTAGAGAAGCTCAAAAGAGGGGAGTCATCGAGCCATCTCCGTAGGTACACCCTAGATGATAAGGGTTGGTTACGTAGGGACGGTAGACTTTGTGTACCACGGGACGAGAATTTAAGGAAGACCATTCTTGATGATGCACATCGTTCAAAGATGACCATTCATCCCGGCGGGGACAAGATGTACATGGACATGAGACGAGCTTACTTTTGGGCCGACATGAAGAGGGATGTGGCTGAGTTTGACGCTAGATGCTTGATGTGCCAACAAGTAAAAGCAGAGAAAAAGAAGCCCGGTGGGTTGCTTCACCCATTGGAGGTCCCACAATGGAAGTGGGAAAGTGTCTTGATGGACTTTGTTGATGGGTTACCGAGATCGAGGAAGGGTAATACGGGGATTTGGGTCGTGGTAGACATACTTACTAAGAGCACTCATTTCATTCCCGTGAAGAGTAAGAGGACTGCTCCATGGTTAGCCTGCGTATACATTCGAGAGGTAGTTCGTTTGCACGGTGTTCTTTCTAGCATAGTGTTAGACCAAAAAATGGCACTAACACCCAAATGCTATGTGAAAATCTCACAATCACAGATTAATGCAGAAAAAGCAGTAAAATAAGAGGAGACACACGAGATTTTTATAGTGGTTCGGCTCAAACCAAGCCTATGTCCACTTTATAGTTTCTTAAATCCTAAGAAGCTATTACAATACTGTTTTCTTGCTGTTTATACATGAAATCCTCGTGTTTACACTGAAGAAGAGGAGATTAAAGGGAAGATTATACACGATAGCCTCGTGTTGTAATGTGGAACTTGGCTTCCTTATTGAGCAATGGCCTTGCGTGAAGTAATGGTGGAAGCCATGATGAGTGAGAGCCAAAAGATCCCCTCAAATCGCCATATGATGGTGTATTTATAGGCGCAGAGAAGCCCTAAGGAGATCCGGATGAATGACAAGTGTCTCCAATCCGATGCCTTGTTAAAACATGGTGAGCAAGTGGAAGAAGTCCTCTCTGTCTGTGTACAACCATGTGGAAGGCGGTCCATGAAAGTAGGAGGAAATGGTGCCACAAGAATAGGTCAAATTCAAGTAGTGCAGAAGCAAGTCAGGTCGGTTCGAATCGGATCCGAACCGAACCAATTCCCCTGGCAGAATGCATGTGTGCACTTCTGTGCAGATGTCCAAATCGGATCGGGTCCCCCTATCCCGATCTGAATTGATGTGTGCCAAGTTTCCAATGCCAATTTGTCTCATCCGAACCGACCCTTTCAGTGGTGATCCGATCCGAACCGATGTATGGTGATGGTCACTCCAAAATCCATGTCTCCGGTTCTGCATGCGTTCATGGAAACGGGCGTAACTTTCAAACCATAAGTCCGTTTTAGCCAAACGAAAGCTCGATTTGAAGCGAATTCAGAGAGCTACAAGTGTTATCTAGCTAAGCTCCGTAATCACTGTTTTCGGGCCCAAAAAAGGTCATCTGATAGGAGTTTCGGGCCTTTCCTTGTTTGTGATGCGACTTCAACCAAATAGCTTCCTGTCTTCTGACGATGCTTCCAATACTCGAGCATATTGTTAACTAGAGATTTCCTATGTGACTGCTTTGACTAAAAAGCGGGTCAACACATAGTGAGCGACCGCGATCCTATCTTCACTAGCGAATTTTGGAAGAGCTTGCAAGAGGCGGTAGGGACTCAGTTATGTTTGAGCACCGCATATCATCCTCAGACGGACGGCCAGACCGAGAGGGTGAATCATATTCTAGAGGACCTATTGAGGTTGTGTGTCTTAGACTTCGGAGGTACATGGGAGGAACATCTTCCGTTGATAGAGTTCGCATATAATAATAGCTTCCAGTCTAGCATCGGCATGGCACCGTTCGAGGCTCTCTACGGATGGCCGTGTCGTTCGCCTACATGTTGGTGGGAGTCTACAGATAAGATCTTGCTTGGGCCCGATATGATTAGAGAGACTTCGGAAAAGATCGATCTGATTCGAAGGAGGATGAAGACGGCGCAAGATAGGCAGAAATCGTATGCGGACAAGAGGAGGGCAGATCTTGAGTTTGATATTAGGGACATGGTCTTTGTCAAGGTGTCTCCATTACGGAACGTCGTTCGCTTTGGGTCCGTTGGGAAGTTAGCACCAAGGTTCGTAGGGCCGTTTCTTATTAAGGAGAGGATTGGGCAGATGGCGTATAGAGTGGAGTTGCCCGAAAGACTTAGTGGTGTACATGACGTATTACATGTATCACATTTGAGGAAGTGCTTGCACGAGACCGCGAAAGTGGTAGAGCCGAGCTTGCTTAGAGAGGTGGAGATAAAGCGTGATGCGACAGTTCGACGAGCTACTACGTGCATTCTTGGGTCGAAGATTAAGAAGTTGAGGAATCGAGAGGTTAGGCTAGTCAAAGTGCAATGGGAAGATGAGGAGAGCAACGCTACTTGGGAGATGGAAGAGAAGATGCGTTCATTGTACCCTTTTCTTTTCGAGGGTATGTCTTTTAATTTCTCCATTATCGCTTAGCTTGTACTTGTTTATCTTTAGTATGTCCTCTCGCTAGTATCTTTGACCTTTAGATAGGGTAATCCTATGGTTGAAACATGTGTTTGAGACATGTTATGTATGATGGATGCATGTGGATGCAAGTGTTTGCTATTGGTTGCTCGTGGATGCATATACACACACTTTAGGCACTAGATCGGCTCAGTCACTTCATATTGCATATAAATGTGTGTACATATTTAAGTAATGGATGTATAATGGTTGTGCTATCACATGGATGTTGCATTTTTGGTGAATGGTTGTGCACACATGTAGAAATAATATGTATCGATAGGATTCTTTCGCATACATAATGGATGCATGGCACTATCATGGTTTGCATTAAGGAGGTCAACTGAATCAGTAGACCACCTGATTTTGCATTAGATAAAGAACATATACACACACTTCTTGCATATGTTCATACACCATTAGGAATCTATAAGGACAATGGATGCCAGTGTTTGATGGTCGAGTAGATGGTTGTTTGGATGTTAGGATATGCATTCTCCTTAACTTGGAGATTTCTGGGGCGAAATCCTTTAAGGAGGGGAGAATGTAACACCCCGTATTTTTGTTAACACTATAATAACAAATTAAAGAATAACTAATCTTAGATGTGAGAATTAAGAAAAACAGGTTACGCCATTATGTTCGTCTCAGAATTCTGGTTGAGATAGAGTCCGATTTTGCGTGAATTGGACTTCATATAAAGAAGTTATGGCCATCGGAAGTTTCAGAAAATTCAAAACAGATTTCAAAAAATTCAAATTTTAGAGTCAGACAGGCTAGGCGGGAATTTTCCCGCCAGGGACAAGTCGACCTGGGGGTCGACCTACCCTGACTAGGTCGACCTGGGGGTCGACCTACCCTGACCAGGTTGACCTGGGGGTCGTCCTGCCCACCCGGGCAGATTTTTTTGGTGACCTGTTTGTGACTAGATGCTGACTCATTAGGGTTTTTGATCTGCTCTGATTGGCTGGGATTAATTCTGGGTTGATCGGATGGCTTAAACTAATCCTAAACTCTATAAAAACACCTATAGACCCAAACCCTAAAATCAAAATAAAATTAGATACATGGCCTCCATGCCATCACCTAGCAACTCAGAATAGCCGCCACCAATTAGAGAGGAAGAAAGCAGATCAAATTCAATCCTTTTCAACTCTAACAACGAATCTACTTCAAGGGAAAGCGAATACAACTTCAGAACTCAGAACTCAGAACTCAAGACCTTCTTTGAGTTGTGAGTTCGATAATTTTAATAAAATAATTATCAATTTAATTGGATTGAGTTATGATGTGGATTATTTGGATATGATGGAATTATTGACCGCATGTTCTAATTATGTTGTAAAATTGTGATGTTATCATACATGCTGTAAATTCTATGATGTTATGTTGTGATCATCTACGTTGTAAAGTTATGACGATATCACCTATGTTGTAATTCTATGATTGGCTTATGTATAATCAAATCATCATGTTGTTCATATGCTAGTTTGGTTATGTTGATTCATATGACAAATCACAAGTATATATGCAAGTTTGGATTTTGATTAGGACATGGATCATATGCAAGTTGGGAAAAATTATATGTAACCTTACATGTTTCATGACATCTAGTTTATGTGAAAATTTGGTCTAAAGTTAGGCTATGACATGTGTGAGTTCTACTATAAATTCTACATGCTAGTTTACATGTTTAGATGTAAGTTTACACCATCGTTATGTTGCATAAATCACATATGCTAGTTTATATAAATATATATGTTTGGAGTATGAATCATGTTATGTAAGTTTGTGGTTATTGCCTATGCAAGTTTACACCTTTAGATGTAGATCCATGACATACATGATTTATGCAAGTTTGTGACTATTATCTAAACAAGTTCACACCTTTAGATTTTGATCTATGACATATGTAGTTTTATGCAAGTTGTAACTTTGGCCTATGCAAGTTCTAGATGTAGAACATCATTCACACATGCAAGTTCACCCCTTTGTTTAGATCTAGTTTTATCTATATGTATGTTGTAATGTTTTCTCTTTATTCTATGAGATAAACTTTTCGAGTCTAACGTATATTTTACGTTAAACGAACGAACGTACAACGTGGGGTAATGGGATAATATTAAAAAGATTTAATATTAAAAATTGGCATAAATGCCTTAAATGGCATAAAATTAATTTGTGATGAAAATTGGTATGATTTTGCATACTGTAAATAGATGGACATAATTGAGTCAATTATGGACATCTTTAAATTTGGAATTGATTGATAAATTGAATAGGGAAAGTAATTCAAATTGGGGAATGATTAATTAGGAGTAATTTAAGACACGAGGTTAGGCTCGTTTGTGGTGTAAGACTGCCTGGATCCGCCTGGCAAATCGAGCTGCCACAAATGCCAGTCTAATGTGGGAGGTCTTAGGAATAAACTAAATATGTAACCATTGTAAAGACACGAGGTTAGGCTCGTTTGTGGTGTAAGACTGCCTGAACCCGCCCGGCAAATCCAGCTGCCACAATTGCCAGTGTAATGTGAGAGGTCTTTATAAGGTTATGGTATTAATGAATTAAGAAACACTTAACCAGATAAACATGTACTGGGACATGAGGGGGTTAAGTGGGTGCCTTGGGGTGGCATGTGGAATTAAGTGGGTGCCTTGAGTGGCATTTGAAATACGATTAGAAACACTTAACCAAAATTGAAACATGTAAGTGAACATGACTAAGAAGAGGGTTAAGTGGGATGTACTTGAGGGGACCAAGCTTAGGTGGATAGCTTGTGTCAAATAATGGGGGCCCGTTTCAACCAATAACCCATACGTATCTTTGTGTGCTCGACCCAAGTCGAGGACGGGACACGCATACTGGGATTGACTGCAAGAGGCCGAAACAATTTAGCGGTGGCAACGCAAGTCCAACGGGTTCATATGCGTGTGTGGGCCCGGGTTGGTAGGTAAGACGTTGTTGCATCGTGTGGGTATAAGCCGTGCATTATTTGTGGTATCGGGTTGCCACTTTGGGGAGTGATACACCCCACTATGGGGGCCAGCACGGGTATCTACGAGTTAGGGAGCTGATCGCATGGGGGTAGTGGGTACACCTAGTGGAGATAGAGGCAGGCGGCACCTATGAAGGCAACTAGGGGTGCACGAAACTACCATTATCATTGTTAAAGTCTTGTAGGCGGGATCAACCTTAGGGTAACTAGTGGTGGTGCAGTATAGTAATTATCCTATAGTGGTTTAGGTGCGCTTCAAAGTTATCTTAGTTCAATCTTGTTTCCTTATTTACTCTGTCTTACTCAATTGTTCACAGTCATTTCCTTTTTTTCCAACTTATGCCTTAGCCTAGTTATTTTGGTAATTATACTGTTAAAGTTATCACACTCGCTAGACTTTATGTCTGACCCCATTTGTTTCCTTCTCTTTTCTTCCCTTTCCCCCCTAGGTGCTCAGGTTGGAACTAGCACCAGTGGAGCTTGATTTTGGACAGCTGTATTTCTTGCTTTTAGAAGATTGCTTGGATCGCTGAAGTAAAGTTCAGCCTCTCTTATTTATGGCTATTTTGTATTGGGGATTATGTCTTTCAATTTATGTACTTTAATTTAGTCAAGATGGGTATTATGTACTTGGCTCTGGTTTTGATGATGTAATCAAACATATGTATTTTCCGCTGCAATGAAATAAAGTTTTTAATTTTTCAAGTACTGTTTATATCTGTCTTGTTGTAAAGTTCTTGTTCTATACTCACTTAAAACTCTCCATAGAAGTTAATGCATTCCCTTTGTGAGTGACATTAATGGACGTGGGGTGTTACAAATCTTCTTCTTTGTCAATTTCCATTAGATTTTCATCTTGTAGCATTCTTGCTTGTTTATCCTCAAATGTTTCATAAGGCTTAAAAACAATTGGAATTTGCAAAAGATTTATATTTGCCGAATTAAACACCTTTCTTGACACAAACTCTTCTCCTTTGAGATCCACTCCAAAATACTTAAAAATCTGAGTAAGATAAACTTCAAGATAAAGAGTGTTTTCCTTTGTGGACATCTATTTAGGCTTAAATACTTTTAAAATCAGATCGGCTCAATTTGTCAAAAATACCAAAATCAGCAAAGAGGGCATTTTGGACTAAAAAGGTAGGGTTATTGAAATTTTCGGAACAAGGTGTGAGAGTATGTTGAAGGAGGAGGTCAACGATTCTTGCTTTTGGGAGGAAAAAGAGATTTTTTAAATCCATATTTTTGTTGCTTTCAAAAATGTGATGATAAGTTTCCAAATCCATTTCATCAATTTCGAATTCCAAAAAATCTTAGCCTGTACACTTGTAATTTAAAATATTACCCAAATTTTCACAATCTAAAACGATTTGTGTGCCTTTTACGCTAATCCATACTTGATTCTCATTTCCTTCATAAAAGCTATGATTCAAATTTGCATAAAATACTTTGAGGAAATTCGGGTAACATACGTCATTGTTATCCCGAGCGTCAATCATGCTAAGAACTTCATTTTGATGGAAAAGAGAACGAAGATCATAAGAGGGAAATCTTCAGACATAGCAAAGGCTCTCCACTTTTCCATTTGCCGTATAATCAACATATGCTAACTTCTTTATCAATGTAGAGATGACCCTTGAGAGTTTTGGTCAATCTCATAGTTTCTGGTGTACTAGAGGAAGCGATTAAAGAGTTGTTTTGAAGAGTATAGATATGAAGAAAGTTGTTTGAATTTTGAATGAGAGGTAGAGAGAATAGAATTGAATAGATAAATAAATGGAGATTGAATGGGCATAACTTTTCTGAAATTAAATATACATTTTCGGACCTTGGGATTTGGTGAAAAGTTGGAGGGAAGTTTGAAAGTTTAAACTTTTGAAATTCATAATTTTAATTTCATTTACTGGCACATATGTTGACATGTCTGTTTGGGTATGTCGACATATATATTGATTTTCAAAAGACATGTTGATTTTTCACTTTGTTTTATTATATTAACGTTTTATATTTCAGGTTCATTATTTCCTGAAATAATATTAATCCTAAAATCATTAAAAAATTAATTATTATTATTTATTTATTATTATTATGAATTTCAAATTTTGAGTTTCAAATTTGAATTTTAAAGTTCAAGTTTGAACTTTAGAATTTGAATTTCAAATTCAAACAAGGAAAACAAAACATCCATTCATCCAAATCAACAAAAAATTAAAAACTAATTAAGGTGTATGTGGTTTTTACACCCATTTCTTCAACATTTTCTGAATTCTAAATCGCTGTGAAACATATATTTGAATTTCTAGTTTCTGGCTCTTCATCACTTGATGATGAATTTGAATCGTCTAAAGTTGTTGCATGTGCTCTCTTTCTCTATTGACGAATTATTATGGTCTGTTTGTTGATTTGATTTATCTGAATATGGACACATTCTCTTTATATGACCCGGTTTGTTGTAGTTATTACATCTATAATCATTTCTTCCTGAACTTCCTTCATTATTTCTCTAAAAATTATTTCTCCATTTATATCTCAGAAATTTTCCGAAATTCCTTATTATTAAAGCAATTTCTTCGTCGTCCTCACTGCTTGAATCAGAACCATTTGTTGTTGCTTTGAATGCTATAGATTTCTTTTCTGTAGGCTTATTTTCCTTTCTTTTCTTTAATTGAACTTCAAAGGACATCAAATTCCCTATTAACTCCTCAATCTTCATTTCACTAACACTATTGGCTTCTTCAATCGCTAGTGTTTTTTGATCCAATTCTAGAGTCAATGAATTAAGTATTTTTCTGACTTGGTCTTCTTTTGAATAAGTTTTTCCTAAAGCCATTAATGAATGCACGATTTCCTGGAATCTGCAATACATATCGGAGACAGGTTCATTCTCATTCATTTTAAACAATTCAAATTGATTTATTAGCATTGGTATCTTTGTCTGTTTAACTTTATTGGTTCCTTCATGAGTAACTTGCAATGTTCTCCATATTTATAGGTAGATTTATAATCTGACACTCTGTTGGATTCAATTCTATCTAATGAGCAGAATAACATATTCATGACCTTAGAATTACTTTGTGTACTAGCCTTTTGATCATTTTTCCCTTGTGAAAAATTAGTAGTGGGTTCAACATATTCAGTCTGTGTGATATTCAATGTGTCTAAACCTATTGATTGTAAATATATTTTCATTCTACATGGCCAATAAGAATAATTACTACCATTAAATAGTGGTGGTATAACAGTGGACTAACCCTCTACAAAAGAACTACTGTTAATAGTGTTGGTTTCCATTTAATATTTTCAAAAATTAGATTATGGATAACCTATGATCTGATACAAATTGTTAAGGATGCGGAATGCGGATCTTAAGACAGAATTAACGCTTGGGGGAGGGGGTAAATGGTGTTTATGAGAAATTTATAGAAATCTTAAGCTAACTTGAATTACTATATGAACCGCACATTGATTATCACACCAGAAATGATCACAAACACATAAACAATCGCAGACACAGAAACAAGTAAATAAAAATGCAGAAAAGGAAAGAACACACTGAATTTTATACTAGTTCGGTTACTCTTATGTTCAGTCCCACGAAATGCTGGATTGCACAGAGTTTTATTATTATCAATATACAAGTGCAACACCCTTGATTTTACGGCTACAAGATTAACACCGATTCCACCACCCGTGATTTCACGATTACAAGGTTAACACCGTCCCTTTTCCTTAATTTCAGGGCTACAAGGAACACACCCTTTCCCAAACAATTTCCAAATGATTACAATTGCCCTAGAACTCTTCAATAGCACTTCAAACAGAGAATAGTTAATAGAGAATGAGAAGCGAAGATGAATGATATAAATTTTGTTGAAATCGGCAGAGTATAAGGGAAGAAATCAAGAAATTTATGTATTTAACGGTGGTAAGTAAATGGGAAGAATGAGAAGAGAGAATTATTAAAAAATTTAAGTAAACCCTTTTTTATAGTGTCCCAAAGGTTGCAACGTTTCTGAAACGTTTCAAATAGTGAGAAGACACTTCCTACAAAAATTGAATTTTGACAGTTATATGTCGACATGCTCATATGTGCATGTCGACATATGTAGTGTATTTTATTTTTTAAAACAATTTTTCAAAACTAACATATATATATATTGGAAATTCTTGAATAAAAACTTTTGTTTTAAATGAAGGTTCTAAGTTTAAGAACATATAAAAACATAGTGATACATAATATAAACATATCTATAAAGTTATATGATTTGAAACTATAAAATTATATATATATATATAATATTGTAAACATATTATATATTTTAAAATAGCGGTTCCTCTTCTATAGGGAGAGGAATTGCTATTTCTTCCTGTTAAAATTACCGCTACACGGATCTACTTCTCCATGATCAATAAAACGTCCCAATTCTAAAACAGCGTAGGATATCCCAAGTATCAATCAAAATCGCAATCTTGGCCGACTACTTTTGAATCGCTTCTGAAGTCCTCACTGAAGACAAGCAACAAGTGAACTAGTGAGAGTCGTGAAATCGATTTAACGGTGAAACCCTAATTCGCGTCTCCAAAGTCCTCAAATCGTTCTTCTTTAATTTGCACATATTTCACTCAGTTTTGATTTGCAAAAGGTACGTCTCATGCTTTGCAATCTTGAGTGATTTATCAACCACTCCTAGTTTTGGGTTCGATTTAATTAATTAGAGATTTAGATCCACTGAAAACTTTGCTGCTTTCTACGAAAGTCAGTTTAGATAATTGTTTTGCATCTTCGTGATCTGAAACGAACTACATGTTTTATAGTCCTTTTTTGTTTCTCTGTTGAACTTATTGGGGTTTACGGATATTTCGAGATTTTCTGAAGAATTTTCTTACAAATGTGGTCACTCAACACTTGGAATTCAAATCAGTCTCCAGACTCTTTTCAACTGTTGATCAAACTCCTGTAGTTTTAAGGGTTTGAGTACCAGTCTGCAAAGTTTTTGGGTTGATTGATTTAATAACATATTTTCAACATTGGAGAACACCAAAAATATTACAATATTCTCGGATCTCCCAGATGATGATATGTAACTCTATTCAGTCCAGCAACGTTGGTGGCAAAAGTGCTTAAGAGTGAATATTTGGTAGTCAAGTAGAAGATGTTAGTCGAACGCTGAATTCTGGTTCTTCATTTGGCAATCCATCATCCTCGCGTCATTATACTTGGTTTGACAAGTTTCAGCAAAGATTACATTAATAACCTCAGCAGGAGTATGAATGTCTACTTCTGAAAGCCACATTTCAACTGTTTTACATCTTCTGATAGATGTAAACAAGCCAATTTTTATATTTCTTATGTATCTTTGGATAGCCATGGAGTTTCAAGCTAAGCCACTGTTTTTTGCCATCTCTAACATTGATGTTCACAAACAGGCGTACCAATCTTGATGTTTATGGGTAGTAGAATGGAAAAGTTCCAGAGTTGGTGGTCATGCTGCTCACATACAGGAGTCATGAATACTCTTACAGATAGATTTCTTCATTTACAAGGCTAGGTATGATTGATGGTGTAACAACCCGGAAAATCAGAACCAATTTAAAGTTTTTATTTTAACAATTTTAAAGGATTTTTAATATTTAAAATAATTTATTTTAAATAATAACGACGATAAATTTATTTTAATCGAAGTTAGAATGAATAATTTTATTTTAATTATAAAACGAGCCCGAAATGGCGCAACGGTTTGAAAATTTGATTTCAAATTTCAATTGAACGTACAGGATTCCAAATAAAGTGGATTCAGTAAAACAAAAAAATTTTAAATCTGTTTAAAAATATCTTTCCAATGAATCTAAAAAATTGAAATTTCATAACGGGAATCAAAAGTAATGCCCAGTTTAAAATTCAGAATAGTCGCTATGGAATTTATATATATTTTTTAATAGTAAAAATAGCCATTTTACCAGCGACCTCCGTTTTCAACAAAACCACTTTTGTTGGATCCGGAATGTCAAATTATTGTTAGATTCCAATTTTCATAATTTTCATAATTAATATGTGAGCGTGGTAAATTTAAACGTTTTTGATCAATTCAGTTTGAATTTAATCGACTGGAAAATGGCCATTTTTCAAACGGTCTCCAAATTCAACGAAATTAGTTTTGTTAGGACCGTGTCGACAAAACAAAGCTAGATATGATTTTTCTATAATTTTTGGAGTCAGTATGTGGCCTCGCTAAATTAAAATATACATTCAAATTCAATAAATATTGAATTATATTTTAATTTTGATGAAAACCGATCGTAACAATTGAATTGGCTTATGGGACATATCCCATTGTATCCGTAATGGGGGTATTTTGCTGGGGCGACACTCGTTGGGTTTGATTTTGAGTTTCTATCAACATACGGATATTTTTGGAAAATAAATAAATTAAAATAAAATAAAAATACGCTATAAGTACACTTCAATACACCGTATTTCATATCGTTCCTAAACCATAACGTATTGAGCCACCGTTTAATCCTTCAATGGCCAGAATTGCCCCGCCTTCCTCCCACTTGTTCTAAAAATCCTCGCCGCCATTTCGAAACCTACAACCACCAAATCAAAGAGCTCATCGAGCTTGTTCAGATCAATGGTCATGATTGTAATTACCGGTGTGATTTGCGATAATTATTGGCTCAAAGCCGGATGCTTTTGCTTGTGTTTCGAGCATCAGAAGGGGGCAGAGTTCAACGTTCTTCCGGCAGGTGGATGGCAGCGCTGCGCCGCTCCATGTGGCGAAGTCTGATCAAGATATTATCATTCAGAGGGGCGCGATTTGTGGAGGAAGCAATCGAGGTCGGGTTCGCTGATTCCTGAAAGAAGAAGACAAAGGGGATAATCCCCTTAATTAACTTAATTAGTTATTTTATTTTAAATTTATGCAATTGATGTTTAAATACATTGTCTTTAAAAATAAAAATAGAATTGTTTAAAAAAAAAATGGAATTGTTTTTAAAAAAATATAAATAAGCTTGTTTTAAAATAAATAAATGAGATGGTTTTAAAATAAAAAAATGAAAAAATATGCTAGTTTTAAAATATAAAAATAACTTTGTTTTGTAATAAAAATTAACATTGTTTTGAAATAAAAGTTAACATTGTTTTGAAATGAAAATTAACATTCTTTTGTAATAAAAATCAACATTGTTTTGTAATAAAAATTAACATTGTTTTGTCATGAACATTAACATTGTTTTGTAATGAAAAAGAACATTGTCTTGTAATGAAAAAGAACATTGTTTTGAAATAAAAGGAACATTGTTTTTAATAATGAAATTTACATTGTTTGTAAAATGAATTTACAGTGTTTGTAAAATAAATTTTGCATTGTTTGTAAAATAAAAGTAGCAATATAAAAATATGATTTTTATATAAACATAATGTAAATAAACATAGGACTTTTACCATATATATAGAACATCATTAAAAATATGATTTTTAATACAAACTGTGTGAAACAGATTGCGTTGAGATCACAGTGAAGAACACTACGTACTGGAGCAAAGTCAAGGTGAGAACTCCTCACTAAAAATTCTGCACGGTTATTTATTTATTTTCATAACTGAAAATTTTATAGAATTGTCAATGTAGATTTTTACCAGTTTAATTATTATATATTATATACGGTGCATGTTAGATCAGTTTCTTCATCCACAGACCATGGACAATTTAAACTGACTGTATTATGTGATTGTTTATGATGTTGTGATGATTAATATATAAAACAATAATGTTAATATTAATGTAGTGGTTGAAATTAAATTATAAATATTTATTTATAATTTAAACAGTGAAAATTGGCTAAGTAGAAAAATAATTCAAACTGAATTAAATTTGGTTAAATTTATTAACCTATGATTTATTTAAATTCACAACTGTTGTTTGAAAACCCCACACGGGTATTGGGATGATATTTGACATACACTAGTCCCAATATTTAATTTTATGTCAATCGATGGATTGACAGTATTTGATGAACGTTATTTATTTATTTTAATGCTCACACAGTTGTAAATTTCACTTTGGATGTGAATGGACTGTTTAATGTTTATTTATCATTATTGTTGAATACATGTGGTATTTGAAATCCATATAACTAAAATTATATTGTATTTGATTGAGTCGCATTCCGATTCAGAAATAAATAATGTTTTATAATAAATAATGTTTTATGAATAATGTAGAATAAAATATCTTTTTAGAATAAAATATCATTTTAGAATAAAATACCGTTTTAGAATAAAATACCATTTTAGAATAAAATAGCATTTTTAGAATAAAAGAACATTTTTAATGTAATCAAACATTTTTAATGTAAATAATGTAAAAGAATCTTTTATATGTAAAAAGAACATTTTTATGTAAAAGAATAATTTATATGTAAAAAGAAATTTTTTATGAAAAAGAATCATTTATATTTAAAAAGAAACATTTTTATGTGTAAGAGCCATTTTTATATAAAGAACATGTTTTTATATAAAAGAACATTTATAATGTAAATAATGTAAAAGAGTCATTTTTATATAAAAGAACATTTTTTTTTATAAAAGAACATTTAGAATGTAAATAACGTAAAAGAGTCATTTTTATATAAAAGAACATTTCAATGTAAAAGAAACATTTTAATGAAAAGAATATTTTTATATAAAAGAACATTTTAATGAAAGGAATCATTTTAATGTGGCAGAACATTTTAATGTAACAGAACATTTTAATGTAAAGAATATTTTCAAATAAAGATTCTTTTAAAATAAAGAATTTTTTAAAATAACGAATATTTTAAAATAATATTCAGTGAAGAATAAAATCATGATTTCGATGTCCGTCTTTAGATGGACACAAAAATATGAAGCCAATTAAGTAGCAAACACCATTTTTAACCCGAATGGGTTTATCGATCGATTTTATTCATTTTATAATGAATATCAAAATGAAGTGATTTCAAAATTTAATATTTGGAAAATATTGTCATTTTAATAAGATAAAGATATAGAATATTCAATTTTGATTCAAAATTGAAAATGTAGTTGGAATCGTTTTAAAACGAATTTATAAATAATTTATAAACAGGTTTTAAATGGAAATCGACAAAATATATATCATATATATTGTATATATTTACTGGTTTGAATAGAACGCGCCGTGCAGCGAACGTTCGCGAATTTCGACAATTAACTTCAAATTGGCGTAAAGGGAGACCCGACCGCCGGATTCTCCTAAAACCGAAACCGTTGGGTTCGTATCGAAAAGAGATTTCCAATGAATATAAGAGATCTGAAATCTAATGGTTAGATTTTAAAATATGTCCAAATCAATTTTGGAAAAGGTCGCTGTAAATGCAGTTCGGTGGCCGTTATTGGAAACCGACTGTACGAGTTTGATAAAATTATTAAATATATGGAAAAATTATGGAAAATCATAATAAGTGATTTGAAAGTTTTGGATGAAAAATTCATTATTTGAAAAGATAAAAATTTATTTTTATCGAAATAAACTAGTTATTAACTAGAATAAAAATCCAATTAATTAATATTTAATTGGAATTAAGGAGAATAAATTGGATTTTGGGTTGTCGTGAACGGTGTCTTTATTAACATTGTTCTTAAACCTCGATTAGAAAAGAATAAATCTTTAAAATAAGATTTAATGAAAATTTCCAATTAATGTTTAATTGGAATTAAATAGAATATAATTTTGGAATTTATAAATCTTTTAATTAAGATTTTTAGAGTTTCCAATTATATTTAGTAATTGGAATAAAATGAAATGTGAATTGGGTTTATTGTAACTGTGTTTTTAACGACATTTGTTCTTTAACCCAATTAACAATGAAAATATAATTTGGAATTTATAACTCTTTTATTAAGATTTAAATGGAAAATTTCCAAAGCAAAGTTTCCCAATTTAATATATTAAATTGAAATTGAATGGAATTCGATTTAATAATAATCGAGATGAGCTTCTGTGAATGAAGATCGTTACTATATATGGAATTTAAAAGGCTTTGCTGTTATTCCATTTATATTATCATTCTGATACGGGAATTTATATCGATTATATATTGATCTGATTTCTATGAAGATTCAGTTTATTGGAAGATGATTTTGGGTTTATCGTGAACAATGTTTTTAAATAACATTTGCTCTTTAACCCAGTTAAAAGATAAGATTAATTTCTTAAATTTGAATAATCATTAGGTAATGATTTTTGACATTAAAACTAAACTAGGGTTTTAATGAACCTTTAATTAGATTAAAATGCGAAAGAGACAATTAAATTTGTTGAATTCTTGAAATGATCGAGAATGGAGTACCACCAGTTTTACACCAGGCGATAGTTAAATCTTTAATTAGATTTTAATGGAAAATGGTAATTAAATTTATCGTTAACACAGTGGGTGTTAGAAATGGAGTGCTACTAGTTTTTCTCCATGGGATGAATAGGTTGGGATTGGGATAATAAATAATAAATGATTACTTCGGTAAGGTTCGTTAATCCTGACTAGCGAATAAACCTTAATTTGGTTTAGACTTGATAAAGGATAAAATAAAATCTTTTGAAATGAGATCCATAGGAAGATTAAAAAATAAATTTAAAGAATTTATCTTTGATAAAATTAATGGGAACCTTTCCCTAATAATGTGAATATTTTATTAAGAGAATATTCTAAATTGGAATGAGGCGTATGGTGTTTTTATAGCACTTAATTATAAAATACGCGAATTATTCGGAAAGACCGGGTTTAACCCATTATGAATAATTACTACGACGACCAAGAGTCGAAGATGAAGACGATGGTTGAAGATCGAAGTTCTTCACATAGTTTGAATTATTACCGATGTCTTGATTGGGCCGTACACCCAAGACAAGGTAATATGTGGTGATCATCCAGACGTACTTGGAGATCGACGGATATGCGAGGATCTCTCTCCTTTATTGGACATATGGGACGAGGAATAAGGTGCCTCTGATTTCGTTCAGACCCAGAACGGACTTGTAAATGGATAGTATATCTGACGTTGTATTCCTTTATGCTGTATTAGTTGATCTCTGCTAAATATATATCTGTTTGGTGGCAGATAATTTATTCTCTTGCTTAAAACCCTTCTCTGAGATGTACGAGCTTAGAGGTTATATATTGGCAGAAATCAATGGTATGGTATGGATTGACAATGTGGCATTCTAAGATGCAAATGATCAAGGCTTTTGTTGAAAAGTAGAGTCTTGTGGATGATGATCAAATCACAGCTTTAATTAGCATAGCTTTGTGTATAACGTTACTTCGCGAACTTCACACCCGGTATGAACCAGAAACGGGAGAGGACGGCAGGGAGGGCATTGCGTTTCTTTCTAGCTAAGAGGGGTGTCTGGGTTTTGCAAGCCCAGGAATTTTACTCATGTGAATGTTACTTATTATTACTTGATGGATAGAGAGGCACCTCGGATATTGTTATGGTCGGCATTACTGACCAGATTTTACGCCCCATAGGGCGGGAAACGCATTGCTTCGGAATTATGAATCCACCACCGCACTTAGTGTGGACCGGCCCTACATGTTACCTAAGGCGCACTCGAGCTCTGAGGCTGAGACATAGGATAGATTATCTCGAATCCGGTAAGGACGATCCCTTGCCTTGGTTCATAGATGGAATTCCAACTTCCAATACGACATCATGCAGTTTTGATTGAAGAACTTGTATGGCGACATGATATATGGTACTCATGCCGTCTATGATTGATACATTTATATTCGAAGTTGTTTTAAACACTATGTACTAATAATAATATCAAAATAATTTGTTTTACACGTACGAAGCATGTTTGGCTATTATAAGGTAAAACTCTAACCTCCGGCTTGCGTTGCATTGTGTGACGGGGCCTGAGTCTTATAATAGCTTCGTTTTTCTAAAAAGCATTGCGTTATTTTTTTTTAAACTAAGATTCATGTGGAGAAAACCCATTTTGTGTTATACGGCATGGTCCCATGATATCCCCACTTTTAAATTTAAGATTAATAACTGTTTTGAGTTCTCACACCAGTCCCATGACTGACCTAGAGTTTATTGTTTTAAGCTAAACTCTGGGTGCCCCTATTTTCTACATGGGCAGCTAGTAGTTTTGGTTTTGCAGATATTATATTCACAGGATCCTAGTTTACAGCTGAAGCGATATTCGGAAAGCTCTGTATCCGTGTATTTCTTTCAGTTGTATTTTGTATTATTTTTCCACTGCTATGTATTTTAAAATGTATTTTAAATCTCTGATATTGTATTTCCATTGTGTAATATTTGTTCATACTCTGTTATATTCTTGTACTCTGATGTAAATTGTTATAATAACAATGAAATGTTCTTTTGTTTGTGTTCTGATTTGCCTTGTTCTCAATTCAATCCATACTTCCATTTACGGGGAAGTTTGGGTCGTTTCACGTAATAACCCGAAAATCTGAGCCAGTTTAAAATTTTTATTTTGGCAATTTTAATGAATGTTGCACATTTAAAATGAATTATTTTAAATAATATCGACGAGAAATTTATTTTGAATATAATTCGAAAGTATATATTTATACGTGTCGTCGTTAGAATATAAATAATTATATATAATTATAAATAGAATTGAAAATGGCGCGGTAGTTCGATAATTCGATTTCAAACTTCAATTGAATGTACCGGGTGCAAAACAATCCGGATTTTAGTGAAACCAAAAACATTAGGATCTAATTGATAATACATTTCCAACGAATCCGAAAAATCGAGATTTCATAGCGGGAATCAAAAGATATGTCCAGTTGAAAATTCTGAATAGTCGCTATGGAATTCAGGCCCTTAAAAATGGGAATTTTGCAAACGACCTCGGATTTCGACGAAACCACTTTTGTTGGGTCCGCAGTGTCAAATAATTGCTAGATTCCAAATTTCATAATTTTTCGAATCAATATGTGAGCGTGGCAAAGGAAAACGCGTTTGACCAGTTTTAGTTGATTTAAATCAACTGGAAATTGGCCATTTTTCATACGGTCTCAGAATTCGACGAAACTAGTTTTGTTAGGACCGTATCGTCAATACGAAGCTAGAAAATATTTTTCTGCAATGTATCGAGTTAGTATGTGACCCCAGTAAATTGAAATGCGTGTTCAAATTCAATATATAGAGTTATATGTTGATTTCGACGGAAACGGATCGAAACGATCGAATCAGCTTATGATACATATCCCATTGTGTTTGGAATGGGGGTAAAACGCTATAGACGACAGGCGGTGGGTTCGATTTCGAGTTTGAAATAAAAAGTTGCTTTTTGAAAATTAAAATTAATTAAATAAATATATCTATATATATCCCTACCTTTCTCTGAGTCAACGTTCATTTAAAATAAATTAAAAAAAAGAAAAAGAAAAGGGGAATCGCGCTTCAAGCCCTAGCCACCGTCGACGATGGCTGCTCCACCGCCTCGCACCGCGTGCCGCCTCTCCAGCTAGGTCGCGCCACCTCTGACCCCTCCCCCTTCTCTCTCCTCATCCCCCCATTCGAACCCTAACCCGTAAACCCCTGCACCCCGTCGCTCCAGTGCCAAAGACCACCACCGCAGCACCCCCTCGCATCCGGCCATCATCTCCGACCACCCCATCCTCTCCAGCGCCGGATTTGAAGACCCCAACCCCAAAACCCCCCAAATCAATTTGAAACAGCCACTGGAAGGACCCCCACCACTGTCGATCGTCGCTGCACCCTCCCCCTCGTCAACCTCAGCCCCTCCCTTCGCAAACCGGTGAGCTCTTGTTTATTTTTATTTACTTTATTTTATTTTATTTATTTAAAATCTGAAAATATAGACAAATAGAAAAGTTAGATTTTTTTAAAATAGAAAAGATTAGATTTTTAAAATAGAAAAGATTAGATTTTTAAAATAGAAAAGATTAGATTTTTGAAATTTGAAAAGGCGAAATCTTTATATTTGAAAAGGCGAAATCTTTGCGAAATCTTTATATTTGAAAAGGCGAAATCTTTATATTTGAAAAGGCGAAATCTTTATATTTGAAAAGGCGAAATCTTTATATTTGAAAAGGAGAAATCTTTATCTATATAGTAGCGTTGTAAAAATATAATTTTTTTCTATATAGTAGCGGGGTGGAAATAGAATTTTATCCATATAGCGTGATTATAAAAATTCGATTTTTATATATTGAATAGCGAAGTGAAAATTCGATTTTTATATATTGAATAGCGAAGTGAAAATTCGATTTTTAAATATTGAATAGCGAAGTGAAAATTCGATTTTTATATATTGAATAGCAAAGTAAAAATTCGATTTTTATATATTGAATAGCGAAGTAAAAATTCGATTTTTATATATTGAATAGCGAAGTGAAAATTCGATTTTTATATATGTAGTGACTACGGGCGACGAAAGTGGCAAAATGCGAGAACGACGAAGATTTCTACATAGAAAGAGTCGGGATGTTTGGATAGCTATTGGTGAGAACTTCTCACCTTTCAAAATTTCTTTTTCTAGTTATATATATACTAGGATGCAGACGGTGTTTAGTAGCACCCGACACCCGTCATCCACAGACCATGGATGGCTTGTTTGTTAAATTGTTTGGATGTGTAGTTGGTTAGTTTATTTGGTTGGAATTGAATTGATTGGTGAAATGAATGGATTTGATTGATGTGTGAATGGCGTGGGCCTTCACTAGACCGGGGATAAGGCTAGGCCTTGTCCCGTTTCTAGTATCGTGCCGTTATGCCGCCGAAATTTTCTAAAATAAGTTACAAAAATAAAAAGATCATTTTTATTTTGTAAATGAACTGAATAAAAATTCATGTGTTAAAATAAAATATTTTATCGATAAAAATATAATTTTTAACGTGAATGTGAATAAATAAATATTCATTTACAAACCGGATGGTTTGTTTATGTACACCTATTTGAAGGACATTGATTGGGACGATAAATTTTACACATCGCCCAACTGCACAAATAAAATCTGTGTTTGCTGATTTGAAACCCCACACGGGTATTGGGATAAAATACGACATACACTAATCCCAATAATTGGTTGTATGTCGA
Source organism: Allium sativum (assembly GCA_030737875.1). Taxonomy (NCBI): domain Eukaryota; kingdom Viridiplantae; phylum Streptophyta; class Magnoliopsida; order Asparagales; family Amaryllidaceae; genus Allium; species Allium sativum. Next base: position 991,062,544 of record CM060912.1, on the reverse strand, counting down.
TCGATTGATTGACAGGCTGTTATAAGCGTTAAATATCTATATTTGATGCTTATACAGTGTAGTGCACTTTGGATGATGGTTGATTGTTTATCGTTTCTATTATATGCATGTGTTGTATGGAATCCATATAATTAACTTTATATGGTAATTGATTGGGCCTCATTCCAATTTAGAAGATAAAGAATATTATAAAATAAAGGTTCATGTGTTGACTGTACTCATCCGTTGAGATTAGTCATGTGTTGAACGAAGTATTTTAACAATAAAATTTACATCTTTATCATTATAAAATAAAGGTTCATGTGTTGACTGTACTCATCCGTTGAGATTAATCATGTGTTGAACGAAGTATTTTAACAATAAAATTTACATCTTTATCACATTTCATTTGGTATTAGAGCTTTGGTTTACAGAGCTCGAGAACAAGACACATTAGAACCGAACGAAAGAATTCATCAGAGATTGGATTAGTAATATCCAATGAGAATAACTCATTAGTGATAGGATCAGTAGTATCCTAGAATGAGTTCGAAGAGTATTATTTTAAAGAAAAAAGCAAATTTTGTTTTGGAAATCTAAATCCTATTATACATATTTTAGTATTTTATTTTATTTTATTTTGGACAATCGAGTATATGAAGATTTTGCATATACGCGTCGCAAACGTATATTCGAAGTCTCAAATATAATGGATGCATATAGAATCACACTCTAGTCGCCCCGAGATGACTATGATGATACTGGTGATTGACATGTCAGCATCAGTAGTCTATGTTCGAGTTTCAAAAGTGGGATATCTATATATTTCCAATTGACTGTTGTGAGAACCAAAACTAGCTAGGATTTATTGCTGTGATTTGCACTAAAAATACGATTTTTGACTATATATAAAAGTTACGTATACTTGAAAAGTTAATCACCTAATTGATTGCTGGTTATGATGTTTGATAATTAGTTTGACTAATTAAAACATTGGAAGGATAATTAATTTAACCAATATAAGTAAGAATGATGAATTTAGCTAAATCGAATTTAATATTGAACTGAATTGAAAATTTATTAGAATTGAAAGTTGAGTTGACTAGTAAAACAACTTTCAGCCTCGTTCCTTTTCGAGAATGAAAAGATTTTAAGTGGGGGAGATTGTAACAACCCGGAAAATCAGAACCAATTAAAATTTTTATTTTAACAATTTTAATGGATTTTTAATATTTAAAATAATATATTTATTTTAAATAATAACGACGTAAAAATTATTTTAATCGAAGTTAGACTGAATAATTTTATTTTAATTATAAAACGAGCCCGAAATAGCGCGACAGTTTGAAATTTCGATTTCAAATTTCAATTGAATGTACAGGATTCGAAATAAAGCGGATTTCAGAAAAACCAAAAATATTTAAATCTATTTAAAAATATCTTTCCAACGAATCTGAAAAATTGAAATTTCATAACGGGAATCAAAAGTTATGCCCAGTTTAAAATTCAGAATAGTCGCTATGGAATTTATACATATTTTTTAATATTAAAAGTAGCCATTTTACCAACGACCTCCATTTTTGACAAAACCACTTTTGTTGGATCCGGAATGTCAAATTATTGTTAGATTCCAATTTTCATAATTTTTTGAATTAATATGTGAGCATGGTAAATTTAAACGCGTTTGATCAAATCCGCTTGAATTTAATCGACTGGAAAATGGCCATTTTTCAAATGGTCTCCAAATTCGACGAAATTAGTTTTGTTAGGACCGTATCGACAAAAAAAGCTATATATAATTTTTATGTAATTTTTGGGGTCAGTATGTGGTCCCGGTAAATTAAAATGTACGTTCAAATTCAATATATATTGAATCATATTTTAATTTTGATGAAAACTGATCGTAACGGTCAAATTGGCTTACAGGAAGTATCCCATTGCGTCCGGAATGAGGGTATTTGGCTGGGGGCGACACTCGTTGGGTTTGATTTGGAGTTTATATCAACATACAGATATTTTTGGAAAATAAATAAATAAAAATATGCTATAAATACACTTCAATACACCGTATTTCGTATCCTTCCTAAACCTTAATGTATTGAGCCGCCGCTTTAATCCTTCAATGACCAGAATCGCCCCGCCTTCCTCCCACTCGTTCTCAAAATCCTTGCCACCATTTCAGAAACTACAACAACCAAATCAAAGAGCTCATCGAGCTTGTTCAGATCGACGGTCATGATTATAATTACTGTTGTGATTTGCGATAATTTGTGGCTCAAAGCCCGACACTTTTGCACGTGATTCGAGCATTAGAAGGGGATCGAGTTCAACATTCTTCCAGGAGGTGGATGGCGGCGCTGCGCCGCTTCGTGTGACGAAGTCTGATCAAGATCCGATCGTTCAGTAGGGCGCGATTTGTGGACGAAGCAATCGAGGTCAGGTTCGCTGATTCCTGAAAGAAGAAGACAAAGGGGTAATCCCCTTAGTTAACTTAATTAGTTATTTTAATTTAAATTTATGCAATTGATGTTTAAAAACATTGTCTTTAAAAATAAAAATAGAATTGTTTTAAAAAAATGGAATTGTTTTTAAAAAATATAAATAAGCTTGTTTTAAAATAAATAAATAAGATGGTTTTAAAATAAAAAAATATGGTTGTTTTAAAATATAAAAATAACTTTGTTTTGTAATAAAAGTTAACATTGTTTTATAATAAAAATTAACATTGATTTGTAATAAAAATTAAAATTGTTTTGAAATAAAAATTAACATTGTTTTGAAATGAAAATTAACATTGTTTTGTAACAAAAATTAACATTCTTTTGTAATAAAAATTAACATTGTTTTGTCATGAACATTAACAATGTTTTGTAATGAAAAAGAACATTGTTTTGAAATAAAAGGAACATTGTTGTTAATAATAAAATTTACATTGTCTGTAAAACGAATTTACAGTGTTTGTAAAATAAAATTTGCATTGTTCGTAAAATAAACATATGATTTTTATCATATATGTAGAACAACATTACAAATATGATTTTTAATACAAACTGTGTGAAATAGATTGCGTTGAGATCACGGTGAAGAACATTGCGTACTGGAGCAAAGTCAAGGTGAGAACTCCTCACTAAAAATTCTGCATGGTTAATTATTTATTTTCATAATTAATTTTTTTTATAGAATTGCCAGTGTAGATTTTTATCAGTTTTATTATTATAAATTGTATATGGTGCATGTTAGATCACTTTCTTCGTCCACAGACCATGGACAATTTAAATTGACTGTATTGTGTGATTGTTTATGATGTTGTGATGATTAACATATAAAAATAATGTTAATATTAATGTGGTGGTTGAAATTAAATTATAAATATTTATTAATAATTTAAACAGTGAAAATTGGATAAGTAGAAAAATAATTCAAACTGAATTAGATTTTGTTAAATTTATTAACAAATGATTTATTTAAATTCACTGTTGTTGTTGAAAATCCCACACCGGTATTGGGATGATATTTGACATACACTAGTCCCAATATTTAATTTTATGTCAATCGATGGATTGACAGTCTGTGATGAGCGTTATTTATTTATTTTAATGCCCACACAGTTGTCAATTTCACTTTGGATATGAATAGACTGTTTAATGATTATTTATCATTATTGTTGAATACATGCGGTGTGTGAAATCCATATAACTAAAATTACATGGTAATTGATTGAGTCGCATTCCGATTCAGAAATAAATAATATTTTATAATAAATAATGTTTTATGAATAATGTAGAATAAAATATCATTTTAGAATAAAATATCATTTTAGAATAAAATATCATTTTAGAATAAAATACTAGTTTAGAATAAAATAACATTTTTAGAATAAAAGAACATTTTTAATGTAAATAATGTAAAAGAATCATGTTAATGTAAAAGAATCATTTATATGTAAAAAGAACATTTTTATGAAAAAGAATCATTTATATGTAAAAAGAACATTTTTATGAAAAAGAATCATTTATATGTAAAAAGAAACATTTTTATGTATAAGAACCATTTTTATATAAAGAACATTTATAATGTAAATAATGTAAAAGAGACATTTTTATATAAAAGAACATTTTTTATATAAATGAACATTTATAATGTAAATAATGTAAAAGAGACATTTTTATATAAAAGAACATTTTTTTTATATAAAACAACATTTAGAATGTAAATAATGTAAAAGTGTCATTTTTATATAAAAGAACATTTCAATGTAAAAGAAACATTTCAATGAAAAGAATATTTTTATATAAAAGAATATTTAATGAAAGGAATCATTTTAATGTAACAGAACATATTAATGTAATAGAACATTTTAATGTAAAGAATATTTTAAAATAAAGAATCTTCTAAAATAAAGAATATTTTAAAATTAGGAATATTTTAAAATAATATTCAGTGAAGAATAAAATCATGATTTTGATGTCCGTCTTTATATGGACACAAAAAATATAAAAATATGAAGCCGATTATGTAGCAAACGCCATTTTTAACCCGAACGGGTTTATCGATAGATTTTATTCATTTTATAATGAATATCAAAACGAAGTGATTTCAAAATTTAATATTTGGAAAATATTAACATTTTAATGGGATAAATATATAGAATATTCAATGTTGATTCAAAATTGAAAATGAAGTTGGAATCATTTTAAAACGAACTTATAATTATTTTATAAATACATTTTAAATGGAAATCGACGAAATATACATAATATATATTATATATATTTAATGGCCTGAGTAGAACGCACCGTGCAGCGATCGTTCACGAATTTCGACCATTAACTTCAAATTGGCGTAACGGGAGATCCGATCGTCGGATTCTCCTAAAAGCAGAACCGTTGGGTTCGTATCGAAAAGATCTTACCAGTGAATATAAGAGATTTGAAATCTAACGATTAGATTTTAAAATATGTCCAAATCAATTTTGGAAAAGGTCGTTGTAAATGCAGTTCAGTGGCCGTTATTGGAAACCAACTGTACGGACCTTGATAAAATTATTAAATATATGGAAAATGAAATAACCCGGAAATCCGAGCCAATTTAAAATTTTTATTTTGGCAATTTTAGCGAATTTTGATTATTTAAAATGAATTATTTTGATTATTTAAAATGAATTATTTTAAATATTAACAACGAGAAATTTATTTTGAATAGAATTAGAACGTATATATTTATTTGAATCGGCGTTAGAATATAAATAAATATTTATAATTATAAATTGAATTGAAAATGGCGCGGTAGTTTGAAATTTCGATTTCGAAGTTCAATTGAATGTGCAGGATTCAAAATAAACCGGATTTTAGAGAAACCAAAAATATTTGAATCTATTTGAGAATATCTTTCCAACGAATCCAAAAAATTGAAATTTCATAGCGGGAATGAAAAGTTACGTCCAGTTGAAAATTTAGAATGGTCACTATGGAATTCTGGCCCTTAAAAATGGAAATTTTGCAAACGACCTCTGTTTTCGGTGAAACCACTTTTTTTGGATCCGTGATGTCAAATTATTGCTAGATTCCAATTTTCATAATTTTCAGAATCAATATGTGAGCGTGGCAAAGGAAAACGCGTTTGACAAGTTTCAGTTGATTTTAATCGACTGGAAAATGGCCATTTTTCAAACGGTCTCAAAATTCGATAAAATTAGTTTTGTTAGGATCGTATCATCAATACGAAGCTAGAAAATATTTTTCGGGAATTTTTACGGTCCGTATGTGACCCCAGTAGATTGAAAAGCGCATTCAAATTCAATATATAGATTTATATTTTGATTTTGATGAAAACTGGTCGAAGCAGTCGAATCAGCCTACGATACATATCCCATTGTGTTCGGAATGGGGGTAATTAGCTAGGGGAGACCGTTGATGGGTTCAATTTGGGGTTCAAATGAAAAAGTAACATTTTTGAAATAAAATAAAACAAATAAAATATATATTATAATAAAGGGGGGTTGACCTTCTCTCTCCCCTCAGTTCTTCCTGTCGTTCATTTTAAAACAAAGGAAAAAAAAACGAACCTGCCATTGCCAACGCTCCCCAGGCCGCCGCCTCCGGAGCCTCCACAGCCGCACGCCCTCTGACCAACGCCGCCCCCTCTTTCCCTCTCTCTCCTTTTCTCTCCTCCCTTTTTACCCGCAGACCCCCATTCCCCCGCAACCCTAGAAGCCACCGCCCCCCTACAGCACCATCGCGCCGCCACCGTCCTCTCCAGCTCTGCCGCCCTCCCAACTGGTCCCCCTATTTATCTCTGACACGCAAAACCCACCTCCCCCTTTCTTATCTGATCCGCAACCCCCCCCCCAAACGAAGGCCACCGCCAACTTCTGCCAACCACCTGCAACGCCTGACGCCCTCCCCCACCAAGCGGCGCCGCGGCCAAGACCAACTCCTCCTCCTTGAAGAAAAATCGTGAGTTTTATTGCTTTCAAACTCTGTTTTTCTTAATTTATTCAAATCAATTTTTATTTACTGTAAATACATTGCTATAAGGTTCTTAAAACTATAAAGTTGAGATTTTTAACTTAGAAAAGGTGAGATTTTTACATTAGAAAGCTTTGATTTTTATTTTCTTAAAAGCTATGATCTTTGTGTTAAAAATATACGATTTTTAAATTATATAAAATTCGATTTTTATATATAGAATTGTTAGATAAAAATATGATTTTTATAGCGATATTGAACATATAAAAATATGATTTTTAAGCGTTATAGAAATATAATCTTTATGTAGAAAGTATCGTTATAAAATTATAATCTGAAATATAAGTAGTGCTGTTAAAAATATGATTTTATCATATACCACGTGAAACAGATCTCGTTGGAAACACGACGAAGATTTTCTACCTATGATGAGTCGCGGTGTTTGGTTTAGCTAATCGGTGAGACTCCTCACTTTTAATTTATTTTCTAGCTGAAATATATACTAGAATGCAGACGGTGCTTAGCAGCACCCGATACCCGATGTCCACAGACCATGGATGGCTTGATTGTTTGATTGGTGTGTTGCGAAAATTGATTGTGTGATGTGGAATGGAATAAAATATTTTATAGTGGAAAATATCTTATAGTTAAAAATATAATTATTAACGTGTATATAAAATAAATATTCATAAACAAATCGGACGGTTGTTTATGTACACCCATTTGACTAATATTGATTGGGACGATAAATTTTATGCATCGCCCAACTGCACAAATAAAAATCAGTGTTTGTTGATTTGAAACTCCACACGGGTATTGGGATCATATTTGACGTACAGTAATCCCGATTGTTTAGTTGTATGTCAATCGATGGGTTAACAGACTGTGTAAGCGTTAATTATATTTAATGCATATGCAGTTGTGTGGTGCACTCTGGATGATGGTTGATGATTTATCGTTGTTATTATATACACGTGTTGTAGGGAATCCATATAATTAACATTGTATGGTAATTGATTGGGCCTCATTCCAATTTGGAAAATAAGGAATATTATAAAAGAAAATTCATGTGTTGAATAGAAAGAAAATTCATGTGTTGAATAGAATAGAAAATTCATGTGTTAAATAGAAATAAAATTCATATGTTGAATAGAATGAAAATTCATGTGTTGAATAAAAAGAAAATTCATGTGTTGAATAGAATATAATTTCATGTGCTGAATAGAATAAAATATTCATGTGTCGAATAAAAATATAAATTCATGTGTTGAATAGAATAAATATTCATGTGTTGAATAAAATATATATTCATGTGTTGAATAAAAATATGTATTCATGTGTTGAAGAAAATATTCATTTGTTGAATAGAATAACGAAGTTATTGAAATATATAAAGCCGTGTTGGTTAGATATGCGCCATTTTGACGCGAACGATATTTATATCGATTATATTCGTTTTTATAATGATTATAGAAAAGGAGGTGATTTCAAAATATAACATTTTGAAAATATTATCATTTATAGATTAATGATAGGGAATATTCAATTTTGATTAGAAATTGAATACGAAGTTGAAATCGTTTCGAAAACGAATTTAAAACGATTTATAAAATAAGTTTTGAAAGGAAATCGATGAAATATATATAATATATATTATATATATTAAATGGTTTGAATACAACGCGCCGCGGCAGTTCGCGAATTTCGACCACTGACTTCGAATGGATATTACGGGAGATCCGACCGTCGGATTCTCCTAAAACCAGAACCGTTGGGTTCGTATCGAAAAGTGCTTTATAACAAATATTAGTGATTTGAAAACTAACGGTTGGATTTGGACTCATGTCCAAATCAAATTTGGAAAAGGTCGCTATAAGTGCAGTTCGATGGCCGCTGATGAAAATCGACTGTATGAGCCTTAATAATAGTAATAATTTGTGTAAAATCATAAGAAATGATTTGGAAAGAATTGGGATGAAAAATTCCATATTTGAAAAGATAAAAATAGATTTTTATCGAAATGAACTAGTTCTGGACTAGAATTATAATCCCATTTATTTTTAAAATAAACAAAGTGGATTTGAAATGGTTTTGAGAATAACCAGAATTTCGAATATATATAAAGTGGAAATGGATTTGAATCGAAATTGTTTTTGGAATATTTTGATGTTGGATTTCGTGATTATACAGATATTGTTATGGAAATTTGAAAGATATATTTATATCGTTATTTCCAATACGATATTCGTTGGTCGTAGAATTTGATATTGAATATAAGCCGATATATTTTCTATTCAGAGCCTTATATTTGATATCAAACTGGATTTGGGGTTTATCGTGAGCTATGTTTAAATGACATTGGTTCTTTAACCCAGTTAAAGACAGGATATTGACTTTTGGGAAGATTAAAACTAAGTGGAGTATTAATGAATCTTTAATTAGATTGAAAAGATCGAGAATAGAGTATCACCAGTTTGGCTCCAAGCGATAGTTGAATCTTTAATTAGATTTGAACGTGAAATGATAATTGAATTTATCGATAACACCGTGGTGTTAGATATGAAATATTACTAGTTTTGCTTCATGAGATGAATAGGTTGGGATTGGGAAATTAAAACAAATGATTACTTCGGTAGGCTCGTTAATCCCGACTAGTTTGGATAAACCATAATTTGGTTTGAATTGAGATTCAAAGGAAGATTAAAGAATAAATTTAAAGAATTTATCTTTGATAAAATTAATGGAAACCTTTCCCAAAGTATAAGAATATTTGAATAAAAGAATATTCTGAATTGGAATGAGGCGTATGTTGTGTTTGTGTAACACTTGCTCATTATATACGCGAGTTATTCAGAAAGACCGGGGTTATCCCATTATGAATAACTGATTCGACGATGTGTTGAGGATGAAGACGGTGGTCGAAGACCGGAGGTCTTCACGTCGTTTGGATAATTACCGATGATCTTGATTGGGCTGTGCACCCAAGAGGAGGGAATCAGTGGGTGATCGTCCAGACGTACTTGGAGATCGATGGATATGCGAAGTACAAGGTGCCTCGGGTTTCGTTCAGACCCAGAACGAACTTGTAAATGGACTCCGTGTCTGACATTGGATTTTATTCTGTGTGATTGATTTCTATTAAATATATATCTGTTTGGCGATGGAGAATTTATTCTCTTGCTTAACGCCATTCTCTGAGACGTACGAGCTCAGAGGTTATATATTGATGGATATCAATCGCATGGAGTGAATTGCCTGTGTGGCATGCGTAAGTGGCAAATGATCAAGGCTTTTGTTGAAAAGCAAAGTCTTGTGGTTGATGATCAAAGCACAGCCTGTGTGGCACATCTTTTTGTAGCGTTAATTCGCGAGCCTCACACCCCGGTGTGAACCAGAAACGGGAGAAGGACCTCAGGGAGGACATGCGTTTCTTTCTAGCTAGAAGTGACGTCAGTGGTTTTACACGCCCTGACGAGTTTGACTTATGTGGTTGTTGGGTTGCGAGGCACCTCGGATATATCGATGACTATGTGGAGCCGATGGAGTCAATGGACTCATTGACACCCCATAGGGTGGGGAAACGCAATGTTCAGGCATTTTAATCCACATCGGTGGACCGACCCTGACGATCCAAAGGCTTGACTGAGTACTTGCCTGAGGGGCAGGCTAGAGCGTCTCGAATTCTATAGAGGAAGATCCCTTGCCTCGGTTCACAGATGGAAATCCAACTTCCAATACGTGACTTTGCGGTTTTGATTATAGAACCTATATATGGAGACATAGTGGTATGGGGCACTTATGCCGACTATGATTGAAACTTATGATTGAAATTGTTTTGACACTATGCACTTATAATAGTAACAAATGATTTGTTTTTAACGTACCAAGCATGTTTGGCTATTATAAGGGAAAACCCTATCCCCTGGCTTGAGTTGCACTGTGTGATAGGACCTGGGTCTTATAATAGCTTCATTTTTCCAAAAAGCATTGCGCTGTTTTGATATGTGCACTGGTATTCTTGGAAGGAAACCCGCTCGGTGTTATAGGGCGTAGTCCCTTGATATATCTGATTTAAAGTAATGTTTTAAATAACTGTTTTAGTTCTCACAACAGTCACATGACTGACCTAGAGTTTATTGTTTTAACCTAAACTCTGGGTGCCCTTATTTTCGACACGGATAGCTAGTAGTTTTGGTTTTACACATTTATTTTCACAGGATCCTGATTTACAACTGAAGAGGTATTCGGAAAGCTCTGTATCCATGTATCTGTTTTCAGTTGTGCTTTGTATCATTTTCCGCTGCGATGTATTTAAATGTAATTTAAATCTCCGATATTTTCTGTGTAATATTTATTCGTACTCTATATATTCTGGTATTCTGATGGAATTGTTGTAATAAACAATGAAATGTTCTTCTTTTTGCGTTCTGATTTGTTGTGTTCTCAAAACAATCAGGCGTTTCGAACGGTCTCGGTCGGTTTAGCGATCGATTCGGCTCGAGCGAAATTTCTTGTTGTCACATGTGGTATCAGAGCTTTGGTTTACACAGCTCGGAGAACAAGACACGTTAGAACCATACGAAAGAATTCATCAGAGATTGGATTAGTAATATCCAATGAGAATGACTCGTTAGAGATGGGACCAGTATTATCCTAGGACGATTGTGAAGAGTGATGTTTTTAAAATAAAATCGAAAACAAGTTTTTTTTTTTGAAAATTTAAACCTTATTCAGCGTATTTGAATATTTATTTGTATTGAATTTGGACAATCCAGTATATAAAGATTTTGCGTATACATCTGATCCGCGTGTATTTGAAGTTTTAATATACTGGGTAGATATAGAATCACACTCTAGTCGCCCGAACATGGTCCTGATGATGAAGTATACCATCACCAGTATTTATTTTCGAGTGACAAAAGTGAGATATCTATGTATTTCCATTAGACCGGTGTGAGAACCAAAACTTACATAGGATTTTTTGTTCTGATTTGGCATCGAAAATCTGATTTTTGGACTATGTATCAAAATTATGAATTTGAAACGTTAATCAACTAATTGATTACTGGTTGTGTTGTTTGATTATTGTTTGATTAATTAAATGTTGAAACTTTAGCCAAATTGAACCAGATAGTGGATTGTATTGAAAATTAGTCGCATTTGCATGCATATACATGTACTTACATTGAACAGGTCATAGCAAGGAAGCTAGAGAAGAGGAATAAAATTGTTTGCCCGATAAATAGGTACATGTTTATTGTATTTCTTGGGTTTTGATGATTTTATGAGCCGATTGGCTAGCCTCTTGGCTGTTTCTTTTTCTTTTTGGATTAATGAGGGCCATGGGAGGCTATTTGAAATATCCCGAAGCTCCCGGTGCAGGGGAGGTTATGGTGAAATTTTTCGAAAATTTAGGGTGTTAGCCAAATTTTTGAAAAATTCGAAAAGTTCTTAGAAACTGAAAAGTTGAAGAACTTAAGCCATATTGAAAATAATGAAAGTTGAGTTGGTTTGTAAAACAACTTTCGGCTTCGTTCCTTTTCGGGGACGAAAAGTTTTAAGTGGGGAGATTGTAATAACCTGGAAATCCGAGCCAATTTAAAATTTTTATTTTGGCAATTTTAGCGAATTTTGACTATTTAAAATGAATTATTTTAAATAATAACGACGATAAATTTATTTGGAATAGAATTAGAACGTATATATTTATTTGAATCAGCATTAGAATATAAATAATTATTTATAATTATAAATTAAATTGAAAATGGCGCAGTAGTTTGAAATTTCTATTTCGAAGTTCAAATGAATGTGCAGGATTCAAAATAAACCGGATTTTAGCGAAACCAAAAATATTTGAATCTATTTGAAGAATATCTTCCCAACAAATCCGAAAAATTGAAATTTCATAGCGGGAATTAAAAGTTACGTCGAATTGAAAATTCAGAATAGTCACTAAGGAATTCTGGCCCTTAAAAATGGAAATTTTGCAAACGACCTCAGTTTTCGACGAAACCACTTTTGTTGGATCTGTGATGTCAAATTATTGCTAGATTCCAGTTTTCATAATTTTCTAAATCAATATGTGAGCGTGGAAAGGAAAACGCGTTTGACCAGTTTCAGTTGATTTTAATCGACTGGAAAATGGCCATTTTTCAAACGGTCTTAGAATTCGATGAAATTAGCTTTATTAGGACCGTATCGTCAATACGAAACTAGAAAATATTTTTTGGGAATTTTTAGGGTCCGTATGTGACCCCAGTAAATTGAAAAGCGCGTTCAAATTCAATATATAGATTTATATTTTGATTTTGACGAAAAATGGTCGAAATAGTCGAATCAGCCTACGATACATATCCCATTGTGTTCGGAATGGAGGTAATTAGCTAGGGGCGACAGTTGTTGGATTCGATTTGGGGTTCAAATGAAAAAGTAACTTTTTATGAAATAAAATAAAATAAATAAAATATATATTATAATAAAGGGGGGGTTGACCTTCTCTATCTCTCCTTAGTTGTCCCCATCGTTCATATTAAAACAAAGAAAAAAGATACGAACCCGCCATCACCAATGCTCCCCAAGCCGCCGCCTCTGGAGCCTCCACCGCCGCACGCCCTCTAACCAACGCCGCCCCCCTCTTTCCCTCTCTCTGCTTTTCTCTCCTCCCTTTTTACCTGCAAACCCCCATTCCCCCGCAACCCTAGAAGCCGTCGCCGCCCCTACAGCACCACCGCGCCGCCACCGTCCTCTCCAGCTCCGCCGCCCTCCCATCTGGTCCCCCTTTTCTTCTCCGACGCGCAAATCCGACCTCCCCCTTTCCGATCTGATCCGCAACGCCCCCCTCAAAATGAAGGCCACCGCCCACTTCCGCCAACCACCTGCAACGCCTGACGCCCTCCCCCACCAAGCGGCGCCGCGGCCAAGACCATCTCCTCCCCTTTGAAGAAAAATCGTGAGTTTTATTGCTTTCAAACTCTATTTTTTTATTTATTCAAATCAGTTTTTATTTACTGTAAATACATTGCTATAAGGTTCTTAAAACTATAAAGTTGAGATTTTTAACTTAGAAAAGGTGAGATTTTTACATTAGAAAGCTTTGATTTTTATTTACTTAAAAGCTATGATATTTGTGTTAAAAATATACGATTTTTAAATTATATAAAAATTCAATTTTTAATATATAATAGCTAGATAAAAATATGATTTTTATAGCGATATTGAACATATAAAAATATGTTTTTTAAGCGTTATAGAAATATAATCTTTATGTAGAAAGTAGCGTTATAAAATTATAATCTGAAATATAAGTAGTGTTGTTAAAAATATGATTTTATCATATACCACGTGAAACAGATCTCGTTGGAAACACGACGAAGATTTTCTACCTATGATGAGTCGCAGTGTTTGGTTTAGCTAATCGGCGAGACTCCTCACTTTTAATTTATTTTCTAGCTGAAATATATACTAGGATGCAGACGGTGCTTAGCAGCACCCGACACCCGACGTCCACAGACCATGGATGGCTTGATTGTTTGATTGGTGTGTTGTGAAAATTGATTGTGTGATGTGGAATGGAATAAAATATTTTATAGTGGAAAATATTTTATAGTTAAAAATATAATTATTAACGTGTATATAAAATAAATATTCATAAACAAATCGGACGGTTGTTTATGTACACCCATTTGACTAATATTGATTGGGACGATAAATTTTATGCATCGCCTAACTTCACAAATAAAAATATGTGTTTGTTGATTTGAAACCCCACACGGGTATTGGGATGATATTTGACGTACGCTAATCCCGATTGTTTAGTTTTATGTCAATCGATGGGTTGACAGACTGTGTAAGCATTAGTTATTTATATTTAATGCATATGCAGTTGTGTGGTGCACTCTGGATAATGGTTGATGATTTATCGTTGCTATTATATACATGTGTTGTAGAGAATCCATATAATTAACATTATATGGTAATTGATTGGGCCTCATTCCAATTTGGCAAATAAGGAATATTATAAAAAAAATTCATGTGTTGAATAGAATAGAAAATTCATGTGTTGAATAGAAAGAAAATTCATGTGTTGAATAGAAAGAAAATTCATGTGTTGAATGGAATATAAATTCATGTGTTGATTAGAATAAAATATTCATGTGTCGAATAAAAATATAAATTCATGTGTTGAATAGAATAAATATTCATGTGTTGAATAAAATATATATTCATGTGTTGAATAAAAATATATATATATTCATGTGTTGAAGAAAATATTCATTTGTTGAATAGAATAACGAAGTTATTGAAATATATAAAGCCGTGTTGGTTAGATATGCGCCATTTTGAAGCGAACGATATTTATGTCGATTATATTCGTTTTTATAATGATTATAGAAAAGGAGGTGATTTCAAAATATAATGTTTTGAAAATATTATCATTTATAGATTAATGATACGGAATTTTCAATTTTGATTAGAAATTGAATATGAAGTTGAAATCGTTTCGAAAACGAATTTAAAACAATTTATAAAATGCGTGTTGAAAGGAAATCGATGAAATATATATAATATATTATTATATATATTAAATGGCCTAAATACAACGTGTCGCGCTGCGGTAGTTCGCGAATTTCGACCATTGGTCAATGGATATTACAGGAGAAACGACCGTCGGATTCTCCTAAAACCGGAACCGTTGGGTTCGTATCGAAAAGTACATTCTAACAAATATTAGATATTTTAAATCTAATGGTTGGATTTGGAATTATGTCCAAATCAAATTTGGAAAAGGTCGTTGTAAGTTCAGTTCGATGGCCTTTGATGAAAATCGACTGTACGGGTCTTGATAAAATTATTAAAAATAGTAATAAATTGTGTAAAATCATAAGAAATGATTTGGAAAGAATTGGGATGAAAAATTCCATATTTGAAAAGATAAAAATAGATTTTTATCGAAATGAACTAGTTTTGGACTAGAATTATAATCCCATTTATTTTTAAAATAAATACAGTGGATTTGAAATGGTTTTGAAAATAACAAGAATTTCCAATATATATAAAGTGGAAATGGATTTGAATCGAAATTGTTTTTGGAATATTTCGATGTTGGATTTCGTGATTATATAGATATTGTTATGGAATTTTGAAAGATATATTTATATCTTTATTTCCAATACGATATTTGTTGGTCATAGAATTTGATATTGAATATAAGCCGATATATTTTCTATTCAGAGCCTTGTATTTAATATCAAATTGGATTTGGGGTTTATCATGAACTGTGTTTAAATGACATTGGTTCTTTAACGCAGTTAAAGACAGGATATTATTTTTTAGGAAGATTAAAACTAAGTGGAGTTTTAATGAATCTTTAATTAGATTGAAATGATAGAGAATGGAGTATCACCAGTTTTGCTCCAAGCGATAGTTGAATCTTTAATTAGATTTGAACGTGAAATGGTAATTGAATTTATCGATAACACTGTGGTGTTAGATATGAAGTATTACCAGTTTTACTTCATGGAATGAATAGGTTGCGATTGGGAAATTAAAACAAATGATTACTTTGGTAAGGTTCGTTAATCCCGACTAGTTTGGATAAACTATAATTTGGTTTGAATTGATATTCAAAGGAAGATTAAAGAATAAATTTAAAGAATTTATCTTTGATAAAATTAATGGGAACCTTTCCCAAAGTATAAGAATATTTGAATAAAAGAATATTCTAAAATGGAGTGAGGCGTATGTTGTGTTTGTGTAACAATTGTTTATTATATACGCGAGTTATTTTGAAAGGCCGGGGTTATCCCATTATGAATAACTGATTCGACGATGTGTCGAGGATGAAGACGGTGGTCGATGAACGGAGGTCTTCACGTCGTTTAGATAATTACCGATGATCTTGATTGGGCTGTACACCCAAGAGGAGGGAATCAGTTGGTGATTGTCCAGACGTACTTGGAGATCGATGGATATGTGAGGTACAAGGTGCCTCGGGTTTCGTTCAGACCCAGAACGAACTTGTAAATGGACTGTGTGTCTGACATTGGATTTTATTTTGTGTGATTGATTTCTATTAAATATATATCTGTTTGGCAGCGGAGAATTTATTCTCTTGCTTAACACCCTTCTCTGAGACGTACGAGCTCATAGGTTATACATTGATGGATACCAATCGCATGGAGTGAATTGCCTGTTTGGCATGCCTAAGTGGCAAATGATCAAGGCTTTTGTTGAAAAGCAAAGTCTTGTGGTTGATGATCAAAGCACAGCCTGTGTGGCACAGCTTTGTGTAGTGTTAATTCGCGAGCCTCACACCCCGGTGCGAACCAGAAATGGGAGAAGGACCACGGGGAGGACATGCGTTTCTTTCTAGCTAGAAGTGGCGTTAGTGGTTTTACACGCCCGGATGAGTTTGACTTATGTGGTTGTTGGGTTGCGAGGCGCCTCGGATATATCGGTGACTATGTGGAGCCGATGGAGTCAGTGGACTCATTGACACCCCATAGGGTAGGGAAACGCAGTGTTCAGGCATTTTAATCCACATCGGTGGACCGGCCCTGACGACCCAAAGGCTTGACTGAGTACTTGCCTGAGGGGCGGGCTAGAGCGTCTCGAATTCGGTAGAGGAGGATCCCTTGCCTCTGTTCGCAGATAGAAATCCAACTTCCAATACGTGACTTTGCGTTTTGATTGTAGAACCTATATATGGCGACATAGTGGTATGGGACACTTATGACGTCTATGATTGATACTTATGATTGAAATTGTTTTGACACTATGCACTTATAATAGTATCAAATGATTTGTTTTTAACGTACCAAGCATGTTTGACTATTATAAGGGAAAACCCTATCCCCTGGCTTGCGTTGCATTGTGTGATAGGACCTGGGTCTTATAATAGCTTCATTTTTCCAAAAAGCATTGCGCTGTTTTGATATATGCACCGGTATTCTTGGGAGGAAACCCGTTCCGTGTTATACGGCGTGGTCCCTTGATGTATCTGATTTAAGGTAAAGTTTTAAATAACAGTTTTAGTTCTCACACCAGTCACATGGCTGACCTGGAGTTTATTGTTTTAACCTAAACTCTGGGTGGCCTTATTTTCGACACGGGTAGCTAGTAGTTTTGGTTTTGCAGATTTATATTCACAGGATCCTGATTTACAGCTGAAGCGGTATTCGAAAAGCTTTGTATCCGTGTATCGGTTTTCAGTTGTGTTTTGTATTGTTTTCCGCTGCGATGTATTTAAACGTAACTTAAATCTCTGATATTTTTTGTGTAATATTTATTCATACTCTGTATATTCTGGTATTCTGATGGAATTGTTGTAATAAATAATGAAATGTTCTTCTGTTTGCATTCGAATTTGTCGTGTTCTCAAAACAATCAGGGGTTTCGAACGGTCTTGGTCGGTTTAGTGATCGATTCGGATCGAGCGAAATTTCTTGTTGTCACAGAAAAATTATGGAAAATCATAATAAGTGATTTGGAAAGTTTTGGATGAAAAATTCCATATTTGAAAAGATAAAAATTTATTTTTATCAAAATGAACTAGTTATTAACTAGAATAAAAATCCAATTAATTAATATTTAATTGGAATTAAAGAGAATAAATTGTATTTTGGGTTGACGTGAACGGTATCTTTAATAACATTGTTCTTAAACCCCGATTAGAAAAGAATAAATCTTTTAAATAAGATTTAAAGAAGTTTTCCAATTAATATTTAATTGGTATTAAATAGAATATAATTTTGGAATTTATAAATCTTTTAATTAAGATTATTAGAGTTTCGAATTATATTTAGTAATTGGAATAAAATGAAATGTGAATTGGGAATATTGTGAACTGTGTTTTTAACAACATTTGTTCTTTAACCCAATTAACAGTGAAAATATAATTTGGAATTTATAAATATTTTATTAAGATTTAAATGGAAAATTTCCAAAGTAAAGTTTTCCAATTTAATATATTAAATAGAAATTGAATGGAATTCGATTTAATAATATTTGAGATGAGCTTCTGTGAATAAAGACCGTTACTATATATGGAATTTAAAAGGCTTTGCCGTTATTCCATTTATATTGTCGGTCAGATATGGGAATACATATCGATTATATATTGATATGATTTCTGTGAAGATTCCATTTTGATGGACGATGATTTTGGGTTTATCGTGAACAATGTTTTTAAATAACATTTGTTCTTTAACCCAGTTAAAAGATAAGATTAATTTCTTAAATTTGTATAATCATTAAGTAATAATTTTTGACATTAAAACTAAACTTGGGTTTTAATGATTCTTTAATTAGATTAAAATGTGAAAGAGATAATTAAATTTATTGAATTCTTGAAATGATCGAGAATGGAGTACCACTAGTTTTACTCCAGGCGATAGTTAAATCTTTAATCAGATTTGAACAGAAAATGGTAATTAAATTTACCGTTAACACAGTATGTGATAGAAATGGAGTGCTACCAGTTTTGCCCTATGGGATGAATAGGTTGGGATTGGGATAATAAATAATAAATGATTACTTCGGTAAGGTTCGTTAATCCCGACTAGTGAATAAACCTTAATTTGGTTTA
The DNA here is from genome assembly GCA_030737875.1 of Allium sativum. NCBI lineage: Eukaryota > Viridiplantae > Streptophyta > Magnoliopsida > Asparagales > Amaryllidaceae > Allium > Allium sativum. The sequence goes on along the minus strand of CM060912.1, from coordinate 991,043,512 downwards.
GATTTGTTAAAAGATAAAATAAAATCTTTTGAAATGAGATCCGTAGGAAGATCAAAGAATAAGTTTAAAGAATTTATCTTTGATAAAATTAATGGGAACTTTCCCTAATAATGTGAATATTTTATTAAAAGAATATTCTGAATTGCAATGAGGTGTATGGTGTGTTTTATAGCACTTGATTATGAAATACGCGAATTATTCGGAAAGACGGGGTTTAACCCATTCTGAATAGTTACTACGACGACCAAAAGTTGAAGATGAAGACAGTGGTTGAAGACTAGAGTTCTTCGCATCGTTTGGATGATTACTGATGTCTTGATTGGGCCATACACCCAAGACAAGGTAATAAGTGGTGATCATCCAGACGTACTTGGAGATCGACGGATATGCAAGGACCTCTCTCCTGTATTGGACATATGGGACGAGGAACAAGGTGCCTTTGGTTTCGTTCAGGCCCAGAACGGACTTGTAAATGGATAGTACGCCTGACGTTGTATTCCTTTATGTTGTATTCGTTGATCTCTGCTAAATATATATCTGTTTGGTGGAAGAGAATTTATTCTCTTGCTTAACACCCTTCTCTGAGACGTACGAGCTTAGAGGTTATATATTAGCAAAAACCAGTGGCATGGTATAGATTGACAATGTGGCATGCCAAGATGCAAATGATCAAGGCTTTTGTTGAAAAGCAGAGTCTTGTGGATGGTAATCAAAGCACATCTTTAATTAGCATAGCTTTGTGAATAGCGTTACTTCGTGAGTTTCACACCCTGATATGAACCAGAAACGGGAGAGGACGACAGGGAGGGCATTGCGTTTCTTTCAAGCTAGGAGGGGTGTCATGGTTTTGCAAGCCCGGGCATTTTACTCATGTGGATGTTGCTTATTATTACTTGATGGATTGAGAGGCACCTCGAATATTGTTATGGTCGACATTACTGACCAGATCTCACGCCCCATAAGGCGGGGAAATGCATTGCTCAGGAATTATGAATCCACCATCGCACTTAGTATGGACCGGCCCTACATGTTACCTAAGGCGAACTCGAGCTCTTAGCCTGAGACATGGGCTGGATTGTCTCGAATCCGGTAAGGACGATCCCTTGCCTTTGTTCATAGATGGAAATCTAACTTCCAATATGACATCATGCGGTTTTGATTGTAGAACTAGTATGGCGACATGATATATGGTACTCATGCCGTCTATGATTGATACATTTATATTCGAAGTTGTTTTAAACACTATGCACTAATAATAATATCAAAATAATTTGTTTTATATGTATTTAGCATGTTTGGCTATTATAAGGTAAAACTCTATCCTCCGGCTTGCGTTGCACTGTGTGATGGGATTTGAGTCTTATAATAGCTTCATTTTTCTAAAAAGCATTGCGTTGTTTTATTTTAAACTAAAATTCATGTGTAGTAAATCCGTTCCGTGTTATACGACGTGGTCTCATGATATCCCCACTTTAAAATTTAAGATTAATAACTGTTTTGAGTTCTCGCACCAGTCCCATGACTGATCTGGAGTTTATTGTTTTAACCTAAACTCTGGGTGCCCCTATTTTCCACACGGGTAGCTTGAAGTTTTGGTTTTGCAGATATTATATTCACAGGATCCTGGTTTACGGCTGAAGCGATATTCGGAAAGCTCTGTATCCGTGTATTTCTTTCAGTTGTATTTTTTTATTATTTTTCCGTTGCTATGTATTTTAAAATGTATTTTAAATCTCTGATATTGTATTTCCAATGTGTAATATTTATTCATACTCTGTTATATTCTTGTACTCTAATGTAAATTGTTGTAATAACAATGAAATTTCTTCTGTTTGTGTTCTAATTTGCCTTGTTCTCAATTCAATCTGTACTTCCCTTTATGGGAAGTTTGGGTCGTTTCGGATGGGGTTGTATCTATGCAAGGAAAGTGTAACAACCCGGAAAATCTGAACCAATTTAAACTTTTTATTTTGGCAATTTTAATGAATTTTTAATATTTAAAATGATTTATTTTAAATAATAACGGCTAGAAATATATTTTAAATAGAATTAGAACGTATATATTTATTTGAATCGAAGTTAAAATATAAATATTTAATATAATTATAAAAGGAATTGAAAATGGGGCGGAAGTTGAAAAATCGATTTCAAATTTCAAATGAATGTACATGATTCTAAATAAACCGAATTTTAGCGAAACCAAAAATATTTAAATCTATTTGAAAATATCTTTCCAACGAATCTGAAAAATCCAAATTTCATAGTGGGAATAAAAAGTTATGTCCAGTTGAAAACTCAGAATAGTCGCTATGGAAATCTAGCCCGTAAAAATGGTGATTTTGCAAACGACCTTCATTTTCGACAAGACCACTTTTGGTTGGATCCGGAATGTCAAGTTATTGCTTTATTCCAATTTTCATAATTTTTGAAATCAATATGTGAGCATGGCGAAGTAAAACGTGTTTTGACAATTTTTGTCAATTTGGATCGACCAGAAAATGACCATTTTTCAAACGATCTCCAAATTCGATGAAATTAGTTTTGTTAGGACTGTATCATCAAAACATAACCAGATTTATTTTTCTGGAATTTTTGGGGTCCCTATGTGGCCCCAGTAAATTGGAATGTGTGTTCAAATTTAATATATAGATTTATATTTTGATTTTGATGGAAACTGATATAAACAGTCGAATTGGCTTACCGGACATATCCCATTGTGTTTGGAATGGGGGTAATTAGCTAAGGGCGACAGTCATTGGGGTTTGATTTGGAGTTCGTACGGAGAGAAGGGTATTTTTGGATTTAGTAGAAATAAAAAAATATATATATAAACCATGGGCCAATCAAAATTCTTCGTTTCTTTTCTCTCTCCCCGTAAGCTCCATACCAACGGCGGAAAGGGGTTCAAAGCTTCTCGTCCATTTCTCTCTCAATCCGAGCAGAATAAGACCCCAGTTCAGTTGGGAATTTTGTGGAGCTCCTCTCCACCTTCTAATCCATACCTAATACACCACCTATCGTAGCGTGTAGGAGGAGATCCGTCGCTCCAAAGTCCAGGACTTCCCGCCGCTGCCGTGACCACCTGAGGGGATCGAACTGGGTCCCACCCCCATGCGCCTGCGCGCCTCTCCAAGCCCTTCGTCGTGGTGTATTCAGATCTTGACCTCGTGCCCCGGATTTCACGAAAATTCAAAACCTAGTTTTGAACTAATCGCTGAGGTTACGACCTGTTTAATTTCTAAAGGTTATATCACTTTAAAGCGTTGCGAATGGGAAATTATGAATAAAAATCATATCTTTTTCGTTTATGGTTGAAATCCAGTGTAACAGGAGACACCGGGACCATGACGACGTCTTCTACATTCTAGAAGAGACCGGAGAATTTTTAGAGCTTGCTACAATTTTAGGCGAAGCCAAAAGCAATGTGAGAGCTTCTCACTAGTATTTTTGTGCAGTTATTTAATTCATTTTATAACTGCAAATATGGACTGCTCCCCATCGTCCAAAGACCATGGGAGACTTGTTTGTTTGATTTTGTTGTGAAAATGGTTGTGGTGAAATGGATTGTATAGGGTATTCATAAGTTGAATAAATTATTTATCATTAAAAATATAATTTTTAACATGTATATGAATAAAGTAAATATTCATTTACAAATCAGACGATTTTTTATGTACACCCATTTTACAGATATTGATTGGGACGATAAATTTTACACGTCACCCAACTGCACATATAAAACATGTGTTTTATTGTTTGAAACCCCACACGGGTATTGGAATGATACATGACATACACTAGTCCTAATAATTAGTTGTATGTCGATCGATGGGTTGACAGGTTGTTGTAAGCGTTAAATATTGTTTAATGCTTATACAGTGTAGAATGCACGATGATGGTTGATTGTTTATCATGGCTGTTGTATACATGGGTTGTATGAAATCCGTATAAACAACATTATATGGTGATTGACTGTGTCTGATTCCAGTTCAGAAAGAAGTAATATTTTAAAATAATATTCAGTAAAAGATCAAAATCTGATGTTGATGCCCGATTTGGGATGGACACGAATATATTTAAATATATGAAGCCGTGTTGATTTGATATGCTACATTTTGACATGAACGATATTTATATCGACTTCATTCATTTACATAATGAATATCGAAAAGGAAAAGATTTCAAAATCTAATGTTTTGAAAGTACTATCATTTATATATCGATGATATGGAATATTCAATTTTGATTTGAAATTGAATATGAAGTTGAAATCATTTTTAAAACGAACTTAAAACGATTTATAAAATACGTTTTAAATGGAAATCGATGAAATATATATAATATATATTATATATATTTAATGGCCTGAATAGAACGCGTCGCGCCGCGCCGCGGTAGTTCGCGAATTTCGACTATTGCCTTCGAATGGACAATACGGGAGATTCGACCGCTGGATTCTCCTAAAACTAGAACCGTTGGGTTCATATCGAAAAGAGCTTTCCAACGAATATTACAGATTTAAAATCTAATGGTTAGATTTGGAATTATGTCCAGTTCGATGACCATTTATGGAAATCGACTGTACGGGCCTTAATAAAATTATTAAAAATATTATTAATTTGTGTAAAATCAGATTAAATGGTTTGGAAAGAATTAGGATGAAAAATTCCATATTTAAAAAGATAAAAATATATTTTTATCGAAACGAACTATTTATGAACTAGAATTAAAAATCCAATATTTTTAAATAAATAAATTGGGTTTGAAATGGTTTTAAAAAAACCAGAATTTCCAATATATGAATTGGAATGGATTTGAATTGAAATTATCTTCGGAATATTTCGATATTGGATTTAGTTATTATAAGGATATTGTGGAGGAATTTGGAAGATATATATATCGTTATTCCAATACGATATTTATTGATTTCAGAATTTGATATTGAATATAAGTCGATATAATTTCTATTTAGAGCCTTGTATTTAATATTGAATTGGATTTTGGGTTTGCCGTGAACTGTGTTTTAAATGACACTGTTCTTAAACCCAGTGTGAAAAGAATAAATCTTTTAGTTAAGATTTAAAGAAGAATTACCAATTAATTAACATTTAATTGGAACTAAAAATGGAATGTGAATTGGGTTTATTGTGAACTGTGTTTTTAATGACATTCGTTCTTTAACTCAATTTACAGTGAAATGTGATTTGGAATTTATAAATCTTTTTATTAAGATTTAACGGGAATTTTCCAAAGTAAAGTTTTCCAATTTAATATATTAAATTGGAATTGAATGGAATTCGATTGATAATAATCGAAGTGAACTTCTGTGGAGGAAGACTGTTAATACATATGGAATTTAAAAGGCTTTGTCGTTATTCCGTTTGTATTATTAGTCGGATACAGATATTGATATCGATTGTATATTTATTTGTTTTTCCGTGAAGATTCCATAATTAATGGAATGTGATTTGGGTTTATCGTGAACTGTGTTTTAAATGGCATTAGTTCTTTAACCTAGTTAAAGACAGGATTACATGTCTAACATCGTATTTCGAACTGCATTGCTAAATATATATCTGCTTGGTGGCGGAGAATTTATTCTCTTGCTTAACACCCTTCTCTAAGATGTACGAGCTTAAAGGATATATATTGGCAGAAATCAATAGTACGGTGTAGATTGTCGATGCGACTTGTTTGTGTTTCCAAAGTTAAATAATCATTAATATAAATTTTTGGAAAAATTAAAACTAAGTGGAGTTTTAATGAATCTTTAATTAGATTGAAATGTGAATTGATAATTTAAATTATCAAATTTGGAAAATGATCGAGAGTGGAGTATCACCGATTTTTCTCCGAGCGATAGTTAAATTTTTAATTAGATTTGAACGGGAAATGGTAAATAAATTTACCGATAACACCGTGGTGTTAGTTATGGGGTAATACCAGTTTTGCTCCATGGGATGAATAGGTTGGGATTGGGAAATTAAATAAATGGTTATTTCGGTAAGGTGCATTAATCCCGACTAGTTTGGAAAACCTTTATGGTTTGAATTGATATCCAAAGGAAGATTAAAGAATAAATTTAAAAGAATTTATCTTTGATAAAATTTATGAGAACAAATCACTAAAGACGTGAATATTTTAATAAAAGAATATTCTAGATTGGAATGAGGCGTATGTTGTGTTTGTGTAGCACTTGTTTATTTTATACGCGAGTTATTCGGAAAGGCCGAGTTTATACCCATTCTGAATAACTGATTCGACGATAAGTCGACGATGAAGACGGTGGTTTAAAGACCGGAGGTCTTCACATCGTTTGGATGATTACTGATGTCTTGATTGGGTTGTAAACTCAAGACGAGGTAATAAGTGGTGATCGTCCAGACGTACTTGGAGATCAACGGATATGCGAGGACCTCTCTTCTGCATTGGACATATGGGACGAGGAATAAGGTGCCTCCGGTTTCGTTCAGACCCAGAATGAACTTGTAAATGGATTGTGTGTCTGACATTGGATTTTATTCTGTGTTGATTGATTTCTATTAAATATATATCTGTTTGGCAGCGGAGAATTTATTCTCTTGCTTAACACCCTTCTTTGAGACGTATGAGCTCAAAGGTTATATATCGATAGATATCAGTCTCATGGCATGAATTGCCTGTGTGGCATGCTGAGATGCAGTGATCAAGGCTTTTGTTGAAAAGCATAGTCTTGTGTTGATGATAAAAGCACAGCTTTAATATAGGGTCTCTTTGTGTATAGCGTTGATTCGTGAGCCTCCCACCTTGGTATGAGTCAAAAACGGGATCTTGACTGCAGGGAGTGCATGACGTTTCTGTCGAGCTATGGGTGGTGTCAGCGTTTTACAAGCCTTGACATTTATATTATTTTTACCTATGTGGTTGTTGGAATGCGAGGCGCCTCGGATATATCGGTCTCTACGGAGCCGATGGATGGGTCCGACAGCACCAAGAAACGTGTGTTCAGGAATAACCAATCCTCAAACGTAAGGGAGGACCGTCCCTGAAGATCTAAGGGTTACCTAAAGTGTATAATCCTGAGACATTTGCTAAAGTGTCTCAAAGTGGTGAGGAGTCATCCCTGGCCTCGACTCATGATGGAAATCCAATTTCCAATACGTGACATTTCGATTTTGATTGTAGATCCTAGTATGGCGACATGATAGATGGTACCCATGCTGCCTATGATTGATACATTTATATTTGAAGTTGATTTCTTCACTTATAGTAATAATAAAAGATTAAATTTAACGTACCAAGCATTATTTGGCTATTACAAGGTAAAGCCCTATCCTCCGGCTTGCGTTGCATTGTGTGATGGGACCTAGGTATTATAATAGCTTCATTTTCTTTAATTAGCATTGCGCTGTTTGTTTTATGCACTGGTATTCTTGGGGGTAAACCCCTTCCATGTTATACGGCGTGGTCCCTTGATTTACCTGACTTTAAAATCAAATTAATAACTGTTTTAGTTCTAACACCAGTCACATGACTGAACTGGAATTTATTGTTTTAACCTAAACTCTGGGTGCCCCTATTTTCCATACGGGAAGCTAGTAATTTTGGTTTTGCAGATTTTTATTCACAGGATTCTTGTTTAAAGCTGGAATGATATTCAGAAAGCTCTGTATCCGTGTATCTCTTTCAGTTGCGTTTTGTATTATTTTCCGTTGCATTGTAAATTTGTAAATCTCTGATATTTATCAAATGTATTTTATTTGTTCATACTCTGTATATTCTTGTACTCTGATGTAAATTGTTGTAATAAGGAGATGTTCTTCTGTTTGTGTTCTGATTCGTCTTGTCCTCAAAGCGATCCGGGCTTTCCTTTACGGGGAAGTTCGGGTCGCTACAGAAAGCAGAGAATGTGTGTAGAAGTGCGGGAGGCACTTATAGTGGTATTCTTACTGCGTATGTGTTGTATTTAGGTTATAATGTTTTATTTGTAATTCAGATTAGAATGCTAACCTTACTATGTACTTATATTTGAAGTTAATAAAGCATACCAATTTTCGAAAAAAATTATAAACATATTATTATAAAAAATTATAAACTATAAATATATATATATATTTGAAATCATTTAAAAGTAGATTGAAATAACTTGAAATCAAAATTTGAATTTTGAAAACTGAATTTGAATTTTGAAAAACAAAATTTGGATTTTGAAAATAGAATTTGAAAATGAAGTGCTATTTAGAGTCTTACATATAAACTTGACTCAATTACTATATTTTATTGAGCTCTTGAAATCTTGATATCTTGATACTCATGAGTCTTGAATCTCTTTGAATCCTGAATCTCTTGGGACTCTAAAATTGTACAATCTTCAGTATTAACTCCTGTATGCAAACCCCGCATATATATATATATATATATATATATATATATATATTTGTTAAAGATGTTAGTATACATTTTATAATCAATTAATAATGATAATTGAAATAAGGTTGTTGCCATCAAAAGTCCATTCTCCAACAATTCCATCTTCAGAGCCGCCGTCACTCACGAAAACAACGGCCATAATCATCTAATTTTCATTCCCTTTGATCTCTCAATCTATCAATCTTCATGTAAAATGTCCAACTACAAAATTGTACGACTAGTCGAGATCTATATAATGTGCAGTTATGATCGGAAATGATGAACTAGTGTGGCCGGATTGTTTGATGGAAGCTCCTGACTTCTAGGCTCATTTTTTGGAGCTAAGATGGGGCCAAGCTGCACAGGAATTTAGGCGGTGATCGAGCAACTGGAGGCGCGGTGGAGGGTGAAGTCTGATGGTGGTCCGGTGGTTCATGGAGGCACGCAGTGGTGCAAATGGAATTCAAGCATGGTTTTATTCGTGAGTGGAAGTTACGGGGAGGAAGAAACTAAAGGGATTGGTTTTTTTAACATACTTACTTAATATTAATTTCAATTTAGGGTTATTTAATTAGATCATTAACTTAAAATATTAATAACTTGTTCATATGGCATCAAAATTGCGCAAACTTAGATGCGTTGAAACCTCATCGTCGAGCACTACGCAATGAAACCAATTTGGATAGAAATAGAGCTAATTAAATTTTTTTTTTTGGTTAAATTAATTGAACGGTTTAATTTAATCAAACCAGTCGTTTATTAACGATTTTAGAACCGATCAATGTAAGTGCTCTCTCACTCAACTATTTTATACAGTTATTTTATTTGAAAACTAGATATATATTAATTGATTGCCTATACTGGTTTCTATTTGGTTAATTATTGCAAATTGTTATACGGTGTATGATAGCTCACATCACAGTTGTTTGAAAACAAGATGGATGAATGGATGATTATTTATGTTATGATTTGAATGTGATTTTGAAATAATTAACATGTAAAAATGATGTTATATTATTTATGGTAGTTGAAATTGGATTAAAACATACATTTACAAGCTCAACGGCTTGTTTATGTTCACCCATTTAAGTAATATCGACTTGGATAAATAAATAATTTATTAATTGATTATTTATTGGTTGAAACCCCACATGGGTCTTGGGATGATATTTGATTCACGCATCTCCCTTGTGTTTAGTTGTATGTCAATCAATTGATTGACAGACTATTATAAGCGTTATTTAATTATTTAAAGCTTATACAGTTGTAGATGCACTCTGGATGTGAATTGGATGTGGCTATTTATAACCATTGTTGAGTACATGTAGTGTATGAAATCCATATAAATAAAATTATATGGTAATTGGTTGAATCTCATTTCAATCCAAAATAAACGAATATTTTAATATACTATTCAGTGAAAAGTTGAAGTTTGGTTTTGATGTCCGATTTTGGATGGACATGGAATTATTATTATTATTTTAATATTACTATAATATGGGATGTTCAGTTTTGATTTAAAATTGAAGTAGAAGTTGAAATTGTTTTTAAACGAGATTATAAACGTTTTATAAAATACTTTTTAATGGAAATCGATGAAATCTATTATATATAATACAATGGCTTAATATGGAGATATTTGATTTTGAAAGGAAAATATTAAAATAAGATTTCAAATGGTAGTTGTGAATAATTTATAATATTTATAAATTATCTTGGAAGCATATTCAATTTTATGTTTTAATTATTATTCGATTCGGGCTTGAATGGGATGTGTCGCGCAACGACAGTTCTCGAAGTTCAACCCTTTACTTCAAATTGACGTAATGGGAGATCCGATCGTCGGATTCTCTTGAAACCAGAACCGTTGGATTTTTATTGAAGATATCTTTCAAACTATAACAAGAGTTTTAAAATCCAATGGTTAGATTTTGTGAAATGTTCAATTCAAATTTGAATAAAAACAGTGCCAATCAAGTTAAATGACCTGAAATGTAATTTAAATGAGAGGGACTATTTTTAAATGATAAAGAAATAGAGAAAAATTATGTAAAATCATAATAAATGATCAGAAAAGGTTTTGGATGAAATATTCCCGTTTTGATAAGATAAGTGATATTTTTATCTGAATGAACTAGTTACCAAATAGAATTAAGAACTAGAAGGAATTGAAATGGTTTAATATAACTAGAATTTACCAATATATAAATTGGATTGGATTTGAATGGAAATTATTTTTGGATGTTTCGGTATTGTATTTTGCGATTATACGGATGTTGTTGAGGAGTTTAGAAGATACAGATGTTGTTATTCCCAATACGTTATCTGTTGGTTTCAGAATATGATGTTGAATATAAGCCGATATGATTTCTATTCAAAGCCTTGTATTTAATATCAAATTGGATTTTGCGTTTGTCGCGAATGATGTCTTCAATAACATTGGTTTTAAACCCAGTTGAGAATAGAATAAATCTTTTAATTAAGATTTAGTGAAGTTTTCCAATTAAGATTTAGTGAAGTTGGGATTGTCGTGTATGGTGTCTTCAGTAACATTAGTTCAAAAAATGAAAATATTTAATTGGGATTGAATTGAGATTGGATATTGGGTTTATCGTGAGCAATGTTTTAAATAACATTAGTTCTTTAACCCAGTTAATAGTTAAGTTATGATTGGAATGTATGAATCTTTTATTTAGGATTTAACGGAATTTTCCCAAGTAAAGTTTTCCAATTTAATATATTAAATTAGAATTGACTAGAATTTGATTTAGTGATAATCGAGATGAAACCCCGTGGAGGAAGACCGTTACTATTTGTGGAATTTAAAAGGCTTTGTCGTTATTCCATTTATAGTATTAGTCTGACATAGAAAATTATATTGATTATGTACTATTATGATTTCCGTGAAGTTCCATTTCAAATGGAAGTTGATTTTGGGTTTATCGTGAACTGTGTTTTAAATGACAGTTGTTCTTTAACCCAAGTAAAGAAAGGATTAACTCCTAAAGTTGAATAATCATTAAGTAATGATTTAAAAGATTAAAACTATGATGGAGTTTTAATGAATCTTTAATTAGATTGAAATGGGAAAAGGGGGTAATTAAATTTACCAAATTCGAGAAGTGTTCGAAGTGGAATACCAACTGTTTTACTCCATGCGATAGTTAAATCTTTAATTATATTTGAACATTAAATGGTAATTAAACTACTGATAACACAATAGGTGTTAGATATCGAGTATTACTAGTTTTGCTCCGTGGGATGAATAGGTTGGGATTGGATAATGAAATTAATGATTATTTCGGTAAGGCTCGATAATCCCGACTAGTTTTACAAACCTTAATCTGGTCTATATTGTGAAAAGATATTATAAAATCTTTTGAAAAGATTTCCAAGGAATGGATTAAACAATAAGTTTAAAAGAGATAATATTTGATAAATTTAATGGGAAAATTTCCCAAAAATAAGAATATTTTGGATTGGAGTAAGGCATGTGGATCTGTTTTTATATCACTTGATTATAAGATACGCGAGTTATTCGGAAGACCGGGTTTAACCCATTTTGAATAACTGATACAACGATTAAGAGTCAAAGATTTGAAGATGGTGGCTGAAGACTAGAGATCTTCACATCATTAGATGATTACTGATGTCGATTGGGTTGTACACCCAAGACGAGGTAATAAGTGGTGGTCGATTAGACGTACTTAGAGATAAACCAGATATGCGAGGGCCTAACTCCCGTATTGGACATATGGGGCAAGGAATAAGGTGCCTCCGGTTTCATTCAGACCCAGAACGGACTTGCAAATGGATCGTATGTCTGACATTGTATTTTATGCTGTATAAATTGATCTCTCTCTCTCTTTTCACTTTCAATTTATCAAATAAGGTCAAATGAAGCAACGGTAACATTAATGGCAGAGCAATTTTTTTCCCTTAATTTGCTTTCCTCCTCTAGCCTTCAAAACGGACATCTTGCCGCTCCTCCTCCCCATGGTCCTCCTCCTTCTTCCCTCTCTCTCTTCCGTCCGCCGAACCATTCCCTCCTCCAATGCCCCATTCCCCACCAGACCCTCCACATTCAGTGCCGGCCACCATTTCCATTCCGCCTCCTAGCGTCCCTCCTCCAACGCCTCCTTACCCAAGTTTGCCATCCAACTCCCTCCGATCATTAGTTCAATCATTGCCTCCCTCAGCCATACCTACAATTGCCATGAACCCGGAGGTGTCGTCTGTTGTTAACTGTACTGTTGCAATCAATGCATCGAGCTTAGCTCAAGAAACCCCAACAAGCAATGCTGCGAGCTCATCACAAATCAATCATCAAGTTAATAATAAACGAGTGTGGTCTTCTTTCACTCAGTGCTTGCCTCGCCATGCCGGGAAATACAAACTAGTTGATATCCAACTTACTTATGTGAATGGAGCTCTACAACATACTACAGCTGTTGTTGAAGCAGGCATGGCTGTCTAGAAGGATGTATTAGTTGGCCTCTTCCTTGACAAGCCGCTGTCGTATACCGCAGTGGATATGAAATGCAGATCGGTTTGGAAGCCTAAAGGCGAACTGACAATTAAATCTGATGGAGTGTTATTCTTGTTTCATTTTTCTTGTGAAGAAGATAAAGACAAGGCACTCATGGGTGAGCCTCTATTAATACAAAGCAAGCTCTTCATAATTAATCTGTATGATCCAAGTGTAAGCAACGTTTGTGGCATGATAAATCAGTCCCAATTTGGGTGTACTTCACCAATATTCCTCTGTTTTCATGGTCTAACTATGGAATAAACTAGCAAGCATGTAGGCTAGGTAAGATGATATGTATGGACGAAACTATGGAGAGACTTGAAAGACTGCATTATGCAAAATGTCTGATTGAAATAAATCCTGACAAAGAGCTTGTTGATGACTTCTTTACCACACTTCTAGGTGGGGGAACACAGAGAGCTAGTGTCAATTACTTATGGAAACCACTTATTTGTTCCCACTGTTGTGTGTTCGGACACAAACTTGAAGATTGCGACGCCACTAAGCAAAAGGAGAATGCACAAGGAAACAGCCACAAAGATCAACAAAACAAATCTGCAGTTCAAGTTAACAACAATGGTAATAACAAAGGAAAGGAGCTTGCTAACACCGTGGTCTCACATCCAGTTAGCAACAAAGATAGCAATCAAGAAATAATGGTGCCAGTTAGGAAAGAAGGCCCATGGCATCGAATAGAAAGGAATAAATGCAAGCATGCTTTCAAAAATCGGCAAAACAGTTATGCCAAATCATTTGTGTCACAAAACCTATTTACAAAAGGAAGCAAGTTAGTTTGGCCGATTATATGTCAGAAGAAAGAGCACTAGAAGATGGAGAAATCAATGAATCGGTCAAATAACAATACAAAGAAAAATAGAACAAGGAGTCACATCTCCACGAAAGGAAGAACTGTTATCATATCGGACCCGCTACTCACAAAGAACAGCATTAATCTTCTTGCGGCAGAGGAGGACAAAACTAATGAAAGTCTGAGAAAGAAGGACAAGAGGAAAAGCCTGTGCAAACTAGCCATGATTTTATAACAATAAAAGGAGGCACTGAAAAGCAAAAGGAGGACATGATTACTATTTCCAATGAAACTCAATGTGAGGGATCCGTTGGCATTGTTTCTGCATCTGGGCACGAGGATTTGTGTAATCAGCAAGATTACGGAAGTTTCATAGATAGTGGTTTTGAGCCACACCTGGTTAATTGCTTGCCTGGGCTCGGAATTACAAGAATTTGCATGCTAGAGAAAGTTTCTAATGAGGAAATGAACAAATCATTGAATTCAAAGAGCAGTAGCTTAACAGCTGAACCTTTTATTAGCAGTCAAAATTACTATTGCTAAATCCATGTTATACTCCCACATAGCACCACCTCCAGGCACATAACACCTGAGCAATCACTCCTATTTAATGCAAGTAACAAGGAAGCGCTAAATTCCAAGCAGACCAAGAGCAGAAAATTGGCTAAGTTTGGTTCCCCCTCGATAGCTATTGAACCTCCTGGTAACGACAATCAGGTCTTAACGAGATCTATGACAAGAAGTTCCAATGAACAAAATGAGTTTAATAATGTTACAAAATTGTTGGCTAGTTTTGTAACCAAGCCACCAATAAAACAAATATTCATACATAAATGGAGAAAGACTCATATATCAAAGTTCAAGACAGACTTACCTTGGTTCGTGAAGCATTGTAACCCGCTCGTGATCCCTCTGTCATGATCCTCTCATGATCCCCCTGTCACGACCCACTCGTGACTCAGTTCCTCGTTCCGCTCGCGAGAAGCCATTCATAACCCATTCGTGATATAGGGTCACGAACCAACTCCGCAACCAGAGAACGGTGGCCAAGACTTCGTCATCCACGAGCCGAAATTGAAGGATCTTGTGACACCTGTCCATAACCCATTTTGACTACTTCTCCATTAAGCCACGAACCAGTCCGAGATCCTCGGGATCCGTGCCACGTGTCTTCACGAATCGCCTGCAGATATCACTTATAAATAGCCCCACACTTGGTATTTTTTAGGATCTTTTTGGTAATTTTGAGTATTGTTTCCACCATTATTGTTCCTCCATTATTTCTTATCAGTATTGTCTTGAAATCACTGAGTGAATCATCATTGTAAAAGTGATATTGAGAGAAATCATTGATTGTATTTGCATTGAAACATATAACCAAAATCCTATAAAGTGGACGTAGGCTTGTTAACGCCGAACCACTATAAATTTGGTGTGTTTGTTACATTTTCCTTTATTTCTAGTTATCAAAATCTGCAATTCTAGATAATTTGGGTGTTAGAGCCATAATTTGGTCTAACATTTTGGTTCTTTCACTGAGAATAGAAGTCTCGGTGTATCGAATTATTGCTCTACTATTTCGATATTCAAGTCCGAAGAAAGTAGTCTGAACTTCCACTGTTTTGTTTTTTTAAAGAGATTAGCAAAGTCAAGACATTATGGCTGGAAAGAAGTCCAAGGATCTATCAGCTTCGCGAGCAAATGAAGATGTAAACGAAGCTAATGAAGAAAGTGTTTGTGAGTAGGATGAATTGGAGTCCCTAACTTGTGGCTCGCAGGGGGTGATCCAACCCGTGGAAGGGGTCACGACTCGATTGCAGGATGCCATCACAATGACCCCCAGCTGCAGGTCACGAGCCAACCACATGGAGCCACCACGAGCCATCTCCAGGGAGCCACCACGAGTTGATTTTGGGAAGACATCGCGAGCTAGGAACCTGAAGAGGGGATCACGAACCGCCCTCGCCATAGGACCACGACTCGACGTGGAAAGGAAATAATGGCCCGTCCTTCTCGTGCAAGTGTTTCTGCTCGACCTGGCTCAAGTACTTTATGTTCAACAGATAATGATAATGATTAGTTACATGTCTCTGCTCCAATAACCGAAGGAGATCTCTCTCGTGTGCTTGATATGTTGGAGAGGACAAGTGATGAGTTGGCAGCCCAAAGGCAAGAGAGTTCCTTATTACGAAGAAATGTTACTGCACTGGATAGACGAATTGATGACCTCCAAAGACAGAGGACACCTCCGCCGACTTATCCTCCTACTCCAGAGTACTCATCCTCGTTAGAAGAGCCTCCAAGACCTCCATAAAGACCATTGGAAAGGGCTGGAAATGTGGAACAACTTCGATTTGGATCACTTCCTTCTTGAGAAGAGGCAGCCCTCAATCTGGGACCTAATGATTGTAACTTAAATGACCCTGCTCCATTACCTAGGAATAGAGACATTGTTGACCCTATTCAGAATCAACCATTACCACCCCTCGCCGCGTGATTGACCATGGCAACAGGGGACAAGGAAGTTCTGCTCAAGCCCCAGACTTCGCGGTAGCACGTCAACGAGACGTTGGAGGGCCCCGCAGGGCGAGGAGTGTTGATCCTGAGTCTACATTGACTATGTCGATGTTGAAGCAGTGGTTAGGCAAATCATGATGGATAGCCGCGAGTAGAGGAATGAGGATTGGGGTAAAGGCCGCAGTCATACGCCCTTTACTGATGACATATTAGACGTCCGATTCCCGAGAAAATTCAACATGCCAACTATGAACCACTATTCGGGAAGGATGAACCCAGTTCAGCATCTAATGAGGTATTCATGGTACATGAATGCTGCAGCTGTTCCTGACGCAGTAAAATGTAAGGAATTCCCAATATTCCTGGAGGATGTGGCATTAATGTGGTTCACCCGCTTGCCAGCATGATCTATCTCCAGTTTCAGGGAATTGAGTGAGCAATTCGTAACCCAATTTCAGCTTCATGATCAGAGGTCTAAGAACGCCATTGAATTATCTCTTATTAAACAATGCCCTGATGAAACTTTGAGGTCCTACTTAGATCATTTGAACCTAGCGGTCACGGAGGTTAGAGATCCTCACGAACAGACTATCTTGATGGCCTTAATTGACGGCGTGGACAAACATACTGAGTTTGGAAAATATTTAGCCGACAAGCCGCCGTTGACTAGAGAAATTTTCTATGAAAAAGCTAACACCCGCCTACGTCAGGAAGAGATATATGCCAATCAAAAGAGAAAGTACATCGATAAAGAAGACATACAGAGTAACATGGCCATCAAACAATATGGCGACAGTTCAGGAAAGGTGGAGGTTAACATAGGAAATAAGAATAAGGGCAACGACCGCCAATCTGGGAATAACAATCAGAGAAGAATCGGGGGAACGGTTCTCAGAGAAGATCTCGATTCAAGGCATTTGGAAACTTCGCACCGTTGAATGACACATTAGAAAATATTTTCCTGGATACCTACAACGTCCTTCAGTATAAAAGGCCTCCACCGAGGATTCAACGGAGAAAGAACGTCAGACAGGAAAGTTTTGCCTTTTCCATCAGACCCGTGGTCATTCCACCAATGAATGTCGTTATTTGAGAGAATACTTTGTGAAGGAAAGATGGATGAATACAAGGTTGCTCCGAGAGACAGGGGGCAAGTTGGGCAGGCCCCGAATCAAAACCAACCTGTTGCTAGTCCTACTTCTCAGTGGAAAGGAAAAAACATTGTCATCAACACTATAGTAGGAGGACCTCATCCTGCTGGACACAGCTTTAGGGCAATGGATCAATATGTGAATGCGGCCATACACCTCGAAGTAGGGGAATGCAGTAATCCTAAGATTGCATCTCCAATAAAGCAGCACAAAACAATGTCCGATGATGTCATCTTTCGTGATAGAGATTGTATTGGAGTTCACGCCCCCACTGGGGACCCTTTAGTGATCACGGTGACTATCGGCCTTGCTCTGGTCCACAAGGTGTTGGTGGACAATGGAAGTTCAGTAAACATTTTGTTTAAGAAAGCATTTGATCAGATGAAGCTTGAGGCAAAAAATTTGAAGCCGTGTGATGGATGGATACGTAGCTTCCATGGAGCCTCGACAGCTCCAATCGGATATGTTGAATTGTCAATAACTTTGGGGAAGGAGATCACCGGAGAGTAAGAATTCTTCCGTTTGTGGTATTGGATATCGAATCACCTTATAACGCCTTCTTGGGCCGACCGACCCTAGCAGAATTCAGAGCTTATATTGCACCCCGGTGCCTATTGTTAAAGTTCCCAATAGATGTAGGAGTGTGAGTACCCAAAGGTGACCAAGTCGCAGGGCGAGCCTGCTACATATCAGAGTTGAAGTTGTTGCTCAAAGGATTAAAAATAGAACCAAAGTGCACTCCTCCACCAGCAAAATAGGATTCAACATAGCAATTAAAGAAGACCCTAAAGGAGCCGCCTAGAGAACTGCCTGAAGATATAGATCCCAGAGAGGACGAGGAACCTGGGGGTAGAATGGTGACTCCAAACGAAACGACTGAGGATATTCCAATTGATGGTGATAACCTAGCTAAGGTTTTGAAGATTGGATCCCAGTTAGACCTCCTTTGTGCAAAAGAATTGACTGACTTCCTAAAGGCCAACCTGGATGTGTTTCCCTGGACCCATGCTGACATGTGTGGGATATCCCCATCAATTATGCGCCACTCGTTGAGCATCAACCCGAAGTATCCACCTGTTAAGAAGAAAAGGCGAATGCTTGGCTCGGAGAAGTCAGTTGCCTTAAAAGAAGAAGTTGAGAAGTTAAGGAGCAATGGATTCATTAGAGATTCAACTTACCCGGAATATATTTCAAACCTGGTTTTGGTAAAGAAGGCCAACGGAAAATGGCGCACCTGTATCGATTTTTCAGATTTGAACAAGGATTGTCCGAAAGACAGTTTCCCACTTCCTAGAATTGATCAGTTAGTGGATTCGATGGTGGTTCATGAACTCCTCTCCTTCATGGATGCATATTCTGGATATAACCAAATTCCTATGAATGCTCTGGACCAGAAGCATACCAGCTTCATCACAGATTTGGGATTGTACTGCTATATAGTGATGCCTTTTGGCATAAAGAACGCTGGAGCTACATATCAATGACAAGTAAACCGAATGTTCTACAGTCAGATTGGGAAGGCGATGGAAGTGTATGTGGATGACATGCTTGTGAAGTCCATACAATCGTCCAACCATATGGCCAATCTAGCAGAAATGCTCAACATCCTTAGGCGATACGGGATGAATCTTAACCCCCTGAAGTGTTCATTTGGACTTGCCTCTGGAAAATTCTTGGGCTTTATCGTTAGCTCACATGGAATTGAAATCAACTCAGATCAGCTCGTGGCAATCAGGAATATCCAGGAACCAAGACAAATCAAAGATGTGCAGAGCCTCGCTAGGAAAGTAGCCGTGCTAAGTAGACTCATCTCCAAAGCTACAGATAAGTGCATTCCATTTTTCGATTTGATAAAGCGAGGGAAGCACAATTTTAGATGGACCCCTGATTGTGTGGAAGCATTCCAGAACCTTCTGAATCACCTGGAAAAACCCCTAATATTATCCAAACCAGTACACCATAAGGACTTGTTCGTGTACTTGGCAGTGTCGTCCCATGCAATAAGCTCAACCCCGGTAAGAGAAGAAGATAAAGTCCAGAGACCTGTATACTACGTAAGTAAGAAGCTAGCGGCAACAGAACAGAACTACCCAAAGATAGAAAAGCTCGCATATAGTCTGTTGATTGCATATAGAAAGTTTCGTCATTATTTTCAGGCTCATCCCATCAGTGTATACACTGACCATCCGCTCCAACAAGTGTTACAGAGACCATAGGCATCGGAAAGGCTGCTCAAATGGAATATTGAGTTGAGTCAATTTAATTTAAACTTTCAGCCGCGAAGATTGATAAGGGGGCAAGCTTTGGCAGATTTTATAGCAGAATTTACTATTCTAGAGGACGATGTAGTGAGTGAAGAAGCGAATACCCTAAAATCACTAGTTGACCCCAACTCCTGGAAGCTGTATACTGATTGAACCAGGAATGATAAACGATTTGGTGCTGGAGTTGTGCTTGTATCCCCTGAAAAACGATCGATATACTATGCTTTAAGATCAGAATTCCAAGCTACGAACAATGACCCAGAGTATGAAGCCCTGATTGCCGGGCTTAGGCTTGCAAAGGAGTTGGGAATAGCAAAACTAGATATCTTTTGCGATTCCAAGATAGTTGTGAACAAGGTCAATGAAGAGTTTCAAGACAAAGGGAAAAGGCTCGTATCATACTTGAAGGAAGTAAGAAAATTGCTGAATGGCTTCGAACACTACAGCATAACACATATCCCTCGATCAGAGAATCGAGGAGCAGATAAGTTGACCAAGATGGCTAGTACTAATAACCCTGAGGATACAGAAATGGTCCCGATAGAGGTATTGCAGTCTCCAAGTATCGACCAGATGGAAGTTGATCATGTACCGGAGATTGAGCCGGAAAGGGAATTATGGATGACACCCTTAAAGAACTTCCTGATAAATGGGACATGTCCCACCAAAAAGAGCGAAAGGCGTGCTGTCATTCGCAAAGCCTCCAGATATGTCAAGCAAGGTGAAGTTTTATACCGATAAGGGTTCTCAATGCTGCTTCTCCGGTGTATTACTCACGACGGCATAGAAAGAGTGTTGAAAGAAGTTCACGAAGGTGAATGTGGTGACCACACTGGAGGACAAACACTGGCAAAGAAGATACTACGATACAGCTATTTCTGGCTAAATGTGAACAAAGATGCGGCTATGTATGCACGACGTTGTGACGCATGCTAGAAATTTTCAAAGATTCCCGGGGCACCTCCTAACCAGTTGAAGACGATGATGAGTCTGTGGCCCTTTGCTTTGTGGGGAGTTGACATTATTGGAAGCCTCCCCATAGGTCGAAGCAAAACCGTTGACCATGATCACAACCAAGAGGGTGATCAACTTTGTCGTGAAAAACATTATATGTTGATTTGGAAGCCTGAAAGCCATCATAACAGATAATGGGACCCAATTTGACAGCACCGAGTTCTGGGACTTTTGCCAGAGATATCATATTGAGAATAGATTCACAACTGTGGTGCATCCGCAATCAAATGGGCAAGTAGAGGCAGCGAACAAAGTAATGAAGTCCTTTTTGAAGAAGCGATTGAAACGGGCCAAAGCCATGTGGGTCGACGAGCTACCTTTGGCGTTGTGGGCATACCGAACAACTTTCAAATCAGCTATGGGGCATATGCCTTTCTCCCTTGCTTTCAGGTCTGAGGCAGTCATTCTGGTTGAATTAGAAGTAGCGTCCCATAGAGTAACTTACTATGACCCAATGTCCAATAAGGAGTTACTCCTCGAATCCCTTGATATGGTAAAAGAGAAAAGGGGCGAAGCATATCTACGTGCCTTGAGGCACAAACAGGAGGTCGATCAGTATTACAACAGAAGAGTCCAAGCTCGAACATTTGAACCCGGAGACTTGGTTTTGAAGCATGTCGTTCCACCCCCAGTACATTTGGGCCCGGAATGGGAAGGACCCTATGCCATCCTACGGAGGCTTGATAATGAATCTTTCAAGATAGCAACCGTAGATGGAAAAGAAATCCCCAGAGCATGGAATGCCCAGCATTTACGGCACTACTTGACATGAAATTGTCATTTTTACTCTTTTGTTTTTCGGACCATGTAAAAAGGCACGACTTCCCTAGAACAGTCCGATTATATAAGCAAATGGTTATAAAGTGGATGTAGGTCATGATTCGACCGAACCACTATAAAATATCGTGTGTCATTTACTTTTACCGCATCATTTGTTGTTTACTCTGTAATCCTTTATTTTACGTGAATCATTATATTCTTTTAAATTTTCTATGAACCTCGCAATAATCTCGGAGAAAATAATTCAAAGTGCCTTCTGTTAGATTAGAAGGCTAATAGTGTGCAGAACATCGAGGGTGCAATGACATAAATGACACAACTGCTGACACTCTACTTCTCATGACCTGAAAAAGAGTACAAATGACAAGGAAATGAATTGTCCATGGGACGTGAAGGTGCACCGTGATTATAAAGACCGTCTCGACTGCACTCTACCCTTGGCATTCAACAGGGGAGTATAAAGGTACCAGAGACTGGGCATCATAAAAGAACTCCCACCCCGCTGAAGGAACGGGGCGCAGATTGAAAGCTGAGATCGAACTCTATCCTGGGCATACGACAGGAGAGTATAAAGATGTTTTGATTAAATGTCATGAAAGGGCTCCTATCCCGCTGCAGAATCGGGAACAAGAATGGAAGCTGAGCCAGACCCCCTCATTTCCGGGCATAGAGGGTAACACATATATGACTCTAATTAATCCCTAATAAGCCCTGGCCAGGCATCACATTAATGATTGATTGGGGCATACTCATACACATTTATGCATGGTGTAGAGATTTTTCAAATTTCATTGTCCATGATTTTAACTTAGTTATGATTCAGATGATTGTGACCGAAAATGATAAAATTGCAGGTACGCAATGAAGCAAAAGAAACAGATTTTCATTTACTAAGTGCAGATTTACAAGACAAGGCTAGACAAAATACGAGGTTCGTACTCGCGACTACATCATAAGGCCAGTGGAACAACTAAAAAGAGAAAAGACATAAACAAACTGTCTCTACTTGGGCTTCGAGGATGACCTTGGCCTTTTCTCCTTTTTCTGATTCTCCGGTTCCTCCTTGTCGGCATCAGATTTATCCTTCTTTTCCTCTTCCTCTTATCTGAAGAAGGATCCTATGGAGGGTCAGAAGATTGGGATGTAAGCTGCGTAGTTATCGATTTACTGGATAGCTTTATAATTAATCCAGATTTGGGATCAGCTGCGGAGATAGGTGGAACATTTAGAGGCTCTTGCTCCTCTATTTTTAAGGCCAACTGTTCATCCTTCTTGGCCTTCAAGTCAGCCAGAGTCATGCTATCTTCATCCTTTGTCTCTCCCGTGATGGTGACCTCCTCTTCCTCGTCTCCATGACCACCGTCGGTATCTTGTAAAGCTTCGATGATTTCAGCATCCTTGGGAACATCGGTACTTGATACCACAATGTCCTTATCGTTGGTTATGCCCTCAGTTTTCCTTAGGACCTCACGAACTTCAGCACTAGTGGGTAGATTGACTTCCTCGACCTCATCTTATCTTGCTACATCCTTCTCTGTCAGCTTGACACCTATATTGCGAGAAGCAACTGTCATTAGTTTACGAGATAATGTGGTCTTCTCAATTGTTTGCTCCACAATGTGACGACAAGTTATAATAGATTTGGAAAATTGTGGAGAGAATATGGATATACCTTCCACTGATTCCTCGCCTGAAGCTCCGGTAGAAGCCCCAACAGCAGGAGGAACTGGAACTCCGGGGATTAATGGATCATTTAGACTATTCTTCTCAACCTCAGAAGTCTTGGCTCCGGTGCTAAGCTTGAACCTTCGCAGTTTTGTTCTTGCCCTTGAGCTCAAGCCTCTCTTTCTCTATGGCCTCTTGGATTTGACGCCTACCTTCCGCTAAAGCCTCCGGCTCTCCACCTCTGAGAAAAATCTGCATTAGTTGGTCCTCATCGACTTCCTCGACCTTCAAGCGTCATTTCTCGCTCTCAACAATCTGCTCCCACACATTAACCAATGTGGTCGGGTAGTTACTGATCCAAGAAATATCTCGAGTCCGACTGATTTGAACAAAAAAGTACATTAGCAGTTCTTCGAACTCCTCCATCTCCTTCTTGGCCGCAGCAATTTTAGTAGTAGCGGTGGAGGCTGACTCGAGAGCCGCATTAGCATTACCTTCGGCAAGCGGCTGCCCGTTCCTCAGCATGAGCAAGATTGTCCTTTAAGCTTGCCCTTTCCTTCTCCCAAGCAACCTTCTCTGTGGAAAAATGATTATGCGACGCCTTTAGCTCAGTATTAACCGTCTTGAGATCCTATATCTCTTTCTTTAGAGCCACTCGCTCTTGGCTATTTGAATCGAGCTCAAGATGGAAACGTTCTTGGCATTGTCTAACTCTGTTTTATAGTTTTCATCATCTCGCCGAGCTAAAGCAAGCTGAGCCTATGCATCTTCAAGTTCTTTCTTAGCCTTGCTCCTGGTCTTACCGTCATGATCAATTTTTACTCTAGCCCTGGCTGCATCCATTTCCAGACGACGGATAACATCTGACTGATTCTTGGCGTGCTTTTTCATTGCTCTATATTGTTTAGCCACATGACCAATTTGGCCTACAACCTCTACATCCCATTCATCAAGAACTAGCTCAAGATCCGGAACGAAGTGCATCCTCTCAAAATAGATATCGGGAAATTCTTTACGCAAGTGCTCCAACTTTTCTTATTTAGATAAGGGCCACCTCTTGTACAGTGGTAGTGTCCAGATGGCGTTGACTAGAAGGAACAAGAGCCGCTTTCTCTTTCTCCAAACTTTTGCTTGGGTCTTTGTCTTTGGATTCATGATGCTTCTTGGAAGATATGCCCTGAGACGGTCTACTCTTAGGAGGATCTAGAGCTTTGAGAAGTTGCTTGCCTCCCGCCTGTGGCACTTGACGACTATGGTACTTCCCCGGATCCTGCTTCGCAGGAGAGCGAGACCGTGTAGAATGAGACAGATAAGAATCATGGTGTCGTTGACTATCTCTCCCCCGACTGTCACTGCGGTCATGTTCAGATATAGGATTGAGTCTGGGAGTGCAGCCACGAAGTTCACGATGATAATATGAGTGGTGACGAGACATTTTTTCTGCAAAGAACAATAAAAAAGTATAATACCCATGAATACAAATAGTACATGAGTGATGTGGCAAGTGATGCATGCGATTTGTGTATCCCATGTAATCCCCCATAACATACCAAGGCCTAAAGCTAGGGTCATCTGTACAATATCTTTCTCTTTGGTGAGAGTGGTTTCTTCCTCAGAGAAAGGGAAGAATGGTTCCCCTCCGAAGTCTTCAGGTGTGTCGATGTTATATGGCTAGGGGATTTTTCCTAACTCCCCAAATATCTGCTCCTCTGTCAATGTATCATGGATGATAGGCTCCACTGATGGTGAAGTCCTTGGGGAAGATTGCCCCTTGGGCACTGAAACCTCCTTTGGCTCATCAGCTCCGATTTCATCTCTTTTGTATACATCCAAATTCTCATCATCCTGGTCGATCATTGGCGAAGGATTTTTACGGAATTCGGTCGTCTTAATAGCCTCTGTGGTCACCTATCCCTCGGCCGGGGGTATGCTACTAGATTCCCCAACTGTCTGAGTAGGGGGCACGTACTTATAAGGCTTGCCACCCGGACCAAGCCCGAATCTTACGTCCAAAAAGTGGTGTTTGTAAAGGTTCTCATCGGATATGCATTTCTTAATTTTACAGAGCTCCGACTTGCTTTTTAAAAGACGAGATAACCAGTCCTCGTACACCGAGCCTTTTGTCTTTTGGAAATTATGAGTTGTACAAAGAAAGAGATATATTAGCACTTCAATCATACAATAGGAACATGCAATGAAGAATTTATAACCTACTTGACTGTAGCCACTTCCTCGCACATCTAGCTTGATGTTTATGTAAAACCGGTCAGACTTAGCATCTCCTAAATTACTATGTCCGACCGATAATACCTTCCTGGAGGGGATCGATTCAAAGAAAATGAAGTTCGGAGTCCCCGTGGAGTGATGCTTGAAATAATAATAGAAGTTTAAATCTTTGAATGTAAGCTCGGTCTCTAAAATCTCTACATAAGCGATATACAATGTGTACGAAGCTGCATAAGCATTGGGATGGAGTTGCATAGGAGCAATGTGTAGTCGTCTTAGAAGATCGACGACAATTGGAGGAAATGGAGGAATGGCACCCACCAAGAACATGACTCTACTGATAGACATGTACCCCTCTGGGGAAGAATGGGGTCTATGTCCTTTCTCTGGAGTTTTCACATCAACCCAGGGAATCCCATGCCTTAGGAATAACCTCTTGAGTTTTATATCATCTAATTTGGAGACTATAGAATCACTCAGTTTCTCTTTTTCTACTTCCCATCACAACTCGATCATCATCCACTTCCTAAAGTGATGTACTTTCAGAAGATGTTGATTCTATTTCTGTATCTGTTTCGTAATCGGATCCAGATTTATCCCATTCAGGTTCTGACGGAAGTATATTAGGATTATAGTAACTTGATGACTTTGGATCCGCAAGCTTTTTTGATATCCTCATTGAATGTCTACCGGACATGGCTGTTTTGTTGATAAACAAAAACAGGAGGAATTAGAAGGCAATCACCCGTGAACCCTATGTAGGTGCAAGTGCTAGTGTGTGAAAGTGTGTATGGTGCTGAAAAGAAAAGTACAAAGTTAATCAGATAAGCATAAAAATGGTTGTTTTATGCTGCCAAGTTAGGTGGTCTCCAATTCAGAATGTTCATCTTAAAGGCTCCATCCTAACTGTTCGTAGATGTGTTAGAGTTCCATCGTATTACAGTCAAGAAGTAGGTCCGTTCGTGGGTTAAGCTGGCTTGCTAAAGCCATATGGAGCGGTTCGTGACCAGGGGTCGGCTCGTGAGGGAGAATTCAATTCATGATCGTAGAATGGCTCATGAACCAGTGTGAATCGTGGTGGGATCCCCGGATCGTGATCTGAATTCAAGTTGAGTGTTAAAGTTTAAACTCCACCGACTCATGAATGAGCGGCTCGTGAGCTACCTCCACGACCCAGTTCAATACCCCTTTCATGAACTGATGCTTCATTCACCTTCACGACCTGCAATATGAATCAATGGCTTTTGTTTTTCGATGACACGACCTGCGCCACCACCCTATTGACAAATTGATGTGCTAAATCCTATTTCCTTCCAACCAAACTTCTTCTCCTATCCTCGAGGCCATCATCATGAATGAGTCATCAATTCACTAGTTGCCTCGTTACGGCATTTTCCCCCTTTTCTCTCTACGTTCCATCTCCTAGAACGAACTTTTCCATCCTCTCAGCCCTTATCCCTCTATGCTCCGCCATTATTATCAGAACAGGCGGCGGCTCCAGGATCGACAGCAAGGCCGTCAAAATTGAAGAAAAACAAAGGGGGATTCAATAGAATAGAAATTGAAATAAAAAATTCATTCATTTCTATTACCTTTTCAGATCGAGAAAAAGATTTGAAAGTTGAGCAAGTTTGGGAAGGGGACTCGAATTAGGGTTAAGGCTTGGGAGAGAGGCGGCGGCGGTAAATACAAGGAGGAAAAGTGAAAAGATAAAGAGAAGATTAGCTTATATATCCCATGCAGGAACTCTTGGCCTCCCCTCTTATGTCCTATTGGGATTAGCCTAGTCCAATGGACCATGAAGGATCAAGCGAGCCCACCACTGTCTGCGCAAAGGTCTGATATACTGTTAGTTCGCGATACATGTTTAGTGACGTAGGCATTGGCGAAATAAATTTCCTTAAAATATCTATGGAATTTTGGAATTTACCTTAAAAATTAATTGCAGTGTCCTTAGAATTTCTGGAAATGAGGATGATCAACAAATGGAGGGGAATAAATGGAAACTCAGTTCCGCTTTTAAGTTCGCCAGAGGATACAATCTGTCGAAGCATCGCGACCATGTAAACAAAAGCAACCGCTCATTCACACCATTTCAGGAAAAGATACTTTGACAATTTCAAACCACATTCCATCTTTGATAAAACGTACTTCAAGGGGGAAAATGTTGGCTAGTTTTGTAACTAAGCCACCAACAAAACAAATATTCTTACGTAAATGGAGAAAGACTCATATACCAAAGTTCAAGACAGACATACCTTGGTTCGTGAAGCACTGTAACTCGCTCGTGATTCCCCTGTCACAATCCGCTCGTGATCCCCCTGTCACAATCCGCTCGTGATCCCCCTGTCATGACCCACTTGTGACTCAGTTCCTCGGTCCGCTTGCGAGAAGCCATTCACAACCCACTAGTGATATAGGGTCACGAACCGACCCCGCAACCAGAGAACGGTGGCCAAGACTTGGTCATCCACGAGCCGAAATTGAAGGATCTTGCCGACACCTGTCCATAACCTCCATTTTGACTACTTCTCCATCAATCTATGAACTAGTCCGAGATCCTAGAGATCTGTGCCATGTGTCTTCACAAACCGCCTGCAGATATAACCTATAAATAGCCCCACACTTTGTATTTATCAGGATCTTTTTGGCAATTCCGAGTACTGTTTCCACCATTACTGTTCCTCCATTATTTCTTATCAATATTATCTTGAAATCACTGAGTGAATCATCATTGTAAAAGTGAGATTGAGATAAATCATTGATTGTATTTGTATTCAAACATATAATCATAATCCTATAAAATAGACATAGGCTCGTTAACGCCGAACCACTATAAATTTGGTGTGTTTGTTGCATTTTCGTTTATTTCTAGTTATCATAATATGTAATTCTAGATAATTTGGGTGTTAGAGCCATAATTTGGTCTAACAAAAATCTCTGTGTTTGGAACATTAGAGGCATGCATGCTGATATTAAGCTAAATAAATGCCGGCTCATGATAAGGAAATACAATCTCTCGGCTATAGTTATACTTGAAACTAAGCTAAATGATGAGCTCACTGCTAGAGCAGCGAGATACATCGATCCACGTTGGGTGATGCTTCACAACCTTTAGGAGTCGAGTTACGGCAGAATCTTGGTCATCTTTGATCCTATTATTCATCTCTTTACTAAGGTTAAAGCTTCGAGTCAATTCATTCACTGTAAATCCATTCATGTGCCATCCTCTCATGTATACTTCATAACCTTTATCTATGCTTTTAATGTGGCTACTACAAGAGAAGCTCTTTTTATCGAGTTACCTGCATTGAAACCTTGTAATATACCTTGGCTTGTCTGTGGTGACTTCAATTCACCGCTTACTCTCTCGGACAGGATTGGAGGTAGTGTTGTCTCTCTATCCGAGATCAGGTACACAAATTTGGCGATATCTGATTCTGAGCTTGTAGAAATTAACTCATCTGGACTTGAATTCTCTTTGAACAATAGTAAAAGAAATGTCGTTTGCACCTTCTCCAAAATAGTCCATTCTTTCTGCAACATCGTTTCATCGAGTGCACGGCCGAGTCTCTCTAATGAACCTGCTGCACCGATCTTGTCTGACCACTCCCCGCAAGTTATTCATTTAAATGAGAATGTGATTACTAGGTATCCGAGCTTTGAGTTCTTCAATATTTGCACCAAGGAGCCGGAGTTTCTTGAACTTGTGAGGAAAACATGGGATATCCTCTGCTATGGAAATGATATGGTTATTCTTCACAAAAAATTAAAAGCTCTTAAAGATGCTCATAAGCCTTGGTCCTCGTCGAAATTTGATAAAGGCACCTTGAAATCTAATGAGTTGCAGAATCAGCTAATTCATGTCCAAATGCAAATGCAATAGCAACCGCTCAACCCATCCCTTGCAAGCCTTGAACATGACCTTGCGTGTAAACACAATGAAGCTCTTAACATAGAATATGTCATGAGAAAGCAGAAAACGAGAATGAAATGTTTTGAAGATGGTGATCGTAACTCTGCGTACTTCCATGCGACTCTTAAAGCCAAAGAAAAGAGAAAGAATATTCACTCAGTTGTTGATGAGGTAGGACAAGTACATTCTTCAACTCAAGCTATTCATAAAGCATTTATAGACTATTACACTAAGTGGTTTGGCAATACTGATAATTTTAGTCTTCTAATTGATGACATAGACCTAATGAACTTACCCAAGTTAAGTGATGAACACGTTGCTTACTTAAGTGATAGCGTTACCGACGAACAAATTAAGGAAGCAACGTTTTCCCTTAATCAAAGTTCTTGCGGTTGCCCGGATGGCTACAATGTTGTTTTTACACCTTTTGCTGGAACATAGTGTATAATGAAGTTTGTAAAGCGATTAAACAGTTTTTCAAGAATGGAAAAATATTTGAATCATTTAATAATATTGTCATTGCGCTAATTCCAAAAGCGAAAAGTGTGAATAGCGTTAGCGACTTTAGGTCGATATCTTGTTGTAACACTATCTACAAGTGCATTACCAAAACTATAGCTAACCGTCTTAAGCATGTCTTTCCCGACCTCATTTCGGTTAATCAGTTTGCCTTTCTGCCTAACTGCAATATTTTAGACAATGTGCTCCTTGCGCATGAACTCATCAAAGGGTATAAAACCAAAAACATTTCTCCTAGAGATATGCTAAAACTCGACATTAGGAAAGCCTTTGATACACTTCAATGGTCCGCTGTTATTAGAATCCTTAGCTTCATGAAATTTCCCCCCTACTTCACTGCCTGGATTTATGCATACGTGAGCTCCGCATACTTTTCTATTAACATCAATGGAACCCCTGTTAGTTTCTTTGACAGTAAACAGGGAATTTGGCAAGGGGATCCAATTTCGGCTTATTTATTCATTGCTGTAATGGAGCTGCTCACTGGGATGCTAAATAAATTGGTTCTTTCCAATCAATTTATTTTGCATCCTAAGTGTAAGGATCCATGTATTGCATCCTTAATGTTTGCTGATGACTTAATAATATTTTGTAAACCTGATAACATAACAATTGCTAATATAATGAAAATGCTTGATAAATTCTATCTTCTTACTGGCTTGAAAATTAATTATGATAAATCTGATATTTTGTTAGCTGGTGTGTGTAATCAACGCAAGGACTATATTCTGAACCCCACTGGCCTGCACTTTAGTGATTCAATTGTATCTTGTCTTGGTCTTCCTATGGCTACTTCTCGTATCACTACAACGCAGTGCCTACCCCTATTTGAAAAATAACCAAAAGTCTTGATTGTTGGTCTACTAGCTTCCTAAGTCAAGTCAGTAGACTAACTCTCATTAAAGCGGTTATTATAGCTATGCAGGTCTACTGGTCATGCACATACATTCTCTCCAACAAATTTCATGATATGGTTGAAACCGCATTTATGAAATTGTTATGGAAAGGTAATATGCATGCCAAGTACTTGGCTCTGATTTCCTTTGCGAAACTTGAATTACCAATACATAAAGGTGGTCTCGGAATTGTAAATACAAAAATATGGAATATAGCTGCAATGGAAAAGCACATACATGATATACTTTGCAGGAAAGACACGCTCTGGGTTAATTGGTCTTACAAGTACATCATAAAAAAAAAACAGCTTTTGGGCTTTGAGAACCATCCCAAGCTTTAGCTAGACATGGAAATGCTTAAACAAAATTATGCACCTGTTACTTCCTTATGTTAAGCACGGCCCGAAAGCGTATGATACTACTGACTTCTGGGTGGATCCTTGGGCTCATTTTGGGTACGTTATTGCCAACAACGTCACATCCTTGGAGTCTGCATGGTATGGAGTTCCATTATCTTGCATGGTGGAGAATCTGCTTGTACATAATAGAGTCATCCTTCCTGTAGCTTCTACTCAAAACTTGCGCACTGTTTGGAATTACGTCACAACCTATAATGCTCATGCTTTATATGATCGCAACGTCGTATGGAATATGCCAGGTGAAAGTTATATAATTAATAAATTTTATTACAACTTAAGCAGCACTACAAATTTTGTCACATGCAGATGGTATGTTGTTCTATGGAAGCATGACAACTATGCAAAGGAAAACATGGTTATATGGAAAGTGATTAACAAAGCCTTGCTCATGAAGGAGGTTCGCAATGGTGGAGGAACCGGATCGGAATCTTTTTGTTTGTAAATGCAATTTTTTTAGGTAAAAAAAAGAATGCATATTCGAATGGATGAAGGGAATTTCCGGTGGAGCAGTGAAATGCGTAGAGATCGGGAAGAACAACATCGGCGAAAGCACTCTACTGGGCCGACACTGACACTGAGAGACAAAAGCTAGGGGAGCAAATGGGATTAGATACCCCAGGTCGATGTTACCTACCAAATAAAAGGCCTGCTTGGGAAGACTGTCTAATTCCCCAGAAAGGATCTATCGAAAACCCCTAATTGTTTCGGCGAGACCACTATTTCCCTGGAGAACCGGTAAAAACTTCTGCTAATGGAATCGAAATGATCTATGGATTGATCAGAGATCCTTTCGATTGGCTAGAATCTGTTACTTGAACGAAAATAGATCTTGTGGAATCATATTGAATATTTGACAATACATTCCGTACCCTGCTAAAAACGGGTTACACCTACAACCTAAGTGGAAACCGAGTGTTTCCTGGTTCAAAAATACCGAATCTCGTCTCAATCATCATTTATCAGGACTTTTTGGAGTAAGCTCTAAAAAAAATATTATGATTTCCTTGTTCCTGAAAATATTCTATCCCCCAGACATCGTAGAGAATTGAGAATTTTCATTTGTTTTAATTCTCAGAATTGTAACATTACGGGTAGAAATTCAATATTCTATAATATTGAAATGGTTTAAAAACGAATAGTAGGTAATTTTTCTTAAGCTCAACATACAGGGAATGAATGTGAATGCCTGCTACGTATTCTGATGTAGCTGTCCAGAGACCTATCCACATATCTTCTTTGAATGTCTAATTATCCGCAAGCTTTGAAATGAAGCGCTGCGCAAATATCTGAGCATTGTTATGCAAGTGCTTGAAATGATCAATGGATCTAAATCAAATGCAAGGTTGGAATCAAGCGAGATAAACCGCGATTATTCAATTACCTACTCAAGAAAATGGTATGCAATATATGGAAGCAAAGAAAGGCGTGTGTGTTTAAGCATTCACATGCAATGGTTTACGCAGCATGGAAGCAACGATTATGGCATGACATCCGAGACGGGCTCAAGTACCTTAAATTCACCTTTGATCCCTGGATTTTTGGACTATAGTCTCGCTTCCTCTTGTATATGTTTGTTCCGCTTTTTGTCTCTGTTAGTTGATATACTGTGTTGCCTATGTTTTATTTTTTATTTTTTGGCTCTCCTTGTTACTATGTTCTCGTCTTAGTATATCAATAAAGGTGGTAGGCATCCACTCAATCCCGTCGACTCTGGCAAAAAAAAATTTATTCTCTTTTCTTAACACCCTTCTCTGAGACATACAAGCTCAGAGGTTACATATTGATGAATTAGTTGCATGGTATGAATTGGCAATGTGCATGATAAGATGCAATGATCAAGGATTTTGTTGAAAATAAGAGCCTTGCAGTTCATGATCAAAGCACCGTATTAATATAGCACATCTTTTTGTAACGTCAATTTGTGAGCTTTACACCCCAGCATGAACCAAAAAGGGATAAAGGACCATAGAGAAACGGGCATACGTTGCCTTCTAGCTATGAGTGATGTTAGGATATGGAGCCCAGACATTTTACTTATGTGTATATTGCATAATGGAAAGAGAGGTACCTCGCATTAGGCCACACAAGGCGCTTGATGGTCGACATACTAACCAAATTGGTCGATGTACTGACCAGGTTTTAGGTCCGATAGGACCAGGGAACGTATTGTTTATGGTATAACTAATCAGCGACAGCTGACCGGCTCTGCCGGCTCACCTAAGTCTGGGTCCTAAGTCATGGGCTAGAGTGTCTCGAATCGGATAAAGAGGATCCCTTTCCTTGGTTCATAGATGGAAATCCAAATCCCATTACGTGATTTTACAGTTTTAGTTGTAAACCTATACGACGACATAGTAGAATGGGGTACTATCCCGTCTAGGATTGATACCTTTATATTTGAAATTGGTTTCTACACTTATAATAATAATAATAGAAGATAAATTTCGTGTATCAAGCATGTTTGGCTATTATAAGATAAATCTCTATCCTCTAGCTTTTGTTGCATTGTGTGATCAGACCTGAGTCTTATAATAGCTTCATTTTTCCTTTTAGCATTGCATATTTTCCTTTTACGCACTCATATTCATGGGAGTAAACCTGTTCCATGACATACGGCGTGGCCCCGTGGTTTACCCAACTTTAAAATAAAAGTTTAATAACTGTTTTAGTTCTCACACCAGTCCCATGACTGACCTGGACTTTATTGTTTTCACCTAAACTCTGAGTGCCCATATTTTCCACACGTGCAGCTAGTAGTTTTGGTTTTGCAAATATTTATTTAACAGGATCCTGGATTTATAATAGAAGCTATACTCTGGAGTGCTTTGTATCCGTGTATTTCTTTCAGTTGTGTTAGTTGATGTTTTCCGCTGCATATTATATTCATGTATTATATTTTCACTGTATTGTAATTCAGTAATCTCTAATATTTTTCCACTTTATTTTATTTATTTGTAATATCTTGTATTTTGAGGTAAATTGTTGTAATAGCAATGAAATGTTCTCTTGTTCTGTGTTTTGATGCGTTGTGTTCTCAAAGCAATCCGTTTTCTTGTTCTGTTTAGGCCGGTCGGGAAGTTGGGTCGTTTCAATATGTAAATATAAAATATTCATTACTTGAGGTTGTTATCATCAAAAATATCATCTATGCTACTAACAATCTCCTTTTTTTTATGATGACAACTATTTTATAAAATTTCTCCTTATCTTCTTCTTAACTCCCATTGAATTCCATAACTTCCACTTGATTTGTACACCTTATCGAACTATGCGTATTTTATATTTTCTCCCTGTTGATCATCAACAAAAACCTCTATATATTAAGAATAAACTAATTTAATTATTGACACGAAATATAACGTACACTTACTATATTATTGACTGACTCTAATTGTAACAAGCCTGCTTTTAGTTGATTATCTACGATAGCGATTAATGGATTATAATGGGAATTTTAATTTGTTAATAATGAAATCAATGTTTTGAAATTTTAAATTGTGTTGGGCTAGGTAGATTGGAGATTTATATATTTATAATGTGTAAATTTGAAAGGAGAAAATTTTGCCGTCTTCATGATCTTTGTGAAATATGTATATATACATGCACGTATCTCTACTAATAAAGCAAATAATTTTCCTTGGTGATGCTTTTTTGAACTTCCCAAAAAGCCCACATGCATTCTTACAATAACTTTCGTATTGTAACACCCCGTAATTCTGTTACACTAAGATTCACAAATCAAGGCAGAATTAAAAGTTAAAATCAAAATCAAGGGAAACGGTCTATGCCATTGCGTTCTTCTCGGAATTCTGCATGAAAATGAGTCCGAGTTTGCGTAAATCGGAGTCCGTATGAGGAAGATATGGCCTCTGGAAGTTTCAGCAAAGTTCAAATTTCAAAACAGACTCAGAAGCGGACCCAGATCGGGCTGGGCGGGAATTTTCCCGCCCAAGGCACCCAGGTCGACTACGTAGTCGACCTGGGGGTCGACTAGGTAGTCGACCTGGGGGTCGACCCCCCTGCTTTTTCCAGCTTTCTGCACCTGGTTCATTCTGATGTATCTGGACGCCATTCTGACCAGATTCGTCCACCCAACACTATATAAACAGCCCTAGTCTTCTTCTCTATTCACAATTCTTCTCTACCCTTATGCTGCAAAGATTCTTAGTGAACATGGCTTCCTCTCCTCCTCTTAATTTAATAATAAATAAAATAAATCAAGACGAGGAGGTGCTGCTTAAAGACTTTCAAAGAGGAGATTCAAGCTAGAATGCAAGTGAAGATTCGAACGACTGCAACGACTGTTTTTCTACGAATCATAGCCATCTTTCTATTCTAATCTAATCCCTGTAAGTCAGTTATTTCTAGATTTGAACGTTTTTCTCTGTTTGTTACATGAAATTAAAGGAATAAAAGAATATGCCAAATCTCTCTCTCTCTCTATTCGAATCAGTGCCTATACTCTTGAACCTAATTAAGAACTGTTATGATTCGAGGACAAATAAGACTGTGACTATGAAACTATGGACCTTAAAACCATATGCCTATGACTATGAACATTTGCTTATGACTATGAACATTGTCTATGACTATGGACATTGCCTATGACTACGAACATTGCCTATGACTGTGACTGTGGCTATAAGGATTATTTCCTTGACTAAACCTATGCCTTTGATTAGAAAACATAAACTATTGCCTATGAAATAACAAGGACATCTGTGATTAAACACCTATGATTTATGACTAGTAAAGTGTTGCTCAAGTTCTGTGATTATGAGATTAAACCCGATTATTTATTCTGCCTGTCCTTGGTTTTCCTTGGTTTTAGACCATGGGAATTTACCTATTAAGTTAGGTCTACCCATGTTCTTGAACCTGTGCCTCTATTCTGTCTATCCTTGGTTTTAGACCTTGGGAATTTACCTATTAAGTTAGGTCTACCCATGTTCTTGAACCTACGTCGTTATTCAAACCTTTTATGCCAGTTATTATGTCCATCCTTTTTCATAGCATCTTTGGTTCATTCCCTATTTTCTACGAGTCTAGATTTATCCATAATCTAGATTGAATCGCAATTATACGAACGGTGGGAATACGATTTGGGCATAATGTGAAATGTACTAAAAACGTAGTTTAACTTGGAAATTGGCATAAATTGGGAACATGTATTATGGCATGTTCATAGAAATGAAAATTGGATAAATTTGATATGAATTATAGGATGTGTAATTTGAGTCTAGTATTGACTTGTAAATCTAGCATTTACATGAGTTATAAACTAGAATAATAAGTCTAGTTTGACGTGAACTGTAATTAGAATGTTAAATCAGGATTGGATTAGCTAATTTGGCGTAATAAGTATATTGGTATAAATTTGAAATTGGCCATAATTGGGAATAACCGTCAGGTTTAGCAAAATCATGGTTAGTGACACTTAATTTGGTATAGTTTACATACCAAAAAGCATAAATATGATTTAGAGGGGGAAATGGGCCATAAGAATGAATGTTGACAACTTACATAAAAAAAAGAGTAATTAGGAGATAAGTAAATTAGGAATAATTTACTTATAGAATTTTTCTTAAATGGGAAAATGTAAATTTAGACAAATTAAAGTTTTATTAATGACATCTTTTTTTAATAACACACCAGAAAGTTCTAGGGTGACAGAGAGGATAGTGTCTAGGCTTGGGTTTGGAAAATACAAGTTTCCTGCTCTCCCTGGCTATCCCTAACTGATCCGACGGACGGGATGGTTACTTTCAAAACCTGATTTGAAAATTAGTCAAAACCCTTGAACTAGAAAACACGAATAGGCCTAACCCGAGGTTAGACTGAGTTGAGATGTAAATCTGCCCGGAACCAACCGGCACATCCAGTAATTGCAACAATATCTGTCTAATGTGAGTGGTCGTGGCTTTAATCTATTTAATTAAAGCTAGAACAAGAATGGTAGGGTTAAGTTCACTAAGACACTTAACAAATTCAACATGATAACCAGACTGGTGGGCGGGGTTAGGGCCATACAGTTAAGCTAGAATGGGAGGGTTAAGTCCATAGGAACACTTAACCAATTTAACACAGTTAAGCTAGGATGGGAGGGCTAAGTCCATAGGGACACTTAACCAACTTCACATGGTAACAAGACAAGATTTGTAGGGGTTAAGTAACTAAGGAAACACTTAGCCAAATTAACATGACTAGAAGGTGGGGTTAAGTAAAGTTAATACACTTAGCCAAATTAACATGTTAACTAGACTAGAGGTTGGGGTTAAGTAAAGTTAATACACTTAGCCAATTTGATATGTTAGCTGGACAAGACCGTAGGGTTAAGTAAACTTGAACACTTAACCGTCAGATTGTGATAAAGGAATATGGCTAAGTCTAAAACATGAAGGGATAATACTTAACCATTAATAACATGTTAGTTAAAACAGACGGGCAAGGTTAAGTTAAAAAGGAACACTTAACCAATACAGGGTGAATGGGTAGGGTTAAGTAATAAGAAATACTTAACCAATATAACTTGGTTTGTGGAAGGGTTAAAACAACATGAATTACTGATAACACTTAACCAGTTTAACGGGATAAATGAAGAGGGTTAAGTTAGCTTGAATTGACTAATGACACTTAACCAATCCAAATTGACGGGAAGAGAGAACTAAGTAGTAAACCTTAGTTAAGAAAACAATGATTCTGGAAACTAAGTGGTAAATCTTAGTTAGTAAAACTAAGTAGTAATCCTTAGTATAACACGGGAAGGAGCGAATGTCCGTCTGAGTAGAAAGAAGGCTCCAACGAATTGGGTTACGAAGCCCGAGGCTTCGAGGGGACGTGAGGGTACTCTTGGTATCCCTCTGTGAGGCTGCAGATGATCCGCCTGGGCCCACAGAGGTTAAGGTCTGCGTAGAAGAACCAGGGGTATGCCTTGGTTGCAATACATGGCAACCTAAAGACTAGGATGGACCGGCGTGATTCGGCGAGCAAACGGTAGCCCTGTGATAGCGACTCATCGTCTACCATCCATCTTCAGTCAATCGAGATACGTGAAGCGAAAAGGCGGAGAACTCCAAAAGACCATATACTTGCTATCTAGTTATGGGTGAGGATGGCCATAGGATAGTGGGGCACCGGGGCCGGCGTATAGTTCTCATTCTACAAGGTGTGCCTTTCATTAGTTGAGGGAGGGGTCAAGTGGGACCATAGCCACTGGAATAAAAACATACCTTAGCATCTGCATCGGCAGATATCTGAAAGCTCCTGACCGAGTTCTGTATTCCTTGATTTTCCCTGTCACAGAACTCGGACCGCACATTACAGGACATGTGCATCTAGACAAGTGATAACGATTCGCGATACATGCGTGGGGAAGTATAGGAACATATGCCACTCTAGGTAGTGTGTCCTAGACTTGGGGGCATCGTTCGACAGGTAGCATAATTCCTAGTTGAACTAGGTGGCATAAATCCTGAATCTGAGAAGCGTTCAATAGATAGCGTAAACTCTAGTTGAATCTAGAAGGCACTTGGTAGAAAACCCTAGATTAAATCTAGGTAACAAATAAATAAATGGATGCCTGAGGGCGATGGAAAATACAGGGAATGGGATCACGTTAGCGTTACTAGTTGGGACATTAGTTAGTTGGTGCAGAGATATAGAAACCAGTATAATAAGGAAATAGCGAAGCGGCGAAAGTATTGGAGCATATCCAGTTCATCTTATCTTAGTATATCTTGTGTCAATCTTGTCTAATCTTGCTGACCCTATCATCATGGTGTTATCTTGTATTCAGTTAATTCATGTCGTTTTGTTTTCCATGTTCACATGCTAGAAGTTACTGAACTTACTCAGGCTTTATGTCTGACTCTGTTTTTCTTTCGTCTTCTTTTCTTCCGTTCCCCCCCCCCCCCCCAGGTAGTAAAGGAGGGAATAGTTTAGTTTAGGTTAAATTGGACTACCACTCTTTCCAGCTTGAAGAATTGTCGAAGTTTGCTTGGATTCTCTTTTCAGATGCTATGGCTGGCTTTTGCTAAAATCGAGGAATATAAATGTTGTTTTTATGCTTCTTTATTTTGTAAGACAGAAGATACTCTGATATTGTAAGAAACCATTGTACAAATCATTTTATCAATAAAGCAAAGTTTTATTTTCCGCTGTTTAATTTCTGTCTGTCTTGTAATTTATCTGCATCTTTTACCCTAAATGCTCCACAGAACTTAGTGCATTCCCTTTGTGAGTGACACTAACGAATATGGGGTGTTATACGTGGTATCAGAGCTGAAGGTTACCGGATCAAATAAAGGTTTTGAAAAATTATTTTCAAAACGGTTTTTAAAGAAGCATTTTGAAGAGAAAAGATGTGTTTTAAAAACATATTCCCCAAAGGCATACGCACTATCTTCTCTTCCTTTGTTTAAATTCTTGTCTCCTTCTTTCTTGAGTCTCTGGGGCTCCTGGCTTTCTGGTAGGTAACCTCGTCGAAGGGCGAAGTAGCGCCCGACTTCCATCTATAACCATAGTTGTTTCACCTACGGCTAGTTTTCTTCCAAGCTTAGTAGGTTTTCTGTATGATGGAAGCAGCTTTCAAGAGATTTGTCAACATTACTACACACGGAAGGGGATGAGGAGTTTGGCTAAGGAGCACAACCC
Organism: Allium sativum; assembly: GCA_030737875.1. NCBI lineage: Eukaryota > Viridiplantae > Streptophyta > Magnoliopsida > Asparagales > Amaryllidaceae > Allium > Allium sativum. Next base: position 991,003,766 of record CM060912.1, on the reverse strand, counting down.
TAGGACGAGGAATTCATGGATGTAGATTTAGCTCACGAAGGAGGAAGAAATTATAAAACCTAAGACAAGAGGAAGTATCTTTACTAGGGTATGATAGGGCATATAATTAAGGACAAGGGCAAGAACGAGGAACAAGATCTTCAAAAGGGCAAGTACCTACTTTTGCCACTAAGCGTACCTAGGAGAAAGGTAGTAAAGTTCTGTTGGAAGAGTCTAGTTTTGCTGTTCGTACTCTTTCCTTTGGTTTTAGCGCTTCGCATCTATTCATATCCACTCCCATAGTTGAGTCTCTGCACCATAGTACTTGTATAGTAGAAAGATCCCACTAGAGTCTCAAATCCAATTGGTGGTCCGACCAGTTTATTTTTGGTTAGTAGGGATTTGAGAATAGCTATCGAGTTTGCTTATGTCATCTCACGTAGATCGTCTAAATTCGGAGGAGATGTTCCTTGGGTGCTTGTCTGATATTGGTTTAGGCCTTTGGGGCTTGTACTTGAGGAAGGTCGAGTTCGACTAGGATGGTTTGCGTGAGAGATGAATAGTTGTGGCAGGCACTCTAAAAAGCACGTAGTAACCTTTCGACCCTTATAGTTATGGCACAGTGGATAAGAGAGAGACCTCTAATCATCTTAGTACATACACTTGGTACCGTGATTGACATCGGTTTATTTTGGAAACGAAGATCGGAAACTTCACAATCGTGAAGTTAAATTAGTTAAGACACAGTGGAGTAAAGCTCAAGAAGGATAGATACTAGCATCATACCCTTTTCCTTGAGGGTGCATCCTTGATTTCTTTCTTTTAGGAGCTTTACGCATAATTATTTCTCTCTTTCCAAAGTATATCACCTAGGTCGTATCTTCGATCCTTAGGTAGAAGCCAATGGATGTAAACATGTATTTGAAACATGTTATGGTTGATGGTTGCAAGTGGTTGCTAATGGTTGCTTGTGAATGCATATGCATACGTATTAGGCGCTAGATCAAGTCCGGACGCTTTCATCTTGCATTTACAGATATGTATTTGTTTGTAAGTTGAGCTTGATATGGTATCATATGGATGTTGCATATGGATGAATGGCTGCGCACGCATGTAGTATTTACATAACTAGGGATGCTTGCATACATGGTTGGACGCATGGCACTGACATGACTCGCATTAAGGAGGTCGACTGAATCAGTAGACCACCTGATTTTTCATTAGATAAAGACATATACACACACTATGCATATGAACATGAAAGCATTAGAAATCTTTTAAGGACAATGAATTCCTGTGATTGGATGGTTGAGTAGATGGATGATTGGATGGTAGGACACATTCTTCCTAACTTGAAGATTTCGAGGACGAAATCCTTTTAAGTGGGGGAGAATGTAACACCCCGTAATTCTGTTACACTAAGATTCACAAATCAAGGCAGAATTAAAAGTTAAAATCCAAATCAAGGGAAATGGGCTGCGCCATTGCGTTCGTCTCGGAATTCTACATGAAAACGAGTCCAAGTTTGCGTAAATCGGAGTCTGTATGAGGAAGATATGGCCTCCGGAAGTTTTAGCAAAGTTCAAATTTCAAAACAGACTCAGAAGCGGACCCAGATCGGGCTGGGCGGGAATTTTCCCGCCCAAGGCACCCAGGTCGAATGGTTAGTCGACCTGGGTCACCCAGGTCGACTGGGTAGTCGACCTGGGGGTCGACCCCCCTGCTTTTTCCAGCTTTCTGCACCTGGTTCGTTCTGATGTATCTGGACGCCATTCTGACCAGATTCGTCCACCCAACACTATAAAAACAGCCCCAGTCTTCTTCTCTATTCACAATTCTTCTCTACCCTTATGCTGCAAAGATTCTTAGTGAACATGGCTTCCTCTCCTCCTCTTAATTAAATAATAAATAAAATAAATCAAGACGAGGAGGTGCTGCTTAAAGACTTGCAAAGAGGAGATTCAAGCTAGAATGCAAGTGAAGATTCGAACGACTGCAACGACTGTTTTTCTACAAATCATAGCCATCTTTCTATTCTAATCTAACCCCTGTAAGTCATTTATTTCTAGATTTGAATGTTTTTCTCTGTTTGTGACATGAAATTAAAGGAATAAAAGAATATGCCAAATCTCTCTCTCTATTCGAATTAGTGCCTATACTCTTGAACCTAATTAAGAACTGTTATGATTCGAGGACAAATAAGACCGTGACTATGAAACTATGGACCTTAAAACCATATGCCTATGACTATGAACATTTGCCTATGACTATGAACATTGTCTATGACTATGGACATTGCCTATGACTACGAACATTGCCTATGACTGTGACTGTGGCTATAAGGATTATTTCCTTGACTAAACCTATGCCTTTGATTAGAAAACATAAACTATTGCCTATGACACAACAAGGACATCTGTGATTAAACACCTATGATTTATGACTTGGAAAGTGTTGCTCAAGTTCTGTGATTATGAGATTAAACCCGATTATTTATTCTGCCTGTCCTTGGTTTTCCTTGGTTTTAGACCATGGGAATTTACCTATTAAGTTAGGTCTACCCATGTTCTTGAACCTGTGTCTCTATTCTGTCTATCCTTGGTTTTAGACCTTGGGAATTTACCTATTAAGTTAGGTCTACCCATGTTCTTGAACCTACGTCGTTATTCAAACCTTTTATGCCAGTTATTATGTCCATCCTTTTTCATAGCATCTTTGGTTCATTCCCTATTTTCTACGAGTCTAGATTTATCCATAATCTAGATTGAATCGCAATTATATGAACGGTGGGAATATGATTTGGGCATAATGTGAAATGTACTAAAAACGTAGTTTAACTTGGAAATTGGCATAAATTGGGAACATGTATTATGGCATGTTCATAGAAATGCAAATTGGATAAATTTGATATGAATTATAGGATGTGTAATTTGAGTCTAGTATTGACTTGTAAATCTAGCATTTACATGAGTTATAAACTAGAATAATAAGTCTAGTTTGACGTGAACTTTAATTAGAATGTTAAATCAGGATTGGATTAGCTAATTTGGCGTAATAAGTATATTGGTATAAATTTGAAATTGGCCATGATTGGGAATAACCGTCAGGTTTAGCAAAATCATGGTTAGTGACACTTAATTTGGTATAGTTTACATACCAAAAAGCATAAATATGATTTAAAGGGGGAAATGGGCCATAAGAATGAATGTTGACAACTCACATAAAAAAAAGTAATTAGGAGATAAGTAAATTAGGAATAATTTACTTATAGAATTTGTCTTAAATGAGATAATGTAAATTTAGACAAATTAAAGTTTTATTAACGACATCTTTTTTTAATAACACACCAGAAAGTTCTAGGGTGACAGAGAGGATAGTGTCTAGGCTTGGGTTTGGAAAATACAAGTTTCCTGCTCTCCCTGGCTATCCCTAACTGATCCGACGGACAGGATGGTTACTTTAAAAACCTGATTTGAAAATTAGTCAAAACCCTTGAACTAGAAAACACGAATAGGCCTAACCCGAGGTTAGACTGAGTGGTCGTGGCTTTAATCTATTTAATTAAAGCTAGAACAAGAATGGTAGGGTTAAGTTCACTAAGACACTTAACCAATTCAACATGATAACCAGACTGGTGGGCGGGGTTAGGGCCATACAGTTAAGCTAGAATGGGAGGGTTAAGTCCATAGGAACACTTAACCAATTTAACACAGTTAAGCTAGGATGGGAGGGCTAAGTCCATAGGGACACTTAACCAACTTCACATGGTAACAAGACAAGATTTGTAGGGGTTAAGTAACTAAGGAAACACTTAGCCAAATTAACATGACTAGAAGGTGGGGTTAAGTAAAGTTAATACACTTAGCCAAATTAACATGTTAACTAGACTAGAGGTTGGGGTTAAGTAAAGTTAATACACTTAGCCAATTTGATATGTTAGCTGGACAAGACCGTAGGGTTAAGTAAACTTGAACACTTAACCGTCAGATTGTGATAAAGGAATATGGCTAAGTCTAAAACATGAAGGGATAATACTTAACCATTAATAACATGTTAGTTAAAACAGACGGGCAAGGTTAAGTTAAAAAGGAACACTTAACCAATACAGGGTGAATGGGTAGGGTTAAGTAATAAGAAATACTTAACCAATATAACTTGGTTTGTGGAAGGGTTAAGACAACATGAATTACTGATAACACTTAATCAGTTTAACGGGATAAATGAAGAGGACTAAGTTAGCTTGAATTGATTAATGACACTTAACCAATCCAAATTGACGGGAAGAGAGAACTAAGTAGTAAACCTTAGTTAAGAAAACAACGATTCTGGAAACTAAGTGGTAAATCTTAGTTAGTAAAACTAAGTAGTAATCCTGAGTATAACATGGGAAGGAGCGAATGTCCGTCTGAGTAGAAAGAAGGCTCCAACGAATTGGGTTACGAAGCCCGAGGCTTCGAGGGGACGTGAGGGTACTCTTGGTATCCCTCTGTGAGGTTGCAGCTTATCCGCCTGGGCCCACAGAGGTTAAGGTCTGCGTAGAAGAACCAGGGGTATGCCTTGGTTGCAATACATGGCAACCTAAAGACTAGGATGGACCGACGTGATTCGGCGAGCAAACGGTAGCCCTGTGATAGCGACTCGTCGTCTACCATCCATCTTCAGTCATTCGAGATACGTGAAGTGGAAAGGCGGAGAACTCCAAAAGACCATATACTTGCTATCTAGCTATGGGTGAGGATGGCCATAGGATAGTGGGGCACCGGGGGCCGGCGTATAGTTATCATTCTACAAGGTGTGCCTTTCATTAGTTGAGGGAGGGGTCAAGTGGGACCATAGCCACTGGAATAAAAACAGACCTTAGCATCTGCATCGGCAGATATCTGAAAGCTCCCGACCGAGTTCTGTATTCCTTGATTTGCCCTGTCACAGAACTCGGACCGCACATTACAGGACATGTGCATCTAGACAAGCGATAACGATTCGCGATACATGCGTGGGGAAGTATAGGAACATATACCACTCTAGGTAGTGTGTCCTAGACTTGGGGGCATCGTTCGACAGGTAGCATAATTCCTAGTTGAACTAGGTGGCATAAATCCTGAATCTGAGAAGCGTTCAACAGACAGCGTAAACTCTAGTTGAATCTAGAAGGCACTTGGTAGAAAACCCTAGATTAAATCTAGGTAACAAATAAATAAATGGATGCCTGAGGGCGATGGAAAATACAGGGATTGGGATCACGTTAGCGTTACTAGTTGGGACATTAGTTAGTTGGTGCAGAGATATAGAAACCAGTATAATAAGGAAATAGCGAAGCGGCGAAAGTATTGGAGCATATCCAGTTCATCTTATCTTAGTATATCTTGTGTCAATCTTGTCTAATCTTGCTGACCCTATCATCATGGTGTTATCTTGTATTCAGTTAATTCATGTCGTTTTGTTTTCCATGTTCACATGCTAGAAGTTACTGAACTTACTCAGGCTTTATGTCTGACTCTGTTTTTCTTTCGTCTTCTTTTCTTCCGTTCCCCCCCCCCCCAGGTAGTAAAGGAGGGAATAGTTTAGTTCAGGTTAAATTGGACTGCCACTCTTTCCAGCTTGAAGAATTGTCGAAGTTTGCTTGGATTCTCTTTTCAGATGCTATGGCTGGCTTTTGCTAAAATCGGGGAATATAAATGTTGTTTTTATGCTTCTTTATTTTGTAAGACAGAAGATACTCTGATATTGTAAGAAACCATTGTACAAATCATTTTATCAATAAAGCAAAGTTTTATTTTCCGCTATTTAATTTCTGTCTGTCTTGTAATTTTTCTGCATCTTTTACCCTAAATGCTCCACAGAACTTAGTGCATTCCCTTTGTGAGTGACACTAATGAATATGGGGTGTTACACGTATAGAAAAAGATAGGGGGTTTATATGTCATTTTCTCTACCCACTAACATTTCAACAATTTGTCCTCTATTTCTCCCCACTCTTCTACCATACTTGCTTATTTTCGATTTATCATCAAAATCTTCTCCTGCGGTTTTTTCGTCTACAGCATAAACCCACCATCAAAAGGATGGAAAAAAATCTCCTAAACCCTCTATCGAAAGTTGTTGACTTCATCCCACGTTATAGCTGAGGAATCTCTAGCTGTTACTAAATAAATTAGTAAATTTAAGTTTTTAACACTAACAACATTGTTAACAATCAATCTTATACTAAAATCTACCACTATGCATGTCATTTATTTTTGATTTTCTGCTGTTTCTTATATTTTTTGATTCAATGTAGTTAATACACAATCAGAAAGAATTTAGATATGGTATGGATGATTTTGGTTTCCAAACATATAGTTGTTGGTAAATCTAGATGTCAATACTTGTACAACATTTTCATTCCTGCATTTGTTTTATGAACTAAAGCAGTATGCTTTTCATATCCAAACATAAGTGTTTTAAACTGCGTAGTGGGAGAAAAGGCTTGAGCAATTTTCATTTTTAGAATGCGCTCTTTTTTCCAAACGGTGTTTCGTTCTATTTATTTATTAAGTCTTGTTAAAAAAATCGTAAGCAAAGAAAGCATATGAATTTTTAGAATAATTCACTTTTGTAGCCCTGTTTGTTGAAAAAATCACAGTTTTTGCCATGTTTCAGAAAAAATCACAGTTTGTTAAAAAAAACTCGCCTTCAGTAATACCTGCATACAAATCAACCCGAGACCCTTCCTTCTCCCAGACCCCCTCACTTTCCCCTTTCTCCTATTCTTCTGCACCCTTTCTCCGGCATGAAAAAAAAACTCAAATCAACTCTATCTTCAACGATTTTTCATCAAATCATTCACAAAAGTTCACAATGGCTATCACATTCGGCGTACAACACGAAATCGGTAAAAATCAAAACCCCAACTCTTAATTTTGAAATTAGATTATTATAAATTTATTTGTTATTGGTTAAGAAACTGATTGTAGCTTACAAGCACGTAGCTTGTATGATGTAATTACAAATTTTGATGTGTAATTTGTTCACAGTATTGATTTTAGCATGTTGGTTGGTTATTGGGTGTTATGGTTTGGATTTAGTACGATTTGTGGTAATGCAGTTGATTATGGGTTGGAATTTAATTGATTGTGGCTTACAAGCACGTAGCTTGCATTGATTATGGATTTAATACGTGTGCAAATTGAAAAAAATCGTTGTACTGGGTTGGAATTGTTGTCATATATAATTTTCCTTATTTATGGAAACGAGTTGAAAAGTGTAACATGTTTAAGGGAGCATAACATGTTTACATTTGTTTTAGAATTGTATACCATGTTTTTAAAAATAATAATTTTGTACACACCTTTTGAAGAGTATTTGGAGATGGAGCCCAGACTAGTAGATCTGAGCATGTTATATCTTTAGCCGCAACATAGGACATCTAACCATACTCGTATGGAGGTGGATTTTTATAAATATTTTCATTTTTTGATGTTTATTATTCTTTTCTGCATTAGTCGTCAAACCCCCATTTTTTATCTATTAAATTTCTAGAGTGATGATACTGGGTTTGTCATTGACCACTCGTCATCACTTTCGAAAGTGACATCCTCAAATCCTCGCGTCCTTGCCGAGATATACAGGGCTGGGTTTTTGCACATATTTCGCTTAGGATACATCCAGCTCGATCATTGCCTTATTGGTGATTTAGTAGTTAGGTGGAGGCTTGAGACATCCACGTTTCACCTACTAGTTAGTGAAATGACTCACCTCTTGACATGTGGCTGTTTTGCTAGGATTGCCTATTGAAGGCAATGTTATTGCTTATGATGGTACGGGATATGATTATTTGCAGGTTTCTCGCGACTTACTTGAGCTAGATTCAACGGCTTATCAAGTAAGGGGTGGCGAGTATGTTGAGATCAGATGGTACTATGGTCAGTTGACAGATGATATTCCTGTAGATGCCACTCAGGTAGAGGTTGAGCAACGGGCCCGTTGCATTTTACTATTCATTATTTTTTGCAGAATTAGGGTCGATCTTGCCAAGACCCATATTGATTTGATATGGCTACTGTATTTAGCTGATCTCGGGTGGTGCGCTACATATTCGTGGGGTAGTGCAGTGTTGGCCTATATATATCAGGAATTGTCTAAGATCGTGCTGCAATAGTCTAGCTCCATTGCTGGTTGCATGACACTAGTTCAGGTATGAACCATATTTCTATAATTTACTGTTATACAATGTGATGCATCATTCTCTTGTATTAATAGTATATTTTCAAACGCAGCTCGGGTCCTGGACTTATATTCCCGTCGGAATATTAGTAGTGACGCTTGATACCATCGATCCATCGATGCCACTTGGAGCTAGGTATACTTATTTGATCGTTTATTTTGTTAAACACAACACATACCATTTCTAGTATATGTACATTTAATATCGTGTAACAGGTGGGTTGGAAAAAAGAGTACGCGACATACACTGTGACGAGAGTTGTCATTTTACTGCAATGAGTTGGACGTCCTTACAGAAGATAAGATTACATGGTCGTCGTACACTCAGGAGTTACTTGCCACACTACTAGTCATGTGCAAATCTCATAGGTACCTTTGGATGGTGAGAGTACCTATGGTAGCCTAAAGCTTCACCGCGCTTGGCACCTTCCTGATAGGGTTATGAAACAGTTCGGCCTGATGCGGCATATACCGGATGATGCACCTCCTTACATACAGGGTTACAGTGTGCAAGACTTTCCTACACTTGTTGATATGTGGAATGACTGCGAGAACCATATTGATTTGGAGAAGGAGCACACCATATCTACGGCACAATACATGAGGTGGTGCTGGAACATAACACGACGTTATGTCGTTCATCCCAGAGTAGATTCTACGTTAGCACCATATGTTCCTAGAGCACCACTAGAGAGGAATGTGTTAAGTTGATGTGTGTAGTATTAAATACAACTAATTTCATTTATTCATTGTATCTAATTTTCTTTTAAATTTGTAGGCTACCGGTATTACCCATGCACGGGAAGAAGCAGAAAGGCTCCGACAGAGACAGACAGACGATAAGGGAAGGACTATGTGCACCAATATACAAAGGATTTTAGACGTGATCTTGTGCAGGAACAAACTTGATCAGCCGAAACCACCATCTCCTCCTCCTACAAGTCCTCCTCCTCCACTAGCACATAAGGAAATTGCGCTTGGCCCATCACAACCAGCACCAACATTACCCCATTCCAGCAGTGCATGACGCACTAGAAGCAACAGCGGCAGTGGTTCTTCTTCAACTTCCACACCACTTGTCAAGCAGCCGAGGCGAAACTAATGCACGTTTGATTAGTGATAGTAGTAGTAGTGTATGCCTAATTAATTGGATAGTAGTCTTTATCTAATTATTTGCAATGTTTTGGTATGTTTATTTATTTCTTATCTTTAGATAAAACTAGCGTATGTATAATTATTTGGTACGTTCGGCTATTTATCATTCGGTTTCCTTGTTTGTCATCCGTATTTTTAGTTTTGAGATTCGTATTAATTTGACGATTTAACGTATAATTTAATATAACTAAATACGAGCTCCTAATATCGCGGTGGTTCGTAGTTTTACGTATTAAACTATTACTGGATATATATGATTCGTTCTAAGTCGGATTTTTTAAAACAAGAAACGTTCGAATCCACTAAACTATATTTTTATAATGGAAGAGAAAAATAAAGATTTCATACTACATATTTTCAGTTAAGTCCAAGTCAAATCTTCAGAAAGTCGTTGTGGAATCGTTTATAAACCATAACGATTTATTATTAGTTTATACACAATTTTTATATAATATAAACCGAGCGTCGATTATAATGTAAAAGGGAGTAGTCAACATAGCAATACATCACCGTGTTGCGTGTAGGATAGTTTGAATGTGGTGTTGTGTATGGGCTAGTTTGAATGTCGTGTTGTGTGTAAACCTGTTAGGGTTGGGGTTTATTGAAGGCAATTTTTGGAAACTCGCCTTTGTATTTTACTGAAGGCAAGTTTCCAAAACTCGCCTTCAAAACCCAAACAGGTCTAAACTATTTTTTTTTTTGGAACATGGTTATTTGCATTATTGTTTATAAAAAATAGCATAACTAAGTGAATTACCCGAATTTTTAAGTATTTAAATTTTAAATGTTTTTAAATAAATGAAATTTGTTTGCAAATGTTAATATTTGTAAACTTTAATAATTAATAATTTTTAAGGAAGTGATTAAACTTGTGTTAGCACTTCTTGGGGTGTGTAAATGGTGAAATGTACACTAAATTATAGTAGTGAGTGTTTGACATAGCATAATTGGTGCAAAATTAACTAATTAAGGCCTAAACCTCCATTAGTGGCTTCATTTAGGATTAATAGGCCTTTAATTTGAGAAATAAAGGAGGTGGTTTTTGGAAAAGGAAGGAGAGTACATATTCTTCCTTCCTTCTCCTTCTCAAATGAAAGAAAGTAGTAAACATAGTAAAACCATTCTCTATCCAAGCCATAATTTCTAATTCTTAAAACTAGTGAAATTAAAGAGGAAATGAAGAGCCCTAGCAGGTAATCATCCTAAAACTGAGTTTAAATCCATCTTTAATCTTTGGTAGAAATCCTTTTACTATAATTGATCTTGTAGCCTTTGGTTGTTACAGTAAACTTTTTTAGGCTTTACGAAGGCTAATTCAAGCTTCAAATTCCGTTTTTGCTTTTAACTTCTTACTGTAGAATTTTAACTTCTGGATGAAACGTGAGTAAATCTTACAACTTCTAGTTGAAATCATTTGTTAGTGATATTCTCTGAATTTATTGAGTTTCTGAAATTATTTGATTCACTGTCTGTTGTTTCTCTGTGAAATTCTTCCTTTATTGATTTATTGCTGAAATGCTACTTTGAAATGACATAACTTCTTTGATTTATAGCAAAACGCTGTAAAAATGGTTTCAAATTGTTATCCGGTTACTCATCTTTGTACCTGTAAAATTTTGTTGGAATCTATCGTTGCTGCATCTCGAAATATACTGTCGAAGTTGACCATGAACGAGATTTTGAAAGCCAGTAGCATTTTGTTATAAATCCTAAGTTTCCCTTTGAGGGGTCAACCCTTATGCAAGAGGTCGACCTAAGGGTCAACCCCTTGCTTAAGGATATCGACCTCTGGGTCAGCACCTACCTCAAGTATTCATGGCCTTGATCTTGGGCTAGTAGGTGATGTTTTGGCCCACGTTGAGTTAATTCCTATGCCTTGTTTCTAAAGTATTTTGAGTTATGTTGGCCCATGTTACACCCAGTAAAAATTCATAAGTATTAATAACAAATAAATAATTAAAAATAAGAATTTAAATAATAAGGAAGGAAAATGATATTTTGCAACTTTAGGAATTTGGCTACGAAAATCCTTTATGTGGATTCGTGGTGAAATTCTATATCGTTTTCATATATAATATGATGAAAACGGTTAATGTATGAAGAAGTTATGAACAAAAGAATTTGGACCGTAGAACGCAGAATGCGTGTATATATATATATATATATATATATATATATATATATATATATATATATATGTATGTAATTAAATGGATAATATATGTGTATCCAAAATATAAATTCAAAATAAAGAGGGATATTTTAAATTTTGAAATGAAGATAAGATCATGGGAACAAAGGGTGTTATATATGAGGAATAAGATTAAGACATTTAGGAACGTATTAATTAAAATTTAACACCTCAGCAACGCTTGATTATTAGGCATTCCATCCCCTTGGGGGTCGACCCCCCAAGAGGGATGTCAACTGCCAGTCGACCGCTCAGGTCGATCGCTTTGCGGTTGGACAGCCCAATAAATCTGTGTGGTTAGATTTTTTAGAGATGGTATATATAAATAAAAGGCCTAGATTTAATCGAACTAATCTGACGGTCTATGCTCACACGGGCAACTATATATTGCCCCTCATATCACACTATGAAACCCTAACCATTTCTTATCCCTGCCTCCATGTTGCCTCTCTACCATTACTAAATTCCAAGAAAATAAAGGTTAACGATTTCTTCTAATTCCCCAACCTAAATTCTTGTCTCCTTTCTATTCTAATACATACAGGTTTTTAGAATGAACTTTGGAATTTGGAATATATATATATATATATATATATAAGATTCTAATACATGTTTCTTGTATATATATTTGGAGGATTATTGGAGACGTTTGACGCAAAGACTAAAGCACAGATCTAGATCCACTACAGATTCCTCTTTGTTCTGGCTAGATCTGTGGGTGAAATATCATTTACTTAGTCATATTCATATTTTTATTAGATTATCATGTTGATAGATACGCCTAGGAGGATTTGGAAATTGACAATATAAATATCAAAACCCCCAAATCCTCTACTTCATGTTTGCGTACGAATTGTCATGATTATTTGGGTATTGTGGATTTTTGATTTTAAAATTGGGTTAAAGATGAAAAGGGGTGTTGCTACAATTGTTTCTATTTTATGTAACTAACCTTATTAAACATTTGATTGTAACCTAAAAGGGTTCAATTTGGGTATTTCATAATTTGATTAGGTTTGAGTTCTATTTTGAATCCAAATGTATTCATACTTGGAATATGTCAAATGTAAATGTTTTTTATGTGTATAACACAAAAAGGGGTGAATTGGATAAAATAGAAATTATAAACATACATGTATAAGTGTATGTAATACTCTATTTTTAATCCTGTACTGATATCATTCCAACAAGCCTTGGATGCAAGTTGAAATTTGTATGTACATATATTTTCCATTCACTGCTATCTGTTATTTCATTATTATGTCATCATGCCTAAATTATAGCGGTAAAGATATGGAAAAATTAAATTTTATACCTTGATTTGGACAAATTGACAATTGCCACCTCGTTAGAATGTTTCCTCGTTCATACGAATATTTATGTTATTTAGGCGATAAAATTATCGTACTTATATAAACGTAATTAACGTTATATTAGCGTAATAAATGTGATTAGGTTAGATTTCAAATTTGAAATGTCCACATATATGTAAATATATATATCGATTTCTTTTGTGTGTGTGTGTAGAATGGTTTTATATATATACAAAAATAATGACACACAGACACGAGGTTAGTTGCCATTTGTGGTATAAGTCTGCCCGGAACTGACAGGCCAATCCAGCAACCACAAGTAAGCCCAACTAATGTGAGAGGTATGGGTGCCATGAACCATTCAAACTTAGTACATTAGACACGAGGTTAAACCAACTTGTAGTAGAAGTCTGCCCGGAACCAACCGGCATATCCAGCATCTACATGTAACAGCCTAACTTTCGATAACTTCAGAATTCGTGCCATTATTTAAGGAATAGAATAGATAGAGAATAGAACTAACACAAACATCAGAATCTCACAGCGGAATTTTAACAAAATATAATATTACATAATATATTACATATCAGAGTATATTACATCATAGTACATCATCAGAATACAATATCATACATGATACTGGCCCATTATATCTTATAAACTAGATACTTAGATATAGATATAGTCCCTAAGCTAGTTCTTGAATTCCAAGTACAAAATACTTCCAAAGGGTTCCATATAATACCTGGATCACTTGCATGCTCATAACAATTGTTATGAGTACCCAAGAGTTTATGAAAAACACAGAAAAATAAACTCTGGGTCAGTCAGGGGACTAGTGTAAGTAAACAAATTTAAATAGTTTGAAAACAAGGAAATAATGAAACGGAGTTTTTCTCTTATGAGAACAGATTTATCAATCTTTAGAAAACACTTCAAAAAGAAAAGTAATCGTAAGACCGATCCACACATAAACATGGATGGTTTTTATCTTACGATAACCAAAACATTTTGATATCAAAATCATATGATATTATGATAGTTCTTATCAAATAAATAACCATCTAGCGGAACACTTGCATCTCACGTTCCACGTATATAATATAAAATCAAAAACCGCAGGCTCTTATTGGAGATTGGATTCCAACAGACAAGGTATGGGACCACCTGCCGATCAGTGTACTAGAAAGGATACACTAGGGTTCAACAAGAACGTCTTGCAACCCGGCCACACACGACCACCCACTCATTTAGCTTGAGTGTAGCGAATGTATTATCACCCTACGGTTGGGCTCAAACCACCGTATTACGGAAGGTGCAGCAGCGAAAAGAGATTAAGAAATAAATAGGAATTTCTCTAGATGGTGATAATACACCCTGCTTGGGAATGACCCACCTAGCCATGCTGCCTGCCCGATTTTTGTCATTTCCTAGTTGTGAGGCTTGAGGCCACGTTTATCTTTTTGGCAGATCACTTCTTCAATTACTTTGGATGTCACACTGTCATACTTGTCAGAACACACATTTTATTTTCCCAAGTACATTACAGGCATAAAGCTAAGAGAAATGAATTCCTCCACCAACAACATAATATACTTACGAAAAGTCGATGTGTAAGATCTGATAGATATACGTTTTCAAACACCCGACCGTATGAGTTGTCCTAGAACTGGACAAACTGAAGGCACTATTATGTAAAACAAAATAGCTCTTGCATATCTCCGTCTTAATTTATCTTCAATAATCTCTGACATGCGACGTATAAATCAAATCGAAGTGGAATATTAATCCCGGACTCAATGATTAGCATAATGTCTTTTACGGTTAGTCGATATTTAAGAAGAAGATTTCAATATTCATTTATATCAAAACATTTCTCGTTCAATGGAATAATTATCAACTCAGCACAATTCATTTTATATACTCTTTAATTTATAAGCTTCAACCAAACAGAATGGTATATGTCTGCATTTTTTAAAGCCAGGCATTTTGATTGTCTTTTATAAATGAACAACTAAAGTGTGTGCGTTGCACAAGGTAATTTTTTCAGTTTTGACTATCCTTTATAAATGAATAGTAAAGCATGTGCGTCGCCCATGGTATTTTACTCTAAAATGTCAGGTTGTTTATATGACAATTATATACATTTTATACCTTTGTCACACTTGTAAATCGTCGTTTATTTCTAAACAAACACTAATAATTTAAGTTCATAGGTAAAATTATCTGTCATAATCCATTTATTATGACATGCCGTCGATTACAATTCGATCAACACGACTCGGACTAATTACTTGGATTTTCTAATTTTAATTAACTTGAAAGAAATAAACTTAACTCTATTAATTATTTAAATAAAATAATTTTGTTTAATTCTGGCACATTAAAAACAGACGATACTTAAGAATCCGGTTTAAAATAAAATCTTTATTTATTTCTTATTTAATTATTGACTGAAGTTGTGACGACCCCAAACCCCGTACTGACAGCGACAAGGGTAATCTATGGAATATAACACAGAAACAGATAACATCATAGCAGAATTAAATAAATACACCAGATAATGAACAATAGAATATACTGGATAAAAGCAATCATCAGAGTTACATAGTATACAGGATCTTACTTAGTACAAATACAGTTCAACTATACATATATGTCTACAGCGGAAAAACAAACATAATGTACAATAGGAGCTGAACAACATAAAAAGAGATAAATGATAGCATCCATCTTCAGCTCCAGCTATCCGGATAAAGCTTGCTAAACCTGAATACAAGGCGGCCCGTGTAGAAAAAGGGGCACCCGAGTTTGAAAGTGAAACAAAGTACGAGTCAGTCATGGGACTGGTATGAGATATCTACTCAACACATTTAATATATGGCTAATCACAGGACCACGCCACTTTCGTGGAACGGGTTTACTCCATTGGATTGCCAGTGCTTTAAAAACAAATCTTTCTTTTAAACAACGCAATGCTTTTTATAAAAATGAGGCCATTATAAGACTCAGTTCCCATCACACAATGCAACGCAAACCGGAGGATAGAATTTTACCTTATAATGGCCAAAATATGCTTGATATGAATAAAACAAAAGCATTTGATATTATTACAAGTGTTTGTATATTTCAAAAGCAATTTCAAATCATAAGTATCAATCATAGACGGCATTAATGCCCCATACCACTATGTCGCCATATATAGGTGTACAATCAAAACCGCACGATGTCGTATTTGGAAATTGGATTTCCGTTCTGAACCAACGCAAAAGATAGTCCTTACCAAATTCGAGACGCTCTAGCCCGTGACTCAGGCACAGCCGCAACCGTACCTTGGATCGTCAGGGCCGGTCCACACGAAGTGGATTATAATGCCTGAACAATGCGTTTCTCCGCCCTATGGGGCGTCAACGAGCCAGCGAATGACTCCATCGGACCCGGATCGTCTGATCTAACCGAGGCGCCTCGCAATAGTAACAACCACATAAGTCAAACTCGTCTGGACGTGTAAAACCACTGACGCCACTTCTAGCTAGAAAGAAAACGCACGGCCCCCTGAGGTCCTTTCTCCCGTTTCTGGTTCATACCGGGGTGTGAGGCTCGCGAATTTACGTTATACACAAAGCTACGCCACACAGGCGGTGCTTTGATCATCACCACAAGACTTTGCTTTTCAACAGAAGCCCTGATCATTTGCCACTTAGGCACACCACACTAGCAATTCATGCCATGCGACTGATGTCCATCGATATACAACCTCTGAGCTCGTGCGTTTCAGAGAAGGGCGTTAAGCAAAAGAATAAATTCTCCGCCGCCAAACAGATGTATATTTAATAGAGATCAATCAACACAGAATAAAATCCAATGTCAGACACACAGTATATACCTCGCAAACCCATCGATCACCACATACGTCTGTACGATCACCACTCATTATCCATATTTCGTGATACCTCCCAATCAGGACCTCGGTTACCATCCAAACGAGGTGAAGATCTCCGGTGTCCACCGTCTTCATCTTCGATTAATTATCGTCGATTCAGTTATTCAGAATGGGATAAACCCGGTCTTTCTGAGCAACTCGCGTATATAATAAACAAGTGCAACACTAACATACACACACATCATTTCAATTCATTAGTCACTAACCGTCAATCAGTAAGAGAACGATTTCCCAAATATTAACCCCGAAGGCCGAAACCAACATCAGATCAACACCCAGGAAACCATTCGACTTAGCCAACCTTCAGTTAATTTCTAAATTTCTAATCCATATCGTTTATAATATTTTATAATGATTTATCGCTATTTTTATTTATTTTAAAATAGCCAATTTATTCAAAACGACGCTTCGGGCCATAACGCGGCTGTGGCGCTGTTTTTCTTTAGATTTGAGTTAAACATATCTGAAAATCTAACCGTTGGATCTTCACAAAATTTACATCATTAGAAAGATCTTTTCAAAACGAATCCAACGGTTCCAGTTTCAGGAAAATCCGACGGTCGGATCTCCCGGTATAATCGTTTGAAGTTTCGATTTAAAAATACGAACTGCAGCGTCGTTATTCGATTAAATATAATTATATTTATATATATATATATATATATATATATATATATATATATAATCGATTCTGGTGCTATTTTTCTTCAGATTTGAATTAAACATTCTAGACAATCCAACTGTTGGATTTTTACAAAGTTGGTGCCGTTGGAAAGATATTTCCAAAGCGAACCCAACGGTTGCGATTTCCCGGTATAATCGTTTGAAATACGAACTGCAGCGTCGTAATTCGATATATTTTAATTCTATTTATATATATCGATTCTTTGATTTCAAAGCTATATTCTTTTCATACATTTGATAAAAATGATATTTTTATCTGTCTTCTATTTCAACACTTCGCTATATTTAACAATTCATGTATATAATAAAAATGTGATTTTTATTGTAAAACAATTCATTTCAAAACACTGTTATTTTATATAGTTCATATAGGTAATAAAAATAGGATTTTTATTATAAAACAATTTCTTTTAAAACAAGATTATTTTATATAGTTCGTATAGAAGATAAAAATGTGATTTTTATTATAAAACAATTTATTTCAAAATATGAATATCATTCAACACATGAATTTCAATTCAACGAATGAATATCGATTCAACACATGAAGGTTTTCTATAGTTTATATATATAGATAAAAATGTGATTTTTATATTTAAAACACGAATACCATTCAACACATGAATTTCAATTCAACGAATGAATATCGATTCAACACATGAAGGTTTTCTATAGTTTATATATACAGATAAAAATGTGATTTTTATATTTAAAACACGAATACCATTCAACACATGAATTTTAATTCAACCAATGAATATCGATTCAACACATGAAGGTTTTCTATAGTTTATATATATAGATAAAAATGTGATTTTTATATTTAAGACACGAATACCATTCAACACATGAATTTCTATCCAACGAATGAATATCGACTCAACACATGAAGGCTTTCTATTCAACAAATAAATATAGTTTCAACAATTGAAAATAATTCAAACACATGAATATTATTCAAAATTTCGGCAGCATAACGGCAGGGTAGTTAAAACCGGGACCGTCCCTAGTACGACTCCTCGCTCTACCTTAAAACCTCGCGGTTTTTGACAATGGGGAATCATGCATCTAGTTCGCACGCAAGCGGCATGTATATTTATTTCATTTCCACAAACTAATCCTATGTGGTTTCAACCAAATATTTCTCAACCACAAACGGGTATTTTTCAACCACAATCGATCAATATCAACTACAAACAATTCCAATCAACCATTCGCTATCAATCAATTTTTCACACCAATCACAACCAATAAATATCGTCCATGGTTTGTGGACGAGGGGCGTATATATATATATATATATATATATATATATATAGCATTTCACTTCTATTTCAACACATATATAATTTTTACAACGCATATACAACTTATACATCGAACGTACAACTTATACAACGCTTATACATGAGGTGTACAACGCTTATATAACTCATACATCGACTATATAATTTATACATCGTCGTTTTTCCATATCGTTTATAAATTAGAAATCTCACATTGGGTTCCACTCCACCAAAAATAGCAGAAGGCTCAGAAAAATATGCGGTCTCTTCTAGAAGGTAGAAGAAGTCCACATGAGTCCACTGTCTCTTGTTTCACTGAATTTCGTCAACACACGAAAAAGATATGATTTTTCAAAGTTTGCAACGGTTTAAAGGTGTTAAAACAGTTGAAAATAAAACAAGCCGTACCTCAGTTGTTTTGTTCAAAACTAGGTTTTTGAATTTTCTTTCGATTCGTGAAGCTATTCGTCGATCGGCCACTGCAGCGAGGAAGAGGAGAGAGGCGCACTGGCGCCTGGAGCGGGGTCCACTTCGGTGGCCCTGGTTGATGGCGACGGCGGTTTGAATGGCCAAACTTCATGGCGTCGATTCGCACTCCATAGGCCACGAAAAATTCGAAACTTTATATGGATTTGAAGATCTCGAGAAGATCTTCAAAAAGTTCAACTGTGGCACGAGCTAATTCGGCGTGGATTGATCGGAAAATGAAGGGGAAGGTTTGAACGTGTTTCCGCCTTCAGTCGAACTTCGGGGAGAGAGAAAATAAATTTTCTGATCAATGATATTTTTCTGTTTATTTATATATTTTAAAAATCCGAAAATATCCTCTTTCACACACGAACACCAATTCAAACCCAACGACTATCGTCCCTAGCGTTTTATCCCCATTCCGAACACAATGGGATATGTTTCGAAGGCCCATTCGACTGTTTCAGTCAGTTTTCATTCAATTTAAAATATATAACATTCATTATTCGATTTGAACGTACATTTCAATTTGCCAGGGCCACAAACTGATTCGAAAATTTCCAGAAAAATAAATCTAGCTATGTTTTGACGATACGGTCCCAACAAAACTAGTTTCGTCGAATTCTGAGACCGTTTGCAAAAAGGCCCATTTCTGGTCGATCCAATTTAACTATAATTGACCAAAACACGTTTTCCTTTGCCACGCTTACATACTAGCTTCAAAAATTATGAAATTTGAAACCTAGCAATAACTTCAAATCCCGGATCCAACAAAAGTGGTTTCGTCGAATTCCGAGGTCGTATGCAAAATGGCCAATTTCACGGGCTATATAAATTCCATAGCGACCTTTCTGAAAATTCATTTGGCCATAACTTTTGCTTTCAGCTATGAAACTTCGATTTTTCATATTCGTTAGAAAGGTGTTCGCTAACAGATTTAAATATTTTTGGTTTCACTCAAATCCGTTTTGTTTTGCACCCGATACAGTCCGACAAAGTTTGAATTCAATTTTTGAAACTGCAGCGCCTTTTCAAGCCTTGTTTATAATTAGAATTAATTATATTCGTTTTCAAACATCGATTCAAACTCACTTTTCATTGCTATTATTTAAAATATTTATTTTAAATATTTAAAATCCATTATTTTAGCCAAATTAAAATTTTTAAATTGGTTCAGATTTTCCGGGTCTTTACAGAAGTCGATTATATCAACACTTAAATGTAAACAATCGAGTTTATCACAACATTATATACTAATGGTCAACCATCATTCATTTATCACGACATTCCATTGACCATAGTTCAATAAATCAGACATTCACTAATTTTCTACTTGGAATACACCTCTTTCCTTTATTATTTATTCAAAATGAATAAATAAATATTAAATCCGGCTTAAGTTAATATCTCATAGATAAATGTTTAATTTCATATTCAATCTGACGACTTCTATTTTGTTATTACGAAGTCGATACAATCACTTCATATATATATAAACATAGGTATATATATATATTTATATTTGTTATTATATTTTAAACATACAATTAAGTAATACGTTTGGAAATTTAAACAACATATGTATTATTATAACCATATTTGATTTCTTAAATTTTCCTAAGTAATAAAGAATCTAGTTCTAACTACAATAAAAGAAATGTTTACAAATTATCCTATTATACATAAAATTTCTATAAATGTGTTCACATATACATGTAGGTTTTAGATAAAGATTACTTAAGTTTGTTATTATTATAATTTAATTTCATTTTAATTTAATTAACTCATTAATAATCAAAATTTATTATTAAAAAAAGTCATTTTAAAAAGCGGGACATTACAACCCACCCCCTTAAAAGATTTCGTCCCCGAAATTAAAGAGGAACTAATAGGTTTCAGTTTTAACTAAAGTCAAGTACTTACGTAATTACCTCCTGGATGAACTTCTTCTTTAATTAAAAATTAGTTATCCTTATTTCTTAAAATTATTTTTACTTGACTGACATGAGTTCACATCCAATTAATAACTCAAGTCTGATTTTTATTACTGGAAAAACCAATTTTATTCACTGGATGTTATTCTAAATTTAATTCAACTTTATTAATTAACTTAACATGAGGTTAACCTTAATCATTTGATTCCTTTAATAAAAATTTAAGGTACCTTCCAGGATTCCTTTTCCTTTCACGTCCTCAGAAGTTGACGGCTCATTCATGATGGCATGGACGTTAGATTTTGGTGCATGCTTCATAAGCGGACAATCTTTAATCATGTGCCCAGGTTGGTGGCACTTATAGCATAGAATCTTCAAGACTATAGCAT
The DNA here is from genome assembly GCA_030737875.1 of Allium sativum. Lineage (NCBI taxonomy): Eukaryota > Viridiplantae > Streptophyta > Magnoliopsida > Asparagales > Amaryllidaceae > Allium > Allium sativum. The sequence goes on along the minus strand of CM060912.1, from coordinate 990,982,222 downwards.
TAGCATGTTCCTGTTGTTGTTGGGGTTGTTCTTGCTTCTTGTCCTCCGAATTCTTACAAAATCTAGCGATATGTCCTTTTTGTTTGCAGTTGTGACATATCTTATTTTTGAAACGATTTTCATACTTCTCTTCCCCTGTATTTCCTTTTTGCTTGTTCTCCCAATTTGGATTGAATTTCCTCTTCCAGGGATTCTCTCCACTGGTTTCTCCAGTTTGAGCCTTTTCTACCGGCTTCTTAGCCTCTAAAGCTTCATATCACTACAACAGATTTACCTTTTAATAGCACGTGAAAAACGCTATAATAGGTTACTATAGCATTAGTGACGACGCTATATAACGACATGCAATAATAGCTCTGTTATATCTTATAACTCAAATCTAAACGCTATACTATTATACATTTTATAACGCACATTCACCAGCATGAATTGTTTTACATAACGTTCAGACCTTGCTATTATATTTGCTACTAAAATCTCAGTTTATTTTTTATAGCGTCATCAATAATTTCATAGCACATATTCATTGCTATGAAAAATGTTTTCCATTTTGTTTTCTTTAAATATGCTATTATTGAATTCCCCGTTGATATATAGCGTTCAGACTTTACCATGTTAAAATACTCGCTTTTTCTCATATTCAGTGATATGAAAAAGTTTTGCACACGGTTTTAGCATTTCACATTTTGATTCCATAATTGAAGTTTCCCGTTATGAACACTTGTAGTATATATAGCGCTGTCAGTGTTTTCATAGCACACATTCAATGATATGAAAAAGTTCTCCACACTATTTAACTTTTTACATAGCATTTCACCTTATATTTCCATAAGAGAAATTCTCTAATATTAATATTATTTAATATATAACACATATCTCAGTTATGATTTTCACATAGCAAATCTCTTATTTAATTTTTGCATAGTTAAAACAATTAAGTAGTAAATTCATAAGCTAAACTGTCAATAGCAAAAGATTAATACCAAAAGCATATTTGAAATCAATTACAAAGTCAAAGTTAACAAATCTACTAATAAGTATAGAAATATGTCAACATACATGTTGTCCAAACATTGTTTCAAAACAAGATTACATGAAAAATCACTTAGTCTTCCGCTTGTAAGCTCGTCCAACTTCTAGAACCTGCAAGAAAAACAATTAAAATGCAAAAATGAAACATTATTAGATGTCATCTCAAATAGTTTATAAAAGAAAATATGTTGCATTTAGTAATTACCTAAAATAGGCTTTTGGTATAGCAAAAAATATGCAGAAAATATGTATGCATGTAGTAATTACGTAAAATAGAAAATAGTTCACGCATGTACTACATTGAGCCTGAAACACTTCTCATAACAAACATTTTAAAATACAACACACGAAAAAGACATTTTTGTTACTATGAGCTGCTCTAATAAGCTCGTTCCACTTTTTAATAATTTACGAAATAATTGGAGATATACAACATCCAAATCCAATTAAAAGTGGGAATAATAATAGTCAGTGAGATCTAATACCTCGTAGATTTGAACAACGTTCAAATGCCTGATCACATAAATGTACAATTCAAATTACAACTAAGAGCTAATTACCGTATCAGTTCCAAATCAGAATGAATTTTAATAAAATCGTACTTGATCCAAAGCAAAAAATCCTACCCGTATTAATAGGACTTGGACGGAAAAACCAAAACTCTTATTATTAAATATTAACAGACTCAAATGCAATTACTGCTTATGTTTCAATCACATGGTTGGTGTTAATCCAAACCAAGAATGAACTTGCACAATGTAATGACCCGGGATTTTAGAGACTTTGGTTATCGCCATAAACTCACTGATGACTAACCAAACATCGAAAAATACCGGTCATTAATGAAAGAAAACAGAGGGTGAGGATAGATAAGATAGAAACTTAGAATAGAAGAAGAAGAAGAACACAATATCAGAGTAACACGAATCTAACAGCGGAACGAATAAATATATTTCATAACATAACTTTGAAATACAAATCTGTACTTGAATATACATATCATTATCAAAGTACAGCACTTACAACACAGCGGAAATAATATAACTATATGATCCTGAAGCCTCCTGCTCCAAGCTCTTCCAGTATATCTGTAAATCCCGACTACTTGGCTGCTCTTACAAATTTAGGCACCCAAGAGTTTAGGGAAAACAACAAAATAAACTCCGGGTCAGTCATGGGACTGGTGTGAGTAAAACAGTTTAAAACAGTTCAAACGATATCTCATAAGACCACGCCATATAACGGAACGGGTTTTTCCCTTATGAGAATCCAAACTTCTTTATATCAAAACCTTTTGATATTATAATAATGTCTATCAACACAATATAATAATCATCTAGCAGAAACGCTTTCATCTCACGTTCTGCATATATAGTATACAATCAAAACCGCAAGCACGTATTGGGTAATGGATTTCCAACTATGATAAGGTATGGAACCACCTTTCGCTCATGTACCTCTAGAGAGGAATACACTGGGTTCAACAAGAACATCTTGCAACCCGGCCACACATGACCGACCACTCATTTCGCTTGAGTGTATCGAATGTATCACCAACGGTTGGGATCAGCAACCGTTTCCCGAATGGGATAGCATCGACAATAGATTTTTAGAAGTAAATGAAACTCTAGATCAGGTGATTATACACCCTACTTCGGTGCGACCGACTTAGCCATGCTGCCTGCCTGATTTCTATCATTTACCGGATGTGAGGCTAGAAGCTATGCTTTATCATCACACCAGATTCACTTTGAATGCCACATCATCAAATCCATCAAATCACCGATTGACGTCCTCAACCATACATTATGTTATCTAAAGAAGTTTCCTTCTCTGCTTCCACTCTTGGTACAGTTGGAGAAATCAATATACGTGATCGTATGGAAATACTCTGTCAGACATCCGTCCATACAAGTCATCCAGGAACAGGATGAACCAAAGGCTCTATTCTGTAAACAGGATAGCCCTTGCATAACTCCGTCTTCAATTTCCTTTGGCATATATGATTTGCAACGCTTATGCCAATACAGAGTGGTTCTTTGGAAAATAATCCAACCGGTCTCTCCATATTAACAACGTTAAAATGGTCAAAACTTCGATAGTCTGTGATTTAACTATCGAAGAAAAACAGGTGTGCAAATAATGATATAATTTCCAAATGGAAATTTATATTGATCAAACATCATTCAACATTTATCTCTTTATTTCATTAATTTACTTATCTCCTATTTCCCTATATTCAATATTTCTTATTTTCTAAATTTGGAAAATATACGTTATTAACAATGGAAAACATTTCCATTTCTTGTTTTCTTTATTAGAAAACATTTCTGGTTTCTTATTTGGAAAACATTTCCAAAGCTTCTTCATTGGACTTAGACAGATGTTTTAAACAAACCATCGCGATGCCAACTCAAACCATTTCCTTTAATTACTAAATTCACTTAACCATCCTTCACTATCGAACCTTAACCATTCCTTAGTTAAAAATGAAGTCAATCAAGTTGGGGTAACACTACCTCTCAGACCTTAACTGAACAACGTTTCTAACCTTGAAAATAGACAAAGTTCACCCTTCTAATTCTTTAACAAACTTCCTTACGTAACTCTCTTTCAAATCTTTTCTATTCGATAATTCTTTCCTTCGATAAGGTATATTCGATAACTCTATTCAATTTACTCCTATTGAATAAACTATATTCGATTAACTCCTTTTACTCTATTCGAATAAACTATATTCGATTAACTCCTTTATTCTATTCGAATAAACTATATTCGATTAACTCCTTTTACTCTATTCGAATAAACTATATTCGATTAACTCCTTTTAATAAACTACGGTTGATTAACTCCTTTCGATTAAACTAACATCGATTAACTCCTTTTAACTCGATTAAACTATTCATTTATAAAGATTTACTTTTAGTAATGGTTCTTCACTTTACAAATGATTTCCTTTTTAGTAACGTTTTCCTTTTTATAACGCTTTCCTTTTTATAACACCCTATTCGGTTATAAACAAATTCCCCTTTTATAACTCTATTTATTTTCTAAATATTTCCTTTTTATAAAATCTCCTTTGATTGTTATAAATATTATCTCATTTATAAAATCCTTTGATTTTATAAATAATCTATTTTCAATATTCATTTTGAAAATTCCCCTTTCACCATTCCGGTATGTTATGATATTCAACGTATCAAATCACGATGATCAATATCGTTCAAACACATAATCGACAACAGATTATATCACATCATATATTACAATATATGAATCACAGTAAAATAAATGTTGAGGAATCCAGTTGGATTCCTCCAACCTGTTTCCCTGCATCACAGATGTTAAACAATATAGATAACATCACTTTCAGTTCCATATGATATATTCTGTTAAACAGAATCAATATAGAAAATTCAACTAACTGACTAGCAGTTCAATAAAACAATCAACACACAGTCAATCAGCAAATATTTAACAGTTCTAAAAATACAACATGAAAATATAAACTGTTCAGAGTTAGTGAGATTTACTCACGTTGGACTATCATCGTTAATAACGATAATTGTCGTTGATTCAGATGGACAATTTATTTCGCCATAAATTGTAACGAACCCCAATCCACTCCCAGTCAGCTTTATTGTGAAGCTCTCGTCCATACGGTCCTAACATGACTGACCGTTCAGAAAACTGACAACGTATGCTCAAGTTATAACCTTCCGAAGTTTGAACACTTATTGAATAATTAAAACATAAATTTTAAAAAAACACTTGAGCCTTAACTAAATACCTTGACCTATTACCTCTCCCTTAAAACCACGGCCTGCCTACATCATCTCCACCAAATCAAAGTCCACACTCCAGTATTCCAACACCAAAAATGGCCGATCCTTCCTCCTTCCCATTCTCGCTCCTTACTCCATGAAATTCAAAAGTAAGAATATCATCCTCCTTCTCTTCGCCAACTCCTTCACTTCGCCAATACCCTGACGAGCTCGCGCCTCCCCTGATGTCGCGCGACTGGATCTTGCGGTGCTGTACAGTGACGAACCCGACACCTGTTGGGATCGAATCCCACAAAATCTGCACCAAAACGTGCGCCTTGCCTCCACGAACACCCCTGTACACTCAAATCGAACTCCGTCTTCCCCATTTACACTCGACGGCGAACCCTAGGTCGCTGTACTAAACTCACGAAATCCAGAGCATCAATCGAGCTCCCAGATTTCCATACCAAAATGAAGAGCACTTCATTTGCAACTCAAATTGTATATATTAGGATTTATAGAGTTTGTTTCTATTTTATTTTGATTTTTTCTTTTCGTTTGCTGAAGAACAATACAAAGAATTGACGGCGGAAAAATGTGGTTGACTGAGGAAGTAGTGAATTAGGTTTAGAATTTTAGTTGGGGTATTTATAGAAAGTTTTAGATATTTTCTCTTCGAATATTATATTAAATTATAATCGTCTGCTGTTTATATTTGTCCTTTACAATTCCTGTGACCACATACGATACTCAAAAATCACGAAAATTGACATGCAGCTACAACTCGACATTACGGTCCCAACGAAACTGGTTTCGTCGAATTCTGAGGTCGTTTGCAAAACAAGCTATTTTTAAAGCCTTGAATAACCCTTTTAAATATTAAATATATTTAAAAACAATTTAATTAATTATAAATAAATTTATATTATCGCGTATATATTCACATGGAATATAATACAACTCCAGTTGGATTTATAACTCAGCATTCAAATCCCGGGTTGAATCGATATTCAATTTATATTTAAATTTCTTTTTTATAATATAATTAATTCCTTTATAAATTATAAAGGAATTCCATAGCGACTTTTCTAAAATTTGATTTGGACATAAATCAAAATCTACACGATGAAATCTCGATTTTTCTCTTCCACTAGAAATATATACTCTACCTCCTCCACACGTTTCTTGTTTCACAGAAATTCGTCTTAAAACGAATCCTGTACAGTCAGTTGAAGTTCAAATCGCCAAATTACGAACTGCAGCGCCATTTCAAGCTCGTTTATATTTATATTATAAACTATACGTTCAACTATCGACGATTGAATATATTCGTTACTATAATTCAATTTTAAACTGAATTATATAATTCGAATTGCCCAATTCACATATATCGCCATTTCAGCCAATTCTGATTATTTCAGAATTAAATATATTATTTAATTTATTATTTTAATTAAATATTCATCATTATTTAATTCCACGACCATTTAATTCACTATATCACTATTTATATAATTAAATAAATTAATTATAATACCTCTGCCAATGCGGGTCATTACACACAATGAACAGGGAGGAACCCAAAATGCCTGTAAATCATAAAGTAAAACTTAAAATATACCCTATTCCACTTTTTTAAGAAAAATAAACACATAACTATAAGGACTAATTGACAAAACCAAAATGAAGAGAAAGTAAACCCTCTGACTATATAAAGGTGTATACCACCTAAATCCATGCCCATCATACTAAAACCAAAAAGTTTCCAGCACCCTAATGGAAGCATTGCCTGATATGTATAGTTATCATAAACATGTTGCCATGCCGTGTTCATGACTTATGAACGCTATACCTCCCTATATCCTATAAAAATTTAATTTGTTATCCTGTTTGAAGGAAGATATGGTTTTCAAAATTAGTAGAAGCGGGTTCTGATATGGTAATTAGCTTTTTGTACTACGAAAGAGGGAAGAACAACATTCAATGAAATTTCCTTTTTTATCTGGATAGAATAAACGTACAATTCAAATGACAACCCACTGCACATATATACAAAGTCATTGCAAAGACATCAAAATGAGACTATGGTAATACAACTCAAAGTCTACTGTCCCATATGGCCAGTAAATTTAGATATTGATTTGGATACACGAAAAATTTATTAGTTTACTTAACTACTATAGTTTGACATTTCTAGTCTATGGATAATAGCAAAGAAGAAACATTTTTCTCTTCTTCCAATATATCCCATCAGATTTCTCATTCAAATCATCCACATCTTTAGAATTCTATTACAAATTGTTTTCTTTTGAAATCCTTCTGTCGCAATTTTAATTTTAATTCCCTATAGGATAGAAATATTCATTTACTCTCTTTAGTACAACATTAATGCTTACAGTTAATTTTTCGCATCCTCAAAATAACCGTTCACCTAAACAAAAACTTTTCAAATCCCTCATTTTCTTATCTAATTTATTACATGCCAAGTAACTCGGGATATGAAGAGAACTGGAGACATAACTTGGAATCTTTATCTCCAACTTTTGAGTGTTCCCTCCTTTATCTTAATTTCTAAATCAGGGAGGGAAAGGGGGGAAAGAGGTGCTAAATGTCACGCTATCACTGAGCATTGAAAATGGCTGCTTCTGCTACTGTAAAAACTGAACTCAAATCTCTTGAAGGTGATTTAAAGCGTAGAATCAAAGACAATCTCAAATATTTAGAGAAACATGGAGTATCCAAAAAGCATCATCCTCAAAACGCGAAAAAACTGCTATGCATTAGGAAAATGTCCCTCCAGCAGCTCTTTCTAAAACAATTACTCCTAAGTTACAGTGGCAAAGAAAGAGGGAAGGGTTAAGAAGCATGAAGTTAACTGAAACTAGTTTTTGCCTGTATGCTATTGTGAAACCAATAACAAGTAGTCGTACCTAAGACTAGCACAATGTTTAAGAATCATGAAGGTAACTTATGTTGTCATATAAGGGTTCCTGGTTAACTTTCATAGAGACAGAGGGTCTTATTTTGCACTGTGTACCCAGAATCTATGTATACAATATTTAGAAAGTAATGTTACTTAGTGGACATGCCTTAATCATAATCACCGCATGTCCAGATTGGTTTCAACTCCTTTTTAATTACATCTAATGTCATATAAGATAATTCAGCATATTTATCAAATAATGAAGAATATGTGGATGGAATATTATTAATTTTCGGGACTTTATTCATACATGGAAACCAACATCACCATAAATTTACTTGGCATGAAAAGGAACATAACTAAATTATCCAAGCCCAACTTTAATGATTTGATCATCTGTAGTAAACAGATGATCTGGAATCTAGTCTAAATATAGTTAAATTAAGTTATAAGATGGATTAAGGTATGACCTTGATTTCTAGAGATACAAAGCAAAGGTATCTTAGCCTTCTTCTTCAAAAAAGCCATTTTTTTGCATCGACTAGCGACAACGACCTAATTTGCAGTAAAACAAATCTAGAATATAATCAAAATGCAGTAAAACAAAATTAAAAGAGGGATTAAAGTATGACCTTGATTTCTATAAATCCTAATCAAAGGGAGTCTAGACTTCTTCGGTAGATGCACCTTCTCTTTTCATCGACAAATAGTACAAAGATTTACAAAGTGAATAATATATGATTAAATAAATAAAGCAATGATATTTTCTTCCGAATTAAACATATCATTGTAAAAAAAATGGTACAAAGATTTACATTTGTATACTTGCAGCACCAACCATAATGTGGTTGGAGATATAACTGCTAATTATACTGTATAATTAATGACCCTATCTTTTTTTTAGTATATATATTAAAGAAATAACAAAAAAAATTAAGAAAAACTGACAGATATTAACAGCTATGAGCATGGTGACACAATAGATATTCAAGAAAAATCAAGATTTTTTCCCATAAAGTCTATGGCTTATGGCAAATTTTTAGTGTTGTCCATAGGCATTGGTACTTCGAAAGAAGCAGCAAAATGGTGTTTGATTGGATAGTTATACCACTGTCTTTTTCCTCATTGATTAAATGTATTGATTTCTGGGCATAAGTATCACTAAAATTAAGCTTTTATGATTTATATATGTGCATATCATTTTCAAGAAAAATGCGCCTAATATGTACATGAAGTAAGAGAGCTATAGATGGCTCTAGACACATGAAGAGTATGGTTTAGCCAGTTTCTGAGTGTGTGGTTGCCTATTTAAAAATAATCAGTGTTTAATCTTTTAAGATGAAAGCTGTACACAGTTCGTTTGGGAATATCAAACCTAATATTAAACATGTTTTTAAACAAACATGTTCTTATAAGTTTCGGAAATTCAATTTCTGAATAAAGTTAGAATATGTATTATTCACGTAAAAACTGGCAACAACAGACTACAAACACAAATCATAAGAAGGAACACACTGCTTAGGTAAACTCTCTATTGATCACCCGTATATAGTCATGTCCAAATAGTTAAAACATCCAATTTATTAACACACACATAAAAAATTATGTTTTAAATAAAGCTTATGTTAAAGCATGTACAGCAAATTGAGAGAATAAGTCAATTTGGAGCTACTATAAATCAAAGCAACGGTTTTTTAACAACTATAGTAAGAATCAGCATTTAAGAAAAAAAATATCCAATGAATGTGGCAATTGAAGTACACAAAGTTTATGACTGACATTATATTCTGATATATGGATATGCAGTAATTATGTGATAATGCTAAAAAAAACTGCAATAATAATCAAAGTAACAGTTTTTTCAGAGCTGCGGTATGAATCAACATTCAAGGAGACAATTACCTAATCAATGCAGCAATTAAAGCACCCAAAGTTTATTATGACGTCGTATTCTGATAAATGAAAGAGCAATCAGCAATTAAGGAATATAAATTTTGGATCAAAGAAACATCGGAAATGAAATAGAAAACCAACCAAATTACTTGATAAATGCAGCAATTAAAGTACTTGGATATATGATGTTGTTATTGTTGCATTGGGTAAATCTAGTCCCTTTGATTTAGCCTATTTCAAGTTTCAGCAAATGGCTTCAGTTTAATTTAATATAAAATTCACGTATAATAGTTTGAGTCATGGAATTTGTACATTGAACTAAGATAGGACTATTAATAAAAGAAAATAACAAAGACAAAAGAAGACATGTAAACTTATAACTGCTTACTAAGCTCTAGTATTTATTTGAAAGTGTAAAAAAATGTAAGATGCAATTTACAGTCAACTTAAGTACATGACAGCAGTAAAAATTTGTCATTCGGTTGCAAATAGCCATTATTTTCTTTTTGATTTTCTTTCTTTCTTTCTTATGAGTGCTTATGAGAGATAGAAACTTAATTCTTTACTAAAACTGAATATGGCCTAAAGCCAAAATAGAGAGACAAACTATTAAAGCAAATAAATTGGGAATTTGAATATTTCCCAAAATATAATGGCAGAAAATAGAGAGATTAATTACTAAGTAATGTACTTAAATGAATACAATTGCTTTGAAATCTTCATTAGAAGGAGATGTCAATTCTTCATTAATAGCCTCATCAGCATGCTTTTCTTATACCTTACTTGTTTCCCAATAAATACATGCTCAGTTTCCATTGCTGTTGCAATCTCTGTTGCTTCAGTTTTCACGTGTATATATTTGCAGAACAATCATTACATATATGCAAAAGGTAAATAATACAACAATTCATCATGTCTTGAACTTCTAATCTATGTCTTGATAATATTAAAATAGAAGCACGTTACAAGGTGCCTTATGTGATTTTTTTTCTCTGATAAAAATGCATATCATGTTGAAAAAAGAAAACGAAAACACAGCTAGTCTTCTTTTATGTTGTATTTAAATAAATTATAGTAATGCTTTATTTTACTACGTGCTGGTTTGTTTTGGATGAGTTATTTCAATCTAAAATGGAATCTCCTTATCATGGAAAAAAATGAAAAAAATATTGCATTGTCAGTAGGAGCATGTATGCGTATATCATAAATATAATTACCATTCTTACTTCATAAAAGAATAATCATTGAATTGATTATGCGTATATCATTAAAAAATTGCATTATGCATTAGTCAGTGTTTGGTATCGTAATTCAACGGTTAATGTTGTAGACCCCTAGTCCTGAGTTTGAAGTCCATTAGTCAATTCCCACTATCCATCCTAAAATTTGCTGAACAGCTTTTTTACCTCTAGATATAACGGCTGCCAGATGTGTGGCTTGGACAACCCAAATCTTGGACTGATCCTGATTTGTAAATTAAGAACTGAAAATAGAAGGGGAACAATGAGAATGAAAGTGAAATAGAAGAGGTAGCACTTTTGCCAACCTCTAACATTAGGCACCATAATGACAATTATGACTGGTTCTACAACGCAAGTGCAGATTTGGGATCATTACCAAACAAAAAAAAAAGTATTTACATTTATGATCGATGATACGTTCACAAATCGTATGTGAACATTACCAAAAACTAACAAGCAAAGTACATCCAAATCAAAATTAACCAAAGAAACACACCTAAAAAACGATGAATCAAATAAATCTTAAAAACGAATTAGGGATACCTAAAGCTTGATCAAGAAATTAAGGCAGCGAGATCAAGTCTACAATAGAACCAAAAGAACGAAAGAAATCTGAAGGAAATCAAGAGAAGAGGAGAATTCATTAATGGAGCGACAACATGGATAGAATAGAGGGGAAATGAACTAATTTTTCAAAGTGGCATGAGAATTTTAGGGAAAATGAATCAGAAATGGACGACTTTCAGTGAATCGAAAATTCTAGGGATCCAGGGATAAGGTTGAATGTGATGGAGGGATTTTTTTAATATTGCGGCCTTGCATTTTATTTTGTCCCACGTTTGTTTTCGCTCCCACTTATTCCATTAGCAACCTTAACGTAGTCGAATATAACTATATGTAGCATAATTTATTTGTAATTTTCGTTGCTTCTTTTATATAGCACAATGTATGCATTATTTTCTTTTCTTTAATTATATTATTGTAGCACTTTAATGTAAGGCTTTAATACAGTGCTATTTATATCATAATTTCTTGTAGTGTATCTGAGTGCTAAGTCTACTAGTTCAACAAATGGGTCCTTCAAGTGTCCCATCAGTTTGGACTGAAAACTATCCTTCAATCCATCTTCAAACATTTCATTCTTCTTCAGTGGAGTGTTGACCAACTCCAGTCCAAAGCTTGAGAGTGCATTAAACTTGTTCTCATATTCAGTTACCGTCATGTTTCCTTGCTTAAGGTCAATGAAATCCCGGTACATCCTTGTCTTACCAGTAGCGGGCAGATATTGTGCTTCAAACGCTTCCTTGAACTTCCCCCAAGTAAATTCTTCTTCAGAAGTATTAGCAGTTTGGGCATCCCACCAGATTGCTGCGGCTTCTTTAAGTTGCCATGAAGCCAAAAGACGCTTCTGCTCATCATCCAACTTTAACCCCTTAAATATTTTCTCATAAGTCCTTATCCAGGCTTGAACTTCAATCGGTGATTCAGCACCGTTAAAAAATTTCCCTACCAAATTGGTGTAATTCTTATATATCCTTGCAAAATTTGGCTGAGTTTGAGCTGGGGCTACTTCAGAAGTATCTGCTAGATTTAGAGTAACAATATGCCCATTGGTCGTTGTGGTTGTCTCACTCGCTCATTGACCCCTTCTTCCACGAGAACTCATTTTCAATTTTCTGAGTATAATAGTTTGATAATCAAAACTTAATCGAAGGATATTTTAAAGATGACTTAAGTCGATAACTTGGATTGATCTATACTAAGTATATATATTATAATTTATATTATAGTTTAAATTTATAAATACGCTCTCTCAATACTCACCCAGAGCTTAGGTATTCAATAAACCTTAAGCTCTGATACTAACTGTAACGGCACGACTTTCGATAACCTCAGAAGTCGTGCTATTATTTAAGGAATAGAGTAGATAGAGAATAGAACTAACACAAACATCAGAATCTCACAGCGGAATTTTAACAAAATATAATATTACATAACATATTACATATCAGTGTCTATTACATCATAGTACATCATCAGAATACAATATCATACATGATACTAGCCCATTATATCTTACAAACTAGATCTTAGATATAAATATAGTCACTAAGATGGTTATGGAATTCCAAGTCCAAAATACTTCCAAAGGGTTCCATATAATACCTGGATCACTTATTTACTCATAACAATTGTTATGAGTACCCAAGAGTTTATGAAAAACACAGAAAAATAAACTCTGGGTCAGTCAGGGGACTAGTGTGAGTAAAAAATTTTAAATAGTTTGAAAACAAGGAAATAATGAAATGGAGTTTTTCTCTTATGGGAACAGATTTATTAATCTTTAGAAAACACTTCAAAAAGAAAAGTAATCGTAAGACGGATCCACACATAAACATGGATGGTTTTTATCTTAGATAACCAAAACATTTTGATATCAAAATCTTATGATATTATGATAGTTTTTATCAAATAAATAACCATCTAGCGGAACACTTGCATCTCACGTTCCAAGTATATAAAAACCGTGGGCTCTTATTGGAGATTGGATTCCAAAAGACAAGGTATGGGACCACCTGCTGATCAGTATACTCTAGAGGGGATACACTGGGGACAAGAACGTCTTGCAACCCGGCCACAAATGACCACCCACTCATTTAGCTTGAGTGTAGCGAATGTATTATCACCCCACAGTTGGGCTCAAACCACCGTATTTCAGAAGATTCAGCAGCGAAAAGAGATTAAGAAACAAATAGAAATTTCTCTAAATGGTGATAATACACCCTGCTTGGGAATGACCCATCTAGCCATGCTGCCTGCCCGATTTTTGTCATTTCCTGGTTGTGAGGCTTGAGGCCACGTTTATCTTTTTGACATATCACTTATTCAATTACTTTGGATGTCACACCGTCATATTTGTCGGAACATACAATTTATTTTCCCAAGTACATTACGGGCATAAAGCTAAGAGAAACGAATTCCTCTGCCACCAACATAATATACTTATGAAAAGTCGATGTGTAAGATCTGATAGATATACGTTGTCAAACACCCGACCATACGAGTTGTCCTAGGACTGGACAAATCCAAGGCACTATTCTGTAAAACAAAATAGCCCTTGTATATCTCCGTCTTCAATTATCTTCAATAATCTCTGAAACACGACGTATAAATCAAATCGAAGTGGAATATTAATCCCGGACTCTTCGAAATGATTAGCGTAATGTCTTTTACGATTAGTCGATATTTAAGAATCAGATATCAATATTCATTTATATCAAAACATTTCTCGTTCAATGGAATAATTATCAACTCAGCACAATTCATTTTATATACTCTTTAATTTATATGTTTCAACCAAACAGAATGGTATATGTCTGCATTGTTTAAAGCCAGGCATTTTGATTATCTTTTATAAATGAACAACTAAAGTGTGTGCGTCACACACGGTAATTTATTCAGTTTTGACTACCCTTTATAAATGAATAATTAAAGCATGTGCGTCGCACACGGTATTTTACTCTAAAATGTCAACTTGTTTATATGACAATTATATACATTTTATACCTTTGTCACACTTGTACATCATCGTTTATTTCTAAACAAACACTAATAATTTAAGTTCATAGGTAAAATTATCTGTCATAATCCATTTATTATGACATGTCATCGATTACAATTCGATTAATACGACTCGGACTAATCACTTAGATTTTCTAATTTTAATTAACTTGAAAGAAATAAACTTAACTCTATTAATTATTTAAATAAAATAATTCTGTTTAATTCTGGCACATTAAAATTAGACGATACTTAAGAATCCAGTTTAAAATAAAATCTTTATTCATTTCTTATTTAAATATTGACTAAAGTCGATTATATCAACACTTAAATGTAAACAATCGAGTTTATCACAACACTATATACTAACGGTCAACCATCATTCATTTATCACGATATTCCATTGACAATAGTTCAATAAATCAGACGTTCGCTAATTTTCTACTTTGAATACACCTCTTTCCTTTATTATTTATTCAAAATGAATAAATAAATATTAAATCCGGCTTTGGTTAATATGATAAATGTTTAATTTCATATTCAATCTGACGACTTCTATTTCGTTATTATGAAGTCGATACAATCACTTTATATATATACATAGTTGTATATATATTTATATTTGTTATTATATTTTAAACATACAATTAAGTTATACATTTGGAAATTTTAACAACATTTGTATTATTATAACCATATTTGATTTCTTCTTTTCCTTCTGCTTTCCTTGTTTCACTTTTTATTTCTATTCTTTTTTCCTTATTTTCTACTAACACTTTCATAACTTCTTTACCTCTTTCCCTTAATTTTCTTTATTCTATTTAAAAATTTCCAGCCCAAATACTTTAGCCTGAGACCTATGCGCACTCTTATTTTCTGAGACGACCGCAAACCCCGTACTGACGTTGGCAAGGGCAATCCTTGGAATATAACACAGAAACAGATAATAGCAGAACAAAATTAAATAAATACACCATATAATGAACAATAGAATATACTGGATAAACGAAATCATCAGAGTTACAAAGTATACAGGATCATACTTAGTACAAATACAGTTCAGCTATACATAAATGTCTACAGCGGAAAACAAACATAATATGTACAATAGGAGCTGAACAGCATAAAAAGAGATAAATAATAGAATCCATCTTCAGCTCCAGCTATCCAGAAAGAACGAGCCAAACCTGAATACAAGGCTGCCCGTGTAGAAAAAGGGGCACCCGAGTTTGAAAGTGAAACAAACTACGAGTCAGTCATGGGACTGGTATGAGAAATCTACTCAACACATTCAAGATATGGCTAATCACACGACCACGCCACTTTCGTGGAACGGGTTTACTCCATTGGATTGCCAGTGCTTTAAAACAAATCTTTCTTTTAAACAACGCAATGCTTTTTTATAAAAATGAAGCCATTATAAGACTCAGTTCCCATCACACAATGCAACGCAAACTGGAGGATAGAGTTTTTACCTTATAACGGCCAAAAGATGCTTGATACGAATAAAACAAAAGCATTTGATAGTATTGCTAGTGTTATATGTTTTGAAAAACAATTTCAAATCATAACTATCAATCATAGACGGCATTAATGCCCCATACCACTATGTTGCCATATATAGGTATACAATCAAAACTGCACAGTCACGTATTTGGAAATTGGATTTCCGTCATGAACCAAGGCAAAAGATAGTCCTTACCGACTTCGAGACTGCCTAGCCCGAGTCTCAGGATCAGAGCTCGAGTGACCCTTGGATCGTCAGGGCCGGTCCACGGATGTAGATTAAAATTCTTGGACAATGTGTTTCCCCGCCCTTTGGGGCGTAAACGAGCCAACGAATGACTCCATCGGACCCAGATCGTCCGATCTAACCGAGGCGCCTCGCAACAGCAACAACCACATAAGTCAAACTCGTCAGGGCGTGTAAAACCACTGACGCCACTTCTAGTTAGGAAGAAACGCAGGCCCTCCCTGGTGTCCTCTCCTGTTTCTGGTTCATACCGGGGTGTGAGGCTCGCGAATTTACGTTATACACAAAGCTACGCCACACAGGCGGTGCTTTGATCATCACCACAAGACTTTGCTTTTCAACAGAAGCCCTGATCATTTGCCACTTAGGCACACCACACTAGCAATTCATGCCATGCGACTGATGTCCATCGATATACAACCTCTGAGCTCGTGTGTTTCAGAGAAGGGCGTTAAGCAAAAGAATAAATTCTCCGCCGCCAAACAGATGTATATTTAATAGAGATCAATCAACACAGAATAAAATCCAATGTCAGACACACAGTCCATTTACAAGTCCATTCTGGGTCTGAACGAAACCGGAGGCACTATATACCTCGCAAACCCATCGATCACCACGTACGTCTGTACGATCACCACTCATTATCCATATTTCGTGATGCCTCCCAATCAGGACCTCGGTTACCATCCAAACGAGGTAAAGATCTCCGGTGTCCACCGTCTTCATCTTCGATTAATTATCGTCGATTCAGTTATTCAGAATGGGATAAACCCGGTCTTTCTGAGCAACTCGCGTATATAATAAACAAGTGCAACACTAACATACACACACATCATTTCAATTCATTAGTCACTAACCGTCAATCAGTAAGAGAACGATTTCCCAAATATTAACCCCGAAGGCCGAAACCAACATCAGATCAACACCCAGGAAACCATTCGATTTAGCCAACCTTCAGTTAATTTCTAAATTTCACATCCATATCGTTTATAATATTTTACAACGATCTATCGCTATTTTTATTTATTTTAAAACAGCCAATTTATTCAAAACGACGCTTCGGGCCATAGCGCGGCCGTGGCGCTGTTTTTCTTCAGATTTGATTTACACATATCTGAAAATCTAACCGTTGGATCTTCACAAAATTTACATCATTAGAAAGATCTTTTCAAAATGAATCCAACGGTTCCAGTTTCGGGAAATTCCTACAGTCGGATCTCCCGGTATAATCGTTTGAAGTTTCGATTTCAAAATTCGAACTGCAGCGTCGTTATTCGATATATTATAATTATATATATATATATATAAATATAATCGATTCTGGCGCTGTTTTTCTTCAGATTTGAATTAAACATTCCAGACAATCCAACCGTTGGATTTTTACAAAGTTGGTGCCGTTGGAAAGATATTTCCAAAGCGAACCCAACGGTTGTGATTTCAGGAAAATCCGATGGTCGGATCTCCCGTACTAATCGTTTGAAATCACGGTTTCAAAATACGAACTGCAGCGTCGTTATTCGATATATTATAATTATAATTATATTTATATAAATATAATTGATTCTGGCGCTGTTTTTCTTCAGATTTGAATTAAACATTCCAGACAATCCAACCGTT
The DNA here is from genome assembly GCA_030737875.1 of Allium sativum. Lineage (NCBI taxonomy): Eukaryota > Viridiplantae > Streptophyta > Magnoliopsida > Asparagales > Amaryllidaceae > Allium > Allium sativum. Next base: position 990,964,435 of record CM060912.1, on the reverse strand, counting down.
GGATTTTTACAAAGTTGGTGCCGTTGGAAAGATATTTCCAAAGCGAACCCAACGGTTGTGATTTCAGGAAAATCCGATGGTCGGATCTCCCGTACTAATCGTTTGAAATCACGGTTTCAAAATACGAACTGCAGCGTCGTTATTCGATATATTTCAATTCTATTTAAATATATATATATATATATATATCGATTCTTCGATTTCAAAACTATATTCTTTTCGTACATTTGATAAAAATGATATTTTTATCTAACTGTCTTCTATTTCAACATTTCACTATTTTTAACAATTCATGTATATAATAAAAATGTGATTTTTATTGTAAAACAATTCATTTCAAAACTCTATTATTTTATATAATTCATATAGGTAATAAAAATAGGATTTTTATTATAAAATAATTTATTTCAAAACGAGATTATTTTATATAGTTCATATGATGATAAAAATGTGATTTTTATTATAAAACAATTTATTTCAAAATATGAATACCATTCAACACATGAATTTCAATTCAACGAATGAATATCGATTCAACACATGAAGGTTTTCTACAGTTTATATAAATAGATAAAAAGGTGATTTTTATATTTAAAACACGAATACCATTCAACACATGAATTTCTATCCAACGAATGAATATCGATTCAACACATGAAGGTTTTCTATAGTTTATATAAATAGATAAAAAGGTGATTTTTATATTTAAAACACGAATACCATTCAACACATGAATTTCTATCCAACGAATGAATATCGACTCAACACATGAAGGTTTTCTATTCAACGAATAAATATAGTTTCAACAAATGAAAATAATTCAAACACATGAATATTATTCAAAATTTCGGCAGCATAACGGCAGGGTAGTTAAAACCAGGACCGTCCCTAGTACGGCTCCTCGCTCTACCTTAAAACCTCGCGGTTTTTGACAATGGGGATCATGCATCTAGTTCGCACGCAGGCGGCATGTATATATTTATTTCATTTCCACAAACTAATCCTATGTGGTTTCAACCAAATATTTCTCAACCACAAACGGGTATTTTTCAACCACAATCAATCAATATCAACCACAAACAATTCCAATCGACCATTCGCTATCAATCAATTTTCACACCAATCACAACCAATAAATATCGTCCATGGTTTGTGGACGAGGGGCGTATATATATATATATATATATATATATATATATATATATATATATATATATATATATAGCAATTCACTTCTATTTCAACACGTATATAATTTTTACAATGCATATATAACTTATACATCGAACGTACAACTTATACAACGCTTATACAAGAGGTGTACAACGCTTATATAACCCATACATCGACTATATAATTTATACATCGTCGTTTTTCATATCGTTTATAAATTAGAAATCTCACATTGGGTTCCACTCCACCAAAAATAACAGAAGGCTCAGAAAAATATGCGGTCTCTTATAGAAGGTAGAAGACATCCACACGAGTCCACTGTCTCTTGTTTCACTAGATTTCGACAAGAAACGAAAAAGATATTATTTTTCAAAGTTTGCAACGGTTTTAAACTGTTAAAAACAGTTTTAAATTAAACAGCCGAACCTCCACTGTTTTGTTCGAAACTAGGTTTCGATCTCTCGCGAAATCTGTTGCGTTAGGGGCTGTTCGGGGTTGACCACGACCTCCGCCTACGAGAGGGCTTCCCGACGAGGTGGATCTTGCTCAGCTCGAGCTCCAGGTGGCGGTGGAATCTCCTCCGACGCGGGCGAACTTTGTAAGCCCAGAACTCGACGAATGCTCCATAATAACGAGCGAGACCAGGATGGATTCGAAGCTGGGAGGACGGGCTTCAAAAAGTTGAACTGGAGCTAGGGCTATCGACGCGCGTGGCGGTCGGAAAATGATCGGGAAGGTATGGAGGCGTTTCCGTCGTCGATCGGGGGGGGGGGGGGTCTGAGGATTTTTCCTTTTTTTTAATTTAAATTCTGATTGGTTGGTGGGTTTTAAAGGGGTTTTCTGACACGACCACCAATCTAAACCCAACGACTGTCGTCCCTAGCGTTTTACCCCCATTCTGAACACAATGGGATATGTTTCGTAGGCTCATTCGACTGTTTCAGTCAGTTTCCACTTAATTTAAAATATAAAACATTCAATATTTGATTTGAACGTGCATTTCAATTTGCCAGGGCCACAAACTGATTCGAAAAATTCCAGAAAAATAAATCTGGATATGTTTTGACGATACGGTCCCAACAAAACTAGTTTCGTCGAATTCTGAGATCGTTTGCAAAAAGGCCCATTTCTGGTCGATCTAATTTAACTGTAATTGACCAAAACACGTTTTCCTTTGCCACGCTCACATACTAGCTTCAAAAATTATGAAATTCGAAACCTAGTAATAACTTCATACCCCGGATCCAACAAAAGTGGTTTCGTCGAATTCCGAGGTCATATGCAAAATGGCCAATTTCACGGGCTATATAAATTCCATAGCGACCTTTCTGAAAATTCATTTGGCCATAACTTTTGCTTTCCGCTATGAAAATTCGATTTTTCAGATTCGTTAGAATGGTATTCACTAACAAATTTAAATATTTTTGGTTTCACTCAAATCCGTTTTGTTTTGCACCCGGTACAGTCCGACAAAGTTTGAATTCAATTTTTGAAACTGTAGCGCCCTTTCAGGCCTTGTTTATAATTATAATTAATTATATTCGTTTTCAATTGTCGATTCAAACTCAGTTTTCATTGCTATTATTTAAAATATTTATTTTAAATATTTAAAATCCATTATTTTAGCCAATTTAAAAATTTTAAATTGGTTCAGATTTTCTGGGTCGTTACATTTTCCCAATCTATTCCTGTCATCCTCTCTTCTTTGTTTCCTGCTACTTCACTGCTTCTTTCAACTTCTTCTACCTCTAATTTATTTTATTTCCTATACTTCAGCCCAACCGTAAACAAACAGCACCATGCACGCACCCTTATTCCCTTCCTGCTTCTGCTATCTCCGTCCCTTTTTCTTAATTTACTGCTTCCTCTTTCTACCTTTATTTTCCAAGTACCACCTTCATTTGCAAAGTACCACTTTATTTTGCCACAAAGTACCACTTGAGTTTTGCAAAGTACCACTTGAGTTTGCCGCAAAGTACCACTTTAGTTTTGTCGCAAAGTACCACTTTAGTTTGCTGTAAAGTACCACTTTAGTTTGCCGCAAAGTACCACTTCAGTTTGCCGCAAAGTACCACTACAGTTTGCCGCAAAGTACCACTTCAGTTTGCCACAAAGTACCACTTCAGTTTGCCGCAAAGTACCACTTCAGTTTGCCGCAAAGTACCACTTCAGTTTGCCGCAAAATACCAATTCAGTTTGCTGCAAAGTACCACTTCAGTTCCTTTGTTTACCTATTTCTTCTTTCTAGCCACTGGTTCTCACGTATGCACTGCTCCTCTTCCTGCTTTCTTTTCCCTTCTATTCTTGTTTTCCAGGCTCCTCTTCAGTAACCATGTGTGCAGTGTGCACATGCACTAATCACCGGATCACCGAACATTTGTTACAAACCCATCCCCACATGTATCAACACCCCTTGACCTCATTTATGAACTCAGATCAGCCCTAAACTCCCTCCTACAAAATTTCAAAGTTCAACCCATTATTAAAGCAACACACTTTCCCATCACCGTTTAGATTTATTCCCTATTTCTTCTATCACACTGCGTCGACTAAGACCAAACTCCACCAGCATGGTGATGGCCCATGGTCGGTCTCCCTTACCAAAATTTAGCTCACTCGATCCATCCATCAGGTTGTAGTTCACCCTTATGATCACGTGAGAAAGCAGTACCCCAAAACAACGTTTGGCATCAATCTCCTGTATTTCTAATCACAGATGATGGGTATATGAGCATACAAACAGTTTTGAATCCTACCAAAGTTAGATAGTAAGAGAATGTGAGGTGTTTACTCACTTATATACTACTGCTGCTATTGTTTTCAACCCTTTGTTCCTAATCTATTATTTGCGGAATCTACTCTTAAAAACTTAAATGAAGAAACTAGACAATATTACTTGTTTGAATTTAATCTATGGGTTTAAAAATTTTCCAGTGTAAACTGTGTTCTGTGTATATAAACTTCTGTTAAGTTTATTTACAGGGTACTCATGTTATATTAGTATACAAGTAGTTTAGATGACATACTATATTCATAGATAGGTATACCACTTAAACAATTGTGATCACTCAATATTTACCACTTTCAAGATTTGACAGAGCTTCAAATGAGTTTTTCATGGTTTTGTTCTATTTTCTATGCTTTCGGTTCACACAGATTTCAGACCTTTCCAGGTTCATCAACAAATGAAGATTTATTTGTTTAAAACACACATATATGCAGAAGTACATGTAGACAAGAGTCTACTCACTAATTTCCTAGTTCCTCTATGTAGTTATTTTTTTCCAGTGACTATACTTTAGATCATCAACATGGTTGTGCCTTAAAACAACATACATATTCAATATCAATTCATTTATGTGGATGTGTTTATTCACATTTGATTACCACTATTTTTTTCAATATTAGTTTGATATCATCCATCATTTTTCCTAAGGTTTTTACAGTTAAATGAATAAATCAGTGGCCTAAGTTTGCACCATAATCAGTGATGATTATTAAATAGAGAAAGAAAGAGTTTACTCACTGTTTTAGCTCTCCTCTGTTCTGAGTTTGCTATTGAAAATTGATCTCCAAAGTTTTCTACTAATTTTTGCGTGAGAAGTGTATATGTTTATGGTGTATCTATAGGCACATTATAATATTAAATAATTAGCTTTATGAAATGCCTGTAGGCACCTTACCATACATAATTAATGTAAGATAATACAATACACTAGGCTTTAGATCTTCCTGTTCGACTGTTTCAGAAATCACATGCAAGCTTGCATTTGTATATACCAAATTTTGTACAATATGTACTATTGCTTAGCTTCTAGAAGCATGATATCTTATCATGGCCAAATAAAATAGATGGATGTCACGAATTGTTTCCAGGTAGGGTTGCATTGTTGAAAAAATATAATAGGTTAATTGTTGTTTATTAACTTATCTGTAGCATTTAAGTTAGGCTAGGTTACTTTAGCGTGATCCTTACATAACACATCACATTTAAAATTTTGTACTTTTGTTTAGAAAACAGCTTACATATGTGCGACCATACCCCTCTTTTGATTTCCAGCATTATCAAATATTTAATCACATTAATGGTTCAATTCTCTTTGTTGTTTTAATATGCAGCACGGTCTGGTTATGGTGACTAATTGGATTAGAAAAGAAAAATCATTCTTTTATATTACGAGACTTAGCTTAAGACTATATGTTTATAATGGTTGTGTTGTCTCTAAACCATATGTTCATGCATATGTTCTTTACTTGGCGGCATGAGTAAAATCTTAAAATAAAAGATTTCTTAAATTTTCCTAAGTAATAAAGAATCCAGTTCTAACTACAACAAAAGAAATGTTTACAAATTATCCTATTATACATACAATTCCTATAAATTTGTTTACATACACATGTAGGTTTTAGATAAAGATTACTTAAGTTTGTTATTATTATAATTTAATTTCATTTTAATTCAATTAACTCATTAATAATCAAAGTTTATTATTAAACAAAGTCGTTTTTAAAAGCGGGACATTACACTACAGATTTATGGTTTAATATGAGAGGTATAGTGTGTGTGTGTATATATATATATATATATATATATATATATATATAAGTTTATCGCGTGTGAAAATAGGTAGGTTTATTACAACTTGAGAAGGTCTTAAGTGGTTGATTTTATTTTTATCTAATTTGGGTCTTAAATGGTTAGGGCTAGGATCCCTCCTTGGAAAGGAACCCAAGTCATAGGACACACTCTTATTAGATTTAAAGTAAGTCTTTGGGTCCTCCTTCTCAAAAGTGGTTAGGCATAAACGACTATCGAGTAGGGTAGTTCACGAGGATGTCCATTTCCTCTAGAAGCCTATAAGGGCTTAACTAGGGACATAGTTGGTATATGAAAGATATGTGGCCAATGCATACTAACCAACTGTCTAAGGGAAGTCTTAAGCGACATAGGTGACCTACCGTAATATCAGTTAAGTAGTAGCGTTCGCAATACTACTTAACATATTACATGTGAGTGTACAGACTTAATAACGTTAACATATTAGGATGGGGTCTTAAGGGGCTAGTGGTCCTCCTCAGGGTTATAAGAGATCATAATCCACCTTTAATAGGGACATAAGTGACCGAGAATGCCCACCTCGTTGGGTATTTACCCTAAAAACACTAACGGGCGATTGACTAGATATCCACCCCATTAGTTAGGTACTTGGTGCTTGTGTGAATGTTGTGTGCTGCGTAGACATACCTTGACATATGTAACATGCTAAAAATATAGGGTATGGACATTAAGTAACACATATTTCATTCATTCAAAACTTTATGTTATGACCCCTCTCCTTAACATATCCAACAGGCCAGTAGATGGGGTAAAAGTCATGGACGAAGTTATCATTGGAGACGGAGAAGAAGACGAAGTTATTTTGCTATTATTAGTAGTTATCGCTTTACTTCTTTTTGAAACTTGTGAGAATGAACTACTTGATGTATCCATTGAACAAATGTAACTATGACAGTTATATTTATGTGATTTTTAAATAAATGGTACATTTTATTTCAGTATTATATTTTCTCTTTCTGCTGTGTGCGAATCCACTCGAAGTGAATGTTATTATTATCTGTGCAAATGTAATCCTTATAGGAACCAACGAATAGTTTAAAATGGCTCTAAGTTTCGATGGGCCGTTTTTAGGTCGAAATTTAGGCCTATTCCTGGCGGATTGTTACAATTGGTATCCTATTATAAGGGAAATATACGTATGAGAGGCGTATTTGTATTTTGAAAAGTAATTTTCAAACTATATATATAATATTTATATATACCCTAATAAGTATACGTATTTATACTAGGCAGCTTTATCGTTTTCTTCCCTTTTTAGCTTAAATACTATCTCAGGAGTATCTACTAAAGGATTCTTCCTTTTCTTTTCAGATAGTAGAATGAATCTTGGAAGGAAATCTTTTTCTGGGAAGGAAGGCTTTGCTAATGCTCAATCTTGGATTATGGACTGTGAAAGAATTTTTGAAGCTACTGGCTGGCCTAATGAAGTGAAAAGGAGGATAGCGGCCTATCACATGGAGGATGAGGCCCTTGAATGGTGGAATTTAATATATAGAGAGAATGAGGGACGAATTTTTATGTGGGCCGAATTCAAGACCCGTTTCGAAGCAAAGCTTTTGCCAAGGGAAGAAATGACTATCTGGCTAGAGAAATTCATCCACCTCAAGCAAGGAAGCTTGAGCTTGTAAGAATACACACACACACACAAATTTACCGAAGTATGTAAGTTTGGAAGAAGATTGGTAGACAACCCCATGAGCAAAACCCAGAGATTTGTTAAAGGACTGAACTCTGTGTTGAAAGAAACCTTATTAGCCCAAGTAACGTTTGGGGAAACTTTTGAGACCTTAGTTGAGACAACTATCTTATGCACGACGAAAGGCTCTAAGGAGGATAAAGAAGGTGAGAAAGGAGAAGAAGCTCCAGCAAAAAATAAGAAGGAATGGTGGAAAAACAAGAAGAAAGGGAGAAAGTTCAAAAAGGAAGCAAAGAATTGTATGAGGTGCAAATGCAATGGCCATGAGGCCAAATATTGTAGGACCTCGTTGGCAAAGAGGTGATTCAAAGGGAAATGCTTCAACTGTCAGGAAGGACACATGTCCAAGGACTGCCCAAAGCCCAAAATCGTCAAGAGTGGCCAGAACTATGCAATAGAGGTAGCACCGATTCAAAGCCGACCCCTAAGAGACCAAGGACAACCCACACTTGAAGGTATAACCTTTGTTTTAGGAAAGTTTGTATACACCTAGTTCGATTCCAGAGCAACCCATTCTTTTATCTCCATGCGATTAGTAAATCTGTTGAACCTTCCCATAGCTATCTCGCATAGTCCAATAGGGGTAGCCAACCCTATTAGAGGATCTAAATATCTTGAGTTGTTGTGTAAAGACCTAATATTGGAGGTCGACATTGTCGAGTTCCATTGTGAAGCATATGCATTGGATTTTATGGGGTATGACCTTATCGTAGGTATGAATTGGCTATCATTCTATGGGGCCATCCTAGATTGCGATAAGAAAATCATTCGTCTTAGGAGCCGAGGAGGACGTAGCCTAAGCATTCCTTGTAATGTTAGAAACAAGGATAAATCCTTATTATATTCCTTATCTCCTAGTTCTGAAGGACCATCTTCGGTCCCTATAGTTTGTGGGTTCTTCGATGTTTTTGAGGAAGCCACAAGACTTCCAACCCATAGAGAAATCTCTTTTTCGTATTGACCTAGAGAAGGACGCTTGATCCGTTGCACTACCCTTGAGGCATATGGCGCCTAAGGAAAGAAGGGAGTTGGATAAGTGGATTTCAGAATTATTACAAAAAGGTTTCATTCGATGAAGTACCTCAGAATGGGGTGCACCTGTTGTATTTTCCACCAAAAGTAGATGGACCTTTAAGACTTTGTGTGGACTATAGGGAACTTAATAAATTGACCAAGAAGAATAGATACCCTTTACCTAGAATCGATGACCTTTTTGACCACTTGAGAGGAGCCTGAGTATTTTCCCAACTAGACCTTGCTACTGGATTTCACCAGTTAAGAATTGCGGAGGACAGTAAGGACAAAATTGCGTTTAGGACATCTAGTGGATTGTTCCAATGGGAAGTTATGCCCTTCGGACTAACGAATCCACCTGCTTTCTTTGGTGACCTCATGAGTAGGGTATTTAGGGGCATTCTAAATAAAATTGTGGTAGTCTTCGTAGATGATATCCTTATATTTTCAAAGGACCATAAAGAGAATGAAGATCACTTAGGACAAGTGTTAGGGACTAAGAAAGAACCAATTGAAAGAAAAATTCTCAAATTGCCATTTCCGAAGGGAAGAAGTAAGATTTTTTAGGACATATTGTGTCGAGCGAAGGCCTGGCCGTAGACCCCTCAAAGATCGAGGAAATCAAGGAATGGAGGTACCCTACGGAGGTAAGAAACTTCCTTGGATTGGCCAGATATTATAGTAAATTCATAAAAGACTTTGCAAAGATTGCTACACCTTTAACCCAATTAGAGAAGAAGAATTTGGTGTTCTCTTGGAGTAATAAATGTGATATAGCCTTTAAGAAATTAAAGGAAGTATTAACTAGCGCACCAGTCCTAATTATACCCAATAGTTCAAAATGTTTACTGTTTACACCGATATATGTGGGACTGGTTTAGGAGCAGTCCTTATGCAAGAAGGAAGAGTAGTTTCTTATGCTAGTAGACAACTCAAGGATCCGGAGAAGAGATACCCGGTTCATGACGTTAAGTTAGCCGTAATAGTGTTTGCCCTTAAACTTGGAGGTATTATCTTCTAGGGGAAAAATTTGAACTTTTTGCTGACCATAAATCCCTAAAGTATTTATTTTCTCAACGTGAGCTAAACTTGAGACAACAAGGATGGATGGAATATATTGCCTCGTTTGATTTCATGATCCAGTGCACCCCGAGAAAAAGGAATGTTACGGCAGATGCTTTAATTAGGATATATGCAACCTTGAACGCAATGATTGGAAGCAATTAGAGTTTCTATATAATCTTAATTTGCAACCCTCGCCAACCACCTCTAATGGTTTTCTTGGGGCTATGATAATTAGACCTACCCTAATAGAAAGGATCCAAAATGCATAAGACCTAGACGAGGAATTAAGAAGCATAAAGGAGAAATTGGGAAGGAAAAAAATCTTTCCCCATTTGGTTAGATATTCGATCAATAATGATGGAAGTTTACTTTGGGACGAAGGACTTTACATCCCTAAGGATGAAGGATTGAGGAAAGAAATGCTAGAGGAGAGCCATAAGTCAAAAATGACCATATACCCCGGTGGGGATAAAATGTACAAAGATATGAAGAGGAGTCTCCTTTGGGAAGGAATGAAGAGGGATGTAGCCAAATTTTTGGCCACATGCTTAACGTGCCAAAAAGTAAAAGCAGAGCAAGGGAAGCCCGGAGGATTGTTGTTACCTTTAGAGATCCCCACATGTAGGTGGGAACATATTTCCATGGACTTCCTAGAAGCCAAAAGGGAATGATGCCATTTGGATTGTGGTAAATAGTTTAACCAAAAACACCCATTTTATACCAGTCAAGAAGACAAGGACTGCAGCCTTGCTAGCCCAAATATATGTCGAAGAGATAGTCAGATTACATTGTATCCCATTGAGCATCGTGAGAGATAGAGACCCCTTTTCCAAGGAATTTTGGAAAATCCTACAAACAGCATTGGGAACAACCCTCAATCTAAGCACAACCTATCGTCCACAGACCGACGGACAGACGGAAAGAGTAAACAGAATCTTGGAGGACTTACTCAGAGCTTGCATCATCGACTTTGGAGGAGTTTGGGTGTAGCACCTACCGCTTGTGGAGTTCACGTACAATAATAGTTTTCAAACGACGATTGGCATGGCTCCTTTCGAAGCGCTTTATGAGAGGCCATGCAAATGGCCAACTTATTGGTGGGAAACTACCGACAAGGTTATACTCGGACCAGACTTCGTTTGTGATTCCATGGAGAAGATATCCTTGATTAGACAGAGGATGAAGGTAGCCCAAGACCATCAGAAATAGTATGCCGATAAGCGAAGAAGGGAACATGAGTTTAAGACCTGGTATTCGTAAAAGTATCCCCTCTTATGAAGACTATTCGGTTTGGGAAGACTAGGAAGTTGGCTCCAGATTTATTGGGCCTTTTGTGTCATCGAGAAGATATGATCTTTGGCTTATCGAGTGGATCTTCCAGAGCATCTATCAAGAATCCTTAATGTTTTTCATGTACCTCATCTAAGGAAATGCCTTTATGATTCTGCTATCAGACTCGATCTTGATGAAATTAGGGACATAGGAAAACTCGAGTTGGAGTCCAGGGTTCCCCGTGTTGCTGCAAGGATTGTAGAGCACAGAATCAAGAGACAACGCAACAAAACCGTTCGCCTTGTCCGAATATAATGAGGAAATGATCCTGCGAAAAGCACATGGGAGATTGAGGACAAGAAGAGACAGACTCACCCAGAGCTTTTCTCGAGTAATTTTTCCTTAAAATAACGTTTATGGATGCATCGTGATTGCTAGATTGGTTGTTAGGAAATGGATGCAACACTAATGCACCAAGCACTTATATAGAAATATATGCATATTAGGTTGTTCGCATACATATTGCGTCACTCACTACTACAAAATAGGTCAGTTGCATCGGTTGTTTTCCCACATGTTGCATCGGTTCAACAACCGATGCATATGCAGCCGATGCAATAAGTTTAAAAAAATTGCATCGGTTTCATAACTGATGCAACAACTAAAATTTTTCATCAGTTATTAGCAATAACCAATGCAAAAGGTAGGTTTCGGCTTAAAACTAGTTTGTTTGTTGCGCCGGTTACTTTTAATAACCGATACTAAAAACATTTTTACACCGCTTATTACTACCAACCGATGCAATATAGGAAATGTTGCCTTTGACCCGTCCTTATTTTGCATCAGTTATTTCTAATCGTCAATGCAAAATATCACTATGTCGCTTCAAATGTCGATAACCAACGCAAAAAACTCTTCACATAACAATTATTATATACAATATTATAATCGTTAAAAATAAAATCAGATTGATGACAAATACCATTGAACAAATATTATATATATATCAATTATAGAATCCATAATTCATACAAAAAAAATGATTCATAAATTAATAATCTAAAAAAAATTGAACGCGTTAGCTATACATTATATATCTGATTCCGTAATACCAAGACAACCCAACACCGTAGGACAGAAGAGAGGAATATTCCACTAGTATTCCAAGTGTTGCAAAGATGAAGTAGAAAGGGTATCCATGCTCATGTTAATCATGTCGGCAGGAAGCTTTTTCTGTTTAAAAATATAAGTTCAATAATTAGTCTACGGAACTTCATTATCTATACATACATGAAAATAGTTACTAATATAATTTGACACTTTCAGCAAACCATTTGCGAACCTTTTTCTATTACATAATTACCATAATTTGTTTTTGCAAAATCTTTGCAACAATTTATGTTGCATATTTACATACTTTCCCTAACAGTTGCATCATCAGAATCGATATTAATTAATTACCCACGAATACGCCTTAACAAAAGAAATGATTTAATAACTTTGATACTTGTCTGAGGAAGCCATAAGGGGTCTCAGTACATTATCTTAACATTGCACCTTGCCCACATATGAGCTAGAAAAAAACAAAAAGATAACAAACTCAACTACAAAATGAGGACAAGGACTAAAAGCTTAAATTGGAAGGAGAAAGTGAAATATCATACCTGCACAGAAACAATATGGAAAAAGTCAAGTCTGACCTACAATGGACAAGTTGAGATAATAATTTGAGAAATACAATTATATAGAAAAACAAGTCTGGCCCATCAAAGTACTTTGAAACATATTTGATCTAGTGGATTCCCACACATCTTTAACGAGACTGTACCGTTCACGAATTTGAATCTTGGTGGCATATAGTTTTCAGACATTATATGTAAAGTCAACAGTCGAAGAAGATATAAGAACAAGAGTCCATGCTTGCCAAGCAAAGGAAGCAGGCGCGAGTAGCATTGATATTTGTGTGTAATGTATCAATTTGTGCAGTTCATTCTTTCATTAAGCTTACCATCCATTCTAACTTGTAAATAGATATCAGAGAGTACAAAAATTGTGACGACCCCAAACTTATGTAGTACGAAAGCAAGGATAATCATAGGAGTATAACATTATTACAACAATAACAGATCCCAGATAATAGCATAACACCTAAACCATTGCAGTGGAAATAAGAATGTCATCACAACGTAACATCAAAGACATCAGAGTACGCAGTTACAGGATACACTTAGCAAATAGAAGTCTCAACAAAAAGAGAAATAAATCTCAACTCCATCTAATACATCAAAGATCAATAATGTCTAAATGTCTCAAGTAGCAATAAAAAGATAAAAAGGAAAGTGTTCTTCGACTTCTTCCTTAAGCAAGCTCCAGTCCAGAATGTGTCCATACCTAAACCTGTCATTTGGTTGCCCGTGTGGAAAGAGGGCACCCAAGTTTACAAAGTGAAACAAACTACGAGTCAGTCATAGGACTGCTATGAGAAATCTTTCTTAACTAACAATATGGCTAATCACAGGACCATGCCGCTAACACGGAACGGGCTTACTCCATTGGATTGCCAGTGCATAGGTTTAATAGATTTTATTTCAAAAACAATTCAATGCTTTTTAGAAAATGAAATCACTATAAGACTCAAGTCCCATCACACAATGCAACGCAAACCGAAGGATAGAGTTTTACCTTATAATGATAAAAAATGCTTGATACGTAGAAAATAATATTTTAATATTATTATTAGTGTCTAATAGGTTTCAAAAATACTTCAAAGTAAATGTATCAATCCTAGATGGAATAGCTACCATATACTATGTCGCCACATATAGGTTTACAATCAAAACCGTAATGTCGTATTGGAGATTGGATTTCCATCATGAGTCAAGGCTAGGGACGATCTCCTAACCGATTCGAGACACTCTAGCAATGTCACCGGGTCACATCTACGGGCAACCCTTGGATACTGCAAGGCCGGTCCACAAATACTTTATTGGATTAGTTATGCCTGAACACACGCTTCCTGATCCTATTGGACCTATAAAATGGTCACAATCAACCAATAAATCCGAGGAGTCTCATTCCAACAACCACATAAGTAAAAATGTTAGGGCCTGTTAACACTGACACCACTTCTAGCTGGAAAGAAACATGTGCACTCTTTGCGTTCCCTTGTCCCGTTTCTGACTCTTACCAGGGTGTGAGGCTTGCGAGGCAATGCTATACACAAAGCTATGCCGAAAATAGGCTATGCTTTGATCACCAACTACAAGGCTCTGCTTTTCAACAAAAGCGTCGATTAATTGCATCTTGGCATGTCACATTGACAATTCACGCCATGCGATCGATAACTACTAATATATAACCTCTGAGCTCAAACGTCTCAGAGAAGGGTGTTAAGCAAGAGAATAAATTCTCCTCCACCAACAGATATATGTTAAACAGAAATCAATTTACATGGAATGAAATCCAATGTCGGACACACATCCATTTACAAGTCCATTCTGGGTCTGAACAAAATCGGAGTCACCTTATTCCTCGTCCCGTATGTCCAATACGGAAGAGAGGTGCTCGCATATCCGTACAATCAACAAGTACGTTCGGATAACTGCCACTTTAACCCTTTACTCGGAGCTAACCCATGCCGGGCATCAGTAGTTATCCTTTCGATGTGAAGATCGTCGGTCTTCAATTGCCGTCTTTAAGATCTTCGATTTAGATCGTCGTATAATCATTTGAAATGAGATTGAACTCGGTCTTTTCAAATGATCCTCGCATATATATAGTTTAAAACCATTTCATATCGTTAATAGTATTTAATGACGATTTATCGCCATTTTTAATTATATAAAAATAGCTAAATTAATTTAACGATGCTCGGGGTCAATAGTCGGCCTTGGCACTGTTTTTATCAAAATTTGATTTACACTTATCTCGAAATCTAACCGTTGGATTTTAACAAAGTTTATATCGTTGGAAATATCTTCCCAAAGCGGTCCTAATGGTTCCAGTTTTGGGAAAATTCGACGGTTGGATCTTTCGGTGTAATCGTTTAAAGCTATGTTTTCGAAACGTGAACTACCACGCGTGATTCTTTAAACTTTAATTTATATTTACATATATATAATTATATATAAACCATTTGATGATTTCTCTAACGTATGTAACATGTCAAGTAAAAGAATGTTTTTATTGGCATATCATATCTATGTACTGTCAAATCAAATATATTTCATTTACATGAAATTGATCCAACGAAAAGTTAACTTTGCATATAAATCCTAATATATGCAGTGTAAATATAAATGTTGTTCTAACTATGCATATAAATTCTGATATATGCACTGCAAATAAAAATGAAGTTTTAACAATGCATATAAGTTCTAATATATACAATGTAAATATAAATGTAATTTTAACAATGCATATAAATTCTAATATATGCGATGTAAATATAAATGTAATTTTAACAACGCGTATAAATTCTAATATATGCGATGTAAATATAAATGTAATTTTAGCAACACATATAAATTCTAATATATGCGATGTAAATATAAATTTAATTTTAACAATGCATATAAATTCTAATATATGAGATGTAAATATAAATGTAATTTTAACAACGCATATGAATTCTAATATATGCGATGTAAATATAAATGTAATTTTAACAACGCATATAAATTCTATTATATGCGATGTAAATTTAAATGTAACTTTTAACAACGCATATAAATTCTAATATATGCGATTTAAATATAAATGTAATTTTAACAATGCATATAAATTCTATTATATGCGATGTAAATATAAATGTAATTTTAGCAACGCATATGAACTCTAATATATGCGATGTAAATATAAATGTGATTTTATCCATTTCATTAAAAACAAAGTTTTTAATGTAAACATGTTTTATTTTGAAAACTTGCATGTTTGTCCAACTTCTATTATTACATTAAAAAGTGAATTTTTTTAATGTAAAACATGTTTTCTTTTTAAAATATGAATCTTAACCTAAATATCTACTATTACATTAAAAGTGAATTTTTTATGTAAAAACGTATTTTCATTTTAAAACATGTTTCTTTACCTAAATTTCTACAATTACATTAAAAGTGAATTTTTAGTGTAAAACATATTTTCATTTTAAAACATATTTCTTTTCACTAACTTCTAATGTTACATTAAAAGTATATTTTTAATGTAAAACATATTTTCATTTTAAAACATGAACACTTTTCATAATTTTTTACATTACATTAAAAATGTATATTTTTAATGAAATCATGTTTTGATTTTAAAACATGAACACTTTTCTTGCTTTTAACTTTACATTAAAAATATATATTTTCTTTTTAATGAAATCATGTTTTGATTTTAAAATATGAACACTTTTCTTACTTTTAACATTACATTAAAAATGTATATTTTTTTTTTTTTCACTACTTTCATTCTTGACACAAAAATATGAAATTTTTAATGAAATCATGTTTTTATTCAAAACATGAACTTTTTCTATTTTTTATTCTTGACATTAAAAATGTAATTTTTTAATGGAATCATGTTTTTATTCAAAACATGTACAATTTCTATTTTCTAACATTACATTAAAAATGTGGACTTTTTAATGTAATGTTTTATTTGTTTAAAAACATGAACATTTCTATTTTATAATAATTCCATAAAATGATAGAAATTTATATTTCATTCTTGTTGAAAAAATTTAATTCAACAAAATGACAAAATTTGATAGTTCATTTTAATAGAAAAATCCTAACTCAATCAAATAACAAAGGTGTATATTTCATTTTGATTGGAAATTCAAATTCAATTAATTAACAAAGGTGATATTTTCATTTTGATTGAAATTCCTAATTCAATCCAATAACAAAATGTATGATTCATTTTTGTTGAAAAATTTGATTCAACAAAAATGTATATAAAAGGGAATATTTCATTTTGATTGAAAATTCTAATTCAATCAAAGTGGAAAAATGTATGATACATTTTTATTGCAAATTTAATTCCAATCAAATATAATAAAGGTGATACTCCATTTTTGTTGAATATTTTGATTCAACATAATAACAACAAAAATGTTTGATACATTTTTTATTGCAAATATAGTGCCAATAAAATATAATAAAGTTATGCTTCATTTTGGTTGAATGTTTTGATTCAACAAAAATAACAAAAGTGTTTGATTTATTTTTGTTGCAAATTCAATTATAACACAATATCACCCTAACTAGCAGATCAACATTAACATATCAAATACAGATCAAATCACATAGCATAGCATGTAGAAATTTACGGCGGATTGATGATAATACAATCATGATTTATTCTAATTATTTAAAAATAAAATAGAATTCTCACTGTCATTTAAATCTGAACGGTTCATATCTGCAATTTTGGCCAAAATTTGATCAGCTCAGAATTGGTTCCAGTCAGTCTAGAAACGCAGATCTCGGGCTTACGATCACAACGCTTTGAAAATCGTTCAGTTCTGAGTTCATATGAACGAGTTATGAATTGATTTAGATTAATAACATTTTAGAATTAATTAATTAAACAATATATTTTATAAAACACCTCTTCTTCTTCAAAAAATAACACGGCTGTGCTTTTCTGGTTTTGTTCAATTCTAGGTTTAGCTTTTGCGATCAAATGGTGCATTGATTCGAAGATCAGATGGTGCGGCGTCGGAGAGGAGGAGGAGGGGCACGTGCGCCACAAGTGGGGCACAGCTCGGTGGTGGCTTGGCGGTGCGGCGAGGGAGAAAGGCGGCAGGTTTGAGGGTGGACATCTCGATCTACGCTTGACGATAGGTGGTGATTTTGGTATGGAGTCGAAGAGGAGAGAAATCTCTACAATAAAGTCTAAAGGAGGAAGGTTTCATTCTCTGTGTAGGAGGAGAAATCGGAGGAGAAAGAATCAAGCTTTCTAGGCCTTTGAATATGGAGATGGTGGCTATGTCATGATGGGAATTAGGGTTATGGTAAAGAGAAGGATGTACTTTTATAATATTTAATTGTTAATTTTTACAAATAAATCTGATATATCTTAGTAATTTCAATTCCAGTCCAACAGGAGCTGTTTCCAACTAATTGCCCTTGTTCCGGAACCAATGGGCTAGGTCCCGTCATCCCAAACAATTGTTTTTGGCCTGATTTCTTTAATTTAAAATTTAAATCCTTTATTAAATTAATTCGATCGTATATTTAAATTCACCGGGCCACATACGGACTCCGAAAATTCCCGAAAAATAAATCTAACTATGTTTTGACGATACGGTCCTAACGGAATTAGTTTCGTCGAATTTGGAGACCATTTGAAAAATGGCCTTTTTAACGGTCGATTAAATTCAACAGAAATTATCAAATCAGAGTTTAATTTACTACACTCACAATTTAATTCCAAAAATTATGGAAAATTAAACTTAGCAATAATTTGACATTCTGAATCTGAAAAAAGTGGTTTCACCGAAAACGGAGGTCGTTTGTATAATGGCCCTTTTTATATGGGCTATAAATTATACTATATTCCATAGAGACTATTCTGAATATTCAACTGGCCATAACTTTTTATTCCTGCTATGAAATTTCGATTTTTCGGGTTCGTTGGAAAGATATTTTCAAACAAATTTAGAAATTTTTGGTTTCGCTAAAATCCGTTTAATTTTGTATCCTATACATTCAGTCAAAGTTCTGATTTGACTTTTCAAACTACTGCTCTATTTCTAATTTATTTAGAAATTAAAATAAATATATTCATTCTAACTACGATTTAAATAAATTTTTAATTGTTATTTTTTAAAATAAATTATTTTAACTATTCAAAATCCACTGAAATAGCCTAAAATAAAAATCTTAAATTGGTTCTGATTTTCCGGGTTGTTACAATCTCCCCCACTTAAAAGCTTTTCGTCCCCGAAAAAGAAACAATAGTAAAGTAGGAAACAAAATGGAAAATGCAAGGTATTGTAAATGTACCTCGACATAAGAGTTACTCGGAGATGTCCACTCTGCACTTGGTATAAGCCTGTTTGATGCAATCCTCAATCTCCCGCGTACAGTCTCTAGGATCCCCGCTCCACTGCACTTTGACTATGTGGAGACATACGATAAGATGATAATGATGTAATGACTGATTAATATGTGTTATTCTGTTGTGCTCATTCTAGGACATTACTAATCCTATCTCTAATGAGCTACTTGTCTTAGAATACTACTGATTCAATCTAGACAAATTGTCCTAAAAATGTTATACTCTGAAGCTAAGGTTACCCTTTAGCTCTAATACCAACTGTGATGACCCCAAACTTCCGTAGTATGAAAGCAAAGATAATCATAAGAGTATAACATTATTACAACAATAACAGATCTCAAATAATAGCATAACACATAAACCATTGCAGTGGAAATAAGAATGTCATCACAACATAACATCAAAGAAATCAGAGTACGCAGTTACAGGATACACTTAGCAAATAAAAGTCTCAACAAAAAGAAAAATAAATCTCAACTCCATCTAATACATCAAAGATCAATAATATCTAAATGTCTCAAGTAGCAATAAAAAGATAAAAAGGAAAGTGTACTTTGTCTTCTTCCTTAAGCAAGATCCAGTCCAGAATGTGTCCATACCTAAACCTGTCATTTGGCTGCCCGTGTGGAAAGAGGGCACCCGAGTTTGCAAAGTGAAACAAACTACGAGTCAGTCATAGGACTGGTATGAGAAATCTTTCTTAACTAATAATATGGCTAATCCAGGACCACGCCGCTAACGAGGAACAGGTTTACTCCATTGGATTGCCAGTGCATAGGTTTAATAAATTTTATTTCAAAAACAATGCAATGCTTTTTAGAAAATGAAATCATTATAAGACTTAAGTCCCATCACACAATGCAACGCAAACCGGAGGATAGAGTTTTACCTTATAATGATAAAAAAATGCTTGATACATAGAAAATAATATTTTAATATTATTGTTAGTGTCTAATAGGTTTCAAAAATACTTCAAAATAAATGTATCAATCCTAGACGGCATAGCTACCATATACTATGTCACCATAAATAAGTTTATAATCAAAACCGTAATCTCATATTGGAGATTGGATTTCCATCATGAGTCAAGGCTAGGGATAATCTCCTAACTAATTCGAGACACTCTTGCAATGTCTCAGGGTCACACCTATGGGCAACCCTTGGATACTGCAGGGTCGGTCCACAAATACTTTAGTGGGTTAGTTATGCCTGAACACACGCTTCCCGATCCTATTGGACCTATAAAATGGTCACGATCGACCAATAAATCTGAGGCGCCTCATTCCATCAACCACATAACTAAAAATGTCAGGACATGTAAACACTGACACCACTTCTAGCTAGAAAGAAACGTGTGCACTCCCTACGTTCCCTTGTCCCGTTTCTGACTCTTACCGGGGTGTGAAGCTTGCGAGGTAACGCTATGCACAAAGCTATGCCGAAAATAGGCCACGCTTTGATCATCAACCACAAGGCTCTGCTTTTCAACAAAAGCCTCGATCAATTGCATCTTGGCATGCCACATTGAAAATTCACGCCATGCGATCGATAACTACCAATATATAACCTCTGAGCTCATACCGTCTCAGAGAAGGGTGTTAAGCAAGAGAATAAATTCTCCGCCACCAATAGATATATATTAAACATAAATCAATTTACATGGAATGAAATCCAATGTCGGACACACACATCCATTTAAAAGTCCGTTCTGGGTCTGAACAAAATCGAGTCACCTGAATCCTCGTCCCGTATGTCCAATACAGAAGAGAGGTGCTTGCATATCTGGACAATCAACGAGTACGTCCGGATAACTACCACTTTAACCCTTTACTGGGAGCTAACCAATGTCGGGCATCAGTAGTTATCCGTTCAATGTGAAGATCGCCAGTCTTCAATCGCCGGCTTTAAGATCTTTGATTTAGATCATCGTATAATCATTTGAAATGAGATTGAACTCGGTCTTTTCTAATGATTCTCACACATATATAGTTTAAAACCATTTCATATCATTAATAGTATTTAATGACGATTTATTGCTATTTTTAATTATATAAAAGTAGCTAAATTAATTTAATGACGCTTTGGGTCACTAGGCGGCCCTGACTCTGTTTTTATCAAAATTTGATTTACACTTATCTCGAAATCTAACCGTTGGATTTTAATCAAATTTATATGTTGGAAAGATCTTCCCAAAGCGGTCCTAACGGTTCCAGTTTTAGGAAAATATGACGGTTGGATCTTTCGGCATAATCGTTTAAAGTTACGATTACGAAACGCAAACTACCACGCGTGATTCGTAAAACTTTAATTTATATTTTTAAATATATAATTATATATAAACCATTGACCATTTCTCTAACGTATTTAACATGCCAAATAAAAGAAGGTTTTTATTGGCATATCATATCTATGTACCATCAAACAAAAATATATTTCATTTACATGAAAATTGATCCAATGACAAGTTAACTTTGCATATAAATCTTAATATATGCAATGTAAATATAAATGTTGTTTTAACTCTGCATATAAATTCTGATATATGCACTGCAAATAAAAATGTAGTTTTAACAATGCATATAAGTTCTAATATATGCAATTTAAATATAAATGTAATTTTAACAACGCATGTAAATTCTAATATATGCGATGTAAATACAAGTGTAATTTTAATAACGCATATAAATTCTAATATATACGGTGTAAATATAAATGTAATTTTAACAACGCATATAAATTCTAATATATACGATGTAAACATAAATGTAATTTTAACAACGCATATAAATTCTAATATATGCGATGTAAATATAAATGTAATTTTAACAACGCATATAAATTTTAATATATGCGATGTAAATATAAATGTAATTTTTAACAATGCATATAAATTCTAATATATGCGATGTAAATATAAATGTAATTTTATCAACGTATATAAATTCTAATATATGTGATGTAAATATAAATGTAATTTTAACAATGCATATAAATTCTTAAATATGCGATGTAAATATAAATGTAATTTTAACAACGAATATGAATTCTAATATATGTGATGTAAATATAAATGTGATTTTATCCATTTCATTAAAAAACAAAGTTTTTAAGGTAAACATGTTTTATTTTGAAAACTTGCATGTTTGCCTAACTTCTATTATTACATTAAAAAGTGAATTTTTTTAATGTAAAACATGTTTTCTTTTTTAAAACATGAATCTTTACCTAAATTTCTACTATTATGTTAAAAGTGAAATTTTAATGTAAAACATATTTTCATTTTAAAACATGTTTCTTTTCACTAACTTTTAATATTACATTAAAAGTATATTTTTAGTGTAAAATATATTTTCATTTTAAAACATGAACGCTTTTCTTAATTTCTAACATTACATTAAAAATGTATATTTTTAATGAAATCATGTTTTGATTTTAAAACATAATCACTTTTCTTACTTTTAACATTACATTGAAAATGTATATTTTCTTTTTTTTTTTCACTACTTTCATTCTTGACACTAAAATATGAAATTTTTAATGAAATCATGTTTTTATTCAAAACATGAACATTTTCTATTTTTTTATTCTTGACACTAAAAATGTAAATTTTTAATGAAATCATGTTTTTATTCAAAACATGTACAATTTCTATTTTCTAACATTACATTAAAAATGTGGAATTTTTAATGTAATGTTTTATTTGTTTAAAAATATGAACATTTCTATTTTATAATAATTCCATAAAATGATATAAATTTATATTTCAATTTTGTTGAAAAAATTTAATTCAACAAAATGACAAAAATTGATAGTTCATTATAACTGAAAAGTCCTAACTCAATCAAATAACAAAGGTGTATATTTCATTTTGATTGGAAATTCAAATTCAATCAATTAACAAAGGTGATATTTTCATTTTGATTGAAATTCCTAATACAATCAAATAACAAAATATATGATTCATTTTTGTTGAAAATTTTGATTCAAAAGAAATGTATATAAAAGGGAATATTTCATTTTGATTGAAAATTCTAAATCAATCAAAGTGGCAAAATGTATGATACATTTTTATTGCAAATTTAATTCCAATCAAATATAATAAAGTTGATACTCCATTTTTGTTGAATATTTTGATTCAAGAAAATTACAACAAAAATGTTTGATTCATTTTTTATTGCAAATATAGTGCCCATAAAATATATTAAAGGTGATGCTTCATTTTTATTGAATGTTTTGATTCAACAAAAATAACAAAAATGATTGATTTTTTTTTTTTTTTGCAAATTCAATTATAACACAATATCACCCAAACTAACAGATCTACATTAACACATCAAATCACGTAGCATAGCATGTAGAAATTTACGGCGGATCGATGGTAATACAATCATGATTTGTTCTAATTATTTAAAAATAAAATAGAATTCCCACTGTCGTTCAAATTTGAATGGTTCACATCTGCAATTTTGGCCAAAATTTGATCAACTCAGAATTGGTTCCAGTCGGTATAGAAATGCTGATCCCGGGCTTACGATCGCAACGCTTCGAAAATCGTTCAGTTCTGAGTACATATGAATGAGTTATGAATTGATTTAGATTAATAACATTTTAGAATAAATTAATTAAATAATATATTTTGTAAAACACCTCTTCTTCTTCAACAAATAACACGGTCGTGCTTTTCTGGTTTTGTTCAATTCTAGGTTTAGCTTTTGCGATCAAATGGTGCAGTGATTCGAAGATCGGATGGTGCGGCGTTAGAGAGGAGGAGGAGGGACACGTGCGCCGTAGGTGGGGCCCAGCTCGGTGGTGGCCTGGTGGTGCGGTGGGGAAGAAAGGCGGCGGGTTTGGGGGTGGATATCTCGAGCTAAGCTTGACGATAGGAGGTGATTTTGGTATGGAATCGAAGAGGAGAGAAATCTCTACAATAAAGTCTAAAGGAGGAAGGTTTGATTCTTTGTATAGGAGGAGAAATCGGAGGAGAAAGAATCAAGCTTTCTAGGCCTTTGAATATGGAGGTGGCGGCTATGTCACGATGGGAATTAGGGTTTTGGTAAAGAGAAGGATGTACTTTTATAATATTTAATTGTTAATTTTTACAAATAAATCTGATATATCTTAGTAATTTCAGTTCCAGTTCAACAAGTGTTGTCTCTACCTAATTGCCCATGTTCCGGAACCAATGGGCTAGGGCCCGTCAGCCCAAATGATTATTTTTGGCCTGATTTCTTTAATTTAAAATTTAAATCCTTTATTAAATTAATTCGAACGTATATTTAAATTCACCGGAGCCACATATGGACTCCGAAAATTCCTGAAAAATAAATCTAGCTATGTTTTGACGATACGTTCCTTAAAAAATTACTTTCGTCGAATTTGGAGACCGTTTGAAAAATGGCCTTTGTAACGGTTGATTAAATTCGAAAGAAAATATCAAATCAGAGTTTAATTTACTAAGCTCACAATTTAGTTCCAAAAATTCTGGAAAATTAAACTTAACAATAATTTGACATTCCGGATCCAACAAAAGTGGTTTCGTTGAAAACGGAAGTCGTTTGTATAATGGCCTTTTTATACGGGCTATAAATTATAGTATATTCCGTAGCGACAATTCTGAATATTCAACTGGCCATAACTTTTATTCCTGCTATCAAATTTCGATTTTCCGGATTTGTTGGAAAGATATTTTTAAACAGATTTAGAATTTTTTGGTTTCACTAAAATCCGTTTAATTTTGAATCCTGTGCATTTAGTCAAAGTTCAGATTTGACTTTTCAAACTACCGCTCTATTTCTAATTTCTTTAGAAATTAAAATAAATATATTCTTTCTAACTACGATTTAAATAAATTTTTAATCGTTATTATTTAGAATAAATTATTTTAGCTATTCAAAATCCACTGAAATAGCCCAAAATAAAAAAATTAAATTGGTTCTGATTTTCCGGGTTGTTAAGAAATCAATACCAAAAGCCATGGTGAAACCGAAATAATCCAAAGGGTCCATTAAAACAACTTCCATTTACACAAGTAGTGAGGATTTTTCACCTAGTATAATAATGGTGTCAAACAGCAAAGGGTGAAGTAGAAGTACGTTATCTATCCTTCCTAACTTAAAATTGTTAATGTCGAGATTAATGGCAGCGGAAGCCACCTCAACTCACAGAGCCCATTCTAGTGCAGAAAATTAATAAGAAAACAAAAACAAAGAAGACAATGGTTTAACGAGGTTTAGCTATAAAGCTACATCCTCCGGCAAAGAGAGTGATTTTATTACTTACAATGGAGAACCACACATAGAGTTCATACAAAGCAAAGCTTTCTCGAAAACACTAAGCTCTCTCTCTCTCTCTCACGGGTTTTATTTTGTGGTTGCTACATCTTACAAACCCTTACACAATGGGATTATATATAGTATGGCTGTTTTTGGGCTTCAAAAGGCAACAGGCCCATAAAGCTTTAACCTAACAGTGCATTGAAAACAAAGGCACATGACTGCACATAAAAGTGCAGCAGTCTTCACAATTCTCCACCTCGGATCATGCACAAAAGCATGAGACGATCACACACTAAATACTCTGATTGCCACATATCCAGCTGCACCACCAAAGTATTTGCCTACGTACCTAAAGGATCAAGCTGTTGTAGTTCATCTTGATGTCTCGCAAACGAGACTTCACAGTGTTCCGAAGAACCTCCACCCCATCGGGGTATCATACATCAAACATACAAAACATTAATCAAGTCAAGACAATGCTTGAACTTGACACTAGGAACCACTTTAGTCAACATGTCTGCGGGATTCTCTTTTGTATCAATCTTCACCAAGAGAATATGACCGTCAGCTAATACTTCTCTAATGAAACGATAACGCACATCAATGTGCTTTGTTCGAGCATGATGAACTTGATTCGTTGCTAGGTGGATGGCACTCATACTGTCACAATACACAGGAAGTTGATCTTGCCCCACTCCTAAATCATCCAACAAACCTTGTAACCATATAGCTTCTTTGAAATCTTCAGTCACTACCATATACTCTGCCTCTGTAGTAGATAGAGCCATTGTCGACTACAGAATAGACCTCCAACATATACGACCTCCTGCCAAGGTAAACACATACCCTGTAGTAGAGCGTCTCTTATCCAAATCACCGGCATAATCTGAGTCTACATAACCAACACATAGGTGACTGTTGTTCATATCCCTCATAAATTCTAAACCAACATCAATAGTTCCCAAAAGATATCTCATAATCCATTTGACAGCAATCCAATGCTCTTTTCCAAGAGCATGCATATAATGACTGACCATACTCACAGCATGTGAAATATCCGGTCGTGTACAAACCATCGCATACATAAGACTCCCAACATCATTAGCATAAGGCACATGTGACATAAACTGAATCTCATCATAAGAGGAAGGACACATATTTGCTTTCAATTTAAAATGAGCAGTAAGAGGAGTACTTACCGATTTGGTTTCTTTAGAAATGCCAAATTTCCTTAATACCTTCTTCAAATATGTCTTTTGAGATAAACACACCTTGCCCTTCATTCTATCTCTCTGAATCTCCATGCCAAGAATCTTCTTCGCATCTCCAAGATCTTTTATTTCGAATTCAGCTGACAACTTACATTTCAGCTTCTCAATCTTAGACTTGCAAGTAGATGCAATCAGCATATCATCTACATACAAAAGAAAATAAATGAAAGAACCATCACTTAGCCTCTTTAGATATACACAGTGATCATGGTGGCTTCTTGTGTACGCTTGGCCTAACATAAAACTATCAAATCGTTTATACCACTGTCTCGGAGACTGTTTCAGTCCATACAACGATCTTTTCAACTTACACACCACATCCTCTTCACCAGGAGATTTGAATCCACTTGGCTAAGTCATATAGATCTCCTCATCTAGATCTCCATGTAAGAATGCTGTTTTTACATCCATCTGAACCAGATTCAAGTCAAACTACACTATCAAGGCTAATAAAATATGAATAGAGGAGTGCTTTACAACTTGCGAGAATACTTCAATATAGTCAATTCCATCCTTCTGGGCATAGCCTTTTGCAACTAGCCTTGCCTTATAGCGAATCTCATTTTTCTTCACTCCTTCTTTCTTCGCAAATACCCACTTACACCCAATTGCTTTCTTGCCCTTCGGGAGCTTGGCAAGAATCTAGGTGTCATTCTTTTGAAGAGATGTCATTTCTTCACCCATAGCCTCTTTCCATTCTTCACACTCATTGCTATGAACTGCTTGTGTGTACGTCTCAGGAATGCCTTCATCAGTAACTGGTAAAGCATAAGTTACACAATCTCGAAACCAACCTGGTTTCTTGATATCTCTTTTCAGTCTTCTAGAAGCAATTGACTCTGGAGCACTCCTCTCAGCCTCTATTTCTATTTCTAACCCATCTTTTGAATCATCAACACTACCTCAGTCAACCGTAACTTCATCAGTTTCAACAACTGAATCTGTCACCTCTTTAGAAGCATATCTCACTGGTACAGTTTCATCTGGGACTTATGTAACAATATCTAACTTCACACACTGCAGATTCCCACAATTAGTGCTCTCATTCTCCATCTGATGAGAACCCTTAGGCTTTAGCATAGCAGCCTCATTAAACGTAACATCCCTACTTATAATCATTTTCTTGGTAACTGGATTCCAGAGTTTGAACCCTTTAACTCCAGTCTTCATGCCAACAAATATTGCCTCAACAGCACGAACTCCAAGCTTATTGTCCTTCACATGATACCAAGCAGGATAACCAAATACATGAATCAACTCATAGTCATAAGCAGGCTTACCATACCAGATTTCCATTGGTGTTTTGCCTCCTAATGCAGATGAAGGCAACCGATTGATGAGAAAACATGCATAAGTAACAGCTTCAGCCCAGAATGCTTTGCCTAATCCAGAATTAGACAACATACATCGTACTCTCTCTAGCAGTATACGATTCATCCTTTCTGCAACTCCATTCTATTGTGGTGTTTCTCTAACTGTGAAATGTCTCTTGATTCCCTCGCCTTGACATACTTTGTGAAATGGGTCACTTGTGTACTCTCCACCGTTGTCTGAACGAAGCACTTTGAGTTTTCTACCCATTTGAGTTTCAACTGCTTTCTTCCATCTCACAAATATTTCCATAACATCACTTATCTGTCTCATGACATACACCCATACATGACCAGAATAGTCATCAATAAAGGGACAAACCAATGCTTACCTCCCAAAGAAGCTTTTTTGGATGGATCCCATACATCTGAATGAACATAATCTAGAACTCCACTAGATTTATGTTTCCTTAACAAAGCCAAATCGTGTCTTCTTGCCTTTTACACAATGTTCACAGAAATCTAACTTACAGACAACAGCCTCTTTCAACAGATTTTGCTGAATCAAAGCATTCAAATATTTCTCACCTGGATGTGCAAGTCTTATATGCCATAGCATTGCAGATTCCTTAGCAGAAACTTCACTCTGCTCAATTGTAGCTACATCCCCAGTCACTGTTCTCCCATTTAAGTAATACAAGTTGTGATGACGTGTACCTTTCATAACAACCATAGCTCCAGAAATCACCTTCATAACTCCATTTTGGCCATCAATTCTTAATCCCTTGGATTCAAGCATTACTAAAGAAATCAGATTATTTTTCATACTTGGCATGCACCTCACATTTTTCAATTCTATAACCATGCCATCATGCAGTTTCAGGCAAATACTACCAAATCCCACAATGCTACAAGAATTGTGATTTCCCATCAATACTTCACCCTCAAACTTCGTAAAATTTGAAAACCATTCTCTATTTGGAGTCACATGAAAGGTAGCACCCGAATCAGGTATCCATTCATCATCTTTTGCCTTATAGTTAGAAGGTACCATGGTTAAAGAGAAATCTGACTCATTCCCTGTGTCTTTGCTGGACTGGACTACGTTTGCTACACTTTTGCCTTTCTTGTCCCGCTCCTCGACCTTAGAACAATCCTTAGCCCAATGGCCTTTTTCATGACACTAAGCACATTCATCCTTAGCCAAACGCCCTTTTACTTTCGAGTATCCTTTACTCTTATTAGGATGTTGGCCAACATTTTTCTTATTGTCTGATTTTCTGCCTCTCACTACAAGAGCATCACCACCGTCTTCTTTGGAGATATCATCCCTATCCATCTTTCAGAATTCCTCACTGCGTAATGATGTAGCAACTTCATCATAAATCAGCTTGTCTTAACCATGAAGTAGCGACTTAATCACGGGTTCATATTTCTCTGGAAGAGAATTCACTAAGCATAAAGCTTTCTCCTCAACTGGAATGATCTCATCATAATTAACCAACTCCATAAGGAGTTTGTTAAAGCAGTCCAGATGCTCAGTCAGAGTTGCACCCTTCTTCATATTGAACCGATACAAAATTCTTTTTAGATGAATTCGGTTTTCCACATTCTTCACAAGGTACTTCGCTTCAAGTTTTTCCCATAATTCTTTCGGCGAGATTTCATGTTGATAGTTCACTCTAATATCTGCTTCCAAGAAACCCATTATTGTAGCTAAACAAAGCCTTTGATTCTT
Source organism: Allium sativum (assembly GCA_030737875.1). Classification (NCBI taxonomy): domain Eukaryota; kingdom Viridiplantae; phylum Streptophyta; class Magnoliopsida; order Asparagales; family Amaryllidaceae; genus Allium; species Allium sativum. The sequence continues at coordinate 990,934,954 of CM060912.1, read as the reverse complement.
TTCCCACTGTTTGTCTGACCATTCTTCTGGTTTCTCTATTCGCAAACAAGCTTCCAAATCCAAATGCTCAAGAGCATCAGACATATCAATTCTCCACAAACCAAAGTTATTGTTTCCATTAAATTTCTCCACATCTAACTTTGCTCTGTGATACACTATTTTTTCAAATTGACTAGATTCGCCCATTTTCGCAACATAAGCAACTTACACAAGAGAAACAAACACAAATGGAAAAATCTGTCTTCACAGAAATTTCGTAGAACGCATTATATGCACTAAATTGAACTCACAAATCCAAAGACTGAAACTGCAAACTCTGATACCAATTGTCGAGATTAATGGCAGTGGAAGCCATCTCAACTCACACAGCCCAGTCTAGTGCAGGAAATTAACAAGACAACAAAAACAAAGAACACGATGATTTAACGAGGTTCAGCTGTAAAGCCTACGTCCTTAGACAAAGAGAGTGATTTTATTACTTATAATGGAGAACCACACATAGAGTTCATATGAAGAAAAGCTTTAACACTCATCTCTCTCTCTCTCACACACAGGTTTTATTTTGTGGCTGCTACATCTTACAAACCCTTACACAATGAGATTATATATAGTATGGTTGTTTTTGGGCTTCAAAAGGCAACAGACCCATAAAGCTTTAACCTAACAGTGCATTGAAAACAAAGGCATGTGACTGCACATAAAAGTGCAGCAGTCTTCACAGTTAGTATATACCTATGTATGAACTAGCTGCACATGGACAGCCTTTTTCTAATGTCATTTAACCCAAATATAAACCTATATAATATTTGTACTTATTTTGTCTATTAGATCAGGCTAAAGCTTAGTACTGTACCAGGTTCTAAGCATACCGTGGAACATCAAAAACTGAAGCATACAATATGTTCATCTATTTTAGCTTGTACTGCTGTCTCAAAAGATCTATATACATGCAATTGCACGTGTATTCTAGAAATAATTACTGATAACTATGCGGCTTTCGTTGAAGATCAACCTTGGAGAATTTTCTGTGAGATAGCTGTAGCTACATCACAAACCCTGTGGAATAAGGTGTCTTCAACTTATTAATATTTTGTACAGCAAGTAACATATGAACTTTGTATTTTGGGAGGGGCACCAAATTGTCAAAGCTTAGAGAAGTTAGACACTTTCTAAAGTCCCATCTCTCTTTATCCTATCTTTCTCATCTACTTTTTTCTGCAATTCTTTCTCATGGGTATATCAAACTATCTAATTGAGGCATTTAATACTCACTTTTTATAAAGTTTTAGGCTTCCATATTGATGGCGGACTGGATCTCATCATCTGGACATGTTAAGTCTGCATAAACAGTAACCTTACAATGCAAAAGCTTATCAACAAACAATACCACTGCCGTTGATCCACAATTATTATTGAAGTATCTCCACTTCATTTGATCTTTTCTCGTCTGGGTATGTAAAAATCACTATCCAAGTTTTACAAAAGCTTATGTTCTCCATTTTGGAATAACCTGACAGCAAGTAAGATTATACAAATGTTAAGATGATTTGGATTAGAAAATGAAATAAAGAAAAGAAGACTTTGATTTCCTCGAAGAAGTTTACCAGACACTCTCTCATCAAACTCCTATTACCAAGCCCCGTCTACACAGAATAGAACAATTTCCTGATGCCAAGGAGAAGTATAATATACAGTGGATTGATTTATTGACTCTACCATGATAACCACAAAAATAATTGGTAATAACATAAATTACTCACAAGCCCAAAAATAAAATAAATAAGAAGAAGAAAATGCACCATAGTAACAGAAACTGCTAAAAAGCACATGCTGCACTTGGCTGAGGTAGATGCAAAACAATTCTGTCAACACCGTAAGTAGAAATACCAAAAACCCACTGCCACATTTGGAACCTAATGTTACTTCACAAGTTACAGGTCATACATCGAACAAACTAGAGAGTTGATTCATGGAATCACAATGGAAATAGAATGTAGCACAGCATATGTGAATTTATTACCCCAAATTCAAACTGAATATGTGGACACTATTATATCATCACACAATGGAACTGCACACTACGAACAGTTTGGCTGAAGATAAAGAAAGATATCAAAATCACCAACAGGTTTTTCCTTGTCCAATACCTCACCATCTGTAGTCTCCATTGCAACGCAGTCAGCAGCATAGTCTCCACGCAATTCCAGCATCATACGCGACTAGGTTAACTACATCAAACAGATGCTTGAATATTCGAAAGTTTTCAAATCGATTGCTAGAGTCAGAAAGATTCAATTGAGCCAAATCAAGAAATTGAAATGAAATTGAAATCAATATACACAAAAAGGAGATCTTTAGAGCTTGAGAAAATTGATGGAGTGAGACCAATGATTCAGTTTTCTTTAAAGAAAAAAGGAAAATCAATGAGATAAAGCTACAGTTGGATATAGGAAAATGATAGGCGGGAACAGGTGAAAAGGAAGCGGGAATGGGTGAAAAGCAGGGGTGTAAAATTGGTCGGACCAGACCGGACGGAGGTGTGTTCAGTTTTTACCCTAAAAAAATCAGATCGAACACGAACCAAACCAAATTTTTTCTTGGACAAATTTCGTTGTCCTAATTCATGTCCTAAATAAAATCGGTCGGACACGGACATATACTTTTCGGACACGGACATGATCGGATTCGATCAGACATGACTATTTATATCACGTTTTGTGCATTTTACTAGATTTTCTCTCAACTATAAGCCGAGTTACAAGTAATTCGTACGAGCTCGGACCGGACATGATTTTTTCTCGTACAGATTTTGTTGTCCTAACTCGTGTCCTAAATGAAAATCGGACAGACTCGAACAGACGTATTTCGGTCATGGACACGAATAGACGTCGGACATTCGGAAAAAATTTACAACCCTAGTGAAAAGCAAGCGGGAGTGAAAATTTACATGAGTTTGCTCATATAACCAATATAACTTGTTTGGATGGTATATGATAAAGCTAAGAAGAAAATTTTTAGAACCGATGAACCAAAAATTGAGCAGATGGAACCTTTTTTGCATATATTTCATAAAAAAAGTTTTTTTTATATAATTCAGAAAAAGAAGTATTTTAACTTCAGTGTTGAATTTTGATATTTGTATGCTCGACTTTTCATTCACCTGCTCTAATCTTTTTCATCTTGGTTTTATCAAACCACCCAAACAAATTATTTTGGGTAGGCGGATATTAAAACTCGGCATTGAAGTTAAAATACTTCTTTTTTTGAATCATAAGAAACTTGTTTATGAAATATATACAAAGAAAATCTTTAATTCAGTATGAAAACTAATTTACAGCTTAATGTGCATACTACTTAATTACTTAAAAGTATTTAGTAAAAATTAATAATCAATTATTAATTATTTAACTGCATTGTTGAGTAATAATTGTTAAATATTATTCGGCAGATATTATATATTTAAAATTAATTATTAAATATTAAATATTTTTGTAACTATTACTTATTTCAAGTTTATTAGCTATTATTTACAAATTTGTAGTTTGTTAACTATAATCAACTAGTTTACTCCTCCTTTATAATCTACTATTTATTTCTAGTTTATTAAATAAAATTTACTAGTTTACTTCTATTTTGTTGATTGTTACCTATTACTATTTGTTATTTATTAATTATTGTTTTCAACAGACATTATTAACTAATAATTATTTAAAATTAATTAACAAGTACTAAATATCACTTCATAAATATTAATTTTTATTATTAGTTGCTAGTTATTAAACAATAATGTTGATTAGTATATAATTATTACTTAATGTTAACTATTACCTAATAATTATTAAAAAAATAATAATTAATTATTACTTATTAACTAGATAATAAAAATTAATTATTAAAAATTGATTATTAATTACCTAATATTAATTACTAATTTTAATTAATTATTGAATGTAACTAAAAAGTATTAACTATGATTTACTATTTATAAATAATTAACCATAATATTAAAAATATAAAAATACTTTTTGATGTTTTATAATAAATATAAATTGAAAATTATTTATTAGAAATCACTAATTTTAATAAATTATAAACAATGAAATATGTAAGTAATTGTTAATAATTACCAATATGTGCATTTTCTCTAGTTAAAATAATTTACAATAGCTTTGGTTCGTAAGAAACCGATGCAAATAATATCATTTGCTTCGGTGCATTTGCATCAGTTCTTAAACAATGATGTAGATAATATTATTTTCTTTAGTGCATTTGCATCTATTCTTGGGAGCCGATGCAAATAACACTATTTGCATCGCTTCATTTGCATTAGTTCCTAGAATTTGATGCAAATAATGTTATTTGCTTCGGTCTATTTACATCGACAACTCAAAGACTAATGCAAATAACATTATTTGCATCGGTTGTAAGGACAACCGATGCGAATGAGGTGATACAACAGACATATTTTGTACTAGTGACTTACTACACCTACGTGCTAGGGTAGAGCTCACTTTAGTGGGTTTGCAGTTCATAATCACTACGAGCAATGGATACTTATGGTTTATTTAAAGATAACGTGGATGTACAACATGGATGTTTCGTGCGATTTGTTTTTTGCGCCCCTTAAACATATTTCGGGACGAAATATATTTTAAGGGGGGAGAATGTAACACCCCATAAAAATTCATAAATATTAATAATAAATAAATAAAAATAAATAATTAAATAATACGGTTGGAAAATGAGATTTTGCTGCTTTAGGAATTTGGCTACGGAAATCTTTTATTTGGATTCGTGGCGAAATTCTATATCGTTTTCATATATAATATGTTGAAAACGGTTAATGTATGAAGTTACGAAAAAATGAATTTGGACCGTTAAACGCAGAATATATATATATATATATAATTAATTAAATGGATAATATATATATGTGTCCAAAATATATATTCAAAATAAAGAGGGAGAATTTAAATTTTGAAATGAAGATAAGATCATGGAGACAAAGGATATTTGTATATAAGGAATACAATTTAGAGATTACGGAACATATTAGCTAAAATGTAACACCTCAGCAACGAACGTTTATTGGGCGTTGCAGCCCCCAGAGGTCGACCCCGCCCCCAAGAGGGGTGTCGACTGTTGGTCGACCGCTTAGGTTGACTGCCTGGCGGCTGGACAACCCAATAAATCTGTTTGGTTAAGTTTTTTGGAGAGGGTATATATAAATAAAAGGCTTGGATTAAATCGAACTAATCCGACGATCTACGCTCACACATGCAACTATATATAGCCCCTTATTCATACGAATATTTACGTTATTTAGACGATATAATTATTATACTTATATAAATGTAATCAACGTAATTAACGTTATATTAGCGTAATAAATGCGATTAGGTTAGAATTCGAATTTGAAATGTCCCCATATATGTAAATATATATTGATTGCTTGTGTGTTTATATAATGGTTTTATATAAACAAACAATGACACACAAACACGAGGTTAGTTGTCATTTGTGGTATAAGTCTGCCCGGAACTGACCGGCCAATCTAGCAACCACAAGTAGGCCCAACTAATTTAAGAGGTCTGGGTGCCATGAACCATTAAAACTTAGTACACTAGACACGAGGTTAAACCAACTTGTAGTAGAAGTTTGCCCGGAACCGACCGGCATATCCATCATCTACAGGTATACGGTTTAATATGAGTGGTCTAGTGTGTGTATATATATAAGTTTATTGCGTGTGAAAATAGGTAGGTTTATTACACCTTGAGAATGTCTTAAATGGCTAATTTTCTTTTTATCTAAATTGGGTCTTAAATGGTTAGGGCTAGGATCCCTCCTTGGAGAGGAACCCAAGTCATGGGACACACTCTTATTAGATTTAAAGTAAGTCTTTGGGTCCTCCTTCTCAAAAGTGGTTAGGCATAAACGACTACAGGTTCACGAGGATGTCCACTTCCTCTAGAAGCCTGTAAGGGCTTAACTAGGGACATAGTTGGTATATGAAAGATATGTGGCCATTGCATACTAACCAACTGTCTAAGGGAAGTCTTAAGCGACATCGGTGTCCTACGGTAATATCAGTTAAGTAGTATTGTTCGCAATATACTTATCATATTACAAGTAAGAGTATAGACTAAAGAACGTTAACGTATTAGGACGGGGTCTTGAGGGTTTAGGGGTCCGCCTCGAGCTTATAAGAGATCATAAGAATCCACCTTTAATAGGGACATAAGTGACCGAAAATGCCTACCTCATTGGGTCTTTACCCTAAAAACACTAATGGGCGATTGACTAGGATATCCACCCCGTTGGTTAGATTTTTGGCGCTTGTGTGAATCTTGTGTGCTGCGTAGACATACCTTGACATATGTAACCTGCTAAATATAGGGTATGGACATTAAGTAACACCATATTTCAGTCACACAAAACTTTATGTTCTGGCCCCTCTCCTTAACGTATCCAATAGGTCAGTAGATGAGGTAAAAGCCATGGACGAAGTCATGATTGGAGACGGAGAAGAAGACGAAGTTATTCAGTTATTATTAGTAGTTATCGCTTTACTTCTTTCGGAAACTTGTGAGAATGACCTGTTTGATGCACCCATTGAATATATGTAACTGTGACTGTTGTATTTCTGTGATTTTTAAATGAATGGTGCATTTTATTTCAGTATTATATTTTATCTTTCCACTGTATGAGAATCCACTCGAAGTGAATGTTATTATTATTTGTGCAAATGTTATCCTTACAGGAACCAACGACCTATTTAGAATGGCTCTAAGTTTCGATGGGCCTTTTCTGGGTCGAAATTTAGGCCTGTTCTGGGTGGGTTGTTACAACCCGTGCTGGCGATGTTGTTGAATGCATTGTAAATGGCATTAAATCTAATTGTTGAATGCTAATTTTAGCTATGGTTCATACTTCGAATTGATACAGTTTTAGATGAAAATTGTTGCTCGAATCTCGTTGAATCATGTAGGATATGTGCATGTAGCAACATCCTTAGGTGTCTGTAGCAACATCCAAAAATGTTCCTATAGATATTAAGTTTCTGAAATTTTTTTGGTGAGCTACTTGCATAATACCACATACAATAGTACGACAGCTACTTGCATAATACCACATATAATAGTACTAAAGTTACTTGCATAATATCACATACACCACTTGCATAAAACACCATTCGTAGATTCATTTCAAAACATACAACAATACACATCACAATTCATCATCAACAACCCCAAAAAGACGAAACATGAAAAAAATTATGAAGAAAAATTGTCCATACATGCTATTTCACTTGGATGGTACTTCATTGCACTACATTGCCATAAGTGTACACAATATAATCTTGATCATGATCCAGGACATAGCTAAAGCTCTTGCAAAGAATTTTTCTCCTTTCTCGTGCTTTTCACATTTAATATGCATTAAAGCCAACTCAACCTTCATATCAGCCACAAATTCATCGGATTTTTCCCTCTTTTGCTTTTGCTTCAACAGCTTGTCTTCAAGTGTCTTCCTTTCCATGAGCAATTGTGATATAGTATTTTCCTTTTCCATCAATTTAACAATAGTATCTTCCATTTCAGCATTGCTATTGATTTCATACACTTCATCATGCAACATAAAATACCCACACTCGCCATTATGCACATATGTTAAATTCTCGACTAAAACATCATTGAAAATACGATAATCGACAAAGCAACCAAAAATACCAAATTTATACTTACAGACCACATGGAGCAACCGAAAAACTTCTTCCTTGCATTCGACCTAACCTTCATAGTCCTCATCTTCACTGGGATTTTGTGGTGGTAATGCTTATTTCCCGCTGCTGTTGTTGAATTTGAAGTAGAAATTGATTGAGTGGTTATTGAACTCGAAGATGGACAAATCAACTACATATATATACGCATACATGTGAATATGAATATATGCATGTATATTTGTGCGTATGAATTAATTTTTTAACAACTACACTTGTTCAAGAAGATGGACAGATCAATTACACAAGCACTCGAACAAGAAACAGGGAAATGGACAAACATCATATTGTATTTATCATATTAACTGGGTGATTTTGGGTGGCCCATTGCTAAGAGGTAGTGTTCCAAGTGCTCTTACAAATTGACCAGTAAGGCATGTAGGCTTCCATAAAATTATATCCTTGTGGAAATGATGATGTGGGCTATTTATAATTGTAAAATAATAGCCGTAGGTACGGCCTACCAGACCCATTTTCATATTTTAACATATTCTTACAAACCCACAAATGAACAAACGAAATTAAAGTTGAAACAGATCAGATTGGCATAGTAGATATGTTAGACATTCCTTTATCATAGTGTGAAGTTGATGGTTTGGCAAAGATGAAGGACATAGTTGTTGAAGCAAATAACCATGGGAAAGTGTTGAGTGATAAAAAGATTAATAGGAGTGATATTGTTAATCCAAAAAAGTTAGATGATTGTATTGTAATTAGAGACAATGAGTCATTTAAAACTATTGCTGCTGAGACTATGGGTCATGGAAATGTGCAAACAGTGATTGAATTGACTGGTTGCCAAATAATAGAAGATAAAATAGAGCACAAAGTCATGAATGAAAAGGAAATGGTATTACCTAAACCACCTGATGCATTACTAAAGAAAAACTTCAACATACTGCATGGCATGGAAGTCACAATGTCAACCAAGATGATAATACAAAAAGTATAGGACATGTTGAAAAGCAGAATGGTGAAGTTTCGAATGAAACCAAGGAGCAGCTTGTAGATGTTATGCATTATTACAAATGAAACTGAAGCCCCAAATCCTTACAACAACATCGAACTTATAACAATCCCGACAACAACATTTTAAGGATTGTCACTGTTAGTACTAGCAAACCCACCAATGAAATTAAAGAACCAATTCTAACTATTTAAATCCAACAATAAAATTCTTACCCTATGCAGAATGATCAAAAGCTGCGGTAATAACAAATCCATCAGGAAATTGGAAGTTGGATACGATGAACAACTCAATTTCTCTAATGCCTTGACCTTGATTTTTTTTCGAAACAGCGATTGAATCACTAGAAACCCATACCTGATTTTCGCTAAGGACTGATTGGAGATGTGTGCCCCCCAGATTGAAAATTAGGGATAGAAGATTTTGAAATATTGGGGGTTAGAACGAAAGTGACTGAATGAAAATAAAACCGGGAAATGGAAATAGATGAGATGTGGATTGATGGCATGGATGGACGGCTAAGATATTGTTTTATCTAATGGTGCAAATCGTCACGTCGGACATGGAAAGGTCTACTATAGCAACAATGAAAAAAATGTTGCATCGTGTTACACTTATTTATTTAGAGCAATACATTTTTATGGCTAAGGTAATACCAAATATAAAACGTTGCAGTGGGACCAAAATAGTATAGCTGTTGGGACATTTTGGCAGGCAAAACCTTGAAAATTCGTTGCATTAGGCCGTTTACAGCGTAGATAGAAATATATCGGACCGAGATGGGTCATCTTACTCAATCGATGAGGATCATAGTGAATTTCGTATATAAAGTACTTGGCAAGTGATTCTTCTGTTGATAATGGTGCAACTTAGTTGCCATAGGATCCATCTTTATAGTTGTAATGATGTGACACAAACTAATGTTTTGGATCTAATTTTGTACCTCATAATTCTTAGCCTTTGGGCTAATGGGTGCTATTTAAAATGGTGCAAGTTCGTTGCTTAAGGATCCATTTATTTGGTCGTATCAAGGAGTGGTAATCGGTGTTTGAATCTGTTTGTGTTGTCATGTTGATCCTTTGCCTTTTCTTGGCTAATCATTGTTATTCTAAGTAGTATTCACACCTAGTGAATAAACTAATATGCGAGTTACCGATCGTCACTTCATTTTGTTGATTTGTATGTTTCCTCACATTTATCTTATTTTGGGAGATTATAATTCCTGAATTTCTAGTGGTCATCAACTTGTGTGAATCTTTAGTTCTCATGACGCGGGTTTCCACGTCATACTACCCTTTAAAGAATATCACTTATTTGTGATTTTTTATTTATTATCTGATGTTCTAGTATTTCAACTAGACTGACCTATGTGTGTTAATGCTAGGGTCAGACCGATATCTTGAAGGTAATTTTTGAAGTTGACTCCTTGCTTCTTAGCTTGCACTTTCGATGGACCTCTTCACTATATATGTAATGTCCCGTATTTTTACGGTATAATAATTAACTTATTTAATTATTTAAATAGTGATTTAGAGATTTAAATGGGTGTTTAATTAAATAATATTGAATATTTAATTAATATAAATAATAGAATTATTTATTTATTTCTGAAATAGTCGAAAATAGTGGAATTCACAATATTGTGTGAATTGGATTATTTATAAGATATAATTCATTTTAGAGTTGAATTATAATAGCGAATATATTTAATAAATGATGGTTGAACGTATAAATTATAATATATTTATAATCGAGCTCAAAATGGCATGGTAGTTCGTAATTTGGCAATTCGAACTTTAAACGAATATACAGTATTCGTTTTAAATCGGATTTCCTTTGAAACAAGGAACGTTTGAATCTATTAAACTGTATTTTTCTAAGGGAAGTGAAAAATCGGCATTTCGTGTTGTAGATTGAGAGTTATATCCAAATCAAATTTTCAAATAGTTGCTATGGATTTATTTATAAACCATAATGGTTATTTGATTATAATTAATACTGGTTTCGTATTTGGATAAGATTTCTTAGACGTATTTTTTATTTTGGAAAAAATAGGATATTTTTTGTTTAACGTATTTTGAACCCTAAATCAGCATTTTGGGACTTTACAGAATAAGTTAACTCGTCTATAATATTATATTTTTGGAACCGTGGCACATTGCCCGGTACGATGATATATTTATATCCATCGATAGTGGTCTGTAAATGAATTGGGTTGCTTAGTTGAGAATTTTGACTAATATAAAGAATTAAATTACATTAGTCACAAAATTATTCTCCTACCCACAAATCAATAGCGATGCTTACTATTAACAGTTATTACGAAACCTTTCAAGGACTTGAAATCAAGGTGAGATGTTTGTAGTTATGTACCCTTATTATAGATACTTGTATTAAAAATACAATTATAAAACACGCATCGAGTGGGAGCATGGAACACAAATATCATCGTATAGGCTAAAAAGGGTATAACCGCAAAAACCATTCACAAGCAAGGAAGAAAACGAAGCAAAAACAAACAAATATTTATAACATAAGTAGGTTTCTTCACCCTTAAGATTCCTAATCCAAAACAACATAAAGGCAAAGTCCCATACATAATTCACATCCCTTCAAAACACTATTCTACGTGAAGGCACATCAAATTAAATGATATGAATATTGCACAGAAGACATGTGCTCCATTCCACATTCCGTAACCACTAAGTTACAATACTATATATATACACAATTCCCTAGCATCCGCATTTGTTTTTAGCTTTCACCATCTCTTCCTGGAGCTTCATTTTCTTCTCAGACAAACATTTCGCATTAGAATGGAGCTTGAGTTGGAGTTTTCAAAGGTGGTGTTTCAACCAAAAAAATAGATCGTTCTTTTTTATGCAACAACATGGTGAAGGTTTTTGACGCAAGCCAAGATGATGCGTGCGAGTTGTCTTCAATGGGGAGGGTGCATGGGTTTACATGTTGCAAGATTGGTAGCGGTGATGCGGGGGGGACGCGTGCAGTATCTTGGTAGTAAGGGAAGGAGATGGTATTGTTGTGGTGGAGTAGTGATGGCCTAAGGTGCGTATACAAGGAGCTATCAGTAATGGACTGAGTTTTGTTTTAGGAAAAGACTTTAAGGTGCCCTGCTATGCACGTGAGGAGTAGTGGGACGCCGCAACCATATGATGAGTTGGTCGATGGATTCACTGTTGGTGGAGATACGTCTGAGACTAGGGGATGTGGACTGGAAGCCACAACAGTAGGTTGACTTTGAGTTGATATTTGTGTTCGGGGAAGGATGTTGAACTTGTTCAATTAACTGGAGTTCGAAGCTAACAAATAAGAAGAGGATAGAGAGGAGCAGACCTTGAGGAACTGAACTTTAGTGGCTCATCTGATTTCGAAGAAGAAATATGAGGTAGAGGAGGGAGTTCGAAGTAACAGAATGGAAATACTGGGAACGGATTCTTTGTTCGGGGAAGAAGGATTAATTTGCGGGCCTGATGAAGATGTTTGAATGACGTGAAGTAACAGTAAATGGTGCGGTTTTAGTTGGAAGGTACAGCGAAATAGATGAGGAAGGAGGAAGGCCTTCACACGGGATTTAGTGGTAAACAGGGGATTTGGGTAGATGAGGTTTGTATAAGGGAGATCATGTGAATTTTACTTGGTTTATCACGAAGTAGAAAAAGAAAAGGGTTCAAGAAAAGTCTGGAAGTGGTGTGTTCGAGATACAAGTGAGCAGCGTTCAACAATTTCTAGAAGAAAGGGTTGCGGGTGAACTGATATGGGTTGGGCCGATTGGAATGGGTGAGCCCCAAATTATTAATTAATATTAAGTTAGTTTCAATTTAAATGTTTATACAAACTTTAAAGCACGATATCTCGTACGTACATTGTCAGTTTCAAGAACAGTCTGATCCATTGAGATTGTATGGACGACGGCTTCATAATGGAACTAATTGGGAGTGAATTGGAGCTCGTTACAATTTATAGCAAAATAAATTGCCTGATCTGAATCAAATCAACGATGGTTATCGTTATTTAATGATTACCGTCCAATGTGAGCAAATCTTACTAACTCTGCACGGTTATATTTTTATAACGTATTTTTTGAATTGATAAATGATGGTTGATTGCGCTGTGTTGATTGTTTGGACGAAGTGCTAATTAATTGGTTGAAAATATAAATATAATTATATATATATCGTTAATCAAATATGGATTCTGTTTATCAGAATATTTCATATTGAAATGAAATTTGATGTTATTTATATTGTATAACATTTGTGATGCAGGAAAACAGGTTGGAGGGGTCCAACTGGATTCGTCAATATTTATAATACTGTTTGTTTTCATATATTGTGATATATGATGTGATATATATAATATGTGATTGATTATAATGACACCGGTCTTGTTATTTGGTATTTTAAATACCATAAGAAATACTGGAATGTAAGGGAATTTTCAAAGTGTATATTGAAAATAAAATATTTATTTAGAAAATAAATATAATTATAAAAGGAAATATTTATATGAAATAAAATGAATATTCATATGAAATAAATAGGATATTGTTAAAGGAAATATTTATATGAAATAAATAGAACCGTAACAGGGATTATTTGGAAAATGAATAGAATTTTATAAAAAGAGAATTTTACATTAGGAAGGTTTAGACCAGTGCTTCGCACATGGGTGTAACATGATATGGATTTAAAGTAAATGTTTAATAGAAATCTGTTTTTAATAGATAAATTGAGAAGATTAATTTCTAAATAATGATTTATAAATTAAATAAAATATTTATTATGTGATAAATGGAATATATAGTGTGAACCTATATAGAGAAGTAGAAATCGGTTTTGACACTGATATCTTTAATAGAATGTGAACTCAGCATTTATAAAGGGAAATATAAATGAGATTTAAATGTTAGAAATAAAAAGGAGGTTTCGTATGAATAATTCTATAAATAGAAGTATAAATAGAATTTGGAAATGGGATATTATTTTAAAATACGAAATCAAACTTAATGGATTATATCAAAGAAATATTTTTCACATTCGATGTGAATAATGGATTAAAATAAATATTTTATAAATTAAAACATTTATAAGGAAAATTGGGTTTTGAAATAGGAATTCAAATGGGAATTTGAATGAGATAAGAAATAGAGTTAATCGAATTAGAGTTAATTGAATATTAGTTATTTGAATAAAGTTAATCGAATATTAGTTAATCAAATAGAGTTAATCGAATTAGAGTTAGTCGAATATTAGTTATTCGAAGAAAAGAGTTATCGAATATAGTTTATTAGAAGAAAAGAGTTATCGAATAGAGATTATTCGAGGGAGAATTATGCGTTGAAATTCGATTTTATCGAATTTGGGAAAGTACTATTCACTTTCCGTTTTTAATCATGATTTATTTATTAATAAATTATTTGTTTGTTTATTTATACAAATTAATAAATAAAAGTTATATTTAAGTTAGTATATTTCGGAAGCATAGGATTATAACACTATTGTTATAATCAAATGAATTCTGTAAAAGAAGTGGATTCGTAAATAGAATCCGAGAGTTATGTAAGGAAGTTTGTTAAAGATTTAAAAGGTGAACTTTGTCTATTTCGAGGTTAGAAATGTTGTTCAGTTAAGGTTTGAGAGGTAGTTACACCCCAACTAGATTGACTTCATTTTTAAACTAAGGAATGGTTAAGGTTTGACAGGGAAGGTTGGTTAAGTGAATTTAGTTAATGAGTGTAATGGTTTGAGTTGGTATAGCGATGTTTTATTTTAAACATTTGTTTAAATCCAGTGAAGGAGTTTTGGAAATGTTTTCCAAATAAGAATCAGAAATGTTTACTAATAAAAAAACAGAAATGAGAGTAAATATGGAAATGTTTTCCGATGATTAATAACGTATATTTTCTAATTTAGAAAATAAGAATTTATGAATATACGGAAACAGGAATAGCGAAATGGATAATTGAATGACAAATTAAATTAAAGGGGATCAGCGGTGATTGATGATTTTCTCGATAAGATTTACATTTGGAAATACGACCGTTGTTTATACACATGTTTTCCTTTGATAGTTAAATAACAGACTATCAAAGTTTTTGACCATTTCCGTTGTCAATACGAAGAGACCGGGATTAGATTTATTATCTGAAAACCACTCCGTATGGGCATTAGCATTGTGAATCAAATATGATGAAGATAATTGAAGACGGAGTTTGTGAAAGAGCTATTATGGTAAATCCTAGGTAGAAATTGCCTAAAATGGGTTTACAGAATAGTGCCTTCGGTTTGTCCAGTCCCAGGATAACTTGTATGGAAGAATGTCTAACAAAGTATATTTAATAGATCCTGTAAGTTAATCTCTTCAAATGCATTTACGTTTGGTGGCGGAGGAATTCGTTTCTCTTAGCTATATACCCATGGTCTTTTGGGGAAATCAATTTGTGATTTGGTTGGTATGACGATGTGGCATTCAAAGTGAATAAAGGTGTAATCTGTGTGTATGGCCTCTAGCCTCACAGCCAGGAAACGGTATAAAATCGGGTAGGTCGCACGGCTAAGTGGTTAGCAGCCAATTAGGGTGTATTGTAACCTGATATAGAGAAATTTCATTTACTTCTTTAACCTATTTCGATGTTGTCCCTTTCAGGAAACAGTTGCTGATCCCAACCATTGGTGATAATACATTGGGTACACTCAAGCGAAATGAGTGATCGGTCATGTTTAGCCTGGGTTGCAAGATGCTCTTATTGAACCCGGTGTATTCCTCTCTAGAGATACACTGTCGGAAGGTGGTCCCATATCTTACCCGTTGGAATCCATTACCCGATAAGTGCCCGTGAATTTTAATTATATATTATGTATGTGGAATGTGAGATGAAAGCGTTCTGCTAGATGATTATTTAGTTGTGGTTAATAGACACTATTATAATATCAAAAGGGTTTTGATATAAAGATTATCGTTTCTTTCAAAAAGGATTTTGAATGTTAAATCAAGTGTTTTGGATTCTCATAAGAGAAAAACCCATTCCGTGTTATACAGCGTGGTCTTATGAGATATCATTTATTTTCTCAAACTGTTTTAAATTGTTTACTCATACCAGTTTCATGACTGACCTAGAGTTTATTTTGTTTTGTTTTCCCTAAACTCTTGGGTGCCCAATTTTGTACGGGCAGTCAAACAGTCAGAATTTTACAAATGTATTTGGAGAGCTTGGAGTAGGAGGCTTCAGGATTATATAGTTGTTGTTATTTCTGCGGTGCTGTAAGCGTTGTACTCTGATAATAGTACTGTATACAGATACTGATTTTATTCGAAAGTTATGTTATATAATATATTTATTCGTTCCGTTGTGAGATTCGTGTTATTCTGATTCTGTTGTTATCTTCTTCTTCTATTCTAATTTTCTATCTTATCTATTCTCACCCTCTAACTTCTTTCTATTAATGTTCCAGTATTTCCAATTCTTGAATAGTCGACATCGTGTTGTGTGTTGATTTTCTAAGTCGAAAATTATCCGGGCCATTACAGTAGTATCAGAGCTGAAGGTTAAGTGATTACCTTGGCTCTGTGACGTGACTCAGTAGAGATAGGTTTAGCAATACCCTAAATTGAGTTTGAGTGTATATATATGAGCGCATATTTGTTATTTGATATAAAAATGGTTTTATATTGTGCAAATTTATTGGTTGACCTGTTTATGGATTATGGTCGATCAATTTGATCCACTGTATCGGTAGAAGTTTCTAAACACTTAAATACGACGAACCGACACAGTATGTTTTGAAAAGTGGGTAAATGAAATAATTTACCCAAATTATATTTTGATATAAAGGATTTATATCGGAATTATTATAATATATAAGATATATTGGTTGTTATTATAATTGAAAGAGATTATAAAAAGTGAAAAGGTTAGATATAACCAATCGAACTTCGTATTAATATAATATAAATCAAGATGAACTAAATCTGGATTTAAATCAGAATTGAAAATTTAAAATCCTAGAAACCTGGGAAGGTGTTAACAAATGGATTTGGATTAAATATAAAGAAATTTTAAAATCCTTGGAGATTTTAAGTTGTTTTATAAACATTGTGAATGGTATTTTGAATTGATTTCAAAATGATATTGTTTAAATATGAGTTTGAAAGGTGATATAGTATTGAACTCACTTCAGTAGCTGGGAAATAACCCTGATGATGTTGGCCACATCATCAGTGTTCATTTTCAAGTTTATAAGTGACAGATTACTGCAAAGATTTTGTTTTGAATTGTTTGAAGGAAATAAGTTGTTAAAAATTCAAAGGTTTTGAATTGCTATTGTTGTATATGATTTCAAGTTGCTTTAAAAGAATAAACCCAGGAATTTAAATTTCAAAATTTAAATTTAATTTATGAAGTTAAAAAGATTGGAATGGAAAAAAACAAATAAATGAATTAGAATTTAACTTAAACTAAATTAAATAAAATTTGGTTTGGATTGATTGGAGATAATCTTGAATGGAATCGGATTGGTGAGTTAATGATTTGGAATCGAGATTAGAACTCGAGTTTGTAATGAGATTTGGTTTGGATATGAGAGAATATTTGTGTTGAGGGCAAATTTGATTGGAGATTGGTTGGAATGATGTTGGTATATGCTGAAGTGGTAGCAGATGAAAAGGATATAATGATATGCCTAACAAAAAGGTACAATTTATATTTTATACTGGGTATGAGATTTTTATGAGCCGAACTGGCATGTCGCTTGGATATTTGATTTTCTTTTGATTGGAAGAGGCCTAGAGAGGCGAGTTGCAGTTGTACCGATTGAGCCGTACAAAGAAGGTGCTGGCGAAATTTTCCGAAAATTTAAGATGTTAGAAAATTTTCAGAATTTTTGAAAATTTTCATTAATTGAAATGAATTAATATTTTAATTAAAATAAATTGGTTTAGTTGAAACTGAAGTTGATAAGTAAACAAATAATTTTTAACCCAGTTAATAGGGTTTGTTTTCTACCTTAGCAATTTTGAGGATGAAATTAATTTAAGGAGGAAGAATGTAATGTCTCGTATTTTTACGGTATAATCATTAATTTATTTAATTATTTAAATAGTGATTTAGAGATTTAAATGGGTGTTTAATTAAATAATATTGAATATTTAATTAATATAAATAATAAAATAATATATTTATTTCCAAAATAGTCGGAAATAGTGGAATTCACAATATTGTGTGAATTGGATTATTTATAAGATATAATTCAATTTAGAGTTGAATTATAATAGCGAATATATTTAATAAACGATGGTTGAACATATAACTTATATTATATTTATAATCGAGCTCAAAATGGCGCGGCAGTTCGTAATTTGGCAATTTGAACTTTAAGCGAATATACAGAATCCATTTTAAATTGGATTTTCTTCGAAACAAGAAACATTTGAATTTATTAAACTGTATTTTTCTAAGTGAAAATTAGGGACACATCCCTATTTTCAAACTTAATACACCTCACATCCCTATCATCTTTCTTCTGTAAACCCGCCCCCTGTTTTAGCTGCCGCCTCCTCCTTTTTAGGTACTTCCGCCTTCCCACTTCATACACTACGCCGTTTTCATTTTCTGGCAAAAAAAGCGGCTCTGATTAAAAAAAATCTAAAGTCTTGAAATAATCCCAGAAGTCGACGCAAAAAAAAAAAAAAAAAAAAATAGTTGCATATATGTGTGCAACTATTTCTATTAGTTGCATACATATAAGCAACTATTTGAATACACATGCACATATTCAGGCCCTCCTCTTGAATAACATCATACATATATGCAGTTTTTCTGTATAACTGCATATATGTGAAAATAAATGCAGAAGTGAAAAAGTTGCACTTATGTACGCTGTTTTCAAATAATTGCATGGGTAGATGCATGTTTTTACAATATGTGCATACATGTTTGCGTTTATACTGCAGTTTTGACGTAGAATTGAAATAAATGCATACATGTATGCAACTTATTGAATTATATGCATCTTTTGATGTATTTTACTGCATTTCATTGTTTTTTTATGTAATTCTTGATTTTGACGTTGTTTTTGATGTTCTTTCGATCTGATTTTTTTCACATTAATTATTTTAATTAATTACGTATTTACGTGATTTTTTTATATTTTTTTGTTGATTTTTTGAAAAATAGGGACAAAATTTACAATAAGTTTATGACCGGATGTGAGCCTAATTTTAAAACTTAATAGAGACCTGTAAAAAACACAACCTTTTTCTAATGGAAGTGAAAAATCGGGATTTCGTATTGTAGATTGAGAGTTATATCCAAATCAAATTTTCAAATAGTCAATATGGATTTATTTATAAACCATAACAGTTATTTAATTATAATTAAATATTGGTTTTGTATTTGGACAAGATTTCTTAGACGTAGTTATAATTTAATTTTTAGAATTTTACTGTAATTTTTATTTCAGAAAAAAATAAGTTAATTTTCGTTTAACGTATTTTGAACCCTAAATCAGCATTTTGGGACTTTAAAGAATAAGTTAACTTGTCTATAATATTATATTTTTGGAACCGTGACACATTGCCCGGTACGATGATATATTTATATCAGTTGATAGTGGTCCGTAAATGAATTGGGTTGCTTAGCTGAGAAGTTTGATTTATATAAAGAATTAAATTACACTAGTCACAAAATTATTCTCCTATCAACAAATCAATAGCGATGCTTACTATTAACAGTTATAACGAAACCTTTCAAGGACTCGAAATCAAGGTGAGATGTGTGTAGTTATGTACCCTTATTATCATACTTTTATTAAAAACACAATTATAAAACATGCATCGAGTGGGAGCATGGAACGCAAATATCGTTGTACAGGCTAAAAAGGGTATAACCGCAAAAACCATTAACAAGCAAGGAAGAAAACGAACCAAAAACAAACAAATATTTATAACATAAATAGGTTTCTTCACCCTTAAAATTCCTAATCTAAAACAACTTAAAGGCAAAGTCCCGTACATAATTCACATCCCTTCAATACACTATTCTACGTGAAGGCACATCAAATTAAATGACACGAATATTGCACAGAAGACACGTGCTCCATTCCCCATTCCTTAACCACTAATTTACAATACTATATATATACACAAACCCTTGGCGTCCTCATTTGTTTTTAGCTTTCACCATCTCTTCATGGAGCTTCATTTTCTTCTCAGACAAACGTTTAACTTTAGAATGGAGCTTGAGTTGGAGTTTTCAAAGGTGGTGTTTCAACAAAAAAATACATCGTTCTTTTCTATGCAACAGCATGGTGAAGGTTTCTGATGCACGCCAAGATGATGCGTCCGAGTTGTCTTTAATGGGGATGGTGCATGGGTTTACCTGTCGCAAGATTGGTAGTGGAGATGAAGGGGGACGCATGCAAAATTTTGGCAGTAAGGGAAGGAGACGGTATTGTTGTGGTGGAGTAGTGATGGCCTGAGGTGGGTATACAAGGAGCGGTCAGTGATGGACCGAGTTTTGTTTTGGGAAATGACTTTAAGGTACACTGCTATACACATGAGGATCAGTGGGACGCCGCAACCATATGATGAGTTGGTCGATGGATTCACTGTTGGTGGAGATACATCTAAAACTAGGGGATGTGGACTGGAAGCTGCAACAGTAGGTTGACTTCAAGTTGAGATTTGTGTTCAGGGAAGGATGTTGAACTTGTTCAATTAACTGGAGTTCAAATCTAACAAGCAAGAAGGGGATATATAGGAGCGGACCGTGAGGAACTGAACTCTAGTGGTTCGTCTGATTTCCAAGAAGAAATATGAGGTAGAGGAGGGAGATCGAAGTTTGAAGTAACGGAATGGAAATATTAGGAATGGATTCTTTGTTCGGGGAAGAAGGATTCATTTGCGGGTCTGATAAAGATGTTTAAATGATGTGAAGTAACAGTAAATGGTGTGGTTTTAGTTGGAAGGCACAGTGAAATAGATGAGGAAGGAAGAAGGCCTTCACGTGGGATTTAGTGGTAAACAAGGGATTTGGGTAAATGAGGTTTGTACGAGGGAGATCATGTGAATTTTACTTAGTTTATCATGAAGTAGAAAAAGAAAAGGGTTCAAGCAAAGTCTGGAAGTGGTGTGTTCGTGATACTGGTGAGCAGCGTTCAACAATTTCTAGAAGAAAGGGTTGCGGGTGAACTGATATGGATTGGCCCAATTGGAATGGGTGAGGCCCAAATTATTAACTAATATTAAGTTAGATTCAATTTAAATGTTTATGCAAACATTTAAGCACAATATCTCGTACATACATTGTCAGTTTCAAGAACAGTCTGATCTGTTGAGATCGTATGGACGATGGCTTCACAATGGAACTGACTTGGGGTAAATTGGAGCTCGTTACAATTTATAGCAAAATAAATTGCTTGATCTGAATATAATCAACGATGGTTATCGTTATTTAATGATTACCATCCAATGTGAGTAAATCTCACTAACTCTACACAGTTATATTTTCATAACGTATTTTTAGAATTGATAAATGATGATTGATTGTTGTGTGTTGATTGTTTGGACAAACTGCTAATTAATTGGTTGAAAATATAAATATAATTATATATATATTGTTGATCAAATATAGATTCTGTTTATCAGACTATTTCATATTGAAATGAAATTTGATGTTATTTATATTGTTTAACATCTGTGATGCAGGAAAACAGGTTGAGGGGATCCAACTGGATTCCTCAATATTTGTAATACTGTTTGTTTTCATATATTATAATATATGATGTGATATATATAATTTGTGATTGATTATGATGACACTGGTCTTGTTATTTGGTACTTTAAATACCATAAGAAATACTGGAATGTAAAAAGGGAATTTTCAAAGTGTATACTGGAAATAAAATATTTATTTAGAAAATAAATATAATTATAAAAGGAAATATTTATATGAAATAAAATGAAATATTCATATGAAATAAATAGGATAGTATTAAAGGAAATATTTATATAAAATAAGTAGAACTGTAACAGGGATTATGTAACAACGCGGAAATCTGAGCCAATTTAAAAAATTTATTTTGGAAATTTTAGTGAATTTTGAATATTTTAAATGATTTATTTTAAATAATAACGATGAGAAATTTATTTTGAATAGAATTAGAATGTATATATTTATTTGAATTGTCGTTAGAATATAAATATTTATTTATAATTATAAAAGGAATTGAAAATGGCGTGGTGGTTCGAAAATTCGATTTCAAAATTCAAATGAATGTACATGATTCAAAATAAACCTGATTTTAGTGAAACCAAAAATATTAGAATCTATCTGAGGATATCTTTCCAACGAATCCGAAAAATCAAAATTTCATAGCGGGAATCAAAAGTTATGTCCAGTTGAAGATTCAGAATAGTCGTTATGGAATTCTGGCCCTTAAAAATGGAAATTTTGCAAACGACCTCGGTTTTCGACGAAACCACTTTTGTTGGATCCGTGATGTCAATTTATTGCTAGGTTTCAAAATTCATAATTTTCTGAAGCAATATGTGAGCGTAGCAAAGGAAAACGCGTTTGACCAGTTTCAGTTGATTTTAATCGACTAGAAAATGGCCATTTTTCGAACGGTCTTGGTTGGTTTAGCGACTGATTCGGATCGCGTGGAATTCCCGGTCTTTACATTTTGGTATTAGAGCTTTGGTTTACAGAGCTCGGAGAACAAGACACGTTAGAACCAAACGAAAGGATTCATCAGAAATTGGATTAGTTATATCCAATGAGAATGACTCGTTAGAGATAGGATCAGTAGTATCCCAGAACGAGTGTAAAGAGTGTTGTTTTGGAAAATAAAATTGAAAACAATTTTTTTTTTGAAAAATTAAATCAATTATTCGTATTTTATTATTTATTTAAAATTGAATTTGGACAATCCAGTATATAAAGATTTTGCATATACGTATGATCCACGTATATTCGAAGTCTTAATATACTGGATAGATATAGAATCACACTCTAGTCGCCCGAAGATGGTTTTGATGATCGCTATAGCGATCGCATCATCAGTATTCATGTTCGAGTTTCGAAGGTAGGGCATCTATATATTTCCTATTGACTGGTGTGAGAACCAAAACTAGGTAGGGCTTATTGTTGTGAATTGACATCAAAAACCGGATTTTTGACTATATATCAAAATTATGTGTTTGAAAGGATAATCAATTAATTGATTGATGATTGTGTTGTTTGATTATTGGTTGATTAATTAAAATGTTGAACCTTTAGCCAAATTGAACCAAATAGTGAATTGTATTGAAAATTAGTCGCATTTGCATGCATATACATGTACTTACATTAAACAGGTCATAGCAAGGAGGCTAGAGAAGAGGAATAAAATTGTTTGCCCGACAAATAGGTACATGGTTATTGTATTTCTTGGGTTTTGGATGATTTTATAAGCCGATTGGCTTTTTCTTTTTCTTTTGGATTGAAGAAGGCCATGGGAGGCTACATGAAATATCCCCAAGTCCCCGGTGCAGGGGAGGTTATGGCGAAATTTTTCGAAAATTTAGGGTGTTAGCCAAATTTTTGAAAAATTTGAAAAGTTCTTAGAAACTAAAAAGTTGAAGAACTTAAGCCGTAAAGAAAATAGTGAAAGTTGAGTTGATTAGTTAAACAACTTTCGGCTTTGTTCCTTTTCGAGGATGAAAAGTTTTAAGTAGGGGAGATTGTAACAACCCAGAAAATCAGAGCCAATTTAAATTTTTTATTTTAGCAATTTTAGTGAATTTTGAATATTTAAAATGATTTATTTTAAATAATAATGACGAGAAATTTATTTTGAATAGAATTAGAACATATATATTTATTTGAATCATCGTTAGAATATAAATATTTATTTATAATTATAAAAGGAATTGAAAATGGCGCGGTAGTTCGAAAATTCGATTTCAAAATTCAAATGAATGTACAGGATTCAAAATAAACTGGATTTAAGCGAAACCAAAACTATTAGAAACTATTCGAGGATATCTTTCCAACGAATCCGAAAAATCAAAATTTCATAGCGGGAATCAAAAGTTATGTCCAGTTGAAGATTCAAAATAGTCGCTATGGAATTCTAGCCCTTAAAAATGAAAATTTTGCAAACGACCTCGGTTTTCGACGAAACCAATTTTTTTGGATCCGTGATGTCAAGTTATTGCTAGGTTTCAAAATTCATAATTTTCTGAAGCAATATGTGAGCATGGCAAAGGAAAACGCATCTGATCAGTTTCAGTTGATTTTAATCGACTGGAAAATGGCCATTTTTCGAACGATCTTAGTCGGTTTAGCGACTGATTCGGATCGAGCGAAATTCCCGGTCGTTACAGATTATTTTGAAAATTAATAGAATTTTACAAAAAGAGAATTTTACGTTAGGAAGGTTTAGACCCGTGCTTCGCACGCGGGTGTAACATGATATGGATTTATAGTAAATGTTTAATAGAAATATTTTTTTAACAGATAAACTGAGAAGATTAATTTATAAATAATGTTTTATAAATTAAATAAAATATTTATCATGTGATAAATGGAATATATATGTCTGAACTAATATAGAGAAGTAGAAATCTGTTTTGACACCGATATTTTAAGTAGAATGTGAACTCTGCATTTACAAAGGGAATTATAAATGAGATTTAAGTGTTAGAAATAAAAAGGAGATTTTGTATGAATAATTCTATAAATAGAAGTATAAATAGAATTTGGAAATGGGGTATTATTTTAAAATACGAAATCAAACTTAATGGATTATATCAAAGAAATATTTTTCACATTCGATGTGAATATTGGATTAAAATAAATATTCTATAAATTAAAAAATTTATAAGGAAAATTTGGTTTTGAAATAGGAATTCAAATGGGAATTTGAATGAGATAGGAAATAGAGTTAATCGAATAATAGTTAATCGAATTAGGGTTAATCGAATATTAGTTATTCGAATAGAGTTACTCGAATATTAGTTAATCGAATAGAGTTAATTGAAAATTAGTTATTCGATGAAAAGAGTTATCGAATATAGTTTACTAAAAAAAAAGAGTTACCGAATAGAGATTATTCGAGAGAGAATTATACGTTGAAATTCGATTTCGAGGTTAGAAATGTTGTTCGGTCAAGGTCTGAGAGGTAGTTATACCCCAACTAGATTGACTTCATTTTTAAAACTAAGGAATGGTTAAGGTTCGACAGTGAAGGTTGGTTAAGTGAATTTAGTTAATGAGTGTAATGATATGAGTTGGCACAGCGATGTTTTATTTAAACATCTATTTAAATCCAGTGAAGAAGTTTTGGAAACGTTTTCCAAATAAAAATCAGAAATGTTTTCTAATTTAAAAAATAGAAATGAGAGTTAATATGGAAATGTTTTCCAATGATTAATAACGTATATTTTCTAATTTAGAAAATAAGAATTTACTAATATATGGAAACAGGAATAGGGAAATGGATAATTGAATGACAAATTAAACTAAAGGGGATCGGTGGTGATTGATGATTTGCTCGGTAAGATTTCCATTTTGAAATACGACTGTTGTTTATACACATGTTTTCCTTTGATAGTTAAATAACCGACTACCAAATTTTCTGACCATTTCCGTTGTCAATACGGAGAGACTGGGATCAGATTTATTATCTGAAAACCACTCTATACGGGCATTAGTGTTGCGAATCAAATATGATGAAGATAATTGAAGGGAGTTTGTGCAAGAGCTGTTCTGGAAAATCCTAGGTAGAAATTGCCTAAGATGGGTTAACAGAATAGTGCCTTTGGTTTGTCCAGTCCTAGGACACCCTGTATGGAAGAATGTCTGTCAGAGTATATTTAATAGATCACGTAAGTTGATCTCTTCAAACGTATTTACGTTTGGTGGAGGAGGAATTCGTTTCTCTTAGCTGTATACCCGTGGTATTTTTGGGGAAATCAATTTGTGATTTGGCGGGCATGACGACGTGGCATTCAACGTGAATAAAGGTGTGATCTTTGCGTATGTCCTCTAGCCTCACAACCAGGAAATGGTATAAAATCGAGTAGGTCGTATGGCTAAGTGGTTAGCAACCAATTAGGGTGTATTGTCACCTGATCTAGAGAAATTTCATTTACTTCTTTAACCTATTTTGATGCTGTCCCTTTCGGGAAATGGTTGCTGATCCCAACCGTTGGCGATAATACATTCGGTACACTCAAGCGAAATGAGTGACGGGTCATGTTTATCCTGGGATGCAAGATGTACTTGTTGAACCCGGTGTATTCCTCTCTAGAGATACACTGTCGGAAGGTGGTCCCATACCTTGCCAGTTGGAATCCATTACCCAACAAGCGCCCGTGGGTTTTAATTATATATTATGTATATGGAACGTAAGATGAAAGCATTCTGCTAGATGATTATTTAGTTGTGGTTGATAGACACTATTATAATATCAAAAGGGTTTCGATATAAAGATTATGTAATAACCCGGAAAATCTGGGCCAGTTTAAAATTTTTATTTTGGCAATTTTAGCGAATTTAGTATATTTAAAATGAATAGAAAATGAATTCGAATTGAATTGGATAGAAAACCAATTTGAATTGAAAACGAATTCGAATTGAATTGAAACCGAATTGAAATGAATTCAAATTGAATTGAAATTTGAATTGAATAGAAATGAATTTTAAAACGAATTTATAAGGAAGAATTCAATTTTGATTTGAATTGAAATGGAAGTTGAAATTGTTTTTGAAACGAATTTAAAACTATTTATAAACTTCGTTTTAAATAGAAATCGACGAAATATATATATATATATATATATATATATATATTATATATATAATGGCCTGAATAGAACGCGCCGCGCCGCGGCAGTTCGTAAATTTCGACCATTTATTTCAAATGAACATTACGGGAGATCCGACCGTTGGATTCTCCTAAAACCGGAACCGTTGGGTTCGTATCGAAAAGAGATTTCTAACGAATATTAGAAATTTGAAATCTAACGGTTGGATTTGGAGTTATGTCCAAATCAAATTCGAAAAAGGTCACTGTAAGTGCAGTTCGATGACCGTTGATGTAAATCGACTGTACGGGCCTTGATAAAATTATTAAAAATAGTAATAATTTGTGTAAAATCATAAGAAATGATTTGTGAAGAATTGGGATGAAAAACCCCAAATTTGAAAAGATAAAAATAGATTTTTATCGAAATGAACTAGTTATTAACTAGAAAAATAATCCAATGGTTATAAATAAATAAATTGGATTAGAGTTAAATTGAAATTATCTTTGTATATTTTCGATATTGGATTCCGTGATTATACAGATATTGTGATGGGAATTTGGAAGATTTCGATATCGTTATTCCCGATATGATATCTGTTGGTTTCAGGATTTGATGTTGAATATTAGTCGATACTCTCTCTATTCAAAACCTTATATTTAATGTCAAATTTGATTGATTGATGGTTTGGATTGTGCTCGACCAGTTTATGAGCAGAGTATGCTTTTACATTTAGCATTGGGTTGGGTTGAAAATATCTATGTGCTAACTCCTTGTGAAACACTTCACGATTTGACGATAAGGTGTTTAGCGATGTTAAATTCATTTCAAGTTTAATGAATGATTGTGAAATGATATTTTTCTTAAGTGAAAACAAATGTATTCCCGATTTTGGACAGGGAATGTTTTATAAAAATGGTTTATAAAACAGAAAGGATTTCGAGGCCCAAAACCCGATGATTTCTAAAATGATTTAGAAATGTATTATATGTTACATTGTGGTTCATCACATATTCGATTAGTTGCTATTGATGATGTATCTGTTTGGTGGCGGAGAATTTATTCTCTTGCTTAACACTCTTCTTTGAGACGTACGAGCTCAAAGGTTATGTGATTAATAGTGACTGATCATATGCGTGAATTACTGATGTGAAGTACTATATTTTGAAAGTACTTGTGATTATCACGTTGTGAAATGATTTTCCCTACTTCGGGATATGAAATGATTTAGTATGTGGCTAAAGAATCGGGTAACCCTGAGACTAAAAGTATGGGTGAGAGGGCGGTGTATGCTCTCCATGTGTGGGAGGTGCATCGTCGGTGTAGCCTACTCCTACGTGGGGTAGGTGCACATTTATATATCGAGTTGCGAGGTGCGTACCCTTTGCCTTGTCGATGGGGAGCACGATATTTGGTTGCATACTTGTTTGTATGCATTGTTATGTTTTGGAATTCACATTTCCAAATGATTTGATTTGAAATCCCGAAGTGAAATCTACTTTGATATAGAAAGTTAGACATGTATTTCAAATGATTTGAAATAAGAAATCGGGAATAAAATCCAAAGGAATAATTTCTGTAAACTGAATTGGATTTAGAAAATCTAAGTGTAGTGATTAATCTAAGTGGGTAGATTGGGATATTGCATGTTGATTGATGCATAGTAGATCCATATATCTATATTGATTGTTGTTTATACACTGGTATTCATGGGGGTAAACCCGTTCCGCGTTAGCGGCGTGGTCCCGTGATATACCATATTATCAAATAAGATTTATAACTGTTAGAGTTTCTCACACCAGTCCCATGACTGACCTGTAGTTTGCTTTTCCCTTGCGAACTCGGGTGCCCCTATTTTCCATACGGGCAGCCGAGTAGTTTTATTTTGCAGATGTATTGAGCAGGATTCTGGATTGAAGCTTTAAGCTGTGTCCAGACATTTACAGTCTTCCGCTGTGTAGTTTATATTTCCGCTGTGCATTGTATTACATTTATGTAAATTTATCTTCCGCTGTGTATTATTTCGATATACTCTGATATTCTGTACTCTGATGTAACATTATTATGATGTTTATAGAAGTCTTCTGTTATTTGTTCTGATGTGTTGTATACCCAGAGTTAGCGTATGCGGGATTCGAACGGTCTTGGTCGGTTTAGCGATCGATTAGGTCCGGGCGAAATCCGTTGTCGTTACAGATTGTCGTTTCTTTCAAAAAGGAATTTGAATGTTAAATTAAGTGTTTTGGATTTTCATAGTAGAAAAACCCGTTCCGTGTTATACGGTGTGGTCTTATGAGATATCTTTTATTTTCTCAAACTGTTTTAAATTGTTTTCTCATACCAGTCCCATGACTGACCCGGAGTTTATTTTGTTTTCCTTAAACTCTTGGATGCCCAATTTTGTACGGGCAGTCAAGTTGAGAATTTTACAGATGTATTTGGAGAGCTTGGAGCAGGAGGCTTCCAGATTATATAGTTATTGTTATTTCCGCTGTGTTGTAAGTGTTGTACTCTGATAATAGTATTGTATATAGATACTGATTTTATTCCAAAGTTATGTTATATAATATTTTTGTTGGTTCCACTGTGAGATTCGTGTTACTGTGATTTTGTTGTTTTTCTTCTTCTTCTATTTTAATTTTCTATCTTATCTATTCTCACCCTCTAAGTTCTTTCTATTAACGTTCCGATATTTCCGATTCTTGAATAGTCGACATGTTGTTGTCTGTCGATTTTCTGAGTCGAAAATTTTCCGAGCCGTTACAATATATGTATATACATATATATATTAGTCATGTTTTGATGTACTCAAATTCGAGTTTGACACCTTTTTATGTATATATATTCTTTTGTGGGGATGTAATAGTGTATATTATTTTGTATTGTACCTGATGTTGTATACAAAGATGTAATTAAGACTGTTACTGTACTATAATCTATGTTATGTCATTGATATATGTCTTGTTCTGAACTGATCTTGTAGCCATTGTAGAAATTTATTACAAAAGAAATAGGTAGGTCGATTCACAAAGGGAAAAACTTAGGACTTGTTCAATATGAGGTTACGAATGGTCACTCTTAACCAACCCTATTCTCCGTCCTAATATGCAGTATTACCCCTAAAATGCTCTCTATTAGAGTGAGTCTCAAGGTGGGGCATCATGCAATATTGAATTAAACATTAAAATATTATGAAGAATTCAAATAGAAATAAAAGATAAGCATATATAAACATCATAAGAAGACTTTTGAAAAATAAGAATAAGCATTTTAATCCAGCCCAAATTTACATATATCAAGAAAATCATTCAAACAAACCAATCAAATTGTAACACCCCGTAATTTTAACAACACTAAAGATGATAAATTAAAGAATACTTAATTAAATATTCAAAATTAAGTGAAACGGACTGCGGCATTGCGTTCGTCTTGGAATTCTACTTGAGATACACTCCGAGTTTCTGTAAAACGGACATCGTATGAAGAAGATATTAAGGTTTGAAGTTTACATATATATAATCTAATTATATATATAAATAATCATTCCAGAAATTCAAAAATCAGTCCGAAAAACGAAGGCGGGACAACACGGTAACCAGGCCCGTTGGGGGTCGACCCCTGCTCTAGGGGTGTCGACCCATGGGTCAACCCCTGCTATAGGGGTGTCGACCCATGGGTCGACACCATATGGGGGTTATCGACACCCCTAAATCCAGGCCTGATACATTTCAGTGTACGTGGACTAAATTCTTGACCAGATTCGTAGACCCTATGCTATAAATAGGGCCCCATTCTCACTGTTTTATTCACACAAAAACAATGGAGAACTAGATGCTGCCTCTCTGCCCAGATTAAATTAAGCTTTTTCTTCTTCAACAATAAAATTATTCAAGTTTAAAGATCTGTGATTCAACATCTGCAATGCCTCTTCTATTTCTTAGATCCAATCACAGTGATTCTACGTTATTTTTAGATTTAAATACTTAAAAGTTAATCATGACATGACTATAACTTGGATCTAAGCCCGTGACTATTTGAATCATATCAGATCTGTTATAACCTGTGTATATAAGTTATTCTGACATGACTATGGACTAGATCTAAGCCTATAACTATTTATAATGTCAGATCTGCCATTGTTTTTTGATCTAATTCATTATTTAGATCTCATCATGCCTGTTTATGATGTCCTTATTATGTTAGAATTAGTTCTACTATCACATGTTCATCAGATTTGTTCCTATATGCCTATCTTTTCACTATGCCCGACTTTGTCACTGTATGTTTATTAGTTGTTATGCCTATTCCTGCCATCATATGTCATTCTTGTTATTATGTTTATTTCTGTTCTCTTCCCTTCTTCTTTTCCCTTTTAATTGTATAGCCAGGCTACCTTCGAGCCTAGGCATGCCGCTGAAATATGCGAACACGTTAAATTGGGAATGAGGGGAAAACATTAAAATTGGGGAATAACTTGTATTGGGAAATTTGGGCATAAATTGAATGAAATACATGAATATGGATTTGGGGCATAAACCAAACTTTGATAAAAGATCTGAATTTGGGGCATATGATACATGATGAATAAGACTTAGGAAAAAGGGGCATGAAAACCTATAATTACATAGGAATAATTGGTTAATATTGGAAATGCCAAGAACTATAGTAATTAGAAACTGTAACCTCGCAAAGACACGAGGTTAGATTACACTTGTGGTGGAAGTCTGCCCGGAACCAACCAGCATATCCAGCGACCAAAAGTGGTGAATCTAATGTGAGGGATCTAAGTGCATAAACATGTGACATGCTAAGACATGAGTTTAAGTCCGACTTGTGTAAGAAGTCTGCCCGGACCCGCCAGGCATATCCAGCGTCCACAAGTTGTAAGATTAATGTGGGAGGGCTAGTACATTATAACCATAAATGAATATGGTAATAAACTTGGATACTTAACCTTGTTGAATCCATAGGGATTGGATGAATATGTTAATTTGAGTAGGGGTTAAGTAAAATTGTATAACAGTGGGAGGGTTAAGTATATCTTGGGTTGCTGGGTAATATTTATATATAGACCCACAAACTTAACCTGTGGGGTTATGCAATATTTTTACTCCGGTATGGAATAACCTGTGGAAAACCTAGTAGTGGGGATGCAAGCGTAGAGGGAAGCTTGTATCATCTTGATTGTGGGACCTGTTTCAGTCAATAACCCTTATATAGGTATCAAACGAGTACTCCGAACTAGGTCGGAGTCGAAGAACGCTTACTGGGCCGATTGTAAGAGATCCAAATGTGGGGGACGGTGTGGGCAGCGCATTCCGGTGGAGTCTTGTGCATGCTTGGGTTTGGAAGAGGGGGTTTAGACACTGTGACACCTATAGATATGGTTGTGCACATCCTGAAAACGAAGGGTTGCCACTTTATGAAGTGATACATCCTAATGTGGGGCCAGCATAGGGTATCTACGGAGTAAGGACCCAATCGATTGGGGTAGTAATTAGGGTACGTCTAGACCCTGGTATGTTTAGGAGCCCGTTATTATCCTTAGGGGTAACTCCGGTATGTTGGGTTGCCTGTTATTATATGGGGTAAAACCTCTCACTAGAAGTACGCCTAAGTCTACCATCTTATACTTATTGGGGATCATCTTGTTCATATGACACTAGTATTGGTGCAAAGAAAGGGAAAGTACTAGAGAAGCGCAATATACTATATCATGTTTATCCTGTTTACCTTCTCATACCTGGCTTTTATGATGTTATCTCTCTTATCCACTTTATATGCCTGTCGTGATACTTTTACTTATTTATACACTAAAAGTAACTGGACTAGCCAGACTTTATGTCTGACCTATTTTGTTTCCTCTTCTTTCTCTTCCGTTTCCCCCCTCCCAGGTTCTTAGGGGGGGAATACTCAAGATTGATCAGAAGTCTGCTTTCATCTTTCTTGGAGCTGCTTAGATGTACTGCTTGATTTCATATCTCTCTTCTATGGCTATGTTTTAGGGATCAAGCATCTTTTATTATTGTACTCTGATGATTTAAGTACAAAACATAAATTTTAAGTTGATGTACTGGGTTTATGTTTTCAGACTTATGATGTAACTATATTTTGAACCATTATATTTTCTACACAATAAAAAGTTTTAAATTCTGCTGCTATTTTATATCTGTCTTGTAATGTTTTTCTTTCTATTTACCTATAACGCTTCACGAAACTTAATGCATTCTCTTAATGAGTGACATTAATGGAAGTGGGGTGTCACACAAATCCAATCAAGTCATATGTTCAATACAAACTAATATGTCTTTAATACATTTAATCTTTGGGTATAATTTAAACAAGAAAATTCAAACATTATGTGACACTTCCACCTAACCATCCTTGTCGAAAACGGGATTCACCTTTATAGCATTTCAAATGTCGTCATCTTTAGTTGTAGTCCACTTAGGATCAGCTTTGGGTACGTCTTTGGAAAGTCAGGGGATCATCCATCGAATCATGTGTAAGTACCTCTCTTGTTCCTTTATCATATGCATTTGACTAAGTTTTAAATGTCTTTGATTTTAGAGTATGAATAGGAGTATATTTTCTTATGATTCAAGCATTTGTTCCAAGTTTTCATTTATACTATAGATAGGATTATCTATTATTTTATTTACATGTTAAAGGAAGAGAAGAGAGGAAGAAAATAAAATTTTAATTTCTGGATTGAATTGGTATTTATAACGGTAGAAAGTCATTTGAAATGAAAAGACACAAGCTAGTTATTTAAATTCAAAATTGTAAATTTTTTATTTTTTGGTCGTTACATGTTGAGATATGTCGACATGTCTCAGACAACTTTCAAAACTAATTTATTTTTGTGTTTTTAAGTTAAATTACGTTGTTTCATTGATTTTGAGAGGCTATTTCTAGTATTTAACTGAGAGTAAAAGGATTTTTATTCATGTTAAATATCTATTACAATCACTACTAGAGATGAAAGTGATACAATGCTTAATGAACAAAGATACATGGCTAATACAACATAAAGATATATATGCTAGAACGCAGTGGATGAAGACAATGATGATAAGACAGTCCAAGTTTCCTTCCAATCTTCCCAAAGAATTGTCTATTTTGCTCAAAATCTTATTGAATTTCTTTCTCATGGAATGCTTAAGAGTCTTTGGTTCATTATGATTCATAAGAAGATCTTTGATGGTTGGATGGGCCACGAGATCAACACTTTCTAAGGAAGTTTCTACCTCTTCCTCCTCCTCTTCTTCCTCAATTTACATTCATTTTTATTCCTCCTATTCTTCTTTCATCTATTGTTTGTGAGCGAGTCTTTTCTCCTTTTTGATAAGTGACTCATCAAAGGTCACGGTAGTATGCATAAAACAGATATTGGCTAGAGAAAAAAAAATTAAGGATAAAATTCCTCCCCACTCAAATTAATACCAAAGTAAACAAAGATGAGAGTACGATAGATACCTTGAAAGAGAGGAGAGTGTGCTCATGGCTAGAAAGATTATGAAGATAAAGTTCGTCAAGTATGACTTGTTCCCAATTTATGTCGTAGTGACCAAAAAAAGCAAAAGGATCTTTGTTGACTTTAAGAGTTGGACTGCTGTATTTTTCTGATCTTGGGGTGATAGATTGTTGTAAAGGAAGATTGGTAATTTTTTCTTTTGGATAAAAATTGTGTTTTTAAAAATCTTCATCGTTTTTAAAAAGATGATGGAATGTCTCTTTATTAGTTTCATCGATTTGAAATGTAAAAAGATCAGTTCTGATAAATTTGTAGCCAAGAATGTAGCCTAAAGTTCGTAATCCAAAATTGATTGTGTTCCTTTAATGTTTCTCCAAACTTGGCTTTTGTTTCCTTCATAAAACTTTCCATTGAAATTTACATAAAATATTTTGAGAAGACGAGGGTAGCAAATGAAATCAGTTTGACTTGCGTCAATAAGAGAAAGAGTGGAATTGTCATTAAAATGAGAATATATGCTTCAAAAAATATAAAAATAGAATGTTTGACTCATATCACTTTATAACTTGTTCTTACCCGTAGAGTTCTCGGGGTCTCAAGTCATTAGGTTGGGTTACTATTGTGCATGACTCAACAATCTAAGGGCAATAGTCATAATGTTTTGAAAGATATAAGGAATTTCTCTCTAGCCAATACTTTCATTGAAAAATTTGCCAAATTCTCATTACTCCCTATGTGATCCACTCTAACTTCTTTTGAAGAGAGTAGCTCTCTAAGAGTGATGTGTTTATCACG
Organism: Allium sativum; assembly: GCA_030737875.1. Lineage (NCBI taxonomy): Eukaryota > Viridiplantae > Streptophyta > Magnoliopsida > Asparagales > Amaryllidaceae > Allium > Allium sativum. The sequence continues at coordinate 990,900,124 of CM060912.1, read as the reverse complement.
TATTTGTCATCTCTTACCATTGTAATAGTTATTCTATACTTTTGCAATTCCCATGATATTATTGCAATGGATCAATACAGTTGGTGATGATTTTTCTTATTCGCAAATCCTAGCTAGCATATTTCTTAAGTATTCTGCTTCTTCACTAATTGTGGCTAGTGTTATTGCCTCAGACTCGATAGTAGAATGATCCAGAATAGTCTTTTCTTTAATTTTCAAGAAACAACTCCTCCAACATTACGAAAGTTATAGCCATTGATTTCCTTTGAATCATCAGATAAAGTATTTTAGTTTGCCTGAGTGTAACCTTTTAGAACAACTGAAAACATTTCATAATGTAATCCAAGGTTCATGCTTCGCTTAAGGTAACTTATGACCCTCTCAGTAGTGTGCGTACTAATTCTACCGGTAAACCCGCACAATACTCCCATGACATAAGCAATGTTGAGTCCAGTACAATTAGTGACATACCGAAGGCTATTAATGATGTTTGCATAACCAGACTGTCTTTCACCTTCAAAAGTATTTTTAAACAACTTTACACTGGAATCATACAGTGTACATGCCGATTTACAATCAAAGTAATTATATTTCAATAAGATCTTCTTAATATATTGACATTGATCCAAAGAAATTCTCTTTTTGACCTAGTAATCTTAATACCAGGAATTATATTTGTTTAACCTAGATCTTTTATATCAAAATTGTCACTTAACAAAGATTTAATAGTATTTGTGAAATAAAAAATTTTGACCAAAAATAAGTAGATCATCCGCATATAAATATAAAGTATTGCAAATTTCATTCTCAAATTTATAATAAATATGTTTGTCACTTTCGTTAACTTTGAAACATGTGAAATCTTCAGGTTATCAATTTTTTCATGTCATTGCTTAGGTGCTTATTTTAAATCATATAAGATATATCTAACTTTAGTATCTTATGTTCTTGACTATCAACTACAAACCTTCAGGTTGGTCCATGTAATTCTCCTTTATCAATTCACCATCTAAAAAAGCAGTTTTAACATCCATTTGGTACACAATCAAATCATGAATATATACAAGTGAAATTAGTACTCAAATGGATGTGATACAATTTATATGTGAAAAAGTGCCAAAAATCAATAGTTTACCTTAACTTAAATCTTTAAGCTACCAAACGGGCTTTATATTTATCAACTGTACCATCAACTTTTAATTTAGTTTAAGTTTTCATTTACAGCCTATAAATTTACATCTAAGTAGTAAATCTACTAAGTACCAAGTCTTAATTGGCTGCAAACAATACATCTCATTATTTATGGAATCTTGCCAAAAATTGTCATCTAATGAAGATAAGGCTTCTTAGGAGTTTCTAGAATTCTCCTCTATAGAAAAAGCGCAAAAATCCAAACTAAAATCTTTTTCGGTTCTTGCTCTTTTATTTCTTCTAGATTCGTTTTCAGAAACCTCATTAAGTTTTGTTATTGTTAGACCCAAAAGTGGTTCTAACACCCAAATTGATTAAAAGCAAATAAGATGAGATAAAAATAAAAATGAACACACAGGATTTATAGTGGTTCGGCGAAGAGTTGCCTACGTCCACTGATCTTTCACTATATTCACTGATTCAGTTGTAAATACAATGTAATAGTCACTTGATTTCACTCACAACTCGCTTATATTCACTCAATAGATTAGAACAAATAATGAAAAGAGATTTGGATTTTCTGGGAGCAATGGAGTTCGGATTATGGAGGTGGTTGAATTCTCAAAGTGCTCAGAAAAGATCCTTCTCTTTGTCTCCAGACGGGGTATTTATAGGTGTGAATTTGCTTGAATCTTGATCCGGGTCGGGGCCACATGTCTTCCATCCCACTATCTTCGGGTTCGGATGAATTATTATGTTGACAACGCATCAAAGGAACGGACGTTACGAGTAGGAACTGGTCACAACCGGTCCGGATATCCAGGCACTTTTGTAGGAGAATAACATGGAACATGGACTCGGGTCGGAGACGCACAGACAAGGGGTTCGGATCGGGATATCCGATCCGAACCGGATTGGCTTGGATGCAACGCTGTCTTCTTCTCTAATCTGCTCCGCTCTGATCCATTTTCGTGGCAAACAGGTGGCTTTCCGATCCAATTGAGATCATGTTGCCCTCCGATCCGATTAGATATACCTTACCAATTTCCTCAGCAGCAGTTCATCGATCCGAACAGAAAGCTCTATCCGACCCGAACCGATATGTTGCTCTGACCCGGCCCGAACAACTGCAGCTATCCAATCTAGATTGTAGTGTCTTCTCCAATCCGAACCGAAGTCTTCTGATTAAAAATGCCCTTCAATGTCTGGTTTCTTGACTTTGTGTTGCCTAGTTCACAAAGTAGGCTAACATTTTGCCCCCTCAAAGGATGCTTCTGTTGTATACGAAGCGTGCTTTGATGTCGTTTGAATGCTAGTCCTTGAATCAGAACAGTCAGAAAGTCACTTCTGTTCGTTTGTGAAGATGCGTTGCTTCATGAAGACATGTCTCTTATCGCTTATATATATGTCGTGAAATACTTGATTCATTTTCTTCATTTTTGAGTCAAGTCCAGAAGTTCTTCTCGACATATAGTATTCTTCTCAGGTATGTTCTTTCCTAGTTTTTCTTTTAAATCCAATTCGAATGCTAGAGGAATGCACAGATTTCTACCCGGTTCGGTGTCCGACTCGAGCACCTTTTCTTCCTGTTTCGCTTTGCACTGGGTTGATGGGCCGGAAGACGTGGGCTGGCTTGGACTCGGTCCGAATGGAGTAAAATACGGGGAATACAAAGAGCTATCTCACGTCTTATATAAACTCAACCACCCAAACTCTTCTACCTTTTTTTTACTCCCACAATTCTTGTTCTCCCAGCTTTATACCGAAACCCTATTTCCTAAAAAATCCAAAAACTCCAAAACTTCTCGTTTCAATCTTCGAATAAAACATCTAGGTATTTTAAATCTCCGATTATTTATGTAATAACTAATTTCAGCTAGAATTTGCGGTTAAATCGAGCGATTGGAGTGTGGTGTTTGTTGAACTCCGACGCCTGGATCTCCTCCACCGTTTGTCATCGTCGTTGATGGCGTCTTCTCCGTCTCGAGGTAGCAACGGGGGTCATTGGGATCCAGCGTTAAACATTCAAGCACATAAACGCTTAACTTCATTTGGGTCTAGTGAAATTTGAAGACGAGAAAGGGGAGAATAGGAACTGGGTTCGGTTCGGGTAAGGAAGTGCTGAAGCAGCGGAGGGGAGGACAAGTTCATATGTTAGGATCGGGTCGGAATGAAATGCGATGTGGAGAAAGCCATGCTTGCCCGACCAGGTCGGATTGGAGGAAAAGATAGAGAAAGGAAAAGGACGTATGGATCCTTTTGTTTGCTGAACCGCTCCGAATGCTTATTCCGATCCGGTTTTAATCTGCCAAATATGAATGTCTTCTCCGAACCAAACAATACGCAGACCCGAGCCGATCCCAGCTATATGCACATCCGATCCGAACCCAACAATAAGCACACCCTACCCGAACTGAATGATATGCATATTCCAACTCAAAGCACAAGACTTTATCCAACCAGGGTTAATCAATGCTTGACATAATCTTCAACTTAATGAACAGTTAGGGTAGTGCCTTATGAACGTAAACGATCATCAAGATTTATTCTGAACATCGCCGCTCCGTTAGAACTTCGCATTATGCTTTTAAGTGTTTTTCTTCTCATGTTTTGCGCACACCACACACACTTTAGCTCACACATATGCACAAGGGGACATGGGCTAATTTACTCTAATCCGTGCTATTGCTTCTTCAATAGTTCTATGACAATGAGGCCCAGACGCTCTTCCCGACTAGCTGAGAGGAAAGAAGCCCCGGAAACTTCTAACAAAATCACTCTTGAGGATATATCTTCTTCGTCTGATCCAGAATGGGACAGTGAGGGTCCAGACTACGGGGTTGGAGATCGAGAAAGCAACGAGGCGTCTTCGGAAAACGAGGTTTCTCTGGGTTTTGAGGAGGAAGGAGGGATCGGTGACGATCGAGCCCCTGACGAATTTGAATCTGCCATTATATTGGAATCACCTCCAGATTCCGTAGAATCGACAATCGACAATGATCGACTTGTTCGAATTTGCTTAAAGTATGAAATAATGAAAAGGGACACCTTAGTGCCCTCACGTTCCGACCGTCCCCACAACCCTCCAGAAGGATATATGACGGTCACTCGATTGATGTGCATGGTTGGTGCCATTCCTCCATTCTCTCCATTCATTGTTGATTTTTTAAGACAAATGCGGATTGCCCTCATGCAATTGCACCCCAATTCATATGCCTATCTGCACACCTTGTACATAGCATATCGGGAAATCTTAGGCATAGAGCTCACATTCGATGACGTTCACTTTTTCTATAATTTCAAGCATCGGACTCGAGAAACTCCATCCTTCTGCTACTTTGAATCAGTTCCAAAAAGGAAGATAATCTCTGCACCATTTAGCAGTAAAGCTGGAGATTCCCGACTAGAATGGTTCTATGTGAAGCAACAGCCTGGATGCGCCAGGAGATGGACAAAATCAAGTAAAGCGTTGATTTTCTAAATCCGGACTCTATACACTTAAATCATCACCCTGACCTGTTTTCCTTTTTGTTTGCAGTCGACAATCCCAAACAGATATCAGATCAGGTGTTCTTTGATCGGATGCACCGACTTCTTAATGGCGATCAAAAATTCTTGACTATCGACGAGGTCCTTAAAGATGAATACCTCCACTTTCATGGGCTGCTATCCGTTTTTCGTAGCATCGGTCATGGGACGGTCCCTTACGCATACATTCCTCCAGTGGAGATAGTTTCAGAGACAGGAGAAGGCTCGGGAATTCCTACAATGCCTCTTCAAACTTCGCCTTCTCCATCTTCCACACAAGATGATGAATTGGCTAATCTGGCCGAAAAGCATCGTGAAGGGTATATTGCCCCCGAGGAAACTACCTCTCTAGACAAGTCAAAATCCCCAGCAGAGTTGCCACTTCATGCTTCCGAAGGGGATGTTCCTAGCACTGATGAGCACATATTTCAGGGTTTGGGGGATCTCCCCTAACCTGAGACTATATATACTTCAGAGGATTTCAGGAAGGATCCTTTAGTCTTTACCTCTTCTGAAGAAACCACTCCCGCTAAGGCCAAAGAGCCTGCCCGCACTAGTCTAGCTTCAGACTCGGGTTGGTTGGGGGGAAACACACCACTTAGGATACACTTTACACCATAGCATTAGCATTCATTGCACTTCTTTCTCCATGAATCCATTAATTCTAAACTTCGTTTATTTTATCGTGCAGGTACAATGTCTCGATCCTACTACGATATAAGAAAACTTCGTCGCAGCATGTCCAATCCTCCTCAGGATGTCGAGTATGATCGCCGGGATGATCGTGGTAGGGAGGAGAGAAGACCTTATGATCCCTATCGTTCTCGACCCTCACGTTCCCGCTCACCAGTTCGACCGGAACAAGAGAAATATAAGAGCTATCAAAGCCGCAGGGAGGAGGACAGACCACCATCTAAAGACTCCACTTCCTCCCATGAAAAGCGGAGTAGAGAGAGAACTCCTCCAAAAGAAACCGCGTCTCGAAGTAAGCACAAGGTCCCTGCCACTAAACGACCTAGAACGGACAAAGAGAGTACTGAATTCTCTTCTCATAGGGACACCGAATTATCAATTCCCGCTCCTCCCCCACTAGATGCGGGAACTGCAGTCAAGCTGGCGTATTTGGAGGAGCAATTTCCTGAGCACTACTTCGAGACTTTGACCTTTCTACCTACCCTTGAACCTATTTCTTCTAATTGGGCAGATGAGGCCAAAGCAAAGATTGATTTGGTGGAAAAACAATATACCGAAATGTTCAAGTATTCACGCAATCTTTCTAGAATCATCCGCACTCTCATGACAAATGCTGATTCAATGCAAAAGACCGCGGAGGAGGATGCTAAGGCCTTAAAAGCTCTAGGAAAAGATTTGGAAGACACTCAAGCTCCGCTAGCGGTCGCTCAAAGGGACGCTTCTAATTTCAAACAACAGTTCGAGGACATGCAAAAGCGTTATCACGATCTGCTCGAGTCTCATACTCAGGAGCGTTCTGAACTAAAAAAGCAAGCTGACAAGGCCAAGTCAGAAGCTGCTAAGACACGCCTTGCTTATGCTGAGCTTGAGCGAAAAAACGCCGAGTTAGCAAAGAGGAGTGCTGAATTAGAAAAGAAGAATGCTGACTTGGCTTCAAAGTTGTTGGAGGCAGAGAATAGGCTGCTCTGGCCGAGGGCAATGTGGAGTGTGCTATTAAATCTGCGGAGGAAGCCCGCAAGCAACTATCAGAAGCGGAGGCTGATATTCAGGGCTTCGGCGAGCTAATGATTGAATTCTTCGCACACATTATTCGTCGTCGAAACATTTCTTGGATCGAGGACTATCCATCCACTCTGGTTCAAGTATGGAATCAAATCGTTGAGTGGGAAAAAGAAGAACTTAAGGTCGATTCCCTCGATGAAGATAAACTGATGGAGAAATACTTGAGAGATGATGAACCGGAGCGTCTAGCTGAAGGGCGCCGCCTTATTGCTGAGGCCATGGAAGAAGAGAGACGGAAGTCTAAACAAAAAACCATTCTCAAAACTGGTTCCTCTTCTTCTGCACCTGCAACCTCCGAAGTAGAAGGGTATGATCCCGAAAATCCGGGAATTCCTCGAACAACTCTGCTATCCCCTATTCCTGAACTAACCCCAGAGGTAGTGGTCACCCCCGCTGATAAGTCTTCGGAAGGTATCGCTATCTTTTCTCCTCAATTTGCCAAAGCTATTTCTACCTTTCGCCACGTGATTGAACAATCGATGAGAGACCCTTTGTTTTCGCCTGAGTTGATAACCGTTGCTTCTCATTCTGTAGGTGTTGAATCATCCGAAAAGACAGATGTAGCTCAAGGAGCTGCCGCTGGGACAAAGCCCGCTGATAGGGCCAAAGAAGGGGAAGACAAGGCTGCTTCTATAGACTTGGGAGAAGGAAGTGAGCCAACTAAGGTCACCACTCCCCATGATGAAGAAATGATAGCAGCTTTAAAGGACGACGGAGGAGACGGGGGGCATGAAGAGGAACCGGAAGTTGCAATAACCGGGGAGTCGAAAAGTGCTGATGACGTTACCTTGGCTGCCATGAAGGCTGATCAAGACAAGCGCTTGCAATTAAAGGCCGAAGAACTAGACCCTGAGGTCCTCAAGCCCCTCGCAGTTGTGGATGCGGGATCAAGGTTAGTTGTTAAGCTCTCAACTAGAACTATTATAGAAGAACTTGCTAAAAAATCTTCTCTTGATTCCAGTGCCCCGCCCTCCGGGAAGAAGTCTACTGGCTCCAGTACCGCATCTTCAGGGAAAAAGAAATCAAAACGAATCTTGACTGAAGCCGAGAAGGAAGCGAAGGATGCGGAGAAAGCCACCAAGAAATCCAAGGCTCATTCCAAATCTAAATAGTGATTGCCCTGTATCTTTTTAGCATCTTTGTGAACCAATAATTGTTGCTACAAAAGCAGCTCCTGCACTTTCTTTTTTAGCTATCTCCCTGTACAAATTCATTCATTTGTAAATAAAAATAATTCACTTTTTGCAATGTTTATTTGTTAGTAGTTCTGCACTTATGTAAAAATGCATGTCTATAGTTATGAAACGAAGTTGTGGAGGGGGGAAATATGTGTATGCATACGTGTCCCCGGTTAATTCCCACAAATTATTTAATGCTTAATCAAGCAATCTGAATGCTCCCAATTCTCTGACGGGATAGCACTTCCTGCGTCGTCAGTACCTGTCGTTTTTTCTGGCATTTCTTTTATACTCTCTCTCTTTCTCTTGAGAGTTAGAGTTCGAGCTTAGTTATCTATTCATTCCCCGGTCTCTCAACGGGGAAAGATTTCTTTTTCAGCGCTCAGTCGGAGACGCTTTTATACTCTCTCTCTCTCTGGAGAGTTAGAGTTACGAGAAGAATCTCTTTTTCAGCGCTCAGTCAGAGACGCTTTTATACTCTCTCTCTCTGGAGAGTTACGAGAAGAATCTCTTTTTCAGCGCTCAGTCGGAGACGCTTTTATACTCTCTCTCTCTCTCTGGAGAGTTAGAGTTACGAATGTCGTTTTCTCATTCTTATATGTCTTATCTGTCTTCAACCTTTTTAAGCTGTGAGTTATCCTGTATCTTATAATCACAACAGAATAACTGATAAATGTATATACGTAATGCATAAAAGTAAATAACACACAATATTTTTATAGTGGTTCAGCTAAGTCGTAGCCTACATCCACTTTATAGTCCTTTATTCATATCGTCAGATTTTCCCAAGGCAAGTCGCGCCTTATTACAGAGTTCACAGGAAAAATAACAAAAAGTACAGCATTTCTAATCCAAATATCGCATTAAGTGTTGGGCATTCCATGCTCGAGGGACTTCTTCGCCATCTACGGTCGTTAACTTGAAGGTTCCTTTTTCAAGTTTCCGTTGGATGACAAAGGGTCCTTCCCATTTTGGGCCGAGGTGAGGAAGGGATGGAAAAACTCTCTTTAGCACCAAATCTCCTGGTTCAAAAGTTCTGAGGCGAACTTTTTTGTCATAATAGCGTGCCATCTGACGCCGATGTCTTGCTGCACACAAATCTGCTTCGTCCCTTTTCTCTTCGACTTCATCAAGAGACTCAAGTAAGAGCGCCCGATTCGTCATCGGGTCATAATAAGTCACCCTGTGGGAAGGAACTTCCAGTTCAACTGGAATTACTGCTTCTGAGCCAAAGGAGAGAGAGAAAGGGGTATGACCGGTGGCTGTCTTAAATGTTGTTCGATATGCCCACAAAGCTAGGGGCAATTTGTCAACCCATCTTGCCTTTGCACGCTCTAACTGTTTCTTGAGGATGGATTTTATAACTTTGTTTATTGCCTCTACTTGTCCATTCGATTGCGGATAGGCAACTGCAGTATATCGCTTGTCTATCTTATACTTCTGACAGAAATTTCTGAATTCAGTACTATCAAACTGGGTTCCGTTGTCAGTTATGATCGTCCTTGGAATCCCGAACCGGCATATAATATTTCTGACCACAAAACTTATCACCTTTCTTGTTGTGATCTTGGTCAAGGGCTCAGCTTCCACCCACTTCGTAAAATAGTCCACGACCACTATTGCATACTTAGCTCCTCCTTTAGCAATCGGTAAAACTCCAATGATATCAATTCCCCACGTGGCAAATGGCCAAGGACTCACCATTGATTTAAGTTGGGTCGACGGTGCCCTGGGGATTTTGGCGAATCTCTGGCACTTATCGCAGCGTCGTGAATAATCAGCTGCATCTTTATTGATCGTAGGCCAGAAGTATCCGTACCGCAATATTTTCTTTGCTAAAGTTTGACCTCCTGTATGATCTCCACACTCACCTTCGTGTACTTCTCTTAGTACACGCTTGATGTCGTCGTGTGCGATACATCGTAACAGGGGCATAGAAAATCCTTGCCGATAGAGAGTATCATCTTGTATGACATATCTGGTAGCTTTGCGAACTATAGCTCTTTTCTCACTCTTCTTTGATGGGAGTGTCCCATTCTTGAGGAAATTCTTAATTGGAGTCATCCACGACTCCTTCTCTGGTTCTGCTTCAAAGGTGAATTCAATTTCCATTGACTCAAAGCTTGGCGACTCCAACGTTTCAATTGGAATTATTTCAGTCTCCTCTGGATTGTCGGAACTAGCCAGCTTTGCTAGTCTACCCGCTTTCTGGTTTTCAATTCTGGGAATATGTGTTATGCTGTACCGATCTAAGCTATTCAATAGCTCTTTCACTTTCTTGAGGTAGGCGATAAGTCGAGGTCCTCGAGCCACGAATTCCTCTCGCACTTGAGAAACAACAATTTTAGAGTCACAAAATATGTCTATCATTTTTACTCCGAGGTCTTTAGCAAGCTTCAGCCCGGCGATCAGGGCTTCATATTCTGAGTCATTGTTAGTTGCCGAAAATTCTAATCGTAGGGCGTAATATAACGACCGTCCCTCGGGAGTGACTAAGACAATTCCAGCTCCGGACCTTCGGTCATTCTTGGCTCCATCTGTATATAGTTTCCACGGATTCATCTTTAGTTCGTCCTCGGATTTAACCACTCTGTCATTGATTATTTCCTCCTCTGGAATGGCGAATTCCGCAATAAAGTCTGCTAGAGCTTGCCCCCTGATTGACTTTCGTGGTTGAAAATTCAAATCAAACTGACTTAGTTCTATGTTCCATTTGATCAACCTTCCCGAGGCTTCGGGCCTCTGTAACACCTGCCTTAAAGGCTGGTCGGTGTATATGGTTATTGGATGGGCTTGGAAATAGCGACGAAGTTTTCGGGATGCGATCAGGAGGCTGTAAGCAAGCTTCTCAATTTTTGGGTAGTTGCGCTCTGCCGCTGCTAATTTCTTACTTACATAATACACCGGCCTTTGTACTTTGTCTTCTTCTCGAACCAGGGCTGTGCTGACAGCATGAGCCGAGACTGCCAAGTAAACAAATAATTCTTCGTGATCTACGGGCTTTGATAAAATAGGTGGTTTCTCTAGCATTTCCAATAGATTTTGAAAGGCCTCAACACAATCCGGAGTCCACTGGAAGTTCTTCTTTCCCCTTTTTATCAAATCAAAAAACGGAACACATTTATCTGTGGCTTTGGAGATGAATCTACTCAGCGCCGCTACTTTCCCTGCAAGACTTTGGACGTCTTTAATTCTCCTTGGTTCTTCGATGTTTCTAATCGCTGCTATCTGGCTAGGGTTGATTTCAATTCCTCGGGAACTCACAATGAAGCTAAGGAACTTTCCCGATGCCACTCCAAATGAGCATTTCAGAGGATTCAATTTCATCCGGTACTTTCGCAGGATACCAAACATTTCCGCCAAGTCTTGCGTATGGCTGGAGGAATGCTTTGATTTGACAAGCATATCATCCACATAAACTTCCATAGTTTTTCCTATTTGATCATAAAACATTCTGTTTACCCAGCGCTGATAAGTAGCTCCAGCGTTTTTTAATCCGAATGGCATTACAACATAACAATATAACCCCAAATTCGTAATGAAGCTCGTATGTTCTTAGTCTGGTACGTGCATAGGAATTTGGTTGTATCCAGAATATGCGTCCATGAAAGAGAGAAGTTCATGACCTGATGTCGAGTCTACAAGCTGGTCAATCCTGGGAAGTGGGAAACTGTCTTTCGGGCAAGCTTTATTTAAATCTGAAAAGTCAATGCAAGTCCGCCACTTTCCGTTTGGCTTCTTTACTAAGACGGGATTCGATATCCAGTCAGGATATGTCGAATCTCGAATAAATCCATTCTGCTTCAACTTCTCTACTTCCTCTTTGAGAGCAGCCGACCTCTCTGGGCCCAGCATGCGTCTCTTTTGCTTCACAGGCGGATGCTTCGGATTTACATTCAATTTGTGACTTATAATGGATGGTGATATCCCACACATGTCAGCATGGGTCCAGGCGAACACGTCTAAGTTTGCCTTCAAGAAGTCCGTTAGTTCTTTAGCTCGACATGGATCCAATTGAGAACCAATCTTCAAAACTTTTGTCGGATCAGTTTTATCAATGGGAATTTCCACTGTTGCTTCGTTAGGAGTTGCATTCTTAGCCTCTGGTTCCTCGTCTTTTCTGGGATCCAGGTCTTCAGGCGTTCCTTTGGGCAACTCCCTCGGGGTCAATCTCTCTAATTGCTATGCCGAGTCCCCCTTTGAGGGAGACGAGGCATCCTTACTCTCAACATTACATCCTTTCATCAACATCTTTAATTCGGCCACGTAGCAGGCCCGTCCAAAAACTTGATCCCCTCTCATTACTCCAGTTCCGGCTTCGGTTGGGAACTTAAGTAACAAGCACCAAGGGGCGATACAAACTCTGAATTCAGCAAGAGCAGGCCTCTCCAAAAATGCATTATAAGGTGAATCTACGTCCAGTACTACGAACTGGAGCATCCGCACTCTTCTACGTTCTCCTTGCCCCAGGGTCACGGGCAATTCTATATATCCCATGGGAGCTGTCGACGCCCCGTTGAAGCCTCTGATCCATCCTTCACAAGGCTTCAGATCTTCAGACTCAAGCTTCATCTGATCAAACGACTTCTTGAACAAAATATTAACGGAACTTCCGTTGTCTACTAATACCTTATGGACCAAGGCCGGCCCAATGGTGGTAGTAATAACCAACGGATCATTGGTGGGTGATTGTATCCCAGTATTGTCTCGGCTTCGAAATACCACGTCGTCAAACATGGTCTTCTGTTGTTTTATGGGGGTGACATCTTCCAAATCATCACCTTCATTCACGTCTAGATGCTTGGCAGCATTCACATATTGTTCCATTGACCTAAAACTTCGGATTGCCGGGTGAGGTCCGCCTACTATGGAGTTGATGACAATTCCTTTACCTTTCTGCTGTGCTGTAGGCTTGGGAGCAGGTAGGATCTGTTTTGGAGCCTGCTCTCCTTGCCCCCTGTCCCTCGGGGCAACCTTGTACTCATCCAACTTTCCTTCACGCAGCAGCTTCTCAATCACATCCCTCAAATGCCGACATTCATTGGTCGAATGTCCATGAGTTCCGTGAAACAAGAAAAATTTCCCTGTCGCCATTTCTCTCTCGGTCGAATCACGAGGTGGCGGTCTTTTGTACTGCAACACATTGTACGTATCCAGGTAAATATTTTCCAGGGTGTCGTTCAATGGTGTATAATTCTCGTAGTTCTGGAACCGGGGTCTTTTGTTAGGATCACTTCCCCTATTTCTGTTTCTTCTGTTACCGTTTAGATTACGATTATTGTTGTTGTTACCCGCGCTTCCAGCATTGTTGTTTCCACCCTTTTTTCCTACATTTACTTCAACCTTGCCAGAACTTTCCCCAGACTGCTTCACGGCGATATTACTCTGCACATTCTCCTTTGGAGCCATTTCAGACTTTCTCTTACGGTTTGCCCTGGCCTCCTGTCGTCTTAGATAAATGTCAGCTTTTTCATAGAATATCTCCCTTGTGGAGGGTGTTTTCCCAGAAAGGTAATCTCCAAACTCAGATTCAGGATCGACTCCTTCCTTCAATGCCATCAGGATAGTGGGCTCGTGCGGGTCACTGACCTCCGTCACAGCTTGATTAAATCGGTCAAGATATGCCCTTAAAGATTCTCCTGGCGCCTGTTTAATTCTCGATAATTCAATAACACTTTTGGACTTTCGGGCATGGAGACGGAACTGGTTCATGAAACGCTCGCTTAGTTCCTTGTAATTTGAAATCGAACGAGGAGGAAGTCGGGTAAACCAGAACAGTGCCACATCTTCTAAGTAGATTGGGAATGCTTTGCACTTCACTTCATCAGGGGCAGCAGCAGCATTCATGAGCCACGAATACCGCATCAAATGCTGTCCCGGATCAGTCCTTCCGTTGTACTTGTCCATCTGTGGCAAGTTAAAGCGTCGGGGAAATTGGAAGTCGAGGATATCGTCGGTGAACGGAGTATGGCTTCGCTCAATGCCATAATCTTCATTTGTATAATTCCGGCTCTCGGACATGATTTGACGAACCATTGCCTGTACATCAGCATTAGTTAGGGGCCGTTCAGGTTCTCTGGCCCTAGTATCTGAATTCCTTCTGGGCTCTTGTTCAGGAGATGCCCTTCTTCTTCGAGCTGCCTCTGCTCGATTCCGGTCCCTGCGCTCCCGGTCGATCTCGGGAGGAGGGGACTGGAGTCTTTGCCCCCGAGTGGGGTCATTGTTTCCTAATGCTCGTGCAATATCCTCACGAGATCCCAAAGATCCAAATGTCAGCTGCTCCATGTTCTGAGGTCGTTCGAGTGGCCTTCGTTCACGGGGCCGCTCTTCCTTGGAAGATGAAGATTGATCCACTGGTGTGTGACGAACCGGCGATGGAGTTCTTTGTCGACAGAGTTCACTAATCTCCCGACTCATGAGCCTCATATTTTCCTGCATCATGAGATTAGTGCGCTCGTGAACTTTCATAGCTTCCCTTGTGCTCTCAAGCATGTCAAGCAAGCGCGAGAAATCTCCTTGAGTGATGGGCGCAGATGGATTGACCTGATCACCAACCCTGGTAGCTAGAATTGGAGCATTCGTAGGGACTCGAGTAGAGGTTCCAGCTTCACCAAGCATCGGGTCGGGTCGGAGGTAAGAGGTCAGATCGGATCGGTGCTGGGGAGCCTGGTCGGATCGGTACGTGGCGAGCAGCTCAGGTCGGTTCAGATTGGGGGAATGCACTGCTTCAGAATCTCCTACCCGGATCGGATCGGAGCTCTCCCCCTGCTGTCGGTTCGGATTTCCTACATTGGTTCTTCCTGCTGCTGAACTCTGCCCCCGAGACCTTGTTACTACAGCATTTTGCTGATCTTCGCCAGCTCCATTTCCTCGAACAGACTGAACTTCCTTGCCTTTTCCTTTGGCCATGAGTCTTTGACAATCACTTCAACGAATGTAAAAAAGCAGAGAAACTTAAGGATTCACTTCTTTGAACTCAACGGTCCAAAAAGTAGAAAGAGATCCCGGAAAATAGAGAATTTAGATGAGGATTCTCAGTGAAAGCACCAAAATGTTAGACCCAAAAGTGGTTCTAACACCCAAATTGATTAAAAGCAAATAAGATGAGATAAAAATAAAAATGAACACACAGGATTTATAGTGGTTCGGCGAAGAGTTGCCTACGTCCACTGATCTTTCACTATATTCACTGATTCAGTTGTAAATACAATGTAATAGTCACTTGATTTCACTCACAACTCGCTTATATTCACTCAATAGATTAGAACAAATAATGAAAAGAGATTTGGATTTTCTGGGAGCAATGGAGTTCGGATTATGGAGGTGGTTGAATTCTCAAAGTGCTAAGAAAAGATCCTTCTCTTTGTCTCCAGACGGGGTATTTATAGGTGTGAATTTGCTTGAATCTTGATCCGGGTCGGGGCCACATGTCGTCCATCCCACTATCTTCGGGTTCGGATGAATTATTATGTTGACAACGCATCAAAGGAACGGACGTTACGAGTAGGAACTGGTCACAACTGGTCCGGATATCCAGGCGCTTTTGTAGGAGAATAACATGGAACATGGACTCGGGTCGGAGACGCACAGACAAGGGGTTCGGATCGGGATATCCGATCCGAACCGGATTGGCTTGGATGCAACGCTCTCTTCTTCTCTAATCTGCTCCGCTCCGATCCATTTTTGTGGCAAACAGGTGGCTTTCCGATCCAATTGAGATCATGTTGCCCTCCGATCCGATTAGATATACCTTACCAATTTCCTCAGCAGCAGTTCATCGATCCGAACAGAAAGCTCTATCCGACCCGAACCGATATGTTGCTCTGACCCGACCCGAACAACTGCAGTTATCCAATCTAGATTGTAGTGTCTTCTCCAATCCGAACCGAAGTCTTCTGATTAAAAATGCCCTTCAATGTCTGGTTTCTTGACCTTGTGTTGCCTAGTTCACAAAGTAGGCTAACAGTTATAGTAGGTAAAGTATTACTATATGTACCCCCACAATTCCTCAACTTAAAAGGAAATCTCAATTCGTAAAAATTAGCATCATTAGATTTTACTATATTATGTGTATTAAAATCACAAAATCTATCTACTTTGTTATTAACAGCATAGCCAATGAATAAACATTTGTATGCTCTACTTTCTAGTTTAATTCTCTTAGGGTGGGGTGCACAAACATATGTTAAACATCCTCAAGCTCTAAAATAGGGCACATTAAGTTTATAATTTCTCGTGATTTTAAAAAATAAAATTTTGGTTTTTGACTTAGGGATTTGATTTAACACAAAACATATAGTTAATAAAATCCCCTCCCACCAGCATGTAGATGTCCCAGAATTAAGTAAAATATAAACAACTAATTCAATTAAAGTTTTTCTTCCTTTCAGCTTTACCATTCATTTCAGGTGATTATAGTGTACTTCATTCATGTATTATTCCATGTGAATTGTAAATTTTAATCAACAAACTTGATTCATATTCAGTTCCTCTATCACTACGCAATCCTTTAACTTTCTTACAGAAGTTGTTTTTCAGTTTTAGTTATAAAAGATTTAAACATTTCAAATGCAACACTTTTATTTTCCATAAGGTATACATAAGTAAGTTCATAGCAATCATATGAATGTGATAAAGTAGCGATGTACATTTCTTGCCAAAGTGTCATCATACTCATATATATCAAAGTGAATTAAGTCTGGAGTTTCTGATTTTGTAGTTACATATTTATAAGGGTTTTATTTTTATTTTGCTTGATCGCAAAATTCATATTTTTTAGAATCATTTGATGACATTTCAGGGATTAAAGCTAAACTAGTCATATTCTTTATTATTCATTTATTCACATGACATAATCTAGAGCATTAGATATTAAGTCATAGATGATATAAGCAGAAATATGCATTTTATTACATTTAACATTCAATATAAACATCTCATTTTTTACATAACCTTTACTCACAAACATGCCACTTTTAGCTAATGGTATATAAATCAGCTCCAATAGTATCTGTAAACATAGTATTATTAAAAAGAAAACCCAAAATAAGATTCATTTTTATCTCTGGAGTGCGTATGACATCTTTTAGAATAATGGTATTCCTGGAAGTAAGTTTTAGCTTAACATTTTCAATCCCAACAACAACAGTGATGTGAGAATCTTCCTATAGTACTTTCTTCTCATTAACTTCCTTGTATGTTCTGAATATAGCACGGTAATAGCAGTTATAACATGTAGTGCCAGTGTAACACCCCGTATTCTCTGAGAATATTAAATAACAAATTAAAGAATAATAAATTTCAAATGTAAGAATTAAGGGAAACAGGTTACGCCATTGCGTTCATCTCGAAATTCTGCTTGGAATAGAGTCCAAGTTTTCGAAAATCGGACTTCATATGAAGAAGTTATGGACCTCAGAACTTTCAGAAAATTATATAGAACAATTCAGGACATTAAATACCAAGGCAGGTTGACCTGGGGGTCGACCTCCCTATATACAAGTCGACATGGGGGTCGACCTACCCCTCGGGAAGATCTGAAAACTGATGTGCTCTGACTCCCTGCTGAGTCATTAGGGTTGATTTGGCTGTTTTATCTTGCCCGGATGGTCTTGATCGCTTCTATGTTGATCTGACGGCTCTAAATTAATCAAAATTTCTATATAAGCAACCTAAATCTAAACCTTAAACCACACAAAAATATTCTTAGAGCCATCATACCGTCAATGGTGAACCTAAAATAGCCGTCGTCTCTTTCAACTCAAAGGCAAGATAGAAGCTACGTCAAAATCAAATCTAATTCAACTAAGAGAATTCAATGATCTACATCAAAGGCGAGCAATTCAGTTTTAGAATATAGATCCCAGAACTCAAGAATTCCTTTTTAGTTGTAAGTGTAGTTATCTTTCAGATGTGAATAAATTAAAGACATGTTTGTAATGAATTGTAAAATGGAATTGTACCAAGTGTATGTGATGCTGATTCGTGTCTATTCATGTCTATTCTATCATATATGCCTATGAAATATTGTGGTCTATTGAACCTATCATGTTATGTGGAAATTGGTGAATAAACCTATGATGTTGTATAGGAATTTGAGAATGAAATTATCCTATGTAAGTTAATGATATTATGATACATACAAGTTTTAGACTAAGTCATGTCATTTATGCCTGATTGTTTAGATCCATTATGCATACATGTTCAGATCTACGACCTTATATGTTTAGATCTACAACTTTATATGTTAGATCCATGTGCCTTTATGTTAGATCTATGTTAACTTGATTCAACCCCTATGCAATTTCACCACTACATGCCAAGTTTAATTTGTATAGTTTTATGTAAATTCACATGCTTATGGTTCATGTTGCATAGATCTAATTTACAAGTTCATAATTAAAAGTATATTGTTCTATGTCAAAATTCATGTGACACATGTGTAGTTAGATCCGTACTCTTGTATAATGTTGGAATATTGCATAGTTCCTCTTTTCCCCTTTTTGTTTTATAAGTTAGGCTAAAATACAGAGCCTAACATCCTATGTAATTTTGCGAACGTACAACAGGGGTAACGTTGGGGAAAACTTGAAATTACATGTTATCGGCATGTTTGGCATAATCATGATAAATGGCATGAAAATGTTATAACTTTTATACCTAAAAATTATGATCTTGATTTTGAGGGAAAGTGGGCCACGACAATAAATTGTTGACAAATTTACATATAAGCATAAAAGGATAAATATGTAAATTTAGAAAAGACGAATATGCCTAACCCGAGGTTAGACTGAGTTATGGTGTAAAACTGCCCGGAACCGACCGGCACATCCAGTGACCACAACAATACCTGTCTAATGTGGGTGGTTAGTGCATTGAGCCCAAAAAGGACCCGAGGTTAGACTGAGTAGTCTGAGTTGTGGTGTAAAACTGCCCGAAACCGACTGGCACATCCAGTGACCACAACAATACCTGTCTAATGTGGGTGGTTAGTGCATTGAGCCCAAAAAGGACCCGAGGTTAGACTGAGTTGTGGTGTAAAACTGCCTGGAACTGACCGGCACATCCAGTGACCACAACAATACCTGTCTAATGTGGGTGGTTAGTGCATTGAGCCCAAAATGGACCCGAGATTAGACTGAGTTGTGGTGTAAAACTTCCCGGAACCGACCGGCACATCCAGTGACCACAACAATACCTGTCTAATGTGAGTGGTTGGTGCTTTAATAAAGCTAAGTCAAGATTGGTAGGGTTAAGTCAATTAAGGAAACACTTAACCAATTCAACATGTTAACTAAACTGATGGGTGAGGTTAAGTAAATTTAGAAAACTTAACCATTATAACATGCTAATTAGACAAGTGGGTGAGGTTAAGTAAATTTAGAACACTTAACCTTTATAACATGTTAATTAGACAAGTGGGTGAGGTTAAGTAAATTTAGAAACACATAACCAATATAACAAGATGAATGATTAGGGTTAAGTTAATAGGAAACACTTAACCAGTATAGCATGATGAATGGGTAGGGTTAAGTAACAAGAAACACTTAACCAATATTACTTGATTTGTGGAAAGGTTAAGTTAAAATAAGAGGGCAACGCTTAACCAATATAACTTGATTTATGGAAAGGTTAAGTTAAACTAAGAGGGCAACGCTTAACCAATATAACTTGATTTATGGAAAGGTTAAGTTAAAATAAGAGGGCAACACTTAACCAATATAACTTGATTTATGGGAAGGTTAAGTTAAAATAAGAGGGAAACACTTAACCAATATAACTTGATTTGTAGTAGGGTTAAGTTAACACAAGAAGGCAACACTTAACCAAAGTAACATGACACGTAGGTGGGTTAAGTTAACTTGAATTGACCGATGATACATAACCAATACAACAGGATGAATACGTGGGGTTAAGTTAACACTTGACCAATATAACTTGATGAACGAACGGGGTTAAGTTAATGGGAAATTCTTAACCGATCTAACATGATAAGTAAGAAGGGTCAAGTTAATAAGAAACGCTTAACCAACATGACATGATGAATGAGTGGGTTAAGTTAACCTGAATGGACAACACTTAACCAATATGACGTAACGTATGGGAGGGTTAAGTACATATCGGATTGGTGGGTAATATTAGTAGATATAGACACACAAAACTTAACCATTAAATAAACTTGCTTGAATCAGTGGAAGGGTTAAGTACTATCGAGTTGGTGGGTAATATTAGTAAATATAGGCCCACAAACTTAACTGTTAAGTAAACATGCTAGAATCGGTGGGAGGGTTAAGTATATCTCGTATAGGTGGGTAATATTTGTGTATATAGGCCCACAAACTTAACCAATAAGAAACCCTAGTAACGGGGACCCATTTCAGTAGTAACCCACATAGATGTATCATGGTACCCCGAAACTAGGCAGGGTGGGGCACGATTACTGGGCTGATTATAAGCGGCCAAAACTGCGGCAGGGGGTACGTCAGTGTAGGTTCCGACGGTTTACGGGCGTGCACGTACTCCGGAGTGGGAAAAAGCAGGCACTGGGTACCAGTAGTTATACGCTGTGCATCTTGAATCATGTTGGGTTGCTATCATAAGGATTGATACACCTTATGGTGGGACCAGCACAGGGTATCTACATGCAAGAGAGGACCGATTGACATAGACAAATGGAACATGAATACAAGTAGGGAGCCGGTCGATAGTGTAGTAAGGGTACATCTAACATGTTCATTGCAATTAGGCTGGTTTAGGTGGAATCCTCACGATAGATGTACACCTGAAGGCTACCACAATTACGGGGATTGGGATCACATTGTAATATTACCATTTTATACAGATTACTAGTTGTGGCACTAGTTAGGTGGTGCAGAGATATAGAAATCAAATCAATAGAGTAGTAGCGAAGCAGAGAAAAAGGAGTGCATTCAGTTCACCTTGCACTTATCTTGTCTTTAGTTACCATGTTTTTATGGTATTGTCCTATTTTCAGTTTATTCATGTCATGATCCTTTATCTTGTTTGCATGCTGAAAGATCACTGGACTTACCAGACTTATGTCTGACCTAGTTTGTTTTTCGCCTCTTTTCTTCCGTTTCCTCCCCCCCCTTAAGGTAATCAGGGAGGGAATAGCTCAGCTTAGCCTGGACCTCTTCTCTTTCCGAGCTTGAAGATAAGTTGATGTATTGCTCTGAACTCTCTTTCCCACTGCTATGGTTGGCTTATGCTTTATTGGGGAATATCATTGTTATTTTGTGCTTCTTTTACACTTGGAAGTGATTAAATCAAGACAGAAGTTCTATGTATTGCTTTTAAGTATGATTTGAGAAAATTGTTGTAAAAGCTTGACTGATTTAAGTTGTTAATAAAATGACTTTATTTTCCGCTGCTTTATTGGTCTGTCTTGTAATTTATCTGCATCTTTTACCTAAAATGCTCCACCAAAGTTAAGGCATTCCCTTTATGAGTGACCTTAACAGAGGTGGGGTGTTTCACTTGGTATCAGAGCTGAAGGTTACCGGATCAGATAAAAGATTTGAAAAATTATTTTCAAAACGGTTTTAAAAGAAGCATTTTCTAAAGAAAAGTTTTGTTTTAAAGGCATATTCCCCAAGGCCATATGCAGTATCTTTTGATCCTCTGTTTAAATCCTCGTTTCCTTCTTTCCTGAGTCTCCGGGGCTCCTGGCTTTCTGGGAGGTAACCTCATCGCTGCATGGTTCCGTAGGCTTGGTGAAACTACGACACTTGTCAAAGGGCAAATAAGTGCCCAACTTCCATCTATAACCACTATAATTTCACCTGCGGTAATTTTCTTTTGAGCTTTATAGGATTTTCCGTGCGATGGAGGCAGCTTTCAAGAGACCTGTCAACAAATTACACAAGGATGGCAAAGATGAGAATGTGGGAGTTTGGCTAAGGAGCACAACACAAGGATGAAGAACTCATGGATATAGGCTTGGTTCACAAAGGAGGGGTGGAAAGAATAGTAAAACCTAAAACAAGAGGAAGTATCTTTATTTTGGTATAACGGGTCGTATAATTTAGGGCAAGGGAAATAACAAAAGACAGAATTTTCCGGAAGGCAAGTGCATGCTCTCACCGCCAGCATACCTGAGAGAGAGGCAGTAAGATTTCTGTTGAAAGAGTTTTTCCCTTTGATCATCCTGTTAGTACACCTTCTGATTTTAGCACTTCGCATTCATATATATCTGCTTCCATAGGTTCTCTGCACCTTAGTACTTGTATAATAGAGGATCCCATTATTGTCTCAAATCCAGTTTGTGGTTCGGCTCATTTATCTTTGGTTTGTAAGGATTTGAGATGCTTATGTTTCCGGTTTTCATAGGCTATGGGTTGATTCTAGGCATGGATTGGTTAGCTAGTAATTGTGAAACGAGGGTAGTTAGACTTTCGACTTGCCTCGGGAATACACTCGAAATTTCATGTGATCCTAAGGGATCAGTTTGTCTTAGCTACTTAGAATCACTTTTTGTATTTATCGACGATTTTCGATCCATTGGAGTAGTCCATGAGTACGCAGATGTTTTTGATTAGGTTAGAGGTTTTCCCCCTAAAACTCGAAATAGACTTCCGCATATATCTAGTTGACAATGCAAAGCCAGTTATGCGATCAACGATAGTTTTGGAACAAGATTGTCGAGGATAGACAGAGTCGGTTAAGTGCTCAATTGTTTGGTTATTTTGCTAGTATCATCTCACATAAATCGTCCAAATTCGGAGGAGGTATTCCTTGGGTGCTTGTCTGATATTGGTTTAGGCCTTTGGGGCTTGTACTTGAGGGATGCCGAGTTCAACTAGGATGGTTTGCGTGAGAAATAAATGGTTGTGGCAGGCTCCCTAAGTAAGACTGACCTTAAGAGTACATAGTAACCTTTAGCTTTAGACCCTCAGACTTGTGACATGATGGATAAGCTAATCATCTTAGTATATACACTTGGTATCATGGTTAACATCTGTTTATCTTGGAAAGATAGTTCGACAACATTGGATACCCTCTAGCATAGTAAGTGATCGAGGTCCTATCTTTACTAGTAGGGTTTTGGAAATGGAGGTCAAGAAGCTTCGCAAACATGAAGTTAAAATAGATAAGGTACAGTGGAGTGAAGCTCAAGAAGATGCGACTTAGAAGACTAAAGACTAGATACGCGCATCATACCCTTTTTAAGGGTATACCTTGATTCCTCTTTTTCTGTAAAGTTTATTTGCATGATAGTCTTTATCTTTTAAGTATATCCTCTTGGTCCCATTCTCGATCCTTAGAAGCCAATGGATGTAAACATGTGTTTGAGACATGTTATGTTTGGAGGATGCAAGTGGTTGCTAGTGGTTGCTCGTGGATGCATATACACACATTAGGCACTAGATCGGCTCAGTCACTTTCATATTGCATATGCATGAGTGAATTATTTGTACATGATTGAAACTTGATGTGTTATCATATGGATGCTGCATTTGTATGAATGATTGTGCACTCATGTAGAAAGTACAACTAGGGATGATTGCATACATGATGGACTCATGGCACTGACATAATTCGCATTAAGGAGGTCAACTGAATCAGTAGACCGCCTGATTTTGCATTAAATAAGGACATGTACACAAACTATGCATATGATCATGAAAGAATTAGAAATCTTTTTAAGGACAATGGATTCCTGTGTTTGATGGTTGAGTAGATGGATGATTGGATGGTATGATATACATTCTTCTTAACTTGAAGATTTCGGGGACGAAATCCTTTAAGGAGGCAGAATGTAACACCCCGTATTTTCTAAGAATATTAAATAACAAATTAAAGAATAATTAATTTCAAATGTAAGAATTAAGGGAAACGGGTTACGCCATTGCGTTCGTCTCGAAATTCTGCTTGGAATAGAGTCCAAGTTTTCGAAAATCGGACTTCATACGAAGAAGTTATGGCCCTCGGAACTTTCAGAAAATTATATAGAACAATTCAGAAAATTAAATACCAAGGTAGGTCGACCTGGGGGTTGACCTCCCTATATACAGGTCGACCTGGGAGTCGACCAGGGGGTCGACCTCCTTATATACAAGTCGACCTGGAGATCGACCTACCAACTCGGGAAGAACTGAAAACTGATGTGTTCTGACTCCTTGCTGAGTCATTAGGGCTGATTTGGCTATTTTATCTTGTCTGAATGGTCTTGATCGCTTCTAGGTTGATCTGACGGCTCTAAATTAATCAAACTTTTATATAAGCAAGCTAAATCAAAACCCTAAGCCACACAAAAATATTCCTAGAGTCGTCATACCATCAATGGTGAACCTAGAATAGCCGTCATCTCTTTCAACTCAAAGGCAAGATAGAAGCTACATCAAAATCAAATCTAATCTAATTCAACTAAGAGAATTCAATGATCTACATCAAAGGCGAGCAATTCAGTTTCAGAATACAGATAAGTAGCCATGCACTGATAACGTAGTCCTGCTACCATCACCTTGCCCCTCGAGTCGAAATGACTCTACTGCACTGATAAGTAGCCCATCATTCATTTTCTTTTTTTAGTGGTGAATCGAAGCTATGAACGTCGACAACTCCTTAGCACACGTCCCGCAGCAAAGTCCAACCATGAAGTGAACACATCGGTTCCCAACTGGATCCTGAGCTCTAACTTCCCATATTGGACTACCTTTGCATCTCGGGTTATTGGTCAATAATGGGTCGGGTCGGGTTCTTCCTCAAGCCGTCGGTTCGGGTCGGGTGTCCTCCATTGGGTCGGGTCGGGTCTTCTTCTGGTACGGGTCGGGTCGGGTGTTTCTCCTCGGGTTGGGTCGGGTGCCTCACTTCGGGTCGGGTGCCATCTCCCCTCCAGTTCGTGCTTCCGCTCCGATCCGCCTCTTCATCCTTCACGTGCTCCGATCCATCCTCCTCTATCCGCTCCAATCCCTCCTCCTTAATCCGATCCGATCCCAGTTCAGTTAGCGTGGCCTTCCTTTTTGCCAATTTTCTCTAGTGTCAGGTTCCGATCCGATTGAGTCCCTTGCCCAGTTCAACATATCCGATCCGAGCCCCCATATCCGATCCGAAACCTGCACTACTTTCTGAAATTGTTCCAGCAAGTGTTTACGCCATTAGACGACGTTTTCGACCATTCTAACTATTGAAATCAATCGCAAAGCATTTCATACAGTCATAGCAACATGCATAGTCAACCACAAACATCAAAACATCAAAATGATAGGTTAAAATGGATCAAACATACCCCAAAACCCCATATTTCCCCTTAAGCATGTTTAGGTGAAACTAATGATAGGATTAGCAAAACTTAACCAAATTAACCCAAATTCATATCAGAGGTCTAAAACATCATTTAGGAATTTATGAACATTTTTCTCGAATTTTATCATGCTTAAATTCGCTAATTAACACTAATTACCCTTAACTAGCCATAATTAGTGTAAAACTATGCAAATCACTCACCTTAGCCAAAAATAAACTAAGATCTGAAATGAATCTCTGATTTGATGCAAATCCCAATACTAAACAGCAGCTCCAATGTTAATTTGGTGTAGATCTCCCTTGATTAGATGTTGCTAAGCTTAATCCTTGACCAAAAGATGATTTGGAGGTGATTTAGAAGTTGGAGGCCATTTTTAGGGTTTCTTGGTGATAAGTGGAGGCTAGAAAACTGAAATGGAATGATTCTCCATCTCATTTCAGCCTTCCCATAACCCCAATCCCGAAATGGGTTATGGGCCTACTCACTAATCACCCGATTTGGCCCGATTAAGCAGTCTTTCACCCTCCAAACCTTATTTCAGCCATATCTCCCAAACGGTAAGTCCGTTTGGCTATTATGACCACTCTACGGAAAGGTAAACCATCAAAGGAATCCAATGGGGGTGGTTTCAGGTCAAAATTCCTTTACAATCAAAAGTTATGGCCAAAGCAAGATCAACTAGGGGCAAAATGGTCATTTAAAAATCGACAAAAATCATAAGCATGGGAAATGACTCTAATGGATGTTTCCCAAAGTTACATGACTATACAACTTCATATGGGAAAGAAATAAATATTCTACGATCCTCCGATGCGTAGAATACGGGTCGTTACACTCTCTCCTCCCCCCCCCCCCCCTTAAGAAATTTCGCCCTCGAAATTCCCTAACCAAAACACACATAAAGGTCCCGCATGCCTATCAATCATAAAACAACAATCAAACATGCAAACAAGCAAAACAAGTCTACCGTAGCATGCGGAAAACTAAATTGAAAAGTAAATCTTACCAGGCAAAGAGTTTTGGATATGCCTTCCTAATGCTCTCCTCTGTCTCCCAAGTACAATCATTCTCGTCCTCGCCCCACTGAACCTTGACTAGCTTCACCGCCTTCCTTCGAAGTTGCTTCGTATCGTGCCCCACAATACGAATCAGCTTGCGGTTCCCAACCGCCTCGGGTTCTACTTTGAAGTCCTCTAACTGATCAGGTGAGATAGTCATATCTGAGTCGTGAACGAACTTCCTTAGTTGGGAAACATGAAATACATTGTGAACTCCCGCCATTTTCTCTGGTAAGCCAACTCTATATGCCAAATTCCCGACTAGTTCAAGAACAGGGAATGGGCCAACAAATCTTGGTGCCAACTTGCCTCTCCTGCCAAATCGAATCACGCTCTTTAACGGAGAGATCTTGACAAACACTAAGTCACCAACGAAGAATTTCAAGTCTCTTCTCCTCTTATCAGCATAACTCTTCTGCCTATCTTGGGGAGCTTTCATTCGTTACTGAATGATCTTAATTTTATCCGAAGTTTCTCTCACCACATCTGGTCCAAGCACAAACTTCTCGCCAATCTCTATCCAACATGATGGTGAGTTGCACGGTCTTCCGTACAAAGCTTCAAACGGAGCCATACCGATACTGGATTGGTAGCTATTATTATATGCAAACTCTACTAGATGCAAATGGTCATCCCACGATCCACCAAAATCCAATATACAAGCTCTCAAGAGATCTTCCAATATACGATTCACCCTCTCCGTCTGACCGTCGGTCTGAGGATGATATGCGGTACTGAGATGTAATCCTGACCCTAAAGCCTCTTGTAAGCTCTTCCAAAACTCACTAGTGAACAACGGGTCTCGGTCACTCACAATGCTTTTGGGTACTCCATGAAATCTCACTACCACTTCAAATACAATTCTTCCAACTTGGCTGCCGTCCTGGTCGATTTGACTGGTATAAATCTTGCACTCTTAGTCAATCGATCCACAATTACCCAAATGCTATCATATCCCGGTCTAGTCCTTGGTAAGCCATCGATGAAATCCATCGAGACTTGTTCCCATTTCCATTCGGGAATTTCTAATGGTTGCAATAAACCACAAGGCTTCTTTTGCTCGGCTTTAACTAGCTGGCAATTCATGCATTTGGATATAAACTTCCCAACGTCTCTTTTCATCCCTTCCGAGTAGTAGGTTTGCTTCATGTCTCGATACGTTTTATTACCACCGGGATGTATAGTCAGTTTTGAGTGATGACATTCTCTAAGCACTTCATCTCTCAAACCATTCACGTTAGGTACAACTAGTCTTCCATTCTTTCTAAGCCACCCATCTCGATCAAGCCCATACGCATTCATCTCCTCACCGTCGATGTCCATCTCTAACTTGGAGATGATTTCCAATAGATTAGGATCGTTCCTCTGGCTGGAACCAATCCTCTCTATCACAGTGGGTCTGATCATCAAACTAGCTAGCATGACTGGATCCAATTCGCACCTTGGTCTGAAATCAAACCCCGCAACATACTTCAGTTGCTTCCACTCAAGAAACATAGCCCCTAAACTGGCATGTCTCCTACTCAAGGCATCGGCTACCGCATTACCTTTCCCAGGTGTGTATGCGATATCAAAATCATACGAAGCCAAGAACTCTAACCATCTCTACTGACGGAGATTTAGATCTTTCTGAGAGAAAAGATACTTTAACGATTTATGATCGGTAAACAACTCAAATCTTTCTCCCAAGAGATAGTGTCTCCACATCTTCAGCGCAAACACGATCGCTGCTAATTCCAAATCATGGGTAGGATACTTCTTCTCATGCGGCTTTAGTTGTCGACTAGCATAAGCTACAACCCTACCTCCTTGCATCAATACAGCACCCAGTCCGGTACCACAAGCATCCGTGTATACCATCATCTCTTCATTCCCCTTAGGAATGACTAACACTGGCGCACGCGTCAACTTCTCCTTTAGACTCTTGAAGGCATCCTCACACACTTCGTCCTAGACGAAGGACTGATTCTTCTTAGTCAACTGAGTCAACGGTGCTGCTATCTTGGAGAAGTCCTGGGTAAACTTACGATAATATCCAGCTAAACCCAAGAAACTTCTTACATCCGTTACATTCTTGGGCGTAGGCCAATCCTGTACCGTAGCCACCTTTGCAGGGTCCACGGCAATACCACTCTCGGAAACAACATGACCCAAGAATCTCACTTCCCTTCTCCAAAAATGACACTTAGAGAATTTCGCTTTCAATTGGTGTTTCCTCAACACCTCCATCACTATCCTCAAGTGCCCCTTGTGTTCCTCCTCTGTCCTTGAGTAAACAAGGATATCATCCACGAACACAAGAACAAACTTATTCAACTGATCTCTGATTACTCGATTCATAAGATCCACAAAGTGGGCTGGTGCATTGGTCAACCCAAACGGCATGACCAACCACTCATAAAATCCAGACGGCGTCCTAAATGCCGTTTTCGGAACACTCTCATCTGCTACTCGAAGATGATGAAATCCTGTCGTGAGGCCTAACTGGGAGAACACTCTTTGTCCTTCCAGTTGATCAAACAAATCATCTATCCGCGGTAGAGGATACTTATTCTTCCTCGTTACCTTATTCAACTCGCGATAATCCACACACAAATGAAGGGAACCATCTACCTTAGTGGCAAACACAACTGGTGCTCCCCACTCGGAGACACTCCTCCTAATAAATCCCTTCTTCAAAAGATTGCTAACTTGCACCCCGAGCTCTCGCTGCTCCCTTGGTGCCATACGACGAAGTGGCATCACTATAGGTCTCGCATCTTTCACTAAATCAATACGGAACTCAATCTCTCGGTGTGGTGGAAGTCCGGTCACCTCCTCAAAGACGTCCGAATACTGGCCAACCACGGGCACATCTGACAACTCATCCTGCGGGATGTCGAGGGAATTTACAAAACTAGCCATAACCCCATCACTAGGTAGACTACCAAACACTACCCTCCGCCCATCATCCGCCCTCACTGTCACCAAAAACCCTCACAGTCTACCACCACCCTGTATCTTTGGAGCCAATC
The DNA here is from genome assembly GCA_030737875.1 of Allium sativum. Lineage (NCBI taxonomy): Eukaryota > Viridiplantae > Streptophyta > Magnoliopsida > Asparagales > Amaryllidaceae > Allium > Allium sativum. Next base: position 990,871,194 of record CM060912.1, on the reverse strand, counting down.
GACTCCCAATATGATGCCATACCCAGTAAAGCCCAAAACAAAGCAATCACAAACAAACATACATCCATGATTCGATAAGACCAAATTCCTGCAAATCATACTAAGGCTAGTCGAACCACCAATCGGGTTCGTCACAACCAATGGTCTATCGACTATCACGGGTTCCAGTCCCAACCTATCTACCAGGTCACTAGATATGAAGGAATGGGAAGCCCCAGTATCAAACAAAACTCAAACTGGTACATCATAAATAGAAAGCATACCTTGGATAACAACATTCTTTCCTTTCTCCATCGCAGTTGGGGCATTCGACGAAGAAGGAACAACATCAATAGCATATGCTTTCACAATCTGTTTCTCCTTAAGAGGTTGCAGACACTTATCCTTGAAATGTCCCATTTGACCACAGTTGAAGCACTTCTTATCCGCTGGCTTGGCCCGACAATCTTTAGCATAATGGCCCTTCTTACTACAGCTGAAGCACTCAACATCCTTCTTGCTCTTTTTCTGACCACCTTTAGATTGGTCCTGCTTCCTCTTATTCTGAGAGTTATTCTTGCCTCCACCACCTACTTGCGGCTTTGGCCCTTCTGCAGATGCAGCCTCAGTCTTTGACTTAGGTAAAGACTCTCTGATCTCAAAGCTTTCCCCACAATTGATTCAAAAGTCTCATCGATGTGGTTGATAAGCCTTTCCCCCAAGTATTCATCCAAACCAGTAATGAACTTCTCATTCTTCTTCTCAGGAGTATCGATAAGAGACAGTCCATACTTTGACAAGGTGTCGAACTCAGCAATATAATCAGAAATTGCCCTCCCATTCTGCTTGAGTTCCAAGAATCTCTTGAACAACACTGACTTCTGGGCAGCTGGAATAAACTTCTCGCTAAAGCGAGCCTTGAACTGGACCCAAGTAACCTGATCCTCTGGAGTAGCTGTTCTAATGGCATTCCACCAATTCATCACTCGCCCTTGCAGCTGACGAGACGCTAGCCTTCTCTTCATCGCATCCTCAAGACCCAAGTCATCAAAGATATGATCACAGCTATCCATCCAGTCTTGAACATCTGTGGCCGACTCCGTCCCATGGAACGGCTTTCCACCAAGGTTAGTGTAATCCTTGCACAACTTGGCGAAGTCGACCCTAGGCGCCTGCACTACTGGGCCAACACCAACTCCGGGATTGGGAACTGCCCCTTGCACTTCTCTAAGCATGTCTCTCATGAGGTCAGTAAATATCGCTCTCATGTCAGCGACATTCCCATGGTTGGTCCCTCTACCAGCACCCCTCGTGTCTCGGCTCATCGTCAATCTGAGAAAGGGAAACGATCAACAACCCCATAGTGGTGCTAGTGCAGTGCGACTTCATTCTTATACTACTAATAGTATATATATATATATATATAGCTTTTGAAAAAAAAAGTAATCACAAATACACGCTCTCATATACGTACTATCTCTCCCTAGTGTCTTTCCCTAGGTTAACTACGCAACCTAGAGCTCTGATACCAAGTGTGACGGCCCGCCCCGCACCAACCGACACTTACTCCAAAAGTGCGTTGTACATATGTCCAGTTGGCACGGAATGGTCGTCAGAAGGAAAAGGAAGAAGGAAATGAACTAATCAAGAACCTGTAGAATGTCTCACAGTGCATAGAATAAAATATAATAGTAATAATATACTTGACATAAAACAGGTGAGACAGTGCATAAGCTAAAAACCAGAACTAAACATCATAGCAGCGGAAATCCAAAATATAGCTTATTACAACTTTTCAACTATCTCAAAACAAAAGCAAGATAAAGGAGGTACACTAATAATGCCCAAGTAGCGACCACCAACGACACAGGGAGAATGTGTGTGTGTGTGTGTGTGTGTGTGTGTGTATATATATATATATATATATATATATATATATATATCATACGTGGAAGCCTCCTGCCCGCCTCCGAATCAGCTACTCGCGCATCACCAGTTAACCTGTCTCTAGTCTGCTCGTGTGAGCACCCAGAGTAATAAGAGGAGACATAAAACTCTGGGTTAGACATAAAGCCAGGTATGAGCGATAAGCATCTAAAGTGAACAATAACAGGTAGACTAGAACATACCTGAACCTGGACCTGCAACCAAAGAGTTAGCACTACATACTGTACAACACTCTAAGGTGCCATATCAAACAGTATTAAGGTACGGAGGTGGGGGAGGTGTGCATGTCATAGTGATGGCAAACAATCAAACATAGCATCCATCCTCACATCTCTCACTCAGTGCGTAAAGCATACGATATTCACCACTTCGATCACCCACCCTTGCTACGATCACTTTGCCCCATGAAGTCATAAATGGCTTCACTGCACTGATAACGGAGCCACTAATCCTTCGCTATGTCCAATTGCCCCATGGAGTTATTCACCCCATCTGCGCTGGCTCATAGCCTTACCAATCCTTACTATGTCCACTTGCCCCCATGGAGTTATTCACCCCATCTGCGCTGGCTCATAGTCTTACCAATCCTTACTATGTCCACTTGCCCCATGGAGTTATTCACCCCATCTGCGCTGGCTCATAGTCTTACTACGCATCACCTTACCCCTCAAGTCATAATGACTCTACTGCACTGATAACGTAGTCCTGCTACCATCACCTTGCCCCTCGAGTCGCAATGACTCTACTGCACTGATAAGTAGCCCAGCATTCATTTTTTTTAGTGGTGAATCGAAGCTATGAACGTCGACAACTCCTTAGCACACGTCCCGCAGCAAAGTCCAACCATGAAGTGAACTCATCGGTTCCCAACTGGATCCTGAGCCCTAACTTCCCATATTGGACTACCTTTGCATCTCGGGTTATTGGTCAATACTGGGTCGGGTCGGATTCTTCCTCAAGCCGTCGGTTCGGGTCGGGTGTCCTCCATTGGGTCGGGTCGGGTCTTCTTTTGGTACGGGTCGGGTCGGGTGTTTCTCCTTGGGTCGGGTCGGGTGCCTCACTTCGGGTCAGGTCGGGTGCCATCTCCCCTCCAGTTCGTGCTTTCGCTCCGATCTGCCTCCTCATCCTTCACGTGCTCCGATCCGATCCATCCTCCTCTATCCGCTCTGATCCCTCCTCCTTAATCCGATCCGATCCCAGTTCAGTTAGCATGGCCTTCCTTTTTGCCAATTTTCTCCAGTGTCAGGTTCCGATCTGATTGAGTCCCTTGCCCAGTTCAACATATCCAATCCGAGCCCCCATATCCGATCCGATCCGAAACCTGCACTGCTTTCTGAAATTGTTCCAGCAAGTGTTTATGCCATTCGACGATGTTTTCGACCATTCTAACTATTGAAATCAATCACAAAGCATTTCATACAGTCATAGCAACATGCATAATCAAACACAAACATCAAAACATCAATATGATAGGTTAAAATGGATCAAACATACCCCAAAACCCCATATTTCCCCTTAAGCATGTTTAGGTGAAACTAATGATAGGATTAGCAAAACTTAACCAAATTAACCCAAATTCATATCAGAGGTCTAAAACATCATTTAGGAATTTATGAACATTTTTCCCGAATTTTATCATGCTTAAATTCGCTAATTAACACTAATTACCCTTAACTAGCCATAATTAGTGTAAAACTATGCAAATCACTCACCTTAGCCACAAATAAACTAAGATCTGAAATGAATCTCTGATTTGATGTAAATCCCAATACTAAACAGCAGCTCCAATGTTAATTTGGTGTAAATCTCCCTTGATTAGATGTTGCTAAGCTTAATCCTTGACCAAAAGATGATATGGAGGTGATTTAGAAGTTGGAGGCCATTTTTAGGGTTTTTTGGTGATAAGTAGAGGCTAGAAAACTGAAATGGAATGATTCTCCATCTCATTTCAGCCTTCCCATAACCCCAATCCCGAAATGGGTTATGGGCCTACTCACTAATCACCCGATTTGGCCCGGTTAAGCAGTCTTTCACCCTCCAAACCTTATTTCAGCCATATCTCCCAAACGGTAAGTCCGTTTGGCTATTATGACCACTCTACGGAAAGGTAAACCATCAAACGAATCCAATGGGAGTGGTTTCAGTCAAAATTCCTTTCCAATCAAAAGTTATGGCCAAAACAAGATCAACTAGGGGCAAAATGGTCATTTAAAAATCGACAAAAATCATAAGCATGGGAAATGACTCTAATAGATGTTTCCCAAAGTTACATGACTATACAACTTCATATGGGAAAGAAATAAATATTCTACGATCCTCCGATGCGTAGAATACGGGTCGTTACACCAGAACTCAAGAATTCCTTTTTGGTTGTAAGTGTAGTTATCTTTCAGATGTGAATAAATTAAAGACATGGTTTGTAATGAATTGTAAAATAGAATTGTATCAAATTGTATGTGATGTTGATTCATGTCTATTCATGTCTATTCTATCATATATGCCTATGAACTATTGTGGCCTATTGAACCTATCATGTTATGTGGAAATTGGTGAATAAACCTATGATGTTATATAGGAATTTGGGAATGAAATTATCCTATGCAAGTTGGTGATATTGTGATACATACAAGTTTTAGGCTAAGTCATGTCATTTATGCCTGATTGTTTAAATCCATTATGCATACATGTTTAGATCTACAAACTTATATGTTTAGATCTACAAGTTTATATGTTAGATCCATGTGCCTTTATGTTAGATCTATGTTAACTTGATTCAACCCCTATGCAAGTTCACCACTACATGCCAAGTTTAATTTGTATAGTTTTATGTAAATTCACATGCTTGTGGTTCATGTTGCATAGATCTAATTTGCAAGTTAAAAATTAAAAGTATATTGTTTTATGTCAAAATTCATGTGACACATGTGTAGTTAGATCCATACTCTTGTATGATGTTGGAATATTGCATAGTTCCTCTTTTCCCCCTTTTTGTTTTATAAGTTAGGCTAAAATACCGAGCGTAACATCCTATGTAATTTTATGAACGTACAACGGGGGTAACATTGGGAAAAACTTGAAATTACATGTAATTGGAATGTTTGGCATAATCATGATAAATGGCATGAAAATGTTATAATTTTTATACCTAAAAATTATGAACTTGATTTAGAAGGAAAGTGGGCCATGACAATAAATTGTTGACAAATTTACATATAAGCATAAAAGGATAAATATGTAAATTTAGAAAAGACGAATATGCCTAACCCGAGGTTAGACTGAGTTGTGGTGTAAAACTGCCCGGAACCGACCGGCACATCCAGTGACCATAACAATACATGTCTAATGTAGGTGGTTAGTGCATTGACCCCAAAAAGGACCCAAGGTTAGACTGAGTTGTGGTGTAAAACTGCCCGGAACCGACCGACACATCCAGTGACCACAACAATACCTGTCTAATGTGGGTGGTTAGTGCACTGAGCCCAAAAAGGACCCGAGGTTAGACTGAGTTGTGGTGTAAAACTGCCCGGTACCGACCGGCACATCCAGTGACCACAACAATACCTGTCTAATGTGAGTGGTTGGTGCTTTAATAAAGCTAAGTCAAGATTGGTAGGGTTGAGTCAATTAAGGAAACACTTAACTAATTCAACATGTTAACTAAACTGATGGGCGAGGTTAAGTAAATTTAGAACACTTAACCGTTATAACATGTTAATTAGACAAGTGGGTGAGGTTAAGTAAGTTTTGAACACTTAACCGTTATAACATGTTAATTTGACAAGTGGGTGAGGTTAAGTAAATTTAGAACACTTAACCAATACACCATGTTAATTATAGAAGTGGGTGAGGTTAAGTAAATTTAGAACACTTAACCCTTATAACATGTTAATTAGACACGTGGGTAAGGTTAAGTAAATTTAGAAACACTTAACCAATATAACAAGATGAATGATTAGGGTTAAGTTAATAGGAAACACTTAACCAGTATAGCATGATGAATGGGTAGGGATAAGTAACAAGAAACATTTAACCAATATAACTTGATTTATGGAAAGGTTAATTTAAAATAAGAGGGCAACACTTAACCAATATAACTTTATTTATGGAAAGGTTAAGTTAAAATAAGAGGGAAACACTTAACTAATATAACTTGATTTATGGAAAGGTTAAGTTAAAAGAAGAGGACAACACTTAACCAACATAACTTGATTTATGGGTAGGTTAAGTTAAAATAAGAGGGCAACACTTAACCAATATAAGTTGATTTGTAGTAGGGTTAAGTTAACACAAGAAGGCAACACTTAACCAAAGTAACCTGGCACGTAGGCAGGTTAAGTTAACTTGAATTGATTGATGACACTTAACCAATACAACAGGATGAATACGTGGGGTTAAGTTAACACTTGACCAATATAACTTGATGAACGAATGGGGTTAAGTTAATGGAAAACACTTAACCGATCCAACATGGTAAGTAAGGAGGGTCAAGTTAATAAGAAACGCTTAACCAACATGACATGATGAATGAGTGGGTTAAGTTAACATGAATGGACAACACTTAACCAATATGACGTAACGTGTGGGAGGGTTAAGTACATATCGGGTTGGTTGGTAATATTAATAGATACCCACCCACAAAACTTAACCATTAAATAAACCTGCTTGAATCAGTGGAAGGGTTAAGTGCATATCGAGTTGGTGGGTAATATAAGTAAATATTGGCCCACAAACTTAACCGTTAAGTAAACATGCTAGAATCGGTAGGAGGGTTAAGTACATCTCGTATAGGTGGATAATACTTGTATATATAAGCCCACAAACCTAACCAATAAGAAACCCTAGTAACGGGGACCTATTTCAGCAGTAACCCACATAGATGTATCATGGTACCCTGAAACTAGGAAGGTGGGGCACGATTACTGGGCTGATTATAAGCGGTTAAAACAACGGCAGGGGGTACGTCAGTGTAGGTTCCGACGGTTTACGGGCGTGCACGTACTCCGGAGTGGGAAAAAGCAGACACTGGGTACCAGTAGTTATACACTGTGCGTCTTGAATCGTGTCGGGTTGCTATCATATGTTGGATCTAGATTAACCCTAGAGGGGGTGAATAGGGTTTATCATAGTTTTTAACTGAATTAAAATTCTAACGAGATATATAATAATAAACAGATCACAGAATATAGCAGAAACAGAAATGTAGAAAATAAATCACACACAGATATACCCAGCTTTGGCAAAACCCTGCCTACTGCCGCATTCCTAAGGTTTCCACTTGGTGATAGAACATATCTCTCTTACAAACCCTGTAAACTTGCACTCCCTTCTCACGTACTAACCTATGCTCAAAACCCTAGAATGACTGATATCCGCTCGATCAGATTTCCCCTGATTACGACCCAGTAACCAGTAACCTAGATTTTACAGACTCTAGCAACTGTCAGTGAACACCCTGACTGTATCTCTCTAGATTTTACAGACTCTAGAACTGATGGTTGGATTAAAGATGACAAAAAGAAACAAAACAATACAAAATAAAATAAACAAAGAAAACCCCTAGGAGTTAAATTAAAAGGGGTCATCCCCTTTTATAATTCATGGCTTGGTCTTAGTTCAACTCCATGTTGGCCGACCCCTTTGTAATTCAATTAGCCCGATCTCTTTTCCTCTTTGCTCTGGGAAAAATAAATGGCGATGGGGCGATTAGAAAACTAGGGTTTTCTTATTTCCTATGGATCGAAATCGATTGCTTGATGGATTGATTGTCGTAGTTCTCTGATTGTTTCAACTTGATGATGTCGATCGATTCCTTGCTTCACTGATTTGGGATTGCGATCGAAAACTCCTGAAATTTGTGAGTGTTACTGAATTGATTTAATTCTGCTCTTTTATTTTGTGGCTCGTGTTTTCGATTTTCCTTCGCTGCCTGTGATGATGTGGTGTAGATTATATAGGGTAAATAGAAACCCTAGTTCTCTGATTTCAGAAAAAATGATTTGGCTGATTATTCGAGTTTTCCCTTTTTGACTGCCCTCGATTTGAATTCGGCTTTAAGTGAGATTGTTGAGATATTCTCTGAATAAATTACTTTATGTGTTGCCTGATATTCTCCGAGAGTTTCCTTATTGATTTCACCCAAAAATGTTCTTTGCTGGTTGTAAACTTTATTTTCATGGATTGAAAAACTTGCCAAACATGTAGTGCTAGATTGAATCGAGCTTTAATAAAAAAATTGGAAATTTCTTATACATCTGATTTCTACATACTGAAATTCTGGAAATTAATTTATGCCGAGACATCACACTTGCCAAATATATATTTACTGATTTTCTATAATTCATTCTTCTGGAGAACTTGCCAAAAATATAAGAATTGATTTTCTAAAACAGATCATTTCTGGAAACATTTAAATGAGCATGCCAATTCTGGAAATTACATTGTATTTCTTGAAAACCGAATAACACTTGACAAAAATGATATTGGGATTTCCTGGAAATGTTTTTAGAATGTTTTCTTGGCATATAAAAAAAAGTTTCAGAAAATATCAAAGGGTTCAGAAAATGATTTGTTCCTTTGATTTTGCAAAAAGGATTTCTTGCCAAAAACATATTTGTGCCATTTTGTTAATGCAACCAAAAATCTTGTATCTCATGCATGATTTTAAAACTTTCTATCCAAAATGATTTCCACTTGTTCACATCTTCTATGTAAAAGTTGCTGCTCCATTTTGTAGCTGTGTTTAATGATGTTGTTGTCATGATGTACCGTGTCTACTCCATGTCTTGTGTTCTTCTCTGCTTTGTATGGTAGACTTGATCATTACTGACTTATTGACATACACCAATTGATGTAGCACCTTCGAGCATTCTCGACCCATGTAGTATTGTTGCCAAGTTGATTTAAAAAGTGGCTTCATTTGTGTACTACTTATGACTTGAACCTGATCATGTATGAGTTTAGAACAATTCCGCACATTTCTCAAAATTGTGCACTGCATTGAACTATTTTGCCATTCATCTCATATGCTCGACCCTGTTTGCATTTAATTTGTTGTGTGAATCATCTGCCATGTATGTAATGTTTGAACAACACCTATCATTGCTGTGTTGTGCTCTTCTCCCATGCTTGCTGTACACCTCCATGTTCATTCATATGCTTGCTGTGTATACATCTTGTACATACATGCTGCGTTGCTTTTGATTAATACTTGTCCCTTGTATGTTTACGACCTGAAATGCTTGTCATACTTGTATATGCAGTGCTTTGATCTGCCACATCCCTGTTAATGTTACACATGTACATGAAACTGTTTCACCCATGAATGCTGAATTGAACTATGATTCATGTTGCACCATCTTGTGCTTCATCTTGTTTGTTGTTTTACCATTGCACTTATCCATTTATAACTATGTCACTTTGATATATGTTGCATTGTATTAAACATGTATTTGCGCACCATGCAACATATATGTACTTCAGCCATGATTTGCTTGTGTTGACTTTGTTTTCATGTGCACTGAGTCGAGAAGGTCCACGTGGCTACTCTTCTATTGCACGCTAATTGGCGGGGCAGTGCACACGTGTATATTTATACATGTGTGTATATGCAGCCATCGGAAGAGATTTCCTGTCCCTGCATTGATATATATAAACTATCTGCCTAGACACAAATGTATCAGATCAAGTCATGAAAAATGATGAGAAATACACCAGAAAACTGAGGCAAATAAAATATTTAAAAATAAAATAATATTTGCTAGAGTATGAAATTATTTCTGTTCCAGATACTGTGTGTGTGTTTCTGTATATGACAGGTATGAAGATGATGACTGGACTGAGCCGAGAAGACAGAGAACACTGAAGACAGAAGATGAATACAACAAGCAGTGTATAACAGTTTATGAGTGTAAATTTGAATGTAAGCTGAGTGTGGTGTTGTAGAGAAGAACTGTGTACTTGATATGAGCTGAAATGTATTGAAATGAAAATTATCAGTGAAGTGTACAAATAGTGGAGATGTAAACTTTGTACTGTTTATATATTGAAATAAAATATTCTATTTAAATAAAATACTGTGAATATTTTAATTTTTGTACAGTCGTATTTTATTTAAATATAAATATTATATTCCTGTCTGTGATGTAAATATTTATAACAGTATAATAACAAACACATTTAAAATAATATTTATTTGGTTGTTATCATCAAACAAAAATCATATAATTATGTATACAACTACGTTATAATCAAAAATCTCCCCCTTTTGATGATGACAAACAAATATAAGATTTTGAATATAATAAATGTGTTTGTTCGAGAATAGTGAAACTCCCCATATTTGAGTGCACCCCCTACAACTAAACTCCCCCTATAACTGTGCATGAGTAAACTGAACTGAATAACAATAAATTTTCAAAATTAAAAATATTTATAAAATATTCACTCATAAATCAAAATCTCAATCCATTCTCCCCCTTTTGTTATCATCAAAAGGGTAGAGAATTTTTAATATCGATGAATACTGACTAGAAATATAATTTCAGCTAAAGCGAAAGAATGATCATCATAAATCTCAATCAGTCAAACAAAAATCATAATAAACTGAGAACTATTGGCATATTTCACATGGTAGAGAATGACGGATTTACGATGAATTCTATATATTATGGAGAGATTTTAAAAAAAAAAATTCCAATTATTTTCCAAAAGAATTTTATAGAATTGAGCACAAAAACAGTGATGGATTTGGACTATAATCATAAATTCAACTTAAGTGACAAAATCAGATAGTCTCAATTCCCAATACTCATCAATCAACAAATCATAATACGCCATAAGATTTCAACACATTTCACAGATAGAAACTGGAATGATAGGCTGGTTTTTAAACACCAAGGAGAATTTCATAGAAATTTTTATTTATTAAAATTATTTTCTTTTCTTTTTCTTTTAATTTTAGAGCACACTGACCATGCATAACCAGATCTTGGATTTTTAAATGAGATCAGTTGCAACTTAAATATACGTAATCTCATAACCATGCATAACCAGAGCTTGGATCATTAAATGAGGTTAGAGACACATTTATGAATATTATATTTCTATTATTTTCAATTTTAAAGTGAAAAACTCCTCGATATATAGAACCAATATATGGATGATATAAAATGGGGCAGATACAGAAATGGACTGTAAAATAAATTTCTAAATTAATTATACTATGAAATATGATCAACTATACCGGGATCATTGAAAATTTTCAATTGTCACTAATTCTGAAGAAATAATATAGTCCCATTTCTATCATAAATAATTCCACTGTTTATTCAAAAAGATTTTTAAAAAATATTAACTCTCCATATTTATATAAAATCATAACGGATGACAGAATAGTGGAAGATAAAGAAGATAGTCGTGAAATAATTGCCAATTCAAGGATATTATAATATATGTTCAACCATCATGAAAATCTAAATAAAATCTCCTTTTGTTGTGAAATATACTGCAGTCATAATTCATCACAATTTCAAAATCTGTTATTAATTTTGATGAATTATAAATACATTTCAATTTGGATATAGATTTCAATTTCTGAAGAATAATCAATAAATAATTTTAAAATTGAAAAATAATTACAAAAGGGATAAGAAATAAAAATACAAGCCAAGAGGGATAAAAAAAATATACAGCAAAAAATATGCACCACTTCTAAACTGATACCACTTGATGTCTCTAATCATGAGAATTTTGATATGATACTGAACAAGAATATCATAGACAAAAGAATTATTAAGTACGAAGCCCAAGCAGACAGGATAACGGATTATGCACATGTATCAGAGCAGCAAACAGATGATTCCAAACCAAATATTTTTCAAAACAGTATCAGAGCAGCATAGAAAATAGTTTCAAATCATACTTGTCAAAATGACGGTCACATAAGATGATTCATGATCCAATGATTAAAAATACTGCTTACTTGAAATCATTTGAGGAATATGATACTCTCAAGACTCAGTGAATCAGTCACACCAGAATGTAAATTTCAGATTTAAATATGTGTGTGATTCAATAAATTAATAATTTCAAATGATTTTAAACAAACAAATATTTAAATCAAATAACCATGAAATAGTAGAGATATTTAAGACCATTTCTTCAAAGAATTTTCAAAATTATCCGTGACAAGTTTAACAGAAATTTCAGATCATTTACATCAAGTCTGAAACGTATTCATGATCCAAAAAATTAAAAATAATTTATTTCAAATCACTTGAAACAATGTCAAGTTTGAGATATAATGAATTATTCACACAAGTTTGATAATTGGAAATTTAAGTGGTGTGTGATATTCAAAATATCAAAAAATTTAATGATTTCAAATAAGCAAATTTCAACCATACCGATCATGAATACAAAATGAATTTAAAGATGTATCGCTGAGATTCAAGCTAATCCAAAAATCAATGAAATTATCACGAATGATAAGAAGCAGTGTACTGTAATGAGTATAATATTATAAGCGTTTCCAAAATGGATTGGAAGAAACTCAATACAGCATAAGTGTGTGAAATTTCACTAATTATTTAGATCTTCAAAAATTTAGAATTCAAAATAACAATGTTCAAGATATGACACGAATACATCAACACTGTTATGAATTCATAAATCAGAAAATAAACTTCAAACTATTGCAGATATTTACAAGTTTAGATACAATATCTGGAAATGATTAAAACATTAGAATTTTATACAAATGAAGTGAATTTCCAGAAGATCACGAGTACTACAATTGGAGGTAAAGGAAGTACAAGAAAAATTACAATGATGTGACAGTGACAAATCAAACAGACAAAGAAAATAAACAGAAGAGACAGAAGGAGGAAAAACATAAAAAATATTTACAAAGACGAGTTTAGAGATTATACCTGAAATCGATGTAAGCAAATGATTCTCTAACTCAACAAATCTTGGCCAAGGAACTGTAAAGAATACAGAAGTATAACTCAGCTTGATTTCTAATTTCTTTTTGCACAGCAGTTCCTCAACCTCCACTGGTACCTAGCAAATGAAGGGATCGAGTGGTCTAACAAAAGTAGTAAAACCACTCACAGTTATATTTGTACGTTTTGGTACCCAAATCTGTTTGTATAAGAATCCATTCGAATCTATCTTCGTACCCTTTGGAACCCAAATCTGTTTGAATTTAATGAAGTTTGTTTTATTTCTTTTTGGGATCCAGAATTGTTCAACTGGATTACTATAAAACAAATTCACATCACGTTTATGATTCCAAAATCCCTTGCGATTATCAGAGTTTGAATTTTCATATTGATTCTTTCCAAAGCAGTTTAAAGGATTTTTAAAATCATTTGAGTTCTGATTTTCAAAAACATTATTTTTCTCAAATCCGAGTCCACATTTATTTCTAGTAGAAAATTGGTTTTTCAACAACATATTTGAAGATTTTTCTCCATTAGAAAATTTAACCAAAGTGGACTCTAGTTGTTGAATTTTGAATTTAAGATCACCATTCTCTTTTATTAAATCTGAATGGCGGTTATTAGTGATCTTCCTTTCAGCATCATATTGTTTCAAAACCAAATTTTCAGATTCAAGTAATTCAATTCTGACTTGGGACTCGGAAATTTCAGATTCGAATCGTTTTTATTTTTCAAACTCAAATTTCTTGCATTTTTCAATCTCGTTTTCAAGTTCTTTCAAAATCAACTCAGATTTCAACACATTCTCCTTTTCAGCAATTTCAAATTTGGAATATATATCAGTCATAAAAATTTCAAATTCCTTTTGTAGAAAATTGTTCAAACTTGACAACTCAATCTTGTTTTCTTTTAAGATCAAAATTTCCTTTTCAAACATTTGTATATTTTTATTGAGATGAACAAGATTGGTTTCCAATTTCAAACAATTATTGCAATCTGAACTTGAAGGATTTTTAAAATATTCAATTTGCGATTCTAAATCGAGTATTTTGCTGGTCAACTCAGAATTCTTAGATTTCAAAAATTTGTTTTTAGATTGGAGTTTATCAACAGACTTAGTTAGATCAGCACAAAAATAAACTAGATCTTCATAAGAGAAATTTTCTACTTCATTGTCCGTTGAGTCTCCATCAGTTCATCCATCTGAATTATCATTTGTAAGACCTGTTAAGCATAAATTTGAATCTGGATTGATCTTTGCAGATTTTGAGCAGTTGTCAACTTTTTGTCCGTACAGCATTTTGAGAGTTTTCCAAATTTCCTGTGCAGATAAACAATGAGAGATAAGCTTAAATTGATCAATACTGAGACAAGGATAAATAATGTCCATAGCATGAGTATTGATAACAATATTCCTTTTATCTAACAAATCTACTCCATTAATAATAATATTCCAATATTTAATATGAACAGATTTTATATAAATTTTCATCTTTATTTTCCAATTAAAAAAATCTGTACCATTAAAAATAGATGGAATATGACTGGACTGACTTTCTATGGACTGACACCTAGGGATCACCATTACTCTAGAGTTAAACAGAATACCTGCTTTGATGCCACTTGTTGGATCTAGATTAACCCTTGAGGGGGTGAATAGGGTTTATCACATTACTGAATTAAAAATCTAACGAGATATATAATAATAAACATATCATAGAATACAGCAGAAACAGAAATGCAGAAAATAAATCACACACAGATATACCCAGCTTCGGCAAAACCCTACCTACTGCTGCATTCCTAAGGTTTCTACTTGGTGATAGAACAGATCCCGCTTACAAACCCTATAAACTTGCACTCCCTGCTCCTGTACTAACCCTACGCTCAAAACCCTAGACTAACCGATATCCCCTCGATCAGATTTCCCCTGATTTCGACCCAGTAACCAGTAACCTAAATTTTACAGACTCTAGCAACTGTCAATGAACACCCTGACTGTATCTCCCTAGATTTTACAGACACTAGAACAGATGGTTGGATTACAGATGACAAAAACATAAAGAAACAAAACAATACAAAATAAAATAAACAAAGAAAACCCCTAGGAGTTAAATTAAAAGGGGTCATCCCCTTTTATAATTCATGGCTTGATCTTAGTTCAACTCCATGTAGGCCGACCCCTTTGTAATTCAATTAGCCCGATCTCTTTTCCTCTTTGCTCTGGGAAAAATAAATGGTAATGGGGCGATTAGAAAACTAGGGTTTTCTGATTTCCTCTGGATCGAAATCGATTGCTTGATGGATTGATTGTCGTGGTTCTCTGATTGCTTCAACTTGATGATGTCGATCGATTCCTTGCTTCACTGATTTGAGATTGCGATCAAAAACTCCTGAAATTTGTGAGTGTTACTGAATCGATTTAATTCTGCTCTTTTATTTTGTGGCTTGTGTTTTCGATTTTCCTTCCCTTCCTGTGATGATGTGGTGTAGATTATATAGGGTAAATAGAAACCCTAGTTCTCTGATTTCAGAAAAAATGATTTGGCTGATTATTCGAGTTTTCCCTTTTTGACTGCCCTCGATTTGAATTCGGCTTTAAGTGAGATTGTTGAGATATTCTCTGAATAAATTACTTTATGTGTTGCTTGATATTCTCCGAGAGTTTCCTTATTGATTTCACCCAAAAATATTCTTTGTTGGTTGTAAACTTGATTTTCATGGATTGAAAAACTTGCCAAACATGTAGTGCTAGATTGAATCGAGCCTTAATAAAAAAATTGGAAATTTCTAATACACCTGATTTCTACACACTGAAATTCTGGAAATTAATTTATGCCAAGATATCACACTTGCCAAATATATGTTTACTGATTTTCTAGAATTCATTCTTATTGAGAACTTGCCAAAAATATAAGAATTGATTTTCTGAAACAAATCATTTCTGGAAACATTTAAATGAGCATGCCAATTCTGGAAATTACATTATATTTCTTGAAAACCGAATAACACTTGCCAAAAATGATATTGGGATTTCCTGGAAATGTTTTTAGAATGTTTTCTTGGCATATAAAAAATAGTTTTAGAAAATATCGAAGGGTTCAGAAAATGATTTGTTCCTTTGATTTTGCAAAAAGGATTTCTTGCCAAAAACATATTTGTGCCATTTTGTTAATGCAACCAAAAATCTTGTATCTCATGCATGATTTTAAAACTTTCTATCCAAAATGATTTCCACTTGTTCACATCTTCTATGTAAAAGTTGTTGCTCCATTTTGTAGCTGTGTTTAATGAAGTTGTTGTCATGATGTACCGTGTCTACTCCATGTCTTGTGTTCTTCTCTGCTTTGTATGGTAGACTTGATCATTACCGACTTGTTGACATACACCAATTGTTGTAGCACCTTTGAGCATTCTCGACCCATGTAGTACTGTTGCCAAGTTGATTTGAAATGTGGCTTCATTTGTGTACTGATTATGACTTGAACCTGATCATGTATGAGTTTAGAACAATTCTGCACATTTCTCAAAATTGTGCACTACATTGAACTATTTTGTTATTCATCTCCTGTGCTCGACCCTGTTTGCATTTAATTTGCTGTGTGAATCATCTGCCATGTATGTAATGTTTGAGCCACACTGTTTTGTGCTCTTCTCCCATGCTTGCTGTACACCTCCATGTTCATTCACATGCTTGCTGTGTATACATCTTGTACATGCATGCTGCGTTGCTTTTGACTAATACTTGTCCCTTGTATGTTTACAACCTGAAATGCTTGTCATACTTGTATATGCAGTGCTTTGATCTGCCACATCCCTGTTATTGTTACACATGTACATGAAACTGTTTCACCCATGAATGCTGAATTGAACTATGATTCATGTTGCACCATCTTGTGCTTCATCTTGTATGTTGTTACACCATTGCACTTATCCATTTATACCTATGTCACTTTGATATATGTTGCATTGTATTCAACATGTATCTGCGCACCATGCAACATATATGTACTTGAACCATGATTTGCTTGTGTTGAATTTGTTTTCATGTGCACTGAGTCGAGAAGGTCCACATGGCTACTCCTCTGTTGCACGCTGATTGGCGAGGCAGCGCACACGTGTATATTTATACACGTGTGTATATGTAGCCATTTGAAGAGATTTCCTGTCCCTGCATTGATATATATAAACTGTCTGCCTAGAGACAGATGAATCAGATCAAGTCATGAAAAATGATGAGAAATACACTAGAAAACTGAGGCAAATAAAATTTTAAAAATAAAATAATATTTGCTAGAGTATGAAATTATTTATGTTCCAGATACTGTGTGTGTGTTTCTGTATATGACAAGTATGAAGATGATGACTGGACTGAGCTGAGAAGACAAAAAAAACTGAAGACAGAAGATGAATGCAATAAGCTGTGTATAATAGTTTATGAGTGTAAATTTGAATATAAGCTGAGTGTGGTGTTGTAGAGAAGAACTGTGTACTTGATATGAACTGAAATGTATTGAAATGAAAATTATCAGTGAAGTGTACAAATAACGGAGTTGTAAACTTTGTACTGTTTATATATTGAAATAAAATATTGTGAATATTTTAATTTTTGTATAGTCATATTTTATTTAAATATAAATATTATATTCCTGTCTGTGATGTAAATATATATAACAGTACAATAACAAACACATTTAAAATAATATTTATTTGGTTGTTATCATCAAACAAAAATCATATAATTATGTATACAACTACGTTATATACAACATCATAAGGATTGGTACACCTTATGGTGGGACCAGCATAGGCTATCTACACGCAAGAGAGGGCCGATTGGCACAGACACATGGAACATGAATACAATTAGGGAGCCGATCGATAGGGTAGTAAGGGTACATCTAACATGTTCATGGCAATTAGGCTGGTTGAGGTGGAATCCTCAAGATTCATGTACACCTGAAGGCTACCACAATTACGGGGATTGGGATCACGTTGTAATTTTACCATTTTATACAAATTACTAGTTGGGACACTAGTTAGGCAGTGCAGATATATAGAAATCAGATCAATAGAGTAGTAGCGAAGCAGAGAAAAAGTAGGAGCGCATTCAGTTCACCTTGCACTTATCTTGTCTTTAGTTACCGTGTTTTTATGGTATTGTCCTATTTTCAGTTTATTCATGTCATGATCCTTTATCTTGTTTGCATGCTGAAAGATCACTGGACTTGCCAGACTTATGTCTGACCTAGTTTGTTTTTCGCCTCTTTTCTTCCGTTCCCTCCCTCCCCCCAACCCAGGTAGTCAGGGAATAGCTCAGCTTAGCCTGGACCTCTTCTCTTTCCAAGCTTGAAGATAAGTTGATGTATTGCTCTGAACTCTCTTTCCCACTGCTATGGTTGGCTTATGCTTTATTGCGGAATATCATTGTTATTTTGTGCTTCTTTTACACTTGGAAGTGATTAAATCAAGACAGAAGTTCTATGTATTACTTTTAAGTATGATTTGAGAAAATTGTTGTAAAAGCTTAACTGATTTAAGTTGTTAATAAAATGACTTTATTTTCCGCTGCTTTATTTGTCTGTCTTGTAATTTATCTGCATCTTTTACCTAAAATGCTCCACCAAAGTTAAGGCATTCCCTTTGTGAGTGACCTTAACAGAGGTGGGGTGTTTCAGCCAGTATCTACCAATCAACCTTCTTATCCTCTAATAAGGTGAATCTCATCTGCGGTCGTAGCTGTGAGGGGCTCCTCAATCAGGTTTGCCTGCAACGCAGTCTGACACTCGTGCACCATGTGACCTGATTTTCCACAGTTGTAACGAATAAACAATTGTCCAGACTCACTTTTTAGGATAGTTTTATTGACCTATTTGGTTTTCTTATTTTTTACGGTTCTAATTCTTATTTTTTTTTTGGTTGTGGTCTCTTAGCTGCAGCCTTCTTAGTGTTATTTGAAATAGAAAACACTTTTTCTCTCATACTCGGTTTACGAGATTCCTTCTAAATACAGAGATGGATTATCGGTCTTTCCTATGAAAATTCCTTAGTTTTATGTTTAAGTTTACTTTTGAGTTCCTTCCAACTTGGGCAATTCATCTATCAAAATTGCAACTTGAAATTGTTCATCAGTAATCAAACTGTAAAGGCCCGCCCTTTCGGCCATCGAAAATCAACATCAAATACGATCATGGTATTTCAATATCAAACATTCAATCATCGAAAATGCATATTGTTAGGGTAAAAAGAAAAATAAAAGAACAGAAGAAACATATAATCTCATAGTGGAATCAACAATATATAATAGTAATAATGACAGATGAATTGTCACTCCAAGTTACAAAGTATATCAGAGTTAAAAACAACTCCTATCAGCGGGACAATTATAAAATTATGACCTAACAAATGCTGATAGGTAAAATAAAATAATGTGAAAATAAAATAATACAACAGGAGAACTTCCAACTTTACTTCATGAGCTCCGCATCCAATAGAAGACAACCTGGAAACAAGTTCGGTGTGACCCGAGCATTTTAATGAAATAAAACACGGATCGGTCTGGAATACCAAAACGAGAAAACTCAAGTAAAAGGAAACATATTATAATTCTCTGAGATCATGCCATTGATCATGGAATGGTTTTTTTACCTCACCAGAACAACATATATGTAAGCATCAACAAAACAAAAGCCACCGAAACAACAAGGAAAGAGTGTCATATGTAAAATTTGCCAACATAAAAGTAATAACATAACAATACCCCATTAGAAGGCGCACAACACTTCTCGATGAAAACAAAAAAAAAGATCCAAAAGTTTGGATCGAACAAGGAAAAAACTATTTTTTTTCCGCAATAATTGGACTGCACTGCTTACCACAGACTAGGCCACTTACAACCACATCCAATCTCACCATGGATTAAACTAAATAAACATCTCAAAGGGTTTATATCTTCCTGACGCAAATTTATAATAGGAGAACCTTTTAATTAAAGAATCAAACGAATCGAATGAGAAATTTTCCAAACTAACAATGACTAGGAGAGTGTGCTCCATCCTCTTTTAGACACTAGCAGCGACTGATCAACGACGGAGGCGCCAGAACCCAGAACACGAAAACAACCTTGTCTCGTTTTCGAGGAATTTCGGCCACCCATGACCTTTGATGATCAAGCGCCCGACATGAATGAATTCAAAACGACGATGCAAATAACTTTCCAGTTGGGAGTTTTTGCTAATTGTGGACGGATTGGAAGACTAAATTATGGTCATTCGATTGAAGAAAATGGGGGCTAGGGTTTTCCTTTGAGATTGTGAACAAATGAGATGCTTATATATATAGGCTCTCAGAAAACATTATTCATGGAGGTTAAAATTTTATGAACTTAAAACGAGACGATCTAACTTTGTTCATAGTTAATAACCCATATTCTGAATACAATGGAATTTTTTTCAAAAGCTAATTCGATGTATTTAACAATTATTTTCAAAATCAAATTATAAATTAGAATCGATTATCAATACATATTTAAATTGAGCACAATCACATAACAACTCTGGTTCATACGAAAATAGAAGTCTTACAATAATTCGTCATTCCAGATCCGAAGAAACTAGTTTCGTCCAATTTCGAGATCGTTCGAGAATTGGCTATTTTCCTATTAAAATATTATTTTAAAATATGATCTAAATATCAATTTAAATCCAAACTATTTATTATTGTCAATGGATTTACAAACTAGATTTATAGTTAATGTCGATTAACTAAACGATGATAAATGAAATTGTCGAATTCATTTTAGTTAATATTTAATCATAATTTCAATTATTCAAATAACCATTAAATTGGAATTCAACTTATTAACTTCCAAAAATCCAACCATTTAAATATTTAAAATCTAATGACTAAAACCCTTGGTTGTTACATTCACCCCCCTTAACATATTTCTGTCCCCGAAATTCCTAAAGGAAAGGTATAAAAACAAATCCTTAAGTTTAAACTATAGACTGATCTTACTTCAAAAACATTTCTTACTAAAATCATGTTAAAATTTTCTAACATCTGAAATTTTTGGGAAATTTCGGCACCACTTCCTTTGTACGGCTCGTTTCGAAAAATTACACAACAACAAAATATGACACTATACATCTCATATCAATAATGAGGCATTCCAAATTATGGGGAAACAATATATAAGACACACATATGATATGTAATCTGAAATACATACCATTTTTGCCGTTTAAACAAATATTTACCATGAAACCAAAAGCAATTAGCAAGCCAACAAGCTTCTGCTTCCATCTGCCTGCAAATACTTACATAAGCCGAAAGAAATTCAAACAAATAAACAAGTAATATTGTAACAACTAACATATACATACATAACACAACAATCAAAGTGTCAACCAAGACATGATGCAACTGAGAATAATGGTGCAATAAATAACCAACAAGCACATGCAACCAAGTTAAATAGGGTTATCCTATAACCAACCGATATGCATCCAATTTCCTAGAAGAATACCTTCCCTGGTTTTTATATTCAAATCATGCTTTCAAATCTTTTTGAATACTAACCAAACCAAAATCAATTATGACAAGAAGAGGACTCCACCTACCGAAGCATGATATAACTCTAAGAAGAACAACATGGAGCATCCAATGGTATTTTGGTTAATCCAAAAACAACAATAGAGTTATTAAATCTACATGGCAAGTCTCCCGATCTCAAAATCCCTATTTAGTTATAGCTAAATATTTTAAAATTTACATCTAACCATTTTTTTCCAAATTACTTTGGAATCGCTTTTTCGAAATTGCCAGGATTTAAGTACTAATAAAAAACAATTTTTTTATAATCGTAGTCTATAATAGCACGCAATCAACTAACTCCAAGCAATCAAATTCCAAAAAGTAATAAACGAACACGATAATCAAATGGATTCCGTTATCCAAGATGCAGATTCGGATATCTGGTGTCTGAAAACTCTTCCGGATACGAATATGGTTATAGTGGTATCCGTATCCAAAAAATATTCGTCCGATATTCTAATTTTTTATGTGTGTGTATGTATTATTTAATTTACTTTTGCTTAAGCTAATATATAAATATCCTTAAAATAGCTAAACTACTATCAAATATTGGATTACATACCCGTATCGCAACATACGAATGTTGCATTTGTATTTGATTTATGCAACATTTTAAGTCATGTGCTTTTTTATTATTTTGTGGTATGGTTAAAATTAGGACATGATTATCTATATTCTTCTATGATTTTTGTTTTATTTTATTTTAGTCATAAGATTGTGTTTTTCATATTTTGGACACTTTAACTCTTAAAATATTTGTTATCTGAAATTTATATAAGTGAAAATTAGGGACACATCCCTATTTTCAAACTTAATGTAGCCCACATCCCTTCCTTTTTTTTTGTAAGTTTCTGCCCCTGTTTTCAGCTGCCGCCTTCCGCTTTTTCCTTCCACCATACTTTCGCCATCTTCATTTGAAAGCTACGTGTTTTCTTAAAAAGAAATGCGCTGGTTAGTAAAAAAAAAAAAAAATCTAAATTCTGGTAACTTCCCCAGAATTCCAGGGAAAAAAAAGTTGCATACATGTATGCGACTTTTGCCAATAGTTGCATGCATGTATGCAACTATCTGCATAAACATGCAAAAAATATGTGCATGCATACTGAATAATTGCATACAAGTATGCAGTTATTCAGAATAACTGCATACTTGTATGCAAGAATATGTTGAAGGTCGTAGGCAACGCAATATGTGCATACTTGTATGTATTTTTTCTACATAACTGCATACTTATATGCACATATACAAGTATTCATGTTTTCTATGCATATTTGAATAGTTGCATCAAAAGATGCATTTATTTCACAAATCTGCATACATGTATGCAACTTTGCTACTGTTCGACGCAGAATTGAAATAAATGCACACATATATGCATCTAATTGAATTATATGCATCTTTTGATGCATTTTACTGCATTTCGTTGTTTTTGTGTAATTTTTGATTTTGACGTTGTTTTTGATGTTTTTTTAACCTGATTTTTTTCACGATTAATTGTTTTAATTAATTACGAATTTACGTGATTTTTTTATATTTTATTTTTATTTTTTTAATGTATTTTTGAAAAATAGGGACTAAATTTATAATAAGTTTATGACCAAATGTGAACCTAATTTTGAAACTTATTAGGGACCTGTAGTAAACACACCCTTTATATAATTAACGTCCTTATTATAATTTTTAATTAGATGTAATCAGCTTTTTAAAAAATATTTTGTGCATAATTTCCATGTAAATGATGTATTTGTAAATTTTTATTGTTTTATTTTTAGATATTTTTTTAATAACCGCATCAGATGTACATTTTTAAGTTTCGGATACGAATATTTTCAGATATCTGTATTCATTGATGTGGATACGAATATTTTTGGATATTCGAAAATATATGCTGATACTGATATTCTTACATTGGTATCTACGGATTTCGGATATGGATTTTTATTTTCGGATATGGATACAACACTATCCATATCTGACTGCATCCGTTTACAGCCTATTTCTTGATTAGAACATCTACCTTCCTTACACAGCCTTTAGCTATGATGAAAAATTTCTGTATCATATTAAGAATCTAGATTAAGTGTTCGCTATCAAAATCAGTGAGAAATCCTTTTTCTGATTAGTATAAATTACCATGAAGTTACATATCCAAACTCTAGACTATCCACCATGTGTACCAAACAATCTACGTATATCCTACTCACTCATTTTGACTAGTTTCTTAATTACACCAATCATTACTAAATCACTTTCACTATTATGTTAAATTATTAATTTTAATTTATGAATTACCATGATTTTTCTAAAAAAATAGATTTTGACATAACTCAAAATCTACAAGATGAAATCTTGATCTTTTTTCCTCTTTCGTTACGAAACTATAGTCCAATAGATCTCCTAAACATTCATTTGGACTTCAAATCGAAAATTTATGTACTACCACTACGCGACGAGCTTGATTTTATTAAATTAAATTTATACATTCAAACTTTGTTAAATTAATGAGTTATAACCATCTTCTCTTAAGTGTACTTATAAATTGAGCTATGTTTTTATGTTCAACTTAAAAATTTTGACTATCCAAAATTGTTGAATGTTTCATTTCATTTACAATTAATCTACGAAATATCATAACAAATAAGAAACAAAATCAAACAATGTTGATTGGAAGTACTATGTATAATACTCTTTTAATTCTAGGAGCATATACATAGCACCAAATTTATCATTACTTAATAATTTATTTATTTCATTCCGAAATTCAAACAGATACTCAAACAAAATATGATTTTTTCAATTGAGCTAACCCTTCGACACATTTAACTTTGGGTGTTTGAAGAAATGTTGTTCATTGATTAGCTCGAACAACATCAATCGATTATAAAACTTAAATGTTATAGTAAGATATGGTTTTTATAAACATAACTTATTAAAATCTTTCTACCCACTTAACTCATTTAAAACTGAGCTAATAATGTTTCTTTACCAATTAGAAATTTAAAATTTCTAGTTACGAACTTAATATACAAAACGAACTTTAATTCAAAACAATTTATTTTAAGGAAACCTAAAATTTTGCAATATCTAAATTTTGAAATATTTTTAAGTAAAACTACTATTTCTATTCTAATAAATCCTTTTGAACATTCAATCGTTGAAAATGCAGATTATTAGGGTGAAAAGAAAAAGAATAGAAGAAACAAAGAATCTCATAGCGGATTTGACAATATATAATAATAATAATAATAATAATAATAATAGTGACAGATGAACTATCACTCTAAGATATAAAGTATATCAGAGTTAAAAACGAAGCCTATCAGCTGGACAGTTATGAGATTCCGACCTTGAAAATACTGATAAGTAAAATAAAATACAGCGGAAAAAAATTCTACGATAGAAAAACTTCCAACTATACTCCATGAGCTCCACATCCAACGAAAGACAATTTGAAAACAAGCTTGGTCTGACCCGAGCATTATAATGGAATAATACATGAATCAGTTCAGAACACCAAAATGAGAAAATCAAGTAAATGGAAACATACAATAATTCTATGAGACCACGCTTCTGATCGCGGAACAGGTTTCTACCTTACCAGAACAACATATATATGAGCATCAACACAAACCAAAAACCACTGAAAAACAAGAAAAGGGTGCCATATGCAAAATTTGCCAACATAAAAGTAACAATATAACAACAGCACATTGAGAAGAGCGCATGACACTTCTCAATGAAAACAAAGAAACTGATCCTAAAATTTGGATCGAGCAAGGAAATAGTTAATTTTCCCGACTAGGACACTTACAGCTACATCCATTCTCAATATGGGTTAAACTAAACAAACATCTTGAAGGATTCATATCTCCTTGATGCAAATTTAAAATAGGAAAACCTTTTAATTAAAGAATCAAACGAATCAAATGATAAATTTTCCAGACAAACAATGACTAGGAGAGTGCGCTCCATCCTCCTTCAGACACCAGCAACAACTGATCAATGACGGAGGCACCAGAACCAAAAACACGAAAACAACATTGTCTCGGTTTTCGAGGAATTCCATCCACCCATGATCTCCGATGGTCAAGCTCCTGAATGGATGAACTCCAAACGACGATGCGAACAACTTTCCAATTGGGAGATTTTGCTAATTCTAGAGGATTAGAAGATTAAATTATGGCCATTGGATTAAAGAAAATGGAGGCTAGTGCTTTTCTTTGAGATTTTGAACTCAAAATGAGACGATCTAATTGTCGCTCATAACTAAAAACCAATATTCCGAATATAATGGAATTTGTTTCCGAAGCCAATTCGATCATACTTAACAATTATTTTCAAAATTAAATTATAAATTCAAATCGACTATTGATACATGTTTAAATTGCATACTATCATACAACAACTCCGATTGATCCGAAAATTAAAATCTTACAATAATTTATCATTCCGGATCCGATGAAACTAGCTTCACTAAATTTCGAAATCCTTTGAAAATTGGCCATTTTCCATATTAAAATATTATTTTAAAATATAATCTAAATATCGATTTAAATCCAAACTGTTTCTTATTGTCAATGAATTTACAAAATGGATTTATAATCAATATCGATTAACCATACGACAATAAATGAAATTATTGAATTTGTTTTAGTTAATATTTAATCATAATTTTAATTGTTTAAATGACCAGTAAATTGGAATTCAACTTATTAAATTCCAAAAATCCAACCTAAAAATTTAAAATCTAGTAACTAAAATTCTTGGTTGTTACACATAGCTTCAGAGACGATCTCATGAGCAATTTTTTAGAGCTCATGAGATTGCGTCTCTATTGAGCTATCATTTGTCATTTGATATTTAAGGCAATGACTGACTGCATATTTTTTTGCTTCTGCCTCCTATGTGTCATGATTTCTTTATAGCGCTTCCAAAATTTCCTTATTGACGTGCTCGAATTGTAGTCGTCGTACAAGTTTTCACTGAGACCGTTGAAGATGAAATTTTTGCACAGATAATACTACTTCATCAAGATGTGGATCTCATTCGATTTCTATCCATGCTCGCATTTGATCTATGTTAGCATCATCGGGTTCGGCTGGAAGGTGTGGTTTCTCGATTGTCAACACAACTATCACTTTTGTATAGCCAGAAAAACTCCATTTTATGTCACCACCATTTTAAGTGCAAGAATTCGAATCTGGACGGCGCAACAAAACTCATCAGAACCTAAAACATAGACATCAGGGAAACGTCCTCCATGGTTGCAGCAGAAGTCATTGGTCGTGGTTCATCTACAAATTGTTGGAAGTCTATTGGAAACAACAGTAATGAACTTCGGCTGAGTCATGTACGTAATCACTCCCTTGAAGACATTTCGACATTCCACTCAAAGGTGCAAAACAATCTTTAAATAATGTTTCCGCCTCTAGGATAGAACAAACTTTGTAATTTGAATTACATGTATTAGTTTGCCTACATAAATAATTCCGACTCTGTTGCACCCTGAAAATATTGTTTTGGTTTGATTGGAAAAACAATGGAGAAAATCATTGGTTTTTAGGCTTAGAGAAGAACTGAAAAGATGGATTGATCTGAAGATCTATTAATAGACAGTAGAAAAATATATCTCGTAAAAAAGTGGAGGGAAAATTAGATCTAGAGGGAAAACGGGCCCAAGTTTGAAGGTATACAAATGTTCTCTAATACAGGATGATCTAATTTGATCGTTTCAACCATTCGGTTACTGTTTAGAAAATTATTAATAATTTTGTACTAAAAATATAAGAGCTATACCACACCAAGCCTAGTCCCTCTCGATTCGGTTTGGTCGAACTGAGCGCTCATGCATGTATGGTGGTCATGCATGACCTTCCTCTTTACAGAAGAGCATCAGCGGGTGACCAAAGATCCAAATTAGGGATCTAAGAATCAAAATATAAATACTTCATTCTTTTCCTATAGTCCTACAATTTAGGACTACTCTATGAGCATGCACACTTATTTAATTTTTTTAAATAATCCATTCAAAACACTTGAAACATTTCCAATAACATAGATAATACAATAACAATACAATTATACTAAAAATCATATATGTTGTCACTACCATTGCTTACTAGATAATCTTAATACTTCCTTGCTTGTTATTTTACATTATTATTCCAACCAACCAGTTTGATGCTCACGTATGGAAGAGCATTAAACAATCTATTTGTTGTGGCTACGTAGGAATTGACATCGCTTCACCACATCCTTTTAGTGCAAGCTATTGAATACGAGCTCCCATTTGTGTGCAATATAGAAAAGTTCATGTTAAAACTACGATGTTTGTCTGAGGATGGTTTGAAGATGTATGAGATTTTTTCCTTTGCCTCTCGTGCTTTAGGCCAATGATGTCATATAGCTTATCATCAAGGTCTATACGAGAAGCTTGTTGCATAGGAGTTTGATATAATGAAAGATTGATTGGTAAATTCAATTTGCTATCATCAACGTCTGAGCCATCTCCTAATGCAAACAGTGCAACTTGGGACCGCAATTTTTCGGTGAAAATCGGCAAATCGTACAATTCACGAATGGAATTGCAGTAACAAAATATATGGTATGACTTCTGTTACTACCGAACTAACTAAGAGCATCTCCAACAGCACATCATTCATGTGCTTAATACGTAATTTGTGGATGTTTTGGTCCCAACAAACTTTCCTTCCCTGAATATTCAGGGAAATGTTACAGGACCAATTTAGGAATCTGAACTGGTCTCAGGCGCCGATTTTTTTGGCTCGTCACATAGCGAGCCGATTTTTTCGGCACGTGCCGATAAAATCGGCTCGTTGTGTGACGAGCCGAAAAAATCGATGCGCCATAAATTTAGATTTTAAATTTTAGTTTTCTTATCCTAGATTATATTTTAATACGACAAAATAAAATCGTTATTATTTTCGTTCGCAATAGTTAAGTTTAGGATGACCGAAATAAACTAATTTTGCTTCAGAACAAAATAATAGCTGGTTACTAACCCATACAAGTATAGTAGAATACGCTTGGTAAAATAAAAAACTACAACATCATTACTGCATAAAAGATCGATAAGTTAGGACAATCATAAAATAAAACACGAGTTCAGACAAGAAAGCTTCATAACTAGGTATCGCCATATTGGTTCCATAAATGATCCATAAGAACTTTCTGCAGCCGGATATGGAGTTGTGTATCTCTAAACATAACCTGACAGTGCAAATGAATGTTGAAGTCCTATTGTGTTAGCGGTGTGTTCTGTCGGAATACTTGGGTGGTTGCGAAGCACCTTCATATTCGTAGTGGTGTTGCCCTTCATCCATATCTCTTTCATCTTCTATAATCATGTTGTGCAGAACGATGCAGGCAAACATGATTGTAGACATCTTTTTCCTAGACCACAGCCGACATAGATTACTTATCATTGCAAATATAGATTGTAGAACACCGAAAGCTCATTCTATATCTTTCCTTTGTCTCTCCTGCATAGCCGCGAATTTGACTTGTTTAGGAGTCAATGGATTTTGACATGTTTTAACAATGGTGCTCCATTCCGGGTCGCCACCTAGGTAATAGCCATGGTCGCAAGTATTTATGCCTAGGGTAAATGTTAAAGAAGGAACCTGGTCTTGAGCAAGATCACTGAACATATGGGATCTTTCTATAACACTTAAGTCATTATTCGAACCGGGGATTCCAAAGAAAGCGTGCCATATCCACAGATCGTACGATGCAACAGCTTCCAAAATGATGGTTGGTCGCCTTTCCTTCCCGTTGTATGCACCTTGTAATCCCTTAGGGCAGTTCTTCCATTCCCAATGCATATAGTCCAGGCTCCCTAACATTCCCGGCCATCCCATGCTTTCGTGCATCTCTCTGTTCGCACTACATCTGCTTCATTCGGAGACCTTAAGTATTCTTCTCCATAGACGTCTACCACAGCTCGACAAAATTTTTCAAGTGTGTCTAGTGTTGTGCTCTCTGCTATTCGGTATGCATCGTCCAATGCATTAGCAGGAGTTCCATATGCTACCATTCTCATAGCGGCCGTCATTTTCTGAAAATTGGACAACTCCTGCGTCTTCGATGCATTTTGTTTGTACTTAAAATAATCATTTTTACCTTGAATATCCGCCAATATCCAAAGAAATAGACTTCTCCGCATCCTGAATCTTCTACAAAACATATCAGGCCTGTAAGTGCAATTATCATCGAAGTAATCTTGCATCAGAGACTTATGGTATTTATCATGATTTCGGTGTATCAATCTCCTTCCAAAAACCGATCCCCCTTGACTTGTGGATGATGACCCGTAGGATTCATGGTATAAGTCCCGTATTTCTTCCGCTTCCTCTTGAAGGATTTCCTCTTCCTCGGAATCGCTATTAAAAGCCATGATGCATATCATAAAATAGGAATCCATTTTTTTTGTGAATGTGTTTGGAGATGAGATATGATTCCGATGTTGCTGTTGTATATAAGGTATAAGGTCTTCGTCAATGGGTAGCTTTATTGGGTGGAGTGTGCTCATTTATTGACCAAAGTGCTCCTTTATTGAATAAAGTGCTCCTTTATTGGACATAGTGTTGTTTTATTGGACAAAGCGCTTCTTTAGTGGAAAAAGCGCTCCTTTATTGGACAGAGTGCAGTTTTATTAGACAAAGCGCTCCTTTATTGGACAAAGCGCTCCTTTATTGGACAAAGCGCTCCTTTATTGGACAGAGTGCTCCTTTGTTAGATAGAGAGCTCCATTTTTGGCTTGGGTGCCACCTAATTTACCTTGAGTGCTCCTTTACGGTACATGTCTTGGTCCAGCTCATAGTGTGTAGGGTCGTCCACATAATAACTGTTTAGAAATTTATGTGCGCAGGGTTGTCTAGGGAATGTAGCCATGGAATTTAACAAGTAGGGCCGTCCATGTAGTAACTCGTGTTGAATGCCAACCCAAAACGATAGTAAATAAAATTAAAATCCTTTGTTTTATATTGTTTTGATAAATAAATTATATTTCAACGTTTCTCTATCACGGCTATAGTGGGCAATGATTAGTGCATAGTGTAGATTCTCTAGCATGACATTAACAGTGTCCAATGCTAGTATATAGTGTAGATTCTCTTTCATGGCTACAGTGGACAGTGACTGGTCATAGTGAAGATTCTCTATCACTGATGTTATGAGCATTGGACTATGCGTTATTTGAATTATTAAAGTGCATATCCTTATATACCCCATTTTTTAGTGATAAACACAACAAAAAGATAGTTTCTACATAAACATACAAACTATAATATTACAACATTAAGAAATGCCAAACTACAATTGTACGAACCACAAGTACTGAACACATAAACATCAAATTCAAAGGATAATAAAACACGATAACATAGCTTCCTCGTAGACCTACCACGAACGCGGGAAAAATCCAGCTCTGGTTGGCTTAACAACAATCATGTTCAAACGTCTTATTTCGGCTTGCGCTTCCAGTGCATATTGAACTCCATGTTCGCACATCGGAGCGCCAATCCACTGCTTAAAGCAACGACAATCAATTTCTTTAGGAAAAACCTTGTGGTCCTCGTAGGCTTCACAACCGAAAAAAACGACGACCAGCATTTTTTTGGTGTTCAAAACAACGACCACTAATTCTTCTCCACAGCAGCATAAAGGTTTGGATCCACCCGTACCTAGTGGCTCGACAACGCGCCTTTCAACTACCCTTTCATTTCCAGGTCATTGATTTGAAACCGCCTCATCGTCATTTTCCAAGTTGGCCATGGTGGAGACTACACTTTATTTTCCCTGTTTCGACATACATCAATAAGGCAACTATACTATTTTCTTTTCAAGTAGAAGGTCGGAATAGGAAAAGAGGAAGGAGCGGCTGGAAGAAAAGAAATTACGAATGAGGGTTTAGCTTGATTCGGAGAAGCCGATATATATAGCAAAAAACTGGGTCGTCCACAACAATATTACAAGCGAAAAACAGGGTCGACCCCACCTATATACGACCAATGGAGTGTACATCATGTCGTGTGCTGCTTCATTGGTTGAGTTCCAAGCCAAAACGATTTTACTTTAAATAAGAATCATTTATTTTATTTAAATAAGCATTATAATTTATAAAGGAATTCCACAATGACTATTTGAAATTTTAGTTTGGACATAAAACAAAATCTACAACATGAAAACTCTAATTTTCTCTTCCATTAGAAAAATACTATCAATTTGATTCAAACGTTTTTTAGTTCGAAGAAATCCAACTTAAATTGGATCCTGTACAACCAATTAAAGTTCAAAACGTTATACTACGAACTATCGCGCCGTTGTAGTTCGTTTTATAATTAAATTATAAATAAAACGATTCAAACATCGTGTTATAATTAAACATTTCAAACATCGTTTAACATTACACAGAGCATCATAGAATATAGAGAATAAAGGGTCCAGTACATAGAACATCATAAAATATAGTTGTCGATAGTAATATACATAAAATGTAGGTAATATAGTACAACATGCATCAACGTGACATACACACATATACGTCAAGAAAGAATAACGTAAAGTCCACTACATTGTCTCGTACACATGTATACATCATGATAACAAAAAACAAAATATCATCAGCAGTATCCTCATGAAAGTCAATCTAAATCCGCAGCAACATCGCCATCACCGTGCTCAGACTCCTCACCATCCTTCTCCATGTCAACCCTGCTACCCTCACCGTCATAATAAGGAAAATCCTCCTCGTCACTACCTAATGCTCCACCCTCACCGACTCCTCTATCACCACCTAATCCTCCACCCCCTCCCGGTCCTCCACCACCACCAACTCCTCCATCACCACCTAATCCACCACCCCCTCCCGGTACTCTAGCA
Organism: Allium sativum; assembly: GCA_030737875.1. Classification (NCBI taxonomy): domain Eukaryota; kingdom Viridiplantae; phylum Streptophyta; class Magnoliopsida; order Asparagales; family Amaryllidaceae; genus Allium; species Allium sativum. The sequence continues at coordinate 990,838,828 of CM060912.1, read as the reverse complement.
GCACCTGAACCTCCAGCAGTACATGACGCTCCAACCATACTTGATGCTCCTGTATCACCACCCCCTGCTGCTGCTAGTCTCGCCTGTAGGTCGTCGATCTGCTCCTGCAAACCCTGAACTATCGCCTGGTGCTCCTAGTATAAGGACTGAGCATGTAGCAGGGCCATCTCCTGAATAGCGGCAATATGTTTCCTGTGCTGGTCTAGCCGGGGTGCATACTGCAAATGTAGAACATATAAAATCAGTTTCTACAACTTAGAACGTACAAGGTAATAAATCCATAAGTATGTAGAATACCTCATGTGCCGGAAATAACCCAGCAGTAGGGACACCTGCTACCATGTGAGCAGGTGGGTAGATAATAGGAAGGGACACCTGTGTACCGCTAAGATCAAATGTCTGAAATGTATTGGCCAGAGCAAAATCCATAGGCTGGTCGGAGATATGTGTATAGGTCGGGTCAAAAGTGAACGGTGGACAATGAACTCTACTAGTAACCAATCGGGGACCAATGTGATCGAAGTTCGCACCCCGCATGTAATCTGGCAACAAGTACTGCCTAGGAGCTACCCGAACCCAGCAAGTGTCAAAATCTGCGTCGGGTATGTAAAACTCGGTCGTATCAACCCAACCTCCATGTCTCAGACCCTATACGTATTGTCTCCCTGTAGAACGACGAGGCTCGAACATATCACTGGGAAGAGGTGGATCTCCGGGTATGCGCGTCTGGCATGGGCACTGATAATAACAGCGATCGCCCAAGTACCAAATAGGAAGGTAGGCCGGTGGAGCAAGAGGACACGACGAATAGATAAACGACATGTAATGACGAGCAGGTGGTCATCAGGAAGCGGGCCACCTGGTGAAAGTAACATCCAATAAGTGTACCAAAGTACTCGTAATATGTTGCCCCTCTTCCTCATATCTAACTGAGTACGGGCCTCCATCAAATCGTATCTCACACCAGCAGGACCACGCTGGACTAGGTGACTACTCTCCCATCTACGCATACATGGAAAAAAGGACCTGGCAGTGGGCAACATGCGTGGATGCATGTTGGTCGCGTACTCGTAGTACCTGCACGACAACATGTACCAAAAGCCAAACATCTGTTGAACCGCTCCAAAAGCGTAAGAGTCAAGAGTGGAATATAGATAACCCAAAATAGCACTGCCCCAATCAATCATATGCAGCTGATCAAAATCGACTAATGCTGCTAGATAACCCAATCTAATCGAATTTCGTTGGTTTGAAAAGAATGTCGAACCAAGGAGATATAAAATGGTGGCCCGATATAATACATCATGGAAATCTGCTGCATCGAGACGCGCTTTAATGTATTCAAGTAAATATGTGACTGAAACGGCACCATGGGAGATATGAGTCGCAGACAAATCTGGCAAATACTACAGGTACAACTCAGGTGACTCGGGTGACTCGTATGAGGTATCGAATGGGCAGGAGACTCTATCGGGGAGGCTAATCTCAATCCCAGAAATCATGTAAAAATCTGCTGGGGTGATACCTAGCTCAAAATCGGGAAAGTGAAACGTGTGTATCGTCAGCCACCATCTCTCTGACAAGGCCTCTACTAAAGGTCGATTGAAGGACTGCGGAGGTATAATATGTAAAAATAGTCCGAACGGACTATCCACTAGCCTCTCTCGAATATGTAATGGTAAAATGTCAAGGGCTTGTGAGCTAAACTTCGCCCAACTACCGCGAACTTAGATGTAAGTGGCCTAAATGTTGAAATTATTACAGTTCAATATCTATATAATCAACAGTTTATACTACTAAAAATTATAACGCAAATGAACTAAAATATAACTATAAAACCAACAAGTCAAGCTCTCTACGTAAATGAACTAAATTATAACAGTACTTACATAATATAGTAAACTATTCACCCGTACAGTAAATGTAAATGTTAAAACCATAACAGTTCAGCATCTATATAATCAACAATTCATACTACTAAAAATTATAACGTAAATTTATTAAACTATAACTATAAAACCAACAGATCAAGCTCTCTACGTAATATAGTAAACTATTCAGCATTTCAATAATTATAAATGATAAAATTAGAATTTATACCGGAACGGTGTCGAGCGCGGTAAACGAGCGGTGCATGTACCCCTTTGGCAACTCATGAAGGATCCGCAAGTCCTCAATCGTCGTCCCAGTTGGTGGAGGAAAGTGCGATGGACCAGCTGCGTCATCCTGCTGAGCTGGAACTGTACGTCTCGCCAACTTCGTTACGCGTGGCGGCATCCCGACATACAGATCAATAAAAAAAATTAAAAATGAAGAAATAGGGAAAAATTTATACAAACCAAGGCCTTCCGCGCAATATTTATAGACACGGGGGCGCACGCGCCGATTTTATCGGCACGCAAGCTTGTGAGCCGATAAAATTGACTCGCAAGTGGCACGCCGATAAAATCAGCTCGCGACTGGGAGATATCAAAGATACCTCCCTACATGTTACGGATCGTAATGTTGCGATCTGTAAACTTGTTGTAGTTGCTCTAACATACTCATTTGCTGTGGAAATAGCATTTTCATTTCAGAATTGGTTGAGCTTTGCCAAACATTACCCGAAAAGCAGTTTGTCGTTTCCTGCGAATTATCACATACTAGTATTTTTTAGCGGATCCACCGAGAAATTGCAATTTTACCATCGTAAATTTCACTGATCGCAGATCCTGACATTTTTTTTGGGGCATACCAGCCTACCAGCACAGTGCGTTCGTTTTAGAATGCTCCCTCTTCCTAACCAACAAATAAATTCAAAGGCAGCACCTAAAATTCGATTTCCTCATAAATGTCAAAGTCGAATTGGCTTGATCGTCTCCACTCGTCCAAAGGCACATGCCTATCTCCCGAATTCACCGATCTTGACAACTTCCTATCCAGTCAAGAGCCTAACCCTAAGATCCGCACATACTATAATCCCAAACCGCCAGCAAACCCAAATCCTAACCAAGATAACATGTTCAATCTAATGACCAATGTCCTATCCGACCTCTTCATCATGGACCCACACGCAAGCTCGGGGAACCCTAAACGAGCTTCTAGAAAGCAAGAAATACCTAAGATATTTGATTCCGGTAAGCGGGAAGTGTCGCCGTTGAGTGTGAATGATGATGATGTAAGGAAGAAGAAAAAGGCAAAAGAGAAAGGGAAGAAGAATGGATTGAAGGATTTGGTGAAGCTAGGGTTTACGAGAACAGAGGTGACGGTAATCGACACTAGCCTGGTTCCGGAATGGAAGAGAGGTAGGGTTTTGTATAGGAAGGGGTTGGTTTGGAAAGTCAGGGAGAAGAAGGTTATTAGGGTAGGCAGGAAGAGGAAAAGATTTGGTAATGGGAATAAAGCGAGTCAAGTAGAGAAACTGGGCTTAAGCAAGGTGACCAATTGAATTGCATTCATGATTGTTTATTGCATGATGATTTATATATGGTTGTGTTTATTGACATCTATTAAATATTGCCATTTATTTGATATCAGTTTAAAAGGAGGCATTATTAATCACACTTCAATTTTGAGTAAGGGGTGTTCATTTTTCCTCCTAAATTACTGTTGGATGTACTATTGCAAACAACATCACTTAATAATACAACAAGATATGACCAATTCAGTTTGAAAGGTGGTCTTTCCACATGTTTGCTGAATTCGGTGAAGGGATGACTGAAAATTAGTTCTGTAGATGGTCAGCCTTAGTACCTGAATAGGTCATAGCCACTGATTGATTCAAAAGCTTATACATGCAGTACAATAGTCAGCCTTAGTACCTGAATAGGCACACATATATCGAACTGTATTGATCATATATCGAACTTCAGAAAAGATATGTTATATGTATGTAAGAGTGAACATATTATGATAACTAAGGGACATCATTTGGAAAATAGAAAATATGGTGCTCTATATTTAATAGGGATAAGTTCACCATGCAAATACTTTGTTCAACTTCTGACTTTGGACCTGACTCTTTACAATTTAGTTAATTGAAATTGATTCTTCATCCTCCTATATGTATTTAGTTTGTTGTGAATTTGGTGCGGTGTGTTGTATTTTGTGTACTCTGAGCTCATGTGTGAGATTGATCTGCTTGTTAGATCGCATGGTTGCAGCGTCTGTATGGGATGATGCATAGCTATTAAAACGATTTATCCTAGCTAAGTTCCCATTTTCATTATTATATCACGCGTCTCTTGAATCTTTTTCATTTTACAGTGTAGCAAGTGTCCTTTTTTTAAGTACAGTGCCCGCTGCATGTATGCTTGCCTGAGCATTTTCAGTGCTTTAGGAACCACTTTGCGTTTTTGAACCCGTTCAACTTTCAAACGGCATAGGGGAGAAGGAAGAGTTGAAAATTCCTAGTAATTACAAAAACTGGGAGAAGGAAAAGAAAGATTGGTATTGACATTTTCCCCAAAAAAGGAAAAAAAGGTGTAATCAAGAAAAACTGGTTTTCAATTTTATACGCGATAGCTATTATTTAAGGTATAGATGTTTTTCAGCGCCTACTCTTCTTTCAAGCATTTCGAAGTATATGTATGAAAACGAAAAACTAGTTTCCGAATCAAATGGATGTCTACCTATATAAAAATTTAGAAAATGATTGGTTTAGTGATTTTAATTTTGGAGTTTTACTCATACAAATGTGTGCATGCGGCATATATGTATTTTGTGAACAAGACCAATTTAGAAAACGAAGTTATCATACTAAGCATAAAGCAATCTTTTTTTTCCCGTTTTGGGAAATAACGGAAAAATGAGAAATAATTCATTCATTTGTCATTCCTCAATCCCATACGTCATCTCCTTCATCTTCCTTTCATTCCCTCGACGTTCCTCTGATTTTTTTTTTAAAATAATTTGTATTTAATATTAAAAGTCAAAATGCAGATAAAAATAAACCAAACTGCTTTTTAGAGTTTTGTTGGTCTTTTTTTTTTTTGTTCCTATGTTTTTAATGTTCACAACAAAATGAGGATAACTGAAAAGAAACTTAAAATTTTAAGTCATTACGACAACGGTTGACGAACGGCTAAGGCGGTGAAGGTATGGTAAAGAAGATGAATTGTTTTTCTTTATTTTTTTGTTGTCTCTCATAACAAGAAAAATAAAGTGGACTTGTTCTCTGTTGCATGTATCAGATTCATTTTCCAATTGGTTGTTTCAGAAAATACAAGGGTCTTGTGCACGTTTTTTTTTTCCTGAAGAAAGCACAAAATTAAAAATGACCAAATGAGACGGGGTCTTATTTATTGTATGTTTCCTATAAGGTGAACAAATGATTCAATTTGGTTCTGAATCCCATCAAAAGTACTAAGACCCCGAAATAATCGTTGAACCAAAAAGAATTGGAACAAACATGACCAATAATTTCTAAAACTGAAACCAACAAAAAGGTCTGGTTGGTTTACATTCTATACGATATTGTCTAGTTGCTAACACCGACGATATGGAAATGAAACAATTTATTGGTTCCATATTTAAACAAGTATTAAAAATGCTATATAATTTAAGAAATAAACTGGTATTCTTGTGCAAATATTAACATAAAAGAAAAATGTTATGATGATAATGTAAAAACAAAGTTTTCATTGATAGCTATGGTTCTTACAATAATTGAAGTTTTATGTTCGATCTAATTAGTTGATGAGTTTTAAATTGAAAACCATATATCCATCCAAAAACGAAATAATTTCAAAAACAAAAACCAAATTCAATTGGTTTACTTACCAAAAACCATATACTCATTTGGTTTGGTCGGTCTTTTAACGATAAATGCTCACTTTAGTTCTTTATGGTTTGTAACATGAAATGCACACGTAGACGGTTTGGTTCTGAATGTCGGGTGGGTTTAACAGAGTCACATCGGTACGTACTAATACAAAGTTCTAATGTTTTGCTGATTATATGTCAACTAATATGCCTCCCTCCCCTTCAGTGGACGATGACAATGTATCGACAAAAGTGTGTTTGTTGAGTTAAAAAAAAAAAAAAAAAAAAAAAGAAAAGAAAAAAAACGACAGAAACTGTATAACCAGCATTAAAGAACGAAAAGTTCATAGCTTAGGAATAAGTTCTTGTCAACAAAAAAAGACAGTAGCGGTCAGGAAATAGAAAATGAGCCCAGTTTGCACTCCTAAATCGGTCCGTTTGATTTTGAACGGTAAGGGTTATTTGAAAGGAGAATTTGAAAGGGGTATTTGAAGGAGGATTATTGCAAACAAGGAATGCGTTTTTTTTACGAAAGGGGCAAATTTATAATTTTTAATTGTTTTTATTTATATTATTTTATTGTTTATGTTTGTGTTTTTGTGTGTATATTATCGAACAGAATAATAGAATGCAGAATACAAATTACAGAATAATAATTACTGAATTGAAATTGCAGAATCCAAAAGCCAGTACAACGTCATTTAAAAAAAAAACATCACTACAACACAACCATAAAAGAAAACATTACAGCACAATCACAAACCACAACACAACCACAAAATAACACAACACAACTATAACACCCACATCAAAGAAAACATCACATCTGTCCAGTCCTCAGCTTCCTAACAAAATGAATAACACAACCCCCTAAGCTGTGCAGGATTGTCAAGCAGAGAATAAAAAGGGTTGTGGCCCAATCTGTTATGCTCTAACAGAATAACTGCCACCTCCCACTCTTGATAGTCATCATCCTCACGGCGTACAGACATGCATAAATCTATAAGCTCGTCTCGGTCCATGCACGAAGGAGCTGAACGAGAAGGACCAGCACCAGACTTGACCTGCCTACGAGTCGGATGGCTTGAGATCTCCGCATTATCGCCACGAATGATATCGCCAAAGAGCTGAGCCTCTTGCAAATGATCTGATGGAGCACCCGGAATTACGTACTGACATCTGTCAGTACGAATGTAGCCTGTAAACATGGAGTCCAACTCCCTGAATCGTGTCGAGGACGCAGACTTGTACTTGTGCGTCGCTATTGGCACCGTCGCCCACCATTCGTCCGTTCCTGTGACGGTATCCAACTGGTCGTCCCACGCCCCTTCACCAACATGTAGCAGTCTGTTCCACGGAGCCCAATCTCTTTTCATGTTATTGAATTTGTTCTTCATCTGACCGACATTGTAGTCTAATCCGGTCCGTTCATTGAACGCCGTAGTGATCAGCTGGTACCATCCTCCAACATTGTGTGCATGGGAATTTAGATGTTGCATACACACGTTGTTGAAAGCATTAGTCATGTCGTTGTTCTATTCGGCGATGGAACGGGTAAATGAAGATTGACTGCCTGCCATTCCTTAAAAAAATACCCTAAAAATTACGAATAAAACATATATGGTAGTAAAGAAGCTAAATAATACAAAAATAAATGCAAAACCTGAAACGATCGACGAGTAGACGGTGATTGGACTGTATATTTTTGGTTATGGTGCTGGTTTGGTGATGGCAAGAAAATGACCAGTTATATAGATGGAGGGGAAGAAAGCGGCTGTTCTGGAAATTTCGTCGCTTCAGACTCGCGTCAGACATGCGTTCGATGCGTCAGACGCGTCGGACGCCAAAGCCACCTTTTCAACCGTTCGTCTTGAAGGGGCAAACGTGTGGGTCCCACAGTGGATGCGTCGGGCGTGTCAGACGCAAACGCGAACATTAACTGTCATGTTCACAAATCAAATGGTACCTTAAAGTAGTTGTGCTCACCTGCCAACAAAAAATCAAAACACGGAACGTATCATCAGTCAATTCCTTGATTACCAAGCGTTTATGGGTTATTGTTGGCCAACGTGCTTAATTAATTATACACGTACAATTAGGTCAGTGCACTTATTCCCAACATATTTGTTGAGGGCAACCATCAGCAAATATAACTGGCGCACTTGTTAAGTGCGTCAGTTATATTTATAATGTGCGCACTTCACAAGTGCATCCCCATTTTTTTAATAAAACTTTGCCACCTCAGCGCTGAGGTGGCTAAAACTAGCATACTTCTGTAAATAGTTTTAAAACTAGTCTAAACCTGCTATTAGTTTTAAAATATTGTTTGGTCTATATTGTATTTTGAGTTTTCAACATTAACTATAGAAAACGAAAGAGTTGATGAATGACAAGTGGAATTAGGATTGATAAATAGAACCGAAAAGCCGAACCGAACCGATCCGAAATGACCCGAACCCGATGGATTTTGGGTTGGGTTTAGATGATAGAAAATACAATTAAGACTCGATCATATCCGACCTGAATTGATCCGACTTGAAAGACCCGACCAAAAAACATTAAAGTATAAGTATATTTAGTGTTACTATTCAATCGAACATGAATCGAGCTCGGGTCGGCTAATGCTGGCAATTAGAACCGAAAACCAAAAATCTAAACTGAACTGACCCGAAAAGACCCGAACCGAAAAGCGATGGGTCTCGGGTCGGGTCTAGGTGATGAAAAATAGCATTAAGACCCGATCAAACCCGACCCGCGTAGACTCGTCCTGAAAAATCCAACAAAAAAATATTGAAATATATATATATTTAGTGATATTATTCAATCAGACCCGAATCGAACCGAAGCTTAGATCAGGTCGGGTCCAGATTTTTGAAATGTATAGTTTAGACTCGATGAAACCCGACCCGCCTAGAACCGAGACCCGACGGGTCCGGGTCCATCAAGTCGGGTCTAACTGTCATCCTTAGGATCGGATCGGGTCCAGATTTTTGAAATGTATAGTTCAAATCCTACAAATCCAACCAACTTAGAACTGAGACCCGTCGGGTTGGGTTCGGGTTCATCGGGTCGAGTCCAATTGCCACCACCCCTAGGTGGAATTAAACAACGTCGAAGGGGACGTTAGAGTGGAAGGAGGAACGACGAACGGATGAGTTATTGTTCGTTCTTCCATTACTCCCCAAAACACGAAAGGATGAGTTATTGTTAGACGCGGAACAAATAAAAGTCCAATAGTTCGATGGGGTCCATATACGTGTCGGACACAGACGTCAACTTGAACTGTCTAGGTTGGAAAAAGAACGCTACTTACATGAATAACGTTGATGACTTTGAATTTTAATTAAATGTTGGGTTTTTGCTCGTACCCGCAGCAGCAGATTCCATTTTCGAACGTTTGAAGTTATATAGGTGGCTGTGGAATTCATTACGGTAATGTGGAAGTGAAAATGAAACCAATAGCGCTTATAGCAGGAAAACTAAAAGTAAACTATATGTTGGACGCTTATAATTTTGGTTTGGTGTATAGTTTACGTTGGGTTTTCGCACTACATTTTTTTAATTTCATAACACTTACCCTCTTAGCACTGACGTTAGCTCTACACCGGACGTAGTTACATCCAACATGTTCGCCAAACATTACCTAAAATCGGTGACTGTTTGACTGAACAAGTGGACGAGGCCTAACTGGAACATCGTTTCATCTAATCATCCGTTGTGCTAGTGTTAGTTTTGTGTTAAAACCTACAAAACTAAACGTATAAGAACTAGAGAAATAAAAAACATAAAAATACACTCATGTCAACCTGCAATCTTTTACATTATACTTACACGATAGATTTAACTAAAATTTGAACAATTTTTTACATTATAGTTACACGATAGAGTTAACTAAAATTTAAAATGATAGGAGTGTCACGGTAAAACTTCATTTAAAAAGATGTGGTAGAAAGCAACATGCAAGTTGAATGACATAATTCACTATGGATTCTTACATCGATCATTTTCTATTGGAATGAAGATGTTTTTGAATCGACGTAGTTTGTTTTCTTCTTATTCGGAAAATTTAAGTTGCATGATTCAATTCCCAATAAGTTTGAAATAAAATAAGCAGTACTTTTTATATTACATTGCAAGGAAAAATCGTTTATAATATCTTTCCATTTGAAGGAAATAACAAAACATAATAGGTATATTGCTTCCATTTTGAAAATGAGGATAATGATTACTGAAGTAAAATGTCAAAATCCAATGATTTTCAAAAGTATAGGAAAGAATTTCGAAGCAATTATTGATTTTTAAAAGTAAAGGAAAGAATTTCGAAGCAATTAAACATTATTTTCAATTGTCTCAGTATTTTATTTTTAGTATAATTATGGAGACTAAAATAATATTCGAGACAAAACAAGCGAAAGAGGCTAGGATGACTTAAGACATGTCTAAGGATTTACCTTTGGACTTTTTCAAAATTGTCCAACTTAAGTAATAATGATATTATTTTTTTCATTATTCTATGTACGTTTTTTAATGTAAGTAAGAATAGAAAATTTTATAAGTAAAAAACTTAAATTATAGTTTACATCATTACTTTATTACTATATTTTACATTATATGCAGATATAATGGAATCGTTTTTTCTTAACCGTATAAAGAGAAAGAGAAAACCTCTTATACGTTTTCGGGGGAGGGGGGTGGGGGGGGGGGGGGGTGTGTTTGTTATTTATTTATATCAATCCTAATGAGCGATCCATCAAATCGTTGCAAGTGATTTTCAATCCCGACGAGAAGGAAGAGGCCTTTGAAATGTAGTTTTTTATGATCCAAAGAAATATCTACCTTATTTAAACACTTAAGCATTCCTGCTATTCGTTATTTCCTTGAAAAATGTATTTAACCTACATGAGTTGTTCATGATATTTTAATAAAAACAGAGATTTTCAAAGAATTCATAAAATAAATAAATTAATAAAAGGAAGGAAGGTAACTAGTGTAAGATTATGTGGTAATCATTTACTCAGGATTCTCTTTTCTTGCTTTCATATTTATAATTGTGTCATCCAACAAAAATCCTTATTTCATGGGGAAAAAAGAATATATTTTTTCTCAACAATTTATTTATATTGACGATGATGTGTCGTACAAATATAATTCGATCGTAGATAAATAGATTTGTTTATTTTGGTGGATTTAAGGATTATCAAGGAGGGATGCCCGAAAAGATTATTATTAGGCTCGGATATCAAATGTAAACAAGTATATGAATTGCATTCAAACAGAGTTACTTGACTGACACCTTGAAATTGGTTAAGCATGGACTATTACTCTTCCTAGGCATCAGATTGGTGCCTATCCCTTGGATGTTCGCACTAGTTTGTCGACCTAAACTTTGAAATTCAACTCATCAAAGATTGATCAGTAATTCGAGAAGGACATATGCAATTGTCATGAAAATGCTGGAATTGGAGAGCATAGGGTCAGGGCCCTCTATAAGAATTGTTGCCCCAAAGTTGTGAGAATTAGGGATTGGTGCCAATCCCTAATTCTTGGAAATTAGCCCTACTATGGGTCCACCTCGACCTCATGTCTGCAGATGTGAATTTTAAGCAAGATATTTCATCATCTTCTTTTATAAATGACAAACGCATAGTATTTTTGAAATGGGTTTTCCAAGCTATCTTTTTTCAACGGATACATTACTATTTCTGTTATCTCAAAAACACTGTAATTGTAATTAAATAGCATAAATAAATGATTACTTGAAGTGGACATAGGCAAATTGCCGAACCAATATAAAATTTCATATTTAATTTTTTTCTTCTATTTATAAGTTTTCTTGTTGTTTCTCTTTAAATATCTACTTAGATGTTTGTTACCATATCCATCGTAAACATTTTGGCATGTTAAGTAGGGGAGCTACTTGAAACATAAGATTTAAAAGTTTTGGATTTCTAAGTTGAAGACCAGATTCGCAGTAAGGACTAAGCAGTCTACAAGAAGTGTTTTGGTGGGTAAGAGCTATCATGAAGGAAGCAATGGATCAAACTCCAAAGCTAATCAACTCTCTGTTTACATCACTAAGGCTGAAATGGAGGTCATGACGGGCTCTACGTAGTAACGAGTAGCAAAGAGGCAATTTGAGATGATGCAAAATTTTCCTAGGTAAATCAAAAAAGCAAGAACAGTAGGAGTTCAGGAACAAAGAGTAGGAAACAGAGCAAACAGGCAAAAGGCGACAACGAAGCAACTGAGGGGAACCCCATCCAATATGGAGGGATCGGCACCGATCTCTCTAGAGAGGTCGAAGTCGATCCCTCGAACTTTGAAGGTACACCCCTGGGCCAGGAAAGCTTGGATACTTAAATAACGCAATAAAAATCTGGGATACAGAGCACAAAGCACTGGAATTAAACAAGGATTGGAGCAACCAAAGGCAAACTCTGATCTTAGGAGAGAGATCAGTATTGATCCCTATACCGGGATCGTTATTGATCTCTATACGAGGTTCGGCACTGATTCCAACAGGGCTGCAGGTGCAACGATTGATCTATGGGGATGTTACTAGTCACGTGGCTGGGGCTAGTCGTGCCGATGTAAATCAGAATGCATATACTTATCTGAAGGAATATGGACAAAGAATCCCTCATTGAGTCGGGGAAGGGGCAAGCTTGAAGTATTGATTGGTGACTATACTTGGATGGCAGTGATAGGTTTGCAAAAATGGTAAGGCGCACTGTGAGAGGAAAGTTGATGAATCGAGATTTGGAAGATGTGAATATAAGTCCATTCAATCTTAACAAATGGCGTGCTAACAAACCGTCGAATTTTTAGTTACTTGCACTTGAGCCGTACGACGGAAAAACTGCCCCTGTTGTCTATTTGAGGAGGTATACGAGTGTAATAACCCTTATTTTTTATAAATATTATTTATGAATTTAATTTGGTAAGTTAAATAAGAATAATGTATTAGAATGATGAGATGCGGTCTATAATTAATAAAATGGTTTAGTCTTAGTAGCTAATCAATCTAATATAAATTATGAAGAGGGTTTATGGAAAGGGCAAAGTAAGAAAGACATGGCCTATTGTATATACATGACCATCAATCCTTTCATTCTCTTATTTCATGTTCGTAAAACCTAGAACTAAAAGATAGGAAGTCGAGCATTACAATCTAGTGGAAGAAAAGAAGATTCAGGGAAAGCTGAGGAGAAGAAGCTTAGGATCTTACATCAATAAATCTCTGCTCTTCCATCCAAAACTAAGGTGAAAAGTAACTGTATCCTTTATTGTATATTCAGCTATTGTTCTATTCGAAGAGTTTGTGTGCTTACATGATTGTTTTCGCGTTTATTAAGACATTATTATGTTGTCTGAATAGAAAAATGTTTGGATCTAAATATTCATGCTTGTTTTGCATAGTTTTGGTTAGGACTTAGATTTAAACCTATAGTTTTAAATCTTTAATTTATTTGAAATCTTTATATGATGTTTACAGTATGTTTTTAGAGATGGGTTTTGAGCTTCATAAATTTCTAAGCATTAGGAATTTTCTATAGAAGAACATGTGTTAATTACGAAATTTAATTATTTAAAATAATTAAATAATGATTTTTAGACCTGAATTTTTTATACAAGGTCGAGAGGTTACAATGTGATTTACAAGAATTTTTGGGTTTTTCTCATGATTTTTGTGAATTTCTATGATTTGCTTAAGTTGGATAAACTTAGGGTAATAAAGGCATTAATTACGGTAACTAATGAATTTCTAACTTTTTTATAAAGTAAAATCTGAAAAGTATGAGTTGTTGCTTAGTAGAACTTTTTATTAACTAATAATGTTTTGACAAATATAATGGAGTAGGTGAAAAGTTTTACTACATATTCACTATCAGGCCATCGACTTGGTCGATAAGACCATCTCGTTATTGTCACAGTCGATGAGAACTTGTTGCCTATTGTCACTTTCGATAAACTTTTAATGCTTGGAATACCATGAAGCATGGTATAGAAAGCATCCAGGCTTGTCGCTATCATCACCATCCTTATCGACTTGGTCTTTGTCATCCTTTTCCTTGCTTGCATTTTAAAATGGCCTCTCCGTAGGGATTTATCACCATTGTACATGGGCTTGTCAGTGTTATGCCTAATCAATAAGACTAGTTTCTTATATAAAGAAAGAGGCTTATCGCCTTTATTGTTTTAAAGCTTGAGACTTATCGCCTCTTTTCCTTGTCGTCATAGGTATGGTCGAGAAGGTTTGTTTTTTAAATTGTTTTCGATATATTCGAGACTTATCATTTCTTTCCTTGTTGTTATAGACGTGATCGATAAGGCTTGTTTCCAACTTGTTTTCCAAAGTGCTTGGAGGCTTATCACTGTATCCCTTGTCGTCACACATGTGGTGGATAAGGTTAGTTGTCAAATGCTTCGAGACTATCGCCTTTAAATGCTTGGCATCATCGTCTATGCCGACAAACCTTATTTTAAATTGTTTTCAAAAAGGATTAATTGACGTAAATAATCTAAAGTTTATCGTATCTGTCCATATTAATCCCAAGTTTGCATTTTTTAAAAATAATCCCAAGTTTAGGGGGGTGCCTTCCCAAATTGATCCCACTGAATAATTGACCTGCTATAACCGGTTTTAAGTTTTAACTTTACACGTGAATTCATTTCTTCCTCTTTCTTTCGTCTTCTTCGTAACTGACTTTCCCAAATCACTATGTACATTTCCATTCATAATTCAATTTCAGTACATTCTGACATCCACAAAACACAGTTAAACACAACATCCCCTTCTTCCAAACTACCCACATCTGACATTGAGAACCCACCACTTCCAGCAGCTCGTCTCTGCCATCGAGCTCAATTCAGTCCATTCCCAAACCCAACCCCAACCCGATACCGGACTCCAGTCCATCACGTCACCGCCTCCCTCCCTCCTTCACCTATCGTTCAATCAAGACAATGGATGCTTCGCTGCTGGAACATCCTCCGTACAATTTCAGAAGAAATTGAAAAAGACGCGCAATTCCTTGAGTCCACCGGATGATCTTCCTAAACTTGGAACTCCAATGCGGAGATTACACACGCAATACAGACAAAATTCACACATGCGTAACACCGAAACAAACAGAAGCATGCACTCACTCACTCAACTCTAAAACAGACGCATCTCTTTCGAATTGGCTTGGGTATTGGATTAGGTTTGGGTTTTGAATTTAGGGCTTCAAATTATGATCGAAGGAAAGGGTTTACAAAGGAGATTCTGGGTTTGTTGAGGATGTCAGATTTGCGGTGAACTCAAGGGGGAATGGCTCGGGGATGTTGAGGAAAAGTGTTGCTGGTGTTTGGTTTTGGCTGGTAGTTCTATGCGTGTGTGGATGAGGATGGTCAGTAATGTATGTGAGCAGTGTTTGTTTCATATTGTGGCAGGGTGTGAACCAGTGTTTGTTTCGTATTGTGGCAGGGTGTGAACCAATGATATGATGTTTTGTGGAATTTTCAATTTGATGTCGAGAGCTGTAGGGTTGAGTTCTGTTTGGAGAATCAAAGGTTTTGGCATACATTAATGTTTTAGTTTGGTATTTGTTGCTTTGAGATTAAGGCGTAATGATGTATTCGTCGGTTGTTGCATTTTTGATGCATTGTGGAAATCGATGGTAAAGAGCATAAATTATGGAATCCCTTTGATTTGTTGGTCGTTCCTTGGAGGGCAGCAAACAAATTGCAGACATGCGTGTAATGAATGGAAGATTGGGGGTGGAAGTTAGCCACGATGCAAGAAGGGAGAAGGTGGAGAGGAAGGTAAAAGAAGTGATGGGAGAGATATCTAGGAAGGAAATGAGAAAAAATGCATTGATTTACAAGGAGTATGCACATGAAACTACAAAGGTTGGTGGACCTGTTATAACCTGCTATAACAGATCAATTGTTTAGTGAGATCAATTTGGGAAGGCACCCCCTAAACTTGGGATTATTTTTAAATAACGCAAACTTGAGATTAATATGGGCGGATACGTTAAACTTCAGATTATTTACGTCAATTAATCCTTTCAAAAATACTTCGAGGTTAATACCTTTATACTTTGTCGTGATTGTTTTGGTCGACTGGATATGTTTTAGACTAGCCTTTAAACGTTTTGATGTTATCGCCTCTATAGCCTGTCGATGTTGACTATGTCGACAAGGATTGGCTTTGAACTTATTTTCAAAAGAACCTGAGGTCATTGCCTCTGTAGCTTGTCGCCGTCGATTATGTCAACAAGGTGTGTCTTGACTTGTCTTAATCTATGTAGGTAGGTAACCTAGGAACTTGGACGATAAGATTTTATCTATCGTTGTAGTAAATTTTAACAATTTCCACCCTTTAGTTAAAGAATCGATAGGGATAGGGTCGATAAGCGATGGTCACACCCGTTGATTTGTTATTACATTATCGGTAGGAAACCACTTATACACTTTATTGGCCTAGTCGATAATCTTGACATCTATACTTCGAGAATGGTAGATAACCATATTATTGTTTAAGAAGTTAATGGGGTTACCATTGTTGAACATTGCTACTTGTATTGTTGTACATAATTGCATACATTAGGGATACTAACAAGAATTAAATAACCATGGATGAATTCACTACAACAAATTGACCATATTACAACGGTGGAAAACAGTTGTAAAAGACTATATACAACGGTGGAGCCACCGTTGTCTATTAAAAAGTTGTAATAGACTAAAATCTTTTACAACTTTATTGCACCGTTGTGCCACCGTTGTGAAATATACATTTTACAACTTTTTTCCAACGTTGTAATAAACTTTATTACAACTGTTTATAACTGTTGTAATATATTTTATTAAAAGTATTACTTAAAGTTGTAATATATGAACAAATTATATACATATTATTAATAAAAGAATTCATTTCAAGACATATTATCTACAAAACTGAAGATATAAAACAAACTTGAAACATAAACCAGAACAATATATTAGAATTTTCAAACTCTCATCGTTTTTTATAAATCATACAAGTATCTCAAGTACATAAAGCAACTACAAAGTTCATCATCCAAGACTCCAAAATCCGAATGACTTGAAGTCATCTTTCATAAATATGCATCACTAGGAGTAATACAAACATAATAAAATAGAGATTTGCTCGCAATGCTGCTGGTCTTGCAATGGTCTCCAGCTCGAGGAAGAACCTAAAGTGCCAGCTCAGATCTTCTAGCTTTCTTTTCTTAAAGTATAGATAATGCAGATAGTCCACCAGCAAACCAGTAAAGAAATTTATGGTCTCTGGTTGCAATTTTGCACTAAAAAAGAAGTTAACATGAAAATATTTTAGCATATGTCTATAAAAGAAGAATGAATTGCCCTTACTGAAATATTGATTAGTCAAACTTTATCTATACCAAACCTCCTGTCATATCACATCATATTCTAGCCAATCCATCATTATCTCCAGCCATTGCAACTAAATGAGACATTGCTTCTGGCGATCTATGCACACAAAACAACTGCCTTATAGTCGATGCCTGTTAAAACATAAGTTTTATACTATTTAATTCAGCATGTTACACAAAATCTTCATAGTCTAATTAAACCAAGAGAAGTTAAGCACATGCAAAGGTACTTGCATTATGAATTAAACATACAAAAAATTAAATAATGATGTTACTAGTATAACATGAGAAAATGTAATCATGTTCTTGGGCATATATAAGTAAATGCTTTGACTTCGTTTGAGCACTGATGAATAAAATGGACCTTTTTATTACACGTAAGTATTCAGAGAAGAATATATGACCATAAGGTAAAAGAAAGAAAGAAAAAGATCATATATCCATATGCAAAGTACATGTCGTTATCACTCATCACTAGTTCTTTACTAGATTACCTTTATCTATCTAATAAATAATATAAATATAAAATTGAAACCTGAGATTGAGGGCCTTGCTTCCAAGTGAAATACTGTATATATTTGGAATCATGCCCTTCTCTATTGCTGCTATTTCAGTTTTTCTATCATATATTTCAGAATCCTGTAAATATTCATCAATGAAATACCAGTAACAACATAAGTGTTATCTGTGTAAAATGTTAAAGTCTGTTATGTGCTCCATCTTTAACAGATAAATGGTTCTAAGCAGACCATCCACTCTCCATGTTGCAACATAAAACCAAATTAAGCATTTCAATCTCTTTCGATTTAATTTAAAATCTCATGAATATAGTAATGAATAAATAGCAATAAATAGTAACCTTATTTAATACTCAAGATAGTACAACATCAAATAGTTTAAATGGGTAGATTTAGGATAATAACTCCAACGCAGAAACACTCTTCCAAGTATTCAATTATTTTGCTAATTTATGAGTATTCTGGTAATTACCTACTTCTGACGCTAATCAAATAATTATCGTCAGTGTTATTGATTATAACTTCGTCTTGTGAAAAAAATCAACTTCAAAGAACACTTTTTTTTTCTCATTTTCATACACTTTATATTGTTATTCACCATTGGATTTAGATGGACTGCTAACCCCTTTGTTTTTGTCAATGCAAAAATCACATAAGTCAGTGTGATCTTGGATATGTTGAAGACAAATCAAAATAAGCCGAGGAACAAATTGATTTACATGCGTTATTCAATCCTTACAAACTCTGTTTCAGTAGACGTTAACATATTTAGATCGAAAGATATGGCAATTATAAATCCAACCACAACATTAGGGTTATACCAGTTCAGCCTTTGAATTTGGAAACAAGCTCAAAAACTGAAAATAAGACAAACAATACTCCTTATAAATGAAACCGACCATGTGAGGATAAATAGCGCTAGGAGGATAAATATGGAAAGGAAGCACACTTATCTAATGGGATCTTCAAATTGCTAAGTGAAGCAACTTCCATATTTCCAACCGAAGATACCTTCGAATTTCAGATCTCGACGACGGTGGCTTCAGTCTCAAGCAAAGATTCCTCAAGGCAATGACACATAAAGAAAGAGATACAATCCTATAACATAAACAAATCTAACCACAAAATAAAATAGATCTAACTTCAAAATAAAACTCCAAGCCCTAAATAAAGAAGACGCAAACCTCAAGACAAAGTACTCACAGTCAACACAGAGGAACCCCTTGAAATTGACACCAAAACACAGAGGTTGCGATTCATGCTACCGGAAGTGGAGGCATGTTGTCGGCAAGAGAAATCTGGAGGATCGGGAGGAATCAGAGCGGTCATCAGTAGGTTCTACGGTGGAGGAGGAGGCTGGAAAGGAGGATGCGGACGTGGTTCTGTTTGGCAGGAGAATTTTGTGGAAGTCGCCATTTTTTTTATGTTGGTAGGGAGGTTTGTATGATTAAATTCGGGTTTCGTTGAACGGAAGGAAGATGAAAATTTCAGTCCATACTAGCGAGCTTGAGCGGGGAACGAAATTTTCAGTACAGAAAAAATGTCGGCTTGTGGGAAAACGAAACGTTGTTGATATTAATGGTTTTATAAAAGCAATATTCATTTACACACAATGGATGAATAGAATATTTTATTTGTTTAGTTATTATTTATTTTCAAACAAGTTTTTTTTACTTATTAATTACTATTGTTAATTAATAATTTAAATTAAAAAAAGAAAATCTATCAAAAGCATAAACAAGCGGTTGTTAACTGCTAAACAAACAAGTTGCCAAAATTATTCTTATGATTTTCTTTAATGAAAAAATGTAATAGAATATTATATAAATTGCTTGAAATCTTTATTAAAATATTTAAAAGTAATTATTTAATTATTACTTCATAATTAGTGATTCTTACTTCTTATTTATTAATTACTAAAATTAATTATTCATTACTAAAAACTAATTTTTATTTATTTATTTTTAATTTCTAATAATAATACATAATTATTATTTATTAATTATTATATAGCGAAAAGAAATTATTAATATTGGTTATTACATATTTTCAAATAAACTATTTATTTTTATTATTAAACAACAATTATTGAGTATTAATATTTTTTATTAATTATCGAATTTTTATTACTTATTAATATGATATTTTTGTTGTAGTGTAGTCATATATTACAACAGTCAAAAAATAAAAGTTGTGATGGACTTTTATTACAACTGTCAAAATAACCCAGTTGTTAAAAATAAGTTTATTACAACTTTTCTGGAAAAAAGTTGTAAAAAAACATTTACTACAACGGTGGTTTTACCACCGTTGTAAAATTGAAGTTGTAATATGGTGTTTTTGTTGTAGTGATTGGGGGTATCGGTAGATTTAAACATTCTTGGTGGAAAAACCTTATAATGAATTAATGGGTTCCTATTCATCCTTTTGATAAAACTATGGTATGTGTCACAACACCAAAATAGTCAATTTGAAACGGTAATAAAACGTTGCTAAAATTTTTAGGAACACATTTTAGGTGTTGCAGATTAGTATGTTGCAGATTTTTGAAACACGCATATTATGTTTCCAAATTGAAATACTTAGCAGGCGTTTCAGTTTTATAATATGCAACACTCAGTGAGTGTTTCAAGTCGATAATCTGCAACACTCGATGAGTGTTTCTATTCAATAATCTACAAAACTCGGTGACTGTTTCAAGTTCATAATCTGCAACACTCGGTGGTGCTTCAAGTTCATAATATGCTACACTTATTGATTGTTTCAACCATAAATGTACAATTGGTACTTTCTGTAACATAAATACGAGTATTAATTATCAATACTGGCTAATTTTCAATAACCATACCATAAATTTGCGACAAAGATGTAATCTAGTCAAATCTTAGTTGTCAAAACAACAAACTAATTAATGTCAACACAATATGGCTACTACATATTCAATGCATGTGGATACAAAAAATAATGGTAATGCATACAGTATCAACAGAGAGGCTGAATCATTTTCGAATGGAAAAGGACTAGTCGAGTTCATGCTAAGTTGGTCAATATATTAATACACAACAAAGAGTTACATACGTTGTGATATCCGCTATTAAAAAATGGCCTAGTACTAATCTAATAAGTTCAAGCACATTGAAAAAACTTCGGATAAATTGAAATTCTAATCAAATGATTGCCTCTACACCTCCATGTCAAGCAAATAATAAAACGCTAGAAAATGGTAGATTATGTAAAGAAGATAAAGATGATGACTTCGTGTAACTTAATATAACAAGAAAATTTGAAGTAAAACCTGTGGAGGAAAATATCTTTGACTTTCCTTATCCAAATCTTTAACATATGTTGCATTTAGAATAATTATATTCTCAAGATTACAAAATACTGGAAATTAAACTTTAGAGCTGTTTGAATCTTAACCTCATTTGTTTTCTCGATCACGTATTCAATTCTTCTTTAATTATTTATTCTTAGACCATTACTTCTCGTAGAAACTGCAGTTTTTGCTTATTCCAATACACCAAAAAAAATAATACAAACCAAGCTTTTTTTTATAGGGTGATTAGAAGGGAATTGAAAGAACAAGCAACAATATTAGGGTAGATTTGAAAAAATGGTAAGAAAAGGAGTCATTTGTTATCACATGACAGTTTCAAATATATGCTCACGGTTTTTAGATATGTTGTCATGTAAGACTAATTGTAAAAAATATACTTATATATATACAAAGAATGAACAAAATAAAATAATAATTTGTAAAAATTGTGAATCGCCAATAATCTATAAATGTATAAATTTGGTTTAGTCCAAACGTTTAGTGATAAGGCACATAACTTTGTACGAGTTATTTCAAAGTGCATCTCAAAGGTAAAGGAAAGTCGGCTTGTACACTCTCATGTATTATTTACCAGCTAGAAGTTTGTACCTTTTCCTACAGAGGTTTTGGTTCAAATTTTGCTTTTGATTTAACCAAAAGAAAGTGTAGTTTTACTTAATTATTTTCCAAAAAGAAACAGTGGTAAGACTAAGTAAAAATACCTTGGACGTCAACTCTTTAGTGCCAGCTTGAACTATATTAGCAGCAGATTGTGCAGCTGATGATGCAGCAAAAGATAATAGACCTAGTCCCTGCCAAAATAAAAATTAGTATTAGATAAATTAACTTAAAAAAGAGTGCCAAATTCCTATAGGTACATAAATTTCCCAATTAAAAAGGCATCTAATGCTAATAGAACTATAAGACTTGATAATTTCTGCATGAATATTACAATTTTCTCCATAGAGAAACACTGAAAATCACGCAATCTGGAACAATAAGGAATTATTGATAACTTATGATTGATATACCCGTACATACACTAGCGAAATGATTGTTATGTAATACAACCACTATCCATGTAAACCTGTAGTATACTACATCCACTTTCCATGTCAACCTGCAGTAGTACTTATGATCAATATACATTAGTGGATCAATGCATACATTGATATATACTACAACCACTATTCATGTTGATCTGCAGTATACAGAATTTTACATGTTCAAGATGTAGATGTACAGATGCAAAAAAGTAAAGATCCTTGTATAAATTTTGTTTGCATGAATGCTTTTTTTCATGACTTCATGGAAACTAAATTTATGCATACCACATTGATGGCATTCTATTATGGATGGATATGGTAGCATTTCACCAAACTCTTCACAAAATTCAGAATTCAAAATTTGTATAGCCGTGGTAATTTTCCTAACACCAAGATCTGAACATGTGTTAGATTTTCTGATGGTTCCTCCTAGTACTCGACATGGTAACTATTGTTGAATGTATAACAAATAATCACCCTCTAGTGTTGAGATTGTAATAACATGCAGTTATGTTGAATTATTATACAGTCACTCACTTGATGGCCAAAACAAACACCAAGTAGTTTCTTCCCTATTGCATCCAGTGTCTGTAACAAGAAGCACAACCTAAGCACCCACGGGTCATTGCCATATGCATCATTTGGGCTACCGCTTACCGTTGATAACAAAACCATCATAGTTTTCCAAATGTTCAGGATTTGGAAATTCGTCTTCTACAACTTTATATAAGTCCCATGTCTCTCCCTCATCCCCAAATGCTTGCAAAAACACGTTGAAGTAGCCAACATATGTTTTCTTGACATATTCAGAGTCGTTTCCTGCTAGAAAATGTGCAAATCTTTTCTCTTGTTGTAGCTTCATGCCTATGTAGTTCAATTGGGAGTTAAACTGTTTTGTTGATGCGAATGGTATAGAGATATGCGTGCATATATAGAGAGACGTGAAGCAAAAACAAAATTAGCTAGTTCTAGTTGTAGCTGGAAAAGTACCTAACTTTTGAAAAGTATTTATCTGGAAGGGACACTTTCTGCTTAAACAACAGGCACTGATCAGAAAAATAAAGTTGTTCCAAATCTTCAATAGCTTTGTGCCTGTACCTATTTCAAACAATTAGCTTGTTTCCATTTCAACTACATAGAATGTAAACTTGAACAATTTTCATGAGGGTTTAATCTTAAAAAATTTCATTGCGCAAAAGAACTAAACAGTATAATACGATAAATCTTAAACCTCATTATGATGACTTGTCTGTCAAATACTAGTTATGAAGACATCTATAAAGAAAAATTATCTCGACGTTGCTTCTCCTTTTTCTACTTAATTTACCCTTACCATCTTATCATTAGGTGTTACTAGGGAATAACAACTACAAGAGTAAATGATAGTAATAATGCAGATTTTGATATTGCATTACTCACCATATGGTACCTTCGCATACTGCTAGGATTTAAATATTAGTGGCTTAATGGGTGATACCACAGTGGATAATACATACTTGTATTGTTTTTATCAGATGCATGTGTGTTTTAAATACTATTTAGGGTGCTTAAATTAATCATGTTATTTTTGTTTTCTTTCTTCCAAATCCAACATACAATTAATATTCCAAAAATTGAAAACAAGGATAAAAATAATAAACACTATTTCATATTGACATCAATTATTGCATGTTAAATTGTATTTGCATGTTCTTGGTTGTTTTCCATACATGTATATGTGTGAAATGATTTTAGATGTTAAAGCTGTAAACAGACCTCAATAAATTTAATGTCAGCATCACTATGGTCTTCTGCTTGCCCAGGTGCATCCCCTACATAAAACAATTTGCACAAATAATACTCATTATTTAATATATGGTAACTACTATGTAATTTCAAAGCAAACACAAAACTATAGTTTAAACAACCAAAATTTCAACTACTATTAACACAAAAAGGTCTAATAAGTAACATAGAAATCCAAATCGTTATCACAGGAGGCCAAACTACATCTGTCGAAAGCTGGAAGATGCCAACAAAAATCTGCATATAATATACTAGAAAAAACACTAACATAACAAATCAAATTAATACATTTTTTAAATAGGGGAATTCATCAAGGGCCGATGGATAATCATTTGGAAGTTTTTCCACGTCAATATGCTTAGTTAGTTTCCTTGTGGCTGTTAGCATTTATGTGGTTTCTAGTTTGGTTGGGTATCGGGTGATGTTATTCTTTTGCAAGTACTATCAATTTTACTTAAACCATTGGGAAACGTAATCCTTATGGTCAATTTAGTGTTTGGTGGGAACATTCTTGTAACCACCCACGTTCCGACGGACTGATTTTTTTTTAAATCCAATCCATCGAAATCGGAGTTGGTTGCTCTGGTATCCTGCAGAAAAAGACAGAGACAAGAAATATGTCAGAGTTCGGAAAACACCTCACAGCGGAAGGAATAAAATATAATATATATTTAAAACATAGTTTTACCTTAATTACAATACTGCTAAACCAGTATCCCAAAGCTATAAGTCTTTGTCATGATCCTAACCTACGAATGTTATGAGGAGGGGGTCAGAACATAAGTTCTGTGTGAATGAATTTAAAATACCCTTTTTGAATAATCCTACATATACTGTTCAATTACATTTTTGTTTTTATTAGGTTAATCGTGTTATTAGCACTCAAGACTTACACACACGTCGCACCCATCTACCCCTTATAGATTAACCTAATACAATGTATATGTAGCTACTCTCAAACCGAGGTACACCCCGTGGTATCCCACTCGCACGGTCTCCTCCGTATTGCCACAGTAATATGCACAGTCCCACATCCTATGCCATAATAACTTATAACGCTACATCCACATAAAATTGTAAGCGTACTGACTGCTGCCCTTGTACTGTTCGATCGAGTTGGTTCCATCGTCGAATAATGCCCTCTAGTCTATGGTACACCATCCAGAGCAGACGGGGTTGTATCTAGACTTTCCCACTTACGTATCATCAGTCATACTCGATGTTTCTACTACACATAACCTCTACTTGTGCATCCGAGTTCCGTGGCGGGGCAACACCAGAAGACACGAACTCGGTCGGGAGCTTTCCTATATCTGTACGGCCCGCCTCTAAGAGTGTCCAATGTACAGATATCCCTCGGGTCTGGTTTTCCTATGGTGGCTATGGCCCCATCTCAGCCCCTCCCTCAACTAGTAAGCACCATATGCGCTAAGCGACCACCCCTAACAAGCAAACAATCTAAACATCCATATGGGGTCTCCCCGCACCCGTCCCTTGATAGCAAAGGTTAACGATCTCTAGGGGTTAGCTCTTGTCCTTTCGCATTCCTTAGGTTGTTGGTGACAAGCGTTCGGCGATCTAGCTATCGTTTGGTCTTGACCCTCCACCTCCGCCTGAGGAAACCGCCGAACCACCCTTAATGCCACCGCATACAGCATTCCGACCGCCACCTATTTGTGCAGTCAAGGCCCTCCCACATGGTAATTTCGCGCTGACCCAACCTCTGTAATCCTAGCCCGAAGCTAAACCACCATAGAAGATTACCAGGAGCACCTTTTACGTCTTTGGAAGCCGCCTGCCTCCCTTTCCAGTCCGTTGGAGCCGCCTAAATATCGAACGTGCGCTCTCCTCGTGCCTTATGACACCGTGATGATCTACCTCGTTGGGTTATTCATCCTACGACGTACGGACTTCCCCAAGCGCCTTAATTTTATATGTCATTAGACCCTACGTCTAATCATCTTCTTACGCGCTTGTGTCTCTTCGTCAGTTTTTACCTTTAACTTGGTTATTCTTTACTCACATTTACTTCCTTTTCAAATTTACCAAGTTACCCTCGCTTATTAATTCAATTTATACTTAACTCATTTAAGTCCATTAATAAGCCTACAACATGTTGTTTCATAATTCTTAAATTATTCCCTTTTTGTGGTTACAACAACATATTATACTTAATTCATAGTTTAGTATGTCTTATCCCACATATATACTGATTAAGAGAATAATCTCCTAAACACCAGCCCCGAAGACCGAAATCAACATCAGACTGGCACCTAGAGAATTACTCAACCCAACCAACATATATGATTCTGATTTACTTCTTTTCCATTCATATGATTTATATCATATTTAATTATACATTTCTTCTTTCTTCCCAAGCCACTTAATTTACAATTAAGTACTTCTTTCATATAAATTATCTCATTTTCCTTTTTATAACTTATCTTATCCCATAAGTTATACTTTCCACTTGTACGTAGGACAAGTCTAACCTATTATCCTTATACAAAATCATTCATAATAGGTCATTTATCATTCCTCGTGTATGTCATTAATTTAGATTTACTTAACTCTTCTATTTATTTAACCCGTCACTTAAACTTTTCCCCATCCAATTAGTTTATGATACCGTTACGGGTCCCATTTGGTTAAGCATTTATAAATTTTTACTTCACATGTCACCCATGTCCCACTTAACCCCTTTATTATTATTTCCATGTCTTACACATGCTTTACTATGGTTAAGTCTACACTAGTCATGTTTTACATCACATTCTTACTACGGTTATGTCCACATTTACATGTCATATTTTACATGTCACCCACCTAACCCTTTAACCATACCCATGTCACCCACATGTCTTATTATGGTTAGTATTCCTTAGTTCCTTCATTATGTCGTAACGATGTATGACCACCGACATTAGACTAACCCTTTGTGGCTGCTGGATGTGCCGTGCAGTTCCGGGCAGACTTACACCACAACTCGAGTCTAACCTCGTGTCATAAGCCGTTACGCTCAAATTCTTGTCTTTGACCTCTCACATTAGACGTCCAATTGTGGCAGCTGGATTTGCCGGGCGGTTCCGGGCAGTCTTACACCACAACTGCGTCTAACCTCGTGTCAAAAGGTTCATTAATATTCGTATTTCACCCAAACCCCAATTTCAAGTCGTGTGTTCCAAATTCAACATATAATCATGTTTACTTTTATGCCTATTTCAACTTGTCATTAATTAATCATATAATAATTAGCCAAATTCACATATTATCCAAGTTATCCAATTATAGGTAAATTCATCAATTCCATGCAGTCATACCCAAAATGCCAATTTCCAATTATACAATTATCAATATTTTCCCAATATATTCCCCAACGTTCCAACGTTCATACATATAATCAATTCACCTTTTAGGCTTTATTTTTCAAGTCACAAATAAATCTCACCAACCCATGTTATCCAATTACATGCTGTTAATATTAAATTATACTAATTCCATATCCAATTTCAATTATGCCCAACTACATAAATTTAAAACTACCATAGCCAATTAGAATTATTCCAATTTACATAAATTTAACATTGCAATATAATTATGTCCATATTTCAAATTATGCACAAATCCTTCCAATCCATATTATGCCTAAACATCCCCTTTTTCCCATTTTAATTTCTCGTTCTTGTTTACAACGCATAAACCCATGGTAGACGTAGGCTCGAGATAGCCTAACTATAAAAATAAAAAGGGGAAAGAATAAAAAGGAGAGAACTCAATCGTAAGCATAAATAAAATACCTATCTTATTAAATTATCATCATATTCATTATGGGGAATGGAAAACGATAGAAGTACAATTATACAATAACTATATTTTAAACCACTCACCTTGACTGGATTGGAGAAATAAATGATTTGTTGTTGATGTAGAACGCTGATTTAATCTTCTTATTTGATTATTGGTGAAGAGCATGAATTGTTGATGAAGAACTTTGCTACTTGATTTGATTAAACTCCAAAGTTGATGAAGAACTTGCAATTTAATTTAGGGTTTTGAGGCTGCGTCCATGTTTGGTTGAAGTTTGACAGCATGGAGGCGTCAGAATGAATTGTTTATGAATTAGGTTAGGTCTAGGCACTATTTTATTGGTGTAGTAAATGAATTTGTCCCTGAGGATCAAATAAAAACTCATCTAAACCGTCCACCTCACCCTAGAAAAGAACATTCCAGAACCCAACCAACACAGCTAGGGTGCGTTGCACCCATAGACTACGTGCAGGGGCATATGCTATTATTATTATTATTATATATATATATATTGATTTGAAATTTTATTCATTGCACATAAATAAAATTTCAAGACAATCTTTTCCTTCTTTGTTTGGTTGCTCCTTTGTTCGCATGCAATGTTTGTTCTAAACTTTATTTATTTGCATTCAACCTTTATGCATATATTAAGCTCTTGTATGCGAACAATTATATATATTATTCTTCCTCCAATCAATTAAATGATTTACTTCTCTTTTTAGCAACCTTTCTAATTAAACCTCTTTATTAATCCTTTTCACACTTAATCCTTCTATTTAAATCACTTTCACACTGCTTTCTTTTGAACCTCTATTTATTTAATGTATCTTTTTGTTATTACCCTTCCTCTTTTTACATGAGGTTTCTTTTCTTTGATTACACTGATTGCTTTCTTTCTCTTTTCATGCATTTGCATGCATTTTTCCTTTTATTGTTTCATTGCAATTAATGCATTAATTTATTGTTCAAACTTTAATTGTCATGTGTATATATACATTTATACACATCTTCCTTATTTTTATGCAATTAACATTTATTTATTCTTAACCATGTTTATTCATTAATTGCATGCATTAAATTCTTAATTGTCATGTGTAGTATGTATGTATATATATATACACACACACACACACACACATTTTTCTTATTTTCACGCAATTAAATTTATTTATTAATTGCTCATTACCTTCTTCTTTTTATACATCATCTTTTAATTTGAATTACATGCGTTATCATTATTATTAACTTATTAATAACCTTCCTCTTTTATTTCTTCATGCACTGATGTGTTACTCTACTTAACACATTATATTCAAATTATTGCATGTATTTATTTTAAATTGAACTACGTTCACACTAAGCCACTTTTTAAATGTTCGCATGCATTTCTTCACATTTCATGTATTGCATGTAATTTCTTTATTAATTTTTTTTCTTTATTTCGCTGCATAAACTTCTTACATGCAATTATACTAATATTATTTAATTTTTCCTTTAAATATGTCTATGCATACAATATATACATATATGCATATTTTTAATTATATTAAAAATGCAGGGTGTTACATTCTCCTACCCTTAAGAAATTTCGTCCCCGAAATTTAGTAAGGGTAAAATCAAATAATCCCTCGCATATTATATCATCCATCATGTGTGCATCTAATTTTTGCAAACATTGTGCACATGTGCAAAGTGAAATACATCATAGTGATGTATGTATGCCTAATTGGTACCACCTATATGTATGCAAACTTTTGAAATCTCTTTTAAAACATGATGCTCACATCCTAGATATACTTGCAGTTCTATATGAATGCAATATTTTTGAAAAATCAAATTATTTTTCACCCAAATTTTCCCACACTCTTACAAAATAAAAGCATAGTTCATCTAATTGTTGCATCCAAAACCCTACAAACCATCATTAAATTCAAAATTTAGAAAAAATCTATTTTTCTAAATTCGATTTCTTATGTTACAAAAAAGGTATAAAACGGAAGAATTTACATTTTTCGTTTTTCTTTGATGTACCTTTTCTAATTGTACTTGGACTTTATGTAACTATTGTATAAAGATTTCCTATTTTCCTATCCAAGCACAACCCATATAAGAAAAAATTCTTTTCTTTTTCAACTTATCTTGGAATTTTTTTTTATATTTTTATCTATCTTTTCTTAAAAATTTCATTTTCTTTTCCCGTCACGTTTTGTTGTTTTCCTTTTTAGTAAGGCTATTTTCTTTCTTAGCTTAATTTTTTTTTTCATTAAGCCTTTCCATCTTTCAACATCTTACACAGCTACTACAAAGGGCCAAGAATCATAAGACTATTTCACTAAAGGAAAGTCCAACCACAAACTCTCAACACTTACTTGCCCTTCCACTATCTAGTACTCATTACTAGTCTTTGCTGTGTATTACTAGCCTACATTTTTTTCAAGCAACAACTCTGGGCCTCACAATGCTTGCATTCTACGGGAATTTTTCCACTATTCCAAGATGGTCCTTGCTATTTACTTCATAGCCTCAAACTTCTTCTCGTTCTTTCTGGACACTAATCCTTACCTACTTCATTCTTTTCAAAACATGGTTTGGCCTTTTTTTTCATAACATTTTTCTTCCAAAAATTAGAATTACTAAAACTTTATTTTCTTTTCCAAAACTTACTTTTGCAAACCATAAAACATGTCACAAAATAAAAATGCAAAACATTTTTTTTTCAAACATCAAAATACTTTTAAGATCAAAACTTGGAAAATACCACAACTCTTTTTGCTAAAACTTTTACAAATTCAAGTTCTTAAAAGTTTATTATTGGGTTAGACTCAAAGTGGGTCTCCAACTCAACTAGGCTTTCCTAGACACTTTCCCAAAGTTAATTCTCTCAACTATATATTCCTAATCCATTTTCCTCTTTTTAACCTTTTCCTAATTTATAAGGTTTCACTTCTAAACCCACTAATCGGAAAAACTAACATTTCAGTTTCTATTATATGGGATTCGTCTTTCTCTAAAACATACTGTACATTTCCACCCAAACCACCTAAGGGTCTCAAAATTTCTATGTTCATTCCTTTAGTGTACAAAACATATATCCCATTTCTTTCCACATTTTACTCTTTTTGCATCTAGTGGGCTCCCTTATGGATTTAGGTTTATATATATTTATATTTTTGAAAATACAAATACGCTCTATCATTGTCTTTATAGGAATCGTAAACCTATGCTCTGATACCAGATGTAACCACCCACGTTCCGACGGGCTGTTTTTTTTTTCAAAAATCAAATCCATCGAAACCCGAGTTGGTTGCTCTAGTATCCTGCAGAAAAAGACAGAGACAAGAAATATGTCAAAGTTCGGAAAACACCTCGCAGCGGAAGGAATAAAATATAATATATATTTAAAACATAGTTTTACCTTAATTACAATAATGCTAAACCAGTATCCTAAAGCTATAAGTCTCTGTCATGATCCTAACCTGCGAATGTTATGAGGAGGGGGTCAGAACATAAGTTCTATGTGAATGAATTTAAAATACCCTTCTTGAATAATCCTACATATACCGTTCAATTACATTTTTGTTTTTATTAGGTTATTCGTGTTATTAGCACTCAAGGCTTACACACACATCGCACCCGTCTACCCCTTGAAGATTAACCTAATATAATGTATATATAGCTACCCCCAAACTGAGGTACACCCCGTGGAATCCCACTCACACGGTCTCCTCCGTATTGCCACAGTAATATGCGCAATCCCTCATCCTATGCAATAATAACTTATGACTCTACATCCGCATAGAATCGTAAGCATACTGACTGCCGCCCTTGTACTGTTCGATCGAGTTGGTTCCATCATCGAATAATGCCCTCTAGTCTACGGTACACCACCCAGAGCAGATGTGGTTGTATCTAGACTTTCCCATGTACATATCATCAGTCGTACTCGATGTTTCTACTACACATAACCTCCACTTGTGCAACCGAGTTCCGTGGCAGGGCAACACCAGAAGACACAGAACTCGGTCGGGAGCTTTCCTATATCTGTACGGGCCCGCCTCTAAGAGTGTCCAATGTACAAATATCCCTCGGGTCTGGTTTTCCTATGGTGGCTATGGCCCACCCTCATCCCCTCCCTCAACTAGTAAGGACCACATGAGCTAAGCGACCACCCCTAATAAGAAAACAATCTAAACATCCATGTGGGGTCTCCCCGCACCCGTCCCTTGATAGCAAAGGTTAACGATCTCTAGGGGTTAGCTCTTGTCCTTTCGCATTCCTTAGGTTGTTGGTGACAAGCGTTCGGCGATCTAGCTATCGTTTGGTCTTGACCCTCCACCTCCGCCTGAGGAAACCGCCGAACCACCCTTAATGCCACCGCATACAGCATTCCGACCGCCACCTATTTGTGCAGTCAAGGCCCTCCCACATGGTAATTTCGCGCTGACCCAACCTCTGTAATCCTAGCCCGAAGCTAAACCACCACAGAGGATTACCAGGAGCACCTTTTACGTCTTTGGAAGCCGCCCGCCTCCCTTTCCAGTCCGTTGGAGCCGCCTAAATAACGACCGTGCGCTCTCCTCGTGCCTTATGACACTGTGATGATCTACCTCGTTGGGTTATTCATCCTACGACGTACGGACTGCCCCAAGCGCCTTAATTTTATATGTCATTAGACCCTACGTCTAATCATCTTCTTACGCGCTTGTGTCTCTTCATCAGTTTTTACCTTTAACTTGGTTATTCTTTATTCACATTTACTTCCTTTTCAAATTTACCAAGTTACCCTTGCTTATTAATTCAATTTATACTTAACTCATTTAAGTCCATTAATAAGCCTACAACATGTTTTTTCATAATTCTTAAATTATTTCCTTTTTGTGGTTACGACAACTTGTTATACTTAATTCATAGTTTAGTATGTCTTATCCCACATATATACTGATTAAGAGAATAACCCCCTAAACACCAGCCCCGAAGACCGAAATCAACATCGGACTGGCACCTAGAGAATTACTTAACCCAACCAACATATATGATTCTGATTTACTTCTTTTCCATTCATATGATTTATATCATCTTTAATTATACATTTCTTCTTTCTTCCCAAGCCACTTAATTTACAATTAAGTACTTCTTTCATATAAATTATCTCATTTTCCCTTATCGTTTCTTATGACTTATCTTATCCCATAAGTTATACTTTCCGCTTGTCCCTAGGACAAATCTAACCTATTATCCTTATACAAAATCATTCATAATAGGTCATTTATCATTCTCCATTTCAGTCATTAATTTAGATTTACTGAACTCTTCTATTTATTTAACCCGTCACTTAAACTTTTCCCCATCCAATTAATTTATGATACCGTTACGGGTCCTATTAGGTTAAGCATTTATAAATTTTTACTTCACATGTCACCCATGTCCCACTTAACCACTTTATTATTATTCTCATGTCTTACACATGCTTTACTAGGGTTAAGTCTACACTTGTAACACCCCGTATTTTCTGTGAACTTAAGAATTACAAATCTGAGTATAATTAAAATATAAAATCAGAATCAAGGGAAACGGGCTGTGCCATTGCGTTCTTCTCGGAAAAATACGCGAAATAGAGTCCGAAATTTCGTAAATCGGAGTCCATATGACCAAGTTATGGCCACCCAAAGTTCAGAAAAAAATTAAACAGCACAGACCAGGTCGACTGGGGAGTCGACCCTAGAGTCGACCTGCCCCCAGGGGGTCGACCCTAGAGTCGACCTGCCCCCAGGGGGTCGACCCTAGAGTCGACCCTAGTGTCGACATGGGGGTCGACCTGCCTCCCGAATCTTCTTTTCTGCCTGGGTGCGTTCTGATGTATCTGGTCTCGTTTTCTGTCTAGATTCGTCTGCCTAAACCTATTTAAACAGCCCCAAACCCAGCCTTCTCTGCACACAATTCTATTCTGCTTCTACTCTGCCTCTGTTCTAAATTAAAAATAAAAATGGCGTTGCTACTCTGCTGAAATCAAAACTAGAAGACAATCAACATCAACCTAAATTCAATTAGAGATTAGAGCTTCTGCAACGGTTCTACAACAACTAGAGTTCTTTCTTTAATCTAATTAAGGCAAGTACAGTTATTCTCCGCTATAAACTCTAATTCTGATTGTGACATGAATTATAAATATGAATCTGAGGTTATATCTGTTCTGTTCTGTTTAGATCTATCTTATTTTGTATCTCTTTCCTCTTTCTGTTTTATAGCCAGGCTACCACGAGCCTGAGCCAATCTCATAAGAGATTAACATACGCTAAAATGTTTGGGACAATAAAATGAATGATGCATGAATTGGGCATGACCAATAGGTGACTGATTTGAGGAAAGAACATGGACTGTAGCTAGAACAAAATCAGAGACATATGACTGGACATGTTATATTTATAATATAAATTGTATTGAACGTATGATTTGAGATAAAGAGAATATGGCTTAGGCATAAAGATTTACATGAGAGTAGGGTATATATTAATGTAAATAAACACCTAAGTAAGAGATCTTTGGGATATATGATATGCATAGTAATCAATGGCTATATTTGGTATAATTTATATAGGGATCTTCTGTACTATGCAAGTTTAATAAAAATTGAAACATATGATAAATGGTAAATTTAGGACCATAATCTGTGTTATGAAAATTCAATGCAAACGTAGGGTATATGATCCTAGTGTGAATCATGACCACTATTTAGGCATGCAAATTTAGGCCAAATTTATAATTAGGCAAGATATGTGAAACTTTAAGGAATGATGAAAATCAGTTATAATTGCCTAATTTGCTAGTTCTGCTATATTTGCCTAATCCGTTAGTTTTATTATGTCGCCTAATCTGCTAGTTCTGTTATATTGCTTAATCTGCTAGTTCTGCTCTACTGCCTAGTTTACTAGACCTATTCATCTGCTAGATCTGTCATCCGCTAAGTCTGTTGAAAGTGCCTAAATCTGTTAAATTTATTTGTTTAAATGCCTAACCTGTTATGTGCCAAAATCTACTAAGTTGCTAAATCTGTTAAATCCGTTAAGTCATATAATCTGGAAAATCTGTTATCTGCTAAAATCTATTATCTGCTGTGTTGATATAATCATCCTGTTATTGATATAATCTGAATTGGCATATATATTGGGCGTGCGCATAAACGGTAAATTATTAATTAATTGGCCGCAAAGATAAACGTGACTAACTCGAGATTAGAATGAGTTTGCGGCATAATTCTGCCCGGAACCGCCCGACACATCCAGTGGCTGCAAACAATAGGTTCTAATGTGAGAAGTTAGTCATAACCTGCTTAAGACACGAGGTTAGGTCTGGCTTGTGGCAGAAGTCTGCCCGGAACCGCCCGGCCCATCCAGCGGCCACAAGCTAGCGACATAATGCGAGAGGTCTGGGCATTAATAATTAATTAATGCAAATCTAAGATAAGAATGACGTCTAAAACGTATTGGGGGAAATAGGGTTAAACCAACTGGATTAATAGGTGTAGTAAACCATCCATGAATCTGTAGGCCCAATACAAAGTTAGACAAATCTGAAAAATCTGTACATCTGATCTGTTAGTCTGAAAACTTGTTAACTTAATCTGTGAACTAGTAAATCTGAATTCTGTATGTCTGAACTTGTAAACAAGTTAATCTGAGATCTGTTAGTCTGGGGACACAAGGTTAGGAGGGGAATTACTTGTGTCATCTGTTGTTTGGGACCCATATTAGTCAGTAACCCTTTCTGGTATCAAAACTTTGACCCAACAGTAGGTAGGGTCCGGGCACGCTTACTGAACTAGTTATAAGTGGTTCATTCTGATAATGGCGAGGGGTGTTGATGGTGCGTTCCAACCGGGTCATGTGCGTGCATGGATCCCGGTCTACCTCTGAGGATGTAAGACGCCGTGACATCTGTAAATAGGTCTGTGCCAATTGGTTGTCACTTTAGGGAGTGATACACCCTACTGTGGGGCCGACACAGGATATTTATGTATTAGGGAGCTGATCGCTTGGGGTAGGGTTTTAGGGTACACTTAGTTCTGTATGTTCCTGTTGGTACCGTCTGTTTCTGTTGGGTGGTAACACCTGTCTGTTTCTGCGTGGTACCGTCTGTTCGGGTGGTAAAGGCCCATTACTAGTGTACACCTAATTCTACATTCTGTTTCCGTAGGGATTAATCTGTTTCTGCTTCTGTCTGTTTCTGATCGGGTAGTAAAGACCCATTATTAGCATTCTATTTCTGTTAAATTATTCTGTACCCGTTCCTGTTTCACATAATTCTGTTATACTAGTATTAGTGCAGAGAAGTGTAAAGCAATAGTTTATGTCATTCTGTTCTTCTGTTATATCTGCTACACCTGTTACAGTTATCTCTCATCCAGTTTTATGTTCATGTCATATTATTATTATCTGTTCATATGCTGAAAGTCACTGGACTTGCCAGACTTTTTGTCCGACCCTTGTTGTTTCGCCTCCTTTCTTCCGTTTCCCCCCCCCCAGGTTATCCAAGGAGGGAATACTTTAGCTTGATCCGAATTTCTCTTTGCTTGAAGTGCTTAAAGTATGGCTTGGCTCTGTATAGCTTCTGTTCTATGGGGATTATGATTTTAAACCATGCATTTTGAAGGCTTTTGTACAAGGCTGATATTTTGTACTTGAATTCTGAGATTTGAAAGGATGTAACCATATTGATTTCTGTTTCCGCTGTAATAAAGTTAAAAATTTTCAAGTACTGTTTTATCTGTCTTGTAAGTTTCTGTTCTGTTTACTAAAATGCTCCACCAAAGTTAAGGCATTCCCTTTGTGAGTGACCTTAACGGAGGTGGAGTGTTACACTTGGTATCAGAGCTAAAGGTTACCGGATTTGATAAAGAATTTTTGAAAACTATTTTCAAAAAGGTTTTGAAAAGGAAGTATTTCAAAAGTAAAGCTTATTTTGAAAAACATAGTCCCCTAAGCCATATATCTATCTTTTGATCCTCTGCTTGAATCCTTGTTTCCTTCTTTCTTGAGTCTCTGGGGCTCCCGGCTTTCTGGGAGGTAACCTCGTCGAAGGGCAAAGTAGTGCCCGACTTCCATCGATAGCTGTAGTAGTTTCACCTGCGGCTAGTTTTCTTTAGAGCTTTGAAGGATTTTTCCGGGCGATGGAGGCAGCTTTCGAGGGATTGGTCAACATGTTACACAAGGATAGTAAAGATGAGAATGATGAGGTTTGGCTAAGGAGCACAACCCAAAGGTGAGAAACTCATATAGACTTAGTTCACAATGGAGGCAAAAGGGAAACACAAAAGAAGGAAGGAAAGTTTGACGATAATGAGGAGGAAAGTGTTTTACTTAGGGAAGCTCGACTCATCTGAATAAGGATTACCGAAAGAGGAAGGGGAGGGTGCTTGCTTCAACTGTGGTGAGATGGGGCACTTTACTAGGGACTGCCCGAAGAAACGAAGGCAAGGACAGAGGACAGGACCAACTTCTGGAGGGCAGGCAAACACTCTCAAGGCTAGTGGATAGGATAGAAATAGGGAAAATTTCTGTAGAAGGTTTAATTTTCTTATCTGGTTATGGAGTTAAGACTTTTTCTGATTCTGGTATTTAGATTTTGTAATCGATACTCTGCACTTTAATACTAGTATTATTTCTGAATTCTGCTATAGACTCAAACCCATAAGGGTTATGGTTCATCTGTTTGAGATTGGGGATTGAGGGATATTTGTGTTAGACGTCAAGTATGACGCATACATTCTGAGTTTTTTGTGGGATATGATTTTTATCATGCTTAGCTTCCTAAGAATCATTAGGGAACCTGATCTGTACCAGTAGTCTGTAAATATTTGAATAATTCTGCTTTCCAGTTTTGACATTGGCTAAAGGAGGTGATCCTCTGGGTGTCAATCTGATGTTGATTTCGGTCTTCGGGGTTGATACTTAGGGGAATTATTTTCTCAACCAATGTCTAATGGGAACCAAGTCTTTGACTTATCTGTACTCGCTTCCATCACTCGACTGTATCCTATCGATCGAGTGTTCAACTTATAGATAGGAATCCTAATGGGTGTAAACATGTGTTTGAGACATGTTATGTTTGATGGTTGCAAGTGGATGCAAGTGGTTGCTAGTGGTTGCTAGTGGACGCATATACACACACTAGGCACTAGATCGGCTCGAAAACACTCTCATACTGCATATGGATGTGTGAGCATTTTAAATTTTTATGGATGCAAAATGGTTGAATCAGCACATGGATGTTGCATATGAGTGGATGGTTGTGCACTCATATAGAAATGATATGCATCAAACAGGAAAATTGCATACGTATTGGACTCATGGAACTGACATAATTCGCATTAAGGAGGTCAACTGAATCAGTAGACCGCCTGATCTTTGCATTAGATAAGGAACATATACACACACTTTTGCAAATGTTCATACAGCAGTAGAAATTTCTAAGGACAATGGATGCTTGTGGATGATGACTGAGTAGATGAGTGATTGGATGGTAGGACACATTCTTCTTAACTTGAAGATTTCGGGGACGAAATCCTTTAAGGAGGGGAGAATGTAACACCCCGTATTTTCTGTGAACTTAAGAATTACAAATTTGAGTATAATTAAAATATAAAATCAGAATCAAGGGAAACGGGCTGTGCCATTGCGTTCATCTCGGAAAAATACGCGAAATAGAGTCCGAAATTTCGTAAATCGGAGTCCATATGACCAAGTTATGGCCTCCCAAAGTTCAGAAAAAAATTAAACAGCACAGACCAGGTCGACTGGGGAGTCGACCCTAGAGTCGACCTGCCCCCAGGGGGTCAACCCTAGAGTCGACCTACCCCCAGGGGGTCGACCCTAGAGTCGACCTACCCCCAGGGGGTCGACCCTAAAGTCGACCCTAGTGTCGACCTGGGGGTCGACCTGCCTCCCGAATCTGCTTTTCTGCCTGGGTGCGTTCTGATGTATCTGGTCTCGTTTTTTGTCTAGATTCATCTGCCTAAACCTATTTAAACAGCCCCAAACCCAGCCTTCTCTGCACACAATTCTATTCTGCTTCTACTCTGCCTCTGTTCTAAATTAAAAATAAAAATGGCGTTGCTACTCTGCTGAAATCAAAACTAGAAGACAATCAACATCAACCTAAATTCAATTAGAGATTAGAGCTTCTGCAACGGTTCTACAACAACTAGAGTTCTTTCTTTAACCTAATTAAGGCAAGTACAGTTATTCTCCGCTATAAACGTTAATTCTGATTGTGACATGAATTATAAATCTGAATCTGAGGTTATATCTATTCTGTTCTGTTTGGATCTATCTTATTTTGTATCTCTTTCCTCTTTCTGTTTTATAGCCAGGCTACCACGAGCCTGAGCCAATCTCATAAGAGATTAACATACGCTAAAATGTTTGGGACAATAAAATGAATGATGCATGAATTGGGCATGACCAATAGGTGACTGATTTGAGGAAAGAACATGGACTGTAGCTAGAACAAAATCTGAGACAAATGACTGGACATGTTATATTTATAATATAAATTGTATTGAACGTATGATTTGAGATAAAGAGAAT
Source organism: Allium sativum (assembly GCA_030737875.1). Lineage (NCBI taxonomy): Eukaryota > Viridiplantae > Streptophyta > Magnoliopsida > Asparagales > Amaryllidaceae > Allium > Allium sativum. The sequence continues at coordinate 990,799,624 of CM060912.1, read as the reverse complement.
ATGGCTTAGGCATAAAGATTTACATGAGAGTAGGGTATATATTAATGTAAATAAACACCTAAGTAAGAGATCTTTGGGATATATGATATGCATAGTAATCAATGGCTATATTTGGTATAATTTATATAGGGATCTTCTGTACTATGCAAGTTTAATAAAAATTGAAACATATGATAAATGGTAAATTTAGGACCATAATCTGTGTTATGAAAATTCAACGCAAACGTAGGGTATATGATCCTAGTGTGAATCATGACCACTATTTAGGCATGCAAATTTAGGCCAAATTTATAATTAGGCAAGATATGTGAAACTTTAAGGAATGATAAAAATCAGTTATAATTGCCTAATTTGCTAGTTCTGCTATATTGGCCTAATCCGTTAGTTTTATATCGCCTAATCTGCTAGTTCTGCTCTACTGCCTAGTTTACTAGACCTATTCATCTGCTAGATTTGTCATCCGCTAAGTCTGTTGAAAGTGCCTAAATCTGTTAAATTTATTTGTTTAAATGCCTAACCTGTTATGTGCCAAAATCTACTAAGTTGCTAAATCTGTTAAATCCGTTAAGTCATATAATCTGGAAAATCTGTTATCTGCTAAAATCTGTTATCTGCTGTGTTGATATAATCATCCTGTTATTGATATAATCTTAATTGGCATATATATTGGGCGTGCGCATAAACGGCGCATAAACGGTAAATTATTAATTAATTGGCCGCAAAGATAAACGTGACTAACTCGAGGTTAGAATGAGTTTGCGGCGTAATTCTGCCCGGAACCGCCCGGCACATCCAGTGGCCGCAAACAATAGGTTCTAATGTGAGAAGTTAGTCATAACTTGCTTAAGACACGAGGTTAGGTCTGGCTTGTGGCAAAAGTCTGCCCGGAACCGCCCGGCCCATCCAGCGGCCACAAGCTAGCGACCTAATGTGAGAGGTCTGGGCATTAATAATTAATTAATGCAAATCTAAGATAAGAATGACGTCTAAAACGTATTGGGGGAAATAGGGTTAAACCAACTGGATTAATAGGTGTAGTAAACCATCCATGAATCTGTAGGCCCAATACAAAGTTAGACAAATCTGAAAAATCTGTACATCTGATCTGTTAGTTTGAAAACTTGTTAACTTAATCTGTGAACTAGTAAATCTGAATTCTGTATGTCTGAACTTGTAAACAAGTTAATCTGAGATCTGTTAGTCTGGGGACACAAGGTTAGGAGGGGAATTACTTGTTTCATCTGTTGTTTGGGACCCATATTAGTCAGTAACCCTTTCTGGTATCAAAACTTTGACCCAACAGTAGGTAGGGTCCGGGCACGCTTACTGAACTAATTATAAGTGGTTCATTCTGATAATGGCGAGGGGTGTTGATGGTGCGTTCCAACCGGGTCATGTGCGTGCATGGATCCCGGTCTACCTCTGAGGATGTAAGACGTCGTGACATCTGTAAATAGGTCTGTGCCAATTGGTTGTCACTTTAGGGAGTGATACACCCTACTGTGGGGCCGACACAGGATATTTATGTATTAGGGAGCCGATCGCTTGGGGTAGGGTTTTAGGGTACACTTAGTTCTGTCTGTTTCTGTTGGTACCGTCTGTTTCTGTTGGGTGGTAACACCTGTCTGTTTCTGCGTGGTACCGTCTGTTCGGGTGGTAAAGGCCCATTACTAGTGTACACCTAATTCTACATTCTGTTTCCGTAGGGATTAATCTGTTTCTGCTTCTGTCTGTTTCTGATCGGGTAGTAAAGGCCCATTATTAGCATTCTGTTTCTGTTAAATTATTTTGTACCCGTTCCTGTTTCACCTAATTCTGTTATACTAGTATTAGTGCAGAGAAGTGTAAAGCAATAGTTTATGTCATTCTGTTCTTCTGTTATATCTGCTACACCTGTTACAGTTATCTCTCATCCAGTTTTATGTTCATGTCATACTATTATTATTTGTTCATATGCTGAAAGTTACTGGACTTGCCAGACTTTTTGTCTGACCCTTGTTGTTTCGCCTCCTTTCTTCCGTTTCCCCCCAGGTTATCCAAGGAGGGAATACTTTAGCTTGATCCGAATTTCTCTTTGCTTGAAGTGCTTAAAGTATGGCTTGGCTCTGTATAGCTTCCGTTCTATGGGGATTATGATTTTAAACCATGCATTTTGAAGGCTTTTGTACAAGGCTGATATTTTGTACTTGAATTCTGAGATTTGAAAGGATGTAACCATATTGATTTCTATTTCCGCTGTAATAAAGTTAAAATTTTTCAAGTACTGTTTTATCTGTCTTGTAAGTTTCTGTTCTGTTTACTAAAATGCTCCACCAAAGTTAAGGCATTCCCTTTGTGAGTGACCTTAACGGAGGTGGAGTGTTACAACACTAATCATGTTTTACATAACATTCTTACTACGGTTAAGTCCACATTTACATGTCATATTTTACATGTCACCCAGCTAACCCTCTAACCATACCCATGTCACCCACATGTCTTATTATAGTTAGTATTCCTTAGTTCATTCATTATGCCATAACGATGTATGACCACCCACATTAGACTAACCCTTTGTGGCTGTTGGATGTGCCGGGCGGTTCCGGGCAGACTTACACCACAACTCGAGTCTAACCTCGTGTCATAAGCCGTTACGCTCAAATTCTTGTCTTTGATGTGATAGCCCGTAACTTCCACGGTAAGGAAAGCCCGGATTATCTAGAGAACACGACAAAATAGAACGCAGACGGAAGAACATTTCATTGTTTATTACAACAATTCCATCGGATACAAGAATATACAGAGTATAATTGAATAAATTACATTCGATAAATATCAGAGATTACAATAAATTACATAGCAGCAGAAAATAATACAAAGCACAACTGAAGGTAATACAAGGATACAGAGCTTTCTGAGCATCGTTCCAGTTGTAAATCAGGATCCTGTGAATATAAATCTGCAAAACCAAAACTACTAGCTGCCTGTGTCGAAAATAAGGGCACCCAGAGTTTAGGTTAAAACAATAAACTCCAGGTCAGTCATGTGACTGGTGTGAGAACTAAAACAGTTATTTAAACTTTACTTTAAAAGAGAGTAATTCAAGGGACCACGCCGTATAACACAGAATGGGTTTCCCCCCAAGAATACCAGTGCATATAAATAAACAACGCAATGCTTTTTGGAAAAATGAAGCTATTATAAGACCCAGACCTTATCACACAATGCAACGCAAGCCGGAGGATATGGTTTTCCCTTATAATAGCCAAACATGCTTGGTACATTTAAAACAAATCATTTGATACTATTATAAGTGTATAGTGTCAAAACAATTTCAATCATAAATATCAATCATAGACGGCATAAGTGCCCCATTCCACTATGTCGCCATACTAGGCTCTTCAAATAAAACCGAAATACACGTATTGGAAATTGGATTTCCTTCATGAGTCGAGGCAAGGGGCAAGCTCCTCTCCTCTTCGAGACACTCTAGCAAATGTCCCAGGACTACACACTCTGGGTAACCCTTGGATGCTTCAGGGCCGGTCCTCCGTTACGTTTGAGGATTGGCAATTCCTGAACACACGTTTCCCGGTCCTTACAGACCTAAAATCGAGGTGCCTCATTCCAACAACCACATAGGTGAAAAGTATGTAAATGTCAGGGCTGGTAAGTCACTGACACCACCAAAGCTAGAAAGAAACGTCGTGCTCTCCCTGCAGTCCTTATCCCGTTTTTAACTCATACCGAGGGGTGAGGCTCGCGAATTCACGTTATACACAAAGCTGCGCCACAAAGGCCGTGCTTTGATCATCAACCACAAGACTTTGCTTTTCAACAGAAGCCTTGATCAATTGCCACTTAGGTGTGCCACACAGGCAATTCATGTCATGCGACTGATGTCCATCGATATACAACCTCTGAGCTCGTACGTCTCAGAGAAAGGCGTTAAGCAAGAGAATAAATTCTCCGTCGCCAAACAGATGTATATTTAATGGAGATCAATCAACACATAATAAAATCCAATGTCAGACACACAGTCCATTTACAAGTTCGTTCTAGGTCTGAACGAAACCGGAGGCACTTTCCTCGCATATCCATCGATCTCCAAGTACGTCTGGACGACCACCAACTGATTCCCTCATCTTGGGTGTACAACCCAATCAAGATCATCAGTAATCACCTAAATGATGTGAAGACTTCTGGTCTTCAATCACCGTCTTCATCTTTGACATATCGTCGAATCGGTTATTCAGAATGGGTATAAACCCGGCCTTCCTGAATGACCCGCGTATATAATAAACAAATGTTACACAAACACAACATACGCCTCATTCCAATTCATTAGTCACTAACCGTAAATCAGTAAGAGAGCAATTCCCCAAATATTAACCCCGAAGGACGAAACCAACATCAAATCAATACCCAGGAAACCATTCTTCTTAACTAACCTACAGCTAGTTTCTAAATTTCACATTCTTAGGGAAAGGTTCCCATTAATTTTATCAAAGATAAATTCTTTAAAATTTATTCTTTAATCTTCCATTGGATGTCATATCAAACCAAATTATGGTTTTCCAAACTAGTCGAGATTAGCGAACCACACCGAAGTAATTATTTATTTTATTTCCCAATCCCAACCTATTCATCCCATGAAGCAAAACTGGTAATACTCCATATCTAACACCACGGTGTTATCGGTAAAATTAATTACCATTTCACGTTCAAATCTAATTAAAGATTTAACTATCGCTTGGAGCAAAACTGGTGATACTCCATTCTCGCTCATTTTCCAAATTTGATAATTTAAATTATCAATTCACATTTCAATCTAATTGCAGATTCATTAAAACTCCCTTTACTGGGTTAAAGAACTAATGTCATTTAAAACACAGTTCACGATAAACCCAAATCACATTCTATTTATTACCGGGTTAAAGAACAAGTGTTATTTAAAACACTGTTCACGATAAACCCACAAATCAATTCTAATTCAATTCCAATCAAATATATTAGAAATTCTGATTATTTAAAACCCCTTTTCAAATCCAATTTATTTATTTAAAAATAATTGGGTTTTAATTCTAGTTCAAGCCTAGTTCAATTTGATAAAAATCTATTTTTATCTTTACAAATGTGGGATTTTTCACCCCAGTTTTTCCCAAATCATTTCTTATGATTTTACACAAATTATTGATATTTTTTATAATTTTATCAAGGCCCGTACAGTCGATTTCCAACAGCGGCCATCGAACTGCACTTACAACGATCTTTTCCAAATTTGATTTGGACGTATCTCCAAATCCAACCGTTAGATTTCAAATTTCTAATATTCATTAGAAAGCACTTTTCGATACGAACCCAACGGTTCCGGTTTTAGGAGAATCCGATGGTCGGATCTCCCGTAATGTCCGTTCGAAGTCAATTGTCAAAATTTACGAACTGCCGCGGCGCGGCGCGTTCTTTTCAGGCCATTATATAATATATATATATATATATATGTATATATATATATATATTATATATTTCGTCGATTTCTTTTTAAAACAAATTTTATAAATAGTTTTAAATTCGTTTCAAAACAATTTCAACTTCCATTTCAAATTCAAATCAAAATCGAATTTTTTTCCCTTATAAATTCATTTCAACTCGATTCAAATTTCGATTCAATTTGAATTCATTTCAAATCGATTTTTATTCTATTTCAATTTGTTTTCAATTCAATTCGAATTCGTTTTATATTCAACTCAATTCGAATTCGTTTTATATTCAGTTCAATTCGAATTCGTTATATATTCAATTCAATTCGAATTCGTTATATATTCAATTCAATTCGAATTCGTTATACATTCAATTCAATTCGAATTCGTTATATATTCAATTCAATTCGAATTCGTTATATATTCAATTCAATTCGAATTCGTTATATATTCAATTCAATTCGAATTCGTTATATATTCAATTCAATTCGAATTCGTTTTATATTCAATTCAATTCGAATTCGTTTTATATTCAATTGAATTCGAATTCGTTTTATATATATTCGAATTTTATCTCTTTTCGATATTCATTATAAAAATGAATATAATCGATATAAATATCGTTCGCGTCAAAATAGCGCATCTCTAATCAAAACGCTTTATATTTTTCAATAACTTCGTTATTCTATTCAACAAATGAATCTATATTTCTTTCATACATGACTCTATATTTTTGTCAACACATGACTAATCTCAACGAATGAGTACTGTCCACGTGTGACTATTTCTGTTATTTAATATATTTTATAAAAATTATGGTATCTATCGTTTGATTTCAAATCAGACTCCAACTGTAAATTAGTAAGAGAACGATTCCCCGAATATTAACCCCGAAGGCCGAAACCAACATCAGATCAATATCCAGGAGACCACTCATCTTATCTATTTTCCAGTTAGTTTCTAATTTTATATATGATAAAGATGTAAATTTTATTGATAGAATATTTCATTCAACACATGACTAATCTCAACGGATGAGTACTGTCAACACATGAACCTTTATTTTATAATATTCTTTATTTTCCCAATTGGAATGAGGTCCAATCAATTACCATATAATGTTAATTATATGGATTCCATACAACACATGTATATAATAGCAACGATAAATAATCAACCATTATCCAAAGTGCACTACTCTATATAAGCATCAAATATAGATATCTAACGCTTATAACAGCCTGTCAATCAATCGATCGACATACAACTAATTACTGGGATTAATGTATGCCGTATTTTATCCCAATACCCATGTGGGGTTTCAAATAATCAAACACAGATTTTATTTGTGCAGTTGGGCGATATGTAAAATTTATCGTCTCAATCAATGTCCTTCAAATAGGTGTACATAAACAAACCGTCCGGTTTGTAAATGAATATTTATTTATTCACATTCACGTTAAAAATTATATTTTTAACGACCAAATTATTTTATTCAACCTATGAATATTCTATTCGGTTCATTTATTAAATAAAATGATATCTTTATTTTTCTAACTTATTTTAGAAAATTTCGGCGGCATAACGGCACGATACTAGAAACGGGACAAGACCTAGCCTTATCCCCAGTCTAATAATGGCCCACGCCATACACATACCAATCAAATCCATTCCATTTAACCAAACAATCAAATTCAAATCAAATATCTAACCAACTACACAACCAAACAAACAAGTCCATGGTCTGTGGACGATGGTGTCGGGTGCTACTAAACACCGTCTGCATCCTAGTATATATATTTATATAACTAGAAAAGAAAAGTTAAAGTGAGAAGTTCTCACCAAAGCTAATCCAATACCACGACTCTTCTTATGTAGAAGTCTTCGCCGTTCTCGCATTTTGTTACTTCCGTTGCCCGTAGCCACTACATATATAAAAAAAATCACATTTTTATATTGTTGTTATGTATATAAAAATTATATTTTTATAATCACTCCATATGGATAAAAATTCTATTTTTACACCGCTACTATATAGATAAAAATTCTATTTTTATAACGGTGTTCATATAATAAAGATTATATTTTTATACTTCTACAATATAAAAGATTATATTTTTCCTAATTAAAAATCGTATTTTTCTTCTATGAAAAATCATATTTTTATTTCACAAAATCATATATTTTTAACCTATAAAAAGATATTTTCTTTAATATGGTAAAAATCCAACCTTTTTACATGTAAAAAATCATATTTTCTCTATAAACTAAAATTATAGTTTTCTTAGCTCAAAATCACTCCTTCTATAAACTAAAACAAACAAAAGAAAAAAAAATCATGTTTTATCTACAAAAAATAATAATAGAAAACTGACCTAAATTAGATTGGAGGCGGGGGTGATGGGTGTTGGTCGTCGGTCGGAGGTTGGTGGCTCGCGTCTCAGGGGGCGGCGGCAGCCGTAGCAGGCGGTAGCGGTGGAGAAAAGGCTCGGCGGCCTGCTGGTCTTCGATGGGTTGGGGTTTTCGTGGCTTGCGAGGTCGAGCGGTGGAGGAGGTCTGAGAGGAGGGGAGGGCGGCCACCGGAGGCGGCGATGCGAGCCCGCCCTGGCGGCGCGAGGTCGAGCGATTTAGGGTTTTTTTTTTGAAAAAGTAAAACGGGGCGGGGGGGCTGAGAGGTAATAGGGAGTAGGAGAGAGAGAGTTATATATATATATATATATAATTTTATTTCAAAAAAGTTGACTTTTTATTTCGACCTCGAAACAAGGCCCACCGCCTGTCGTCCATAGCTAATTACCCCATTCCGAACACAATGGGATATGTATTGTAAGCTGATTCGATTGTTTCGATCAGTTTCCGTTGAATTTACATTTAAATCATTATACTAAATTTTAAACGTACATTTCAAATTACCGGGGTCACATACGGACTCGAAAAATTCCAGAAAAATATTTTCTAGCTTCGTATTGACGATGCGGTCCTAACAAAACAAGTTTCGTCGAATTCTGAGACCGTTTGAAAATTGGCCATTTTCCAGTCGATTAAAATCAATTGAAACTGGTCAAACGCATTTTCCTTTGCCACGCTCACATATTGATTCGAAAAATTATGAAATTTGAAACCTAGCAATAACTTGACATCACGGATCCAACAAAAGTGGTTTCGTCGAAATCCAAGGTCGTTTGCAAAATGGCTATTTTTAAGGGCCTAAATTCCATAGCGACTATTCAGAATTTTCAACTGGACATATCTTTTGATTTCCACTATGAAATTTCAATTTTTCGGGTTCGTTGAAAGATATTCACAATTAGATTCTAATATTTTAGGTTTTGCTAAAATCCGGTTTATTTTGCACCCGGTATGTTCAATTGAAGTTTGAAATCGAATTATCGAACTACCGCGCCATTTTCAATTCCTTTTATAATTATATATAATTATTTATATTCTAACGACAACATATATAAATATATACGTTCTAATTCTATTCAAAATAAATTTCTCGTTGATATTATTTAAAATAATTCATTTTAAATGTTCAAAATTCGCTAAAATTGCCAAAATAAAAATTTTAAACTGGCTCGCATTTCCGGGTTGTTACATTTGACCTCTCACATTAGACGTCCAATTGTGGCAGCTGGATTTGCCGGGCGGTTCCGGGCAGTCTTACACCACAATTGCGTCTAACCTCGTGTCAAAAGGTTCATTAATATTCATATTTCACCCAAACCCCAATTTCAGGTCGTGTATTCCAAATTCAACATATAATCATGTTTACTTTTATGACAATTTCAACTTATCATTAATTAATCATATAATAATTAGCCAAATTCACATATTATTCAAGTTATCTAATTATAGGTAAATTCATCAATTCCATGCAATTCATACCCAAAAATGCAAATTTCCAATTATACAATTATCAATATTTTCCCAATATATTCCCCAACGTTCCTACATTCATACATATAATCTAATTCAACTTTTAGGCTTTATTTTTCAAGTCACAAATAAATCTCACCAACCCATGTTATCCAATTACATGTTGTTAATATTAAATTATACTAATTCCATATCCAATCTCAATTATGCCCAACTACATAAATTTAAAATTACCATAGCCAATTAGAATTATTCCAATTTACATAAATTTAACATTGCAATATAATTATGTCCATATTTCAAATTATGCACAAATCCTTCCAATCCAAACTATGCCCAAACATCCCCTTCTTCCCCTTTTAATTTCTCATTCTTGTTTACAACGCATAAACCCATGATAGACGTAGGCTCGAGATAGCCTAATTATAAAAATAAAAAGGGGAAAGAATAAAAAGGAGAGAACTCAATCGTAAGCGTAAATAAAGTACTGATCTTATTAAATTATCATCATATTCATTATGGGGAATGGAAAACGATAGAAGTACAATTATACAACAACTGTGTTTTAAACCACTCACCTTGACTGGATTGGAGAAATAAACAATTTGTCGTTGATGTAGAACGCTGATTTAATCTTCTTATTTGAATATTGGTAAAGAGCATGAATTGTTGATATAGAACTTTGCTACTTGATTTGATTAAACTCCAAAGTTGATGAAGAACTTGCAATTTAATTTAGGGTTTTGAGGCGGCGGCCATGTTTGGTTGAAGTTTAGCAACATGGAGGCGTCAGAATGAATTGTTTATGAATTAGGTTAGGTCTAGGCACTATTTTATAGGTGTAGTAAATGAATTTGTCCCTTAGGATTAAATAAAAACTCATCTAAACCGTCCACCTCACCCTAGAAAAAAACATTCCAGAACCCAACCAACACAGCCAGGGTGCATTGCACCCATAGACTATGTGCAGGGGCATATGCTATTATTATTATTATTATTATATATATATATATATATATATATATATATTTGATTTGAAATTTTATTCATTGCACATAAATAAAATTTCAAGACAATCTTTACCTTCTTTGTTTGGTTGCTCCTTTGTTCGCATGCAATGTTTGTTCTAAACTTTATTTATTTGCATTCAACCTTTATGCGTATATTAAGCTCTTGTATGCGAACCATTATATATATTATTCTTCCTCCAATCAATTAAATGATTTACTTCTCTTTTTAGCAACCTTTCTAATTAAACTTCTTTATTAACCCTTTTCACACTTAATCCTTCTACTTAAACCACTTTCACACTGCTTTCTTTTAAACCTCTATTTATTTAATTTATCTTTTTGTTATTTCCCTTCCTCTTTTTACATGAGGTTTATTTTCTTTGATTACACTGATTGCTTTCTTTCTCTTTTCATGCATTTGCGTGCATTTTTCGTTCTATCATTAATTTATTATTTCATTGCAATTAATGCATTAGTTTATTGTTCAAACTTTAATTGTCATGTATATATATACATTTATACACATATTCCTTATCTTTATGCAATTAACATTTATTTATTCTTAACCATGTTTATTCATTAATTGCATGCATTAAATTCTTAATCGTCATGTGTATGTATGTATGTATGTATATACATATACACACATTTTTCTTATTTTCACGCAATTAAATTTATTTATTAATTACTCATTACCTTCTTCTTTTTATACATCATCTTTTAATTTGAATTGCATGCGTTATCATTATTATTAACTTATTAATAACCTTCCTCTTTTATTTCTTCATGCACTGATGTGTTACTCTACTTAACACATTATATTCAAATTATTGCATGTATTTATTTTAAATTGAACTATGTTCACACTAAGCCACTTTATAAATGTTCGCATGCATTTCTTCGCATTTCATGTATTGCATGTAATTTCTTTATTAATTTTTTTTCTTTATTTCACTGCATAAACTTCTTACATGAAATTATACTAATATTATTTAATTTTTCCTTTAAATATGTCTATGCATACAATATATACATATATGCATATTTTTAATTACATTAAAAATGCAGGGTGTTACAATTCTTTGGTTTGTAGCTAATTTTAACATATATGCAAAGCTCAAATTTTCGAACAAACTGAGCAATTCATAGTTCTTTCAATTTTGTTCTTATAGGAAAATTTCATATCCAGCTGTTAGCTTAACGTTATAGGAAAATTCCATAATATTTTGTTCTTACTGGAAAAGTAACAGTATCATAATTAACTTCTCAATAATGTAGGGACTTCATTCTTACCTGTCTCGCATTGTTTATTAATCTGGTTTGACACCATGCTGAAACAAATTAGTATGTTTCTATTTTCTTATTCCTAATTTTCAACTGATTTCAATCCATACTACTTGTTTGCATCATATGAATCATATACCACAACCGAAAGGCGGACTCTTAGTCAAATAACAAACAACATAATGCTGCAAGGGTCATTTCATTGTGATATTTATATTGAAATGTCCAATAAAAAGAAAAAAAAGTTATAGGATTATGAAAAGTTATAGTTGGGATCGATAACTGGGACTGAATCTTTATAATCAAGCAGAGCATCATGCTTTGCTTCCATATTATTCTAAGTGATAAAGGATCGTTATTTAAATGTTATGTGGTTTAATTTTTTGATGTCACTGGCCAATATATAGTGGACAGTTAGAACAATGCAGATCTTCTACCGAAAAAGCAAAATATCGTAGTTAGGATCAATTCATATGCTCATCACCAATCTCTGCTCAAGAGCAATACTCTGACACCCGAATTGCAGCGATCCAATTCTCGACCTCACGGTAGTTACAACTTCCTAAACTAGAAGTAAACAACACCCCGCCTTTAAGTTCTCTCCCTCACCACATTTTGACCAACACAACCAAACAAAATTTAACTACTATTTCATCCCATACAGTAAACCAAACTCTGTCGAACACCAAATTTTTTTGAGTAAGCCTTGATGAATTTCTTTTTTAGACAACTATTTCATCCCATATAGTTACCTTATATGGTAAATAGTAATTTATAGTGATACCAAATTTTTAATCCAAGTCCAAGAGTAGCAAATATAGGTTCTCATCAGAAGAAAGCTCAATAATCCACAGATGGAGCACAATATCAAGACTCACATCAATGAATTTTTTTTAGACTCTCCAATGGATTTTATTCACTTATTCGAGGAACTCGGTTTGTCTTTCACACCAGTAGGACCATTTTCGTTCAAAGCCCAGGCTGAAATTCTGATTACCAAATTTAGTGATCTTCGGTTGGAAGTTCAGTCTCATATTTCACTTCACTTAAGCTACTATTTTGTCTAGCTTATTTTCAAGATCACATTCACACTATTCTTAAACAGTTTTTATCGACATGTGCTTTTCTGTGACGACCTGAACTTCCCCGGTTTCCGAAGTGAAGAGAAAGAACGGATTGTCCAAGAACACGACAAATCAGAACGCAAACAAAAGAACATTTCATTGCTTATTACAACAATTACATCAGAGTACAAGAATATACAGAGTATGAACAAATAATATACATTTGATAAATATCAGAGATTTACAAATTACAATGCAGCGGAAAATTATATATAACACAACTGAAAGAGATAAACGGATACAGAGCGTTCCGAATATAGCTAAAGCTGTAAACTAGGATCCTGTAAAAATAAATCTGAAAAACCAAAACTACTACCTACCTATGTAGAAAATAAGGGCACCCAGAGTTTAGGTTAAAACAATAAACTTCAGGTTAGTCATGTGACTGGTGTGAGAACTAAAATAGTTATTAATTTGATTTTAAAGTTAGGTAAATCAAGGGACCACGCCGTATAACACAGAACGGGTTTACCCTCAAGAATATCAGTGCATGAAACCAACAGCGCAATGCTAAATAAAGAACAATGAAGCTATTATAAGACTTAGGTCCCATCACACAATGAAACGCAAGCCGGAGTATAGAATTTTTCCTTATAATAGCGGAAATATGCTTGGTACGCAAAATTTATCTTTTATTATTAGTATAAGTGAAGAAATCAACTTCAAATATAAATGTATCAATCACAGACGGCATAGTGCCCCATCCCACTATGTCGCCATACTAGGCTCTACGATTAAAACCAAAATGTCGTATTGGAAATTGGATTCCATCTGTGAACCAAGGCAAAGGGATCATCCTGTGCCAATTCGAGACAATCTAGCCGACCATATCTCAGGTCTCAGCCGCAACTGCACCCGGAGCGACATGGTCGGTCCACATTTTAAGTGGATTAAAAATCCTTGAACATGCGTCTCCCCGCCCTATAGGGCGTAAATGAGCCAGATGACTCAATATCCATCAGCTCCGTAGTAACCGATATATCTGAGGTGCCTTGCTATCCATCAAATAATATGCAACCTCCACATGAGTAAAATGTCTGGGCTCCATACCATGACACCACTCCTAGCTAGAAAGAAACGCATGTCCTCCCTAAGGTCTCTCCCGTTTTTGGTTCACACCGGGTGTGAGGCTCGTGAATTAACGCTATACACAAATGCTATATTAAAATCGTTCTTTGATCATCAACCACACGACTATGCTTTTCAACGGAAGACTTGATCATTTGCATCTCAGCATGCCACATAGGCAATTCACGCCATGCGACTGATGTCTATCGATATATAACCTCTGAGCTCGTACGTCTCAGAGAAGGGCGTTAAGCAAGAGAATAAATTCTCCGTTGCCAAACAGATATATATTTAATAGAGATCAATCAGCACAGCATAAAATCCAATGTCAGACACACATCCATTTACAAGTTTGTTCTGGGTCTGAACAAAACCGGAGGCACCTTATTCCTCGTCCCATATGTCCAATACAGGAGAGAGGTCCTCGCATATCCGGTCGATCTCCAAGTACGTCTGGACGATCACCACTTATTACCTTGTCTTGGGTGTACAACCCAATCAAGACATCGGTAATCATCCAAACGATGTGAAGACCACTGGTCTTCAACCACCATCTTCATCGTCGACATATCGTCGATTCAGTTATTCAGAATGGGATAAACTCGATCTTTCTGAATAACTCGCGTATCTTATAAACAAGTGCTATAAAAACACAACATACGCCTCATTCCAATGCAGAATATTCTTCTATTTAAATATTCAAATTATTTGGGAAAGGTTCCCATTAATTTTATCAAAGATAAATTCTTTAAATTTATTCTTTAACCATCCATTGAATATCATTTCAAAACAAATTAAGGTTTATTAACTAGTTGGGATTAGCGAACTTTACCGAAGTAATCATTTGTTTAATTTCCCAATCCCAACCTATTTATCCCATGGAGCAAAACTGGTAATACTCCATATCTAATACCCACGGTGTTGTCGGTAAATTTAATTACCATTTCACGTTCAAATCTAATTAAAGATTTAACTATCGCTTGGAGCAAAACTGGTGATACTCCATTCTTGATCATTTCATGAATTCGATAAATTAAATTATCCCATTCACATTCCAATCTAATTAAAGATTCATTAGAACTCTAATTCAGTTTTAATCTAAAAAATATTACTTAACGATTATTCAAAGTTAAGAAATTAATCTTATCTTTAACTATGTTAAAGAACTAATGTCATTTAAAACACAGGTCACGATAAACCCAAATCACATTCCATTATTTATGGAATCTTCACGGAAAACATATCAATATATAATCGATATCAATTTCCATGTTCGACTAATAATATAAATGGAATAACGACAAAGCCTTTTAAATTCCATATATATTAACAGTCTTCTTCAATAGAAGCTCACTTCGATTATTATCCAATCGAATTCCATTCCAATTTATTGTATTAAATTGGAAAACCTTACTTTGGAAAATTTCCTTTAAATCTTAATAAAAGATTTATAAATTCCAAATCACATTTAACTGTAAATCGGGTTAAAGAACGAATGTCGTTAAAAACACAGTTCACGATAAACCCGATTCACATTCCTTTTTATTCCAGTTACTAAATGTAACTGGAAACTCTAATAATCTTAATTAAAAGATTTATTCCTTTCAAACGGGGTTTAAGAACAGTGTTACTGAAGACACCGTTCACGACAAACCCGAAATCCCATTTGATATTAAATACAAGGCTCTGAATAGAAAATATACCGGCTTGTATTCAATATCAAATTTTGCAACCAACAAATATCGTATTAGAAATAACGATATAAATATATCTTTCAAATTTCCATAACAATATTTGTATAATCACGAAATCCAACAACAAAATATTCCGAAGATGATTTCCATTCAAATCCACTCCAATTCATATATTGGACATTCTGGTTATATTAAAACCCATTCTCAATCCAATTTATTTATTTAAAAATAACTGGATTAAAATTCTAGTTAATAACTAGTTCATTTCAATAAAAATATATTTTTTATCATTTCAAATATGGAAATTTTCATCCCAATTCTTTCCAAATCATTTATTATGATTTTACACAAATTATCAATATGTTTAATAATTTTATTAAGGCCCTTTCAGTCTATTTCCATAAACGGTCATCGAACTGCACTTACAGCGACCTTTTCCACATTTGTTTTTGGACATAATTCCAAATTCAACCATTAGATTTCAAATCTTTTATATTCGTTGGAAAGCTCTTTTCGATACAAACCCAACAGTTTTGGTTTTAGGAGAATTCGACAGTCGGATCTCCTGTACAACATTTTCAATTTTAAACCAAAATTGAATATTCCTTTATAAATCTGTATTAAATTCATTTTAAAACGATTTCAAATTCATTTCAAATTTCAAATCAAAATTGAATATCCTTTTATAAATTCATTTTAAATTCATTTTAAAATGATTTCAAATTCATTTTAATTTTCAAATCAAATCTGAATACTCTTTTATAAATTCATTTTAAATTCATTTTAAAATGATTTCAAATTCATTTAAATTTTCAAATCAAATTTGACTACTCTTTTATCATTATATTATTTTTTCCTACTTAATTTATCTAATTTTTTAGTATATCATATCATAACTTATAATTTCATTTACTATGGTCAGGAAGACATATGATTTTTCTCCATGAGGGACCCAAGGATTGCCATAGTACCACCTCTAAGCCCAAAGTCAAGCAACAAATTCCGTGAAGCAATCCACTATTAATTGGTTTTTTAAAGCCAGCATCAACTATAAATTCAAAATGTCGTATTTCCATTATTTGTAGTTAAAAAAAATTCACAATCACTCATGTAGCTTCCCGTGGCTCGAAAGAACACCATATTTTGACTGCAAGAGATATTAAGTATTTTTGTTGACCTACTCTCGTTGATGACAAGTGACAACCGCTCTTTTAAGTACAGCCAATTAAATGAGCAATACAAGAAACAACTATACACAATAATCACACATCATTTGTATGTCATATATAAGAATTCAATCATTATTACAACATTTATATTATCCTAAAACATCATCAAAGTAAGGAAGTGATGACCAGCAAGGTCAAACAACATTTATCTTTTTAAAAGCATTTTAAAAAAATTGTGTGGTTTGACAAAAAAAGGATGAATCTATAGAGTGAACCATTTATAAAGCAATGATTTACGATGACCTATCAAAATCACTTAAAAACAAAAATCCATCTCAATATAAAATGTTATTGAAAAGCAATTATGACCAAGTAACAAAAAAGAAAGAAAAAATCAAGTTTAAATTGGCTTGTTGTGACTGCCATAATAGGCATGGCATATATTCTTAAATTGACCTAAACCCCTAGAAATTAATATAGGATTAAACACTTTTTGATAGAAGCTTACAGAGTTTAACGAGTTCAAAGTTCAGCAATCATTTTTCACATTAATTAGTTTTTGTTTTCACATGCATTTTACTAGTTCCAGCTTTTGATAGAAAATCAGTGACATGTTGTGGATTGACAATGTGGCATACTCAAGTTATGTAATGAGCTAATGATGATCAAAGCATGGCTTATTTAAGTGTAGCTTTGTTTATATAGAGACATCGACAACCTCACACCCCAGATGATGAGAAATTGGTGGTTAGGTTGTTGACATTTACATGATTTTGTGATTGATAGCTGCGGCGGAGGTACCTCTTGTGAACTCAGGGAATAGGGTATGTTCGGGGGTCCGTGTCTGGACGAAAACCGTTGATCTACCTCGCAATTTGTAGTTGGTGTCCGTGTTTGGATGAAAAAGC
Organism: Allium sativum; assembly: GCA_030737875.1. Classification (NCBI taxonomy): domain Eukaryota; kingdom Viridiplantae; phylum Streptophyta; class Magnoliopsida; order Asparagales; family Amaryllidaceae; genus Allium; species Allium sativum. Next base: position 990,782,029 of record CM060912.1, on the reverse strand, counting down.
CGTGTTACACTTCGCTTGTGTTCCTATGCCAGGAATCATCAAGTTGGAAACCCAATCTCCAATATGCTCCCTTATGGTTTTATTTGTCTACATATGGCGACATATTAGGATGGGGTACTATGCCGTCTAAGATTGATACATTTATTTTCCAAAAGTCATTGCGAATTTATACGCATGGGTATTCATATGGAGTAAACACGTCCGCATTAGCGGTATGGTCCGTTGAATTTCCCAACTTTAAAATAAACCCTAAAAATAACCGTTTTATGTTCTCACACCGGTCCCATGACTGACCTTGAGTTTATTGTTCCTTCCTAAACTTTGGGTGCCTACAAATTTTCCACACGAGCAGCTAGAGGTCTAGTTTTATAGTTGTAGATCTTTGTAGCAAGATTCGAAGCGCTATTAGAGTTGGAGCATCAAGCTAGAGTTGGATATTTCCGCTATATCATTTTGCTTCTTCCGCTGAGAGTATATTTGTTTCTGCTGTTATATGTTGTAACTCTGATATTCTATGTAACTCTGATGTAATATTGTATTATGATATGGAAAATTCTATTATTTTGTTCAATATATGTTAGTACCCACAACAATCTGCCTTTATGAACGGTTTAAGTTGGTATAATTATCGGTGAAAACCGGGCAAAAAGACGGGTCATTACAACGTGGTACCAGAGCTTTGGTTGCACAAAGCTACGGGGTAAGACATATTTGAACAAAAATATAGAACTCATCAGAGTTATAATATCTCATTAGTGATAGGGTTAGGAATGCCCTAGAATAAGATTCTGGGATATTTTCGTTGAAAGAGTGTATTTTGAAACTCCAAATTGTTTTAAGAATAAGTAAATAATTTTGAATTACAACTTGAAATAAGAATTTTTTGAGTATTTTAGTTGACATCACGATTGGACTATCTGTATGTGAAGATTTCGAATGTACGCCTGATCATCGTATATACGAAGTCTTATATATATACTAGATAGATATAGAAGCACACTCTAATCGCCTAAGGATAATTCTATTGATTGATCGATCATCAACAGACATTTATTTTCGAGTTTCGAAAGAGGATGACTATATGATCCCGGTTAAGACGTCGAGAAATACTTAAACTACTTTGACAAAGATTTGCGAATGTTAAATAAATTTAACATAAGGTAGCTAAGTTAAAAGCCTCCTTGATAAGTATAAGCTGAAATCAAACTATTTTGTCGACAACTGAGAATATACATTTTGGAAGTGCACGTAAGTGAAATAATTTATTAGAAATTATGTTTAAGACATGTTGAAAAAATCACCTCATCTTTCAGAATGACAATGGCAGTAGATTAAATTATAACAAACATCTAAGTGGGGGAGAATACTGTATTTGTATGAATGAATTGAATGGAATTACTTAACAAATAATCACACATGACACAATTTCATGAGGAAAGTGGAGTACCTCAAGATTGAACTACCTACAACTGTATCCTTAAGTAATTGACTTTCCTATCTTGGCCTAAGTTAGTCCATCGTCTAAATTTGAACCATTTGTGTAGCGTCATTCATTCCCTTCTATCTTATGAACTTGGTCAAGTATTTTGACTCAAATCATCGTAATTTTGGTATTCTTGAACTCTTATACAGTCTATGTAACTTGAACACATGGAAGTTGACCTAGTCTATGTGTATGTGTATATATACACCCTTTGTGCCACCTATCGAACGGAACCAGATCTGATTTGTCCAAAACATTATGTTGACAGAACTTCAAATAATGAGCCTTACATAATAAGTGGGCAAAGAAAAATTGGATTTTTGAAATATTAAAAATTTGGTTCTGAAAATTTTGAGATTAACGCTTAGGACAACACTAGCTTGTACATGCATATACTGAAATCAGAGTGGCGTAGCGGAAGCGTGATGATATTTTAAATAAAACTATTTCAAGAGACTTCCCGAATATGGTAACCTTTCCAAACAAGATTAGATATTTGGAACAAGGATGGAAGAGAACAAAATCCATATATTTTGGATTTTAAATGGGTAAAGAGAAAGGTTTATTTGATTATATGAATATGACTTCTAAATTATAAATTAAACTCTTGGAAAATATTATGAGGATATGGAAAATTACTTGGAAATCTTGGAATTGTTTGAAATAATTTTAAATATGATTTAAATTTATGGTTAGAAAAGATCAACTTATGTATAAAGAATGTTTGAAATAAGTCAAAATCCATACAGTTTGAAAACCTGGAATGTAGATTTCGATGATATGAAAACATAAGTTGCATGAAATTTTATTGGATTTCCAATTAGTGAAGGGTATTTGTTTCCAACTATTTTGAGATATGATAAATGATCTATAAAGGTAGTTTATAAATTTCAACGAATTGAATCCCGATACTTTGAAATATTTGGAAAAAACAAAATTATAGTATTTGTAAATTATGGATTGCAAAATCATTTACAACTACGGAATATGAAATGATTTTGGTTTATTCGAGTAACCCATGGCTAAACCGAGGGGTGATTGGATTGTGTGCGATGGGTGGTACTTAGTAGCCCGTCATGTGGGAAAACTTCTCGAACTAATGAATAGTTGATTTGAATTCATTATAGAATGTTTGAAATTTTGAAACAAGTTTTGAAAACCATGAAATGAAGTATGATTCTCTACTTGAACGTAATATGTAATATTTCAATGGTTTGAATGAAACGAGATTCTAAGTTGAAAAAAAAATCATTTAGAGGGTTCCAAAAGTTTTGAAATATAGTAATTTAAATAACACTTTTATATAACTTATCTAATTTATTCATTTGCATTGTACTCATGATTTATTTATTTCAAGTTCTTTCACATATATTAGTTTACTACTACTGTATTATCTACTTTAAACCAAGTTGCTAAATTTCTTATATCCAACGTTTTATTTTAACTTTTAAAGCTATCTTATGTTAAATCTTGGATTTTATTAAACCTATTTTAACCAAAATGACTTATTACAAAGTAACTTTATCATTTAAACTACTTTTACTTAGACATTTTTTCCATAACTTTGAGCATAGCTCTCTTTTACATTAAATAGCAAGTTCCCTTATGATGCTTTTATATGATGATTTAAGTTTGTTTAATATTTTGATATAAGAAATTTTACCAATTTAGTGTATGATAAATTTTGTGTTTAATTCATTAAGAACCTTTGATAAATTTCCAAGCTTATTAGGAAAATATTTTGATTCAATAAGCTTTATCTATATGTTGGTCTTGATAAATTTATAAGTAAGATTATTTTATTTAAGCATAATTTTACAGCTCTCCTTTTCAAGGGCGAAAAGTTTTAAGTGAGGGAGATTGTAACGGCCTAGAAATTTTGACAATTAAATATATATTGAAGTTCAAATTAGCACTTGGACTTTTATTTATGTGAGCGTAATCTCCATTTTTAAATGAAACTGCATTGTGAATATAATCTCAGTCTAAAACATTTTGCTAGAACCGACATTTTTACCAAAATTGTGCTGAAACGTGACAGTGAAAACAAAATCAACTTGAAATAAATTCTGTAGTTTAAGTAAGAAACAATTTACTGATATTGAACAAGGAATTTATTCGCGTAGTAAAATATCGTCAATACTAATTTATCAAACTGTTTAGTATAAATGGTTAAATTAATTTTAATTTATAAGTTTGAAGTTTTAATTTATTTTGTGTCAAATAAAATGCTAAGTTTAAATTTTATGGTAAAACAGTGCTACTTGTAATACAACCAATGTAATAAAAACATTCTAACTTTATACGTAATTTAACTTTGAATTAAAAAGAAAAATATATTAAGAAAGAAAGATTTTACCGCTGATAATTTCAAATTAAAGTTTGAAGTTTCGATAGTGATTAATTTTATAAACCACTAAGTTTAAATTTATTATGGTATTAGTTATAGTTAATGCAATTAAAACAAGAATGAAACTTTGGAAAATACAAGCGGTATAATCTAATCGGAAAACTAAACCATATTTGTATCAGAAATGCGCAATAAAAGGAAATCAATAAAATTGTGAAATAAATTCGCATATCTTGCGTTACCATTTGAATTTAATTTGCGGTTCACAGCGGTAAAATTTATGATGTTTGGAATAACATTAACAACGCTATTGTTAGTTCACATTTTAGCCTAGCGTTCGCATACCGTTTATATGAACAAATCAAATTTTCCTCTTTTGGAAAGATATGCCAGGCAACATTATCTGATTAAATTTGGTCCAAGATCTTACCATATTAGTACAAGGATTTTGTAACAATACCCCAAAGATTTTGAATAGTTATGCGCAGAGGAACCAATACAATACACAAATAAAATAATTCGTACAGCAGGAATAAGTTAAGCTCCAGGTACCATGTGTTATACCCTCTTCTGTCCTTGTCCCCTTTCCTACACTATAAAATAATGTGTGAAATCCTTTGCTCCAGTCACCATAATAATAATCCCTCGTCTCTTTACCAACACCACTTCTTTCCTCCACCTTATAGCCACACTTCCCTCTGATAGCCTTCCTTCCTCTTGCGGCCTCCACCAGCCACCCAATTCCCACCATATGCTCCATCTCATCAACTAAGGCCATCTCCACCTGAAGAATGGCAGCCACCACTCTCTTGCCAGTTCCAGCGCACCAACGGTCCCCAGTTCACCAAACTACACCACTGAACCAACTCTCCTCATCTGCATGCAATGCCTGGGACAACCACATACCGTTAGCTCCCCTCAGAATATTACACTGCCGCACCCAACGCCTCCCTCCCTTCTAAGTAGCACAACAAGTCTCTCATACTTCATTGCTCTCGGCTTTCCCCATTTAGCTCCACCACGGATGCCGCTTACGACTGCTCCTCCCCAAGTTTCACCTCCCACTGCACCAGCATACTCCTTCGCTGCTCCCTTGCCATGCCTAGACTTTAGCCTACCTTCAGACCCCACGCTAGCCAGTCCTTCACCGTACACCTCCATCCAACACCACTAGCCACCGTGCCATTCCCGAGCGGCCACCACCAGAGCTCAACTGTCCACATGACATCTCTCCTCTCTTCCCCTTCGCAGTGTCACGGCAGCTCGGTCGAACCCCACCAGAACATGCAGCTCCGCCCATAACTCGCCCCAGCAAAGTATTAAATCGATTTTCCTCGGCTTTCATTTGAAAACAACATGCAAGATTTCCTCTGCCACCTTTACTCTTTCTTCCCCTGACCACGTCAGCAACCAGAACATTCTTTCACCCATCTCTGCTCCAATGCTCCTCCTCGGTCCGATCGTGAACCCAAGGCTTGGCCTCTTCTCGCCTAGAGAAAACATATACATAATTGTTTATAAGTAGGAAACGATGATAGACAAGCTTCGCTATAGGAACCACGTTGCATGCATTGATTTTGATACTGTGAGTGGGGTGTTTACTATTCGATGATGTTTGCATGCAAGAAGAAGTGAAGACCAGCATAGGCGCATACATACGGAAGCGACAAGAATGATTATAACAAAGACGATAAGGCAAAACGGATCTTTACAAGCCTTTTGTGAAGAGCATTTGGGTGAGAGTTCTAATTTAATAAATTTTAAATTAGTCAGAGTAGTTAATTATAATTAGTTTACAGTTATAATTATTTGGTGTTGTTAATGGTTGTTATTGTATGTGATGGATGTTTGTAGCTTGAACACACTAAACACTAAGTGTAATTTAATGTAACACTTGTGCACCTTTTTATAACTGTTTGGTTGTTGCCATGTTGATGGATGAACTTGTGTTTATATAGATTGATTTTGTTGCATCACCCACACACTGTAGTTGTGGATTATATGGCAGTCGATTTAAATCTCCTTCTTATGTGAATAATGAGTATTAAAAATAAAATAAAATCTTGAAGTTAATCTTTGATTTAGATTTTGGAATGAGTTGAAAATTTAAGCCATGAAAAATTAAACGATTTCCTTGGAAAACGAAATGATTTTGAAATGTATAAAATTTGGTTTTGGACCCTCAAGATTTAAATAAGTTTCCAAATTTAAAGTTTTGATTTTGAGTTCCAGTAGTACTTAACATTGGTTCCATTTTTATTTTATGACCGTTTACAAGCTTGAAATCAATTAAACAAGTTTGGAAATTTATTTAAAGGAAAATTTTGACTTTGATTACAAATTGGTTTACATAAATGTTTACCTTGAAATTCAGTTGGAAGAATGATTTGAATCGCATAACTTAAAGTTCTTTTACTAAAACACTTGGTACCATTATTTTAAACGACCACTTATAGCTTAAAAATTATACAAATTGGTAATGTTATATTAAGTTTCCAGTGAGTCCGAAATATGGTTTTAGTTGGAGTTATGAAATCTTTATCTATAGAAAAACTTGGACAAACCTTTAACCGTAATCGAATACATACATACATATATATAAATATATGTATAAATATATTTTGATGATTGTTTTCAATAATACATATGTATATGCATACCTGAACGCTCTAGGATGACAAAGAGGATAGTGTCTAAGACTTGGGTTTGGAAAATACAATTTCCTGCTCTCCCTGGCTATCCCTAACTGATCCGACGAACGGGATGGTTGTTTCAAAAATCCAATTTGGAATTTAATTGAATCCTTTGAATTTAGAACAATTTTTAGATTTTAACAAGTGTTACTTATAAATTAAAATGATTTGAGAAAAGTATTTGAGCCTTTGAATGATTTTGAACCAATTTGGTTTAAATATCTATTTTACAGCACTTTAAGTAACGTGTAACATTCCCTCGAAATAACTTGGTTTTGAGATTTATGAACCAAGGATTTTATTTAAACTATGAAAAGGGGTTTTTGAAATATTCTTGGAAAGTGGTAAAGTGATAACTCTAGGTTGCTAATGCGGAACGGTTTTACTCCGTGTTCTCACACCAGTCCCATGACTGACCTGGAGTTTATTGTTCCTTCCTAAACTCTAGGTAACCACAAATTTTCCACATGGGTAGTAGCAACCCATATTTTACTATTCAGAATTTATTTAATTTAATATCATTTTATGGAAATTTTGGTTAAATTAAATAATTAATTGATCTTATGGTTAAAATTTATATATTAGAGTTGATTTAGGTATTTAACGATTTACTGCAACAACTGTAAAGTTAGTAGATTTGTAGTTGTAAATAAAAATGAGATTTTTGGTATAATTATTTTTGTAACGGTAATTAAACATAAAACTAAATAAATGAGAGACGGACGTTTATGAGGTAAATAAACTTAATTAATTTTAGTGACTATAATTTGTACATTGTTTACGTGAAATGATACGTTGTTAAAAGGGACATGTTGCAGATAGCAGAATTGGACTAATGAAATAAATTAGTTAAATAAATCTAGGGTCATAAAATGTTGTACTCTTTTATGTACTATGAAGAGAAGAGTATTTAAAGAAATTTTCAAATGATGATTAATTCAAATGAATATGAGTGGAAGTAGATTTGGTTATATGAATGTATACAAATCAAATGGTAAATTGAAATACTTATGAGATTTGGACTATACTTAACCAAAAAAATTAACTAATATGAGTCCACTGTTGGATTAGGATGAAGTTGGTAATGTTTGAAATTGAATTAAGGATTGATTAACGGAAATAAATTGACTACATTAAAATTCTGATTGATTCCCGTAATTAATATTATCACATCAAAACTAATTAATGAAACCAAGCAATTTATAATGTACGTAATTGGTTCCTAATTAATATAAGCCTCATTTTAGGGGTTTATTATTTGGAATTGAATTAAAGATAGACAAATAAAATTTTGCATACTTTGTTTATTTAACCGTTCAAATTCTTTGATGTAAATAAGAAAAACCATTTGCCTATATAATATCTCCACCTTAACCTAGCTACTTTCTCTTGCATGTAAAAAAAGTGGATTAATTTTTGAAATTTAATTAAGGATAATTATTTGAACTGGTAATTTATAGCGAATTGTTAATAATTAAAGTGGATTGAATATAAAAAAAATGTTCAACTAAAATTTGTTAAATAACTTAAATTGAGATTTTATATGTGAAATTGATAAATATGACCAAAAATAAACCACTTTTGTATTAGGACCAGATTTGTCCCGATTGGAAACTAAATTATAGGTGAATATTAGGAAATTGAAATTTTAATAAATTAATTTACCATTGGGATTCCACTGCCTATAAATTATCTTAAACATTAACCTAATTGGCTAATCACGTTCTTCCTATAAGTGAAAATTCGCCTCCCTTCTAATATTTTCCTTAAATTAAATAAAATTCATTTCTTTACGAAATCGAGTATTGTTTGATTCATTGGGTACAAATGTTCGTTTACTCCATCTCGGCACCTGCAGATTGAGATGCGATCGAATATGAGAGGGTGAGTTTTATTTTATTTATTAATTATATTAATGTATGTCATTGCTATAATGCATGTATCTTTTACATACGGACTCGGTTTTGGACGTGATTTGTTGCGCCGGGATCATGGTGAAATTGCAGACGTTCTGGTACTGATTTGGCTGCATTTGGAGATGGTAATTTTTTAGGCTGTGGTTGGGCGTTCGACTGACTAAAGAACCATAGGTGAGTGAATTTCTCGCTCATAATTAACTGAATTATTTCCATATTTATTGAATTTAATTATGAAATAAGTTTGGGTTGTATGGTTATAATTGATTGTTGATTGGTTGCTTAAAATTGACTTGCAAGTGAGTTGATGTGCAAATTGAACTTGATAACTAGTTATTTTTATTAAATTAAATTTCTAGTAAAAATTTACCAACCTTTGGTAACTAGTGAAACGAGATAATATTTACCATTTGGATGAAATGCTTATGATGGATGTTTTGTTTTGAAATTGGTTACTGCATTGATATCGACACCGGAATATTCATTGAATTTCTTAAAGCAATTATTCTAAAATATATTGTGGATTTGGAAATGGGATTTAATTACGATTTTGATTTCTCAATGTTTAAAAGCTAAATTTACTAATTCTCTTTAAATTTAATTTTTTAAAATAAAAGTATTCGAAGATACTTGGAATGGTCAAGATTTGGATTGAATACGAATTTAAAAGCCCTTTTATTTAAAAGGTCAAATTTGATTGTTATTTGAAATGGAGATGTGGAAACGAAATAACTTATATTATATTTATTAAAATTATGTTTTTAAAATTAGTTAGTTATATATATATATATTGATCTTGTAATAAATTATATTATATTATATTATATTTATTACTTTAAGATTATCTTTAGTAAAGCATTTAATATATATACCTATAATTTGAAATAAAGTAAATTATATTATATTATTTATTATTTAAAAAAATTAGTATAGCATTTAATATATATATACCTATAATTTGAAATAAGGTAAATTATATTATATTATTTATTATTTAAAGATTTTTTTATTAAAGCATTTAATATATATACCTATAATTTGAAATAAAGTAAATTATATTATATTATTTAAAGATTTTTTTAGTAAAGCATTTAATACATTTATATACCTATAATTTGAAATAAAGTAAATTATATTATTTATTATTTAAAGATTTTTAGTAAAGCATTTAATATATATACCTATAATTTTAAATAAAGTAAATTATATTATTTATTATTTAAAGATTTTTTTAGTAAAGCATTTATATATGTATATATGTAGTGCCTCAAAAAAATGCATATATGTAGTGATTTAAAATTATTTTATCTAATTATTTTATTATATATATTTAAAAAAGTTTTATTTATAATCATGTATTTTTTAGTTATTTAAATATTTATAATGTTTACTAAGTTGGAATATTTCTCGATTTAAACTATTGATTTAGATTGAGATTTGAAATAAAAATATATTTCCCTTTTGAATAAAAATTGATGCTTAAATACTCATGATATTGATATGAAATTTCATTCTAATTTGAATATGAATTTGGAGGAGATTCAAATGAGAAATCCGTAATGATCAATAACTACTGTTTTAAAAAATGCGCTTATTATTTGGGAAAACCGGGATCGAATATATGTTCGAAAACCATTCCAACTAATAATACGACGTGATTAAGAAACCGAAGACTTAGAAATCGATAAGCGAAAACCGAGAATCCTTAAATAGTTTGGATTGACTACTGGTGTCTCGATTGGGCCGATCACCCAATACGATGTTATAAGTGGCACGAGATCTGAATATATTTAGAGATTTTCGGATTTCGTTCCGTTCGAACCCAGAATGAACTTGTATGGATTGTGTGTCTGACATTGTAATTGAATGCCTAGCATTGGTTTCTGTTAATATATATATCGGATTGTGGCAATTAATTATTCTCGTCTCTAAGTTTTACGTGCTTAGAGGTTATATATTGATAGAAATCAGTGACATGTTGTAACACCCCGTGTATTCTATAACCGTGAAAGTCATAAATTAAAGTATAATTAATTTCAAATCAAAGAACTAAGGGAAACGGGATACGCCATTTCGTTCGTCTCGGAAAAATACGCGAAATAGAGTCCGAGTTTTCGAAAAACGGATATCGTATGAAGAAGTTATGGACGAACGAAGTTGGGCGAAAAACCGAAAAAGGGTCAGAATGCACTGGCGCACTTGGGAAGTGCGCCAGAACAAAAATGAACTGGCGCACCTGTGAAGTGCGCTAGTACATTTTTGACCTGGCGCACCTGCCAAGTGCGCCCAGGTCAAAAATGACCTGCTGGCCAGGTCTAGTCTAGCCCTGGCTGGCCAGGTCAGTGTTTGGCCGATTTTCAGAAGCTTGCTTTGTCATTAGGGCTAGGTGGCAGGCTCTAATTGGTCTCTCTTGCGAATGAATGGCTACGATCAATCCAAGCAACATCAATGGTCCTAATCAGTCTATAACCTCTATATAAACAACCCTAGACTAACCCTAATCTATTCATTCAAAAATAAGAACAAAGCCGCCATGTTGCTGAGGAACGACTAAGAGTAGCCGCCAATTGGAGAGAGAGGATTAGGAGGCAAATTCTAAGGCATAAAGCAACTCAATCGAATCAAACCGCATCTTCAAATCCCTAAAATTGAGAATTCGCCTCACCATTGTAAGTAGAGTATTACTTTGGTGTGAACAAATAACTGTGTTGATTTGTATACTTGATTGTGGTGATAAATAATTCATAATTTGTGCGTTACTATGATTCTTATCGATTTGGAATATTGTATACGTTTAGATATCCTCATATTATGTTATAAAGAACTACATGCGGTAGTTCTATGCAAGTATACGTTTGGAGTATTCGCAAATTATGCAATCCTTGTTGAAGCTACATGTATGTAGTTGATTAATTAAAATTCATGCAAGTTTGGGGCTTTGCTATTATGCCATCATAATGTGGATTTTTATACAAACATCATTTTTGTGAAGTAATTGGAATAAGTTTGGGTTATCATAATCCATATGAAATTATGTTGAAAATTTGGCATCATATATTAAGCCATGCTTTTGTACTAGAAAACCTATTTGCAAACTTATGGATATGACTAGGCTATGATTGATATTTTGCATAATTGAAATCCATATTGTTAACAAGAATTTTATGATGACATATGTGGTACATAGCTAGGTTAGATTCAAAAATCCCTTTTTTTGCAAGTTTGCATGACTAAAGTAAAAATCATGATTTCATGTTAGAAATATTTATGCCATGGTTATGTGAACAAATTTAACTATACCTAGGCCATGCTTATGTTAGAAATATTTATGCCATGCTTATGTTTGACATTATGCCTGAGAAAAAAATATAGGTTCATGTTGTAGTTAGGCCTATGTGTCAATAGTGATATTCTTAACATAACTACAAGTTTACATGCTTTGATTCATGTCACCTATGCTTTATGACCAAAGTATATGTCACTGCTATGCAAGTACACCAGTTTCTATTTTGTATTTCCAACGTCATATTGCAAGTTCATGCGCTCACATTCCCCTTTTTGTGTATGTAATCACGCTTTAAGCCTCCCCTTTTCGCATGGCTAAGTTGGGCTTTAAAAGGCTAAGCCCAACATATATATAATAAACGGACGAGTTAAACGGGGGAAAATAACGTTGGGTTAAAATTACTAATGAATGAAAATATAAAATAGAAGGGCCCAAATTCAAGTATGGGTTGGGCCCATGATTGGTGTAACCTTTACACCATTAACTTAATAATGGGCCGCAAATATTTACATATAAGAAAATAAAGAAGAAAGACAAAATATGTAAATGTAGAACATACAATGTGTTTAACCCGAGGTTGGATTGAGTTGTGATGTAAACCTGCCCGGAACCGCCCGGCTGTCCAGTAGTCACAACAATACCTATCCAATGTGGGAGGTTAAACATGGAGCCCAATAAGGACCCGAGGTTAGACTGAGTTGTGGCGTAAGACTGCCCGGAACCAACCGGCAACAGGCAGCCACAACAATACCTGTCTAATGTGAGAGGTCAGGGCCTTAATAAGACAATTAAGGCTGAGTCAGGATTGTTAGGATTAAGTGAACTAAAGACTTAATCAAAATGGAACATGCTAAACTAAATGGACTGGTGGGGGTTAGGTTAGAAAACACTTAACCAACTTAGCATGTTGGCTAGAGATAGAAAACCTAGTAACGGGGGACCCTTTTCAGCAGTAACCCTAGAAGGTGTATCAGGATACCCTGAAACTAGGCAGGGTGGGGCACGATTACTGGGCTGATTGTAAGAGGTCAAATCGACGGCGGTGGTGTAGCAGTGTAGGTTCTAACGGGGTGCGGGCGTGCACACACTCCGGCGCAGAAAAATAAGGCACTGGACACCAGTAGCATACCTGTGCACTCTAGGATTGTGTCGGGCCGCCACCATAGGACTTGATACACCCCATGGTGGGACCAGCATAGGTAACTACAACATCGGGGGCCGTAAGACACATGTAACTATGCGAGTAGGAGCCGATCATCGTAGAATGGATCACATCACCCTGATTATGGGGTGCCAGTTGGAAACTAGTTTATATGGGTTCAGAGATTAACATGGGGTACGATAGCGTATTCGACCCTAGACAACTTAACCAAGTTTATAGTGCTTTCCCACTTCTTGTTTATACTTATCATACCCAGTTCTTTATTCATAGACAGAATAGTACTAGACTTACTCAGGCTTTATGTCTGACTCTACTTTTCTTTCGTCTTCTTTTCTTCCGTTTTCTCCCCCCCCCCCCAAGGTCCACAGGGAGGGAACACAGCAGCTTGACTGGTCTTAACATCCAGCTTGAAGAAGAGAAATGTATTGCTTGGTCCTTTTCGTCTTGAACTATGGCTTTGGACAACCACTATGCGGCCTTTGCAGTTTATCTATGTTTTATTTATGCTTCTTTAAATAATGTAATCAAGACAGATTATGAAAGAGTTATGTTATGTTTTGGAAAAGATGTAAGACAATTATGGTGATGTTGTTGTAGCACGTATTTGCTTTCATGAAATAAAAGTTTGTTGATTTTCCGCTGTTTACAAATATGTGTTCTTATATCTGTCTTGTATATCTGTGACTTATACTTATAAACCTCCACCAAAATTAGGGCATTCCTTTTGAGAGTGACCCTAACGGAGGTGGGGTGTTTCACTTGGTATCAGAGCATAGGTTTACCAGATAAGATAAAAAGTTTTGAAAAATTATTTTCAAAAAAGGAAATTTAAAGAAGCATTTTTAAAAGAAAAATATTATTTTATTTTAAAAAGGCAAAGTCCACTCCCCAAAGCCATAGGTACTATCTCTTATCCTTCGTTTTGAATCTATCCTTTTTGTTTTAGCATGTCCCAAGAACTTAACTTGCCGGAAGGGGTGTCAATACCTGGTTGGTTTAGACGGTTCTTAGAAGCAAGGGCCACTCAGCCAGGTCCTACCGTTCCTCCTCCTCCAGCTGAAGGAAATCATCCAGCTGCAGCAGCACCTTTTCCTCCACCTCCTCCACGGGGAAACACATTTGCTAAGATATGTAAAGATTTTAAAGCTATGGGAGGAAAGGATTTCCATGGAACTGAGTCCTTCGTGGCAGCTAGGAATTGGCTGAAAGAAACGGAGGACCTATTCATCATCTTTGAGGTAGAAGATAGACAAAAAGTACAACTGGCAGTATGGCTATTGAAGGGCGAGGCTTCCTACTGGTGGGAAGTCACTAATGCTGAAAGACCAGTGGAGACATGGGAGGACTTTAGGGCAAGGTTTGAGACTAAATTTCTCTCAGATGCGGAAAGAAGTTTGCAGTTGGAAAAATTCTTATTTCTTAAGCAAGGGGACAAGACAGTCAGAGAATATGTGAATCAGTTCGATGAGCTGGCTAGGTTTGGGCTTGACCTAGTCAACACCCCGCACAAGAAGGCTCTCCGTTTCGTTAAAGGGTTGAATGAGCCATTACACAGTTTGGCCATGACCCATATACCCATGGGAGCCACGTATGAAAGATTGGTGCAAATGGCTTTGCTGAATGAAAAGGATAAGGGCAAGAAGGAGTCAAAGGCAGAAAGCTCTCAAGGGAAGAAAGAGGGTTTGCAGCCTAAGAAGACAGACTTTAAGAAGGGCGGAAAAGGCAACAAAGAGAAGAGGAAGTGTAATTTCTGTGGCAAAGTGGGGCACTTAGTAAAGGACTGCCGGAAAAAGAAGGCCAAGGAGAATGGTGGGTGCTTTTCTTGCGGTGAGACAGGCCACAGGGCTAAGGACTGCCCAAAGAAACGAGGACAGGGGCAGAGGGCTGGATCCACCTCAGGGGCACAAGTTCATGTGCTGGAAGCGCCACCTCTGCAACAGCGAGGTATAAATACTTCTGTAGAAAGTGTAGTTTATCTTTATGATCACCCCGTTCGCACTTTATTTGATTCTGGCGCATCACACTCCTTTATCTCGTCTGCTCTAGTAGAATCTCTGCACCTAAAAACTAGTATGGTAGAGGACCCCTTAATTGTTTCAAACCCAATTGGGGGCCCAGCTCATTTGTCTATGATCTGTTTGGGATTGAAAATTTCTATTCTAAGTGTAGAATTTCAATGTAGTGCCTTTGTTTTGGGCTTTTCGGGTTATGGTTTGATTTTGGGTATGGATTGGCTATCCAGTAATGGGGCCATCCTTGATTGTGAGAAAAGGGTTGTTAGGCTCCTAACCCAGCTCGGTAATACTTTGGAAATTTCTTGTAATCCCTCGTATGCGGTTATGCTTAGTTATCTTGAATCGCTAGATGCCTCTGTTGAAAATTTGCAATCAGTTAGAGTGGTCCGGGAATATCCGGATGTCTTCGAAGAGGTGAAGGGCTTGCCTCCGAAGCGGGAAATAGACTTCCGCATATATCTTGTAGATAATGCAAAGCCCGTTGCGTTACCCGTTAGACATATGGCTCCACGGGAAAGGAAAGAGCTCAGTAAACAGATTAAAGAGCTTCTAGAAAAGGGGTTCATTAGGAGGAGCATTTCAGAATGGGGCGCTCCAGTGGTGTTCGCTACAAAGGCGGATGGTTCACTCCGTCTATGTGTTGACTATAGGGAGCTCAACAAGCTAATGAAAAAGAATAGGCACCCTCTCCCTAGAATTGACGATTTGTTTGACCAGCTTGTAGGAGCGTCTGTTTTCTCCCAACTCGATTTAGCAACCGGTTTTCATCAGCTAAGGGTGGCTGAAGATAGCATCGATAAAACGGCATTCAGAACCCCAGACGGCTTCTTTAAATGGCTTGTCATGCCTTTCGGCTTGACAAATGCACCCGCTTACTTCGTGGACCTAATGAGTAGGGTATTTAGAGATTTCCTCAACAAATTCGTAGTGGTCTTCGTAGATGATATCCTTATCTTCTCAAAGAGTGAAGAGGAACATGCTCAGCACTTAAGGGCAATCATGGAAACTTTGCGAGTCCATCAACTAAAAGCCAAATTCTCCAAATGCCACTTTTGGAGAGAAGAGGTGAGGTTCCTTGGGCACATAGTATCCAAACAAGGGTTAGCAGTGGACCCTGCTAAGGTAGTGGCGGTACAAGATTGGAAGACACCAAGGAATGCAACTGAGGTCCGAAGCTTTCTAGGACTAGCGGGTTTCTATCGAAAGTTTATAAGGGATTTTGCGAAAATCTCAGCTCCGCTCACGAAGTTGACTAAGAAGAATCTAGTGTTCAATTGAGATTTGGACTGCGAGTTTGCTTTCCAACGACTGAAAAGGGCTCTCACAACAGCCCCAGTTTTGACGCTGCCAGATGGGAGCAAGATGTTCACTGTTTATACGGATGCATGTGGGACAGGGCTAGGCGCCGTCTTAATGCAAGAAGGAAGGGTAGTAGCTTATGGCAGGAGGCAGTTGAAAGTGCACGAAAAGAACTACCCAACCCACGATCTTGAGTTAGCCGCCATCGTCTTTGCACTCAAGTCTTGACGACACTATCTCCTAGGTGAGAAGTTCGAACTTTACACTGACCATAAATCGTTGAAATATCTTTTCTCGCAGAAGGATCTTAACTTGAGGCAACAAAGATGGATGGAGTTTCTTGCCTCGTACGATTTCGAAATCACCTACACTCCGGGCAAAGGCAACGTAGTGGCAGACGCGTTGAGCCGAAAGAAATTGACCCTAAGCCCGTTGTTTGTTGAAAGACAAAGCCTAGAGTTTATAGCCAGTTTCGACTTTAGGCCTTCCACCGATTTCGTACCAGGCTTGCTAGCATCTCTCGAAGTGCGCCCAACTTTAGTGGACTCAGAAGGGACATCACAACGCGAAGACCCTCAGCTTGTGGAAATAATTGATAGGCTAATTAGGGGTGAGACTTCAAGTCACCTCAACAGATACTCCATCGACGATAAGGGATTGCTAAGGCGAGACGGAAGACTATGCGTCCCACAGACAAAAGATTTAATAAAGAAGGTTCTCGAGGAAGCACATCACTCCAAGATGACGATACACCCAGGCGGAGATAAAATGTACAAAGACATAAAAAGGACTTTCTTCTGGAACGGCATGAAAAAGGACATGGCAGAGTTCGTTTCTAAGTGTATGGTGTGCCAACAGGTTAAGGCGGAACAGAAAAATCCTGGCGGACTGCTACATCCTTTGGAGGTCCCGCAGTGGAAGTGGGATAGCATCTCAATGGACTTCATCGATGGGCTGCCTAGGTCTAGGAGAGGCAACACTAGCATTTGGGTAATAATGGATAGGCTTACTAAAAGCGCCCACTTTTTACCTGTCAAAAGTAAAAGAACTGCCTCATCCCTAGCATCACTTTACCTTAAGGAAATCGTGCGACTCCATGGAATACCATCTAGCATTGTTAGTGACCGAGACCCCATCTTCACCAGTGAGTTTTGGCGGAGTCTGCAAGAAGCAGTAGGAACGCAGTTATGCTTGAGCACAGCCTATCATCCCCAAACCGACGGCCAAACAGAGAGAGTGAACAGAATTTTGGAAGACCTCTTAAGGCTATGCGTCCTCGACTTCGGAGGGGCATGGGAAGACCACCTTCCTTTGGTGGAATTTGCCTACAACAACAGCTATCAAGCAACCATCGGAATGGCGCCCTTCGAAGCTTTATATGGAAGACCGTGCCGATCGCCCACTTGTTGGTGGGAGTCTACTGATAAGCTCATACTTGGACCAGATATGATCCGAGAGACTTCAGAGAAAGTAGATTTAATACGAAGAAGGATGAAGACGGCCCAAGACAGATAGAAGTCCTATGCCGACAAGAGAAGGACCGACCTTGAATTTGAGGTTGGAGACAGAGTTTTTCTCAAGGTGTCACCGCTAAGAAACGTTGTTCGTTTTGGAACCACAGGAAAGCTAGCACCAAGGTTCGTAGGGCCATTCCCTATCATCGAGAAAATTGGGAAAATGGCCTATAGATTAGAGCTACCCGAGAAGTTGGCTGGAGTCCACAACGTTTTTCACGTTTCACATCTTCGAAAATGTCTGCATGAGTCTGCTGAAGTGGTAGAGCCAAATATCCTCGAAGAGGCCGAAGTGGAACGCGAAGCAACCATAAGAAAAGTTCCAACCCGCATATTAGGAACGGAAGTGAAGAAGCTACGCAACCGCGAAGTCAAGCTCGTCAAAGTTCAGTGGAGCGACGCCGAGGGAGACGCGACTTGGGAAACTGAAGCTAGAATCCGCACAGCCTACCCTTTTCTGTTCGAGGGTACATCCTTGATCTTTCCTTTTCCTTAAGTTGCGCTTTTTATCTATCTTTTTAGGTATACTTCCTCGACCTTATCTTTTAGGTAGAAACCCTTTGGATGGAAACATGTAATTGAAACATGTTATGGATGATGGTTGCAAGTGGTTGCAAGTGATTGCTAGTGGTTGCTCGTGGTTGCATATACACACACAATCTAGGTTTTAGATCGGCTCAGTCACTTCATATTGCATATGCATATATGTTTGCATTCGTATATGGTTGAACTTTAATGTGTTGTCATGTGGATGTTGCATTTGTATTGAATGATTGTGCACTCATGTAGAATCAAGAATAGGAAAACTTGCATACATAATGGATTCATGGCACTTACATAATTCGCATTAAGGAGGTCAACTGAATCAGTAGACCGCCTGATTTTGCATTAGATAAGTACATGTACACACACACTTCGCATATGATCATGAAGAATTAGAAGTCTTTTAAGGACAATGGATGCTCGTGTTTGATGGATGAGTAGATGGATGATTGGATGTTAGGATATACATTCCTCCTAGCTTGAAGATTTCGGGGACGAAATCTTTTTAAGTGGGGGAGAATGTAACACCCCGTGTATTCTATAACCGTGAAAGTTATAAATTAAAGTATAATTAATTTCAAATCAAAGAACTAAGGGAAACGGGATACGCCATTTCGTTCGTCTCGGAAAAATACGCGAAATAGAGTCCGAGTTTTCGAAAAACGGATATCGTATGAAGAAGTTATGGACGAACGAAGTTGGGCGAAAAACCGAAAAAGGGTCAGAATGCACTGGCGCACTTGGGAAGTGCGCCAGAACAAAAATGAACTGGCGCACCTGTGAATTGCGCCAGTACATTTTTGACCTGGCGCACCTGCCAAGTGCGCCCAGGTCAAAAATGACCTGCTGGCCAGGTCTGGTCTAGCCCTGGCTGGCCAGGTCTGTGTTTGGCCGATTTTCAGAAGCTTGCTTTGTCATTAGGGCTAGGTGGCAGGCTCTAATTGGTCTCTCTTGCGAATGAATGGCTACGATCAATCCAAGCAACATCAATGGTCCTAATCAGTCTATAACCTATATATAAACAACCCTAGACTAACCCTAATCTATTCATTCAAAAATAAGAACAAAGCCGCCATGTTGCTGAGGAACGACTAAGAGTAGCCGCCAATTGGAGAGAGAGGATTAGGAGGCAAATTCTAAGGCATAAAGCAACTCAATCGAATCAAACCGCATCTTCAAATCCCTAAAATTGAGAATTCGCCTCACCATTGTAAGTATAGTATTACTTTGGTGTGAACAAATAACTGTGTTGATTTGTATACTTGATTGTGGTGATAAATAATTCATAATTTGTGCGTTACTATGATTCTTATCGATTTGGAATATTGTATACGTTTGGATATCCTCATATTATGTTATAAAGAACTACATGCGGTAGTTCTATGCAAGTATATGTTTGGAGTATTCGCAAATTATGCAATCCTTGTTGAAGCTACATGTATGTAGTTGATTAATTAAAATTCATGCAAGTTTGGGGCTTTGCTATTATGCCATCATAATGTGGATTTTTATACAAACATCATTTTTGTGAAGTAATTGGAATAAGTTTGGGTTATCATAATCCATATGAAATTATGTTGAAAATTTGGCATCATATATTAAGCCATGCTTTTGTACTAGAAAACCTATTTGCAAACTTATGGATATGACTAGGCTATGATTGATATTTTGCATAATTGAAATCCATATTGTTAACAAGAATTTTATGATGACATATGTGGTACATAGCTAGGTTAGATTCAAAAATCCCTTTTTTTGCAAGTTTGCATGACTAAAGTAAAAATCACGATTTCATGTTAGAAATATTTATGCCATGGTTATGTGAACAAATTTAACTATACCTAGGCCATGCTTATGTTAGAAATATTTATGCCATGCTTATGTTTGACATTATGCCTGAGACAAAAATATAGGTTCATGTTGTAGTTAGGCCTATGTGTCAATAGTGATATTCTTAACATAACTACAAGTTTACATGCTTTGATTCATGTCACCTATGCTTTATGACCAAAGTATATGTCACTACTATGCAAGTACACCAGTTTCTATTTTGTATTTCCAACGTCATATTGCAAGTTCATGCGCTCACATTCCCCTTTTTGTGTATGTAATCACGCTTTAAGCCTCCCCTTTTCGCATGGCTAAGTTGGGCTTTAAAAGGCTAAGCCCAACATATATATAATAAACGGACGAGTTAAACGGGGGAAAATAACGTTGGGTTAAAATTACTAATGAATGAAAATATAAAATAGAAGGGCCCAAATTCAAGTATGGGTTGGGCCCATGATTGGTGTAACCTTTACACCATTAACTTAATAATGGGCCGCAAATATTTACATATAAGAAAATAAAGAAGAAAGACAAAATATGTAAATGTAGAACATACGATGTGTTTAACCCGAGGTTGGATTGAGTTGTGATGTAAACCTGCCCGGAACCGCCCGGCTGTCCAGTAGTCACAACAATACCTATACAATGTGGGAGGTTAAACATGGAGCCCAATAAGGACCCGAGGTTAGACTGAGTTGTGGCGTAAGACTGCCCGGAACCAACCGGCAACAGGAAGCCACAACAATACATGTCTAATGTGAGAGGTCAGGGCCTTAATAAGACAATTAAGGCTGAGTCAGGATTGTTAGGATTAAGTGAACTAAAGACTTAATCAAAATGGAACATGCTAAACTAAATGGACTGGTGGGGGTTAGGTTAGAAAACACTTAACCAACTTAGCATGTTGGCTAGAGATAGAAAACCTAGTAACGGGGGACCCTTTTCAGCAGTAACCCTAGAAGGTGTATCAGGATACCCTGAAACTAGGCAGGGTGGGGCACGATTACTGGGCTGATTGTAAGAGGTCAAATCGACGGCGGTGGTGTAGCAGTGTAGGTTCTAACGGGGTGCGGGCGTGCACACACTCCGGCGCAGAAAAATAAGGCACTGGACACCAGTAGCATACCTGTGCACTCTAGGATTGTGTCGGGCCGCCACCATAGGACTTGATACACCCCATGGTGGGACCAGCATAGGTAACTACAACATCGGGGGCCGTAAGACACATGTAACTATGCGAGTAGGAGCCGATCATCGTAGAATGGATCACATCACCCTGATTATGGGGTGCCAGTTGGAAACTAGTTTATATGGGTTCAGAGATTAACATGGGGTACGATAGCGTATTCGACCCTAGACAACTTAACCAAGTTTATAGTGCTTTCCCACTTCTTGTTTATACTTATCATACCCAGTTCTTTATTCATAGACAGAATAGTACTAGACTTACTCAGGCTTTATGTCTGACTCTACTTTTCTTTCGTCTTCTTTTCTTCCGTTTTCTCCCCCCCCCCCCCAGGTCCACAGGGAGGGAACACAACAGCTTGACTGGTCTTAACATCCAGCTTGAAGAAGAGAAATGTATTGCTTGGTCCTTTTCGTCTTGAACTATGGCTTTGGACAACCACTATGCGGCCTTTGCAGTTTATCTATGTTTTATTTATGCTTCTTTAAATAATGTAATCAAGACAGATTATGAAAGAGTTATGTTATGTTTTGGAAAAGATGTAAGACAATTATGGTGATGTTGTTGTAGCACGTATTTGCTTTCATGAAATAAAAGTTTGTTGATTTTCCGCTGTTTACAAATATGTGTTCTTATATCTGTCTTGTATATCTGTGACTTATACTTATAAACCTCCACCAAAATTAGGGCATTCCCTTTGAGAGTGACCCTAACGGAGGTGGGGTGTTTCACATGTTGTAAATGGGCAATGTGGCATACTCAAGTTATCAAATGAGCTTGTGATGATCAAAGCTTGGCTTATTGAAGCATGGCATTGTGTATATCGTGACCTCGACGAACCTCACACCCCGGATTGATGGTAAACTGGCGGTTAAGTTTTATACATATCTCTATTGAAACTCAAAAGCTTCGGCGGTAGATCCACTTTGAAATCTAGGGAAAATAAGGGTATGTTCAGTGTCCGTGTCTGGATGTTAACCGGTGATTTACTTGGTGTTTGGTGTCCGCGTCTGGATGAAAACCGTGAGATGCTCCTTGATTGTGTTCCCGGTTGATCTCTCGTGTCAGGAACCATCATATTGGAACCCAACAACCAATACGATCCTTTTGTTTTGTTTGTAAACTATGTATGTGGGAATAACCACTATGCTTGCTAAGATTAATATATTTAGTTGCGAAACGGTTTTTAACACTATGCACTAATAATAGTATTGAAAGAGGATTCCTACGTATGAAGTCATTTTTTGTTATCATAAGATAAACTCGCCCATCTGATCTGCGCTTGCATTGTGTGATGTGGGATGAGCTTATGATAGCTTCATTTTTTGCAAAATCGTTCGCGAATTTTCCATAATACTTCTTTAGATTACTGCACCCATAACACTCATGTTATTTCGTATTTTAATTTGACTAATATGTGAATGATTTAGTTCTGATCCGAGTGTTTGTTGTGTTTTCATTTTGTGCAATATGCTCGGGTCAGATGAAGTTGCAGTTAGCGAAGATTACCTTGCTTTGGAGAATGGAGATGAAGATTTGGTATGCATCTATTATATATATGATTTTTCCGTTGCACTTTGTTTCCGTTGCCTTGTTGTATATATCTGTATATGTGTAACTCTGATAATCATTGTATATTATAGTCAAGTATATGTTTTTCAACTGCTTTTGAACTGTTGTTTATTTATTATATTTTGTCCTTCCGTTGCGAGATTTTGTATTTGTTTTCTTCTTTCTTCTTTTTCTTATATAAATCCCAATAACTATCTATATATTTGATTTGTTTAAGTCGACATAGAGGATCATTGTCGATTTGAACGGTCAAAAATCATGTATGTTACATTTGGTACCAAAGCTTTGGTTTAGCGAAAACCATGGCTCTATATGGGTTTAACTCATTAGAGATAGGGTAGTAATACCGTAGAATGAGTTTGAGCGTATATGAGAGAGCGTACTTGTATTTTTGACATAAAAATGATTTTGTATTATGTTGATGTATTCCGTTGAGTATTTATGAATTCTGGTCTGTACTTGGGACGCCAAGGTATCGGTAGAGATTTCTGAACACTCGAATAGAACCGATTGACACAATATTGTTTTGAATTATATTATATATATAATTATTTGAAAATGTATGAATTTTGATTTTTGTTATTATCATCATTTATCATTCGATTAATCAATAGTTAAAACTATTGGTTATTAAATGGTTTAAGGAAAATGAAATATTGAAAATTAATTGGTAATGAAATAAGAAGATAAATATGAATTTGAGAATTTAATTTTGGGTTGTTTTACAATATTGATTTAAAAATGATTTTTAAATAATGTCATTTTATTTTAATGTTGTTTTGTATAGAAATTGTTTTCAAATGAATTTCAAAACTAAGTGTATACTCCCCACTTGTCTTCGAGAAATGATTTCAGTAATGAGTGCACGCATCATCGAGTTTGAGTGGGTTGACCGCTTGGAACTTTTATACCTGGTTTTGCAAAATAGAATTTTCATTTAAACCTTTTATAGCTTAGTTTGATATAAAAGATATAATATATGAGATATTTTGAAGGTGATTTGGAAATAAACCCGAAGTTGAATTCTTAAGTTCTCAAATAAATAATGATTTTTTTTCAAAACATTAAATTGAATTAAACTAGAAATTGCATAAACCTTAAAATGGTGAAATAAGGAAATAAATCTAAGAAAGAGAAATTAAAGTAAGAAGCCATTGGAGTTTGAAATAGTTTGGCAAATATTGAACTTGAATAATACTCATTTTTCTATAGCTTTAAATGATTTAACAAATATATAAAGTTAAATTTTTATGAGAATAAGGAATTTGATAATATACTAATAGTGCTATGAATGATGAATGTTGAAATTAAATGGATGCTTATGAAACAAATAAAACTTAAGTCGCGGTTATAAGCGATGAATACTTAATTTGTTATGGAATTTAATGCAACTAAGTAAGATAAACAAAGTGAACTAAATTATTAATGAAATGGGTTAAATAAATAGATTATAATAAATAAGTGAGTAAGGCAATAAATTTTGAAGCAAATAAGTTGTATGTAAATATCAACAGATTAAAGACAAACAACTGAACCTTGATAAGAAATGAAAATGTGACAAACTGAAGAAGAAAAACAATGTAAATTATACACAACTGAGAACAACAAAATGAAATTGTGTATATAATATATTAACAATGGTAAAAACTTGTAATTATGCTTTAATTAGATGAATGTGATTATTTAGATGTTTTACTTGTTGGTTTTGTTGAAATTGCTATGTATGGTTATGGTTTATACATTGAATTACTTCTTTCATATATATATTTAACTAAATGTTTTCTAAGTTTAGTAGAAATTTTATATTATTTTAATTTTATTTTGCCACTTCATTACTACGTTCCTTTTCGGAGACGAAAAGTTTTGAGTGGGGGAGATTGTAACAACCCATATTTTACTATTCAGAATATATTTAATTTAATATCATTTTATGGAAATTTTTGTTAAATTAAATAATTAATTGATCTTATGGTTAAAATCTATATATTAGAATTGATTTGAGTAGTTAACGATTTACTGCAACAACTGTAAAGTTAGTAGATTTGTAGTTAACGATTTACTGCAACAATCGGATTGTGGCAATTAATTATTCCCATCTCTAAGTTTTATGTGCTTAGAGGTTATGTATTGATAGAAATCAGTGACATGTTATAAATGGACAATGTGGCATGCTCAAGTCATGAAATGAGCTAGTGATGATTAAAGCTTGGTTTGTTGAAGCATAACATTGCGTATATCGTGACCTCGACGATTCACACACCCTGGATTGATGATAAACTGGCGGTTAGGTTGTATACATATCACTATTGAAACTCGAAAGCTTCGGCGGTAGATCTACTTTGAAACTTGGGGAAAATAAGGGTATGTTCGGTATCTGTGTCTGGATGTTAACCAGTGATTTACCTAGTGTTTGGTGTCCGTGTCTGGATGAAAACCATGAGATGCACCTTGATCGTGTTCCCGATTGATCTCTTGTGTCAGGAACCATCATATTGGAACCCTACAACCAATACGGACCTTTAGATTTTTTTTGTAAACTATGTGTGTGCGCATAGCCACTATGCTTGCTAAGATTAATATATTTATTTGCGAAACGGTTTTCACCGATAATAGTATGAAAGAGGATTTCCACTTATGAAGGCATTTTTGGTTGTCATAAGACAAAACTCGCCCATCTGGTGTGCGCTTGCATTCTTTGATGTGGGATGAGCTTATGATAGCTTTACTTTTTCCAAAATTATTCGCGAATTTTGCATAATACTTCTTTAGATTACTGCACACATAACACTCATGCTATTTTGTATTTTAATTCGACTAATATGTGAATGGTTTAGTTCTGATCCAAGTGTTTGTTGTGTTTTCATTTTATGCAATACTGTAACGACCCGTATTTTTGGCAATCAAATACTTAATTTAATTTATTATTTTAAATATTATATTTGGAGTATTAATGGGTTTTAATATTTAATTCGTTATTTAAAACGAAGGTAAAACGTTAATTTTATTTATAATATAAAACGAGCTCAAAATCGCGCGGTAGTTCGTAATATGGAGTTTTGAACTTCAACTAAGAATACAGGGTCCGATATAAGTCGGATTTCTGTGAAACAAGAAACGTTAGAATGGTATTGATGATAATTTTCATATGAAAGAAAAAAATTCAGATTTCGTGTTATAGTTTGTTAGTTGTGACCAAATCAAATTTTGAAATAGTCGCTATGAAAATCGTTATTAAAATATAGGCCGTTAAAATAGCCGTTTTGCAAACAGACTCAGATTTCGACGAAATTAGTTTCATTAGAACTGTATCGTTAAATTATTGTATGGTGTTGAGTGGCGTGGAAAACTGATGTCGTATGTGGCCACGGCAGCCACAAACGCCCGTTCAATTTCTATAGCGCGTAATTAATTTAATAAAGGGTTATTTAGGTATAACTTGAACAGACGACCGAATTAGGCCGTGAAACCAATTCCGTTGAGTTCGTATCGTCAATTAAAGTCAGGATGGGTATATAGTTTGTTATTTTTTGGAGACCATGAAATTTGGTGTCCAAAATGGCATTGCGGTGTGCGTAAAAATGGCCTACCGGTGAGTCAAGATAGGTATATACGTTGGGTTCTTATTGAAGAATTATTATAGGATTGCAAGGTTTCAAGTTGATTTGATTTATCTAGTGATCGTGGAAAATTTAAACGCATGTTTATTTCTGGTTTTATAAAGGAAAATTTTCCAAACGATGTCGGAATTCGACGAAACTTGTCCCATTGGATTCGGAATACCTTTTTACACTAAGATTAGCTTTATTATCAGCAAAATGAAAGTCGTTTGTGGTGGTTTCTACGTGTTACTTCGCGACGAAGTTTCGTTATAATAAAATATATTATTTTGCACCCTTTTTCACAAACTATGATGATCTTCAGCAACAACTTCCAAACACCAATATCGAGAACTAGGTGACGCCAATATTTTGACCGGTTAGGATAAGCTATCATTTGTCGTGGTGGCCGACAGCTCGACTGGAAGAGGTTGCAGTTCATGGGGATTTTTGGGCGAACAGGGGAGTTTGTGGCCGAGCTATTCAAGGAGAAGGTCAACGAGAGTCAGGCGCTGCTTTGGCAGTCATAGATCGGAGTTCGCTCGTTAGGATAAGATGGCGTTTGTGACACCAAAATTCGAAAGGAAGAGGCACCGTTCAACCATGCTGTGCGTTTGGTTCGGTGGATAACTAGGAGTAGTGCGTTTTGTAAAGGAGCAGGATGGAAGTTATGTGAACAAACAGGAATTTGATTTTGGAATCGACGGATTGGTTCTGAACAAGAAACCTTGGAGGAGAATGAAATGGTGATTTGATCGGTTGTTTCCTGAACGTAAATAACTAGTTTAAACATTTGTTTAAGGTTTAATTAAGTAAAAAGTATTAAGTCGTTATTTTTTTCCAGGAATTGGTATTTGAACGGTGGGAAACAAAGCACAAGTTTAGGGGGAAATAACCTATAGTCGGCCTTCATTTTTGGCTAATGCAGATAATTAAAAAGTAATTAGTTTTAAATGTGTTAATTAGTTTATATTTAAACCAAGGTTAGGATATTGATGATTTAATTAATAATTAAATTTGTCTTAACTTTAAAATAGTAATTTGGTTACTTAAAAGCCTGATTTGGAATTAATGGTTAAAATATGATTAGCTTAGTTTGAAATAATTAAGGATTTTAAACATTTATTTAATTCATACCATATTTAAATATTTATAACTTAACCGTATGTTATCAGAATTGAGCAAAACGAGGAATGTTGGACTCATGTCAACAAGACCTACATGATGGAACAGAATCAGACAGGATTGAAACCAACAGGATTTTAGTTAAATTAAGCACCTGTTTAATTTAATTAAACTCAACCGTTCAAACCGCAGAATCAGATCAGGTGAGTTAAACTCACTCAGTTTTTACCCATTTATATTTTATATAAATTGGGCTTTTATTTTATGTCCTTTGTTTACGATAAAGGTAACTTACCTTGTAGGTCACGTTTATAAAATAAAGGTAACTTACCTTATGGGCCACGTTTATAAAATAAACGTGTTTAAATTGTTTGAATTGGTAGCATTGCTTGTGAATTGGCTGATGTTAAATGTTCGTTATTATCGGTTAAATGAAACTGAATGATCTGGTTTGTGATAACCGTTTTGAATACATGGAAGAACAGGTTGGAGGGATCCAACCGGATTCCTCAAAATGTATTATTTATTTCATATTATCAACATATGAACTGTCATGTTTGGGTGATTGATTTGATTCTGGATTGTTAACTGTAAATTCAACATCTGTCTAGTTTAAACCAATGGGCAATATTGGTTGAGTATTTGGCAACATATGGCCTATGAAATCAATCGTTTTATAAATATTGATTCACCGCCAGGTGAGTCGATAGAGATGAAGTTACAAATTTATTTTATAACTGGAGGTAGATTTTTTTGAATATATTATTATGAATAAGTTTATAAAAAGGAAATAAATATTTATTTTAGATAAATTAAGAAATTAGCTACTAACGTAGTTAATGATTAAAATAAATTATTATTTTAATTAATAATGATTTAGAAAACTACTTTTTAATGAAAATTCATTTGAAAAGTAATCTAAGTGAAATGGAATCCAATTTATAGGTGAAAGGAGCTTATGAACAGGTCTTATTTTAACCTGAGTTTTATAACGAAATGATAAAGAGCTTTTAAAGCGAACATGATAGCTTAAAATAAATATTACTTAATTAATTGAATTAAGTAAAAGGAGATTTAGGATAAAAGGGTTTTATAATAAACCAAAGTTATAAAAAGGAGTTTGAGGTATTATATCGTTAATTCTAAATTAACGTTACTTAAGAAGATGGGATTAAGTACAATTGGAATTGAAATAAGGGTTCCAAGTAGGAAATGATGAAACAAAATTGAAAAGTGATTTGAAGAAGTGAATTTGGATAAAGAAGGGGGTCATAAGGTTGTATAACAAAATCTGGTTTTCAAATGAAATGGTTTAAAAATGGAAAAGGTTAAAAAGTGGTTTTTTATAAAGAAGTGATAATTATTGAATTAAGAAAGATAGTTATATCCGAGAAAGAGAATTTCAAAATAATAGGAAGGGTTTTGAAATCGTATTTTTGAATATAATAGTTAAATGGAATTTGATTTTAGATTGGAATGAAGTATTGGTTTTGGATTACAACTTATATTTATCTTAAGATATGAACGTTGTTGATCAAGGTCTGAGAGGTATCTAAAATACCCCAACTTGAACGACTTCGGGATTTTCTGAGGACGACA
The DNA here is from genome assembly GCA_030737875.1 of Allium sativum. Taxonomy (NCBI): domain Eukaryota; kingdom Viridiplantae; phylum Streptophyta; class Magnoliopsida; order Asparagales; family Amaryllidaceae; genus Allium; species Allium sativum. Next base: position 990,752,860 of record CM060912.1, on the reverse strand, counting down.
TAAGTTGTAATGGTAAAAGAGATAAGTAAAGTTTATTATTTCATTATAGAAATAATAACGCAACATTAGTAATGAAGATTTGGAAAATATATAGTGAGAATTCCAAAGTGAAAAGGAAAATAAAAAGGGGTTGTGTAACGGTATCTTCGAATTAGAAAGGAGACGTAAAGTTGAGTTTTATTATATAAAAATAAGCGTTGGTTATTGTTTTCAAGTAATGAAATAGAAGATATTTCATAATGTTATTTTACGGGAAATAAGTTGAAATGATTTCCAAATATTATATAATAATATGGCTAATGTTTTGAAAGTGAAATGTGAAAACTGAATATAATATAGGATTTTCCTAAGTAATGTAATGAGTTGTTTAAAGAATAATATTATGTTAAATAAGAAGCGAGAAAAGTATATTTATAGTATCGAAAGTTTTAAGAGTTTTAAATTTACATTTGTTTTAATTTAAAGGCCAAGTGATACCGAATACTGAACCAGTGAGCTCATTGGGTTGTCATGATGGAAACACTGTTTATTTTGATAGTTAAATCACTGACTATCAAAGTTGTCCAATACGATTGTTGGTACGGAAAGACCGGGATCGAATTTATATTTGAAAACCATTCCGACCAACAAATACGTGAAGATGTCAGAAGATGATCGAGATGGAGCATTGAAGACCATGGATCTTCATAAAACGGAAGGACCGCTAATAATCTCTGGGATTGCAACCAGAGATAAACTGTCGTTCTGTCGTGGTTCTACGGGTTGCAAGGACTTCTCGCTACTAATCCATGGGGTGATTCCTATATGAGATGCAGTAGGAGAGTACCTTCGGTTCATCCTGTTCCTGGATGACTTGTATGGACGAGTGTTTGACAGAGTATTTCCAAAGGATCACGTACGTTGATTTCTTCAAATGTGCTATAGTTGGTTAGCTCCCAACTAGAGTATGTTTGTGGACATCAATTGGTGATACCTGGCAGATTTGATGATGTGGCATTCAAAGTGAATGGTGGCCAGGTGTTGTAAAGGAAATTCAAACCTCAAGCCTCATCAACCGGGAAATGACAGAAATCGGGCAGGCAGCATGGCTATGTGGGTCGCACCCCTTAGGGGATATAATCACCTATCTAGAGAAAATCTATTTGCTTCTTTAATCTATTTCGATGCTGTCGGTGGCTAGCTACCTCCGTTGGTGATAAACATTCGATACACTCAAGTGAAATGAGTGGTCGGTCATGTGAGGGCAGGGTTGCAAGACGTTCCTGTCGAACCCAGTTTATTCTCCTCTAGAGATACACGATCGGCAGGTGGTCCCATACCTTGTCATAGACGGAATCCAATCTCCAATAAGTGCCCGCGGTTTTGATTGTATACTATATATGTAGAGCGTGAGATGCAAGCGTTCTACTAGATTCTATTTACTTGTATTTAGACATTATTATAATATCAGACAAGATATTGGTTTCAAAAATGTTTTGGGTTATCGTAAGGTTAAAACCGTCCGTGTTTATGTGTGGATTTGTTCTTACGATTATCTTTTTCTTTGAAAAATTTTAACTTTAAAATCAGGTTGTGTGATACCCTTAATACTGTGCGAGTTTTTCTCACTCTGGTTCACCGGACTGACCCGGTGTTTTGTAAATGCTCGGGTCAGCCCGGGGTGTACAGGTTCAGGTTATCGAACGCTGTGAAGAGACGAGTCGAAGGTGTTCAGATGTATTGTATCTAGTATTTATTCCGCTGTATGTGTTGTATATGGGAACAGGTTATTATAACTGTCCCGTTGTGTGATGTACTCTGATATTGTAAGTATTTTCAAAGCTCTCAGTAAAGATTTATTTCTATATTATATTTTGTTCTGCTGTGATGTGAGACTCTGTGTTGTGTTGTTTCTTCTTCTTCTATTCTAATATTTTTTTTCTTTCTTATCTCACCCTCTAAATTCTTTCTAATAACGTTCCAGTGTTTTCGGTGTTTGAAAGGTTGGCATGAGTTACGGTAAGGGTAATTATGTCGATTTTCGGGCCGAAAATCATTAGGTCGTTAGAGTGGTATCAGAGCTATTGGTTTAGTAATAACCTTGGCTCTGTGGCGTAACTCGATATAGATGGGGTTAGTAATACCCTAGATTGAGTTTGTTATATATATGAGAGCGCGTATTTGTAATTTGATATAAAATTATTTTTGAAATTATTTTTGCCCAATTTATTTTATTATAAAAGTAAAGATTTTTTCAATTTATTATAATATGGAAAATCGGTTGATTTGTTAATATTGATTTGAATGATATGTTGGATTGTGTTGTTGATTGCTTGAATATAAATCTGAAAATGATGGACTTGGTTGGAAACCAATCTGAAATAAATAAGTTAAATAAATAATCCAGATTTATAAACCTGAATGGATAATTAAAGGAATAAATGAAGTGATTATAAATAATTATATTCTCATGTGGATAAGATTGTGTGTAGAACTGGTTGGATCGTATGATATGGATATTTGAAACAAATTGATGTTGTTTAGGGACTAATGAAATTTGTTTGAGTTGAGAACAGGTGCAGAAGTGCCAGTTCATCTTTAAAATCCATCTAAGAGAAAAATTCTGGAGTTAATTGAATCCAGTTTGAATAGAGCTGCATAATAACTAAGCCAGCTCGAATATAAAATATTGCTTACCGCATAATAATGCTCGCAAAAAGGTACGCGTATGCAGAATATGAAATTTTGGGTTTTATTTGGGTCTTGAGTTTGGTTTTTGAATTTTTCCGACCCTGTTGGTCGATGTATATATATTTCTTGAACCTACGATATTGCAGATGTCCTCCGTGCAGGGGAGGCTCTGCTAAAAATTTTCCAAATTTTAAGGTGTTAGAATATTTTTTGAAGATTTTTGGAAAATTCTTTTATTTGAATTAAATTGGTTTTAAAACCAATTAGATTAGTTTTTGAAATAAATATCTAGTTTTAAATTTATTATTTTTGTAAGGATAATTGGTTTATAACGTTCTTTCTTACCTTAGCAATTTCGAAGACGAAATTATTTTAAGGGGGAAAGAATGTAACGACTCGTATTTTTGGCAATCAAATATTTAATATTTATTATTTTAAATATTATATTTGGAGAATTAATGGGTTTTAATATCTAATTCGTTATTTAAAACGAAGGCAGAACGTTAATTTTATTTATAATATAAAACGAGCTTGAAATCGCGCGGTAGTTCGTAATATGGAGTTTTGAACTTCAACTGAGAATACAGGGTCCGATATAAGTCGGATTTCTGTGAAATAGGAAAGTTTAGAACAATATTGATGATAATTTTCATATGAAAGAGAAAAATTCAGATTTCGTATTATAATTTGTTAGTTATGGCCAAATCAAATTTTGAAATAGTCGCTATAAAAATCGTTATTAAAATATAGGCCGTTAAAATAGCCGTTTTGCAAACGGACTCAGATTTCGATGAAATCAGTTTCATTTGAACCGTATTGTTAAATTATTGTATGGTGTTGAATGGCGTGGCAAACCGATGTCGTATGTGGCCACGGCAGCCACAAACGCCCGTTCAATTTCTATAGCGCGTAATTAATTTAATAAAGGGTTATTTGGGTATAACTTGAACAAACGACCGAATTAGGCCGTGAAACCAATTCCGTTGAGTTCGTATCGTCAATTAGAGTCGGGATAGGTATATAGTTTGTTATTTTTTGGAGACCGTGAAATTTGGTGTCCAAAATGGCCTTGCGGTGCGCGTAAAAATGGCCTACCCGGGAAACAGTTTCAGAATGCGACGAAACTGGTGTCGTTGGGTTCGTATTGAAGAATTATTATAGGATTGCAAGGTTTCAAGTTGATTTGATTTATCTAGTGATCGTGGAAAATTTGAACGCGTGTTTATTTCTGGTTTTATAAAGGAAATTTTTCCAAATGATGTCGGAATTCGACGAAACTTATCCCATTGGATCCGGAATACCTTTTTACACTAAGATTAGCTTTTTTATCAGTAAACGAAATTCGTTTGTGGTGGTTTCTACGTGTTACTTCACGACGAAGTTTCGTTATAATAAAATATATTATTTTGCAATCCAACATCCTATATATACCCCTCAGTAAAACCTAATTCGGCGTTTCTCATGGTCAACTCGTAATATGCCGCCGCCACCCAGACAAAATAAACGATTGAAATCGTTCAATAGTTCTCCACCCTTTTTCACGAACTATGATGATCTTCAGCAACAACTTCCAACCACCAATATCGAGAACTAGGTGACGCCAATATTTTGACCGGTTAGGATAAGCTATCATTTGTCGTGGTGGCCGGCAGCTCGACTGGAAGAGGGTGCAGTTCATGGGGATTTTTGGGCGAACGGAGGAGTTTGGGACCGAGCTATTCAAGGAGAAGGTCAACGAGAGTCAGGCGCTGCTTTGGCAGTCATAGATCGGAGTTCGCTCCTCAGGATAAGGTGGCATTTGTGACACCAGAATTCGAAAGGAAGAGGCATCGTTCAACCATGCTGTGCGTTTGGTTCGGTGGACATCTGGGAGTAGCGCGTTTTGTAAAGGAGTAGGATGGAAGTTTTGTGAACAAACAGGAAGTTGATTTTGGGATCGATGGATTAGTTCTGAACAAGAAACCTTGGAGGAGAACGAAATGGTGATTTGATCGGTTGTTTGCTGAACGTAAATAACTAGTTTAAACATTTGTTTAATGTTTAATTAAGTCAAAAGTATTAACTCGTGAATTTTTTCCAGGAATTGGTATTTGAACGGTGGGAAACAAAGCACATGTTTAGGGGGAAGAAACCTATAGTCGGCCTTCATTTTTGGCTAATGCAGATAATTAAAAAGTAATTAGTTTTAAATGTGTTAACTAGTTTATATTTAAACTAAGGTTAGGATATTAATGATTTAATTAATAATTAAATTTTCTTAATTTTAAAATTGTAATTTGGTTAATTAAAAGCCTGATTTGGAATTAATGGTTAAAATATGATTAGCTTAGTTTGAACTAATTAAGGATTTTAAAAATTTATTAAATTCATACCATATTTAAATATTTATAACTTAACCGTATGTTATCAGAATTGAGCAAAACGAGGAACGTTGGACTCGTGTCAACAAGACCTACATGATGGAACAGAATCAGACAGGATTGGAACCAACCAGGATTTTAGTTTAATTAAACACCTGTTTAATTTAATTAAACTCAACTGTTTAAACCGCAGAATCAGATCAGTTGAGTTAAACTCACTCAGTTTTTACCCATTTATATTTTATATAAATTGGGTTTTTATTTTGCGTGCTTTGTTTACCGATGATTGACTGTTTGCTAGTTATATATTTATTTGATGATTTAACTGATGAAATTAACCTGTTAGTTAATTTCAGTAAAATACCAAATCATTATTTTAACGATTGATTCCAATAAAGGTAACTTACCATATGGGTCACGTTTATAAAATAAACGTGTTTAAATTGTTTGAATTGGTTGCATTGCTTGTAAATTGGCTGATGTTAAATGTTCGTTATTATCAGTTAAATGAAACTGAATGATCTGGTTCGTGATAACTGTTTTGAATACAGGGAAGAACAGGTTGGAGGGATCCAACCAGATTCCTCAAAATGTGTTATTTATTTCATATTATCAACATATGAACTGTCCTGTTTGGGTGATTGATTTGATTCTGGATTGTTGACTGTAAATTCAACATCTGTCTAGTTTAAACCAATGGGCAATATTGGTTGAGTATATGGCAACATATGGCCTATGAAATCAATCGTTTTATAAATATTGATTCACCGCCAGGTGAGTCGATAGAGATGAAGTTACAAATTTATTTTATAACTGAAGGTAGATCTTTTTGAATATATTATTTTGACTAAAAGTTTATAAAAAGGAAATAAATATTTATTTTAGATAAATTAAGAAATTAGCTACTAAAGTAGTTAATGATTAAAATAAATTATTATTTTAATTAATAATGATTTAGAAAACTACTTTTTAATGAAAATTCATTTGAAAAGTAATCTAAGTGAAATGGAATCCAATTTATAGGTGAAAGGAGCTTATGAACAGGTCTTATTTTAACCTGTGTTTTATAGTGAAATGATAAAGAGGTTTTTAAGCGAACATGGCAGCTTAAAATAAATATTACTTAATTAATTGAATTAAGTAAAAGGAGATTTAGGATAAAAGGGTTTTATAACAAAACAAAGTTATAAAAAGGAGTTTGAGGTATTATATCGTTAATTCTAAATTAACGTTACTTAAGAAGATGGGATTAAGTACAATTGGAATTGAAATAAGGATTCCAAGGAGGAAATGATGAAATAAATTTGAAAAGTGATTTGAAGAAGTGAATTTGGATAAAGAAGGGGGTCATAAAGTTGTATAACCAAATATGGTTTTCAAATGAAATGGTTTAAAAAGGGAAAAGGTTAAAAAGTGGTGTTTTAAAAATAAGTGCTAATTATTGAATTAAGAAAGATGGTTATATCCGAGAAAGAGAATTTCAAAATAATAGGAAGGGTTTTGAAATCGTATTTTTGAATATAATAGTTAAATGGAATTTGATTTGAGATTGGAATGAAGTATTGGTTTTGGATTACAACTTATATTTATCTTAAGATATGAACGCTGTTGATCAAGGTCTGAGAGGTATCTAAAATACCCCAACTTGAACGACTGCGGGATTTTCTGAGGACGACATAAGTTGTAATGGTAAAAGAGATAAGTAAAGTTTATTATTTCATTATATAAATAATAACGCAACATTAGTAATGTAGATTTGGAAAATATATAGTGAGAATTACAAAGTGAAAAGGAAAATAAAAAGGGGTTGTGTAACGGTATCTTCGAATTAGAAAGGAGACGTAAAGTTGAGTTTTATTCTATAAAAATAAGCGTTGGTGTAACACCCCGTATGTTGAATAACTTGTTATAATATAAATCAGGGCAGAATTTAATTTTAAGATCTGAATTAGGGGAAACGGGCTAAGCCTTTGCGTTCGTCTCAGAAAAATACGCGAAATAGAGTCCGAGTTTTCGAAAATCGGAGTCCGTATGACCCAGTTAGGGCCCGAAGAAGTTTTCAGAAAATTCAAAACAGATTTAAAATATTCAAACTTCACATTTCAGAAGAGGCGGGAAAATTCCCGCCAGAAAGAGGGTGTCGACCCTAGGGTCGACATGGGTGTCGACCCCCCCCCCCTAGGGGTCGACCCCCCCTGTCGGCCAGGTTAGCCTGGGTGCACTGGTTTGAGCTTTGGGCTGGGTTTTGGTGTCTAGTGACGAGATCTGACGGCTCTAATCTGATTTTGGGTTAATCTAATGGCTTAAAACACTTAACTAATCTATAAATACACCCTAAGACTACCCTAATTCATACTAAAAATAGAAACAACGTCGTCATGCCGTCAAAATGCAACTTGAAGGAGCCTCCATCAAATTAAAGAGGAAGATAGCTTCTCAAATCAACTTCTAATCAACTCTAGCAACTTAATCTTCTTCATAGGAGTGCTAATCAACAAGTTGTGAGTTTCTATGCCTTTAGCAAGCAATTGCTAAACTAATTATGATAGGATATAATGAGGTTATGGTTATGTATGTGGATCAATGCAAGTTGTGTTATCATATGCTATGTGTTCATGATGTTATGCAAGTTATGCAAGTTATATGCTATGTGTTCATGATGTTATGCAAGTTATGCAAGTTATATGCTATGTGTTCATGGTGTTATGCAAGTTATGCAAGTCATATGCTATGTGTTCATGATGTTATGCAAGTTATGCAAGTCATATGCTATGAGTTCATGATGCTAGTTATGCAAATCACTATGATAAACATTGATCCATTATGACACCATGTTATGCAAGTTCATATATGATATGTTATGCAAGTTTGGTGTTTGATTATATGCAAGTTCATATATGACATGTTATGCAAGTTTGGTGTTTGATTATATGCAAGTAACATGTGCAAGTTTACACCTTTGTATGATATGCATACATATGCAAGTTAACCCCTTTGTATGTCATACATACATATGCAAGTTTACCCCTTTGTATGACATAAGTAGCTTATGCAAGTTACCCTCTTTATGACATATGTGATTCATGCAAGTTTAGGTTGATTATTTATGCTAGTTGGGTTTGATGCTATATGCATGTTGACACCTTTAAAACCCATGTTAATGTTAATGTTATGCAAGTTGAACCCATTGTATTTGTGATGAATCTTCCCTTTTAAGTATGTCATGTTAGCGAATTACGTGGGGAACGATGGGGTTAATATTCATGTTAATAAAATGGTGTGAAGTTGGTATGATTATGCATACCATAAAGTGGATGGACATAATTGAGTCAATTATGTACATCGTTAAATTTGTAATTAATTAGGGATAATTAATACAAATTATGGGGGTGATTAATTAGGTGTAATTAATCGACTAAGACACGAGGTTGGACCCTTTTGTAGCATAAGACTGCCCGGAACCGACCGGCAAATCCAGCGGCTACAAATGATTGGCCCAATGTGAGAGGTCTTAGGCATGAACTAAATACGTGACAAGTGTAAAGACACAAGGTTAGACTCGGTTATGGCGTAAGGCTGCCCGGACCCGACCGGCAAATCCAGCTGCCATAAAAGATAGTCTAATGTGAGAGGTCTTTGCAAAGGTTACGGTCTTAATCAATTAAGAAACACTTAACCAGATAAGCATGTAGTGGGGCATGAGGGGTTAAGTGGGTGCCTTGGGTGGCATGTGGAAATCAAGTAAGTGCCTTGGGTGGCATGTGGAAATCTAGTGGGTTGCCTTGGGTGGCAATAGAAAATACGATTAGAATACTTAACCAAGTGGAAACATGTAATTAAACATGATTAAAGGGTTAAGTGGGATGCACTAGAAAAAGGGACAAGCTTAGGTGGGTAGCTTGTGGGGGCCCATTTCAACCAGTAACCCATATGTATCTTATTGGGCTCGACCCATGTCGAGGATGGGACACGCGTACTGGGCTTGACTATAAGAGGCCAAAACGGGTTAGCGGTGGCAACACAAGTCCAACGGGTTTCATATGCGTGTGTGGACCCGGGCTGGTAGGTAAGACGTTGTTGCATCGTGTAGGTATAAGCCGTGCACCATTAGTTGTATCGGGTTGCCACTTTGGGGAGTGATACACCCCACTGTGGGGCCAGCACGGGTATCTACGGTAGGGAGCCGATCGCTTGGGGAGTAGTGGGTACACCTAGTGGAGATAGGGGCAGACGACACCTATGTAGTTAGCTAGGGGTACACGAAACTACTAGTTAAATTTTTTAAGTCCTTGGGTGGGATCAACCTTTAAGTAGGAATGACTGGTGTGGTGCAGTTAGTAATTACCCTTGGGTGGGTAGATGCGTCTTTACCGTTATCTTAGTTCATCCTATGTCTAGTTGGCTGCTGAGTGTAGTCATTTATCCCCAGCCATCACCGTACCAAGTTTATATCATACCCTAATTACTTTAATGATTGTATTGTTAAAGTTATAGGGCTCACTCAGACTTATGTCTGACCCCGTTGTTTTTATCTTTTTCCCAACCCTCAGGTTCTCAGAGTGGGCCTAACACTAGTGGGCTTTGATCAGATTGCTTTATCTATCTTTTGGAGCTTGGACCGTGATGTAAAGCCCAGCTTATCTTTTCTATTATGGCTATTAGTTATGTAGTGGGATTATATACTTATGTTTTATCAGGATGGATATTTAGTACTTGACTCTTTTATGGTGTTGTAACTAAACATGTTTACCTTCTGCTGCAATGAAATGATGTTTTAGATTTCCAAGTATTATTTATATCTGCCTTGTTGTAATTTTTCTGTTCTATATTCACTTAAAATACTCCACCGAAGTTAAGGCATTCCCTTAGTGAGTGACCTTAGCGGGTGTGGTGTGTTACACGTGGTATCAGAGCTGAAGGTTACCGGAACAGATAAAATTTTTAGAAAACTATTTTTCTAAAACTATTTTTGGAAGAAGTATTTTCAAAAACATGTCTTTTAAGAGAAAAGTTTTTGAAAGAAAAGCATAATCCCCAATAGCCATATCTTTATCGTTCGAATTCTCCGTTTTGAATCTTTCCTTTTTCGTTTCAGCATGGCTGAAGATCTTAACTTTCCGGAGGGTGTAGCGATACCAGTATGGTATAGGAGATTGATGGAGGCTAGGGCCGCCACTGCGGGTCCAGCAAATGTTCCTCCACCAACAGTAGCACCCGATCTTCCTCCTCCTCCTCCTCGCACGGATACTTTTGCTAAGACTTGCAAGGAATTTAAGGCTATGGGAGGGAAACCTTTTCAAGGATCAGAAACTTTTGTGGAAGCTAGAGATTGGCTTAAGGAGGTGGAAGAGTTGATAGATATCTTTGAGATGGAAGAAGGAAAGAAAGTCAAGTTAGCTGCTTGGTTAATGAAGGGAGAGGCCTCGTTCTGGTGGGAGGTCACTAATGGAGAGCGCCTTGTTGACTCTTGGGCGGATTTCAGGCAAAGGTTTGTGGCAAAGTTTCTCTCAAGGGCGGAAGAAAACTTGTATATGGAAAGGTTCTTAACTCTAAATCAAGGAAACCTCTCAGTGAAGGAATATGTCAACAAGTTTAATCAATTGGCAAGGTTTGGCATAGACATGGTGAATACACCAGAGAAGAAGGCTTTGAGGTTCGTTAAGGGCTTGAATGAACCGATGCATGGATTGGCTATGACTCACATCCCTATGGGGGCCACCTTTGAGAAGCTAGTAGACATGGCACTCATGCATGAGGAAGAGAAGGGTCCCAATGCTAATAAGGCACCCGAGAAGAAAGGAGATCAGAAGAGACCTCAACAGCAACAGCAAAACAAGGGTGGGAAAGGCAACGGTGGCAAGGGAAAGAATAAGTGCTTCAATTGCGGGACACCAGGCCACCTAAGCCAAGATTGTCGGAAGAAGAAGAAGACTGGCTGCTTCCACTATGGCGAAGCAGGGCATCTAGTGAAGGACTGCCCTAAGAAGGGGCAAAGGACGGGATCTACCTCAGGAGGACATGTGCAAGCTCTTATGGCACCAGGTCAGGCAAGGGGGCAAGTTCAGGCTCTCGCGGTTCCACCGATTCAGGAAAGAGGTAGAACTATTTCCGTTGAAAGTCTGGTTTTTCTGTTTGATCATCCTGTCCGTACTTTGTTTGACTCTGGCGCATCGCATTCGTTTATCTCATCATCATTAGTTGAGTCACTGCACTTAGACACCAGTCTAGTAAATGATCCCTTGCTCCATTTATTTGCCCATGACATGTTTGGGTTTGAAGATTTCTATACTTAGCGTTGAGTTTAGATGTGATGCTTTTGTTTTGGGCTTCACGGGCTATGGGTTGATTTTGGGCATGGACTGGTTATCCAGTAATGGTGCCGTTCTTGATTGTGAAAGGAGAGTTGTTAGGCTCATGACCCGCTTGGGTAATACTCTCGAGATCTCTTGTAATCCCATGGATTCTGTTATGCTAAGTTATCTTGAATCACTTGATGCTTCGGTCGAGAGTTTGCGATCTGTTAGAGTGGTCCGGGAATACTCGGATGTGTTTGAGGAGGTGAAGGGCTTACCTCCGAAGCGGGAGATAGATTTCCGAATATATCTGGTGGACAATGCTAAACCAGTATCTTTGCCAGTGCGCTACATGGCTCCTCGTGAGAGGAGGGAACTCCATAAGCAAGTAGGGGAGTTGCTTGAGAAGGGGTTCATAAGACGAAGTATATCGGAGTGGGGTGCTCCAGTAGTTTTTGCCACGAAGGCGGATGGGTCCCTCAGACTTTGTGTAGACTATAGAGAACTCAACAAGCTCACAAAGAAGAATAGACACCCATTGCCGAGGATTGATGATCTCTTTGATCAGTTGGTTGGCGCCTCAGTGTTTTCGCAGTTGGACTTGGCCACGGGGTTTCATCAGTTGAGAGTGGCTGAGGATAGCATAGACAAGACTGCCTTTAGGACTCCAGATGGTTTCTATGAGTGGCTTGTGATGCCATTTGGTTTGACGAATGCCCCTGCATACTTTGTTGATTTGATGAGTAGGGTGTTCAGGGAGTACCTTAATAAGTTCGTGGTGGTCTTTGTGGATGACATCTTAGTCTTTTCTAAGAGTGAAGAAGAGCATGCCCTACATCTTAGGGAAGTGTTGGAGACTCTTCGAGCGCATAGCCTTAAGGCTAAATTCTCTAAATGTCACTTTTGGAGGAAGGAAGTGCGGTTCTTGGGGCACGTGGTCTCCAAGGAAGGGATAGTTGTGGATCCCGCGAAGGCAGTATCCATCCAAGATTGGAAGGTTCCGAAGAATGCTACCGAGGTGAGGAGTTTCTTGGGGTTGGCTGGCTACTATAGGAAGTTTATCAAGGACTTCGCGAAGATATCAGCCCCATTAACTCGCTTGACAAAGAAGAATCTAGTCTTCGCATGGGACGTAGATTGTGATGATGCGTTCCAACGGTTAAAGAGAGCTTTAACCACAGCTCCAGTCTTAGTGTTGCCAGATGGGAGTAAGCCATTTGTTGTTTATACCGATGCTTGTGGGACAGGACTAGGCGCAGTCTTAATGCAAGAGGGAAGGGTAATAGCCTATGGGGGAAGGCAGTTGAGAAAGCATGAGAAAAATTACCCTACCCATGATTTAGAGTTGGCCGCTATTGTTTTTGCGCTTAAGACTTGGCGCCATTATCTTCTTGGAGAGAGGTTCGAATTGTTCACTGACCACAAATCATTGAAGTACTTGTTTTCTCAGAAGGACTTGAACTTGAGACAACAAAGTTGGATGGAGTTCTTAGCATCCTATGATTTCGAGATAGCGTATACCCCTGGCAAGGGTAACGTGGTGGCGGACGCCTTGAGCAGAAAAAGGCTGTCCTTGAGTCCATTGTTCGTGGAACGACGAAGCTTGGAATTTATCTCGATGTTTGACTTCAGACCTTCCATTGACTTTGTACCCGGTTTGCTAGCATCTTTAGAGGTCAGACCTACTCTTTTGGGACGGATTGGCGAGGCACAGCGGGACGACCTACAGTTGGTTGAGTTGGTAGAGAGGCTCATAAGGGGGGAGTCGTCCAGCCATTTGAGTAGGTACACCCTAGACGATAGGGGGTGCTTGCGTAGAGACGGTAGACTTTGTGTACCGCAAGACGAGGGTTTGAGGAAGGCTATTCTTGATGATGTGCATCGTTCAAAGATGACCATTCATCCCGGTGGGGACAAGATGTACCAAGACATGAAGCGAGTTTTCTTTTGGGCCGGTATGAAGAAAGATGTGGCCGAGTATGTTGCTAGATGCTTGGTGTGCCAACAAGTGAAAGCGGAGCAAAAGAAACCCGGTGGATTGCTTCACCCATTGGAAGTTCCGCAATGGAAGTGGGATAGCGTCTCGATGGATTTTATTGATGGGTTACCAAGATCGAGGAAGGGTAATACGGGAATTTGGGTTGTGGTAGACAGACTTACTAAGAGCGCCCATTTCATACCCGTGAAGAGCAAGAGGACTACTCCATGGCTAGCTTCAGTTTATCTTCGAGAGATAGTTCGGTTGCATGGTGTACCTACTAGCATAGTGAGCGATCGAGATCCTATCTTCACTAGCGAATTTTGGAAAAGTTTGCAAGAGGCGGTAGGGACTCAGTTGTGTTTGAGCACCGCATATCATCCTCAGACGGACGGCCAGACCGAGAGGGTGAATCGTGTTCTGGAAGACCTTCTGAGGCTTTGTATCTTAGATTTTGGAGGTACATGGGAAGAGCATCTTCCATTGGTGGAGTTCGCGTATAATAACAGCTTTCAGTCTAGTATTGGTATGGCTCCTTTCGAAGTTCTTTATGGAAGGCCTTGTCGATCACCTACATGTTGGTGGGAATATACGGATAAGATCTTGCTTGGGCCTGATATGGTTAGAGAGACTTCGGAAAAGATTGATTTGATTCGAAGAAGGATGAAAGCAGCGCAAGATAGGCAGAAATCTTACGCGGATAAGAGGAGGACGGATCTGGAGTTTGATGTTGGGGACATGATCTTTGTTAAAGTATCTCCATTACGGAATGTTGTTCACTTTGGGTCCGTTGGGAAGTTAGCACCAAGATTTGTAGGACCCTTTCCTATTAAGGAAAGGATTGGACGGATGGCATATAGAGTGGATTTACCGAGAGACTTAGTGGGGTACATGACGTATTCCATGTGTCACATTTGAGGAAGTGCCTACATGAGACTGCAGAGGTAGTAGAGCCGAGCTTTCTTAGAGAAGTGGAGGTAGAGCGTGATGCGACTATTCGACGAGCTCCTACTCGCATCCTTGGGTCAGAGATTAGGAAGTTGAGAAACAGAGAGGTTCGACTAGTCAAAGTGCAATGGGGAGAGGATGAGAGCAATGCTACTTGGGAGACAGAAGCGAAGATGCGTTCATTGTACCCATTCCTTTTTTAGGGTATGTCTTTTAACTTCTCCTTTATCGTTTGTCTAGTACTTATCTTATCTATAGTATGTCCTCTCATTAGTACCTTTGACCTTTAGATAGGGTAAACCTATGGTTGAAACATGTGTTTGAGACATGTTATGATTGATGGATGCGTGTGGATGCAAGTGTTTGCTAGTGGTTGCTCGTGGATGCATATACACACACTTTAGACACTAGATCGGCTCAGTCACTTCATATTGCATATTGCATATAATTGTGTGTAGGTAGCTATATTAATGGATGTATAATGGTTGTGTTATCATATGGATGATGCATTTTGGTGTATGGTTGTGCACACATGTAGAAATAGTATGTGTCGATAGGGTTCTTTCGCATACATATTGGATGCATGGCACTATCATGGTTTGCATTAAGGAGGTCAACTGAATCAGTAGACCGACTGATTTTGCATTAGACAGGGAACATATACACACACTCTTTGCATATGTTCATACAGCATTAGAAACTTTAAGGACAATGGATGTCAGTGTCTGATGGTTTAGTAGATGGTTGTTTGGTTGGTAGGATACGTTCTTCTTGACTTAGAGATTTCGGGGACGAAATCCTTTAAGTAGGGGAGAATGTAACACCCCGTATGTTGAATAACTTGTTATAATATAAATCAGGGCAGAATTAAATTTTAAGATCTGAATCAGGGAAAACGGGCTATGCCATTGCGTTCGTCTCGGAAAAATACGCGAAATAGAGTCTGAGTTTTCGAAAATCGGAGTCCGTATGACCCAGTTAGGGCCCGAAGAAGTTTTCAGAAAATTCAAAACAGATTTAAAATATTCAAACTTCACATTTCAGAAGAGGCGGGAAAATTCCCGCCAGAAAGAGGGTGTCGACACTAGGGTCGACATGGGTGTCGACCCCCCCAAGGGGTCGACCCATGGGTCGACCCAGGGGTCGACCCCCCTTGTCGGCCAGGTTAGCCTGGGTGCACTGGTTTGAGCTTTGGGCTGGGTTTTGGTGGCTAGTGACGAGATCTGACGGCTCTAATCTGATTTAGGGTTAATCTAATGGCCTAAAACACTTAACTAATCTATAAATACACCCTAAGACTACCCTAATTCATACTAAAAATAGAAACAACGTCGTCATGCCATCAAAATGCAACTTGAAGGAGCCTCCATCAAATTAAAGAGGAAGATAGCTTCTCAAATCAACTTCTAATCAACTCTAGCAACTTAATCTTCTTCATAGGAGTGCTAATCAACAAGTTGTGAGTTTCTATGCATTTAGCAAGCAATTGCTAAACTAATTATGATAGGATATAATGAGGTTATGGTTATGTATGTGGATCAATGCAAGTTATGTTATCATATGCTATGTGTTCATGATGTTATGCAAGTTATGCAAGTTATGCAAGTTATATGCTATGTGTTCATGATGTTATGCAAGTTATGCAAGTTATATGCTATGTGTTCATGATGTTATGCAAGTTATGCAAATCATATGCTATGTGTTCATGATGTTATGCAAGTTATGCAAGTCATATGCTATGAGTTCATGATGCTAGTTATGCAAATCACTATGATAAACATTGATCCATTATGACACCATGTTATGCAAGTTCATATATGATATGTTATGCAAGTTTGGTGTTTGATTATATGCAAGTTCATATATGACATGTTATGCAAGTTTGGTGTTTGATTATATGCAAGTAACATGTGCAAGTTTACACCTTTGTATGATATGCATACATATGCAAGTTAACCCCTTTGTATGTCATACATACATATGCAAGTTTACCCCTTTGTATGACATAAGTAGCTTATGCAAGTTACCCTCTTTATGACATATGCGATTCATGCAAGTTTGGGTTGATTATTTATGCTAGTTGGGTTTGATGCTATATGCATGTTGACACCTTTAAAACCCATGTTGATGTTAATGTTATGCAAGTTGAACCCATTGTATTTGTGATGAATCTTCCCTTTTAAGTATGTCATGTTAGCGAATTACATGGGGAACGATGGGGTTAATATTCATGTTAATAAAATGGTGTGAAGTTGGTATGATTATGCATACCATAAAGTGGATGGACATAATTGAGTCAATTATGTACATCGTTAAATTTGTAATTAATTAGGGATAATTAATACAAATTATGGGGGTGATTAATTAGGTGTAATTAATCGACTAAGACACGAGGTTGGACCCTTTTGTAGCATAAGACTGCCCGGAACCGACCGGCAAATCCAACGGCTACAAATGATTGGCCCAATGTGAGAGGTCTTAGGCATGAACTAAATACGTGACAAGTGTAAAGACACGAGGTTAGACTCGGTTATGGCGTAAGGCTGCCCGGACCCGACCGGCAAATCCAGCTGCCATAAAAGATAGTCTAATGTGAGAGGTCTTTGCAAAGGTTACGGTCTTAATCAATTAAGAAACACTTAACCAGATAAGCATGTAGTGGGGCATGAGGGGTTAAGTGGGTGCCTTGGGTGGCATGTGGAAATCAAGTAAGTGCCTTGGGTGGCATGTGGAAATCTAGTGGGTTGCCTTGGGTGGCAATAGAAAATACGATTAGAATACTTAACCAAGTGGAAACATGTAATTAAACATGATTAAAGGGTTAAGTGGGATGCACTAGAAAAAGGGACAAGCTTAGGTGGGTAGCTTGTGGGGGACCATTTCAACCAGTAACCCATATGTATCTTATTGGGCTCGACCCATGTCAAGGACGGGACACGCGTACTGGGCTTGACTATAAGAGGCCAAAACGGGTTAGCGGTGGCAACGCAAGTCCAACGGGTTTCATATGCGTGTGTGGACCTAGGCTGGTAGGTAAGACGTTGTTGCATCGTGTAGGTATAAGCCGTGTACCATTAGTTGTATCGGGTTGCCACTTTGGGGAGTGATACACCCCACTGTGGGGCCAGCACGGGTATCTACGGTAGGGAGCCGATCGCTTGGGGAGTAGTGGGTACACCTAGTGGAGATAGGGGCAGACGTCACCTATGTAGTCAGCTAGGGGTACACGAAACTACTAGTTAAATTTTCTAAGTCCTTGGGTGGGATCAACCTTTAAGTAGGAATGACTGGTGTGGTGCAGTTAGTAATTACCCTTGGGTGGGTAGATGCGTCTTTACCGTTATCTTAGTTCATCCTATGTCTAGTTGGCTTCTGAGTGTAGTCATTTATCCCCAGCCATCACCGTACCAAGTTTATATCATACCCTAATTACTTTAATGATTGTATTGTTAAAGTTATAGGGCTCACTCAGACTTATGTCTGACCCCGTTGTTTTTATCTTTTTCCCAACCCTCAGGTTCTCAGAGTGGGCCTAGCACTAGTGGGCTTTGATCAGATTGCTTTATCTATCTTTTGGAGCTTGGACCGTGATGTAAAGCCCATCTTATCTTTTCTATTATGGCTATTAGTTATGTAGTGGGATTATGTACTTATGTTTTATCAGGATGGATATTTAGTACTTGACTCTTTTATGGTGTTGTAACTAAACATGTTTACCTTCTGCTGCAATGAAATGATGTTTTAGATTTTCAAGTATTATTTATATCTGTCTTGTTGTAATTTTTCTGTTCTATATTCACTTAAAATACTCCACCGAAGTTAAGGCATTCCCTTAGTGAGTGACCTTAGCAGGTGTGGGGTGTTACAGTTGGTTATTATTTTCAAGTAATGAAATAGAAGATATTTCGTAATGTTATTTTACGAGAAATAAGTTGAAATGATTTCCAAATATTATATAATAATATGGCTAATGATTTGAAAGTGAAATGTGAAAACTGAATATAATATAGGATTATCGCAAGTAATGTAATGAGTTGTTTAAAGAATAATATTATGTTAAATAAGAAGCGAGAAAACTATATTTATAATATCGAAAGTTTTAAGAGTTTTAAATTTACATTTGTTTTAATTTAAAGACCAAGTGATACCGAATACTGAACCAGTGAGCTCATTGGGTTGTCATGATGGAAACATTATTTATTTTGATAGTTAAATCACTGACTATCAAAGCTGTCCGATACGATTGTTGGTACGGAAAGACCGGGATCGAATTTTATTCGAAAACCCTTCCGACCAACAAATACGTGAAGATGTCAGAAGATGATCGAGATGGAGCATTGAAGACCGTGGATCTTCATAAAATGGAAGGACCGCTAATAATCTCTGGGATTGCAACCAGAGATAAACTATTGTTCTGTCGTGGTTGGAATCTACGGGTTGCAAGGACTTCTCGCCACTGATCCATGGGGTGATTCGTATATGAGATGCAGTAGGAGAGTACCTTCTGTTCATCCTGTTCCTGGATGACTTGTATGGACGAGTGTCTGACAGAGTATTTCCCAAGGATTACGTAAGTTGATTTCTTCAAATGTGTTATAGTTGGTTAGCTCCCAACTATAGTATGTTTGTGGACATCAATTGGTGATATCTAGCGGATTTGACGATGTGGCATTCAAAGTGAATGGTGGCCAGGTGTTGTAAAGGAAATTCAAACCTCAAGCCTCATCAACCGGGAAATGACAGAAATCGGGCAGGCAGCATGGCTATGTGGGTCGCTCCCATTAGTGTGTATAATCACCTATCTAGAGAAAATCTATTTGCTTCTTTAATCTATTTCGATGCTGTCCCTTTTCGGGAAACAGTGGTTAGCTACCTCCGTTGGTGATATACATTCGATGCACTCAAGTGAAATGAGTGGTCGGTAATGTGAGGGCAGGGCTGCAAGACGTTCTTGTCGAACCCAGTGTATTCGCCTCTAGAGATACACGATCGACAGGTGGTCCCATACCTTGTCATAGTCGGAATCCAATCTCCAATAAGTGCCTGCGGTTTTGATTGTATACTATATATGTAGAGCGTGAGATGCAAGTGTTCTATTAGATTCTATTTACTTGTATTCAGACATTATTATACTATCAGACAAGATATTGGTTTCAAAAATGTTTTGGGTTATCGTGAGGTAAAAACCGTCCGTGTTTATGTGTGGATTCGGTCTTACGATTATCTTTTTCTTTGAAAAATTTTAACTTTAAAATCAGGTTGTGTGATACCATTAATATTGTGCGAGTTTTTCTCATTCTGGTTCACCAGACTGACCCGTTTTGTTTTGTAAATGCTCGGATTAGCCCGAGGTGTACAGGTTCAGGTTATCGAACGCTGTGAACAGACGAGCCGAAGGTGTTCAGATGTATCGTATCTAGTATTTATTCCGCTATGTGTGTTGTATATGGGAACAGGTTATTATAATTGTCTCTTTGTGTGATGTACTCTGATATTGTAAGTATTTTCAAAGCTCTCAGTAAAGATTTATTTCTGTGTTATATTTTGTTCCACTGCGATGTGAGACTCTGTGTTGTGTTGTTTCTTCTTCTTCTATTCTAATATTTCTTTCTTTCTTATCTCACCCTCTAAATTCTTTCTAATAACGTTCCAGTGTTTTTGGTGTTTGGAAGGTTGGCATGAGTTACGGTAAGTGTAATTATGTCGATTTTCGGGGCCGAAAATCATTGGGTCGTTACAAATACGCTCGGGTTAGATGAAGTTGCAGTTAGCAAATATTACCTTACTTTGGAGAACGAAGACGGAGATTTGGTATACATCTATTATGTATATGATTTTTCCGCTGCACTTTGTTTCCGATGCCTTGTTGTATATATCTGTATATGTGTAACTCTGATAATCATTGTATATTATAGTCAAATATATATTTTTCAACTGCTTTTGAACTATTATTTATTTATTATATTTTGTCCTTCCTCTACGAGATTCTGTATTTGTTTTATTCTTTCTTCTTTTTCTTATATAAATCCCAATAACTATTTGTATTTTTGATTTGTTTAAGTCTACATTGAGGATCATTGTCGATTTGAATGGTCAAAAATCACGGATGTTACACGGGCAACTAGAGGTTTAGTTTTACAGTTGTAGATCTTTGAAGCAAGATTCGAAGCGCTATTTGAGTTTGAGTTTCAAGCTAGAGTTGGATATTTCCGCTATATCATTTTTCTTCTTCCGCTGAAGTATATTTGTTTCCGCTGTTTTCTGCTGTAACTCTGATATTCTATGTAACTCTGATGTAATATTGTATTATGATATGGAAAGTTCTGTTTTTTTGTTCAATATATGTTAGTACCCATAACAATCTGCCTTTATGAACCGTTTTAGTTGGTTTAATTACCAGTGAAAACCGGGCAAAAAGACAGGTCGTTACACCCTTATCCCAAGGTAACTGTTGATCCTTGAGTTTCGTAAGCGTGATACTCACCTCTTTGAAGGAAGAGCAACTAATCTTCAGGCTTAAGACCTTGATATATAGGAAACAGTGAATTAACCTAAGCTTGTAAGAACTAAATAACCCCTCGATTCACCTAGGTCCATATCTATACCCTTATTTTTGGTGTTGACGAAAAATAATGTTAACATTTTGGCGCTAGAAGGAGGGCCTGGACCTTAAATCCTTTGAATAACCTGTCATATCCATTGTTGTTCCATTCCTAATTGAACTTAACTTTGAAGAAGCAAGACCATGAGTTAAAGGTCTCGACAAGGATCTTTTGAATCTCGAATGGCTACGTCAAGCATCATGATCGTGGAATTATTAAAGAACAAAGGATGAGTATGGAAGCTTTAAGAATCATAAATAAGAAAAGGGAAGTAGAATAATACGATCCTGAATGTTGGAGCATTAACCTATTCCACATAAGACCAACACTATTTTTTGCTTTAAGTGGTTCTACATCAAAGGAACACAACCTATTCTCTTAGGTTAAGGAAGTCATCCGTGCATAGGCTAAGGGAACTATATTCGAACAAGGAGTAATGAAGGATTTTAACTGCTTTACTTCTAAATAGTCTGAAAGAATGGCACTTCAGACTATAGATTCATTGAAAAGAAGAATTGAAGATATATATGAAGATACAGATGAAGCAATAAGGCTAGATAACAAAAGGGATAAGTTCCAATATCGAAAGAGAAATTTTGAGTCAAGGCATGATCATCAAGTTCTTTAACTAAGGCCAATTGCAAAGATCTGTAAAAGGATCGAATTAAGTCTAAGGAAGAATTTCTTGAAGAAACGGTATCTACATGGACAGAAGTATGGAGACTCCTTAAAACTTGGAACCATCTGAAACAAGTGAAGCTACTTATGATGGTAAAAATACCCTTGTCCGCGCCAAGAAGGCCAGAGCAAGGCACCCTTCGGAGGAGGTAACGTGTAAGCATTTAGCTGCATCCAATTCAGAAAGGGCCAGGTTAAAGCATCAAAAGCGTAAGCCTCCGTCCCTGGGACGAAGCAACTAAAACCCGTACTCCCACCTACGATGGCCTAGGAAAGGCACCCCTTGGAGGGGGTGAGGGTAAGCCATTATTTGCGTTCAAATCGGACAGTTCCATGGTAAAGCATCGAAAACACTTATCTGCGCCTACGATGGCCAAGTTAAGGCACCCTTGGATAAGTCTGCTCCATATCCCCAAGATAAACCGGGTGTCGCCTTTTTCCTCTAAGTATACTACGGAAGGCGCACTTGCAGTTCTCCTCTTCATTTGAAAAAGGTACTGGATATCCTCTCTGGTAGGTTCTATATGCAGGTATTCCCTGAATAGGGCGCAGGTACCGAGAAGGAAGGCACACACATTCGGGTGAAACTGCGTTGGCGCTAAGTGGTAGTAGCACAGTATTTCCCGGATAAAGTCGCAGGACGGTGGAACGGACCCATAAACACGCATATACATGTTCCATGCGCAGTATCCTTCTGGAGGTGCATGCGCCCTATCCCCTTCTTGATGAACGCAAACATTGTCATAGGGTATGCTGAACCTCTTACACACGCGCTTAACTTCGCTTCATCCATATGCGAAGGCACTGAATCCGGTGAGTCGTCGCAGCTGCATCTGCCATCATATCCGGCGCTTTAGGAATCTCTCCTCCCATGTTGTCAACATCCTCTTTAGGATTTTCTTCTACCACTCCGGTCTTTTCTGGTACCGCAGGCTCGGCTGGGTGGTCGGCCTTTTTTTGTGGTTTTTCCGATTGCACACCCTGGTCGGGTGCTTTTGGCGAGCCTACGATCTAGGAGAGGGTGGATGCTTCTGAAATCTCAAGCTTGTTGTCCTCTAAACAAGTACTACTTGATGATCTAGACAAGAATGGTGAACGTTCTGAAGCTTCAGCATCCAAACCTTGAAGTCTTTTGGAAGATCTTGTTGCCATTGCAAACTATACTAATAACATGGTCGCATTAGAAATCACATTGAAATAATTGTACCCTTGTGTTGTCGTGAGATGCTGATACGATTATAATAGAAGAACTTGGAACATGGAGACGATCACTAGTCCTTAGAACTATAATAATCATCGTCGTTCACCAATATTGCTAGGTTCACATCAAGTCGCGGTTACGCCGTGATTAAAGTTAGAAATTGAGTCTAAAGGTCAGTAGTTCAGTCATATGTTCGCGGTTCGAGTTTATGCTCTAATCATATGTGCAAGTCTGAATTATCGACTCTTATTAATTATAGCATAAAGGAATTTTCAATCATTATGTTCAAACCAGAGTCCGATTCAATCATGTAGCGCCGCGGAAACGATGCAAATTGAATGATGGGCCTCCTAGGAATCGAGTTTTTCAATAGGGAACACAGGATGTATTGAAAACGGGGCTTGAATTAGCCTAAGTTCTGGCGATGCAAAATTCGCATCCCCAACCAAGTCTTAACAAATTCACCTCCCCCCAACATTTTGCATCCCACCTTCCTCATAAAAATTGCATCCCACACTCCATTATACTTCAACCCGTGTTTGCTTCGCATCCCTTTGGGAGGTGAGATTTCGCATCCTCAGATGTGAAGAACCGCATCTTATGAGATGGAGAATTCAGATCCCTCGGAAGCGAGAAATAGCATCCTGTATAATGTGAAATTTCGCATCCCTCGTAATGCGAAATATTGCATTCCTTGGATGCGAAAAATCGCATCCCGCATGATGCAAAATATCGCATCACCCTGAGGTGATGCAAACCAAACCTTCTCCTCCATTATCTCTCTCACTTCTCCCTTCACCTTCTCCCCTTCTTCTTCGAATCCCTTCGAGAACACGAAGTCGAATCACAGGGAATTCGAACCCCGATCTTCCTTTTCTCTAATCTCCTCGGGCCATGATGTCAAACCTCCAACACCATGGATTCGAAGCCTGATTTCAAATCGAATAAGACCACAGAGCAAAATCAGATTGAGTTCTACGGGATTCAAAATCCACCTTGTCAGTTCATGTTCGATTTCGGTTATGTTGAAGGAAACATTCAAGTCCTTGGGATGCGAAGAAAAGTTTCAGTAAAGGGGGAGAAGATTTCGAATTCCTGGCTTTTATATGGGAAGAGGAAGAGGCCTGGCCTGTTGGGAATTTCGTATCCCCTGCGGGATACAGAAACTCGCATCCTACCGGGGATGCGCAAACATGCATCCCACCAGGAATGCGAGATATCCCATCCCCTCCACAAAAAGAAAAAAGATGGAGAGAGAGAAAGAGAAGTGAGAATTAAATTTTCGACATCGAGAGATTCTTGACACACGATTCCGGCTATGAATGCGTGTATGCGTTTTCAAAATTATAATAATTGATACCAATTCAATTCACTAACCAATCAAATATTCATAAGCTTGAACGACTCAAGAACATACGTGGGGCGGTCGGGTTCATGATTCGATGTCATTTACAAAATCACGTAATCGAAAACCAAAGACATATTAAATGATTATGTTCTATTTCACTTTTTGATCGTCTAGCGTGAAATCATGTGAAAATGTGTGAGTGCATACGTGATACTACATCGTCAACGACCCGTCCATGTTACGACGTAAGCAAGAGTCGAAAACTAACGTTTAACTTCATGAGTCGATAGGAATTAGATGTTTAAAGAAACTACCTTAGAATCAGAATTCTCGATACACTCAACGGAATGGTCACAACCAAGTTTTCGACACTTGGAGAGCTTTTCACCTTTTAGAGATGATTATTTTAACTCAAAGCACATCATGTCGGGAAAAGACGTACTTTGGGGGGAAAGTGTTAACCGACCTTTTGGTACGGTTCCCAAAAGCATACCAGGCCCACTTGACTCGTCCAATCGCGTGGTACCAAAGCCTAAATTGTCATAAAAGCACTTAGGATCTAGGCCTAGAAGGAGTCATGCGAGCGTAGGCCTCACAATGTCTCACAATCATCATTTCGCATCCCCTCATGATTTCGCCTCCCATAAATTTGCATCTCTCATATTGCCTCCTTCATAACTCTGCATCCCACTTTTCGCATCCTGAACACCATGTACCACACTCCCCTTCGCATCCCCAAACAACCGCTTCGCATCCCTCGGGATACGGAATTTCATATCCTATGGGTTCGTGCCTCGTTTCCCCATAGGGATATGAGATTTTGTATCCCCAACGGATGCGAGATCATCGTATCCCCCAAGAGGATACGAAATCCTCTACTACAACATAAGGGGATACAAAATTTTGGAAGCTGCCTGTTCGGGATGCGAAATCTCTTGCCGTGGTCCCAAAATCTCACCTACTCCCACTTAATACATTACCTATAAATACCGCCTACCTCATACTTCAAAAGGATTGACATTCACATGATTTGAGAGCTCTACGAGGACCTTAGACATTATTAATGGCAGCCTAACCCTTGAGGAAGAAGAAGAACATATATTTTCTCCTAAGATTTTACATATGCAAATTATAACTTCAAATACTTAGCCAAAGCTTATACAAAAATGTGATGATGATGTTCAACACTTGTTACCTTTAATAGTCAATAAAAATCTGCAAACGCTTCAAAGTGGACGTAGTTAAATACAAACTAAACCACTATAAATTTCCGTGTTCTTTGCTTACTGTACTTATATTTTCGTACGCGAAACATTATTCTCGTGTAATCGAGAATCTTTGGGTATGACGATAATTTTGCACGTCAACGTTTAATTATTAACCATTAAGATAGTTAGTTAGAAAATGGGGATGAGGAATCTATAGTATGACGTATGTTACACATTATTATTATTATTGTCCTAACCACTTAGAGTTCATGAGCATAAGGTTAGTTACTTTATAGCAAGACAGTTGTGAGAGGGAAACTCGTTTTGCTATGCGGCGTGGACTCACTAGATATATATTGGTCTCGGTAGTAGTTAATATTTGTAACAGTAAGTTGACTAGACCGAAGTTTAAGTTCAAGCCCTCAGGTACTAATTTGTGTAGATTGGTAGTCAAGGTTTAAGATTTTTAATCAGCGAATAAGCTTCCAGAGACATGTAAGAGGCATTCTACTGTCTTTAGAGCGCCTTTCTATTGTGTTATGTCTTTTAGATGTATGTAAAGGCAAAGATGTTTATTTCCTACCGTTGATCAACCAAGGGGCACTTCATATTTTGCTCTTGGAGTTATATTTTATAATAATTATACATGTATTGAACGTGAGTTTTGCGAACGGAAATTGTAATGAATGATGTTGTGCAGAAAATCATATTTCTGTATTCTTGGGTATTATGATTCATTATTATATGTTTTCTATCATCAAAAATTAATAATATAGATGAATGTAGCATTTATATCACTTAGATTTAGGTCTTAGGAAGGGGGATTTTACAACAAGGCATATAATAGTATTGGGGTGTCGAAGGAAGTGGAGACGCAATGTTTCCCTTCGTCTTAATGAATATTGTGGCACTTTGGTTCGGTTAGTTGGAGGCTGGTTGTAACGCCCTACCCGAAGACCCACACTAATAAAGAGAATTACTGAATAATATTGTTTATTAAAGCGGAGAATATGGCTGGCTAAGTGCGACTATCCGTAATATTGTATTAGACGAGTATCAAATATGTTGATTGGGTGTATAATTTTTTTTCTTACCTCAGGTGCATCGGCGTACTCAAGTTGTGCCTAATATAGAATTATAGTGGCTAAGGATCGTATTTAGAGTAGAGTATAAATATATAAACACATACAACAGATCACAGAACATACTGCATATATTTTCAGACAATGGAATTATAACTAGGGCTTTTATGGTAATGGTAATTTTACCATTACCAGATTAAAAGTTACCAATAATTTGTAATATAAGCATACCAAATCTATTGGTATGGTAACGGTAAAATCACCATTTGTTATGGTAAATACGTCAATAAGAAAATTTGAAAACCATTGGTAATGGTAAATTTACCAACAAGTTACAAAAAAATAATTAAGCATATAATCTGACGAATTACTGATTAATAAAAGGGATTTAGATTTTTAATTTTTGCTTAATTAAATGGTCATTAGACTTATTAAATAATGAATCTATATCTCTAAACAACAGCCATTGAGAACAGCTATTGGATTTTGTTTATACTAGATCTTGACCTTCTATTATTGGTTTTCCTTTTTTACTTACCTATCAAAATCAGCCGATACTTAATGTCTTCCTCATTTCTTCACATTCTTCATCGTTTTACTTTACAGTTTTACATCCTAAGAGATTGAAAAATCAAAAAAAAAATCAACCTTAGTCTCTTCGTTACCTCATTTTTTATTTATATTTACATTAAAGATGGAATCGGTTCACTTAAATGTTTAAAATCAAGTTGAAGGCAAGGGAATCACTACTCATCCAGTTCCTACAACACAAAGTGAAGCTCCTCAATCCATCATTGTTTATTTAATATGTAAAAATCGCAAATTGAATGGCTCCTCAATCCATCGTTGTTTTCTTCCTAGGATCGTTAAAGTATGGTACCTCAATAATTGAATGGTTCGACAGTCTAACACTATCATATAGAAGATTATGTTATTAAGAGAACAAATCTCTTGGTCCCATTTATTTCTTGTGCCAAGTGATTCCATGGAGTTTATTAGTAACAGGCTTGATTACAAAAAGAATAAAACGTAAACGATGGACAGTAGCGATTCAAATGATGCATGAAGATATTGCAATTCAGGGATTAATTTGCTGTTTGTTTATTTATTTACATCTTGGTCATTCTTGAAAAGGTTGTATATTTATTTGAAGGTTTAAGCTGAGAGGTGTAGTTGATGATCCTGTTGTTCACGCTGATGTCATCAACAGCTAAGCATATACATATTATTAGCAGATAAATATACTCTAAAAGCGTGATGCTCACATATTGTCCAAATTGATATACATGCGAGTATAGTCCTCATATTCCAAGTTGGTTTCCAATCAATATCAATTGATTTCTTTTATAAACTTTTTGTGGTCTTGCTTATATTCAGTTAGTGTAACTAATTTATTGAGTGATGGCAGTATGTTTATTGTATCTATATGATCTGATATTTCTTTCAAAAATTATTTTTATCTTAGAATCTGAGACTCAGATTCGGAAAAAAGTTCATGTGTGCATGGCCTGAATTTTGTTTTTGTTAAGTTTTTTAACAGTAAATTTACTGTTACATAACATCCGTATACCGATGTATCGGTATACTGACTATTGGTATATTGATGCTTTTGCTAATGGCTACGGTTTTGATTTTAGATTTACAAATAGTACTAGTACAGTAAAAAAAACTATATTGGTGATGGTAACAGTTACCATTACAGCCCTAATTATAAAAATACATATGCACATACTCGAATGATCCAAATGTCCATATACAAATACAATGAATTTCAAATGAATATACAACATGTAACTCAAACATTCGACCACACAACTCAGGTATTCACTCCAAAATAAGTTAATCCAGAGTGATAGCAGAGCAAGGGCGAGTCTACAAGTATACCTAAAGTAACTCAGTTTGACCCGACTATAAAAATACGGGTCAGTCTAGTTTAGACATATCAATTATCATATGATATGTGAAATATAGAACATATAAATAAGGATTCCTTTTTACACAAGGAACTGTATAAGCTCAATACAACTAACTTTTCATGAGATATTAATCCAGATTGACATATAAAAGCGCTTATAAAATAGCTAATAATGCAAGAATAATTATTCTTATCAATTCCAAAGAAAGAAGTTACAACACAAATATTCAATGTCGTAAATTAGGCGAGAAAGATTTGATTTAACATATAAGGCATAAGGATTTACATCAATCATGAGTCATTAAGCTTTCAGGCAAGGCAAAAAGTGTATAATTTTATAGGATATAAACAAGTAAGAAATCATCGCTTCTACCTCATTGGAAAAAGGTAGGCCAAGTGTGGATTTAGGGATTATGGAGATAGGGCTGGAATGAGTTACTGTAACTAATTTCTATCATTTCATTTCCCTCTCCTTCTTCTTAGAGCTTCTTCCTTCATTATAACAGTCTTTTTCTTCATCCAAAACATAAAATCTCAACAACAATAAAATCTAAGTATAGAGGCATATAGATCCAGAGTAAAGAAATATATTTGTGACTACTTGGAGGGGAGATATATTTAGATTCAGTAGTTCTTTATAGATTAGAAATCTCAAGGGCAGAGGTAAGTGATTTAGTCTTATTAAAAGAATTCAAAATTTCCTAATCTTAAAATAATTGTAAAAAGGTTAAACATGTTAGAAATCTTATAATTTTTTATTAAAACTATGAATTTAAAAGGTTAGGAATAGGTGACAACATTTTCCGATGAAACCACTTACAGATCTGTGTGAGTCTATAATTTTTATTTTAAATCTGAAATATATAGAATAGTTGGAGTAATTGATTATTACTGCATGTTATTGTATGTATTTGGATGATTTCTATGCTTAGTTTGTTGCTTGAGTGGTTGAAAACGCCTACGAATGACAACCTAAAACTAGGATTTTGTGAAAAGGTCCATAATTAAAAAATTACTACAATCACATCAAATTTAAAGGAGAGTGGCTAAAAGGTCTTCAGAGGTTTTGTGAGAAATTTGGAGTTGTTTGGAGTTCGTATAGCAGAGTTATGGCCAGATACGCCTGTATCGGCCAAAATTTAAAAGTGTCCAGAATAGGATGAAATTTTTATGGGAGCTAGAGAATGTCCACATGAGCTTACGTTTCCAATTTCAATTTGATTAGATCTAAAATGAAGAGATATGAAGAAAAGAAATTTGTTCGATGCTTCCTTAAAATCTGGGTCGATGTACTATCTTTGTGCCGGGGCAACCCCAAATGGGTATAACTTTTGCATACGATGTCACATTTTGGATGCCATTTTTTTTCATCAGACTCGTGGTAGAGAGCTCTGCACTTTGGCATAGTGAAATTTCAGATAGGACAAACTTCAGGTTGTGCCAATTTGGACGGGTACACACGTGATGTTCCAATTGATGATTCTTTCTTCTTGAAGAATGACTCCAATAACAACCAATCGAACTCACGAGAGCATAGTAGTAGACCATAAGTCAAGATGGGAAAGTTTCTAGGAGAAGGTTAGGGAGCACGGTTGGATGAAAGATGTAGTGTCTAGATAGTTTCTGACTAGACAACTCCAGGCAGAGTAAGAACACAGTTCTAGAGTAGCCCTTCAGTAGAGATACATATGCAAATGATCATTAATATATAGGTTCAGACGGGCACTTGAAGAGCCAAGGCTTTTGCGTTTATCGAGTCTTTTACTTGTTGCAGGTTGTAAGCCAATTTGGAGGTTGTCCATTGGATAATTGGTTAATCTAGGGGGACTAATGAATACCACTTGTGCTCATTCTCAACCAGACGGTGGTTGTCAGTCTAACGTAGATTGTTTCAGCTTGTATAAGGCACAACTACCGTGAAACTAAACATACTATATATCTAACACGTTGAGTGAGTGCATGTGAGGATGGATGTTGTTTTCCATGCTTGCTTAAATCATTTATCATCTTATGGACGTCATTAGATGTAGATGGCATTAACACATATATAGGTAGTGCTGATGCAGACATTTAAACATGTCAGTGCTCAGATGTAGAGTACACCTATATTACTGATTTTAGTAGAGTAGTATATACTCTTTGGATGAAATAATATGTCAGGTATGGTCTACCATACTGTGTGTTCCATTTATTTTGTGTACTTCAAATTTTAAAGCTCACACCAGACTTTGTATCACATAGATTTTTATGCTTTGCTTCTTATTACTCCGGGTGCTCTCACATGAATATACTAGAGGTAACTTAGGAGTGAGTGCGAGTAGGAAATCGGGAGAAGAGAGGACAAATTTATATATATGCACCCTATCTCTTTTTATTGTTCACTACTGTGGGACTCAGTTGTACCTTTATCATTTTGCATTAGAGACAGTTTTTGTTGGATTTATTTCCTTTATGTAACTCCATGACATAGTGGTTTACTATTTTGTATCTATTACTACAATTTCTGCAGTTTATTTCAGTTATTAATTGTCTTTCCTGTTTCATATCAGTATGTTTCATTATTATATTTTATTCCATGCGCCATGAGATATATGACAGGTTCTGTGTAATTTTAGTTATTTTCTTCCTAATTGTTAACTTACATTGCTCGGGAATGTGTAAGTGTAAGGCGATCATTTCAAAAACCATTATTTTAGGAACTAACACACTAATGCCTTGATAATGAAAGATCATTGACCTATTAGTTTAGCTCCAGTCTGTCTCATTCTCGTTCTGATTGATAATGACTGATATTTGTATGCGACTCTCTTTATGGTCCCTCGTGCACCACAAATCTTCTCGCAAGGCTACGAGTTCAAGTGTCATATGAATACCCTCCTTCATCCAATAATCTTCTGACCGCTAGTAAGGATAGTTTCGTTAGGGCTATAATACTAATGCAGTCAAGGCATATTCTTTGATGGAATCCCTACAGACCTGCCTCCAAGGGTGCAGATTTGTTAGGCCTACCTTAGAGGGCCATCATAGAGCATCCTCACATCCCACAGAAGTCTCGCACTTCCTACTAGCTTGGCTGAACAACGTGTTGGATGTGCTCCCACTATGCCAAACATCTATGATGATCTGCTTCGCTGGGATCTTCATCCAGATTTCCTTCGGGGTGCTCCAAACGCACCTCATTATTTTACTAGACACTATATCTTTCATTATGCGTTTAACTTACTTTCATTTTATTTCGCTGTTGGTTTGCGTTTCCTACATAATTCCACCTAACCTGGGTATTGTTTATTTGCATTTTAACTTAATCCAAGATTTAAGATTTTACAAAGCCTCTTTTAAATTTTATTTCTTCTTTTTAGCTACAACCTTCATGTTATAAATTACTTGCAAATACCCAGACTTAACTAATTCAATCTGGTATGTTTTTAATTCAAATCTACAATTTGCACACATGTTTACTATAAATTTAGTTCGCTTATATTTAATCCATGTTCACAAAGTTACACTTTTTTTTCTATTTTTCGCTCGTGCCAGAAGAATTAATTATGTGTCTCTCAACTAACATTTATATATCTATGCACTTTTAGAACATATGTAACCAATTTCAGAAACTATGAATAATTGAATTTTAAATTCTCGTATGTTTTCTTCTTTTCATTACAAGCTTCCTTATTTTATATTTATTGTAACTTTTGTTCTAGGAAGTAGTCTTACCCAGTTGGTTAGTTACAAAAATTGTATTAAAATCTATTTCCTTATTTTAATATTAATATTATGAATAGTAACATATAATTGTAAGATATTTCTTTAATTTTTTTCTTAATTGTCGAATTAGTATAGAATGTAGTGACATCCCTATTTTGCACTAATCCCACTTTCCTCACTTTTATTCTTGCAATTATGTTTACCGCCTTTCCTATAATATTAAATTATAGAAATATATCTCCTATTCCCAACCAATCAACTAACCTAATACTAACTTCTAGTCTAATTCATTCTCAGAGTTCCCATTTTCTCTCAATGCCTAAGTTTTGAGATTTTACTACAAAATGCTTTCTTTTAGGCTCACACCTTTTTCCACAAATCACAATCCCAACATTACTTATAATCATTTAATTAGATCTCATCCCATAATACTAATAATTTCATATAAGTACACTTTTGACTATTTACAGTTTAATTTGGAAAAACTTGCATAAAAATTTCTACAATTATCCCAACACAAGTTATGTCACATTCAATAATTTATGGGAATCTAACGATATTATATACTACTAACATAAAAGATATATATTTTAAATCCACTCACTTGGAAAAGAACATTCTTAGTTCCAGACCTGAATTAAACCCAGTTTTATTATTTATAGCTTTCCCCTTTGCAACCCTATTTAGATCTGCAAACTGAAGTTCGCACAAATTTATAAATCCAGATGTAAATAAAAAAATAACAAAAATTAAAACCATGTCAGAAGAACTTACCTCAAACGGACGACGTAAATCGAGCCATCTCTTCCTAGATATACAATTTCTACCTTCAAATCTCAATTCAGAAAGCCTAGATCTAAAATATTTATTTTATGAAGAATTAAGGGAGAAATGAAAATGGTAGAGCTTCCACACCTACTTAGAAAATTATGGGTTTAGAGGCTAAACCTGTATATTTAATTATATATGTCTAAAATCATGTCATTTGTATGATTTAAATTGAATGAAATCTCATCGAACACATCAAAATAAAACACGTCAAAACGACATGTATGAGTCAACCCACCCTCCACACGGGTTGACTCGAATTTATTCGAGTCGACCTAATTAGTGTGGGGGTCGACCCCCACACATTTTGCTTGATGTGTATTTCATTTTATATTTCAATGTATTTAATTCTTGAACGTTTGTTTTCAAACTTTAATTGGTTTCCTTTGTTTATTAATTTTATTCCTTTTATTGATGTGTTTATTTTGAGCATGCATTATTTCTACAATATATATATATATATATGTTAGATAAAAATGTTCATGGCACATTTACACGTATAATTATTTTTTGGCCTGGAACTTGGAACGTTAATAATTTTTTCATACGAACTCCGTTCAGAACATATTATATGTGTAAATTGATTAGAAAATCAAAACGAATGCCATGGTATAACTCTTCGAGGCTAATTCTAACAATTCCAAAATTTCTTATTATCACTAGTTGCTATTATTTTAATTATTTAAAAATGTGGGGTTTTACGTCTACTACACAGTTTGTCTCATCGATCTCGACATTATTCTTCATGAAGGAAAACACCAATAATGACTAGTTAAACTCCTAGAAGCAGAGTATGAGACTATAGTCATAATGGTAAGACTAATAGTTGAGATGGAAGGACTGTTAGGAGAGGTTTAGAGGACATGGTTTGACGATAAATGTTAGTTATCTAGGTAGTTCTCGGTCAAGAAACTTCAGTTGGGAGTTATGAAGACAGTTCCAGAATGAACTCCCCATTGGAGATACACATGCAAAAGGATTAGTAGTATGTAGGTTCAGACAGGTACTTAGAGAAGCGAGGCTTGAGTATTTGTCGAGTCTTCAGCCTGATGTAGACTGTTAGCCTGCTTAATAGGTTGCCCAGCGGACACTCATTCAGATTGCAAGTTTTTTATCTACAGGAGTACCAGTGACATTGATAGGTGCTCATTCTTAACCTGGGCAGTTTGTCTCCGCAAAGAGCTCTTTGGAGTGGATACAGATTCCCAGGAACCAAACATACTATGCATCCAATGCATTGAGTGAATGTGAGGATGTTATGTTTGCTTAGTCATCTATCTCCCTTAGGGATGTCAGTAGATGTAAGTAATATTGATGCAGATGTATATGTATATGTGTGTGTGTGTGTGTATATATATATGTTATCCACTAAAAACGATCAATGGATTATGGACAGTTTAATATGGGTCGGTCTCGTAGCACATGAGAAGTGGTCGGTTCTGCAATGATAAAGAAGTGGTCGGTTCAGTGACCCTCAAAAAGCGATCGGTTCTGCAATGCCTCGAGAATGGGTTGGTCCTGAAGATCTCAAAAAGTGCCGCTGGTCGCTCCAAAAAAGCCAAAAGAAGTTGGTTGGTCCGAAGCTGGTCGCTCCAAAAGCCAAAGAAGGCTGATCACTCCAGATATACGAAACATCTGGTCGCTCGCTAGCCTCTCGTTCGCTCCAACTAGCCTCAAAGCTTTTGGTCGGTCCGCTCTCCAGCAGAATTCCCTGGTCAGCCCGCCTGTCCCAAATAAAGCATCATCTCGTTCTCTTCTCATTTGGTCGGTCCGCATTCTCAAAAGGCAGCAACGTCCTATTCCTTCAGCTTCCTGGTCGGCCCGCTCTGCTTCCAAGCTTCATGGTCGCTCGCTTGCCTCCTGGTCATCCTGTCTTCTGACGGAAGCTCCTGGTCGGCCAAAGCGCTAGAAACGACCTATGATGGCGTGGCAGCTGGAAACAACTGGTGACAACTGGCAGTGGCATTTCCGTAAATACCGAAAATACCGACCAGGCCCCTGAATACAAGATTTCAGCCATTTCTCCGCCTATAAATAGGACCCTACCTCCATCATTTTGGGGGGACTTTTGGGGAACTAGGAGGAGGTGCTGTCTAATTACTTTCGGGATTTCTCCAAGCATTTCTACATCTCTTCTCTATCATCGATCATAAATCTATGGAGCATTGGAGCATGTGGAGCATAGCTTTCATGGAGGAACAAGCATAAGCATTCCACGCACTTCTTCATTTCTTCTTGATCATTCACCCAAAGATCTAAGGAGCTTTCATCCATGGCTTTCATGGAGGGATTGGCATAAAATACTTCAAGCTTTCATCTATTCTTTCAATCGGTTGTAAGGACGAATGCACGTCTAAGGAGCTTGTACGAATGTATAATGGAGCAAATGTTGTAATCTTTTGGTTATTAATGAAATCCAATCTTCAAAGTGGACGTAGACTCGAATAAGAGTCGAACCACTATAAAATTCTTGTCTTCTTCCTTTATTTTGGTATTTTGATGCTCTTGAATGTTAGATATGGCCTCACATAACTCTAAAGGTTTTCTAACGCCCCGCCTCTGAAAAGGTGACGTGCTTTCTAAGCATCTCGCCTCCGATTAGGTAACGTGTTTAGAAATACCATTTTGGTTGTTATACCAATTTTCGGTATCAACAATATATATATATATATATGAGGCACGCTCCAGGGCACCTCTTTTTCTTAGCATCCCTTTTGTACCTCAACCAAAGCCAAGTATTTATAGTTAAATAAGTTAGTGGGGGAGAGAGAATTAGCGGGAGAGAGAGAAACCGAGATATGTGGTGGAACTCACGGGGGCCAAAGGGGTGCTGCACTATTTGGGGTGCTCTCGATCCTATCCCTATATATATACATACACACACACACACACAAACACATATATATATATATATGAGGAGCATTCCGGGGCACCCCTATTTTGTACCACCCTTTAGCACCCCTATCTGCTCATGAGCTACACCAATCCAAATCTAACGAGAATTTGTAGATGTTCAATCCACATACATATTAATCAATCCAAAATTTGAACTCATTCCGACATTTGTGACATTTTCAAAATCTTGGCTCAATTATTCAACGTTCAGATATTTGTTCGAACTATTTAATTTAAAGATCAAATATATTATTTTATGAATATTGGAACGAGCTCAAATTTTGGATAGATGATAATATGTGTAGATTGAACATTTACAAAATCTCCTTAGATTGGGATTTGTGTAGCTCATGGTATGGTAAAGGTACTAAAGGGGTGCTGCAAAATAGGGATACCCTGGAACGCTCCTCTACACACACACACAGATATATATATATACACACACACACACGCATACATATACACACACACACACATATATACATACATACATACATATATATACCAGTACGGAGGCACGTCCGATGGATGTGTACATAGATAAATTTGACCAAAAATGAATGGAAGAGAGGATGGAACCTAGTCGTTCCACTTCCTAAATTAATGGACTGGTGTTAAGTTAGATTATTAAGGTGGTGCCTGGCGCAACGGTAAGGTTACCCGGCTGGTAATCTGGAGCGCGCAGGTTCGAGTCCCGGCCTCTTCACATATGTGAGGAAAAGGATGTGCGCACTAATCGACCACCCCCAGAGCCCGGAAAGTCGTGAGAATAGTACTAGGTGGGAGACTGCCTTGGAAGTCCTCTCACTTGAGTACGGGTGCCTTTGGCACTGGGTGTCCACCTTTGGTGTTGAGTTAGATTATTGTTATTATGCTCTATATAATTTTTACAATCAGGAATACCTAAACAAAGTAAACTGGCGGTTGTTGAATTACTTTGAAATTATATGAATTAACATAATTTAATATTTTATTTTTGGAGCTTGGTCATCTCCCTTACCCCTTTGTAATAATGTAACCTAAGCTAAGGATAATTATATACAAATACACATAAAAAACTAAGTGCATCTTTCATGTACCATCCACCAAAAAAGAATGAAATGCACTAAATCCAAACAATCGTGGGTATATAGAAAACATTCCCTAAATTAAGCATTGGAATAGAAAATCATTTGACCTTTGGAATCACAACAAAATTGAGTAAAACCTTCCTCTACCAAAATGATAAGTGCATATTTACTCATGTATTCTTGGTAGCTTCTTAGGCCTTGGACTTTCTTGCTTCTTCCATCCATTCGTCGTGTTCTTTCTTCCCTTCATCCACTTCCTTGATTTGTCAAATTATGTAAGATTTCTACCACTATCATTTATTTATTCTCAAATAAAATAAAATGGGAAAGAAAAAGATAACTTAAATGATCTCTCTATCTCTACTTTTCAACTTAGATGCAGATTGAACATTAAATCAATTTCCCATTAAATATTAAAAAACTGGAAATAAAATCTTAATATGTTGATGGATAATCAAAAGAGAACAAAAAACCGTATAGTGTGCTTATAATTTAAAGGGGGAACATAATGTTGAAACTAGAATGAAAAAGGAGATGAGAATACATACATAGACACTTTTCACCATACTCCCATGCAATTTCTTTAGAAGCCCTATGAGAAATAGTCTATATGCCTGCATGGCAGTGACAGAGTTGTTGTGATTAAAAGATGGATTAAGTCGGGATGAAGTAACAGGTTGAAAACTTGATGGGCACAATATAGACAAATATATCCTTGTTCTTGATCAACTTCAAATTTCTACACACACATAAAAAAGATAATTTTGGTAATGGAAAAAGCCTTCAAGAAGGAAGTATTGATTTATATGTAAGAAAGACAGATATAACCTTATATACATGTAATTGGAACAATATGAACTATGTTTTTTTAATGTATTTGCAAAATATAGAACTTTTATATAACTTATTCAGTTTATATTAGCTATAAGGAATAAACGTATTAAAATGGAAATTTTAAAACTACATTATAAGAAACATGTAAAGTTAGAAATACAAAGGTACTTTAAATATAATCAATATGTAAAATTAAAACCTTTTCTCCCTATTTCAATTTAATATATAAAGTGTAACAACTCAAATTTAAATTCCATTTTAAGCTGTCAGCAAACATAATTTTAAGTCAATATGCTAGGCGAATTTTTGAAATACATTTTGTTTGAGAATGCTGACAATCGAACATTGTTTATGTTTGGGGGAATCAAATTCAAAACCAAATTAAGAATGAAGTTTAATTACCGCCAAGTTACTCTCCTAGGAAAAAGTAAAAATACTTGCTGAAAACCAAATATAACTTTGGTAAATACTTTTTTAGTAGATCGAAACACCTCTAAAGAATGCAGACTTATCAAAAATATATACACACACATACACTCTCTCTCTCTCTCTCACACACACACACAGACACACACACACATATATATATATAATTATTGAACATCTGCACGAAAACGAACAAATACGCAATGTTTTATTGTATTGATCTTTCACACACACACATATATAACTACCAATTTTAAAAACGAATCATGAAGCAGTAAAAAAACCATTGCAATTACTATTTTGTTGCACTTGAAAGAAAAAAAAAAATACCATGATTTTCCTCTCATAGAAAGCTAGGGTCAAGGCTGAGAAGTGCATTTATAAAGATGAAAACATAGTTGGATGCTCCATCTATATCTAATTGTTAAATCATTTTAGTTTAGTCATGTAGTCATTGAGCTTCTGTTATTTCCTGCTTGTTTTATTTTAATAAATATAAACTTACCAGTGGCTTCATGAACTGTTTGTGTATTTATTTATTTTCGATACAAGATTCTGAGTTGTAATTCCTGTGTTTGTGATTGATTCTACTTATACCTCATTGATTATATATCATTTTGAGCAAATTATGTTGTTTAAAATGGTGGGTTGTCATAGAGACAACATAATATGTGCTCTACTTTGAATAAGTATTACTCTTTTTTATAAAAATAGTGCATCAACTTATATTCTCTAAGCATTTTTAATGTTGGTCTAGGTTTGGTACATATATAATTATAAATGTATGTTGTCATACTGTAACAACCCTGAATTTTGGGGTAAATTTAAAAATTTATTTTAACTAATTTTAAATGGGTTTTGATATTTTAAATAATAATGATTAAAAATTTATTTAAATCGAAGTTAGGATGAATAATTTAATTTTAATTATAAAAGGAGTTAGAAATAGTGCGGTAGTTTGAAAAGCCAAACTTGAACTTTGACTAAGCATACAGGATGCAAAATTTAACGGATTTTAGTGAAACCAAAAATATTAGAGTCTCTTTTAAAATATCTTTCCAACGAATCCGAAAAATCGAAATTTCATAGCGGGAATCAAAAGTTATGCCCTGTTTAAATTTCAGAATAGTTGCTGTAGGATTTATATATATACTTTAATATTTAAAATATCCATTTTTCAAATGACCACTGTTTTCGACGAAACCACTTTTGTTGGATCCGGAATATCAAAATATGGTTAAGTTTAATTTTTCATAAATTTTCGAATCAATTTGTGACCGTCGCGAAAAGATTTCTGTTTTGTCAATTTCGGTTAAATTTAATCGACTTGGAAAAAGACCATTTTTCAAATGGGCTCAGAATTGAACGAAATTAATTTTCCTAGGTCTGCAGCATCAAATCATAGCTAAATATATTTTTCGGGAATTTTTGAAGTTAATTTGTGGCCCCGATGAATTTATTTGTATGGTTGAATTAAAAATAGAAGTAAATATTTTAAATTAAAGAAAATTGGGTCAAGACAGTTGTTTGGGCCTGCGGGACATAGCTAGATGAGTCCGAGATAGGGTTTAATGGGTAAGAACGACAGTCGTTGGGCTGAAATTGGACAAAGTTGCAAAACGGGCCTTAATGGGCTAATTAACTAATTAAATAATATAAATATTCACTAATCTCTAAACCCTAATCCCCCTAAAACAAACCAGCCGCCATATCCTCTTTCCATGGCCTAGAATGCACGAATTTTCATCTCTCAATCTCTCTCAATCAACTAAATAAAAATTCATGCTCCTTTAGAACTTATCGAAGAGATTTTCATCCTCTTTAATTCTATATGGGGATGGTGAAGTATAAGTGAGTAATTTTCTCGGAATCTCCTCCCCAACCCGCGGCCAAACACCCCCCACTGCGCCCACTGGGCCCCACCGCGGCCTCCACCTCCCTAGGCGCACCAAGCCCTCTCCTCCCTCTCCGATATGCCACCTTCCGATCGTCTTCAAGCTTCACCAATTTAGAGATAAATGGAAACCTAGTTTTGAAGGTTATAGGTTCATTTAGGGCTTTGAACGTGGAAGAAGAAGATGAGGGTGAGGTTTACTTTTCAAAGCTTACAAATTAATTAATTCAATTTTTACCAGTCTTAATTTAACCATATCTCACTCATACGAACTCGAAATTGAACGGTTTCAGGTGCGCCACGATCGTGAGAACGAGATCTTCGCAATGACACTGACTAGACTTGATTCTGAGCAAGTTGAATTTTTGACAAATTTTGGATCTGAATAGCGCAGAACCCAATAACGATGTGAGATTTCTCTTTTAATAATTAATTAAATTATTATTTGAAATCGATATATGTATGTGATAAAATCAGATCTGTGATTTATGGATTGAAATTTGTTTGTTGTTGTGATTGATTTGTGAAGCTCATATTTTGTTAGATCAGTAATGTTGACGTAAAAATATCATAATTGGTTAGATCAATAATATTAACATAAGAATGATTATAGAAATAAAAATCACATTTTTGTGAAAGAATGATTATAGAAATAAAAATCACATTTTTGTGAAAGAATGATTATAGAAATAAAAATCACATTTTTGTGAAAGAATGATTATAGAAATAAAAATCACGTTTTGGTGAAAACATGATTATTGCAAATAAAAATGACATTTTTAAATAGAAGTTTGTTATGTAAATGAAAGCAACCTTTTATTAGAAATGTGTTTTGCAAATAAAAAAATAATATATTTGTGAAAATAGGATTATAGAAAGAATTCATTAATTTTGTCACTTTGAAAGGAATGAAGTAAATTCATTTATTTTTGTCACTTTAGAGAAATGAACTAAAAACATTCATTTTGTCACATTAAAAGAGAATGAATTAGAAATGTATATTTTTATACATTAAAAGAGAATGAATTAGAAATGTATATTTTTATACATTAAAAGAGAATGAATTAGAAATGTATATTTTTATACGTTAAAAGAAAATGAATTGGAAATGTATATCTTATACATTAAAAAGAGTTTAAACAAAATACATTTTTGTTCATTAAGAAGAAAGATTACATTTTGATCATTAAAAAGGATTAAAGAAAAATTAGCATTTTGTTTACTTTAAAAGAATGAAGACAAAAATGACATTTTTGTTTACATTGAAAGATTAGACAAAAGTAACATTTTTATTAAATTGGGAAAAACCTAATTTAAGAAGTTAGCATTAGAAAAAGATCATTTTTATTATATGAAATGTTAGCATAGAAAAGTAACATTTTTATCTTATAAAATTTTGCATAAGGAATAAAGGTTTACTTTTGTTAAGAATGTTGCATTTAAAAGAATTAACATTTTTAGTGTAAAATGTTGCATTTAAAAGAATTAACATTTTTAGTGTAAAATGTTTCATTTAAAAGAATTAACATTTTTAGTGTAAAATGTCACATCAGTATAAAAATTACATTTTTTGTTAAAGATGTCACACTAGTATAAAAATAACATTTTTGTGTTAGAATATAAGTGTCATATTACACCGTTATGTGTTAATTAGAAAATGAATACTTACACTGTCATGTGTTAATTAGAAAATGAATACTTACACCGTCATGTGTTAATTAGAAAATGAATACTTACACCGTCATGTGTTAATCAGAAAATGAATACTTACACCATCATGTGTTAATTAGAAAATTTACATTTTTATGTAAATAGAATAAAAAGAAGAAAATTTACATTTTTATGTAAATAAACAATGAAAAAGGAAAATTTACATTCTTATATAAACAAACAGTAAAAAGGAAAATTACATTCAAAATGTAAATTAGAATAAAAAGGACATTTTTGTTAGTAAATGAAAATAAAAATAAAAACCATAGAAAAAGAAGTACATTTTTATTTGCCTTTTATATGCAAATAAAAAACAAAGAAAATGAAGTACATTTTTATTTGCAAATTAGTTGCAAATAAAAACATGAAGGTATAAAGTACATCTTTATTTGCAATTTAGTTATGATTAAAAAAAATGATTTATCAAGTAATTAAGATTATAGGATTAATTGACATTTTCATGCAAATAGAATTAAAGATAAAATTTACATTTTAATGTAAATAAGAAGTAGAATTTAAAGAATTAGAAAAGTTTTACATTTTCTTAATGTAAATAAGAATTAGAAAGTTACATTTTTCATAATGTAAATAAGAATTAGAAGAAAATTACATTTTTATGTAATTGAGTTAAAGAACATAAAAATTACGTTTTTATATAATTAAGTCAATTTCCATGTGAATTAGATAAAAAGTGAAAAAATTACATTTATCATGTAAATTAAGATAAAGGAGAAAAATTACATTTTTACGTAACTAAGTTAAAGAAGATAAAGTTTATATTTTTATTAAGATTTAAATTAAGAAAATTACATTTTTATGTAATGAAAAGATTAGATTTTAACATTGCAAAACTATTTACATTCTTTTTAGGTAAATTAGATTAAAAAGGAAAAGTCACATTTTTAATGTAGATTATATTAAAAAGAAAAGTTTACATTTTTAATGTGAATAAAAATAATAGAATTGAAATGTATATTTTTACCGTCACTTTAGATGCGATAAAAGAATAGAATGAATATTATATATTATTATCGTCATTTTAGAGACGGTAAAAAAAAAGAAGTTACATTTTTCAATGTAAATAGAAGAAAAGTAGTAAGTTACATTTTTATATATAATTAGAGAAATATAGAAATTTACATTTTCCAATGTAAATAGAATATGAAATAAAAGTTACATTTTCAATATAATAATATAATGAAATAAAAGTTTACATTTCTCAATGTAAATAAAATAGGAATAGAAAATTACATTTTTCAATGTAAATAAAAGGATTAGAAATTTATATTTTAATGAATGGGTTTTCAATAAAAAGAAATAATGAAACCAAATATACATTTGGTGTAAATTGAAAGATGAAAGAAGAAAAAAATACATTGTTGGATATAGCATGTGTATGTGAATTATAATAACATAAGCATTATTGTGTGTCATCATGTTATACCTCGGTATTATATACACAAATAGAGATATTCGATGTTAGCAAAATATAGCGAAATGAAATGGATGACATAATTATATATAATTATATATATATATATATATAAATTAAAATCAAACGAATCAAGCGTGGTAGCTCGCGTTTTAGAATTGTGTCTTTAAATTATTATACCAATATATCCAACCGTCGGAATTTCCCAAAACTGAAACTGTTAAGTTCGCCTTGGGAAGATCTTTCCAACGATATGAATTGTGTTAAAATCCAACGGCAAGATTTAGAGAAATGTGTAAAACAAATTTGGGTGAAAACAACACCAAGGTCGCCTATTGATATGAAGTGTTGTTAAATAAAATTCAATTATTAATCGTTATAAATTAATGTTAACGATAAGAAATGATTTGAAATGATATGTATACGCGAGGATCATTTGAAAAGTCCGAGTTCAATCTCATTTCAAATGATTATACGTCGACCTAAGTCGAAGAGTTGAAGAGAAGAGTTGAAGACGGTGATTGAGGACCGGTAATCTTCGACATCGAATGGATGACGGCTACTGATGCCCTCGATTGATTTGCTACCTTGACAAGGGTTTCGGTGGTAGTTGTCCAAACGTACTTGGAGATCTACCGAGTATAGTTTCGTTCAGACCCAGAATGGGCTTATAAATGGAATGTGTGTCCGACGTTGTAATCCTTTATATTGTATTTATTGATTTTCTGCCGAATGTATGAATGATTGGTGGCGGAGAAATTATTCTCTTGCTTAACACCCTTTTGTATATTTTGGCAAAGGATTAATAGTATGATATGGATTGACAGTGTGGCATACCAAGATGCAATGATCAAGGTTTCTTGTTGAAAAGCAGAACCTTGTGGTGACGATCAAAGCACAGCTTGAATAAGCATAACTTTGTGTATTACGTAGCTTCGCGACCCTCACACCCCGGTTGGAGTCTAAAACGGGAGAAGGGAACGCAGGGAGAGCATCACGTTTCTTTCTAGCTAGAAGTGGTGTTTGGGTTTTACATGGCTCGACATTTTACTTATATGGACGATGGAATGAGGCGCCTCGGATATTAGGTCCTATAGGACCGGGAAATGTTTGTTCAGGAGTATGTGCGGACCGGCCCTGCAACTTTCCAAGGGTTCACTGCG
The DNA here is from genome assembly GCA_030737875.1 of Allium sativum. Taxonomy (NCBI): domain Eukaryota; kingdom Viridiplantae; phylum Streptophyta; class Magnoliopsida; order Asparagales; family Amaryllidaceae; genus Allium; species Allium sativum. Next base: position 990,708,620 of record CM060912.1, on the reverse strand, counting down.
GGGGATCCTGAGACATTAGCTTGAGTGTCTCGAATCGGTAAGGAGCTCCTCCCTAGCCTTGACTCGTGATGGAAACCCAATTTCCAATACGACCCTACGGACTTGATTGTATTACTAGTATGGAGGCATAGTATATGGTAGCTATGCTTCTTAGGATTGATACATTTACTTTGAAATGTTTTTGAAACATATATACACTAGTAATAATATCAAACCCGTTTTTTTTTCGTATCAAGTAATTTTGACCATTATAAGGTAAAACTCTATCCTCCAGTTTGCGTTGCATTGTGTGATGGGACTTGAGTCTTATAATGGTTTCATTTTTCCAAAAAGCATTGCGTTGCTGAACGATTCACTTTATTTTATGCACCGGCAATCCATTGGAATAAAACCCGTTCCGCGTTAGCGGCGTGGTCCTTGGATTTACCTTATTACTATTAGTTAAATTAGTTAAGAATTCTCGCACCAGTCCCATGACTGACCCGTTGTTTGTTTTCACCTTTGCGAACTCGGGTGCCCTCTTTTCCATACGGACAGTCGAGTAGCTTTTTGCAGATATTTATCTCTTGAGCAGGATTCTGGATCGAAGCCTAAAGCTGTGTCCAGAGCATAGAAGTCTTCCGTTGTTTATTGTATTTAATTTTCTGTAATTTATCTTCCGCTGTATTTTAAATCGATGTACTCTGATTTGTTCTGTACTCTGATGTAACATTACTGTAATGTTTATAAAAGTCTGCTGTTATTGTTCTAATGTGTTGTATTCTCAGAGTTTACGTATTCGGGTTTTGAACGGTCTTAGTCGATTTTGCGGTCGATTAGGGTCGGGCGAAACCCGGGTCGTTACAGTTGGTATCAGAGCTCTGGTTAGCTCAAATCTTTGGGGTAAAACTCATTAGAACTGAACAAAAGACTCATCAGAGATTGGATTAGTAATATCCAATAAGAATACCCATTAGAGATAGGATCAGTAGTAAGCTAGAATGAGAAAACTCATTAGAGATGGGGTTAGTAATGCCCTAGAATGAGTTGAGAGTGCCCAGGTTATAATTAACGTATTTTTGATTATATATAATCCGATCTTTGAAAATATGATTTTTAAATATATAAAGTTATATATTTTAAAAGTTAATCAATGAATAAAATTATTTAAGATAGGATACTTAAACAACTTTTTAGCTTCATTCCTTTTCGAGGACGAAAAGTTTTTAAGTGAGGGAGACTGTAACAACCCTGAATTTTGGGGTAAATTTAGAAATTTATTTTAACTAATTTTAAATGGCTTTTGATATTTAAAATAATAATGATTAAAATTTTATTTAAATCGAAGTTAGGATGAATAATTTAATTTTAATTATAAAAGGAGTTAGAAATAGCGCGGTAGTTTGAAAAGTCAAACTTGAACTTTGACTGACCGTACAGGATGCAAAATTTAACGGATTTTAGTGAAACCAAAAACATTAGAATCTGTTTTAAAATATCTTTCCAACGAATCCGAAAAATCGAAATTTCATAGCGGGAATCAAAAGTTATGCCCAGTTTAAGTTTCAGAATAGTCGTTGTAGGATTTAGATATATTTTTTAATATTAAAAATAGTCATTTTTCAAACGACCTCTGTTTTCGACGAAACCACTTTTGTTGGATCCGGAATGTCAAAATATGGTTAAGTTTAATTTTTTATAATTTTTCGAATCAATTTGTGACCGTGGCAAAAAGATTTATGTTTTGTCAATTTCGGTTAAATTTAATCGACTTGGAAAAATGCCATTTTTCAAACGGGCTCAGAATTGAACGAAATTAATTTTCCGAGGTCCGCAACGTCAAAACATAGCTAAATATTTTTTTCGGGAATTTTTGAAGTTAATTTGTGGCCCCGGTGAATTTATTTGTACGGTTGAATTAAAAATAAAAGTAAATATCTTAAATTAAAGAAAACTGGGTCAAGACAGTCATTTGGGCCTGCGGGACATAGCTAGATGAGTCCGGATAGGGGTTAATAGGTAAGAACGACAGTCGTTGGACTTAAATTGGATAAAGTTGCAAAACGGGCCTTAACGGGCTAATTAACTAATTAAATAATATAAATATTCACTTATCTCTAAACCCTAATCCCCCTAAAACAAACCAGCCGCCATCTCCTCTTTCCATGGCCTAGAATGCACGAATTTTCATCCCTCAATCTCTCTCAATCCACTAAATATAAATTCATGCTCCTTTGGAACTTATCCAAGAGATTTTCATCCTCTTTAATTCTATACAGGGATGACGAAGTATTAGTGAGTAATTTGCCCGGAATCTCCTCCCCAACCCGCGGCCAAACAGCCCCCACCGCACCCAGTGGGCCCCACCGTGGCCTCCACCTCCCTAGGCGCACCAAGCCCTCTCCTCCCTCTCTGATATGCCACCTTCCGATCGTCTTCAAGCTTCACCAATTTAGAGATAAATGGAAACCTAGTTTTGAAGGTTATGAGTTCATTTTGGGCTTTGAACGTGAAAGAGGAAGATGAGGGTGAGGTTGACTTTTCAAAGCTTTGACTTTACAAATTAATTAATTCAATTTTTACCAATTTTAATTTAACCATATCTCACTCATACGAACTCGAAATTGAACGATTTCAGGTGAGCCACGATCGTGAGAATGAGATCTTCGCGATGACACTGACTAGCCCAGATTCTGAGCAAGTTGAATTTTTGACAAATTTTGGATCTGAACTGCGCAGAACCCAATAACGATGTGAGATTTCTCTTTTAATAATTAATTAAATTATTATTTGAAATCGATATATGTATGTGACAAAATCAGATTTGTGATTTGTGGATTGAAATTTGTTTGTTGTTGTGATTGATTTGCGATGCTCATATTTTGTTAGATCAGTAATGTTGACGTAAAAATATCATATTGGTTAGATCAATAATATTAACATAAGAATGATTATAGAAATAAAAATCACATTTTTGTGAAAGAATGATTATAGAAATAAAAATCACATTTTGGTGAAAACATGATTATTGCAAATAAAAATGACATTTTTAAATAGAAGTTTGTTATGTAAATAAAAACAACCTTTTATTAGAAATGTGTTTTACAAATAAAAAAATAACATTTTTGTGAAAATAGGATTACAGAAAGAATTCATTCATTTTGTCACTTTGAAAGGAATGAAGTAAATTCATTTATTTTTGTCACTTTAGAGAAATGAATTAGAAAACATTCATTTTGTCACATTAAAAGAGAATGAATTAGAAATGTATAATTTTATACATTAAAAGAGAATGAATTAGAAATGTATATTTTTATACATTAAAAGAGAATGAATTGGAAATCTATATTTTATACATTAAAAAGAGTTTAAACAAAATACATTTTTGTTCATTAAGAAGAAAGATTACATTTTGATCATTAAAAAGGATTAAAGAAAAATTAGCATTTTGTTTACTTTAAAAGAATGAAGACAAAAATGACATTTTTGTTTACATTGAAAGATTAGACAAAAGTAACATTTTTATTAAATCGGGCAAAACCCAATTTAAGATGTTGGCATTAGAAAAAGCTCATTTTTATTATATGAAATGTTAGCATAGAAAAGTAACATTTTTATATTATAAAATGTTGCATAAGGAATAAAGGTTCACTTTTGTTAAGAAAGTTGCATTTAAAAGAATTAAAAATTTTAGTGTAAAATGTTGCATTTAAAAGAATTAACATTTTTAGTGTAAAATGTTGCATTTAAAAGAATTAACATTTTTAGTGTAAAATGTCACATCAGTATAAAAATTACATTTTTTGTTAAAGATGTCACACTAGTATAAAAATAACATTTTTGTATTAGAATATAAGTGTCATATTATACCGTCATGTGTTAATTAGAAAATGAATACTTACACCGTCATGTGTTAATTAGAAAATGAATACTTACACCGTCATGTGTTAATTTGAAAATAAATACTTACACCGTCATGTGTTAATTAGAAAATGAAAACTTACACCGTCATGTGCTAATTAGAAAATGAATACTTACACTGTCATGTGTTAATTAGAAAATGAATGCTTACACCGTCATGTGTTAATTAGAAAATGAATACTTACACCGTCATGTGTTAATTAGAAAATTTACATTTTTATGTAAATAGGATAAAAAGAAGAAAATTTACATTTTTATGTAAATAAACAATGAAAAAGGAAAATTTACAGTTTTATATAAACAAACAGTAAAAAGGAAAATTACATTCAAAATGTAAATTAGAATAAAAAGGACATTTTTGTTAGTAAATGAAAATTAAAATAAAACCATAGAAAAAGAAGTACATTTTTATTTGCCTTTTATATGATAATAAAATTCAAAGAAAATGAAGTACATTTTTATTTGCAGATTAGTTGCAAATAAAAACATGAAGGTATAAAGTACATCTTTATTTGCAATTTAGTTATAGGTGAAAAAAAAATGATTTATCAGGTAATTAAGATTAACGGATTAATTGACATTTTCATGCAAATAGAATTAAAGATAAAATTTACATTTTAATGCAAATAAGAAGTAGAATTTAAAGAATTAGAAAAGTTTTACATTTTCTTAATGTAAATAAGAATTAGAAAGTTACATTTTTCTTAATGTAAATAAGAATTAGAAGAAAATTGCATTTTTATGTAATTGAGTTCATGTACATAAAAATTACGTTTTTATGTAATTAAGTCAATTTCCATGTGAATTAGATTAAAAGTGAAAAATTTACATTTATCATGTAAATTAAGATAAAAGAGAAAAATTACATTTTTACGTAACTAAGTTAAAGAAGATAAGTTTATATTTTTATTAAGATTTAAAGTAAGAAAATTACATTTTTATGTAATGAAAAGATTAGATTTTGACATTGCAAAATTATTTACATTCTTTTTAGGTAAATTACATTAAAAAGGAAAAGTCACATTTTTAATGTAAATTATATTAAAAAGAAAAGTTTGCATTTTTAATGTGAATAAAAATAATAGAATTGAAATGTATATTTTTATCGTCACTTTAGATGCGATAAAAGAATAGAATGAATATTATATATTTTTATCCTCATTTTAGAGACGGTAAAAAAAAATTACATTTTTCAATGTAAATAGAAGAAAAATAGTAGGTTACATTTTTATATGTAATTAGAGAAATATAGAAATTTACATTTTCCAATGTAAATAGAATATGAAATAAAAGTTACATTTTCAATATAATAATATAATGAAATAAAAGTTTACATTTCTCTATGTAAATAAAATAGGAATAGAAAATTACATTTTTCAATGTAAATAAAAGGATTCGAAATTTATATTTTAATGAATGAGTTTTCATTAAAAAGGACTAATGAAACCAAATATACATTTGGTGTAAATTGAAAGATGAAAGAAGAAAAAAATACATTGTTGGATATAGCATGTGTATGTGAATTATAATAAGATAAGCGTTATTGTGTGTCATGTTATACCTCGATATTATATACACAAATAGGGATATTCGATGTTAGCAAAATATAGTGAAATGAAATGGATGACAGAATTATATATAATTATATACATATAGAAATTAAAATCAAACGAATCGAGCGTGGTAGTTCGCGTTTTAGAATTGTGTCTTTAAATTATTATACCGAAATATCCAACCGTCGGATTTTCCCAAAACTGAAACCGTTAGGTTCGCCATGGGAAGATCTTTCCAACAATATGAATTGTGTTAAAATCCAACGGTTAGATTTAGAGAAATGTGTAAAACAAATTTGGGTGAAAACAGCGCCAAGGTCGCCTATTGATATGAAGTGTTGTTAAATAAAATTCAATTATTTTTATATAAATAAAAATAGAGATTAATTGTTATAAATTAATATTAACGATAAGAAATGATTTGAAATGATATATATACGCGAGGATCATTTGAAAAGTCCGAGTTCAATCTCATTTCAAATGATTACATGTCGACCTAAGTCGAAGAGTTGAAGACGGTGATTGAAGACCGGTAATCTTCGACATCGAATGGATGACGGCTACTGATGCCCTCGATTGGTTTGCTACCTTGAAAAGGGTTTCGATGGTAGTTGTCCAAACATACTTGGAGATCTACCAGATATAGTATCGTTCAGACCCCAAACGGGCTTATAAATGGAATGTGTGTCCGACGTTGTAATCCTTTATATTGTATTTATTGATTTTCTGTCGAATGTATGAATGATTGGTGGCGGAGAATTTATTCTCTTGCTTAACACCCTTTTGTATATTTTGGCAAAGGATTAATAGTATGATATGGATTGACAGTGTGGCATACCAAGATGCAATGATCAAGGTTTCTTGTTGAAAAGCAGAACCTTGTGGTGACGATCAAAGCACAGCTTCAATAAGCATAGCTTTGTGTATTACGTAGCTTCGCGAGCCTCACACCTCGGTTGGAGTCTAAAACAGGAGAAGGGAACGCAGGGAGAGCAACACGTTTCTTTCTAGTTAGAAGTGTTGTTTGGGTTTTACACGGCCCGACATTTTACTTGTGTGGATGATGGAATGAGGCGCCTCGGATATTAGGTCCTATAGGACCGGGAAACGTGTGTTCAGGAATAACTAATCCGCAAAATCGTATGTGCGGACCGACCCTGCAGCTTTCCAAGGGTTCACTGCGGGGGATCCTGAGACATTAGCTAGAGTGTCTCGAATCGGTAAGGAGCTCCTCCCTAGCTTGACTCATGATGGAAACCCAATTTCCAATACGACCCTATGGACTTGATTGTATTACTAGTATGGAGGCATAATATATGGTAGCTATGCTTCCTAGGATTAATACATTTACTTTGAAATGTTTTTGAAACATATATACACTAGTAATAATACCAAACCCGGTTTTTTTTATCGTATCAAGCATTTTTGACCATTATAAGGTAAAACTCTATCCTCCGGTTTGCGTTGCATTGTGTGAGGGGACTTGAGTCTTATAATGGTTTCATTTTTCCAAAAAGCATTGCGTTGTTTAACGATTCACTTTATTTTATGCACCGGCAATCCATTGGAATAAAACCCGTTCCGCTTAGCGGCGTGGTCCTTGGATTTGCCTTATTACTATAAATTAGTTAAGAATTCTCACACCAGTCCCATGACTGACCCGTTGTTTGTTTCCACCTTTGCAAACTCGGGTGCCCTCTTTTCCACACAGGCAGTCGAGTAGCTTTTTGCAGATATTTATCTCCTTAGCAGGATTCTGGATCGAAGCCTAAAGCTGTGTCCAGAGCATAAAGGTCTTCCACTGTTTATTGTATTTAATTTTCTGTAATTTATCTTCTGATGTATTTTTAAATTGATGTACTCTGATATGTTCTGTACTCTGTTGTAACATTACTGTAATGTTTATAAAAGTCTGTTGTTATTGTTCTAATGTGTTGTATTCTCAGAGTTGACGTATTTGGGTTTTGAACGGTGTTAGTCGATTTTGCGGTTGATTAGGGTCGGGCGAAACCCGGGTCGTTACACATACTGAGCTAATATGTTATAGATGTTAATCGTGCAGGTCTTATATATCCGCATAGGTTACGTTATTTCATTTGTACAATGATTACACTGAGTGAATACACGAAAACCTTTTATTTTAAAATGTAGATTAGTTGCTATGTAAACTGCAAATTGACATATCGTCTCGACTTTTAGAATTGGTGTCATAACATTTTTGTTTCGTAATTTCTAATTTGAAAGTTGTTACAATTTCCGAGAAAAAAATACATTACATTGTATTAATTTATTTACTCGACCATTTCTTGCTTTGGACAGTACTTGGAGTTCTGTAAACCTTCACACGCCCAAACCAAGTTGTTAAGATTTCATAATATCAATTAATTAAAATAATGACAATTTCTTAAGGTATATGAATGAAAAGGCTGCTATGAATATCATTTTGTTTTACCAAACAAATTTGTATATTTTCATAGTATTAACTGATAAGGACTGACATATTTAAGTCAATCCCTGCATTTGGTATGCCATAATAGTATGCCGTAATATGAGGAAACAATATAAATATCATTGTAATATTATTCCATAACTATAGTAGTACGTATAAATGGTATGTCATAATATGAGGAAATAGTGTAAATATCATTATGATATTATTCCATAAATGTAGCAGTATGCATGACTACATGATATCTTGTAACTATATATATTTGTGATTAAATGTATCCTTCTCTTCAACTCTTCTTCATGGTATCAGAGAACTGATCCAAAACAGTTCAACTCCCTCTTCTTCAATGACTCTCATTAACCAAACTTCATCATATCAGATTCCTAATGGCAGTGATCTCACAAAGCCCTACACTTGTCTAGACAAATGTCGATGGTGCCGAGAACAAGGACATGTGGTTGCTCATTGTCCTTTATTTAAGCAAAAGTTTCCTAATGTCATTTCTCCTGCTTCAAATTCTCAACCTCCGTCAAACCGATTCACACTAAAACCTCAAACAAACATCGCAAATCCCTCTGTCTCTTCATTCTCTTCAACATGGCTTCTCGACAGTGCTACTTTCCACCACATCACGACAGATCTAAACAATCTATCTCTCCATGCTCCTTATGATGGAACTGAAGAGTCGATTGTTGGTGATGGCAAAGGCCTTAAAATCACTCACGTCGGTTCCTGCTTTTTATCATTACTCAAACTAAATAATGTCTTAGTTGTTCCTGCCATGTCTAAAGATATAATTTATGTTTCTCAACTTTGTCATGATAACAATATCTCAATTGCCTTTTCTTCCACCTCTTTTCATGTGAAGGATCTCAAAACGAGAGAATCTCTATTCCAGGGGCTGGTTGCAGCAGCCATTTATGAGCTCAAATCCACAACTCTTGCAGTCTACGCAAGCACAGCTAGTTCACTTGACTGACATCATCGTTTAAGTATCCGTCTCGTAATGTTTTTAGGAAAATTGTTTCCAAAAATAAGCTTTATATTCCTAGTATCTCCACTTTAGATTGCAATTCATGTGCTTGCAATAAAAGTCATAAACTTCCTTTCCTACTTCCTCTATTGTGTCTACTGCCCCAGTTGAGTATGTTTATTATGATCTTTGGACATCACCAATTTACTCTCATGATGGCTTTAAATATTATCTTATTTTCGTTGATCATTTTTCTAAATATATTTGGTTGTATAATTTGAAACGAAAATCAAATGCAAAACATGTATTCATTCTCTATAAAGCTCTAACTTAGAAATACTTTCAACTACCTCTCAAAACTCTCTACTCGGACAATAGTGATGAGTACGAAAGCCTATGTAACTACCTGTCTATTGTTGGAATTTCGCATCTCACAACTCCATACCACACGCCTCAACACAATGGTTATTCGGAGCGACGACATCGACACATTGTTGAGACAATTTTATCACTCTTAATTCATGCTAAAATGCCCCTTGAATATTGGACAAATGCTTCCTCAACAACTGTTTACTTGATTAATTGACTTCCCACACCAACTTTAGACAATGTGTCACCCTACTTTAAATTATTCGACCAACATCCTAATTATTCCAAGCTTCGAAATTTTGGATGTCTTTGTTACCCATGACTTAAAACCTATAATTCTCACAAACTTGAACTTAAATCTCAACCATGTATTTTTATTGGTTATTCACCTACTCAAAGTGCATATTATTATCTCAAACTAAACACCAGTTGTGTATATGTTTCTCATCATGTTCACTTCAAAGAGAACATTTTTCCTTTCTTTGAACTTAATAATTCAACAACCTCCTTATCTGACCTAGTGGAACAATGAACACCTCTCACATTATCTATATTATCAAACTCTCAATCTTCCTCTTCTCGTTCATTGCAAACTGACTCGCCTTCCATCACATCTCCTACCTTATTTCCCACTTCACCCCTTTCATCTCCTATATCCGCAACAACCTCATCTCAACCTCCTAATACCGCTGCCGAGTTTTCCTTTACTTCATCTCAGTCAAACTTTGATATATTCACATCTACAAATTCAACACCCAACGATCCTGTACATTCCCCTCAAATGACCACAAGACTACAACATGACATTAGGAAACCAATCAGTAAACTGAATTTAAATGCGAAGGCCCATGAAATGGAGATCCCAAAAATATCACCCAAGCATTAAAAAGCCCCGTTTGGCATAAAGCTATGGATAAAGAGATTAATGCATTGGTGAAAAATAGAACTTAGGATCTTGTACCTTCATCTATGTCACAAAATGTAGTGGGATGCAAATGGATTTTTTGAATTAAAAGGAATAAGGATGGTAACATTATTCGGTACAAGGCTCGCTATATTGCAAGAGGTTTTAATCAGAGAGCTAACATCGACTACGGTGAGACTTTTATCCCCGTAGTTAAACCCACCACGATTCAGCTTGTGCTCTCACTTACGGTTACCAAGGTTGGCCATTGCGCCAACTTGACATAAAAAAAACTTTTCTACAGGGCTCACTCACTGATGATGTATGCACCATACAAAACCCTAGCTATACAGATCCTATGCATCCAACACATGTATGTAAATTAAACAAGACACTGTATGGGTTAAAATAAGCTCCAATAGTTTGGTATAAAGAATTTCGACAATATTTAATTGAGTTGGGCTTCAAAAATACGGTCTCTGATTCATCTTTGTTCACATTGGAAAAAAAATGGTGACATCATTTATCTGTTGGTTTATATGGATGATATTATTATTACAAGTAATGCAACTCATGCTTTGGAAGCTTTTATAAAAAAAAATGCAGCATGTTTCTCAATCAAAAACCTTAGAGATTTGTCTTACTTTCTGGGAGTGTAAGTAATGCCTCGTCCAAAAGGTATTTCCTTGAGTCAAAAGAGGTATATTGCTGATATTTTGTGCAAAGTTGATATGGACAATGCAAAACCAGTTGCAACACCATTAGTAACTCATCCTCCGTTAACTATACATGGAAATCTTTTGAACGATCCTATTGAGTACTGTACTATGATAGGTAGTTTACAATATTCGAGTCTCACAAGGCCTGATGTGGCATTCGCAGTGAACAAGTTTGCTCAATACATGGAGCGTCCAACTAAGGAACACATGCAATCTCTACATTGTCTTCTTGGGTATCTAGGTGGTACATCTAATATGGGTTTAATTATACACAAAGATTCACCTCTCACTCTCCATGCTTATTCTAATGCGGATTGTGCTCGTGACAAAGACGACTACATTTCTACAACAACATAAAATAGTCTATTTGTGCAAGAATCCTATATCTCGGACGTCAAAAAAGCAGCGTACAAGAGCTAGATCATCCATCGATGCCGAGTACAAGGCAGTGGCAAATGCTATACTGCCGAAATTTGTTTGGTAGATAATATATTCAAGGAGCTTGGTCATAACCTCACTTTCGCTCCCGTCATCTATTGTGATAATGCTGGAGCTACATATGTGAGTGCTAATCCGGTTTTTCATTCTAAAATGAAGCATCTGGGATTGAATTACCATTTTGTCAGAGAGAATGTGCAAAGTGAAAACTTGAGGGTCTCTTACATCTCCACTAATGACCAGCTTGCGGATGGCCTCACCAAGCCACTACCACGTACCTCCTTCACAACATTGGTTAGCAAAATCGCTTTCAACTTGGTCGTCCATTTTGAGGGGGCGTGATAAGGACTGACATATTCTAAGTCAATCACTACATATGGTATGCTATAATTTACGGAAATAATATAAATATCATTATGATATTATTCCATAATATAGCAGTAGTATAAATGATATGCCATAATATGAGGAAATAGTGTAAATCTCATTATGATATTATTCCATAAATGTAGCAGTACGCATGACTGCATGATATATTGTAACTATATATATATATATATATATATATATATATATATATATATATATATACACACACACACACACAAATACACACCCACACACTCTTGTGATTATTGAATGGAAATGTATCATTTCCATCATCTCTTCTTCATTAACTACATCGTTGTAAAATGTATAACAAAATCTCTATGTTTTTAAACTTCAATCAAGCACTTAATTATTATTATTTTTCATTATCAATGTATATCCATATTTAATACACCATCTTTTTTTATATATAAATGTAGCTTACGAGATAATTATGAAAAGAGTATAAAAATGTATATCGTATCAAATCTTAAGCCGATCGAGTTTTACCTTCTTCATTCGGGTCCAGAGCAAAATTCCAAGTGCATCTAATCCATGGAGTGGAAATGATGTTCAAGAGTTAGTGAAAACAAGGTTCAAGTGGGTTGGGATCACGTGGACCCAATTCTCCCTAGTTCGGTGGTCCCAACCAATAAAATCACTCCATTTGAGGTGATTTACACTTTGTCCTTCTGAATTACACACAAATTTCAGAGGGTAAAATGCAAAATCCTTCAAATGGGGTGATTTCATTGGTTGGGACCACCGGACCAGAGAGAATTGGGTCTACGTGATCCGCACCCAGTTCAAAAGGGTTCTGGAAGGGTCTAGCAGACTGCTAAAAAAGGTTAAGCAGACAGTGAAAAACATGCATGCAAGTAAAAATCGATGTCTCCATCATAACGCAGCATGGCACCAACTTACAACGCGACAGACTTTGTTCCCAATCAATGATCGCACATCGCAAAAGAGAAACGTATCAAAGCACCCAGCTGTCATTGAATTGTAAAATAGGCTACAGTCCAAAGCCCAACTCATCCAACTGGGCCTACCGCACCTCCATCGTTGTATTATTAAAACCCTAGACGCCGTTTTTCTCTTTAACTTCAGCATCATCTCTCTGCGCAATCGAGAAACAGTCGAAATAAACAATAAAACATTCATGGCTAGCTCTGACGCCGACCGCCACGATGAAGAGGAGAACCATGCTGCTGCCGGAAACGAAGAAGAGGACACCGGGGCTCAGATCGCTCCGATCATTAGGCTTGAGGAAGTCGCCGTCACTACCGGCGAAGAAGACGAGGATGCTCTGCTTGACCTGTAATAGAAGCCAGACTTTTTTCCTCCTTTCGATTTAGATCTACTGGTTTTAGTATAGAAATTCTGATATAAGTGTTTACTTGCAGGAAAGCAAAGTTGTATAGGTTTGACAAAGAAGGAAATCAATGGAAGGAGAGAGGAACTGGGAGCGTTAAGCTTTTAAAACATAAAGAGACGGAGAAAGTTAGATTGGTTATGAGACAGGCCAAAACTCTGAAGATCTGTGCCAATCATTATGGTATTTTTTCCCCCTAACTTATATTTTTCTCTCCTAATAATTCGGTGAATTATAGAATTGGCAACGATTTGTTTTGGTGTTATAGTGTTCCCAGCAATCAAGGTGCAAGAGCATGCTGGTAACGAGAAGTCTTGTGTTTGGCATGCTCCGGATTTTTCAGATGGGGAAGTTAAGGAGGAGATGTTTTGCATTCGTTTCGGTTCTGTTGAAAGTAAGAATTTTCTTTTTATTTACGTAACTATAACAGCTTGGGAAGAGAGTCTGATCCATGCTTTTAGTATATTGTATCATCAATTCATCATGATGTATTGGATATATGCTTACTTGGTATCATTTGGATGTTGTGAGGGCCTCTTAGTACATTTTAGCTTCAACCACATTTATATTTGCATTCGGTTTTTCATAATATCCACAGGCAAATAGCTCAATGTTGTAGTGTTTCTACATATTACTAACGTCAGCTATTCATTCGGTTGGTATTTGCTTGCTTTGCATATTTTTTTAGTGTTTTTTTTTACTTCATTATTTGTTAACGCAATGGGGTCAGATCTTTTAATTTGATTTGTCATCATCTGGTAGGGAAGGTTCTCTTTTTCTCTACTTATATGGATGATCAAGCAAAATATTCGCACTAATTCATGAATAGCCAATCAAGAAATATGATATTTTTAAGTGTCAGCACAAAAAATCTGTCTTGGGTATAACTAATTGCAATTATGTAAAAGAAACAATGCATGAAATGGATAAAGTTTCACATGATTATTAGCCTGAGTTTGGTTTTCAATATATTGAATTAGATGGATACTTTGAATTTGCATATTTTACTTATTCATGAATAGTGATGCAATACTAATTCTTAATTTGTACTGTTTCCATGTGCTGTACTAATATGCACTAGATATGCTTTTACTCGTCCGTTAACTGTCTGAAATGTTATATATTGCTGGACTCTACGACATTTCTGAAACATCATATATTTACTCGTCAATCTGGATCATGGGATTTATTTAAAGATACTTCTGTAAGTGGCGACTTTACAAAATTATGGTGATGCATCAATTGTTTATGATTAAATGAATCTTGCACAGGTTAATGTTTGTGATGCCTTTGAACCTTGCACATCTATGGATAAACACAAGTATATTTGAATGTTTGAAATATATAGAATAAAAATATTCAGATGCTGGAAATCTTTTAGACACAAAATTTAGCACAAACTATGGACACAAAATCTCGACTGTAGGATTATTTTGTCCTTATATGAAAGGTGTGAACCAGGGTCAATCTAACGGTAATGATTACATGTTGTTTCTCTCTTTCTTTGCCATTCCACATAGCACCATTGAATACAATGTTTGCATTTGCGTGAGATGATATTCAAAAATTATTTATCTTGGTCGACCCTCATACCAAAAGGGATGTTAAAATCTGCCCATTTCAACCTGCAATTGGGAAGTCAACACAATATCTTGTTTGGAATCTAATATTTTAGTAGAAGTTAATTTTAAAAGCAAAAAAAAAAAAAAAAAACTTTAAAATTTTATATCTTTGATAGCAATTTTACACATTTTGTATATGTTAGTATGACATACACGTAAGCAAACAGTTATTTATGCCTTTCCAACACTAACATAAATGTTTATCAATGGTAAGTTGTGTTTCCACAGATACCCAGAAAATAAAATTGTCTGCTAGCATGTTTTGTATCAAATGAATGTAATAATTTATGCCAAAGTTCGAAAAACAAATAAAAATTTGCAATTTAACAAATGCTTTCACGGTAACTTTCGCTGATTTGTTTTGTATACGTGTGTACTGTGTATATAAGCATATACATATATTCATGAGTGAAAAAAATAAGTGTAAAATTTGTTATATATATGTGATTGTTTGGGTATATGATTGCTTGTTGGATTTAGCATTTTATTAATCCCATATTTAACTGTATGTATAATTTAACATAAAATTGGAAAGACTTCTGATATTGTAGATGCATGTATTTTGAATTCGAATCTCAAAAGATGCAGTTGTCACTAATTTTCAATGTCTGATCAATCCATTTTGGTTATGTTCATTACTTTCATTTATTTATTTCATATATTTATGTATGGGCCATGTTTAGAAAACAAATATTAATTACTAAACAACTAAATGTCAATACCTATGTTCAATGTATATAAATAAGTATGTGTGTATATATGTAAGCACAAAATATTATTTTGTAAATAAACAATCTCAACATGTGCCCACTTGGATATGTCAACATTTGTATTCTATTGTTAATTCAGTCTAAACGGTTGCTGATATCCTGGAAATGTGTTTAAAATATGTGTATATGTGTGCTTGCGTAGGATCTATAAGCTTACTGAGTTGAACATTATTTTAACCCAATAGTTAGGTATGTCCATGATTTATCATATCATAATATTGGGAAGATATTTGGTTGTGTCATAGGTTTGGGTTTCGAGTCCCAAGGCGTGATCATGATTAGTTTTCAATGTAAACAACAACTACTAAGCCATTAATCCCAAACAAGTTGGGGTTTGCTAGAGATGAAACCCAACACCAAATGAAGTCAATTTAAAGGTAATAACAAGAACACGAGATTTAGAGGTGAAAACATGAATACAGCTAAAATAAAATGAAGTAAAATAATTAAACATGTAATAATAGTAATAATGATGAATAAAAATGAAAACCGAGGTGGTGGTGGTTGTAGTAGTGGTAGTCGAAGACCAACAATCTAAAACTAATGATGACCGCTGGTCTATTTTCACGGGCCTAACAGTTGTGTCATATGTTGCTGTAATCTTGATATATCCTTTTCCTTACGATTGTTTCTTTTTTATCTTTAAGGTTTTTGTATGATAATTAGAACATTGATTTGCCAATTCCTTATCTAAATAGTATGGTTTGTTGTTGCCTTCACGTATTTGTATGCCAGCTGAAGACAATTTTATGCATAGTATCAAGTTGAACAGTAATAAGATTTTTAAAACATGGGTACATAACAATACCAAGTTTGCCGTGGGTCTATTTTCACGGGCCTAACAATTGTGTCACATGTTGCTGTAATCCTGATATATCCTTTTCCTTATGATTTTTTCTTTTTTATCTTTAAGGTTTTTGTATGATAATTAGAACCTTGATTTGCCAATTCCTTATCTAAATAGTATGGTTTGTTGTTGCCTTCACGTATTTGTACGCCAGCTGAAGACAATTTTATGCATAGTATCAAGCTGAACAGTAATAGGATTTTTAAAACATGGGTACATAACAATACCAAGTTTGCCGTGGGGAATAATAATAATTCTCATATGTTTTTGTTATTGAACTTACTTCTACGATTCCTGCTTCTAGCTTGGTTTATCGGACTTGCAAATGGAGAATTTTGAATTTATGTTGAACGAACAACAAAGATTGTACAAAGTGTTAGAATTCATCTACAGACAGCAGGAAACTTGGAGAGCAATTTATGTCATCCCAACGTCAAATGGAATACTCAGTAACGAAGTTTAAACTAAAATATACGGAATTTGCGCATTGAAATTTTGGTGTTGTAGAAAGATAATTTGATAAACCAATGTATGCATATATCAAGGTTCGAACTTCCGCCTGGCACGCCGGAAACCCGGCGTTTCCGTTACGGTTTCGGCGTGGACCAGGACGGAATACGCCCGAAGTTCCGTTTTCAGATCTAGGGCAAAAAAAATCTTGGAACGACACTAAATTTTAGGGAAGCGGCTAGAAAGTGGAAGTTGAAGTGGGCATCCAACAGCTACCATGATTGAAGAGGATTACCTCGCTTTCTTCAGAATTAGATTCGTGCTTTTAGTTCTGTTTTGAAATTGCTGGAAGTATATGCTTAAACTGAAAAGAAGGGAGAAAAAACAGAAAAGAAGGGAGAAAGATTGAACCATTTTATTGGGCTATGTGCTGCTTAAATTGATAACTGTGCTAGTACATTGTTATAAACTATAAGAGTTTGTGTAAATTTTGTTCAACATCATAAGCCGCACTATTTAGGCTGCAGATATTTTAATAAATTTTGTTTAACATGTTGACAGTAGTATTACTGGATATTGATTAGCATATCTAAAAAGAAAAGGTGCCAGAACGGAACTAAAACGGGATTTCCGGAATATCCGAAACATAACTGAGATTTTAAAATTTTCTGACGAATGGAACGGAAACGAAAAGCGGGATTTTGGACCTTGGTATATATAGCCAAATTTATTTGTGCAGTCATGTAATTAGAATAATAAGGGAAAACCTAATTGATTCGCTTACTACAGTGTCTTCATGTTAACTTGCTTTCATGTGATAATAGTGAACTGACAAACTTGCTATATATGTAAATAATTATAGTTGATTTATAGTTTGGTTTTGGTTTGCACATGATTTTCATTCAGATTACAGATCTATGGTAATTACTTTTTATCTGTAAAAAACTGTTGCTTGTATATGATAGGAAAATACAAACCGTGCAACAAGTGTAACATCATGGTGAATGTTAAATAATGAGTGAAGCGTAAGCAACTCTGCGTAAGGTTATTTTTTTTATTTGTTGGTAAATATCATAATTAAAGTTTAAGTAGGAAAACTATAATCTAACGACCCCATACAAGCAAGTTATTTTTGGGTTGACATGTTGGTTATTCTCCATGTTACTCAAGGCAATAATTTTGTGCAAAGATTGTACTAAGATAAGTTTTCTAGTGTGGTAAGCAATGTTACTACATAAGCAGCTATTGACGAGCATTAGTTAATGCTTTTCAAGAGCTGTTAATGTAGTAATACTGTTTCCCTTGTGCTGGAAAACCACATCTGCAAGGTTGCTAATGCGCCAAATAAATATAATGAATCATCTATTACTTGGCGTCCTCAGCAATATGGAGATGGGAAAAGTCTTTATACGCAAAACGGTGATGCAGAAGTTAGGCAGGGAATTTCAACCATTAGATCTCCCCTTGAATTCCACCTTCCATATAAAGACAAATAAATCAAATGGTTCTGAATTTGCGTATCTTATTTTGTGTCCTTATAGCCGCTTCTTACAGAGATCTTCACATACATGATGTATTAGATATAGTGGTATGCAAACTTGTGAAGTGTGATTGCTTGGACTTATTAGTAAGTCACTGCAGCTTGGCAGCGACCACAATACTTGTATGTGGTAGCAATGTGAAGCATTTACAACGAAGTTGGTCAAATATTTCTACCTTATTACCGTCAACTTTCTTGTTAACAAATGTCCGAATTACAGACAATTTTTTCTGTATGGAAATCTATGCATGATATAAACTAGCACATGTGAGTTCCTGAATAGTAAAAAGCTTATTACATCACGTTAATTGCTAATCTACTACAATTTACCATCTCTTGCAGATAACAAGAAATTCATGGAAACAATAGAAAGCGTAGCAGAATCCATTGGGAAAGTTGAGGAGAAAGATAGCAAAGAAGCAGCATCTGCGTCTGAACTGCTTGACAAGTTAACTGTCTCCGAAACCAAAAGCGAGGAGTCCCCTGCTGCTGCTGCTACTACAACTGCTGCTGCGGAAGAGGAAAAGCCCAAGCCTGAACCCAGCACTGAAAAAGACAAGGCTTAATTTGCCAGCTGCTGCTTCTTTTCTGCTCCTTTCCTTTTGTTGGGTCTGTTATTTGTGTGAATTTCTTGGGCATGCTCTACAGTTTTAAACCAGTCCATGTTTGGTTAATGGAAAAGGTGAGGTGGTTCAGTTTGTCGAGTCGGATGATATTTTCGTAGCTGCATATATGTATGCAGAAGAGTTGGTTTTCTGTTTTTCGAGGCATTAGTATGCCTATATATATTCTATAATATTGAATTGGATTTTGATGTCGAAGTGTGTTGGTATTTCTTGCCTTTAATATACAATACAGTATTTATTTATTAGCTGTTGCACAATGTCGAATAATCTTAGTGGTTTAAGTAGTCCATGAATGTTGGTTCTTGGTTAGCTTCCGTACTCGTGAAGAACAATGCTGCGTGGACTGATGAATGGATTTTTGTTTCCAAGTAGTGTTGGGTAGCAGTAAATTTACTTAAGGCTCGTTATCCCATTAAATGCTTGCAAATCGGCCAGGGGCTGATGCTTGCTAGGTTGGTTTAAAAGGATGGCCGGATTGTGGCGGTCCAGGTAAATCCTTTTAGCTCTGCTTTTCAAAGTACGTTTTTTTCCCTATTTTTCTATTAATACATATTACAGCACTATTACTTGATTATGCATTTTCAAAAACTTAAATGCTTCACTAAATAGAAGTTGCAACTTTTGAAATAAATGTTATGATTGTTGTGCTTCACTATTACTTTTGGTTTTGATTATATATGTCTGTTGTTTTATTAAAAATATTTGTAATGGAAACTTCACGGAGAGAACCTTAAACTAGGAAAATTGTGTAACTTGTAAAATTATAGGTATTATATAAAAAATGATATACCTTAATGAGTTTGTTTATACATCAAGATTAATGTGGTGCCTCATTAAAGTTTTTTTGGTAAATCCGATGAGAAAAATATTAGTAAAAAAGAAGTATATTGGTATCTTTTAATACCTTATTTTATCAAAAGAAGTATTATATTAGTAAAAAAGAAGTATATTGGTATCTTTTAATACCTTATTTTATCAAAAGAAGTTTGATACTTCGAATCTCGATAGCGTCGTTAAAACATACAAAAAAATCAAACGGGAAAAATAGTAGTGAAGAAAAAAGTCAATACAATGTAACATAGTTTAATAGTTTATTGCATCTAAAGATGTTTGATACTTTTAAATTAAGATATTGACTCGTTAAAACCGTACTAAGAAAAACTCAATAAAAAATAATTTAGTGCAGGGTAAATAGTACAATATAGTTTATCATATTTCAATAATTTATTGTATAGTTGAAAATTGATACTTTTGGATCAATGAAATGCTTGTTAAAATTTTATTAAGGAAAACCCTATGAGAAAATTCTTAGTAAAAGAAAAAGGGTACATTGTGATACACATATATGCATGCTTCACTTGATTTTATAAATTATCCTTCAAAAGTTTGAATACATGTTTTAACAATTCAAATTAACTATAAGTACTTCTAATCCATGTAGCATTAAAGAACATTGAGAAAATTAAAACCTAAAGATTGTAATTTTATTTTCCCTTCTTTACATGCTCATCATTTATAAATAATTTTCTTTAATACAATCATTTTTTCCAAGAATATTTCTTTTAAATATTATTTGCATTTTATACACTTTGTATGTTACTTTTGTGGAAAATGCCTTGTTACTTTTATTTTGGTACTTCATAGCAATTTTTCTCGTTACATTATACAGTCAGTGGATATTAATAGTTCGTTATAGTAGTGCTTAAAAGCACGAGGTAATCTACTCATTATGAATTATATCAACATTTTCATTATAACAATACCATGCTTCAATAATCTTACCGAGGTTTACCTACACTCGCCCGCGCCCACGCACACGCACAAACATTTTATAGGGATGACTATTTATACATAAAACTAGGCACAAATTAAGAGTTCTTTTATGGAGGGATGGAATTCAAAGATAGATCTAAGGGTGTAGATTTGTTGTGTCACCAACTGTATTAAAATTTTGTGTCCAAATAAACATTATATATATATATATATATATATATATATATATATATATATATATATATGCAAACATTCAAGAGAACCCCAAAAATTGAGCATTCCAATAGCACTCCTGTTTTCCACCTCTCATTTATATTAAAAAAAGTGAGTGGAAAGTGAGAGAGTTAGTGGAAAGAGAGAGAATGGGAGTTAGTGGGAAATGAGTGGTGAAAAAGTGGGAGGCTAAAACGGTGCTCACTATTTGGGGTGCCATTGAACCTGCCTCATATATATACATATATGTATATATATACATATATGTATATATATGTATAGGACTATAGGTCCGCATTTCTTGTTTAAGGAAGATTTCATGATGGTTAATAATATTTTTTTCTTCTAATTTAATATCTTTTCTTTATTTGTAAACCAAAGTGCCTTATTATATACAAGTTTATCATTGATGAATATTTTTGTCTATTCTATACATGATTTATTGAAGTCCCTTTATTTATCATATTTTGCGTACTTAAACCACTTTTAGGATTATTTGATAATTATGTCATTTTTCTCTTTCAAATCACCCTTAAATGCTTATTTAAGAACACTCACCCTCATTATTTGACATCTTATTACTTACTAAAATATACTTCAAACTGGCATTTCTATCATGCATCCTAATCATTTACCAATAAATTCTCAATACAAAGAGAGTAGGGGAGTTAAAAAGTCTAAAAGGCCAAATTTTGACTTTTGTTAAGAAAATGCTTTCATTTCTTGAATCCATCCAAACACGAATTTGAGCAGCGAGAAAGAAAGATTTTTTTAAAATCTTTTTTGTTACTTCAGATGTGGTCTATACTTTTTTTTTAAAGGATTTAAACCTATGTTGGAGCAAGTTTACAAGAGATATTATTGATAATTTATCAAGCTACTTAATATTTTGCATCATTTATATGTTAATAAATATTTAATCTTAATTATTAAAATGAACTCGCATCCCTTTAATTATCCCCCTCATTGTTGACGAACGTTGGCACACTAAATAATAATTCTTCTGGATTCTTATTTTGATGCATCATCACATTGCTAGCAAATACGTTATAAATATATATCAATTGTAAGTGGATTATATTTCTCCTAGTCGATAAGATGCACTCATGCACTATAACTGATTCTTTTTATGATCTAACAACTTGGAGGAATTTACTTATTATATAGATTATTTAAATACACACATGACTTCAGGTTGTTCAACATTTATATTAGCTCGAAAATTGGTTCTTTCAAGTTAAACATTGGAATGAAGGAAATTCACAGATAACTTCTCAATTCAAAATTACATAAACTGCATGAAAGTAGAGAGACACAAGTAATCATAGTTGTTCAGCAATGTGTTGATGTCCACTTCTAGTAGTCCAATGATTTGACTGCTTAATTACAAATCACAATTGTTTATCTAGTAAGAAATTTGAAGAGGAGGAAGAATATTTCTGTTTTCTAGTGAACTCCGGTGTCTAAAGCGGAGCAGATCTCTCAAATGTCCAAAATCCAAATATTTATAGAACTTCCTGAATTCGATTAGACCTTGCCACGTGGTGCCATCTCCGGAGATGTAGGTGTAGAGTGGGTTGAACCACGATGGAGCAAGAGAGCAGTGGGACATGTCATGGCGGCGTGCCCACATTCGGTTTGACATAATCGAACTAGGACTATTCAACATAGTCGAACAGAGTTGACCAATCTATGGAGACTTTCTCCCTCAGCTTTCTTCTTTCAAACTCTTGAGTAGCAGTGCATGGAGGGACCCATAACGATTCGAGATGGCGGAACCGAATTTCATTCCAATCCGAAACAAAATGCTAAAGTGGGGATGACCGACCCGACCTATTCGAATCGAAACATTCCAAACCCAAGTCTTTAAGATTTATGTCACATCAATAAAGTACATTCGGGTTCGAAAAGCATTGCTTATAACAACCCAAAATTTTAATCAACCAATATAAGTAAAAGATTAATGAAATAAACATTCATCTGAAATTGAGAAATGGGCAACAATTGTTGCGCAATTGAGTTTGTTACAAAATTTTGGCTATGATAGACATTTGGTTTGCTGAAATTAGACATAAAACGAAAAAGATATGAAAGAAAGAAGCTTGAAATCCAAATTTGAATTTATGAATAAACATCGAATTAATTAAGCGCAAATCACAATCAGCTGGGTTGGCCCAAGGGTCGATCTAAATCCCAAATAGGTCAACCTAAGTGTCGACCCACTTGGGCAACGTGCACAACCTTGTGCGCACACGTTCCTAGGTTTATTTGGTTAGCTTGGGTGCATTTTTCTGGAAACTTCTTTAATTTGATGGCCTAAGTTTTTAACCTAAAATCCAACGGTCCTAAAACCCCTATTTAGCTCCAAACCTAACCAATTTCTCGCTACACCATTTCCTCCATTCTCTGCCTCCACCTTAAACAGCCTTCTTCTCAAATACTTTTAATAGAGTACCGAGGGTTGGATTTGCACATATTTTAAAGAGTATTCATAGATAGAGATTTCCTAATGGGGCTTTACTAGATTTTCTTAAAATAGCGAGTGCTTTTAGTGATTAAAATATTCAATACAAATTGGGGTTTTATTTGAACAATATAATATTTGTTAATTTCTTTAAATTTCTATTTTCTTTTTTGTCAATAATCTATGTAAATTTGGTTACTGCTTCTATCCTTTCTCCTGTCTATTTTCATTAATATATCTTGTTACTGTAATTTTATTCAGTTCACCTTTATCCCTTTATCTTCGTCTATAATTTTATTTCAGTTCAGTTTTGTAACGAACCAACCAATTCTGCATCCTGATTATCGACACAAATACCATATCGACTAACCAAACACCATAAATTTTTGTATCATTAATAAAAATAAGTTAGAGGATGAGAAATAGAAAGAAAAGTTAGAATAGTAGAAAATGAAGAACACAAATCTCACAGTGAAACGAATAAAATATAATATATCAAATCTCTTTTCACAAAAAGAAAACTATATTTATATGATACAACATCAAAGTATACACCACATTCAAACTCACATAGCAGAACATAAATTAATACTAGCAAATATGGGAATAGGCCTCGTCTTCAGCTCCTTCTCTGAAGCTCCAAATATACCCGGTATGACCCGAGCACATTTGATGTAATACCAAATTCACTTGGATCAGTCTGGAATACTTTTAATGATAAATTAATATAACAAACAACTTCCTTATCTTTAGAAAATCTTTTTGAAAGAAAAGGATAATTGTAAGACTAGTACACATATAAACACAGACGGTTTTTACCTTACGATAACCCAAAACATTTTGGATATCGAAATCTGGTGATATTATGGTTGTGTCTATCAAACCACAAATAACTAACCATCTAGTAGAATGCCTGCATCTCACGCTCCACATACTTAGTATATAATCAAAAACAACATGGCGCTTATAGGAGATTAGATTTCCAACATGACAAGGTATGGGACCACCTCCCGATCAGTGTACTCTAGAGTGGATATACTGGGGTTCAACAAGTAAAACCTTACAACCCGATCACACATGACCGACCATTCATTCAACTAGAGTGTACCGAGCATATTATCACCCAAGGTTGTGATCAGCAACTGTTACTGAAAGCATGCAGTAGCGAATAAAATAAGAAGCAAATGAATTTTCTCTAGATCAGGTGATAATACCCCTAATGGGAATGACCCACTTAGCCATGCTGTCTGCCCGATTTCTGTCATTTCTCGGTTGATGAGGCTTGAGGTCACGATTACCTTTTAGAATAGCACATTCTATCTTTGAATGCCACATCCTTAGATCCGTCAAATCACTAATTAACGTCCACAAATACACTTTGGGTGTTATGCTAAGAGAATAAATTCTCCATCACAAAACTTGGTATATTTGTAAAAATCAACATACACGATCTTAGGAAATACTCTTTGAGACATTCTCCCATACCAGTTTCGTTCTGGGACTGAACGAAACCAAAGATACCTCAGAACAAGAGATTTACTGCCATGGGTTTAATCTCAGTAATTAACCAGAGACATTAGCAAGTAATCCTTTCATTACGAAGATCTATGTCTTCAATTCATCTTGTAAGATACCGGCAATGTTAGTTCTCGAATGCAAAGTTGGTTCGAAGTGGTTCTGAGTCTAGTTCCCATCACGGTCTCTTCGAATTAACACGTCAAAAGGTGTAACGACCCGGATTTTTGGTCGATTTATTTTAAATATTTAATATGGTTTTAAATATTGAATTGATAATATGAATCGATTTTTATATTGAGTTATCGATTAAACAATTGATTATTTAATTTCAAGTATATTGAAATATCATAATACAAAAACGAAGTATAATTTAATTCTGAGTTAGAACTAAATCAAATGAATTCAGATGATCATTTTAAATTGTATTGACTATAAACAGTTATAATAATAATTTATTATTGATGAATTTATTATTTTTGAATTTAAATTATATCAATTTAATATGGTTATTTTATATATACATTCAAATTAAATTTCAGTATCTATTATGTTAAGTTAGAATAGTGTTATAGCATTAAACAGTCGGTCGTTGCGTTAATAAAGGGGTTCGTGATTTCAAACTATGGACCCCAAGACATTTGAGTAGTGGATAAGCTTAAAATCAAATTGATATCCTTTTAAATAAAATAAAAATCTCTTTATTTCAAATCAAATTAAATCAAAAATCAAAATTAAATACGTTGTACTTAACCTACCCTAAGCATTAGAAATACACAGCCTACCTGTACCGCGCATTCACGTATTCCTTCTACATTAAGTTTTTTTTTCTATTTAAACCAACCCGTGGCTTCTTTCTTTCTTTGGTTCATTGGAATAAAAATAAAATCTTCAGATAAGAAACCGCCTTCATTATATTACAAATCGAAATATCCTTTTTTTTTTCAAAACGAAAAATCAAATGCGAAGTTTCCTTTTCTTCCCTACTCCAAATAGAAAACCAGAAGTGCCTGCTCCCTTTTACCTATTTTCAGATCGGGGCGTTCATCATCAAGGAAAAAAAGGAGGGGACCGTAAGGTTGACCGGAGCGCTAGTAAAAGGGAGTCGCGATTCATTAGCATCGAATCTAGAGGAGAGGCGGCAACTATTCTTCATTTGAAAGGGGGAAACTACGGGATCTCGAGCTTCGAACAGTCACGATTTGCGATCCAGAGCGCAAAGCCTGGAGTGGAGGCGCGATGTTACTCCAGTGAGTCGAAGACTTCAATCGCGACCTGTAGGTATTGATGTCAGAATTAACTTGTGGCATACGATAATGATTTGTGGTCAGGTCTGTGGAAATGGGAGCTGCACTGTATGGTGAGGCGAGGTTGTTATGACGTGGGTTGATGATGGTGTTATGGTGGTAGGACTCGCACAAAGGAAAACAACGAGATGGTCTTAGACTGTCATGAAGAAACCGACGTGATTAAGGGTTCTGAGGGAATAACAGTTTTGGGGAGTATGAATGAGTTAAACTTGGGTTGAAAGCTGACAGTTGAATGTTGGGGTGAGGATCGACAGTGGGAAATTTGGAGTGCAGTACGTTTTTTCTTGGAATGAATCAGAGTTTGGTTTAGAAAATGAGAAGCTCACGATTGCGTGTGTTGTTCATTGATTCTTGATTAGCAAGAGGAAATCAAAGTGGGTTTAGGGTGAAGGACAAGGGAGATTTGTGATGCTAAGTTCATCAGTGCATTTGGTTTTGAATTTCTATGTAAATTGGAAAGAGGAGGAATGTATTAGGTTTCAAAAATTCTAGGTAAAATCCTGAAGCAGGTTCGTGTTTTCATTTCAGAGACAAGGCCGAGTTTCGATCTTAGCTTATTGAAATGGATTAAGGTAATTAAATTTGTTAATTATTTATTTAAGTAAATGAAAATATATAAATGGTAAAATGTTTTAATATATATATATATATATATATATGTTTTGTCGTACGAGGTCCGATTGGGATAAATGAGTCGCGATGAGTTTGTAGCTGCGGGTTGAACAAGTTGGAGTTAGCAAAAGTTTTAAAGCATGGTTCGATTTAATTTGAAAGAACTGGAGTCGATCACGGAAAAAAACAAATCACAGTGAGTAAACTCAACCTCAAGTTCGTTTATAATTTTATTATAAACAAATTTTAATTTTAAATAATTCTTATATGTTGTTTGTTGGTTGTTTGGATGTGTTTAAATAATTTTCTGGCTATTATAAATATATTAGTTATTTAGGCTTGGTGTTTCTGGCTATTATATATATATTGATGGTTGGATATTTCTCGTTAGCGGATAACCGTAGTATCATTAGCGGATGCCCGCAGTATCATTAGCGAATGACCCGATGCGCCCTACAATATGGTAGTGTTCTATACCGCAATATCCTGCCCCGAATCAGGATGGGTATTATTTAAGTTGGCTAAAATCTGTGGATGCAAGAGAATAGGTTGAAGGGATCCAACTGGATTCCTCAAAATTATTATTATTTGTTTGTTTTCAAATATATTATCATATATGATGTGTTAGAAAACCTGTGATTGATAATTGCGTGTTTTTGGTGTTTAAATATCACTGGGCCTGAATGTTGGTTTTAAAAATATCGTGAAAAGGGATTTTTGAGATTTAAAAGGGGAAATCTATTTTTAAGAAATAGAATTTGAATTTCGAACGGGCTATAAAAATATTAACTTGTTTTGAATATATAAAACAAGTATTGAAATTTATAAATGATGTTTATAAATTTAATAATATGGGAAACTGAAGTGAATTTATAAATGGTTTTTATAAATGAAATAGGAAAAATTATCATTTGGATAATTTGGGAAATCTAAATTCAAAATGTAATTTAAAAAGGGAATTGAAATTAGTTTCAAAAAGAAAGGATGAAATCTATTCTGATGTTCAGAATGTAAATTGAATTAAATAAATCCGTATGGATTTATGATTTAAATTCGATTAGATCGAATTTATTTAAATAAAATATTTCAGAAAAGATATCAAGATTGTATTAAATAGAAATTAAATTTAAATATGAAATATATTCACTATTTATAAATATATATAAGTTATAATAAATAAAATATTACAGAATATGGATTGGGTTTCAAATGGATTTGAAATAGAAACTTGTTTAAATATATAAAACAAGAAAGTTAAATATATAAACAACGTTTATAAATTCGGTAAGAAAATTATCATGGGATAATTTGGAATTTTAAATTCAAGTAAGGATTTAAAAGTGAATTGGAAATCGTTTCGAAAAGGGAACGACATATTTTATTCTTGGATTGGAAATATAAACGAAATTGAGATAGATCCAAGAATTTAAATTTAGAATTCGATTATATCAAATTTTATAAAAAAAATTATTTATAAAGGAATTGGAGTTTAGTATAGAAGATTGAGTATAAATAAATTTATAACTGAATAATGGAATAATTGACAATTTAGGATAATCGGAAATATTAAGTTCGATTTGGTAAATTGGATAAATTTATATTTAAAATATATGAGAAGGGAATTGAAACTTATTAGTAAACAAAGTTTAAACGTTTATATTTAGATATAATTAAAATGAGCTTGTCGCAGCGCAGCAGTTCATAAATTGGCGTTTTGAACTTCAATTGAGTATATATAACTCAATTTAAGTCTGAATTCTTTGAAATAAGATCGTCAGGACCAATCTGATAATAGTTTTCTAGTGGAAGAGAAAATTATGGATTTCATCGAATAGATTTGAGTTATATCAAAATCAAATTTCCAGAAAAGCAGCGCCATAACCATATAAAACCATAACGGTTTATTTAAATAAATAAAAGGATTTTAAGTAAATAAAATCCGAATCTCCATTTAAAAAATACATACTTGAAATATAAAATAAATATGAACTCAAGTGGAGAAACTGAACTGATTTTTGAAACAAAAATCAAATTTTTAATTATTAAATAGAATCAACTAATTTGATGAATAATTAGTTAGTCGAGTTTTGATACGAAATTGGGTATTGGTTAAGTAAATTAAACTGGTGGATTCGTATTCGAAATCTAATATGAAACTTGAATTAA
This sequence comes from Allium sativum, assembly GCA_030737875.1. NCBI lineage: Eukaryota > Viridiplantae > Streptophyta > Magnoliopsida > Asparagales > Amaryllidaceae > Allium > Allium sativum. The sequence goes on along the minus strand of CM060912.1, from coordinate 990,679,663 downwards.
AAATGGAATTCGATTGGTTTATAGGTAAATTAAATTGTATATGAATGTGATATCTTCAATTAAAAAGTGAAATAGGCAAAAGAGAAAATTAGAGAATAAATTAGCGAGTTGAGTAAAAATGATTGGATTGAGTTGGAATAAATTGGGAATGGACGTATATAGGTTAAGCAGGTTTGGCATGAAGTGTATGAAGATTATAATTTGTGTGTCCGACAAAAAGATACATGTTTAAATTCAATATGAGTTTTTATGAGCCGAATCGGCAAGCCGCTTGGCTTTTTGAATTTCTAGGCCCTAGATAGGCGTGTTGAGGTTTGAGCTATTGACCGGTACAAAGGAGGTGCTGGTGAAATTTTCCGGAAACTTAAGGAGTTAGAATATTTTTAAGAAAATTTGATAATTAGAAATCTATATATCGATATATATATATATATATATATATATATATATATATAGAATTCAACAAGGAAACAAACTTAAAATAGAATATCATAAACAAAAAGGAAATATATAATTAAATTTGATAAAAATAGAAAGAGAAACGTATACACGTTTTAAAAATGAATAATTTGGTAAAAATATTACAGCACTGTTACTTGATTATGCATTTTCAAAAACTTAAATGCTTCACTAAATAGAAGTTGTCACTTTTGAAATATATGTTATGATTGTTGTCCTTCACAATTACTTTTGGTTTTGATTGTATATACCTACTCAGATGGTATAGATGTTTTCTGTTGTTTTATTAAAAATATTTGTAAAGGAAATTTCATGGGGAAAACCTTAAACTAGGAAAATTGTGTAATTTGTAAAATTTGTAAAAGTATAGGTATTATATAAAAAATGATATACCTTAATGAGTTTATTTATACTTCAGGATAAAGTGGTGCCTCATTAAAGACATTCTGGTAAACCCGATGAGAAAAATATTAGTAAAAAAGAAGCATATTGGTATATTTTAATATCTTATTTTATCAAAAGAAGTTTGATACTTCTGCATCTTGATAGCGTCTCGTTAAAATTTCCTAAAAAAATCCAATGGGAAAAATCGTAGTGAAGAAAAAAGTAAATACAATATAACATGGTTTAATATTTTATTGCATCTAAAAATGTTTGATACTTTTGAATCAAGATATTGACTTGTTAAAACCATACTAAGAAAAACCAAATGGAAAAATTTTAGTGTGAGGAAAATAATACAATATAGTATGTCATATTTCAATAATTTATTATATAGTTGAAATTTGATAGTTCTAGATGGAATGTTTGTTCAAATTTTATTAAGGAAAACCCTATGAGAAAAATTTTAGTGAAAGAAAAAATGTTTGTTTCACTTGATTTTATAAATTATCCTTCAAGTTTGAATACATGTTTTTAACTATAAATACTTCTAATCCATGTAACATAAAAGAACATTGAGAAAATTAAAACCAGAAGATTGTAATTTTATTTTCCCTTCCTTATATGCTCATCATTTATAAATAATTTTCTTTAATACAATCATTTTTTCCAAGAGTATTTCTTTTAAATATTATTTTCATTTAATGCACTTTGTATGTTACTTCTGTGGAAAACTTCTCCTTGCTTTCACTTTGGTACTTCATAGCAGTTTTTCTTGTTACAATTATACAGTCAATGAATATTAATAGTTTCATTATAGTAGTGCTTAAAAATACGAGGTAATCTACTCATTATGAATTATATCAAGATTTTCATTATAACAATACCATGTTTCAATAATCTTACTGAGTTTTTACCTACAAGGGCACGCTCACACACACACGCGCGTGCGCACACACATATATATGAATGACTATTTAGACACAAAAGTAGGCACAAATTAAGATTTCTTTTATGGAGGGGTGGACTTCAAGGGTGATCCAAGGGTGTAGATTTGTTGTGTCACCAACTATATTAAAATTTTGTATCCAAATAAACCTTCCACACACACACACACACACACACACACACACACATATATATATATATATATATATGTGTGTGTGTGTGTGTGTATACGTATAACTATAGGTCCGCATTTCATGTCTAGAGAAGATTTCATGATGGTTAGTAATGGTTTCTTCTGATTTAAGATATTTTCTTTATTTGTAAACTTAAGCGCCTTATTATATACAAGTTTATCATTGATGAATATTCTATACATGATTTATTGAAGTCCCTTTATTTATCATATTTTGCGTACCTGAACCACTTTTAGGATTATTTGATAATTATGTCATGGTTCTCTTTCAAATCACCCTTGAATGCCTATTTAAGAACACTCACCTCCTTTATTTGGCATCTTTATTGCTTACAAAAATATATTTCAAACAAACATTTCTATCATGCATTCGAATCATTTACCACTAAATTCTCAATACAATAAAAGTAAGAGAGTTGGAGAAGATTGAAAGGCCAAGCTTTGACTTTTGTTAAGAAATTGCTTTCATTTCTTGCATCCATCCAAACATGAATTTGAGCAGTGAGAAAGAAAGATTTTTTATCTTTCGTGTTCCTTCAGATATGATCTATACATTTTGATTTTTTTTAGAATTTATACCTATATTGGAGCAAGCTTACTACAAATATTATTGATAATTTATCCAAGCTACTTAATATTTTGCATCATTTATATGTTGATACATATTTAATCTTAATTATTAAAATGAAATCCCTTTAATTCTCCCGCTCATCATTAACTAACATTGGCACACTAAATAATGATTCTTTTGGATTCTCATTTTGATCCATTATCACATTGCTAGCAAATACATTATAAATATATATCAATTGTAAGTGGATAATATTTCTCCTAGTTGATAAGATGCATTCATGTAATATTACTGATTTTTTTTTTTGATTTAGCAACTTGGAGGACTTTACTTGTTATATAGTACATATATAACTTCAGGTTGTTCAACATTTATGTTAACTCGAAAATTGGTTCTTTTAAGTTAAACACTCGAATAAATTCCTTCATATATAACTTCTCAATTCAAAATTACAGAAATGACATGAAAGTAAAGAGACATAATAAATTATAGTGGTTTGGAAATGTGTCGATGTCCACTTCTAGTAATCTGAAGATTTTACTGCTTAATTACAAGTCACAATTGTTTATATAGTAATAAATTTGAAGAGGGGGAAGAATATTTCGTTTTCTGATGAACATCAGTGTCTAGAGATGAGCAGATATCTCAAATGTCCAAAATACAACTATTTGTAGAACTTCCTGAATTCAGTTAGACCTTGCCACATGGAGCCATCTCCGAAGATGTAGGTGTAATGGGCTGGACCATGATGGAGTAGGGGAGTAGTGGGACACAACACGACGACGTGCTCACATCCGGTTCGACATAATCGGACTAGCTGGTTCAACATAGTCGAACTGGGACTGTTCGACATAGTCAAGTCGAATTGGCCGATTTGGGAAGACTTTCTCCCTCTAATTTCTTCTTTCAAACTCTTTCCTAGTAGTACATGGTGGGACCCGCATTGATCCGAGATGGCCGAACTGGGTTTCATGCTGATTCGAAACAAAATGCTAAAGTGGGGATGACCGACCCGACCTATTCGAACTGAAATCCAAACATTCCAAACCTATGTCTTCGAGAGTTTTGTCACATCAACAAAGTATATTCGAGTTTGAAAAGCATTACTTGTAACAACCCAAAATTTTGATAAAGCAATTAAAATAAAAGATTAATGAAATAAATGTTAATTAGAAAATATTGAGAAATGGGCAACAAGGATTCCGCAATTGAGCCTTTTACGAACTTCTGGCTAAGATAAACATTTGGTTTGCTGAAATTGGACATAAAACGAAGAAGATATGAAAGAAGCTTGAAATTTAAATTTGAATTCCTAAACAAACATTGAATTAATTAGAAATTAATTATGCGCAAATCACAATCAACTATGCAACCTAACCCTTAACTGGGTCGACCCAGATCCCAAGTGGGTCGACCCGAGGGTCGACCTACCTGGGAAACGTGTGCAACCTGGTGCATAGTTCCCGGATTGATTTGGCTAGCCTGGTGCGTTTTCTGGAAGCTTCTTTAATTTGATGGCCTATGTTTTTAACCTAAAATCCAGCGGTCCTAAATCCCTAGCTCTACTATAAATATAGCTCCAAAACTAACCTATTTTCCTTACTCCATTTCCTCCATTCTCTGCTTCTACCTTAAAACAACCTTCTCAAATATTTTTGATGGAGTACCGAGGCTTGGGTTTGCACATATTTTGGTAAATATCATAGATAGTGATTTCCTATTGGTGCTTAATTATATATGCTTAAAATAGTGAGTACTTTCAGTAATTACAGGATTCAGTATAAATTGGGGCTTTATTTTGGCAGTATAATATTTGTTGATTTCTTCAGATTTTTTTTTTGTCAATAATCTATGTAAATCTGGTTACTGCTTCTATCCTTTCTTCTGTCTATTTTCATTAATCTATCCTATTACTATAATTTTATTCAGTTCATCTTTGTCCCTTTTCTTCGTATATAATTTTATTTTAGTTCAGTTTCAGCCTTATTTTATTTCAGAGTTCTTACTTATATGAGCTTAGGCCATCCGAGAGCCTAGGCCATTGTCCTTTTTATTTTTACGTTGATTTTCGGGCTTCAAAAGCTTAAACCATTGTTCCTTTTTCTTTATGCATAGTTTGGGTTAAATATATGAATTTGAAGCGCATTTGAAAATAAATAAATAAGAATTATGTATAAAAAGGAAATTGGGCATATTGAAATTGTACAACAAAGGATAACAAAACTGTAACTTTGGCAAACTGAACAAACGACATTTGGATAGACGTTAAATGGCAAGGGTTGGGTTATACAATGAAACTAAACAAAAGTGATGTTTGTAGGCAACCTATAAATTAAAGTTTATATTTAACCTATGATACGACAAAAAGTTACATGAAAATAGGATTATTAATAAACTTAAGATTTGAATTAAGTTCAAAATAAAGAAATAAATAAGCATGAGTAGTGGTCCGCTCCTGCTGCATAAGCTGATTAAGGAAAATAAGTGGCCTATTAGGAAAATGCGTAATAGGAGTTTGTTTCGGCGGCTGATTAGGGAAAATAAGGGGCTCATAGTTTTGGTCCGTTCTAGTAGTCTGGGTAAACAAATTATGGAAAATAAGATGCCAATTAAAATAATCAATTCATAGTGACCTAGGCATTTGCTGACAATTCTGCGGGGGTCTGGGGTTGTTAGGCAGTCAACAATAATTCTGTTTTGGATTTGGCGCTTGTAAATTAAATTGGGGACTAAGTCTAGGGTTGACTTATGTCAATTTGCATTTTTGGTTGGGACCTTATCAGTCAGTATTCCTTTTTATCACACTATATCGAGGTCTCACGAGGAGGCGTAGGCACATTTATATTGTACTGAGTAGTTAAAGGTCCAAACGAGGTGGGTACAGATGCGTTCCAACGGGGAGGTGAGTGTGCATCGCGCCGATTAGGGAAGATAAGATGTTGTGACACTAGTGATTTACTCTATCTCCTTAGAGCTGATGGATCGGGGTTGATACTACGGGACTATTGTCGGCATAGGTTATCACAATTGTGATTTAGGAGTCGATCGATGAGTAGAATTAGGTTATATCTTAATTTATGAGTTGTAGCAAATGGTGCAAAAATCGAATGATTTGACAATCAAATATATTCGTGGAAGTAAATTATTGTTCTTATTTACGTTGTTGAGCTTCAAATTATTATCCTATCTAGATTTCCTTTTTTATCACTCATGCTAGTAATTATTGAACTCATCAGGCTTTATGTTTGACTAGTTTCCTTTTTCCCCCAGGTTCTCAGGGTGAAGGATCTAGTGCTTGAGAGAGCTTTGGCCCAACTCAGCTTATTGGAGATTCTCATTTGTCTTGTTCTCTGTCTTTACATGTATTATGTTCTACTTATTTCTGTATATGGCATTGAGGGAGACTTTTATTATGATGTTCTGATTACGTAGTTTTTATGAACAATTGTGGTTTTTATGGCTTATGATGTAACGACACTTTTTATTCTACTATAAGTGAATTTTAAGTTCTGCCATGTTTTTATTATGTTGTCTCGTGAATTTTAGTCTATGTGATGTTATTTTATACCTAAACGATTCATAATTCTTAATGGAATCTTATATGGGTAAGAATTGTGGGGTGTTATATTTGGTATTAGAGCCTAAGGTTACAAGATTAGTAAAAAAAGTGTTTTTGAAAGAAAAAGCCTGTTAAAGAACAGTATTTCAAAAATAAAAAAGGGCTTATACACACACTAGGCACTAATTAGTGGTCAGCAAGTAGGACACTAACATAATTGAAAATGGTTGTGTGTGCACTTTTAATTTATGGATGAAAATTGGGTGATTATCTTATGGATGTAGCATTCTAATGGTGGTTGTAGCAAGCATATAGAATTTTATGTACCATTAGGATTTCTTGCATACATTTTGGAACATGGCACTAACATAAATTGCATAAAAGGTAGTCAATTGAATTAGTTGACCGCCTAATTTCTTGCATTAGGTAGGGACTTATACACTATAATATTTCATATGTTCATAAAAAAGCATTAGAATTCCTAAAGACAATGGATGCCTTTGATGGGCAGATGAGTGGATGGATGTAAATGATGGCGTGATATTATTTATGACATTCTTCTAGTCTCGGAGATTTCGAGTATGAAATCCTTTTGAGGAGGGGAGACTGTAACAAACCAAAATTTTAATAAGCAATTTAAACAAAAAATTAATAAAATAAACAATAATCAGAAGAAGAAAAATTGGGAAAAGGGCAACATGGATTGCACCACTGAGCTCGTTACGAAATTCTGGCTTAGATATTTGGATTGTTGAAATCGGACTTAAAATGAAGAAGATATGAAAGTAAGAAGTTTGAAATTCAAATTTGAATTCCTGAATAAACATTGAATTAATTATAAATTAATTAAGCGCAAATCACGATCAGCTGGGGCCTCCCAACTCTTAGTTGGGTCGACCTAGGATCGACCTAGACCCTAAGTGGGTCGACCCAGGGGTCAACCCATGAAACGACCCAAACTCGCCCTTACGGGAAATCCCGGATTGAGTTGAGAACACGACAAATCAGAATGCAAATAGAATAACATTTCATTTCTTATTACAACAATTACATCAGAGTACAAGATATAACAGAGTATGAATAAATAATATACATCAGAAAAATATCAGAGGTTAAAATAGATTACATAGCAACGGAGAAATAATACATAACACAATTGAAAGAGATACACGGATGCAAGCTTTTTGAATATAGCTCTAGCTGTAAATCCAGGATCCTAGGAAAATAATATCTGCAAAACCAAAACAACTACCTGCACGTGTGGAAAATATGGGCACCCAGAGTTTAGGTTAAAACAATAAACTCCAGGTCAGTCATGAGACTGGTGTGAGAACTAAAAGAGTTATTTAAACTTTACTTTAAAATAGAGTAAATCAACGGTCCACGCTGTATAACACGGAATGGGTTTCGTCCCAAGAATACCAGTGCATAAAACAAACACTGCAATGCTTTATGGAAAAATGAAGCTATTATAATACTTAGGTTCCATCACACAATGCAACGCAAGCCGGAGGATAGAGTTTTACCTTATAATAGCCATACATGCTTGGTACATCTTAAAACAAATCATTTTAATATTACTATAAGTGTACAGTGTCAAAATCAACTTCAAATATAAATGTATCAATCATAGACGGCATAGTACCCCATCCTACTATGTCGCCATACTAGTTCTGCAATTAAAACTGAAATGTCACGTATTGGAAATTGGATTCCATCTATGAGTTGAGGCAAGGGATGTACTCCTCGCCGGCTTCGAGACACTCTAGCAAATGCCTCAGGGTTCCCCGCAGTGAACCCTTGGATCCTCCAAGACCGGTCCATGCTTACGTTAGTGGATTAGTATTCCTGAACACACGTTTCTCGGTCCTATCGGACCTATCCATCGGCTCCGTAGTAACCGATATATCTGAGGCGCTTCGCTATCCATAATCCATATAGGTAAAAATATAATAAATGTCTGGGCTCCATACCATTACACCACCCATAGCTAGAATGAAACGTCATGCACTCCTTGGGTCCCTTATCCCGTTTTAGACTCATACCGAGGTGTGAGGCTCGCGAATTAATGCTATACACAAAGCTATGATATTTAAAGCTGTGCTTTGATCATCAACCACAAGACTCTTCTTTTCAACAAAAGCCTTGATCATTTGCATCTCAGCATGCCACACTGACAATTCACGCCATGCGACTGATGTCTATCTATATATAACCTCTAAGCTCGTACGTCTCGGAGAAGGGTGTTAAGCAAGAGAATAAATTCTCTGCCACCAAACAGATATATATTTAATAGAAATCAATCAACATAGAATAAAATCTAGTGTCAGACACACATCCATTTACAAGTCCGTTCTGGGTCAGAACGAAACCGAAGGCACCTTATTCCTTGTCCCATATGTCCAATACAGGAGAGAGGTCCTTGCATATCCGGTCGATCTCCAAGTACGTCTGGACAATCACCACTTATTACCTAGTTTTGGGTGTACAGCTCAATCAAGACATCAGTAGTTATCCAAACGATGTGAAGAACTCTGGTCTTCAACCACCGTCTTCATCGTCGATTTATCGTCGAATCAATTATTCAGAATGGGTATAATCCCGGCCTTTCCGAATAATTCATGTTTCTTATAATCGAGTGCTATACAAACACAACATACGACTCATTCCAATCTAGAGTATTCTTTTACTCAAATATTCTTTTCACAATTTTAGACCAAATTAAGGGTTTTCCAAACTAGTCGGGATTAGCGAACCTTACCGAAGTAATCATTTATTTTACTTCCCAATCCCAACCTATTCTTCCCATGGAGAAAAACTGGTAATACTCCATATCTAACCCCATGGTGTTATCGGAAAATTTAATTACCATTTCACGTTCAAATATAATTAAAGAATTAACTATCGCTTAGAGTAAAACTGGTGATACTCCATTCTCGATCATTTCCCAAATTTGATAATTTAGATTATCACCTTTACATTTTAATTTAATTAAAGATTCATTAAAACTCCACTTAGTTTTAATCTTCCAACAATCATTATTAATGATTATTTAACTTTGGGAAATCAAACACGCCGCATCGACAATCTACACTGTACCATTGATTTCTGCCGATATATAACCTCTAAGCTCGTATGTCTCAGAGAAGAGTGTTAAGCAAGAGAATAAATTATCCGCCACCAAACAGATATATATTTAGCAGAGATCAACAATACGGTTCGAAATACAATGTTAGAGATGTAATCTTGTCTTTAACTGGGTTAAAGAACCAATGTCATTTAAAACACGGTTCACGATAAACCCAAAACCACATTCCATTAATTATGGAATCTTCACGGGAAACAAATCAGTATATAATCGATATCAATTTCCGTATCTGACTAATAATCTAAATGGAGTAATGCCAAATCCTTTTAAACTCCATATATATTAATAGTCTTCCTCCATAGAAGTTCACTTCGATTATTACCAAATCGAATTCCATTCAATTCTAATTTAATATTTTAAATTGGAAAACTTTAATTTGGAAAATCCCATTAATCTTAATTAAAAGATTTATATATTCCAAATCACATTTCACTGTTAACCGGGTTAAAGAACGAATGTCGTTAAAAATACAGTTCACAATAAACCCAATTCACATTCCATTTTATTCCAGTTACTAAATATAATTGGAAACTCTAATAATCTTAATTAAAAGATTTATTCTTTTCACACGGGGTTTAAGAACAGTGTTACTGAAGACACCACTCACGACAAACCCAAAATCCAATTCGATATTAAATATAATGCTCTAAATAGAAATTATATTGGCTTATATTCAATATCAAATTCTGAAACCAACACATATCGTGTAGGGAATAACGATATATATCTATCTTCCAAATTCCTCCACAATATGCGTATAGCCACGAAATCCAATATCGAAATATCCCGAAGATGATTTCTATTCAAATCCATTCCAATTAATATATTGGAAATTTCTGGTTTAGTTAAAACCCTTTATAAATCCAATTTATTTATTTAAAAAGTATTGGATTATCTTTCTAGTTAATAACTAGTTCAATTTGGTAAAAATATATTTTTATCTTTACAAACATGGAATTTTCATCCAAATTCTTTCCAAGTCATTTATTATGATTTTACACAAATTATTAATATTTTTAATAATTTTATCAAGGCCTATACAGTTGGTTTCCAATAACGGCCACTGAACTGCATCCATAGCGACCTTTTCCAGATTTGATTTGGGCATAATTCCAAATCCAACCATTCAAATTTAAATCTCTTATATTCATTGGAAAGCTCTTTTCGATACGAACCAAACGGTTCTGGTTTAGGAGAATCCGACGATCTAATCTCCCGCAATGTCAACTCGAAGTCAATGGTCAAAATTCGCGAACGTTCGCGGTGCGGCGCGTTCTATTTAGGCCATTAAATATATATAATATATATTATATATATTTCGTCGATTTCCATTTAAAACGTATTTTATAAATCATTTATAAATTCGTTTTAAAACGATTCCCACTTTCATTTCAATTTTAAATCAAAATTGAATGCTCCTTATCGTTATAATATTTAAATGATAATATTTTCAAAATATTATATTTTGAAATAATTTCCTTTTCGATATTCGTTATAAAATGAATAAAATCGATATAAATATCGTTCGCATCAAAATGGCGCATAATTAATCAACACGGCTTCACATATTTCAATATTTTCGTGTCCATCCAAAATCGGACCTCAAATTCACATTTTAATCCTTTATGAAATATTATTTTAAAATATTCGTTATTTTAAAATGTTTATTCTTTTAAAATATTCGTTATTTTCTAAATTGGAATCAAACACAATCAATTACCATATAATTTATTTATATGGATTTCATACAACACATGTACACAACAATAATGATACACAATCAACCATTATCCAGAGTGCATTACATAACTGCATAAACATTAAATATAAATAATTAACGCTTACAATAGTCTTTCAATCAATCGATTGACATACAACTAAACCATTGGGATTAGTGTATGTTAAATATTATCCCAATACCCGTATGGGGTTTCAACCAACAAATACTGAATATTATTTGTGCAGTTGGGCGATGTGTAAAATTGAAACGACCCGAACTTCCCCGGTAAGGAAAGCACGGATTGCTTTGAGAACACGACAAATCAGAACACAGACAAGAACATTTCATTGTTAGTTACAACAATTCCATCAGAATACACGAATAAACAGAGTATGAATCAATATTACACAGAAAATATCAGAGATTTAAATTACATTTAAATACATCGCAGCCGAAAATAATACAAAACACAACTAGAAGTAATACACGGATACAGAGCTTTCCGAGTATCGTTCCAGCTATAAATCAGGATCCTGTGAATATAAATCTGTAAAACCAAAACCACTAGCTGCCCGTATCAAAAAATTAGGGCACCCAGAGTTTAGGTTAAAATAATAAACTCCAGGCCAGTCATGTGACTGGTGTGAGAACTAAAACAGTTATTAATCTTTATTTTAAAGTTAGGTAAATCAAGGGACCACGCCGTATAACACGGGACGAGTTTCCTCCCAAGAATACCAGTGCATAAAACAACAGCGCGATGCTAAATGAAGAACAATGAAGCTGTTATAAGACCCAGGTCCCATCACACAATGCAACGCAAGCCTGAGGATAGGGTTTTTACCTTATAATAGCCAAAGAATGCTTGATACTCTAAATTTCATGTTTTAATTCTTAATCAGACTCCAACCGTAAATTAGTAAGAGAACGATTCCCTAATTATTAACCTCGAAGGCCGAAACCAATATCATACCAATACCCAGGAAACCACCCATCTTAGCTCATTTCCAGTTAGTTTCTGATTTTATATACAATCATAAATATCAATCATATGCGGCATGAGCGCCCCATCCCACTATGTCACCATATGTAGGACTACAATCAAAACCGCAAAGTCACGTACTGGAAGTTGGATTTCCATCTGTGAACCGAGGCAAAAGATAGTCCTCTATCGATTCGAGACAATCTAGCCCATGTCTCAGGACCCAGACACAGGTGAGCCCTTGGATCGTCAGGGTCGGTCCACCAATGTGGATTAAAATGCCTGAACACTGCGTTTCCCTGCTCTTTGGGGCGTAAATGAGCCAACGAATGACTCCATCGGCTTCACATAGTCACCGATATATCTGAGGCGCCTCGCAACAGCAACAACCACATAAGTCAAACTCGTCAGGGCGTGTAAAACCACTGACGCCACTTCTATCTAGAAGGAAACGCATGCCCTCCCTGAAGTCCTCTCCCGTTTCTGGTTCACAACCGGGGAATTAGGCTCGCGAATTAACGCTACACAAAGCTGTGCTACACAGGCTGTGCTTTGATCATCAACCACAAGACTCTGCTTTTCAACAGAAGCCTTGATCATTTGCATCTTAGCATGCCACACAGGCAAACCACTCCATGCAACCGATATCTATCAATCACACAGAATGATATCCAATGTCAGACACACAGTCCATTTACAAGTCCGTTCTGGTTCTGAACGAAACCGGAGGCACCTAGTTCCCCGCACATCCATCGATCTCCAAGTACGTCTGGACGATCACCAACTGATTCCCTCCTCTTGGGTGTACGACCCAATCAAGATCATCAGTAATTATCCAAACAACGTGAAGACCTCTGGTCTTCAACCATCGTCTTCATCTTCGACTAATCGTCGAATCAGTTATTCAGGATGGGATAAACCTGGTCTTTCTGAATAACTCGCGTATATAATAAACTAGTGTTACACAAACACAACATACGCCTCATTCCAACTCATTAGTCACTAACCGTAAATTAGTAAGAGAACAATTCCCCAAATATTAACCCCGAAGGCCGAAACCAACATCAGATCAATATCTAGGAAACCATTCATCTTAGCCAACCTACAGTTAGTTTCTAAATTTCACATTCTTAGGGAAATGTTCCCATTAATTTTATCAAAGATAAATTCTTTTAAATTTATTCTTTAATCCTCCTTTGAATATCACTTCAAACTAGTCGGGATTAGCAAACCACACCGAAGTAATTATTTATTTTATTTTGCAATCCCAACCTATTTATTCCATGAAGTAAAACTGGTCATACTTCATATCTAACACCACGGTGTTATCGGTAAATTCAATTACCATTTCACATTCAAATCTAATTAAAGATTTAACTACCGTCTGGAGTAAAACCGGTGATACTCCATTCTCGATCTTTTCAATCTAATTAAAGATTCATTAAAACTCCACTTAGTTTTAATCTTTGACTGGGTTAAAGAATCAGTGTCATTTAAAACACAGTTCACGATAAACCCCAAAATCACATCACATTACAATCAGTCCCTAACCGTAAATTAGCAAGTGAGCAAATCCCTAAGTATTTACCCCGAAGGCCGAAACCAACATCAGATCAATACCCCAGAAACCATTCAACTTAACTAATCTCCAGTTAGTTTCTGATTTTCTTAACTCCTTTGGGTCTAAGAACAGTAGTATTATTGAAGATACCGTTCACGACAACCCAAAATCACATTCCATTAATTATCGGGTTAAAGAACAAGTGTTATTTAAAACACTGTTCACGATATACCCAAAAATCAATACCAATTCAATTCCAATTAAATATTATTTAATTGGTACACTTCATTAAATCTAAATAAAAAGATTTAATATTTTTCTCAACTGGGTCTAAGGACAGTGTTAATGAAGACACCATTCACGACAAATCAAATCACATTTGATATTAAATACAAGGCTCTGAATAGAAAATATATTGGCTTACATTCAATATCAAAATCTACGACCAACAAATATCGTACTGGAAATAACGATATAAATATATCTTTCAAATTCCCATAACAATATCTGTTTCATCACGAAATCCAACACCGAAATATTCCTAAGACAATTTGGATTCAAATCCATTCCAATTCAATTATTGGAAATTCTGGTTACCTTTGAAACCATTTCAAATCCACTTTATTTATTTAAAAAATAAATAGAATTATAATTCTAGTTCAAAACTAGTTCATTTCGATAAAAATCTATTTTTATCTTTTCAAATATGGAGTTTTTCATCCCAATTCTTCACAAATCATTTCTTATGATTTTACACAAATTATTACTATTTTTAATAATTTTATCAAGGCCTGTACAGTCGATTTCCATCAACGGCCATCGAACTGCACTTACAGCGACCTTTTCCAAATTCGATTTGGACATAATTCCAAATCCAACAGTTAGATTTCAAATCTCTAATATTCGTTAGAAAGCTCTTTTCGATACGAACCCAACGGTTCTGGTTTTGGGAGAATCCGACGGTCAGATCTCCCGTAATATCCACTCGAAGTCAATGGTCGACATTCGTGAACTGCCGCGGCGCGACGCGTTCTATTCAGGCCATTATATATATAATATATATATTATATATATTTCGTCGATTTCCTTTTAAAATGCATTTTATAAATCGTTTTAAATTCGTTTTCAAAACGATTTCAACTTCCATCTCAAATTCAAATCAAAATTGAATATTCCCAATATAAATTCGTTTAAATTCATTTCAACTCGATTTCAATTCAAATCCATTTCAGTTCAAATCAATTTCAATTCAAATCGATTTCAATTCAATTTCAATACGTTTTAAATTCAATTCAAAACGATTTCAATTCTATTTCAATCTAATTTGAATTTCAATTCTTTTCAATTTAATTCGAATTTCAATTTAGTTCGAATTTCAATTTAGTTCGAATTTCAATTCATTACAAAATATCAGATTTTGAAATCACTTTCGATATTCATTATAAAATGAATAAAATCGATATAAATATCGTTCACGTCAAAATGGCGTCAATCTAATCAACACGGCTTTTATTCAATACATGAAATTATTTTATTTCAACACATGAATTTATTTTTTAAATTGGAATGAGGCCCAATCAATTACCATATAATGTTAATTATATGGATTTTATACAACACATGTATATAATAGCAACGGTAAATAATCAACCATCATCCAGAGTGCACCACACAACTGCATAAGCATTAAATATAAATAATTAACGCTTACACAGTCTGTCAATCCATCGATTGACATACAACTAAACAATCGGGATTAGTGTACGTCAAATCTCATCCCAATACCCGTGTGGGTTTCAAATTAACAAACACAGATTTTTATTTGTGCAGTTGAGCGATGTGTAAAATTTATCGTCCCAATCAATATCAGTAAAATCAGTGTATATAAACAAATCGTCCGATTTGTTTATAAATATTTATTTTATATACACGTTAAAAATTATATTTTTAACCATAAAATATTTTCCACTATAAAATATTTTATTTCATTGCACATCACACAATCAAATTTCACAACATAGCAACCAAACAAACAAATCATCCATGGTCCGTGGACGACGGGTGTCGGGTGCTACTAAACACCGTCTGCATCCTAGTATATATTTTAACTAGAAAATTAAATTAAAGGTGAGAAGTTCTCACCAAGAGGTTCCACTCCACCATTCTGAATTTCTGAACAGTCTGGATTTGCTCAAAAATTCCAACGCAATCTTCTCTACGTTGTTCATAGTAAAAATCACATTTTTAATATGATGTCTATATATAAAAAATCATATTTTTTAAAACTGTTCTATATGGTTTAAAAATCATAGATTTTATTTCACTGTTCTACATGGTTTAAAAATCATATATTTTATTTCACTGTTCTACATGGTTTAAAAATCATATATTTTATTTCACTATTCTACATGGTTTAAAAATCATATATTTTTAGTTTCTGCTATTTTATATTTTCAAAATCAAGTTCTATTTTATATTTTCTAACAAATTATATGTATATTTTTCTAAACCAAATATATGTATAATTTCTATACAAAGTAATGTACATATTTTCTATAAAGCTTTTGATAAATTAAAACTGGTTTTTTTTCCTTCCAATCTATGTTAATTTATTTTTAAAAACTGTTTTTAATCTATGTTTTTACCTTAAAGTAGTTAAACAAAAATAAATAAATTAAATAAAAGAAATAAAAACTCACGGTATTCATCTCCTTGGTTTACTGGTCTGTTCCCTTTCTGGAACGAAACATGCTTGAGCTCTCACCCTTCGATTGCCAAGCGTCGCCATTAGCAATGATCGGAGGTCCATCCAGTCGCACCCTGTCGAAGCCAGTCACCACCTCAGTCGCCGCCGTGAAGGGCGTTAGACTCGAACGCATCGATGCTTCGGGATTCGTGCTTGAACGACGAAGGGAGGGTCGACGTCACGAAGGAGGGCGGTAGGCGAAGCGGAAGGAGGCAGGACGGTGGTGGGGCTGCGGTCGTCGGCCACCATTCTTTTCGTCGATGGTGAAAATTGATTTTCTAGAAAAATTGAAAAGGGGGAAAACTGATTGGGGGACTAACGTTGGAAAAATATATATTATTTATAATTATTTTATTCCCAAAAAGTTGACTTTTAATCTCGAACTCCAAACGAGACCCAACGACTGTCGCCTTTAGCCAAATACCTCCATTCCGAACACAACGGGATATGCTTCATAACCCGATTCGGCTGTTACGATATATTTCCATCAAAATTAAAATATAAATCTATATATATTCGATTTGAACGTACATTTCAATTTACCGGTGCCACATATGGACTCTAAAAATTCCAAAAAAATATTTTCTAGCTTCGTTTTGACGATACGGTCCTAACAAAACTAGTTTCATCAAATTCTGAGAACGTTTGAAAAATGGTCATTTTCTGGTTGATCGAAATTGACTTAAACTGTCAAAACACGTTTAACTTCGCCACGCTCACATAATGATTCAAAAAATTATGAATTTTCAAACCTAGCAATAATTTGACATCCCGGATCCAACAAAAGTGGATTCGTCGAAAACCGAGGTCGTTTGCAAAACGGCTATTTTCAAGGCCTTATATATATTAAAAAATATATAAATTCCACAGTGACTTTTCCGAATTTTAAACTGGACGTAACTCTCAATTTTTAAAAAGAAATCTCAGTTTCTTACATCCGTTGGATAGATATCATCAAACAGATTCACATATTTCTTGTTTCGTTCAATTCTGACTTATATTGAATTCTGTATATCCATTTGAAATTCGAAATCGAATTTTCGAACTGCAGCGCCATTTCAGGCTCATTATATAATTAAAATAAAATTATTCGTTTTAACTTCATCGAAAATAAATTTTCCGTCATTATTATTTAAAATAATTCATTTTAAATAATGAAAATCCATTAAAATAACCAAAATAAAAATTTTAAATTGGCTCAGATTTCCGGGTTATTACAATCTCCCCCACTTAAAATTTTCGTCCCCGAAAAGGAACGAAGCCGAAAGTTGTCTAACTAATCAATTCAACTTTCATTATTTTCGTTACGGCTTAAGTTCTTCAACTTTTCAGTTTCTAAGAACTTTTCAAATTTTTCAAAAATTTGGCAACACCCTAAATTTCCGAAAAATTTCGCCATAACCTCCCCTGCACCGGGGACTTGGGGATATTTCATATAGCCTCCCATGGCCTTCTTCAATCCAAAAGAAAAATAAAATGCAAGCAGCTAGCCAATCGGCTCACAAAATCATCCTCACCCAAACAAAATAGTAAATTATGGTAAACATGTACCTATTTGTCGGGCAAACAATTTTATTCCTCTTCTCTAGCCTCCTTGCTATGACCTGTTCAATGTAAGTATATGTACATGCATGCAAATGCGAAATTTTTTCAATACAATTCACTATTTGATCAATTTGGCTAAAGGTTCAACATTTAATTAATCAAACAATAATCAAACAACACAATCAGCAATCAATTAGTTGGTTATCATTTTAAATTCATAACTTTGATACATAGTCAAAATCACATTTTTGATGCCAAATCACAACAATAGGCCCTATCTAATTTTGGTTCTCACAGCAGTCTAATGGAATATATATATATATCATACTTTCGAAACTCGAATACCAATTCTGATGATGTTTGAACTATAGTGATCATCAGAACCATCTCCGGGCGACTAAATTGTGATTCTATAACTATCCAGTATATTTGGGACTTCGTATACACGCTAGCTAGGCGTATATGCAAAATCTTCATATATTAGATTGTCCAAATCAATTTAAAATAAATTATTCAAATACGTATAATACGATTTAAATTTCAAAACAAAAATTATTTTTCTTTTTTTTTTTTCTTTTTTTTTTTTCAAAAATATACTCTTCACACTAGTTCTAGGATACTACTGATCCTATCTCTAACGAGCCATTCCCATTGGATATTACTAATCCAATTTCTGATGAATTCTTTCGTATGGTTCTAATGTGTCTTGTTATCGAGCTTTGTAAACCAAAGATCTGATACCAAAATGAAACAACCGACGAAATCCGGTAGGCTTTGCAACCATCCCTTCATCCCCCAAGCAGCAGGTAATACCCACCGTGGCTCTCACTGATCCCCCAGTTCCTTGTTTTACGGCGACCCTCTCGAGCCTCCCGGCCACTACCTAACCAACCCTCAACAGGGACATGTAGGGGTAAGAGTCTCCCGTTCGCCACCAAACCGCGAAGCGAGAACCCCCTATCATGCGTACCCAGCCTACTCAGGACCGGCAACAAGAACTGGTGATACTCAATTCTTGATCTTTTCAATCAAACTAAAGATTCATTAAAACTCCACTTAGTTTTAATCTTTGACTGGGTAAAAGAATCAGTGTCATTTAAAACACGGTTCACGATAAACCCCAAAATCACATCACATTTCAATCAATCCCTAACCGTAAATTAGCAAGTGAGCAATTCCCTAAGTACTAACCCCGAAGGCCGAAACCAACATCAGATCAATACCCCAGAAACCATTCAACTTAACTAATCTCCAGTTAGTTTCTGATTTTCTTAACTCCTTTGGGCCTAAGAACAGTATTATTGAAGATACCGTTCACGACAACCCAAAATCACATTCCATTAATTATCGGGTTAAAGAACAAGTGTTATTTAAAACACTGTTCACGATAAACCCAAAAATCAATACCAATTCAACTCCAATTAAATATTATTTAATTGGAACACTTCATTAATTCTAAATAAAAAGATTTAATATTTTTCTCAACTGGGTTTAAGGATAGTGTTAATGAAGACACCATTCACGACAAACCCAAATCACATTTGATATTAAATACAAGGCTCTGAATAGAATATATATCGGCTTACATTCAATATCAAATTCTACGACCAACAAATATCGTATTGGAAATAACGATATAAATATATCTTTCAAATTCCCATAACAATATCTGTTTCATCACGAAATCCAACACCGAAATATTCCAAAGACAATTTCGATTCAAATCCATTCCAATTCAATTATTGGAAATTCTAATTACCTTTCAAACCATTTCAAATCCACTTTATTTATTTTAAAAATAAATAGAATTATAATTCTAGTTCAAAACTAGTTCATTTCGATAAAAATCTATTTTTATCTTTTCAAATATGGAGTTTTTCATCCCAATTCTTCACCAATCATTTCTTTTGATTTTACACAAATTATTACTATTTTTAATAATTTTATCAAGGCCTGTACAGTCGATTTCCATCAACGGCCATCGAACTGCACTTACAGCGACCTTTTCGAAATTTGATTTGGACATAATTCCAAATCCAACCGTTAGATTTCAAATCTCTAGTATTCGTTAGAAAGCTCTTTTCGATACGAACCCAACGGTTCCGGTTTTAGGAGAATCTGACAGTCGGATCTCCCGTAATATCCATTCGAAGTCAATGGTCGAAATTCGCGAATTGCCGCGGCGCGGCGCGTTCTATTCAGGCTATTATATATATATATATATAATATATATTATATATATTTCATCGATTTCCTTCTAAAACGTATTTTATAAATCGTTTTAAATTCGTTTTCAAAATGATTTCAACTTCCATCTCAAATTCAAATCAATATTGAATCTTCCCAATATAAATTCGTTTCAAATTCATTTCAACTCGATTTCAATTCAAATCCATTTCAGTCAAATCGGTTTCAAATCAAATCGATTTCAGTTCGATTTCAACACGTTTTAAATTCAATTCAAAACGATTTCAATTCTATTTCAATCTGATTCGAATTTCAATTCTTTTCAATTTAATTCGAATTTCAATTTAGTTCGAATTTCAATTCATTTCAAAATATCAGATTTTGAAATCACTTTCGATATTCATTATAAAATGAATAAAATCGTTATAAATATCGTTCACGTCAAAATGGCGTTAATCTAATCAACACGACTTTTATTCAATACATGAAATTATTTTATTTCAACACATGAAATTATTTTATTTCAACACATGAATTTATTTTCTAAATTGGAATGAGGCCCAATCAATTACCATATAATGTTAATTATATGGATTTTATACAACACATGTATATAATAGCAACGGTAAATAATCAACCATCATCCAGAGTGCACCACACAACTGCATAAGCATTAAATATAAATAATTAACGCTTACACAGTCTGTCAATCCATCGATTGACATACAACTAAACAATCGGGATTAGTGTACGTCAAATCTCATCCCAATACCCGTGTGGGGTTTCAAATCAACAAACACAGATTTTTATTTGTGCAGTTGGGCGATGTGTAAAATTTATCGTCCCAATCAATATCAGTAAAATCAGTGTATATAAACAAATCGTCCGATTTGTTTATAAATATTTATTTTATATACACGTTAAAAATTATATTTTTAACCATAAAATAATTTCCACTATAAAATATTTTATTTCATTCCACATCGCACAATCAAATTTCACAACATAGCAACCAAACAAACAAGTCGTCCATGGTCTGTGGACGGCGGGTGTCAGGTGCTACTAAACACCGTCTGCATCCTAGTATATATTTTAACTAGAAAGTTAAATTAAAGGTGGGAAGTTCTCACCGAGAGGTTCCACTCCACCATTCTGCATTTCTGAACAGTCTGTATTTGCTCAAAAATTCCAACGCAATCTTCTCTACGTTGTTCATAGTAAAAATCACATTTTTAATATGATGTCTATATATAAAAATCATATTTTGAAAACTGTTCTATATGGTTTAAAAATCATATATTTTATTTCACTGTTCTACATCGTTTAAAAATCATATATTTTATTTCACTATTCCACATGGCATAAAAATCATATATTTTATTTCACTGTTCTACATGGTTTAAAAATCATATATTTTTAGTTTTCGCTATTTTATATTTTCAAAATCAAGTTTTATTTTATATTTTCTAACAAAGTATATGTATATTTTTCTAAACCAAATATATGTATAATTTCTATACAAAGTAATGTACATATTTTCTATAAAGCTTTTGATAAATTAAAACTGTTTTTTTTTTCTTCCAATCTATGTTTATTTATTTTTAAAACTGTTTTTAATCTATGTTTTTACCTTAAAGTATTTAAAAATAAATAAATAAATAAATTAAATAAAAGAAATAAAAACTCACGGTATTCATCTCCTTGGTTTACAGGTCTGTTCCCTTTCTGGAACGAAACCTGATCGAGCTCTCACCCTTCGATTGCCAAGCGCCGCCATTAGCGATGATCGGAGGTCCATTCAGACGCACCCCGTCGAAGCCAGTCACCACCTCAGTTGCCGCCATGAAGGGCCTTAGACTCGAACGCGTCTATGCTCCAGGATTCGTGCTTGAACGGCGAAGGGAGGGTCGGCATCACGAAGGAGGGCGGTAGTCGGAGCGGAAGGAGGCACGACGGTGGTGGGGCTGCGGTCGTCGGCCACCATTCTTTTCGTCGATGGTGAAAATCGATTTTCCTGAAAAATTGAAAAGCGGGAAAACTAATTGGGGGACTAACGTTGGAAATATATATATATTATTTATAATTATTTTATTCCAAAAAAGTTGACTTTTAATCTCGAACTCCAAACGAGACCCAATGACTGTTGCCTTTAGCCAAATACCCCCATTCCGAACACAACGGGATATGTTTCGTAACCCGATTCGGCTGTTACGATATATTTCCATCAAAATTAAAATATAAATCTATATATATTCGATTTGAACGTACATTTCAATTTACCAGGGCCACAAACAGACTCTAAAATTTCCGAAAAATATTTTCTAGTTTCGTATTGATGATACGGTCCTAACAAAACTAGTTTCGTCAAATTCTGAGACTGTTTGAAAAATGGCCATTTTCTGGTCGATCGAAATTGACTGAAACTGTCAAAACACGTTTAACTTCGCCACGCTCACATATTGATTCAAAAAATTATGAATTTTGAAACCTAGCAATAATTTGACATCCCGGATCCAACAAAAGTGGTTTCGTCGAAAACCGAGGTCGTTTGCAAAACGGCTATTTTCAAGGCCTTTATATATATTAAAATATATATAAATTCCACAACGACTTTTCTGAATTTTAAACTGGACGTAACTCTCAACTTTTAAAACGAAATCTCAGTTTCTTACATCTGTTGGAAAGATATCATCAAACAGATTCACATATTTCTTGTTTCGTTCAATTCTGACTTATATTGAATTCTGTATATTCATTTGAAATTCGAAATCGAATTTTTGAACTACAGCGCCTTTTCAGGCTCGTTATATAATTAAAATAAAATTATTCGTTTTAACTTCGTCGAAAATAAATTTTCGTCGTTATTATTTAAAATAATTCATTTTAAATAATCAAAATCCATTAAAATAACCAAAATAAAAATTTTAAATTGGCTCAGATTTTCGGGTTATTACAATAATTTACCGTCGTAATCCATGCCAGTTAAATGAGTGTACATAAACAAATCATCCGATTTGTAAATGAATATTTATTTTCATTTTAGGAGAATTTTATGTCGTACACATATACGTTAAAAATTAATTTTTAACGATAAAATATTTATTTCAACACATGCATATTTCTAATAGTTCATGCATTCAACAAAAATGATATTTTTATTGTTCAAACATTTTATTCAACACATTGATATTTTATATAGTTCATATACACATTAAAATAACATTTTTAATGAATAAATATTTATTTCAGAAAATTTTGGCATTATAACGGCGCGATATTAAAACCGAAGTAATGTCTAGCATTACCCCTCTCTTGATACTGGCTCGTGCCATACACAATCAATCCAATCGATCACAAAACTACAAAACAATTCATTTCCACAATACAGTCAATTTTTCCAATACAATCCAAACAACAAACATGGTTTGTACAATAAATAGTTTCGGGGGCTTCTAAGCCCCGTCTGCATCCTAGTATATAGTTAACTGTAAAATAATTAGTGTGAGAAGGTGTTCTCACATTGGGATCCACTCCTCTGTTGTTTTCTGACGCTCTGATTTGTTGTTCTGATACCAGACTTTGCAAATGAGCTTTAATCTTCATGCCATCTTGTTTACTAGCTTAAACGCGTCATTCCGGAAAACTTTCGTCTACTGGCCTTTCTTCCGAAATTGGTCCATTTCGCCAGAAATCACGAAAAGACACAATTTGGACTACAGATTTTGGATGCATTTTCCGGGTACGCAATCCAAAATACGGCTTCCATATACTCAAATCGAAGAGAAAATCATGCTCTTCGATTTTGGCACTGTTGAGTTTTGGCTATAGGGGCTCAGTTTGGAAGATATGGGCTAAAACAGGCCAGGGTGTTAATTGCAAAACTAAAATTATATAAAAATTGGATTTTTAGTGGTGGAGGGGCCCACGGCCGGAGTGGTGGGCGGAGGAGAGGCAACTTGGGTTGCTGAGGGGTCGGCGGTGGTGCAGTGTCGAAGATGGCGGCGCTAGGGGGCCCACGGTGGTGGCTTGGTCAATTTGGGGATTGAAGCTTCAAATTGGAAGAGAGGAGAGGGGCAGCGGTTGGAGGGTGGTCAGAAGAGGTCAGGGGGAGGCCGGGGTGGTCGACGCCGGCGCAGCCTGAAGGGGGTGGTGGTGGTCAACCGGGGGGAGCAATGGGTTTGAAAAAGGAGGGGGGGCGGCTGATCGGAGTTTTTTTGTGAAAATTTAGGGTTTGCAAATCTATATATAATCCCATCCATTCGAACTCCCAATCGAACCCACTGACTATCGCCCTTAGCTAATTGCCCCCATTCCAAACACAATGGGATATGTCCCGTAAGCCGAATCGACTGTTGCGATCAGTTTTTCTTTAAATTAAAATATAAATCAATACATATTGAATTTGAACGTACATTTTAATTTACCGGGGCCACATACTGACTCCATAAATTCCAAAAAAATAAATCTAGCTATGTTTTGACGATACGGTCCTAATAAAACAAATTTCGTCGAATTTTGAGACCATTTGAATAATGCTCATTTTCCAGTCGATTAATTTGAAACTGAAATTACCAAACACGTTTAAATTCACCACGCTCACATATGAATTCCAAAAATTATGAAATGTGGAATCCAACAATGATTTAACATTCCAATTCAACAAAAGTGGTTTCGTCAAAAACGGAGGTCATTTTGCAAAATGGCTATTTTTAAGGGCTTTATATTATATTAATATATATATAAATTTCATAGCGACTATTTTAAATTTTAAACTGGACATAACTTGTTACGAAATCTTAGTTTTTCACATTCTACAGAAAGATATAATTAAAAGATTCAAATGTTTTTGGTTTTACTGAAATCCGATTTATATTGAATTATGTACATTCAATTGAAATTTGAAATCGAATTTTCAAACTACCGCACCATTTCATGCTTTTTTATAACTATTATAGATTTATATGTTCTAATTTCATTTTAAATAAATTTTAAATCGTTATTATTTAAAATAAACCACTTTAGATTTTCAAAATTCATTAAAATAGCTAAAATAAAATTTTTAAATTGGTTCTAAAAATCCGGGTTGTTACAATCCACCTATAGGATGGGTCGACCCATCTGGGCAACGTGCGCAACCTTGTGCGCACGTCCTGAATCGATTTGGTCAGCTTGGGTTCGTTTTTCTAGAAGTTACTTTAATCTAATGGCCTAAGTTTTTAACCTAAAATCCAATGGTACTAAATCCCTTAGCTCTACTGTAAATATAGCTCTAAACCTAACCTATTTCTCCCTACTCCATTTCCTCCATTCTCTGCCTCCACCTTAAACAACCTTCTTCTCAAATATTTTTGATGGAGTACTAAGGCTTGGATTTGCACATATTTTGGTGAATATTCATAGATAGAGATTTCTTACTGGAGCTTAATTGATTTTCTTAATTTAGTGAGTACTTTTAGTATTACAAGATTCGGCATAAATTGGGGTTTTATTTTAGTATTATAATATTTGCTGATTTTTCTGATTTCTATTTTCTTTTCTGTCAATAATCTATGTAAATATGGTTACTATTTCTATCCTTTCTTCTATCTATTTTAATTATTCTATCCCATTAATGTAGTTTTATTCAGTTCATCTTTATATTACTTTTCTTCGTATATAATTTTATTTCAGTTCAGTTTCAACCTTATTTTATTTTAGATCCGTTCTTATTTATCTGAATTTAGGCCATGCGAGAGCCTAAGCCATTGTCCTTTTTATTTTTATGTTGAGTATAGGCCTTCAAGAGCCTAAACCATTGTTCCTTTTTATTTATGCGTAATTTGGGTAAATATATGAATTTGATAATAAAAGCGCATTTAGGAAAAATAAGAATTATGTATAAGAATGATAAATTGGGATTATTGAAATTGTGCAATAAAGGATAAATGAACTGCAACTTTGAGAAACTAAATAAACGACATTTGGATAGACGCTAAATGGAGAGGATTGTACAATGAAATTAAACAAAAGTGATGTTTATAGACAACCTTTAAGTTGAAGTTTGTATGTAACCTATGATATGACAAAAAGTTACATGAAGAAAGTATGCGTATTAATAAACTTAAGATTGACGTTAAGTTTAAAATAAAGAAATTAATAAGCATAAGTGGTGGTCCATTCCAGGGGCATAAGCTAATTAGGGAAATTAAGTGGCCTATTAAGAAAATGTGTAGTAGGAGTCCATTCTGACAATAATGGCTGATTAGGGAAAATAAGGGCTCATAGTATTTGGTCTGTTCTAGTAGTAAGGGTATACTAATTCCGCAAAATATGAGGCTAATTAAAACAATTAATTTATAGTGACCTAGGCGGTTTTTGATAATTATATGGGGGTATGTGGTAGCTAGACGGATAACAATAATTCCATAGCAGCCTTGGCGCTAGTAAATTAAATTGGGGACTAAGTCTAAGGGTGGCTTATGCAAATTTGCATTTTTGGTTGGGGATCCGTATCAATCAGTATTCCTTTTCATCACACTATACTGAGGTCTCACGAGGAGGTGGAGGCAGGCATATACTGTACTGGGTAGTAAGAGGTCCAAACGAGGTGGGTACGGACGCATTCCGACTGGGAGGTGAGCGTGCATCACACCTACTAAGGAAGATAAGACGTTGCGATGCCAGTGATTTACACTATGGCTTTAGAGCTGATAGATCAGGTGTGATAAATCTGATACCATAGTCGGCATAGGTTATCACAATTGTGGTTTAGGAGCTGATCGATGGGTACAATTAGGTTACATCCTAATTTATGAGTTGTAGAGAATGGTGCAAAAATCGAATGATTTGGCAATCGATTATATTCATTGAAGTATATTCTTGTTCTTCTTTACTGTGTTAAGCTTCAAATTATTATCCTGTTTAGATTTCCTTTTTTATCACTCATGCTAGTAATTACTGAACTCACCAGGCTTTATGTACGACTAGTCTCCTTTTTCTCATCTTCCTTCCCCCTCCCCTAGGTTCTCAGGGTAGAGAATTTACTGCTTAAGAGTTCTTTGGCCCAACTCAGCCCATTGAAGTTTCTCATTCATCTTGTTCTTTGTCTTTACATGTATTGTTCCACGTTCTACTTATTTTTGTATTTGGCATTTAGGAGGATTTTTATTATGATACTCTGGTTATGTAGTTCTTATTGGACAGCTGTGGTTTTTATGGTCTATGATGGAATGACATTTTTTATCCTGCTATAAGTGAAATTTTAATTTCCACTGTTTTTTATTATGTTGTCTTGTGAATTTAAGTTTATGTGATGTTATCTTATACCCAAATGCTTTATAGTTCTTAATGGAATCCTTATACGTGTGACGTTAAGAAATGTGGGGTGGTACATTACTTCTGTATCAAGAAGGCACAATCTAGGGCAAAGCATCCTTTCAAAGCAATTGGTTCTAGTGATCAACCCCTTCGGAGGGATCGAAAGACCTAAAGAAAAACATATCATTTAAGACCAACACTATCAAGGTTATCATAACAAAGGCTTTCGAAGTTGGGATTTTACCACCTGTATTCAAATATCGTCCTTCAAGTACAATAAGCATCTGCAACAGACAAGGAATGCCATTCCATGGGTGACAAAAGCTTATCTGAAGTTGTCATTTAGGCTCGTTACTGCGTTACTCCACGCAAGAGTGTCAACAGTTCTCAAACAAAGATCGAAGGTTGCTATTGCTAGTCTCCCGCTTTAATTTACCAAAGGTAAGAAAGTGGAAGCGTCAAGGCTGAAAGGGGGTCAACCTCGTCTATAAATACGACAATTGAGGTGTAGTGTTCCGGAAATTTCGATACTCGAATTTTCGATGCTAATACCTCCACTGTATCTACGTGTCCAAACCCGAGTACCAAAAATCCACAAAGCTAAAAGAAAGAAAAAAGAGGGCGAGAAAAGAAAAAAAGAAAGTTAAGAATAGGAGAAAAGAAGAAGAACCAAACTGATTAACAACACATAAAGTCTCGCATCACAGTGGAACAAAATATAATACAGAAATAAACTTTATTGAAAGCTTGAAATAATACTTACAATTATCAGAGTACAATGGACATTCAACATCTCTGGACAGTAATAAGTGCCTGTCCTCATTTACAACACACAATGGAATAAAATCCATGTACATATCACACGTATGAACTCCTCTAGCTCGTATCCTAAAATTAGTAGCTTCTTATCCTAAACCTGTAAAACTCGATCCGACATGAGCATTACAAATGCCAGGATCAGTTTGGTGAACCGGCATGAGAAAACTCACTAAATTATTGATATCGTCCAACTGGTTTAAAGTTAAAAATCTTTGTGAAAGAAAAAGATAATCGTAAGACAAATCCACACATAAACACAGACGGTTTTTACCTTACGATAACCTAAAACAATTCTTTGTATCAAAATTATTATAATATTATAATAGTGTCTATCTCAAATAAATAATCATCTAGAAGATCGGTTGCATCTCACGCTCCACATATATAATATATAATCAAAAACCATGGGCTCTTATTGGGTATTGGATTTCCAACTATGACAAGGCATGGAACAACCTTCCGGTAGTGTGTCTCTAGAGGGGAATATACTGGGTTCAACAAGAGCATCTTGCAACCCGGCTACACATGACCGACCACTCATTTCTCTTGAATGTATCGAATGTCTTATCACTAGCAGTTGGTACCAACACTATGCAGTCAAAGTCCCGCAAAAGCCCCGTAATATCCCTGTTATAGCCTATAGCGCTACGCTATTTTAATTTATCGCTGATGAACAGTAGATCCGCTTCTAGCCGCACTATTTTCCGCTACATCCGCTAAATCAACGCAATTTAGCATCCGCTTTAGCAGTATTAATATATAAAGCGTGATTTGAATAGTTCTCTTTTTAAAAAATTGAGTAAATTTAGCGTAAAGGGCTAATTTAAGGCATATGTGCCTAACATATGCTAACAATCAATTATCCTTATCAGATTCAGCATGCATAACTATGATATTTCTTGATTTTGATATATAATATTAATTAATATTAGTTTCTTGTACTCATATAATGTGAGAATAATAAATAATTAATTTTCAAATAATTGGTTTTACATCTAATAAACCTTTTTGCGCCTACGCTATATCCTCGTTATTTCCCCGCTACACTTTTTTGCACCTCCGCCGCTACACCTTTTTGCACCTCCGCCGCTACACCTTTTTGCATCTCCGCCGCTATAGAACAACTAAGCTCTTTAACTGTACTGCAACATAACCATTTCCGGGAGATATAGAAGTGAAAGAAGAATATAAATGAATTTTCTATAGATGGTGATAATACACCCTAATGGGAGCGACCCACTTAGCCGTGCTGCCTGCCCACCCGATTTTTGTCATTTCTCGGTTGATGAGGCTTGAGGTTTTATCTACCTTTTCAGAACATCTGGCCATCATTCATTTTGAATGACACATCATTAGATCCATCAAATCACTAATTAACGTCTGCAAAAATACTCCCTGGGTGTCTAAGCAACAAGAACGAATTCCTCTTCCACCAACAGAAGTGTGTTTTGTAGAAATCAATGTATGCGATCCATTGGAAATACATTGATAGACATTCATCCGTATAAGTTGTCCTGGGACTAGACAAACTGAAGGAACCTTCCTACCATACCCTAGGTACCACAATATAGAACAGTAGCGAGTAGTCCTTCCAATCCATAGATTTCAACCACGACTGAATAATAGTATGTTTCCGACCGCTAAACAAGAGATTTTAAGTAGTTCTACCATTTTATGAAGATCCACGATCTTCAATTGCTCCGTCTCGATTAGCATCAGATAACTTCAACGTTTGCATATTTGTTGGTCAGAATGGTTTTCTAGTATAAATTCGATCCCCATTTTTCCGTACAAACAATCGTATAAGCTAGATTTTGATGGTAAGTTATTTAACTATCAAATAAAAAACCATTCATCCATAAAAGAAAACTGAATTTACTAGTTCAATATTTAGCCACTTAAACTAATCATTCGTTAATTCAAAACTTCTCAATTTTTTTCAACACTTTGAAATACTCTATTCTCTTCTTATATTAATATAAGAATATTCAAAACCATTTCATTTAAAAATACTTTTAGAATCCACTTCTCATCTTGGTCATCAGTCCCTGACTGTAAACTAGTAAGTGAATATCTCCCTAAATATCAACCCCGTAGGCCGAAACCAACATCAGATCGACACTCAGAAATCCATTCAACTTGACTAATCTCTCCAGTCACTTTCTAATTTCCTTATCTCCATTGATTAACTTCTAAACGAATAGAAATTCCAAATATCAATTATAACTTCATATGAGATATTTATCTCCAACTTATAACTATTTAAAATATTTTACTTAAAAATATAATTTACAAAATGTTTGCTACATCCATTATTGAATATTCCATAAATATACGATTCCCAAAACATTTGCTAAGTATTTATTCATCTCTAAACTGGAACAAGGTTCTTCCAACTCAATTTCGTTTTAACTTCGTAAATCCAGGTTCCATATAAAGTTTTGATTCCATAGTTAATCTTTATAAATAGCTGTATATGTTTATTACAATTTATCTCAGTTTATTTCAATAACTTCATTCCATTCTAAAATATTTGTATATAAATATCATTTGCCAATTCTTACTATTAATAATTATTATATATAAATCTTATATAAAATTCTTTAATATAATCTATATTATATTATTCAAATTAGTTTGTCTTAAATTCAATTAGTATTTATAATTTTTAGACCCTTCTTAACTTTCTTTTTACCATTCCCATTTGCAGTCTATTTGCTTCAACTCCTATTCACCTCACCCATGAATAATAACCCTTAATACAAATCCACTTTTGACTTGATTTTATAATTGCAATCTCAAGTTTCAATTCTGTTATAACTTCTAATTATAGAGTTATTTTATATAGTCTCATTTATAATTTCCATTGCAATTCAAATATATTTAAAATATTAGTTTCAAATCAGATTTCCAAAATCACACTCGATTTTTTTTTTCAAATTCTTAATTAATAATGATTTCATTTATTTATAAACGTCGCTTATCAAATCAACTTCTCGTCTTATTTATTAAAAACAAATCTTAACTTCTCAATTATATTTATAATTCAATTTTTAAATAAACATTTCTATTCGGAAATAATGTTTCCCTTAAACACTCCTATATTTTAAATTTCTGCTTTAAAATTCATTTGTTATTTAGGACATTCAAAAATATCCAAAATCAAGGGCTGGTGTTACTTACACATCCAAACAAAACATAAATTATCACATGTTATAAATCACATCATATAACAGCATATATATGAAAACAAATAATATAAATGTTGAGGAATCCAGTTGGATCCCTTCAACCTGTTTTCTTGCATCCACATATGTTAAATAATATAAATAATACCCATCCTGCTTCAAGGCAGGATATCGCAGTATAGAAGGTCATCCACTATATAAATTGTGGGATGCATATGGAAATTATTTGCATATATATATATATATATATATATATATATGCGGGAATATATCCAATCACCAATATTATTTATATTCAATCAACAATATAATGTTTACTATGTATATAATATTATATATATAATGATATATATACTATCATTCACTTTATATCAATCAACAAACAATAATTTAAATTGAACTGTTTGAAAAATAGTTCCCAATAATTTAACCGAATGAGATTAACTCACCTCGATTTTCCATTGCCGAATATCCATTTATTTTCCATATCGCCTCGGCTACGAGTCTACTCGAGTCAATTTATATTGCACCTACCATTATTCAATTTTATTTAACGATTAAAAAATTATTTATTTAAATTAACTTAACAAATAAATTAATCTATGTATTTTAAAAATTCCAGTAAAATGCATACCTTTCTTCCTTGTAATTTCTCGACCAATTGACGAACAAAACCTCAAACAGCTCCAAAATGCTATCTGCTCAAATAAACTGCCCTGTTCCTATTATGACATTTCAACAAACACTACATCGACAAATTAACACCACTGCCATGCTACTACACACCATTTAATTGACCTCAACATCATTGCAATCCCTGCTTCAGTCATCTCGATCACCACCTAAATGGCAGTCTCCAACTACAGATCCACACTCCCCTGTCCAAAATATCAGATCGAACATCCACCATTTCACATGTTCAGACATCCTTCTCCACAATACGGCCACTTCCAGCATTGATCTCCCCACTTCTCAAACTCGTATTCCCGCAACATCCTCACTATCGAATCAACACCCCAGTACCAACTCTATCTTTACATCATTCAACTGCCACACTCCCAAATTACCTCGACTTCTTCCGCCAGATATCGCACCCCATTTGTAACTCTAATCCACCTACGAAAAACTCGTTTCTCCAATCGCACACCTTAACAACGTCGACATCCCCTTCTGCAAAATCGCACCTCTTCCCATCGCATTATCCTTCATCCAATAGCCCACCTCAGCAAATCGGAGTCCCCACAATGACTTCACACAAACCATGATAGAAGTCGAACTTTAGATATTTTCGTGATTTAAATTGCGATCCACAATTTTGACTTTTTTTTATTACGGTGATCTGGATTTGATTTCCGATTTAACTAGAATGAAGGAAAAAAAATTGAGTCTTGAAAAGAAATGAGGCAGTGGAATGAAATTGTTTCGTGGATTGGAATGGGGAGATAACGAAGGTATAACTTAATTTATAGGCGCGAATGAAACAGTAAGTACAAGGCCATTACATCGTTGTTTTCCTTTGTAATGAAGGAAGGGGACAAAAGGGTACGCGATTAGAAAGGAAAAGCTGAAGATATGGTAGGCTTTAAAAATTCCTTCGATAGAAAGGAATAGGTCATTCTTATTTTTATTTATTTTGATGTGAATCGATATGAATTTACTCAATTTAAATTATCATGTGTTTTCAAACTCCTATTTAAACGTAGTTACAGGCATTCCAAGAGTTATACCACTACCCTAAACATACTAGAACAGGTTTTGAAGCCTAATTCGATCATATGAAGAAGATATCAATTTAAATCAATGATTTAAAATAAAATTCGATTTAATTATTCCTATGCGCTTTCTGGTTGTACGTTCAATCGATAAATCCAAACGTTGCGCAATTCAAAACCCGATAATACGGATCTGATGGAATTGGTTTTGTCCAACTCTGAGATCGTTTGAGACATCGCTATTTTCACGTGTCAATAATATCAATTAAATAATTAATCGATTTCAAACATTTACGTTTATTGATATCACAAATTGAATAGATAAACTTCTTATTAATATTCTGTTTAAATTTAAATCCAAACGTTTTAAACGTTCAACATTAAATGATGAAAAATATGGGATGTTACACGAGGTCCAAAATCAAGGTGATTATCTCATTATAAATCCGTGTACTCAAATCAGAGAGAGGGAAACAAAACTAATTCTATATCAAATTGGGGATCTTGTCTTACTAATGTTTCAAAGTGATTGTTTCTATCAATATTGTCAACAAAAAAAGCTAATTTAGAGAATTCAACCAAAATGTCACTTTTGATCAGATCTGGAGTACCCAAGCCCCTGTAAACTTCGATGAAAAGGTTACTTCGTTAACAAATTATCACTTATTTCGTATGAAGGCTGATTGATACTTTCTTCTGATAGGTCTTCGGGCTATCCATCAGAGTGAAAGGTCATATCTACTTACTTATAACAAGTCAATCAAGGAGTTTAATTAAAAGCTCCACTTTTTGGGGTATTGACCATTTTGGTGGTAAACAGACTGTAATGACCCGCATTCTACGCATCAGGGGATCGTAGAATATTTCTTTCTTTCTCATGCAATGTCGTATAGCCATATAACTTTGGGAGACGACTGTTGGGGTCATTTCCCATGTTCATGATTTTTTCCAATTTTTAAATGACCGTTTTGCCCCTAGCTGATCTTGTTTCGGCCATAACTTTTGGTTGGCAAGGAGTTTTGACCTGAAACCACTTCCATTAGATCCGGATGATGGTCTACCTTTCAGTAGAGTTGTCACATTCGCCAAACAGACTCATTGTTTGGGAGTTACGGCGGAAACAAGGTTTAGAAGGTGAAAAACAGCTTAATCAAGCCTAATTAGGGTGATTCACAAGAGGGCCCATAACTCATTTCGGGATTAGGGTTATGGGGAGACTGAGAACAGTAGGAAAACGATCTATTTTCATTTTCTCAGCCGCCTAAAACATCTCCCTAACCCTAACAATGGCCTCCAACACCCAAATCACCTTCTAATCACCATTTAATCAAGTTTTAGCCTAATCTACATCTAATTAAGGCAAATTAGCATCAAATTGGGAATAGAGCTGCTGTGTTGCATAGAAATTCAACCTAAATCAGAGATATTTTCAGATCTAAGTTTTATTTGTGGCTAAGGTGAGTGATTTGCATAGTTTCTCACTAATTACGGTTGATTATGGGTAATTAGTGTTAATTAGCGAAATTTTGGCTCAAAAAAATCTGGAAAAATTTGTAAAATTCTAAAATATTATTTTAGGGCTTTTATAGAAATTTGGGTTAATTTGGATAAGTTTTTCTAATTGTATGCTTAAACATGATTAATGAGGATTAAGGGAAAAACATAGGTTTTTGGGTATGTTTGATCCATATTAACATGTTAAGTTGTTGTTTTAGTGCTTATTATTGATACCCTATGTTGCTATGACTGTATGATATGTCTTTGTGGTTGATTAGAAAAGTTAGAGTGGTCGAAAACGTTGACGTATTGCATAAAACAGTCGTTGGAAAAGTTGCAGGAATTTGACCCGAACCGGATCGGATCGGTGGAGGAGGGCACAAACCAACCCGCTTGTGGAGCATCCAACAACCCGACCCGCCTGCATCTGGAGTTCTCCGAACCGACCCGCTCGTGGATGGTGACCATGAACTATTCCACTCGTGGCCTACATGCAACGCCCCGAACCGGAGTGCCAACCAAGGACCAGAAGCCCCGAACCAAATAGAAGCTCACGATACGAACCAGGAACTACTTCGAACCGAACCAAAAGAAGAAGAAGCATATGGGCCAACCCAAGTAGAGAAGCCCGACCCGAACCGATGGGGTCATCACGACCCGATCCGTATGGAGCAATCCGATCCAAAGCAGGTGATCACAAACTGAACCAGGATGGCCGAGCCGAACCGATGATGACTGAAGGACCGAACCGATCCGGAGGAGACCAAAACCCGAGACGCAAAGGTAGTCCAATGGGAAGTTGTAACTCAGGATCCAGATGGGAACCAATGAGTGAACTTCACGATTGCACTTTGTTGTGGTACATGTGCTAAGGAGTTGTCAACGTCCATAGCTTTGATTCACCACCGAGAGACGATTGTTAGGCTACAGATCAGTGTAGTGGGGTAGTTATTACTCCATGGGACAGAGTGATCATAGCATGGCTATGAGCCAGTGCAGTGAAGTCGTCATGACTTCATGGGGGCAAAGTGGACATAGCAAAGACTAGTGGCTATGGATCAGTGCAATGGAGTCGCCATGACTCCATGAGGCAGAGTGATCATAGCAAGGATTTGGGTGATCAAAGCGGTGGATATCGTATGCTTTACGCACTGAGTGAGAGATGTGAGGATGGTTGCTATGCTTGATTGTTTGCCATCACTATGACATGTACACCCTTCCCCCGTTATCTTTACACCATATGTTAGTGTCACCTTAGAGTATTGTACATCCTGTTGTGCTAACTCTTTGGTTGTAGGTCCAAGTTCAGGTATGGTTTAGTATACCTGTTATTGTTCTGTTTTTTGCTGCTTATCACTCATACCAGACTTTTGTCTGAACCGGATTTTTATGTCTCTTCTTATTACTCTGGATGCTCTTAAACAGGCAGACTAAAGAAATGTTAGGTGGTATGCACGAGTAGCTATACCGAAGACGAGCAGGAGACTTCCACGTATGATATATATATATATATATATATATATAGAGAGAGAGAGAGAGAGAGATATTCTTCCTATGTCGCTGCTAGTCACTACTTTGGGCATTAGTAGTGTACCTTTCTTATTTTGCTTTAGAGACCGTTTTAAAAGTTGTAATAATGATGATGTGGAACATAAGCTGTATTTTGAATTTTCCGCTGCTATCATGGTTTAGTTTTCAGCTTATGCACTGTCTCGCCTGTTTTATGTCAAGTATGTTATTATTATATTTCATTCCATGCATCGTGAGACATTCTACAGGTTCCTTGCTAGTTCAAAATCCCTCCTTTTCCTTTCTTTGGCGACCGTCCCGTGCTGGTTGGACATCGACACAACGCACTTTCATTGGAAATGTCGGCTGGTGCGAGGCGGGCCATCACATTTGGTATCAGAGCTCTAGGTTGCGTAGTTAACCTAGGGAAGACACCAGAGAGAGATAGTACGTATATGAGAGCGCGTATTTGTGATATTTTGGTTTTCAAAAGCTATATATATACACTATTAGTATATTTAAGGATGAAGTCGCATAGCACTGGCACCACTGAAGAGATGGTTAATCGTTTTCTTCTTACAGATTGAACGATGAGCCGATATGCTAGGGGTACTGGTAGAGGAGCTAATAATGGGAATGCTCCTGATATGAGGACGATGTTCACTGACTTCATGAGAGAGATGCTTAGAAATGTGCAATGAGCGGTTCACAATGCTGCAAATGGTGGTGGTGCAGTGGTACAGGCGCCTAGAGCCGATTTCGCCAAGCTTTGCAAGGATTACACTAGTCTTGGTGGGAAGTCGTTTCGCGGAACGGAATCGGCTACAGAAGTGCAGGATTGGTTGGATAGCTGTGAGCGTATCTTCAAAGACTTGAGTATTGAGGATGCGACAAAGAGAAAGCTAGCATCCCATCAGCTGCAAGGACGGACGATGGATTGGTGGAATGCTATTAAGGCAGATACTCCAGAGGACCAAGTTACATGGGATCAGTTTAAGGCCCGATTCAGTTAAAAGTTTATCCCAACTGCTCAGAAATCAGAATTGTTTAGGAAGTTCTTGGAACTTAAGAAGAATGGTAGAGCGGTCTCGGAGTATATTGCTGAGTTCGATACTTTAACGAAGTATGGATTATCTCTTATTGAAACTCTCGAGAAGAAGAATGAGAATTTCGTAAAAGGCTTTGATCAGTACTTGGGGGAAAGGCTTATAAACCATATCGATGAGACGTTTGAATCGATTGTGGGGAAAGATTTGAGATCAAAGAGTTTATACCCTAAGTCGAAGACTGAGGTTGCATCTGTAGAGGAGCCAAAACCGCAAGCAAGCGGTGGAGGCAAGAATGGTTCTCAGAATAAGAGAAAGCAGAATCAGACCAAGGATGGCCAGGAGAAAAAGAAAAAGAAAGATGTGGAGTGCTTTAGCTGTGGCAAGAA
This sequence comes from Allium sativum, assembly GCA_030737875.1. Taxonomy (NCBI): domain Eukaryota; kingdom Viridiplantae; phylum Streptophyta; class Magnoliopsida; order Asparagales; family Amaryllidaceae; genus Allium; species Allium sativum. The sequence continues at coordinate 990,642,207 of CM060912.1, read as the reverse complement.
TGGCCATTATGCTAAAGAATGTCGATCGAAACCAGCGGACAGGAAGTGCTTCAACTGCGGCCAAGTGGGGCATCACAAGGATAAATGCCTGCAACCCCCTAAAGAGAAGCAGATTGTGAAAGCATACACTCTTAATGCTCTTCCTTCTTCATCGAATGCCCCAACCACGGCGGAGAAAGGAAAGAATGTCGTCATTCAAGGTATGTTTTTTTAATGATGTTCCTTTTCGAGTATTGTTTGATACCGGAGCTTCCCATTCCTTCATCTCTAGTGACCTGGTAGATAGGTTGGGATTGGAACCCGAGATAGTCGATAAACCTTTAGCGGTGATGAACTTGATTGGTGGTTCGAGTAGCCTTAGCATGATTTGTCATAATGTGGTCTTATTGAATTTTGGATGCATGTTTGTTTGTGATTGCTTTGTTTTGGGCTTTACTGGGTTTGGCATTATTTTGGGAGTCGATTGGCTCCAAAGGTAGGGGTGGTGGTAGACTATGTGGGCTTTTTGGTGATAGTTAGAGTGGATGATGGGTGGAGGGTAGTGTTAGGTGGTCTACCTAGTGATGGGGTAATGGCTAGTTTTCTAAATTCCCTCGACATCCCGCATGATGAGTTGTCAGATGTGCCCGTGGCTGGCCAGTATCCGGACGTCTTCGAGGAAGTGACCAGACTTCCACCACACCGAGAGATTGAGTTTCTTATTGATTTAGTGAAAGATGCCAGGCCTATAGTGATGCCACTTCGTCGTATGGCGCCAAGGGAGTAGTGAGAGCTCGGGGTGCAAGTGAGCGATCTTTTGAAGAAGGGATTTATCCGAAGAAGTGTCTTCAAGTGGGGAGTACCAGTTGTGTTTGCTACCAAGGCAGATGGTTCCCTTCGATTGTGTGTGGACTACCACAAGTTGAATAAGGTGACGAGGAAGAATAAGTATCCTCTACAGCGGATAGATGATTTGTTTGATCAGTTGAGTGGTGCGAGATTGTTCTCCCAGTTGGATCTCGTGACAGGTTTTCATCAGCTTAGGGTGGAAGCTGAGAGTATAGCTGAAACGGCCTTTCGAACGCCGTATGGATTCTATGAGTGGTTGGTCATGCCATTTGGTTGACCAATGCACCAGCATATTTTGTGGATCTTATGAATAGAGTATTCCGAGATCAATTGAATAAGTTTGTTCTTGTGTTCGTAGACGACATACTTGTCTACTCGAGAACAGAGGAAGAACACAAGGAACATTTGAAGATAGTGATGGAGGTGTTGAGAAAACACCAATTGAAAGCAAAGTTTTCTAAGTGTCACTTCTAGAGGAGGGAAGTGAGATTCTTGGGCCATGTTGTTTCAGAAAATGGTATTGCCGTGGACCCTACAAAGGTGGCTACGGTACAAGATTGGTCTACGCCCAAGAATGCAACAGACATAAGAAGTTTCTTGGGACTGGCTGGATATTATCGTAAGTTTATCCAAGACTTCTCCAGTATTGCGGAACTATTGACTCAGTTGACCAAGAAAAATCAAACTTTTGTTTAGGACGAAAAGTGCGAGAATGCATTTAAGAGTCTAAAGGAAAAGTTGACATGTGCACCAGTGTTAGTCATTCCTAAAGGGAATGAAGAGATGACGGTATACACAGATGCCTGTGGTACCGGACTAGGTGCTGTATTGATGCAAGGAAGTAGGGTTGTAGCTTATGCTAGTCGGCAACTAAAACTGCATGAGAAAAGATATCTTACCCATGATTTGGAATTAGCAGCGATCGTGTTCGCATTGAAGATGTGGAGACATTATCTCTTGGGAGAAAGATTCGAGTTGTTTACCGATCAATTGTTAAAGTATCTTTTCTCTCAGAAGGATCTAAATCTCCGACAGCAAAGATGGTTAGAATTCTTGGCTTCTTACGATTTCGATATCGCATATACACCAGGAAAGGGCAATGCAGTAGCTGATGCATTGAGCAGAATACATGCCAGTTTAGGGGCTATGTTTCTAGAATGGAAGCAACTGGAGTACATCGCTGGGTATGATTTCAGACCAAAGTGCGAACTGGATCCAGAAGTATTAGCAAGTTTGACGATCAGACCCACTTTGATTGAGCGGATTGGTTCCAGTCAGAGAGACAATCCTAACCTATTGGAAATCATCTCCAAGTTAGAGATGGGTATCGACGAGGAGATGAACAAGTATGGGCTTAATCGAGATGGGTGGCTTAGAAAGAATGGAGGACTAGTTGTGCCCAATGTCAATGGATTGAGAGATGAAGTGCTTAGAGAATGTCATCACTCGAAACTGACCATACATCCCGGTGGTAACAAAATGTATCGAGCTATGAGGCAGACCTACCACTGGGAAGGGATGAAAAAGGACGTTGGGAAGTTTATATCCAAATGCATGAATTTTCAGCTAGTTAAAGCTGAGCAAAAGAAGCCTAGTGGTTTTTTTGCAACCATTAGAAATTCCAGAATGGAAATGGGAACAAGTTTCAATGGATTTCATGGATGGGTTACCAAGAATAGATCGGGACATGATAGCATTCTGGTGATTGTGGACCGATTGACTAAGAGTGCAAGGTTTATACCCGTCAAGTCGAATAGAACGACAACTAAGTTAGCGAAACTATATTGAAGTGGGTCATGAGATTTCATCGAGTACCTAAAAGCATTGTGAGTGACCGAGGCCCGTTGTTTACTAGTGGGTTTTGAAAGAGCTTACAAGAGGCTCTAGGGTCAGAATTATATCTCAGTACCGCGTACCATCCTCAAACCGACGATCAGACAAAGAGGGTGAATCGAGTGTTAGAAGATCTCTTGAGAGCTTGCATATTGGATTTTGGTGGATCATGGGATGACCATTTGCATCTAGTAGAGGTTGCATATAATAATAGTTATCAGTCCAGTACTGATATGGCTCCATATGAAGCTATGTACGGAAGACCGTGCAACTCACCGTCCTGTTGGTTAGAAACCGGTGAGAAATTTGTGCTTGGGCTAGATGTGATAAGAGAAACCTCAGATAAGATCAAGGTTATCCAACAACGAATGCAGACTTCCCAAGATAGGAAGAAGAGTTATGCTGATAAGAGGAGAAGAGATTTAAAATTCTCTATGGGTGACTTGGTGTTTGTCAAGATTTCTCCATTAAAGAGTGTGATATGATTTGGTAAGAGAGGCAAGTTAACACCAAGATTTGTTGGTCCATTCCCAATCCTCGAGCAAGTTGGGAATTTGGCATATAAATTTGAGTCGCCGGATAAGATGGAGGGAGTTCATAACGTATTTCATGTTTTCCAATTAAGGAAATACATGCACGACCCCGATGTGACTATTTCACCTGATCAGTTGGATGATATCGAAGTAGAACCCGAGGCGGTTGGGAACCGCAAGCTGATTCGTATTGTTGAGTACGATACGAAGCAACTTCGAAGGAAAGCGGTGGATCTAGTCAACGTACAGTGGGGCGAGAATGAGAATGACCGTACTTAGGAGACAGAGGAGAGCATTAGGAAGACGTATCCAGAACTCTTTGTCTAGTAAGATTTTAATTGCAATTTAGTTTTCCGAATGCAAGGATAGACTTGTTTGTTGTTTTGTATGTTTGATTGTTATGAGTGGTTGGTAGGCATGCGGGCTCCTTTACTTGTTTCTCAGTTAAGGAATTTCGGGGGCGAAATTTCTTAAAGGGGGAAGAATGTAACGACCCGCATTCTACGCATCAGGGGATCGTGGAATATTTATCTCTTTCTCATCCAAAGTCGTATAGCCATGTAGCTTGTTTGCAAATGGTGTTTCCATGGAATTAGAAAACCGTTGACAAAATATCGTAATAATAACCACAAGCGCACGACGTACAATTGTAGTACGTGGCGAATACGGGTCGATCCACAGGGAAAGAATTAATTCTAAAATTACTCAATCAAATTAAACCGATAGTGAGTGAGAATGTTAACTAACTAGCTAAAAATTAGCAAAATCTAACAAACTATTAACTACAAACGTTGGTTGAAAAGTAAGAGATTAAATGACAATTTAGGAGCAAATTCACTGTCAAGATCACATGAATCAATATAAAATGAAACCATGGTCTCTCTTTTTGGTTAATAGTTAATTTAATTGATGTGACTATTCTAAGAATGACATATTTGTGCTAGTGATTAGCCCAACATAAGCCATCAAATTTTGTCACACCTCTTAAACAACTTTACTAATTTTATGAAAAATGATAACAAGTTGAAATTGAATTGTACTTTAAGCATGGCCTATCCCCGATTAATTAGGAGTATAAACCATCAAATTTAGATTTCAATATCCACTTAATTACCATAATCATATGTAGATGAAGAGGTAATTAGTGAGCATATGAACAATCATAGCCTATTTGGTGCCAACACTATAGGCTATTGAACTCAATAATGAACACAAAAACCATAACCATCAATATGAATTAAAGCACAAAAAGAGGTCACGAATAAACAAGTATATTGAAACTACATAATAAAGAGAGCTTCATTATCCCTAAGTTGTAGGGATTTAGCCTCTCATGTTTGTTATTTTAACAGCAAATGTAGTTTGCAACATGAAAGAAATAAAAGCAAATGCAGGCTAAATAACTAAAACTACAACTAATCTACTTGCATAAAAGAAAATAAAATGTAAATAAAAGACGACAAATTAAGATTGCATTAAAATGAGAGATTACTAAAAAAATGGCTAAGAAGCCATGGAAGTAAAATAGAGGTTTTTATTCCAGCCTCCACTCTAAACTAAAAATCCAAGATCCCTTTTACATTAATATACATGGGTTATTTATACATGACTAAACCCTAATTCACTTTTTGCGTGCTACCAAGAATGCCCCCTCCTTAAGCTTCATTTTATCTTTAGCAATAATGATTCATGAAGCCATAATTTTTGTCCCCACTAAAGAAGGAGGAAGAGTGAGTGGGGTCTTCCATTAATCCTTTATTTGAATTGATTCCCTTTTTATTGACTGATTTCCCTTTTCATTTTTTGGGCAAGGCATTGATTTCCTCCTTTTTCCTTTGTATGCATATATATATCTTTATGAAGTCCTCTTTTACATTCATCCAATTTCTGCAAAAATATAAAAAATGTCCAAGTAAACATTCTTAAAATAATACAAGCACAAAAATGACCATTTCCCCCTATATGATGATAAATGCGTGATATTTTGAAATCAAATTCAATTATTGTTTAAACATGGTAAAATACCCATATATGACATTTATTAGCACTAAACAAGAATCAATATGTGAATATAAATGTGCATTTTTACATGCACATCAAATACCCCCACACTTATCTTTTTATTCATCCTCGAATAAAGTAAAAACTAAGATAAACCCATTTTCATAGGGAGCACGATTGCATTGAGTGTATGCAACAAGCCGTTAAACCTCTGGGTGTCCCCAGTAGGATGAGTGTTGTCTTGTGAGGGATTTCAGCGGATACTACCCACAAAATCTAAAAGTTAAATGCAAACAATATTTACAAAATGCAAAATTCGAAAATATTTACAATATGAATGCAAGTTTTTAAAGAAATATTTACAAATGGATAATTTACTTTTAAGTATTACATGAATGAGTTAACACAAATTTGGGTCGTCGCTATGAAATTTAAGTCCATTACTAATCAAAACTTCAAACAACAGTCATGTTATCGTTACAAACTCCTCCGTCTTAGCCAGTTGTTTTGATAGAAACATAGTGCAAATATAAAATGAATTCTATAATCGATATTAACAATAGCAAAGTGGCATCTCAACTTCCTTTTTGTTAACAAGTTAGGTCGAATAAGTGAAGAGTGTGCTTGGATTTTAAGTGCTAACTCTCTCTTTATTTTGAAAATTGTTTACATTATTATTATTATTTACAAACACCTAACTGAAAAGACCAAGGTATACCACCCATGCACTGCCTCGTGGACTGACGTGAGAGTTTGGGACAGAGCTTGGCGGATTATGCAGACCAACGCTGACTTTGTCAACAAGATGTCGGTAATCATTAGGTGTCCAACTCATAAAATGAGACCAAGATAGACCGATGCTGACTTTGTGAACAAGGTATTGGAAAGAGCTTGGCAGGTTTGCACACCAACACCAGATGTACCAGCAATGTTGGATACCCTTGGATAATTATATATATATACACTTTTTTCTTTTCTTTTTTTCATAAGAGAGAGAGTTAAGCGAGAATATCTTAGCATAACCTCACTTAAACAATCTAAAATGTTATCGCAAGTAGTCTAAATCAACCATTCATTTAATCGGATTATAATTCAGAAAACATTCATACTCATCACCCAAGAATCTCCCAATATACCAGTTACACCAAATTTGCTCATAATTCAAACTTTCCTTTCGTTATCCACTAAGAGAAGTAAATTTCCAAATATTTAAATTGAACGACCAAAATTATATGCTAACTCCATCATGTCTTATATAAAAGTAAATAGAAGTGCGAAACTTTTACTCTTTTTTTATTAAGAAAAGGAAAAAAAATGCAAAAAGAGAAAGGAAAAAAATTGCTAACTTAAACTATGCAAAACAGAATGAAAATGAAACTCCCCCCACACTTGATTTCGACTGTGTCCCCATAGTCAATGCATGACACAATGAGTGAATGGAAGAGAAATATTTGCATATATACAAAAAGGGTTAGTGCGACTTACCAAATGTGCATGCAGAAAAATGTAGTCATCGAATAAATGAATCGGTCCACAATGGACCAATGGATCAGCCTCTTAAGGATTATGAGACACAGATTAAGCACAAAAAACCAAATCATAAAGAATTTTATATTACCTTTCAAATTTGGAAAAACAAATTTTGTTTCTTTTCAAGATTTTGAGTTGCTAATTTTAAAATTTTGAGCTTACAATTGATCCTAAAATTAAATTGAATTTCTGTAGCAACTAAAGAGAGGTCATCGAGCTGGGGTTCAGTAAAAGTTTCAGAAACAAAGTTTGATTTGTTTAGATGACGTATAAATTGAGCGATGTGTGCATCATTCTCACCCCCACGCTTGTTTTGAGAAATATTGTTTGGTTTTTCTTTGATATTTTGTTAACTAAAGTTCATTCGTAAACCTAAAGTCAAATCCAAACAAATGAATTTTCAGTAAATTTCGAAATCGTGTTTTCTCAAAAATATTGATATTCCAAAAAGAGTCCATATACTTCAAAAATTTATTATTGAAAAACAAGTGATCACAGTGAGCTTTAGTTGAAACGATCAAGTCGCAAGGGGTTTCAACAGTGTCGGAAAATCGTTATTGTGTTTAAGATCACATTTAGCAGTTTCATTGTTTTCAACCTCAAGAATTTCAAAGTTTTCAAATATTTCATTTTCAGACCCAACAACATCATCGTCAATCAGTTTAAGAAGTTTTCGCTCATCAAAGTCGTCCTCACATAAACAGTTAATAACAACTTTATCATTTTGTCATGTTGAAAATCTAAAGTTGCTAAATTTTCAAAATTTTCAGAATCTGAGAGAGGAAGATCAAATTGAAAATTGACGTCTTCGTTTCCAACAGAATTCAAATTCAGATCAATAACAGAGCTTTCAACAACTTCATTAAAATTTTCATCAATTTCAAAATTTTTTATTTGAAAATCGTCGATTGTAGGTAAAGGTGGATTTTTATTCGAATCGTCACAAGTTTGGATTAGATTTTGTTTCTCACGAAACTTCAAGTAATCGTCAAGTATGTTCGTTTGTTCAACAAAATCAAATTTATAGTTATTAACTTGAGAAGTTTCAATTTGATATTGTTGAGAACAAGGATCGTTAATCGCACCATCATTGAAATTATTCCTATTGCCAAAACCGTCTAAAAATTATTCACATTCCCATTTTTAATTGAAATTCATTTTGGAGTTCGAAATTTAATTGGCAAGGGTTATAATCAAAATCATTTGAATGGGGAAGTGAATTCTAATTTTGATTATTTTGAAAACTTTGGCTTGAATTGTTGCACATTAATTCAATTAATCTTTGACTTGATTCATTAAATCTTTGACTTTCTTCACATCGAGCTTTGAACAGTTATTTCAAGACTTGAGGGTTGATCGTTATTTTGAATATTTTATGGAGCAAAATCAAAATTATTTTGAAAATTTTGAAAAGTTGATTGTGTAAAATGCAAATTGTTCGTACAATAGTCATTATTAAAATATCCATATGAATTTGGTGTAAAATTATATGGATTATATTGATTTCCACAACTATCGTAAAATCCGTAGGAATAAGGGAATTGAGACATTTTCAAGTTTTTTTTTTATGGATTTGTGTATTTTTTTTGTTTTTTTATATATGCATGAACCTAATACAGCTATATGAATGCAAATTACTTATTTACAAATTTCTAAAATTATATAATGACGGTTAGATTAATTTTAATAAAAAAATTCTCAGCCAGTTAATGGAAAGGTGTTATCGGTGCACCAGGAATCACCCTAGCAATGCAACTGAAGGTTTAAGTACCTTTAAAGAAACAACCGATATAATATTTACGAATCACCGTAATATTTGTAAATGGTTACTACTCTGCCGTAGTCTAGACACCGAGAAATAAATCGTTAAAAATTAACTAATTTGTCAAAATATAATGATGTCCTTAAAAAGATAAAAACAAAACTAAATGAATGCAAAACAGAAATTAAATGTGAATAATGATGCAACTACAAATGAATTTTTTGTGTGTTTTTTTTAAAATGCAAGCAAACAACAATACAATTAAATAAAAGCAAGAGAGAAGAGAACAACACCAGAGGGTCTGAATTTATTAGCAAATTTTTTTTAACGACAATTTTTTTTAGTAGCATTTTTTTAAGCGAGCAAGCAAGCAGCGCGGTTCTAAGCAAAGCAATGCAAATCCGAGCAAAGCAGTTTTTGAGCAAGCAATCCTCCTAGAGAATTTCCACAACAAGAAAATGAATCAGACCAAAGCTTTTTTCCTTTTTTGTAAGGGAAAGTAACCAAACCAAGGCAAGACGTTTACACTAATCTAAACAAAATGATACTCAACCAGCTAGCGCCCAAATGGTAAAAGCCCGTTTACACTAAATCAGTAATCACCAAAAATAAAAAAGTATTTTCTCCCAAATCGTTCCTAAAACAATAACATAATTACCACACTCAAATCAGACGATTTCAGCCAAAAGAAAAAAAATTAATTTTAAATTGGATTTGCGGTTACAGGGGAAGGAGGATGCGCTTCAATTGTGTGAGGGGCTTGGGAAGTCGAGGTGGTTGCAATGGAGATGAAAGGGTTGGTGAAGGCACAAGTGTAGTTGTTGATACAGGCTTGTAGATTTGTAAATGATAGGGGCTTGTTACGTTGAAGACTTGTGCGTGTGATAATTGGTGGATGGCTATTCTGGATGGTTATAGTGGCTGGCAAAGAAGACCGTGGTACTGGTGATCTGTGAAGTCGGTTTGTAGAGAAAAGGCTATGTAGTTTGTTTGTGCAGAGGGCGGTATGATGATGCTTGGATTGGGAAGTTTTGGTTTGTGGTTTGTGGTTTGTTGTTGTGGTATGGAGTTGTGACTGATGATGTGATGTTGTTCCAGTTAGAGGAGGTAGTCGATGTTGTTATGTAGTGTAACTGGTTTGATTATGATTGTGTGATGGTTTTGTTGAGTAATGGCACGGTGAAGCAATTAGAGGTGAAGGTTGCCGTAGGGATTGTTTTGAATGATGGTCACGGTGTTGTTTGAAGTCACAACAACCGGTTGAACAATGGTGGTTGGTGAATGTGGTTTTTGGGCGAAGATGAACGCAGTGAACGGTTAATGAAGGAAAAAAGGAGAAGCCGGTTGAGTAGAAGCTGTATGGTGGTGAGAAGGGGTGGGTATGGCCGTGGATGATGTTGTATTGGTGAATTATGTGTGTTGTGTGGTAGTGATGAAGAGAAGATGGTTATTAATGTTTTGACTTTTAAAGATGAGAGAAAGATGGTAGGAGGCAGAAATTTGGATTAGACATAAGGCAAAGAAGGGAAAGAATATTAAAGAGGGAAGAAAAGGAAAGCAGTAATTTTTTTATAATTATTCGTAAGAAAAAGAAAAAGGAAAGAAATAAATGAGAGAAAGGGAAGGAAATAAATAAATGAGAGAAAGAAAAAAGGGAAAGAAATAAAGGAAATTGAAAACACAAGGGAAAGGGATTGAAAACAAAAGGCAAGTGTATATTTCTTTTTTTCCTCTTTTTTTTTAAGAGAGAGGAAATAGAAGAACTAACACAATATGAAATCTATCAACATACGTACACACAAAATAAAAACACATAAACAAAAGTAAAACAAAACACAAACACAAAATGGAACAAAACACACAACTCCTTTTTTTTTACTTCTTTTTAATGAACACAAAAACATGGACACACAAAATGACACAACAAAAGATCAAAACAAAACAGAAAAACTATGAACAACACACAAATTTTTCTTTCTTTTTTATTTTTAAAAAAGCAAACAAGAAAATTAATTTGAGGAATAAAACTAAAATTAAATTCGATCCCCGGCAACGGCACCAGAAACTTGTTTGCAAACAGTGTTTCTATGGAATTAGAAAACCATTGACAAAATATCGTAATAATAACCGCAAGCGCACGACGTACAATCGTAGTATGTGGCGAATATAGGTCGATCCACAGGGAAAGAATTAATTCTAAAATTACTCAATCAAATTAAACCGAAAGTGAGTGAGAATGTTAACTAACTAGCTAAAAATTAGCAAAATCTAACAAACTATTAACTACGAACGTTGGTTGAAAAGTAAGAGATTAAATGACAACTTAGGAGTAAATTCACTCTCAAGATCACATGAATCAATATAAAATGAAACCATGATCTCTCTTTTTGGTCAATAGTTAATTTAATTGATGTGACTATGTAACAACCCGTAAAATCTGGGCCAGTTTAAAATTTTTATTTTGGCAGTTTTAGCGAATTTTGATTATTTAAAATGGATTATTTTAAATAAAATCGACGAGAAATTTATTTCGAATATAATTAGAACGTATATATTATATACGTCGTCGTTAGAATATATAATAATTATATATAATTATAAAAGGAATTGAAAATGGCGCGGTAGTTCGAAAATTCGATTTCTAATTTCAAATGAATATACAGAATTCAATATAAGTCAGAATTGAACGAAACAAGAAATATTTGAATCTGTATAACTATATCTTTGTAACGAAGTTAACAAACTGAGATTTCATCTTAGAAATGATAAGATATGTCCAGTTTAAAATTAGAAATAGTCGTTGTGGAATTTATATATATTTTTATATATATAAGGCCCTTAAAAATGGACATTTTGCAAACGACCTCGGATTTCGACGAAACCACTTTTGTTGGATCCGCAGTGTCAAATTATTGCTAGGTTTCAAATTTCATAATTTTTCGAATCAATATGTGAGCGTGGCAAAAGAAAACGCGTTTGACCAGTTTCAGTTGATTTTAATCGACTGGAAATTGGTCATTTTTCCAACGGTCTCGGAATTCGACGAAACTAGTTTTGTTAGGACCGTATCGTCAATACGAAGCTAGAAAATATTTTTCGAGAATTTTTAGAGTTAGTATGTGACCCCGGTAATTTGAAATGTACGTTTAAAATTTAATATAATGATTTAAACGAAAATTCAAAAGGAAACTGATTGTAATGATCAAAACAGCTTGCGATACATATCCCATTGTGTTCGGAATGGGGGTAAAACGCTATGGGCGACAGTCGATGGGCCTCGTTTAGGGGTCGTTTGTGAAAGTCAACCTTCTTGCAATTCAAAATAAAAATAAATTAAATAATATAACTTTTATAATAACCCCCCCCCCCTCATTTCTCTTCCCCGTTCAGAAAAAAAAAGAAAAAAAAAGAAGAAAAGAGGACGGACGGAGCTCGCCACCGCCGATCCTTCCGCCACCCCGTCGACGCCCCCTCGAATCGCCTCCCGCCCCGCCTGGCCTCGCCGCTCTTCCCTCCTCCTTCCCTTCTCTCTCTCCTCCGCCTGGAGTTCAAACCCGCCACGCCCTAGGCCCCTAAACCCTACCGCAGCCCTCAAACCCACCGCGCCACCCCTACGCCACCCTCCACCGCCCACATCACCAGCAGCGAACGCAGTCCCCCTCCCTCTCCTACGATAGAGCAGCGCCCTCCCCTTAGGCTGCGGTTAGTTTTTATTTATTTATATATTATAATTCCTTTTGAAAAAAATCTGATTTTTATAGAGAATAAAAACTGATTTTTTTTTAAAAAAAAAAGAATTTTAAAACTGATTTTAATTAAAAGGTTAAAACAGATTTTTTTTCTAAAGATTTAAAACTGATTCTATTTTTAAAAGGTTTTAAAAGATTTGAATTTTTAAAAAGGTAAAAGATTTGAATTTTTAAAAAGGTAAAAGATTTGAATTTTTAAAAGGTAAAAGATTTGAATTTTGAAAAGTTAAAGAAAAGATTAGATCTTTGAAATGGAAAAGGCGGAATCTATATTAATAAAAATTCGATTTTTATATATTGAACTTTGAAATAAAAATTCGATTTTTATATATTGAACTTTGAAATAAAAATTCGATTTTTATATATTGAACTTTGAAATAAAAATTCGATTTTTATATATTGAACTTTGAAATAAAAATTCGATTTTTATATATTGAACTTTGAAATAAAAATTCGATTTTTATATATTGAACTTTGAAATAAAAATTCGATTTTTATATATTGAACTTCGATAGAAAAATAGAATTTTTATATATTGAACATCGAAGTAAAAAATAGAATTTTTATATATTGAACTTCGATAGAAAAATAGAATTTTTATATATTGAACATCGAAGTAAAAATAGAATTTTTATATATTGAACTTCGATAGAAAAATAGAATTTTTATATATTGAACTTCGAAGTAAAAAATAGAATTTTTATATATTGAACTTCGATAGAAAAATAGAATTTTTATATATTGAACATCGAAGTAAAAATAGAATTTTTATATATTGAACATCGAAGAAAAAATTCGATTTTTATATATTGAATAGCAAAGTAAAAATGTGATTTTTACGTATGTAGTGAAAGCAGCAACGAAGGTGACAAAAAGGCGAGAACGACGAAGTTTCTGCAAAAGAAGAGCCGTGGAGCTAGGATAGCTATATGTGAGAATTTCTCACCTTTCAATTTCCTTTTTTCTAGTTATATATATATACTAGGATGCAGACGGTGTTTAGTAGCACCCGACACCCGTCCACAGACCATGGACTTGTTTGTTTAGTTGAATGTTGGGTGATTGATTTATTCGTTTGGTTGAATTGGAAATTGATTGAAATTGATTTGTGAATGGCGTGGGCCTTCACTAGACCGGGGATAAGGCTAGGCCTTGTCCCGTTTCTAGTATCGTGCCGTTATGCCGCCGAAATTTTCTAAAATATGTTAGAAAAATAAAATATCATTTTATTGAAGAAATGAACTGAATAGAAATTCATATGTTGGAATAAAATGTTTTGTCGTTAAAAATATAATTTTTAACGTGAATGTGAGTAAATAAATATTCATTTACAAACCAGACGGTTTGTTTATGTACACTTATTTGAATGACATTGATTGGGACGATAAATTTTACACATCGCCCAACTGCACAACTAAAATCTGTGTTTGATTGTTTGAAACCCCACACGGGTGTTGGGATGAAATATGAATTTCACTCATCCTGATTGATTAAATATGTCGATCGATAGATTGACAGGCTGTTATAAGCGTTGAATATCTATATTTGATGCTTATACGGTGTAGTGCACTTTGGTTGATGGTTGATTATTTATCGTTGCTATTATATACATGTGTTGTATGAAAATCCATATAATTAACTTTATATGGTAATTGATTGGGCCTCATTCCAGTTTTAAAATAGAAATATTTGAAATAGAAATATTCGAAATGGAATATTTGAAAATATCAATATATGAAGCCGTGTTGATTAGATTGACGCCATTTTGACGTGAACGATATTTATATCGATTTTAAAACGATTTCGAAATGAATTGAATTGAAAACGATTTCGAAATGAATTGAATTGAAAACGATTTCGAAATGAATTGAATTGAAAACGATTTCGAAATGAATTGAATTGAAAACGATTTCGAAATGAATTGAATTGAAAACGATTTCGAAATGAATTGAATTGAAAACGATTTCGAAATGGATTGAATTGAAAACGATTTCGAAATGAAATGAATTGAAAACGATTTCGAAATGAATTGAAATGAAAACGATTTCGAAATGAATTGAATTGAAAACGATTTCGAAATGAATTGAATTGAAAACGATTTCGAAATGAATTGAATTGAAAACGATTTCGAAATGAATTGAATTGAAAACGATTTCGAAATGAATTGAATTGAAAACGATTTCGAAATGAATTGAATTGAAAACGATTTCGAAATGAATTGAATTGAAAACGATTTCGAAATGAATTGAATTGAAAACGAATTCGAAATGGATTGAAAGCAAATTGAAATGAATTCAAATTGAATTGAAATTTGAATTGAATAGAAATGAATTTTAAAACGAATTTAAAACTATTTATATAATTCGTTTTAAATAGTAATCGACGAAATATATATTATATATATTATATATATAATATAATGGCCTGAATAGAACGCGCCGCGCCGCGGCAGTTCGTGAATTTCGACCATTTATTTCAAACGGACATTGCGGGAGATCCGACCGTCGGATTCTCCTAAAACCGGAACCGTTGGGTTCGTATCGAAAAGAGCTTTCTAATGAATGTTAGAAATTTGAAATCTAACGGTTGGATTTGGAGATACGTCCAAATCAAATTCGAAAAAGGTCGCTGTAAGTGCAGTTCGATGGCCATTGATGGAAATCGACTGTACGGGCCTTGATAAAATTATTAAAAATAGTAATAATTTGTGTAAAATCATAAGAAATGATTTAGAAAGAATTGGGATGAAAAACTCCATATTTGAAAAGATAAAAATAGATTTTTATCGAAATGAACTAGTTTTGAACTAGAATTTTAATTCTATTTATTTTTAAATAAATAAATTGAATCTGAAATGGTTTTGAAGTTAACCAAAATTTCCAATGATTGCATTGGAGTGGATTTGAATCGAAATTGTCTTCGGAATATTTCGATGTTGGAATTCGTGATTATACAGGTGTTGTTATGGAAATTTGAAAGATATATATTTATATCGTTATTTCCAATACGACATTTGTTAGTCGTAGAATTCGATATTGAATATAAGCCGATATATTTTCTATTCAGAGCCTTGTATTGAATATCGAATGTGATTTAGGTTTGTCGTGAATGGTGTCTTCACTAACACTGTTCTTGAACCCAGTTGAGAAAAGATTAAATCTTTTTATTTAGATTTAATGAAGTTTACCAATTAAATAATATTTAATTGGAATTGAATTGATATTGATTTTTGGGTTTATCGTGAACAGTGTTTTAAATAACACTCGTTCTTTAACCCGATAATTAATGGAATGTGATTTTGGGTTTATCGTGAACCGTGTTTTAAATGACACTGATTCTTTAACCCAGTCGAAGATTAAAACTAAGTGGAGTTTTAATGAATCTTTAATTAGATTGAAATGATCGAAAATGGAGTATCACCAGTTTTGCTCCAGGCGATAGTTAAATCTTTAATTAGATTTGAACGTGAAGTGGTAATTGAAATTACCGATAACACCGTGGTGTTAGATATGAAGTATTACCAGTTTTACTTCATGGGATGAATAGGTTGGGATTGGGAAATTAAAACAAATGATTACTTCGGTAAGGTTCGCTAATCCCGACTAGTTTGAATTGATATTCAAAAATGGATTAAAGAATAAATTTGAGGAATTTATCTTTGATAAAATTTATGGGAAGCTTTCCCTATGAATGTGAAATCAGAAACTAACTGTCGGTTAGCTAAGTAGAATGGTTTTCTGGATATTGATCTGATGTTGGTTTCGGCCTTCGGGGTTAATATTTGGGGAATTATTCTCTTGATTAATTTACGGTTAGTGACTGATGAATTGGAATGAGGCGTATGTTGTGTTTGTGTAACACTTATTTAAATATACGCGAGTTATTCGGAAAGACCGGGTTTATCCCATTCTGAATAACTGATACGACGATAAGTCGAAGATGAAGACGATGGTCGAAGACCGGAGGTCTTCACGTCGTTTGGGTGATAACTGATGATCTTGATTGGGCTGTACACCCAAGAAGATGGAAACAGTTGGTGATCGTCCAGACGTACTTGGAGATCGATGGATATGCGGGGTACTAGGTGCCTCCGGTTTCGTTCAGACCCAGAACGGACTTGTAAATGGACTGTGTGTATGACATTGGATTTTAGTCTGTGTGATTGATCTCTATTAAATATATATCTGTTTGGCGGCGGAGAATTTATTCTCTTGCTTAACGCCCTTCTCTGAGACGTACGAGCTCAGGGGTTATATATTGATGGATATCAAACGCATGGAGTGAATTGCCTGTGTGGCATGCCTAAGTGGCAATTGATCGAGGCTTCTGTTGAAAAGCAAAGTCTTGTGGTGATGATCAAAGCAAGGCCTTTGTGGCGTAGCTTTGTGTAATGTTTGATTCGCGAGTTTCACACCCGGTATGAACCAAAAACGGGAGACGGACCTCAGGGAGGACTTGCGTTTCTTTCTAGCTAGAAGTGGCGTCAGTGGTTTTACACGCCCTGACGAGTTTGACTTATGTGGTTGTTGCTGTTGCGAGGCGCCTCGGATATATCGGTCGTTCTCGAACCGATGGAGTCATTTGTTGGCTCATTGACACCCCATAGGGTGGGGAAACGTAGTGTTCAGGCATTTTAATCCACATCGGTGGACCGGCCCTGACGATCCAAAGGCTTGACTGAGTACTTGCCTGAGACACGGGCTAGAGCGTCTCGAATCGGTTGAGGACTATCTTTTGCCTCGGTTCATAGATGGGAATCAAATTTCCAAATACGTGACATTTGCGGTTTTATTTGTAAACCTATATATGGCGACATGATATATGGTACCCATGCCGCCTATGATTGATACTTATGATTTGAAGTTGTTTTATACACTATGCACTTATTATAGTATCAAATGACTTGTTTTAAACGTATCAAGCATTCTTTGGTTGTTATAAGGGAAAACCCTATCCCCCGGCTTGCGTTGCATTGTGTGATAGGACCTGGGTCTTATAACAGCTTCATCTTCTTTATTTAGCATTGCGCTGTTGTTTTATGCACTGGTATTCTTGGGAGGAAACCCGTTCCGTGTTATACGGCGTGGTCCCTTGATTTACCTAATGATTTAAAAATAAAGATTAATAACTGTTTTAGTTCTCACACCAGTCACATGACTGACCTGGAGTTTATTGTTTTGACCTAAACTCTGGGTGCCCCTATTTTGACACGGGCAGCTAGTAGTTTTGGTTTTGTAGATTTTTATTCACAGGATCCTGGTTTACAGCTGGAACGATATCCGGAAAGCTTTGTATCCGTATATCTCATTCTAGTTGTGTATTGTATTATTTTCCGCTGCTATGTATTTAAATGTAATTTAAATCTCTGATATTTCTGTGTAATTTTTATTCATTCATACTCTGTATATTCTTGTAATCTGATGCATTGTTGTGATATACAATGAAACGTTCTTCTGTATGCGTTCTATTTTGTCGTGTTCTCAAACGATAGGGCGTTTCGAACGGCCTGGATCGGTTTAGCGACTGGTTCGGACCGAGCGAAATTCCTTGCCGTCACAGTTGGTATCAGAGCTTTGGTTTACAGAGCTCGAGAACAAGACACATTAGAACCATACGAAAGAATTCATCAGATATTGGGTTGGTAATATCCAATTAGAATGACTCGTTAGAGATAGGATCAGTAGTATCCTAGAACGAGTGTGAAGAGTATATTTTTCTAATGAAAACAAATTTTGTTTTGAAAATTTAAAATCAATTATTCGTAATTGGTTATTTATTTATATGAATTTGGGCAATCCAGTATATAAAGATTTTGCGTATACGTCTGATCCGCGTGTATTCGAAGTTTTAATATATTGGATAGATATAGATTCACACTCTAGTCGCCCGAAGATGATTCTAATGATTGTAGCTACATCATCAGAATTAGTGTTCGTGTGTTGAAGGTGTGATATTTATATATTTCCTATTGACTGGTGTGAGAACCAAAATTAGATAGGGCCTATTGTTGTGATTTGGCATCAAAAATCTGATTTTTGACTATATATCAAAGTTATGAATTTGAAACTCTAATTCACTAATTGATTGATGTTTGTATGGTTTGTTTAGTTGTTTGCTAATTTTTAACCATTAAGCCTAATTGGATCAAATATTGAATTATATTGAAAATTGGTCGCATTTGCTTGCATATGCATATATACATTGAACAGGTCATAGCAAGGAGGCTAGAGCAGAGAATAAAATTTGTTTGCCCGACAAATAGGTACATGTTTATTACATAATTTACTGTTTTGTTTGGGTGATGATGATTTTATGAGCCTATTGGCTAGCCGCTTGGCTTTTTCTTTTTCTTTTTTTGAGATCTGAAGGACCGGGGAAGCTATTTGAAATTCCCCGATGCTCCCGGTGCAGGGGAGGTTATGGCGAAATTTTTCAAAAATTTAGAGTGTTAGCCAAATTTTTGAAATTTTGAAAATTCTCAGAAACTGAAAAGTTGGAGAATGGAAGCCAGATCGAATGTAGAGTTGATTAATCAAACCACTTTCTACTTTGTTCCTTTTCGGGGACGAAAAGTTTTAAGTGGCGGAGATTGTAACAACCCGTAAAATCTGGGCCAGTTTAAAATTTTTATTTTGGCAGTTTTAGCGAATTTTGATTATTTAAAATGAATTATTTTAAATAAAATCGACGAGAAATTTATTTCGAATATAATTAGAACGTATATATTATATACGTCGTCGTTAGAATATATAATAATTATATATAATTATAAAAGGAATTGAAAATGGCGCGGTAGTTCGAAAATTCGATTTCTAATTCCAAATGAATATACAGAATTCAATATAAGTCAGAATTGAACGAAACAAGAAATATTTGAATCTGTATAACTATATCTTTGTAACGAATTTAACAAACTGAGATTTCATCTTAGAAATGATAAGATATGTCCAGTTTAAAATTAGAAATAGTCGCTGTGGAATTTATATATATTTTTATATATATAAGGCCCTTAAAAATGGACATTTTGCAAACGACCTCGGATTTCGACGAAACCACTTTTGTTGGATCCGCAGTGTCAAATTATTGCTAGGTTTCAAATTTCATAATTTTTCGAATCAATATGTGAGCGTGGCAAAAGAAAACGCGTTTGACCAGTTTCAGTTGATTTTAATCGACTGGAAATTGGCCATTTTTCCAACGGTCTCGGAATTCGACGAAACTAGTTTTGTTAGGACCGTATCGTCAATACGAAGCTAGAAAATATTTTTCGAGAATTTTTAGAGTTAGTATGTGACCCCGGTAATTTGAAATGTACGTTTAAAATTCAATATAATGATTTAAATGAAAATTCAAAAGGAAACTGATTGTAACGATCAAAACAGCTTGCGATACATATCCCATTGTGTTCGGAATGGGGGTAAAACGCTATGGGCGACAGTCGATGGGCCTCGTTTAGGGGTCGTTTGTGAAAGTCAACCTTCTTGCAATTCAAAATAAAAATAAATTAAATAATATAACTTTTATAATAACCCCCCCCCTCATTTCTCTTCCCCGTTCAGAAAAAAAAAGAAAAAAAAAAGAAGAAAAGAGGACGGACGGAGCTCGCCACCGCCGATCCTTCCGCCACCCCGTCGACGCCCCCTCGAATCGCCTCCCGCCCCGCTTGGCCTCGCCGCTCTTCCCTCCTCCTTCCC
Organism: Allium sativum; assembly: GCA_030737875.1. Taxonomy (NCBI): domain Eukaryota; kingdom Viridiplantae; phylum Streptophyta; class Magnoliopsida; order Asparagales; family Amaryllidaceae; genus Allium; species Allium sativum. The sequence continues at coordinate 990,622,277 of CM060912.1, read as the reverse complement.
TTCTCTCTCTCCTCCGCCTGGAGTTCAAACCCGCCACGCCCTAGGCCCCTAAACCCTACCGCAGCCCTCAAACCCACCGCGCCACCCCTACGCCACCCTCCACCGCCCACATCACCAGCAGCGAACGCAGTCCCCCTCCCTCTCCTACGATGGAGCAGCGCCCTCCCCTTAGGCTGCGGTTAGTTTTTATTTATTTATATATTATAATTCCTTTTGAAAAAAATCTGATTTTTATAGAGAATAAAAACTGATTTTTTTTTTTTTTAAAAAAAGAATTTTAAAACTGATTTTAATTAAAAGGTTAAAACAGATTTTTTTTCTAAAGATTTAAAACTGATTCTATTTTTAAAAGGTTTTAAAAGATTTGAATTTTTAAAAAGGTAAAAGATTTGAATTTTTAAAAAGGTAAAAGATTTGAATTTTTAAAAAGGTAAAAGATTTGAATTTTTAAAAGGTAAAAGATTTGAATTTTGAAAAGTTAAAGAAAAGATTAGATCTTTGAAATGGAAAAGGCGGAATCTATATTAATAAAAATTCGATTTTTATATATTGAACTTTGAAATAAAAATTCGATTTTTATATATTGAACTTTGAAATAAAAATTCGATTTTTATATATTGAACTTTGAAATAAAAATTCGATTTTTATATATTGAACTTTGAAATAAAAATTCGATTTTTATATATTGAACTTTGAAATAAAAATTCGATTTTTATATATTGAACTTTGAAATAAAAATTCGATTTTTATATATTGAACTTCGATAGAAAAATAGAATTTTTATATATTGAACATCGAAGTAAAAAATAGAATTTTTATATATTGAACTTCGATAGAAAAATAGAATTTTTATATATTGAACATCGAAGTAAAAATAGAATTTTTATATATTGAACTTCGATAGAAAAATAGAATTTTTATATATTGAACTTCGAAGTAAAAAATAGAATTTTTATATATTGAACTTCGATAGAAAAATAGAATTTTTATATATTGAACATCGAAGTAAAAATAGAATTTTTATATATTGAACATCGAAGAAAAAATTCGATTTTTATATATTGAATAGCAAAGTAAAAATGTGATTTTTACGTATGTAGTGAAAGCAGCAACGAAGGTGACAAAAAGGCGAGAACGACGAAGTTTCTGCAAAAGAAGAGCCGTGGAGCTAGGATAGCTATATGTGAGAATTTCTCACCTTTCAATTTCCTTTTTTCTAGTTATATATATATACTAGGATGCAGACGGTGTTTAGTAGCACCCGACACCCGTCCACAGACCATGGACTTGTTTGTTTAGTTGAATGTTGGGTGATTGATTTATTCGTTTGGTTGAATTGGAAATTGATTGAAATTGATTTGTGAATGGCGTGGGCCTTCACTAGACCGGGGATAAGGCTAGGCCTTGTCCCGTTTCTAGTATCGTGCCGTTATGCCGCCGAAATTTTCTAAAATATGTTAGAAAAATAAAATATCATTTTATTGAAGAAATGAACTGAATAGAAATTCATATGTTGGAATAAAATGTTTTGTCGTTAAAAATATAATTTTTAACGTGAATGTGAGTAAATAAATATTCATTTACAAACCAGACGGTTTGTTTATGTACACTTATTTGAATGACATTGATTGGGACGATAAATTTTACACATCGCCCAACTGCACAACTAAAATCTGTGTTTGATTGTTTGAAACCCCACACGGGTGTTGGGATGAAATATGAATTTCACTCATCCTGATTGATTAAATATGTCGATCGATAGATTGACAGGCTGTTATAAGCGTTGAATATCTATATTTGATGCTTATACGGTGTAGTGCACTTTGGTTGATGGTTGATTATTTATCGTTGCTATTATATACATGTGTTGTATGAAAATCCATATAATTAACTTTATATGGTAATTGATTGGGCCTCATTCCAGTTTTAAAATAGAAATATTTGAAATAGAAATATTCGAAATGGAATATTTGAAAATATCAATATATGAAGCCGTGTTGATTAGATTGACGCCATTTTGACGTGAACGATATTTATATCGATTTTAAAACGATTTCGAAATGAATTGAATTGAAAACGATTTCGAAATGAATTGAATTGAAAACGATTTCGAAATGAATTGAATTGAAAACGATTTCGAAATGAATTGAATTGAAAACGATTTCGAAATGAATTGAATTGAAAACGATTTCGAAATGAATTGAATTGAAAACGATTTCGAAATGGATTGAATTGAAAACGATTTCGAAATGAAATGAATTGAAAACGATTTCGAAATGAATTGAAATGAAAACGATTTCGAAATGAATTGAATTGAAAACGATTTCGAAATGAATTGAATTGAAAACGATTTCGAAATGAATTGAATTGAAAACGATTTCGAAATGAATTGAATTGAAAACGATTTCGAAATGAATTGAATTGAAAACGATTTCGAAATGAATTGAATTGAAAACGATTTCGAAATGAATTGAATTGAAAACGATTTCGAAATGAATTGAATTGAAAACGAATTCGAAATGGATTGAAAGCAAATTGAAATGAATTCAAATTGAATTGAAATTTGAATTGAATAGAAATGAATTTTAAAACGAATTTAAAACTATTTATATAATTCGTTTTAAATAGTAATCGACGAAATATATATTATATATATTATATATATAATATAATGGCCTGAATAGAACGCGCCGCGCCGCGGCAGTTCGTGAATTTCGACCATTTATTTCAAACGGACATTGCGGGAGATCCGACCGTCGGATTCTCCTAAAACCGGAACCGTTGGGTTCGTATCGAAAAGAGCTTTCTAATGAATGTTAGAAATTTGAAATCTAACGGTTGGATTTGGAGATACGTCCAAATCAAATTCGAAAAAGGTCGCTGTAAGTGCAGTTCGATGGCCATTGATGGAAATCGACTGTACGGGCCTTGATAAAATTATTAAAAATAGTAATAATTTGTGTAAAATCATAAGAAATGATTTAGAAAGAATTGGGATGAAAAACTCCATATTTGAAAAGATAAAAATAGATTTTTATCGAAATGAACTAGTTTTGAACTAGAATTTTAATTCTATTTATTTTTAAATAAATAAATTGAATCTGAAATGGTTTTGAAGTTAACCAAAATTTCCAATGATTGCATTGGAGTGGATTTGAATCGAAATTGTCTTCGGAATATTTCGATGTTGGAATTCGTGATTATACAGGTGTTGTTATGGAAATTTGAAAGATATATATTTATATCGTTATTTCCAATACGACATTTGTTAGTCGTAGAATTCGATATTGAATATAAGCCGATATATTTTCTATTCAGAGCCTTGTATTGAATATCGAATGTGATTTAGGTTTGTCGTGAATGGTGTCTTCACTAACACTGTTCTTGAACCCAGTTGAGAAAAGATTAAATCTTTTTATTTAGATTTAATGAAGTTTACCAATTAAATAATATTTAATTGGAATTGAATTGATATTGATTTTTGGGTTTATCGTGAACAGTGTTTTAAATAACACTCGTTCTTTAACCCGATAATTAATGGAATGTGATTTTGGGTTTATCGTGAACCGTGTTTTAAATGACACTGATTCTTTAACCCAGTCGAAGATTAAAACTAAGTGGAGTTTTAATGAATCTTTAATTAGATTGAAATGATCGAAAATGGAGTATCACCAGTTTTGCTCCAGGCGATAGTTAAATCTTTAATTAGATTTGAACGTGAAGTGGTAATTGAAATTACCGATAACACCGTGGTGTTAGATATGAAGTATTACCAGTTTTACTTCATGGGATGAATAGGTTGGGATTGGGAAATTAAAACAAATGATTACTTCGGTAAGGTTCGCTAATCCCGACTAGTTTGAATTGATATTCAAAAATGGATTAAAGAATAAATTTGAGGAATTTATCTTTGATAAAATTTATGGGAAGCTTTCCCTATGAATGTGAAATCAGAAACTAACTGTCGGTTAGCTAAGTAGAATGGTTTTCTGGATATTGATCTGATGTTGGTTTCGGCCTTCGGGGTTAATATTTGGGGAATTATTCTCTTGATTAATTTACGGTTAGTGACTGATGAATTGGAATGAGGCGTATGTTGTGTTTGTGTAACACTTATTTAAATATACGCGAGTTATTCGGAAAGACCGGGTTTATCCCATTCTGAATAACTGATACGACGATAAGTCGAAGATGAAGACGATGGTCGAAGACCGGAGGTCTTCACGTCGTTTGGGTGATAACTGATGATCTTGATTGGGCTGTACACCCAAGAAGATGGAAACAGTTGGTGATCGTCCAGACGTACTTGGAGATCGATGGATATGCGGGGTACTAGGTGCCTCCGGTTTCGTTCAGACCCAGAACGGACTTGTAAATGGACTGTGTGTATGACATTGGATTTTAGTCTGTGTGATTGATCTCTATTAAATATATATCTGTTTGGCGGCGGAGAATTTATTCTCTTGCTTAACGCCCTTCTCTGAGACGTACGAGCTCAGGGGTTATATATTGATGGATATCAAACGCATGGAGTGAATTGCCTGTGTGGCATGCCTAAGTGGCAATTGATCGAGGCTTCTGTTGAAAAGCAAAGTCTTGTGGTGATGATCAAAGCAAGGCCTTTGTGGCGTAGCTTTGTGTAATGTTTGATTCGCGAGTTTCACACCCGGTATGAACCAAAAACGGGAGACGGACCTCAGGGAGGACTTGCGTTTCTTTCTAGCTAGAAGTGGCGTCAGTGGTTTTACACGCCCTGACGAGTTTGACTTATGTGGTTGTTGCTGTTGCGAGGCGCCTCGGATATATCGGTCGTTCTCGAACCGATGGAGTCATTTGTTGGCTCATTGACACCCCATAGGGTGGGGAAACGTAGTGTTCAGGCATTTTAATCCACATCGGTGGACCGGCCCTGACGATCCAAAGGCTTGACTGAGTACTTGCCTGAGACACGGGCTAGAGCGTCTCGAATCGGTTGAGGACTATCTTTTGCCTCGGTTCATAGATGGGAATCAAATTTCCAAATACGTGACATTTGCGGTTTTATTTGTAAACCTATATATGGCGACATGATATATGGTACCCATGCCGCCTATGATTGATACTTATGATTTGAAGTTGTTTTATACACTATGCACTTATTATAGTATCAAATGACTTGTTTTAAACGTATCAAGCATTCTTTGGTTGTTATAAGGGAAAACCCTATCCCCCGGCTTGCGTTGCATTGTGTGATAGGACCTGGGTCTTATAACAGCTTCATCTTCTTTATTTAGCATTGCGCTGTTGTTTTATGCACTGGTATTCTTGGGAGGAAACCCGTTCCGTGTTATACGGCGTGGTCCCTTGATTTACCTAATGATTTAAAAATAAAGATTAATAACTGTTTTAGTTCTCACACCAGTCACATGACTGACCTGGAGTTTATTGTTTTGACCTAAACTCTGGGTGCCCCTATTTTGACACGGGCAGCTAGTAGTTTTGGTTTTGCAGATTTTTATTCACAGGATCCTGGTTTACAGCTGGAACGATATCCGGAAAGCTTTGTATCCGTATATCTCATTCTAGTTGTGTATTGTATTATTTTCCGCTGCTATGTATTTAAATGTAATTTAAATCTCTGATATTTCTGTGTAATTTTTATTCATTCATACTCTGTATATTCTTGTAATCTGATGCATTGTTGTGATATACAATGAAACGTTCTTCTGTATGCGTTCTATTTTGTCGTGTTCTCAAACGATAGGGCGTTTCGAACGGCCTGGATCGGTTTAGCGACTGGTTCGGACCGAGCGAAATTCCTTGCCGTCACAGTTGGTATCAGAGCTTTGGTTTACAGAGCTCGAGAACAAGACACATTAGAACCGTACGAAAGAATTCATCAGATATTGGGTTGGTAATATCCAATTAGAATGACTCGTTAGAGATAGGATTAGTAGTATCCTAGAACGAGTGTGAAGAGTATATTTTTCTAATGAAAACAAATTTTGTTTTGAAAATTTAAAATCAATTATTCGTAATTGGTTATTTATTTATATGAATTTGGGCAATCCAGTATATAAAGATTTTGCGTATACGTCTGATCCGCGTGTATTCGAAGTTTTAATATATTGGATAGATATAGATTCACACTCTAGTCGCCCGAAGATGATTCTAATGATTGTAGCTACATCATCAGAATTAGTGTTCGTGTGTTGAAGGTGTGATATTTATATATTTCCTATTGACTGGTGTGAGAACCAAAATTAGATAGGGCCTATTGTTGTGATTTGGCATCAAAAATCTGATTTTTGACTATATATCAAAGTTATGAATTTGAAACTCTAATTCACTAATTGATTGATGTTTGTATGGTTTGTTTAGTTGTTTGCTAATTTTTAACCATTAAGCCTAATTGGATCAAATATTGAATTATATTGAAAATTGGTCGCATTTGCTTGCATATGCATATATACATTGAACAGGTCATAGCAAGGAGGCTAGAGCAGAGAATAAAATTTGTTTGCCCGACAAATAGGTACATGTTTATTACATAATTTACTGTTTTGTTTGGGTGATGATGATTTTATGAGCCTATTGGCTAGCCGCTTGGCTTTTTCTTTTTCTTTTTTTGAGATCTGAAGGACCGGGGAAGCTATTTGAAATTCCCCGATGCTCCCGGTGCAGGGGAGGTTATGGCGAAATTTTTCAAAAATTTAGAGTGTTAGCCAAATTTTTGAAATTTTGAAAATTCTCAGAAACTGAAAAGTTGGAGAATGGAAGCCAGATCGAACGTAGAGTTGATTAATCAAACCACTTTCTACTTTGTTCCTTTTCGGGGACGAAAAGTTTTAAGTGGCGGAGATTGTAACAACCCGTAAAATCTGGGCCAGTTTAAAATTTTTATTTTGGCAGTTTTAGCGAATTTTGATTATTTAAAATGAATTATTTTAAATAAAATCGACGAGAAATTTATTTCGAATATAATTAGAACGTATATATTATATACGTCGTCGTTAGAATATATAATAATTATATATAATTATAAAAGGAATTGAAAATGGCGCGGTAGTTCGAAAATTCGATTTCTAATTCCAAATGAATATACAGAATTCAATATAAGTCAGAATTGAACGAAACAAGAAATATTTGAATCTGTATAACTATATCTTTGTAACGAATTTAACAAACTGAGATTTCATCTTAGAAATGATAAGATATGTCCAGTTTAAAATTAGAAATAGTCGCTGTGGAATTTATATATATTTTTATATATATAAGGCCCTTAAAAATGGACATTTTGCAAACGACCTCGGATTTCGACGAAACCACTTTTGTTGGATCCGCAGTGTCAAATTATTGCTAGGTTTCAAATTTCATAATTTTTCGAATCAATATGTGAGCGTGGCAAAAGAAAACGCGTTTGACCAGTTTCAGTTGATTTTAATCGACTGGAAATTGGCCATTTTTCCAACGGTCTCGGAATTCGACGAAACTAGTTTTGTTAGGACCGTATCGTCAATACGAAGCTAGAAAATATTTTTCGAGAATTTTTAGAGTTAGTATGTGACCCCGGTAATTTGAAATGTACGTTTAAAATTCAATATAATGATTTAAATGAAAATTCAAAAGGAAACTGATTGTAACGATCAAAACAGCTTGCGATACATATCCCATTGTGTTCGGAATGGGGGTAAAACGCTATGGGCGACAGTCGATGGGCCTCGTTTAGGGGTCGTTTGTGAAAGTCAACCTTCTTGCAATTCAAAATAAAAATAAATTAAATAATATAACTTTTATAATAACCCCCCCCCCTCATTTCTCTTCCCCGTTCAGAAAAAAAAAGAAAAAAAAAGAAGAAAAGAGGACGGACGGAGCTCGCCACCGCCGATCCTTCCGCCACCCCGTCGACGCCCCCTCGAATCGCCTCCCGCCCCGCTTGGCCTCGCCGCTCTTCCCTCCTCCTTCCCTTCTCTCTCTCCTCCGCCTGGAGTTCAAACCCGCCACGCCCTAGGCCCCTAAACCCTACCGCAACCCTCAAACCCACCGCGCCACCCCTACGCCACCCTCCACCGCCCACATCACCAGCAGCGAACGCAGTCCCCCTCCCTCTCCTACGATGGAGCAGCGCCCTCCCCTTAGGCTGCGGTTAGTTTTTATTTATTTATATATTATAATTCCTTTTGAAAAAAATCTGATTTTTATAGAGAATAAAAACTGATTTTTTTTTTTTAAAAAAGAATTTTAAAACTGATTTTAATTAAAAGGTTAAAACAGATTTTTTTTCTAAAGATTTAAAACTGATTCTATTTTTAAAAGGTTTTAAAAGATTTGAATTTTTAAAAAGGTAAAAGATTTGAATTTTTAAAAAGGTAAAAGATTTGAATTTTTAAAAAGGTAAAAGATTTGAATTTTTAAAAGGTAAAAGATTTGAATTTTGAAAAGTTAAAGAAAAGATTAGATCTTTGAAATGGAAAAGGCGGAATCTATATTAATAAAAATTCGATTTTTATATATTGAACTTTGAAATAAAAATTCGATTTTTATATATTGAACTTTGAAATAAAAATTCGATTTTTATATATTGAACTTTGAAATAAAAATTCGATTTTTATATATTGAACTTTGAAATAAAAATTCGATTTTTATATATTGAACTTTGAAATAAAAATTCGATTTTTATATATTGAACTTCGATAGAAAAATAGAATTTTTATATATTGAACATCGAAGTAAAAAATAGAATTTTTATATATTGAACTTCGATAGAAAAATAGAATTTTTATATATTGAACATCGAAGTAAAAATAGAATTTTTATATATTGAACTTCGATAGAAAAATAGAATTTTTATATATTGAACTTCGAAGTAAAAAATAGAATTTTTATATATTGAACTTCGATAGAAAAATAGAATTTTTATATATTGAACATCGAAGTAAAAATAGAATTTTTATATATTGAACATCGAAGAAAAAATTCGATTTTTATATATTGAATAGCAAAGTAAAAATGTGATTTTTACGTATGTAGTGAAAGCAGCAACGAAGGTGACAAAAAGGCGAGAACGACGAAGTTTCTGCAAAAGAAGAGCCGTGGAGCTAGGATAGCTATATGTGAGAATTTCTCACCTTTCAATTTCCTTTTTTCTAGTTATATATATATACTAGGATGCAGACGGTGTTTAGTAGCACCCGACACCCGTCCACAGACCATGGACTTGTTTGTTTAGTTGAATGTTGGGTGATTGATTTATTCGTTTGGTTGAATTGGAAATTGATTGAAATTGATTTGTGAATGGCGTGGGCCTTCACTAGACCGGGGATAAGGCTAGGCCTTGTCCCGTTTCTAGTATCGTGCCGTTATGCCGCCGAAATTTTCTAAAATATGTTAGAAAAATAAAATATCATTTTATTGAAGAAATGAACTGAATAGAAATTCATATGTTGGAATAAAATGTTTTGTCGTTAAAAATATAATTTTTAACGTGAATGTGAGTAAATAAATATTCATTTACAAACCAGACGGTTTGTTTATGTACACTTATTTGAATGACATTGATTGGGACGATAAATTTTACACATCGCCCAACTGCACAACTAAAATCTGTGTTTGATTGTTTGAAACCCCACACGGGTGTTGGGATGAAATATGAATTTCACTCATCCTGATTGATTAAATATGTCGATCGATAGATTGACAGGCTGTTATAAGCGTTGAATATCTATATTTGATGCTTATACGGTGTAGTGCACTTTGGTTGATGGTTGATTATTTATCGTTGCTATTATATACATGTGTTGTATGAAAATCCATATAATTAACTTTATATGGTAATTGATTGGGCCTCATTCCAGTTTTAAAATAGAAATATTTGAAATAGAAATATTCGAAATGGAATATTTGAAAATATCAATATATGAAGCCGTGTTGATTAGATTGACGCCATTTTGACGTGAACGATATTTATATCGATTTTAAAACGATTTCGAAATGAATTGAATTGAAAACGATTTCGAAATGAATTGAATTGAAAACGATTTCGAAATGAATTGAATTGAAAACGATTTCGAAATGAATTGAATTGAAAACGATTTCGAAATGAATTGAATTGAAAACGATTTCGAAATGGATTGAATTGAAAACGATTTCGAAATGAAATGAATTGAAAACGATTTCGAAATGAATTGAATTGAAAACGATTTCGAAATGAATTGAATTGAAAACGATTTCGAAATGAATTGAATTGAAAACGATTTCGAAATGAATTGAATTGAAAACGATTTCGAAATGAATTGAATTGAAAACGATTTCGAAATGAATTGAATTGAAAACGATTTCGAAATGAATTGAATTGAAAACGATTTCGAAATGAATTGAATTGAAAACGATTTCGAAATGAATTGAATTGAAAACGATTTCGAAATGAATTGAATTGAAAACGAATTCGAAATGGATTGAAAGCAAATTGAAATGAATTCAAATTGAATTGAAATTTGAATTGAATAGAAATGAATTTTAAAACGAATTTAAAACGAATTTAAAACTATTTATATAATTCGTTTTAAATAGTAATCGACGAAATATATATTATATATATAATATAATGGCCTGAATAGAACGCGCCGCGCCGCGGCAGTTCGTGAATTTCGACCATTTATTTCAAACGGACATTACGGGAGATCCGACCGTCGGATTCTCCTAAAACCGGAACCGTTGGGTTCGTATCGAAAAGAGCTTTCTAATGAATGTTAGAAATTTGAAATCTAACGGTTGGATTTGGAGATACGTCCAAATCAAATTCGAAAAAGGTCGCTGTAAGTGCAGTTCGATGGCCATTGATGGAAATCGACTGTACGGGCCTTGATAAAATTATTAAAAATAGTAATAATTTGTGTAAAATCATAAGAAATGATTTAGAAAGAATTGGGATGAAAAACTCCATATTTGAAAAGATAAAAATAGATTTTTATCGAAATGAACTAGTTTTGAACTAGAATTTTAATTCTATTTATTTTTAAATAAATAAATTGAATCTGAAATGGTTTTGAAGTTAACCAAAATTTCCAATGATTGCATTGGAGTGGATTTGAATCGAAATTGTCTTCGGAATATTTCGATGTTGGAATTCGTGATTATACAGGTGTTGTTATGGAAATTTGAAAGATATATATTTATATCGTTATTTCCAATACGACATTTGTTAGTCGTAGAATTCGATATTGAATATAAGCCGATATATTTTCTATTCAGAGCCTTGTATTGAATATCGAATGTGATTTGGGTTTGTCGTGAATGGTGTCTTCACTAACACTGTTCTTGAACCCAGTTGAGAAAAGATTAAATCTTTTTATTTAGATTTAATGAAGTTTACCAATTAAATAATATTTAATTGGAATTGAATTGATATTGATTTTTGGGTTTATCGTGAACAGTGTTTTAAATAACACTCGTTCTTTAACCCGATAATTAATGGAATGTGATTTTGGGTTTATCGTGAACCGTGTTTTAAATGACACTGATTCTTTAACCCAGTCGAAGATTAAAACTAAGTGGAGTTTTAATGAATCTTTAATTAGATTGAAATGATCGAAAATGGAGTATCACCAGTTTTGCTCCAGGCGATAGTTAAATCTTTAATTAGATTTGAACGTGAAGTGGTAATTGAAATTACCGATAACACCGTGGTGTTAGATATGAAGTATTACCAGTTTTACTTCATGGGATGAATAGGTTGGGATTGGGAAATTAAAACAAATGATTACTTCGGTAAGGTTCGCTAATCCCGACTAGTTTGAATTGATATTCAAAAATGGATTAAAGAATAAATTTGAGGAATTTATCTTTGATAAAATTTATGGGAAGCTTTCCCTATGAATGTGAAATCAGAAACTAACTGTCGGTTAGCTAAGTAGAATGGTTTTCTGGATATTGATCTGATGTTGGTTTCGGCCTTCGGGGTTAATATTTGGGGAATTATTCTCTTGATTAATTTACGGTTAGTGACTGATGAATTGGAATGAGGCGTATGTTGTGTTTGTGTAACACTTATTTAAATATACGCGAGTTATTCGGAAAGACCGGGTTTATCCCATTCTGAATAACTGATACGACGATAAGTCGAAGATGAAGACAATGGTCGAAGACCGGAGGTCTTCACGTCGTTTGGGTGATAACTGATGATCTTGATTGGGCTGTACACCCAAGAAGATGGAAACAGCTGGTGATCGTCCAGACGTACTTGGAGATCGATGGATATGCGGGGTACTAGGTGCCTCCGGTTTCGTTCAGACCCAGAACGGACTTGTAAATGGACTGTGTGTCTGACATTGGATTTTAGTCTGTGTGATTGATCTCTATTAAATATATATCTGTTTGGCGGTGGAGAATTTATTCTCTTGCTTAACGCCCTTCTCTGAGACGTACGAGCTCAGGGGTTATATATTGATGGATATCAAACGCATGGAGTGAATTGCCTGTGTGGCATGCCTAAGTGGCAATTGATCGAGGCTTCTGTTGAAAAGCAAAGTCTTGTGGTGATGATCAAAGCAAGGCCTTTGTGGCGTAGCTTTGTGTAACGTTTGATTCGCGAGTTTCACACCCGGTATGAACCAAAAACGGGAGACGGACCTCAGGGAGGACTTGCGTTTCTTTCTAGCTAGAAGTGGCGTCAGTGGTTTTACACGCCCTGACGAGTTTGACTTATGTGGTTGTTGCTGTTGCGAGGCGCCTCGGATATATCGGTCGTTCTCGAACCGATGGAGTCATTTGTTGGCTCATTGACACCCCATAGGGTGGGGAAACGTAGTGTTCAGGCTTTTTAATCCACATCGGTGGACCGGCCCTGACGATCCAAAGGCTTGACTGAGTACTTGCCTGAGACACGGGCTAGAGCGTCTCGAATCGGTTGAGGACTATCTTTTGCCTCGGTTCATAGATGGGAATCCAATTTCCAAATACGTGACATTTGCGGTTTTATTTGTAAACCTATATATGGCGACATGATATATGGTACCCATGCCGCCTATGATTGATACTTATGATTTGAAGTTGTTTTATACACTATGCACTTATTATAGTATCAAATGACTTGTTTTAAACGTATCAAGCATTCTTTGGCTGTTATAAGGGAAAACCCTATCCCCCGGCTTGCGTTGCATTGTGTGATAGGACCTGGGTCTTATAACAGCTTCATCTTCTTTATTTAGCATTGCGCTGTTGTTTTATGCACTGGTATTCTTGGGAGGAAACCCGTTCCGTGTTATACGGCGTGGTCCCTTGATTTACCTAATGATTTAAAAATAAAGATTAATAACTGTTTTAGTTCTCACACCAGTCACATGACTGACCTGGAGTTTATTGTTTTGACCTAAACTCTGGGTGCCCCTATTTTGACACGGGCAGCTAGTAGTTTTGGTTTTGCAGATTTATATTCACAGGATCCTGGTTTACAGCTGGAACGATATCCGGAAAGCTTTGTATCCGTATATCTCATTCTAGTTGTGTATTGTATTATTTTCCGCTGCTATGTATTTAAATGTAATTTAAATCTCTGATATTTCTGTGTAATTTTTATTCATTCATACTCTGTATATTCTTGTAATCTGATGCATTGTTGTGATATACAATGAAACGTTCTTCTGTATGCGTTCTATTTTGTCGTGTTCTCAAACGATAGGGCGTTTCGAACGGCCTGGATCGGTTTAGCGACTGGTTCGGACCGAGCGAAATTCCTTGCCGTCACAGACTATTCTAAGCATGACCTATTTGTGCTAGTGATTAGCCCAACATAAGCCTTCAAATTTTGTCACACCTCTTAAACAACTTTACTAATTTTATGAAAAATGATAACAAGTTGAAATTGAATCGTACTTTAAGCATGGCCTATCCCCTATTAATTAGGAGTATAAACATTCAAATTTAGATTTCAATCTCCACTTAATTACCATAATCATATGTGGATGAAGAGGTAATCAGTGAGCATATGAACAAGCATAGCCTATGTGGTGTCAACACTATAGGCTATCGAACTCAATAATGAACACAAAAACCATAACCATCAATATGAATTAAAGCACAAAAAGAGATCATGAATAAACAAGTTTATTAAAACTACATGAATAAAGAGAGCTTCATTATCCCTAAGTTGTAGGGATTTAGCCTCTCATGTTTGTTATTTTAACAGCAAATGTAGTTTGCAACATGAAAGAAATAAAAGCAAATGCAGGCTAAATAACTAAAACTACAACTAATCTACTTGCATAAAAGAAAATAAAACGTAAATAAAAGACGAAAAATTAAGATTGTATTAAATCGAGATATTACTAAAAAAATGGCTAAGAAGCCATGGAAGAAAAATAGAGGTTTTTATTTCAGCCTCCACTCTAAACTAAAAATCCAAGATCTCTTTTACATTAATATACATGGTTTATTTATACATGACTAAACCCTAATTCACTTTTTGCGTGCTACCAAGAATGCCCCCTCCTTAAGTTTCATTTTGTCTTTAGCAATAATGATTCATGAAGCCATAATTTTTTCCCCACTAAAGAAGGAGGGAGAGTGTGTGGGGTCCTCCATTAATCCTCTATATGAATTGATTCCCTTTTTATTGATTGATTTCCCTTTTCATTTTTTGGGCAAGGCATTGATTTCCTCATTTTTCCTTTGTATGCATATATATCTTTATGAAGTCCTCTTCTACATGCATCCAATTTCTGCAAAAATATAAAAAATGTCCAAGTAAACATTCTCAAAATAATACAAGCACAAAAATGCCCATTTCCCCCCTATATGATGATAAATGTGTGATGTTTTGAAATCAATTCAAATATTGTTTAAACATTATAAAATACCCATATATTACATTTATTAGCACTAAAAATGAATAAATATGTAGGTATAAATGTGCATGTTTACATGCACATCATAACATTGGGAGACGACTATTGGGGTCATTTCCCATGTTCATGATTTTTGTCGATTTTTAAATGACCGTTTTGCCCCTAGCTGATCTTGTTTCTGCCATAACTTTTGATTGGTAAGGAGTTTTGACCTGAAACCACTTCCATTAGATCTAGATGATGGTCTACCTTTCCGTAGAGTGGTCACATTTGCCAAACGGACTCACCGTTTGGGAGATATGGCTAAAACAAGGTTAAGAAGGTGAAAAACAACTTAACCGGACCTAATTAGGGTGATTAGCAAGAGGGTCCATAACCCATTTCGGGATTAGAGTTATGGGGAGGCTGAGAACAGTAGGAAAACGATCTATTTTCATTTTCTCAGCCGCCTAAAATATTTCTCTAACCCTAACAATGGCCTCCAACACCCAAATCACCTTCTAATCACCATTTAATCAAGTTTTAGCCTAATCTACATCTAATCAAGGCAAATTAGCATCAAATTGGGAATAGAGCTGTTGTATTGCATAGAGATTCAACCCAAATCAGAGATATTTTCAGATCTAAGTTTTATTTGTGGCTAACGTGAGTGATTTGCATAGTTTCTCACTAATTACGGTTGATTAGGGGTAACTAGTGTTAATGGGCGAAATTTTGGCTCAGAAAAATCTGGAAAAATTTGTAAAATTCTAAAATATTATTTTAGGGCTCTGATATAAATTTGGGTAAGTTTTGCTAATTGTATGCTTAAACATGATTAAGGGGGATTAAGGGAAAAACATAGGTTTTTGGGTATGTTTGATCCATATTGACATGTTAAGTTGTTGTTTTAGTGCTTGTTGTTGATTCCCTATGTTGCTATGACTGTATAGTATGCTTTGTGGTTGATTAGAAAAGTTAGAGTGGTCGAAAACGCCGTCGTATGGCATAAAACAGTCATTGGAAAAGTTGCAAGAATTTGACCCGAAATGGATCAGATCGGTGGAGGAGGGCACAAACCAACCCGCTTGTGGAGCATCCCACAACCCGACCCGCCTGCATCTGGAGTTCTCCGAACCGACCCGCTCGTGGACGGTGACCATGAACTGATCCACTCGTGGCCTACATACAACGACCCGAACCGGAGTGCCAACCAAGGACCAGAAGCTCACGATCCGAACCAGGGAACTACTCCGAACCGAACCACCAGAAGAAGAAGCGTACGAGCCAACCCAAGTGGAGAATCCCGACCTGAACCGATGGGGTCATCACGACTCGACCCGTATGGAGCAATCCGATCCGAAGCAGGTGATCACGAACTGAACCAGGATGGCTGAACCAAACCGATGATGATTGGGGGACCGAACTGATCCGGAGGAGACCAAAACCCGAGATGCAAAGGTAATCCAAATGGGAGGTTGTAACTCAGGATCCAGATGGGAACCAATGAGTGAACTTCACGATTGGACTTTGCTGCGGGACGTGTGCTAAGGAGTTGTCGACGTCCATAGCTTTGATTCACAACCGAGAGACGATTGTTAGGCTATGGATCAGTGGAGTGGGGGTAGTTATTACTCCATGGGGCAGAGTGATCGTAGCATGGCTATGAGCCAGTGCAGTGAAGCCATCATGACTTCATGGGGCAAAGTGGACATAGCAAAGACCAGTGGCTATGGATCAGTATAGTGGAGTCGCCATGACTCCATGGGGCAGAGTGATCATAGCAAGGATTTGGGTGATCAAAGCGGTGGATATCGTATGCTTTACGCACTGAGTGAGAGATGTGAGGATGGTTTCTATGCTTGATTTTTGCCATCACTATGACATGTACACGCCTGGCCCGTTATCTTTACACCATATGTTAGTGTCACCTTAGAGTATTGTACATCCTGTTGTGCTAACTCTTTGGTTGTAGGTCCAGGTTCAGGTATGGTTTAGTATACCTGTTATTGTTCTGATTTTGCTGCTTATCGCTCATACCATACTTTTTTCTGACCCAGAGTTTTATGTCTCTTCTTATTAATTTAGGTACTCTTGAACAGGCAGACTAGAGACATGTTAGGTGGTATGCACGAGTAGCTGTACCGGAGATGAGCACGAGGCTTCCACGTATGATATATATAGATATTCTCCCTGTGTCGCTGTTGGTCACTACTTTGGGCATTAGTAATGTACCTTTCTTATTTTGCTTTAGAGACAGTTTTAAAAGTTGTAATAATGATGATGTGGAACATAAGCTGTATTTTGAATTTTCTGCTGCTATCATGGTTTAGTTTTCAGCTCATGCACTGTCTCGCCGGTTTTATGTCAAGTATGTTATTATTATATTTTATTCCATGCGCTGTGAGGCATTCTACAGGTTCCTTGCTAGTTCAAAATCCCTTCTTTTCCTTTCTTTGGCGACCATCCCATGCTGGTTGGACATCAGCACATCGCACTTTCATTGGAAATGTCGGCTAGTGCGGGGCGGGCCGTCACACAGACTGTATGAGTTCCCTCCTCAAAATTTAATACAAACACTATACCATAACAGCCAATTTGGCACACAAGGATGCGGGGATAAAATACGGGTTAAAGCCGTATCATATTTGATAGTGATCAGATCCATATCAAACTATATTTTGCGATCCGCACTACCCCAAACACCCTAAATCTGACCGTCCTTCAACGAAGCCCCGGATCAGTTAATTTGATATGCCTTTGGGCCAAATAGAATGCGTATCATATTGTGCATCACATTAGGCGCTTGGAAAAAAAATTTGGCTGCACCCTTTTCCCTTTGTTTTACTTTAACGGTGATCGAAAACCCAAATTAGGGTTTTTGGTCACCAAATCATGCCTCCACCTTTCTCTGGAATCTTCTCCTCCGCCAGAGACGAACAACTCTCTCATTCGACAGAAACGCAACAACCCTTAGTCCCTAGCCCTTCTTCGACAACATGTATGTGTTTCAATTGAATTGTGGCATGAACGCCTGATAGTAGGGAACAAATTGAAATCTTTGTGTGTTAGCTGATTGCTACTTTGTGTTAGTGTGTTAGATGTTTCAGTTGAATTAGTACGTATTAGTGTGTTAGCTGATTGCTACTTTGTGTAAGGGACAGATCTGTGGTTATACCCTAGAATCGGAGAAATCAAATTTGAATCATGTTTTGTGATAATTTAAAAAACATCTGAATTACTATTGGAAACATGTATGGTATAATTTTAGATTGCGGTATATCCATGAAACAAAAAAATAACAATGAGTTAGTCATAAGGATGCAGTAACCTTTACTAATGTTAAGATGTTTAATGTCAATTGTCCATAACCTGATTCTATTTGCAATAGCCATTTGATGATATGTTCTTTAGATTGTTTGCCATGTTTAATCTGAAATGTAGTAACCACATCCATTGTATAATTACAGCTTTGATGTCAAAATGACAAACAAACATAATATATTTCCTGATGTGGTGGAATCTGAGCAATCGGATAATTATAGTTCAATATTTAACCATGATTTCATCGTCATTTGACTGTATGTTTGTCTTATGCTTGAAATTTAAATTGGGTTGTCTTATAACAAGTTTACTCTGTTTTGAGAGATAACAAGTTTACTGAAAATATATTAACAGTTTGTTGAAAATTTTGGTAGATGGATGATTACTCGACTTTCTGGTTAATATTTTAATGGTCGATCCACCAAGTGGATGCATTTTAGCTTATGTGTAGGGTCGGGTATCGATGCTAATTAGATTTATCCAAATGTCGGATGCTGCTGCACTTAACCTTAGTAAAAAGCTGCTTTCACTAGTAACTTTCCCCTACTTTGTAGCAGAGACTATAGTTTAAGTTACACTGCACAGTCTGCTTCAAAGAAACTGAAAGTTGCAAGTGAAAGCAACTTTTTCCAAAGGTTAAGTGAAGCAGCATTCGACATTTGGATAAAGCTAATAAGCATGGATTACTGACCCTGTTTGCGTTAGCTAATATGCATCCACCTGGTGGATCGCCCAGTAAATTCTTAATCAGAATGTCGAGTATGTGTGTCATCCGAAGATGATGATTTGATATCTTTAGACATTGGAGCAGGTATATATTATTTTACACTTATCTCTACGTAGTATCTAACATAAGAATTTAATGGACATGTTGTGTGCACATGGACGATGCCTTGCTAAAACCATATCCATATGTATGCTTCTACATATGGTAGTTTTATTTGTTTCTTTTTGTGTGTATATGTAGGAGGATGTTCTGTATGCTATGGTACGAACTACCAATGTCGCAGATCGACTACATTTCAGGTAATTCTTGTTTTGGGTTTGCATTTTTAACGACTGACATTTCATTCATCGTTGATACATATAATGATTGACTACACAAACACATGGATGGGCCTTAAAGTGCTATTTTAGTTTCTTGTATTTTGGTGTACACAAACACACTGGTCGACTACCGGTTTACACAAACACGTTGATCGACTACCGGTGTACACAAACACACTGATCGACTACCGGTGTACACAAACACATTGATCGATCGACTACAACTGATCGGCTACCAGTGTACACAAAGACACTGATCGACAACAACTGATTGACTACCGGTGTACACAAACACACTGATCTACATACACTTATCTCTGTATTCATATTTGCATCTCAGTCACAGTGAGTTACAATGTCGATCCCCTAACCAGTGAAGTATTTGTAACTTGTTTAATGAATTTATATGCAGTCCTGTTGGAGAAAACAGAAAAAGTGGGGAGGTATTGGTGTGGACTAGTTTTGTGTGCAATCAGGCGTAAAATTACTTCTTTTTGCCTGTAGATTTTGGTGCTTTTGTGCTGTTGGAACTCAGGTTGGCCTTTTAAGCATTTGTTTTAAATTAACTATGTATATTTAAATATTTATGCTGTTATAAAACTTTTTCAGCATCAACCAGCTTATTCTCATAATAAACTACTTTGATTTACAGCAAACATGGACTTCATCAGCATGCTCAACACGTACGCTCAATCTTCTCGGCCTTGACTATAGTTTTATTAGGCTGATATGTTTTTACCTTTTTTTGTTAGTTCGTATGTGATGAAAATCTTTGACAGTTTCCTTTTATTTTATATGTTTGTATGTACATTGTGTTCATGTTATGAAAAATCTTGTGATGCTTTGAGTATATATACATATATCTAAATTGTGTTATTCTTGTGTATAAATTCTGGTATATATGCGCTTTGTTATGAAAAATATATGTGCTACAGTTTCTGTTTTATACACACACATATATGATATATATATATATATATATGTGTGTGTGTGTGTGTGTGTGTGTGTGTGTGTGTGTGTGTACTTATACATATAATTAGATACGGTCAAAGGCCGTGTCTGATTATAATTAAGATACGGCTAATAGCCGTATGTTATTTCTATGGTTTATAGCCGTATCTAATAATTTAATGCGCCATTTTTTGATACGGCTTATTGTCGTACCTAACTACTTTAGATACGACTAAAAACATAGCCTAATTAGCATATATGGTGTAGTGAAAGTTTAACTAGAATGTTCTTTATACCACACAAACCCTATCTTATATCTTTCTTTACTTTTTGGAAAGCTCCAAATCTCTATTCTTTTATCTTAAAAAATGGCTTGAGTAATTCAATTTAAGTATCCCCTCCGTCAAGCTAGCTTAAGATAGCTAGTGAGAGCAGGAAACTGGTTTTCCAAATCCTAAAACTAATTTCCATTCTATTAGCCATAAGGTGGTCAAGATATTCAATTGACTCTAATCTTAATATGATGTCTAAAAGCATGCAGGCTCTCCTTTCAAATTTTCAACCTTTGGGTCGAGTTTTCTTGACTCATGAAAATTGTACTAGTATTTTCTGCATACTTGACTTTTATGTAACTCATATCTAAAGATAATTTCTCATTTCCTTAACATTATTCTAAATATTGTCTAAAACAATTTCTTTTAACTATTACTTTAATAAATATAAAACTTCCTAATTTCCTTTAAAATATTTATATATTCATTTTAAGACTCTTTATAGAATATTAAGGAAGAAAAACTCAATTTAAACCAATTATTCAAAAGTTGTCTATTTCTTTGCTATAGTGGTAGTGAAAAGTGATTTTAAACCTTTTAGATCAGAACACCTATTTCATTACACACGTCCATTTTAATAACTCAAATCCCTTTTAAAATATTTTAACATATTTCTGAAATTTACTTCTTATTTTTAAAGATTAAAAATATCCATTTTCAAAGAGTTGAAAATAATATTTTACGAACTGCCAAAACCCAAGGATTTTGAGAAATTGAATTAGACAAACCTCAAAATTTAATAAACAAAATCTAGATTTTTCACATTCATATGAAAACTATATCCATAAGGGTCTGGAAAATTCTTATTTCAGAAGATTCCACGTTATATTTTGTTATGCAAGTTCATTTAACTTTTCCGATCACGAAATCGCGAACTATCAAAATGCAACATGCTTATTTTTCACATCTTAGTCTAAATTTGACTAAATTATTATTAAACCATTTTGATAACATAATAAAACACTTCTAACCAATTTTCCATTATTTTACTTTACTAAAATCTCATTTTCACTTTATTTTCGAATATTGCAGATATTATTATAATACTTAATTCTCTATCTTTTCATTTAAGTTTTTTTATTAATCTATTTACTATTTTATATGTATATTTCAACTTTTAAACCATTATTTTCCAAAACCACCATTTAGTTTATTAAAGTAAATTTAGATTTTTTTTATTTTAAACATATTTAAAATGATTTTTTTTCATTTTCTCCTCGATTTAAACCAGAAAGGCTTAGAGCATATTATATACATATTATTTTGATCATAACATGGATAATTTTACAAGCTATTTATGGCTTAACCATCTTTTTCAGCATGTGATTTCCAATTTATAAATCACATAACCATATTTACCATCAAGTAATCAATATTTAACTAAATATCATGCAAAAAATATTAATCAACCATTACTACTACTAAACATGAATTATAACTTATATAAATCAATATATCAACTTTCAAAAGTTCAAATGAACTTATCGCAATTAAAAATTTTATAAGCTAACTACTTAGCAATTTATGTACTTTAAAGCATATAATCAACGGTTTAATTTTAAGTGGTTAATGTCTATTATTATTAATAAAGTTAACAAATGAATTGGCAAGCAAATATCATGTAATATCAAGTTATTAACTTGATTCAAGTGAGAACGAGTCATATCTATTTCAACTAAAGTTTCTACCAACATTTTTAATCATCACTACACTTCCATTTCCATTTGCACTTGGCTTTTGCTCCTCCTTCCTTCAAATATTCTACATGTCTTTCCTCCTCAACATCTTGATCTCGATCAAAGCCACCTTCTATGCTCACGTCCTCCTCCATCGTCACCTCTTTTCTCATGGCCTAAACCACCTCCACCTCCCTTCTTACCTTCAAAATACAAGCTCAAGCTCCTAAACATTTTAGGTGCTCTCAGCCTAGAGTGGAGGTCATCCCCACTTCCACTATTTCCTCTCTGGAGAAGTTTAACCATGTTTTCTAAGTTATATAAGAACTTAGCGAAATTTTCGTAAAGAATGGATATGTTTTGCTATTAGTTTAAGAAAGTTAAAGAGGCGATAAGAGGGAATTAAGCTGTGGATTTCAAGAAGAAGAAAAGGAGAAAGAACGGATGAATGAGTGAATTTGTAAGAATAATGAGAGGGTATGCTTGTGTACTTGTAAGAAAAAAAATTAGTTAACCATAAGCATCCTATGTAAAATGATAAAAATGCCTTCCACATCACTATGACATATGCGTCATGACCTCCATAAGTTCAAATCCTCTATTATTCCTACATCCTCACTTTCCCAGCTAAGATTTGACTTATAACCGTCCTTAAAATGTGGAAATTGGATGTTGCAATTAATTAAATATATGCATAGTATTCCTTGAAATGATTTTAAATAGATCTTTTAAACATTATAACAACCAACTCCACCATACCCATGCATGATGTAATGTTTTTATAGTACATTCATTTAATGTGAGAAGACATGGAAATAAAACAATTGTACTTGATGTATTTTTATCCATAATAAGATTTTGTGTTAAAGATTTTCAGAAGAAACTAAAATTCGTTTGTCCTCTTATGCAACATGAATTAGTATATACAATGCCTTAATATGTGCATGTGCATGTATCATGTGCATGCATGCATCATTTCAATGTTCAATGTTGCAGTATTTAATGTTGCCTTAATATTCCAATCATATTTTTACTTTTTTCTGTAACTATACATATTCATGAAAAAAACTTAAAAATAGATTCCTTAGCATCTCTAAATAATTAAAATAAATTTAATCTGAATAATCGACCAAATTAGATTACATTAACATCCAATTATAAAAATAGGACATAGATCTATAAAAGTCCGATGAATTTTGTATATCTTTATAAACCAAGTTCATATATTTATAAAACTATAATAAATCAATTATTACCATTATATAATAATTAAAATAAATTATTTATCATTTAATACCAATATTTTAATATTTAAAATTAATTAATATTCCAAATTTGAATGATAAAAATTACGAGTCGTTACACCTCTCGAAATCCTTTTATAAAAAATTTCCTTTTTAAATTCTCGTTAAATCACAATCAAATCATTTAACCATATCATGCCTAGTAGGCAAAGTATAAGGCTCGGTAGAACTATAAATTTTCTAAACTATTGAATAATTAAATTAAATTATTCATCAACATTATATATCGATATGTACACATATAACTTTTAATGCTCACTTTATTATATACTAATGGCACTCAAAAATAAAGAGAAATTTAATAAATAATATTTCATAAATATTAACTAGTTTAACTAATTTAAAACAATTTATAAACTAATTAAATTGTGTGGTTGTTATACCTATTCATTATTACGATTATGTGAATCAGAGATGTAAATTCAAGTAACATGAAACAATTCGAACCATGCATCACCTTAGTTAATGATGTGCCATTTTGATTGAATTTATCGTTGACTCACCTTGATAAAATAGAATTTTACAATTACAAGCACAATCCAGTAGTAACAACTATTTATATCAATTCTCTTTGGCAAAACTACATAACATTAGGACTTATGGAATTGGCTTTCATCAAAAAAATTATATTGTCCACAATAGGTTTGATTAATCCAAGCCCAAAATCTTTTGTTTAATAATAATTATTATTATCTTCTTAAATCGAAACCGCTGTTCCGTTCGTCATCTCGTTTCCTTCATCCACCTATATGAGTGTGGCTCTGGCCATCTTGTCAAATCTTCAAGAGTTGTTTCATCCCTACCAAGACCATGGCACTGGAAAGGGTTTCCTAGGTCTAGACCTTCACAGGGTTCCTGGTAGCCTCTCTCCCTACCTTATCTTGGTGGTGTCCTCTATAGAGGTTACAAGCTGAACGCAATCTTCGATCCCCTTACCGATAAGGCAAGAGGAAATATTCTCAGGTGGAATGGCTTTCTCCTTTCTTAGGTAGGCAGGCTGATTCTGATCAAGTCGTTGTTGGATTCCATTTGGATCCCATGTTTTTGCGGCCATGACTCCGACTTCCTCCTTTTTCGGTCGTTCCGCTCCTTAGCCTCTTCCTTCTTCTAGGTGGACAAGGACTCGTCTCACTGGCATCACTGGGTGACTTGGGATGTCATTTATCATCCCAGGTGTGAGGGTGGTCTTGGCTTCGGAACCCAAGAGATGTTTACACTACGTATGCTAGCAAGCTCTAGTTCAGGTTCCACTCCAGCGATTCCCTCTGCGCTTCTTTCCTTATCGCTAAGTACCATCATCTTCAGCCTATGGGCTACTAGGGGACCCCATCTTACACAAGTAAGACGTGGATACTCATGCATCCGGTTAAGGCCTTCTTCGACACAAACAGAAGAGGGGGCCATTGGAACGGCTCCTTCATCCCGGTCCGTGCTGCGTGGGAGTCAGCTAGGACCACTGGGCCTAGAGTCCCGATCTTTGATTTCATCCAAGACTCCCGATCTCCCCCCAAGGTTTCTATCCTTATATGGAAAATCCTTCTTGATGGTTTCTCACTGGATGCAAATCTTAAGAAGACCAGGATCCCAATCGTTTCTCATTGTAGTTGCTACCGTCCATGAAATATGGAATCTTCTGGAAACCTCTTCTTCTCTAGCCTTTATGCTAGGGAAGTTTGGTTCTACTTCGAAAACCAGGTCGGTATCTGAGGTTACGCAACTTCGTTTCCCGTTCTCCTACATCTCTAGTGGGATGGCATTTCCGACCAATCGCTTTGGTCTGTCCTTTTCCAACTACTTCCCTGCTTGATTTGTTAGCACCTTTGATGCACTAGGAACAAAGCCATTTTTGACGACGTTCCAATGAACTCGACATCAGTCATCCTCCTAGTGAAGAGTGACGCCTTCCCTGCTTTTCATATAGGCCTTTCAGGGGTATTATTAGCGCTCGCTTGAGAAGATTGGCTCATTTTTTATGTTTTTTTAGGGTCCTTTCCTAGAGCTGGTGTGGGTTGATCCACATGGTTCGGTGGCTTGGGTGGTGGAATGTGTGTTGCCTCCCCTCAAGTGTCCTCATCCCCTCCCCCTTTTTATTTGATCTTTTTTGTTTAAGTGCAAGGTCTATATTACAGGGTTTTTTTTGGCTCGGCTTGTTTTCATGCGTTGGTTTGTACTGGAGCATTCCAGATCCGGATCAGGGACGAAGCTTTAGCCCTCTGGTGTTTTAAACCGAAGCTGGTCGGTCGCTAGCTTGGCGGATTTCTTTGGAGGCCAATGGATCTGGTTTACACTCGCGCCTCTTCGGGATTTTATGGGATGTTTCTCTGCTCCCCCTCCTCTTCCTCTTTGAGGCGAACTCTACACAATTTAGGAGTATTCATTGGTTACTTCGGTTTTTCGACGACGCTTTCCATTCCCTTGCATGAGCCCTTTGCTTTTCTGTTTGTTCGCCTTAGTGTGAGCGGGGATATGTCGTATGGTTTTTTTCTTTTCTCAGTGTTGTTGTGTCTTTAGTCTTTGGTTTTATGACTACCAGTTCTTCTGGTTGCTCGTTTTTGTGAGGCACCCGTGATTGGTTATTATCTCCTTTTTGGTATATATATGTATTGTAATGACCCGTATTTTTAGCGGTTTATTTTAAACATTTAAACATATTTTAAATGTTGTATTGGAAATATAAACTGATTTTATATGGAATTTATTAATTAAAAACGACAATTGAACGTATAATTTATAATTAAATTTAAAATGAGCTCGTAATGTTGCTGTAGTTCGTAATTTAATGTTTTGAATTTCAACTGATTATACAGAAACCAATATAAGTTGGATTTCTTTGAAACAAGAAACGTTCAGACCTATTTGATTATATTTTTCTAATGAAAGAGAAAAATCAAGATTTCATATTATAGATTTTATTTTATATCCAAATCAAATTTTCAAAGTGTCGCTATGGAATTCGTTATTAAATATAACGATTTATTATATAAAACAAAAGGGATTTTTAATGTATTGAATATCAATTTGGTTTGAAACTCAACCAGAAGTATTTTATGTTGATACAGTATAAAATTTTGCACGAGTATGTCCGATTGAAAATTTTATCATTATTATATTGAGGTATTTTAAAATTTATTTATTTTAATTTAAATTGGACCCTTAAAAAGGCTATTATTCAAACCACCTCTGTTTTCGACGAAACCAGTTCCATTGTGTCCCGAACATTTAATTATTGTAAGATTTCGAGTTTTGAACCAATCAAAATTGTTTTGTGAGCATGCGAAAAATAAATGTGAATGAATTGATGAACTTAATATTTAAAATTTCGCTATATTTTTGCAAACGGACTCCTTTTTCAATAAAACAAGTTTCGTTGGGTCCAGAGTGTTGAACTATAGCTAGAGATCCATTTTCATCGCAAACGGAGTGCGTATGTGATCAAACAAATATAAAACATCCTACAGTAAGTTACATTAGAATATCTTGAGTATATTCCTATGTGTTTCTATATATCATCGTTAAAATCCCTAACCCTTCATTCCATCCATTCCATGGTTAATCTAAATTGGACCCGCCACCTAGTTTCCTTCAGCAAAGGAAATTAATAGGCTTGCAACCCAAGTGAAAACAAATAATTTATTTTCTGCCTCATCCAATTTCTATACTCCAAAGCTTGTTCTAGGCGATCCTTTCTGAACGCGTGAGAGTACGGAGTTCTTTCCCTTTTCCAGCGAATTAAGGTTAATATCGTCCACGATTGAGGAAGGTGGAGTTGAAATGAGTTCGCCAACAAACTCATATGGGTGAAAGGGTCAGTTTGACAAAGTATAGGGGAAAGATGATCATGAAGGGTGTTGTGCGTCACCTGGCAACGACTGTCGATAGTGACTGGTCACGATTTCAAGGGTTCGGAGTTGGTATAGAGGTACGTGCAGGTGGGGTTTGCGGTGTAGGGTGTTTGAAGTAGTGTAGGTGGTTTTGAAATTATTTGGAGAGGAGTTCGAACCTGGTGATGGCAGTTTCCACCACCTTGCCGAGTTAAGCAAACATTGGTATTCTCAAGATTTGTTGCTCTTGTCAGAGACTTTCGATTTGTGCGATACCTAGTTCGATATTTTCTACTTTGTGCGATACCTGATTTCATGAAGGCTTTTAATGTCAGAGTTGATATTTAGATTTTTGACGATGTCTCTGGTGAGTTTACAGTTAAAGCTGTTGTAGTTGGTTATTTTTGTTGCTATTGTCTGTGGTACTGGAATGAAATGAGTAGTGTGTTTGTCTTATGAAGAAGAAATGGGTTGCTTCATTGGGGATGGGTTTAACGTGTTTGACAGTTGGGGTTGTTTTCAAATCAGTGAGAAAATAAGGAAGGTTGGAAAGTAGATTTAAAATATAGTGTGACCTTGTGTTGTAGCAAGAAAACAGAATATGTCGGGAAGAAAAAAATGGTTAGGCTACTAAATAACGATTACGGTGAGGAGGGAGTAAATGGTGAAGTGCATGCTTACTTTGGTATTGATTGCAACGGGGATATTAAGGGCTAAAGTCACAACAGTATGGAGAGCATGGTTTATGGTGAACTGGAAGATGGAATCGCTGATTTTGGCCAGGTTAAGATGATGGATAGTAAACATTAAGATGCAGATTAAGAAATAATCTTAATTTAGGATAATTAATGAACTGACAAAAAAATCAAACTGATGATGAATAGATGGTGGATAACAGACAGAGTAAAGCCGACTATTTTATGTCGAGGAAGACAACGTCTGAGCAGCTGGACAAAATTTAAACCAGCGATTAACAATATTAATTATAATTAGTTAATATATATAAATATATAATTTGAATCATATAAGGTTATTGCTATTGTAATTTGATCATACGTGTACAGAATTGAACACGACCAGATCTGTTGGAACTGTAACGATGGAATCTACATTGTGGAACTGGCATGGTTGGGAACAAAATTACTGGGGTTTCACAAAAATCAAACGCCTATTTGATTTTAAATGAAACCAAAGCATAATAGTCAACTGCGAACCGAGGTGAGTAAGCTCACTAACTCCAACTCATTTATATTTTTATATAAATGAGTTTAAAATTTATTTATAATAATTTTATACTATATGATTATTATTTGGATGAATGGTTGATAAAATTGTTTGAAATGACTGATATAGTTATAACATTGATTGATTAGTAGATCTGTTTACTATGATATTTCATATTGATGTGAAATTAATATTATTGATGTTGATTAACATCTGTGGATGTAGGGAAGCAGGTTGGAGCGATCCAACTGGATTCCTAAACATTTATATTACTGTTTGTTATTTATTGTGATATTTGTTACTAGACCTAGAATTTTGGTATTTAAATACCATAAAATATTTTCGAATATAGAAAAAGGATTTGAGATTTAAAATGGAAAATTATTCCCAAAATGGCAAATTTAATTCCAAATAAATATATAAATAGAAACTTATTTTAAATGGATAAGACAAGAAGTTGGTTATAAACGAGTTTATAAATTAAGTGAATTATTTACCATTGATAAACTGAAATGTAAATTCAAGTCTGAATCTACAAAGAAAAGTGAAAGTCGGTTTTGACAACGATATCTATAATTGAACTTAGCAGTTCTAAAGAAATTATAAATGGGTTTATAAATGTTTGGAATAATAAAAATGAAATTTACTATGAAAATTTCTAAATAGATGGAAATTGGATTTGATATGTTATTTAAAAGTATAAAATTAAACGGATTTGATTGTATATAAAAGAAACATATTCACGATTAAAGAAATAATAGTTTAAAGCCAATATTTTGTAAATGAAATGTATATAAAGGAAATTTAGATTTGAAATATAAATCCAAATTGGAATTTGAATAAAGAAGGGAAAGAGGTAACCGTTTCAAAAGAAAATAATGAGCTTTATTCCAAAAATTCGGTATATGAAATAAATTGTGATAACGTATTGTAGTCTGGAATGGTTATAAAGGAATTTGGTGAGGATTTGGAAAGGAGGAATTCAAGAGTAAATTTAGAGTTAGAATTTACCTGAAATGGTAGATAAATTATGGAGTTCAGAATATAAATCGAATATAGACTATTCGAAAGAGAGTTATTTATTGGAATTCGATTATATCGAATTTAGGGAAGTAGCTATTTTTACTTTCCATTTTTAATCTAATTTAATTGTAATTATTTATTTATTTACTTATTAATTTATTTATTCAAATTAATAAGTACAAGTTATGTTTTTATGAACCAAATATTTGGAAACAGCGATTATAACGCTACCATTATAATGAATGTTTTATAAATCTAAACAGAGATTATAACGCTACCGTTCTAATGAATGTTTTTTATAAATCGAAATAGCGATTATAATGCTACCATTAAAATAAATGTTTTATAAATAAAATATTTGGAAACAGCGATTATAATGCTGCCGTTATAATCAATGTTTTTCCATAAAAGAAGTGGATTCTTAGATGGAATTTGAGAGTCGTGTAAGCAATGTTTTGTTTCGAAGTTGTGAGCTTTGACTATTTCAAAGTTGAGAATGTTGTTCAATTAAGGTCTGAGAGGTAATAATTATTCCCCAACTTGATTGACTTCATGATTGACGGATGAAGTGTTAAGGTTAAGTAAGGAGTTGGAGAGATATGGTTAAAGAATTATTAATGGTTTGAGTTATAGTAACGATGTTTTATATAACATCGGTTTAATCAATGTAAATGATTTGGGAGAAACAGATTTCCAAATAAAATCAGTGATATTTTCTAAGTATAGAAAATGAAATAAAAAGGATTAATGAGAAGTTAAGAAATGAAATATGAAAATGTTTTCCAGATGGTAATAATGTATATTTCTAAGTATAGAAAATGAGAATTCATGAATATATGGAATATTTTTCCAACTGTGATAAAAGATATTTTCCCAAAATATAAAAAATAAATAGTTCATAGCATATGGAAATATTTTCGCCAAAAATCGTGAAAGAAAACGGGTTTTGAGAATATCTGGAAAGATACGGGACGTTGGGAAATTAATAATTTAATAATTAAGAAATTGATTTAAAGGAGCCAAGTGGTGCTTGATGGTTGATCGATAGAATTTCCATTTGGAAATAAGACCGTTGGTTGTATGGATGTTTTCTTTGATAGTTAAATCACCGACTATCAAAGTTTTAACTTATTTTATACCCCCGTTGTCGATACGGAGAGATCGAGATCATATTTGATATCTGAAAACCACTCCGTATTAGTGTAAGCATTACGAATCAACTTGTGCTGATGATAATTGAAGACGGAGTAAATTGCAAGGGCTTTTCTGTTAATCCTAGGTAGAATTTGCCCAAGATGGATTAATAGAACGGTGTCTTCGGTTTGTCTAGTCCCAGGACAACGTAAATGGACGAATGTTTGTCGATGTGGCATTCAAAGTAAACGGTGGCAAAATATTAGAAAAGGTTAATCGTGACCTCAAGCCTCATCAACTGGGAAATGACAAAAATCGGGCAGGCAACATGGCCAAGTGGGTCATTCCCATTAGGAGTATTGTCACTTGATCTACGGAAATTTCATTTGCTGATTCTATTCGTTGTCGTATGCTTTCGGTAATGGTTGCTGATCACAACTGTTGGTGATAATATGCTCGGTACACTCAAGTTAAATGAGTGACTAGCCATATGTGGCCGGGTTGCAAGATGTTCTTGTGGAACCCCAGTGTATCCCCTCTAGAGTACACTGATCGGAAGGTGGTTCCATATCTTATCATAATTGGGATCCAATCTCTAGTAAGCGCCCTGCGGTTTTTTATTTAATATTATATATGGAGCGTGAGATGCAAGGATTCCGCTAGATTGCTATTTATTTGATGTAGACACTACTATAATATCACCGTATTTGATATCAAAATTATTTTGGGTTATCATAAGGTAAAAATCATCCGGGTTTATGTGTGGATCGGTCTTACGATTATCATTTCTTTTGAAAAGATTTTTAAAAGTTAAACCAATGGTTGGAGTTTACTCACACCAGTCCCATGACTGAACCAGAGTTTATTTTGTTTGTTTTACCCTAAACTCTTGGGTGCCCAAATTTGTACGGGCAGTCAAGTAGTTAGGATTTTACAGATTCACTTAGAGGAGCTTGAAGCAGGAGTTTTCACCAGTTGATTATAGATTATCATATTTTCCGTTGTGTACTATGATTATATGTGGAAACAAGTGTTTATAACTCTTCCAAAATAGTTGTTATGCTCTGAAAATTACCGGTTTATACTTCAAAAGTAATGTTATTTAATATATTTTATCCGTTTTGCTGTGAGATTTGT
This sequence comes from Allium sativum, assembly GCA_030737875.1. NCBI lineage: Eukaryota > Viridiplantae > Streptophyta > Magnoliopsida > Asparagales > Amaryllidaceae > Allium > Allium sativum. Next base: position 990,590,506 of record CM060912.1, on the reverse strand, counting down.
GTTCTTCGTTTTCTTCTGTTCTAACATTTCTTTCTTTTTATTTCTCATCCTCTAACTTCTTTCTATTAATGATTTGTATTTCTGTGAAATTTGGGTTGGACGTGTGGTGTAGTTAGTCAACTCAAAGGGTACGGAAAATTCGGGCCGTTACATTTGGTATCAGAGCTGAAGGTTGAGTAGTAACCTCGGCTCTGTGGCGTAACTCAATAGAGATGGGGTTAGTAATACCCTAGATTGAGTTTTAGCGTATATAATGAGAGAACGTATTGGTAGATTTGACATAAAAATGGTTTTATATTGTGTTGGCTGGTTTGTTGAGTAGTTTATGAATTCCGGTCGATGCAGGGTGTACAACTGTATCGATAGGTGTTTCTAAACTCTCGAATAGAACAATTCGACACAGTATTATTGATTGACATAGAAATGTGTTTATTTTTACGCTCATATCTTATCTTTATTGTAAATAAATAAATATTACTTTGGGTATTTTCGTGTGTTTTCATAGGTTGTTAAATAAATGTCTCCTTCGTTCAATTAAAGACCAATTGCATAGGAAATGCTACTTCTTGGAATCAACAAATTTTCAATCATAAAGGAATCTGTAGCACACTGGTAAAGCCTGGAAATTTGGGCAGAGTGTTCTGAGTTCAGTCACCGTCAAAGCCCTATTTTTTGCTGAAGAAAAGAACATATACATTGCCTCAGTCGCTTTGAAGAATAAAGAGACTAGTGTTATATTATATATATATTTATATGTATATAACATATGCACTAAGATTTGAAGAGCTAGACATTTTCTTCTCAAAGAAATCAATTGAAAATCTTGCATATTTACTTGCCATTGAGGAGAAGACTTGACATATATTTACCAGAATGCAACTCAATCAAATGCTACATGTCAGCAATCAAGGAGGGAGAATCTTCATAGAATATCTCAAATCTATATCCATATCTCTTTTATTTGTAAATAGAATATCTCAAGAGATATTTCTTGGCCCAAAAGTCACATAGGATGGAGGCTACATCCCCTATAAATACCCATTGTATTCATTGTAAACAACAGTCCCTTCTTTTGTAATTCTTCTGCCATTAACAACGTTCTTCTCTTTATTTCTCTGCAATTTTCTAATTTCTTAGCAATTAGTGTTGTCTACACGATTAGATTCGGTAGAGCATTAATTGTATTTTTCACTTATTTTCATTAGCGATTGATCGTCTGATTAGATTCAGCGGTAATCCTAATTTTTATTTTCTGTTAGTTTAATTCTATTCTGCAATTTTATTTCCATTGTTCTATTTTATCTTTAATCGTTGAATTTATTACAGATCCGATTAGATTCGAATCTGAAGTGAATTTAATTGCATCTTTTATTTGTAGTTTCAATTTTTATTTTGTTTTGCAAAATCAACCTCCAAGCTTCGTCTAACTCGCCCAAGAGATTAGATAAATAATTTGATTTTAATTACACCTCCCTGTGTTCGACCTGTATGCTACACACATGTATGCTTGCAGAATTTAATTTAAATGTCGTGCTTTTCTGATTCATAGATTAGCGACGATCAAGTTTTTGGCGCCGTTGCCGGGGAGGTAACGATTAAATTCTATTATTGATTTAATTTCCGATTCGTGTTAGTTTTTATTTTTATTTTCTTTCTGTTGGCTTGTATATATAAAAGAAAAATCTTGATTGATATGATTTAGTATTATTCAACGATATCGTAATCTTCTACCCAAAAGAAAAAAAAAGTTGCCAAATTTCATTTGATTTCTTTCCTGTTTTCGGTACATAAATTTTCCTTTTTTTAAAAAAAAATCCTCCATTCTCCCTTTAGTACTTTCCATCTTTCAAATTCTTTCAATCTTCTTTAAAAAAAAAATCCCCTTCCTTTTTATACATACGTCAAAACCATCAATCTGCTCTTCATCTTCCCATCCCACTTCTTACTGCCACCATACATCATGCAACTGCCATCACGATATAACCAAACGCAATATACCCCGTCCCGTTCACAAACAACCCATGCCGTAGACCTTTCAACACTCCACAAACCCCTTCCACACGCAAACAGTAAACGATGACCAAAACCACTTACAGCATGACCTTCAAACATAAATTCCTTCCACCAAATCACCAAGTCATCGTCTTCTTCTATCAGGCAATACCACCAAGCACGCATCAACTCTCACAGACCATCGTCAACTTCACCATACGAAAACCAAACCCAAACAATTTCTGACAACAATAACTCCATCCTCAGCACCAACGTACAACATTCACCACCCCAAAAGCCTTCAGTCTGTTCGCAACCCACATACAACGTACCTTTTCCACACTTGGTCTCCGTTCATCCATCAAACCAACACAACACCTTCACTGTCCAGATCATCATACCACGTTCCCCTTCCAGCAATCAACCGATATCCACTCTCCATCTACGCACAAAACCATACCCAATTCGTTCAATAGCCTCTTCCTCGTTCAAAATCTTGCCTCACATCCACACAACAACAAACCGAAACTTCCCCTTCAAACCATACTTTCCCACCTCCTCCTACAACAAACAAGTTTTAGCCTGATCATCTCCAGGCACAAACAACCCATCACATCCCCAACACCTTCCTGATTCATGTAACAGCAATTTCGCCACAACCAAATCACACCGCTAGTCATCAAAAATCCGCCATTCATCACGCATAAAAGCAATATAAGCCAGTCATCAGCAACGCCACAACTCCCTTTCATCAGTTCATTCTCTACCTTAGCTCACGCAACACCATTCAAGGAACCCTGCTCGAATCCAGTCCCAATTCGAAACCAATATCCCCATCAATTCGAAATCTCTCAACCGCAAAACCTTCCGTCAATTCCATCGTCAAAATCCACAAACCCACACCTGAATAATTGAAACTCGAAACCGAAAGCAACAGAATCGAACCCCAAAATCGATCGATTTGGATATCCCTAGCTACCCCTATCCAGATCCGAAACCAACAAGAAGATCATATCTTTAAGTAATCGATTTCAAAAAAAAAAAAAAAAGAGGAAGGAAATCATAATTTTTAGGATCCGATTTCGAATTTCGAAAAAAAAGAAAGAAACAAATCAGGAAGGGGCGTGTGAACTCTCTTTTTCTGGGAAGTCGATTTCGTTTTTGCTTAATTCCTGCCATTCCTTAAGGGGGCGTGATTTTTGGGAATTTATCTTTCCATTTATTTTGTGATCAACCAATTACGTGCTTAACTTTGTATGGGTGAGCAGCTTTGACCATTTGAGTGGTTTGAATTCTAAGTGCGTGGCTTGATCTACTTTGTTGATTTTATTTCTTGGGGTTGAATTTTTCTTTTCGGGCTGAGTGCATCTGTAGTGAAGTTCAACTTGTATGCATTTAATTGGGTTGAACATGTAGCTTGAACTTGAATATACGAGCCTACATAGTTTGCTTCCAGGGTGAGCGTGTTGATTTTTCCTCTGGGTGTTTTGGTTTTCAGTATTGGAAAGTTAAAGAAACTGCTTTATATTGACCGGGCGTGTGGACTTAGATTGTGCACGTGATTTTTATTTTTATTTCTTTCTTTCTTTTGGTTATCAGAGCTTTTGATTTTAGGTAGGTTAATTTTCATTTTAATTTTTTTTAGGTTTGTAACTTTTTGTGGAGGATCATTTAGTTAATTTTTAAGTTTGCTTCTGATTTAGTTTTTTTTCTTCTTGCTTGTTTAATTTGCTTTCTCTTGCATTAATTTTATTTAAAAAAAAGGAGAGAAAAGAATCGAATCAAGACCAAAGTGAAAAAAAGAGAGAAGAAGTCCAAATAAAGCGAACAAGGATTCAAGCGGACTGCAAACAGTTGATTTGAATTGTCAGTGTCATTCATTTGCTCTGGACGGACTGCCGTACCCCACTGTAAAATTTTCTTATCTCTACAGGTTCTGCAGCTACTTAAAAGTAATAATATAGACATTGCTTGTAAAAATCTTCTGCAGGGGCAGCGGCTTGCTTGTACAATAATTTAATTTTCTGTTATTATTCTGTGACTGTTCTGTGTCTGATATTTCTGAATCTGTCTGTGAGAAATGAATTTACGTAACTAAATCATCACTTTCATCGTTTTTTTCAACAATAAAATCTGATTAGTTATTTCAAATTATTTAACTGCAAGAGTATATCTTATGAAATTGATTTTCTCAATGGTTTGATCGCGGATATATATTGGTTCAATTTATTGAATTTTTAGCAAAAGAGGTTGCATACTACCCGTAAAACATTGGTCGTATCCCTTAGTATTTATACTATACGTGAACGTCCATAAGACCCTCTTCCCCTTTCAAATCGAGATTATCAACTAATAAGATATATTTGAGTACGTTATTTATTTTGAATAGGAGTTTTTTTTGTCAACCTTAAGTCTGGAATTACCTTTGTTTGCGTTTAACAACGATGAGTGAAAGAAGTGTCAGTCACCAAAATTCTCCTAGGGAATCTCGTATAAACCAAAACCTTCCAAACGAGATGGATCTCAACCAATTTAATCAAAACTTTCAAAATCTTAATTTGGAAATGAATAGACCCTTATCTCTTCGGGAACGATGTTATCCAACTAGAACCGTTCAATCTTCTGTCATAGTACTTCCTCCAGTTGAAGGAAATTTTGAGGTTAAACATTCTTTTATTCAAGGGGTACCAAAATTTACTGGTTCTGAAAATGCTTATGAATTTTTAAGTGAATTTGAATTGTTTTCATCCACAACTCAAATGCAACAATTATCTAATGAATCAATCAAGCTAAGGCTAATTCCATTTGCACTACTTGAAAGCGCTAAAAGATGGCTAAATTCTCTTCCCAAACAGTCAATAAGAAGTTGGGATGAATTCGTCACTGTATTCCTGAAAAAAAAAAATTCCTTTTCACAAAACTCTGAAAATTCAAACTGAAATAAATCAATTTTCTCAAAATGAGGGGGAAACTTTTTCAAAATACTTTGATAGGTTCAACCAATTACTATATAGTTGTCCTCATCATGGAATCATAAAAGATTACTTATGTCAAATTATATATGAGGGTCTAAACTATCAGACTAGAACTCAACTAGAATCAATGTGTGGGGGAGATTTTATGTCTAAAACGGCCGATGAAGCTTGGAAATTCTTAGAGGATTATTCTGAAAAGGACATGCAATGGGAGTCCATTCGTGTTCCCATCCGTGTTCCCACTAGAGAAGTGCATGTTGTGGATACAATTCATATTCCCTTAGAGACTCAAACTCCTTAATTCAATGGACTACCCCAATATTACCTTCAAGACCAAGTCAATGTCATAGCTCAAAATGGTCTTTACTCGTCCACATCTGACCCTAGTTGGAGAAATCATTCAAATTTCTCATGGTCTAATCCAAATAATGTCGCAAATCCATCTCACATGATACCGAATTCGAATTACCAAGCTCCATTTTCTTTTAGTCCTCAAGCTTCTCAAGTTTCACCTCAATCCGAGCCTTCGAGTGAACCATATAGACATTCTAACTTTCAATCTACTTCATCTTCTCAATCGTCACCATAAATTGTGCGTTTAGAGAAACGAATGGAACAAATGATGAATATGATAAAGGAACTAACGAAAAATAATGAGAATGAAAATTTGCCTAGTCAACCCGAGGTGAATCCAAAATATAATTCTCGTACTGTGAATTCTTGTGAGGACGAAAACCATAATTCAGTTAACTCTGTCATCACCCTTAGATCTGGAAAAACAGTTGACAATAATGTTAGCAATCCCGGTAATCCTTCGATCTCAACTCCAAATTCTGAAAGAGTTTACAAACCAGTAGCTCCTTATCCTCATAGACTTAAAAATAAGAAGAAGGATACCAATTTCGAAAAAATTCTTGAAATTTTCAAACAATTTCATGTCAATATTCCGCTCTTAGATACCATCGAACAAATTCCTCAATATGCTAAGTGTCTCAAGGAGTTATGCACCCGAAAACGAGCCACTAATGTTCCTAAAACTGCCTTCTTAACTGCGAACACTAGCTCTATTTTCTCAAATGCATCACCAATCAAGTACAAGGACCCCGGTTGCCCTACAATCGGTTGTAAAATAGGAAATACTCACATCAGTCATGCCTTACTTGATCTTGGTGCAAGTGTCAATCTTCTTCCCTACACTGTTTATTGTCAACTAGGACTAGGGGAGATTAAACCAACAAACATCACTCTTCAGCTAGCTGACCGATCTGTCAAAAAGCCATTGGGCATGATCGCAGACGTCTTGATACAAATCGAACAATTTTACTTCCCTGTCGATTTCATAGTTCTAGAAACTGAGCCTGTTTTAAGACATGGTAGTCAAATTCCATTGATTTTGGGTCGTCCCTTCTTAGCCACCTCAAATGCTATCATCAATTGTAGGAGCGGCCAACTTCGACTATCGTTTGGGCACTTAACCACTGAATTGAATATTTTCCATCAACCCAAATATTCTGAAATAGGAGAAGTCGACATGATAGAAACAGTTGTAGATGACACATCTGATTTATCTCCTTTGAAAACTTCACTTTCCTCAACGGACGTATCTGTTATGTCTTTCGAAGAGCTATTTGAGGACGAGATTAATTTTTTACAAGACGAATTGGGAGTATGTCTTGAAGATAATTTTATTTCCATACCATCAAATGAAATTGTTGCTAAAAACTCGAGTTTATGGGATTATGGTAATCTTCTCTTGAATGATTTAAATAATTGGCATGATAAAATTTTCATTGGAAGGATTCTGATTTCTGATTTCATTGATATGCTTATGGTTCCTCAAAAATCAGACACGAAATCATCATATACCAAATTCGATAGAGGTAAGTGTGGGGGAAAAGAAAATCTCATTTTTCACATAACAATCATCATCATTATAGATTTCATTTTGTTTATGATTGGCATTTGCATATAGTGGCTAAACTTCATTTCCTTTTACAAATAATTTTACAAGTCATTCACCTTTGGGTACGATCTTTCAAATTTAGGAAACGTTCACAGTGTGGACACTGTTTAGTTCTAGTGTGTGGGGGGGGGGGAGTCTGCATTGCATTTTTTTTATTTTTCTCTAATTTTTCTTTCTTTCTTTTCATGTAGGACCATCATGCATTTAGATCATACTAACATGCCTTTTTTTTTGAAAACTTGACTCATTTTAGATTGACACAATAAAATAAGTTAAGGATTGTTAATCAGTTGATAGTATTTTTTTCTCTCAGCTAGATCGAATAAGAAATATAATGAAAAGTTTAATTTTGAGGGATAATAGTGTAACCGGTACACAGGGAAATTCTTAGGTGATGGCCATGAAATCTATTCTATATAGTAGACTTTGTTTAAATAAGTGGAGGACTTAAAATACTTATATTGGCTTTTCGAATCTTTAAAACTAAGTTGTGTTAAGCTGAATTCACATAACTCTCTTTTGTGCTTATATTTTCAATAATAATAATAATAGTAATCTAAGGGTATCCAACATTGCTTGTATATCAAGCGTTGGTGTGCAAACCCGCCAAGCTCTATCCGACACGTTGTTGACAAAGTCAGCGTTGGAATATCTTGGTCTCATTTTATGAGATTGGACACCTAAGGATTACCGACACGTTGTTGACAAAGTCAAAGTCGGCCTGCACAATCCGCCAAGCTCTTTTCCTGCTCTCCGTTAGTCCGTGAGGCAGTGCATGGGTGGTAAACCTTGGTCTTCTAAGTTAGGTGTATGTAATTAATCATAAATTTCAACTTTTATAGAGATAGAGAATAAGCGATGATGCCCAAACACTTCTTGACCTTATTGATTTGACTAGCCATACACAAGGAAATTAGAATACCACTTTACAAACTGTGCCAAGCAAACTAAGAATTTATTTCATGGCTGCACTATGTTATCGACCGAACTAACTAGCCAAACTGGAATTTAACATTTGAAAACTTGATTTATATTGAAATTTTGTGACAAGTTGAGGTATTTAAAGTACAATCAACTGATCAGAAACTGTTAACTTAATTTATTGTACCACTTCAGAAACAAGTCTTGTTTTCATTTTTATTTTTATTTTGCATATGTCCATTGCATTCATGTAGTTTCATTAGAACCATAGCATATCACATTTGGATTTTTTGGGTAGTATCCGCTGAAAACCCTCACGAGACACCACTCATCCTACTGGGGACACCTAGAGGTTTAACGGCTTGTTGCATATGCTCAATGCAATCGTGTTTCCTACGAAAGTGTGACCTATCTAGTTTAGTTTTTCATTTCTTGTTTTACTCGAGGACGAGTAAAAGATAAGTGTGGGGGTATTTGATTGACATAGAAATGTGTTTATTTTTACGCTCATATCTTATCTTTATTGTAAATAAATAAATATTACTTTGGGTATTTTCGTGTGTTTTCACATGTTGTTAAATAAATGTCTCCTTCATTCAATTAAAGACCAATCGCATAGGAAATGCTACTTCTTGGAATCAACAAATTTTCAATCATAAAGGAAGCTGTAGCACACTGGTAAAGCCTGGAAATTTGGACAGAGTGTTCTGAGTTCAGTCACTGTCAAAGCCCTATTTTTTGCTGAAGAAAAGAACATATACATTGCCTCAGTCGCTTTGAAGAATAAAAAGACTAGTGTTATATATTATATATATATATATATATATATATATATATATATATAACATATGCACTAAGATTTGAAGAGCTAGACATTTTCTTCTCAAAGAAATCAATTGAAAATCTTGCATATTTACTTGCCATTGAGGAGAAGACTTGACATATATTTACCAGAATGCAACTCAATCAAATGCCACATGTCAGCAATCAAGGAGGGAGAATCTTCATAGAATATCTCAAATCTATATCCATATCTCTTTTATTTGTAAATAGAATATCTCAAGAGATATTTCTTGGCCCAAAAGTCACATAGGATGGAGGCTACATCCCCTATAAATACCCATTGTATTCATTGTAAACAACAGTCCCTTCTTTTGTAATTCTTCTGCCATTAACAACGTTCTTTTCTTTATTTTTCTGCAATTTTCTAATTTCTTAGCAATTAGTGTTGTCTACACGATTAGATTCGGTAGAGCATTAATTGTATTTTTCACTTATTTTCATTAGCGATTGACCGTCTGATTAGATTCAGTGGTAATCCTAATTTTTATTTTCTGTTCGTTTAATTCTATTCTGCAATTTTATTTTCATTGTTCTATTTTATCTTTAATCGTTGAATTTATTACAGATCGGATTAGATTCGAATCTGAAGTGAATTTAATTGCATCTTTTATTTATAATTTCAATTTTTATTTTGTTTTGCAAAATCAACCTCCAAGCTTCGTCTAACTCACCCAAGAGATTAGATAAATAATTTGATTTTAATTACACCTCCCTGTGTTCGACCTGTATGCTACACACCTGTATGCTTGCAGAATTTAATTTAAATGTCGCGCTTTTCTGATTCATAGATTAGCGACGATCAATTATTTAAAAAGCGGGTAAATGAAATAGTTTTACCCAAAATTGTATTTTGATATAAAAAGAATTAATTTTCTCAAATTCTTATAATATATGGATGTGTTGATTTTTATTACAATCAAATGAAGTAGATTTGGTTATATATATAATCAAATATGATTTGTATACGGATAAAATATACAAATGAGAAAAATTGAAATTGAATCCAAACCAGAATATGGAATTTGAATCCCGGAAGTTAAGGAATATTTCTGAAGTGTTTTGAAAATAATAAAGAGGTATTTTGAAAGGATTTGAATAAAAATTGTTTAAATGGATTTTGAAAATTTTAAAGCATCGTAATCACTTCAGTCGCTAGAAAATAATTCAGATGATGATGGCCACATCGTTTGTATCTATTATCGAGTTTCTAAGTGATGAAATGCTACCATAGGAAGATTTTTAACGAAATTGGATTGAGAAACAAGTTGCTTTTAGAATTCAAAAGTTTTGAATTATTATGGTTGTATATATGTATAAATATGTATCAAATTAATTTGAAATAAAACACAGGAATTTGAATTCTAAAAATAAAATTTAACTTGTATAATTTGAATAGATTGAAATGGTAAAAATGTATCAAATGAATGAAATAATTTCGAATGAAATTAAATAAAGAGAAATGTTAGGATTCGAATTATTAATATGAATTCGACTTATGAATAAGCAAGTTGAATATATATTGGATGTTGTTAATTGAAATTGAATTGTGATAAATTTGGATTCAAGTATAATAAGTGGATTGACTTAAATAGAAATTAGATTTGAATTGATACAATGGAAGTAAAATAATCAGAAGTTGATTAGAGAGATAAAAACTGGAAATTGGATTGATTTGAAACCAACTAGAAATGGGTATATGTATGATGAGCATATATTGAATGGAAGCAAATGCATGAGATAGAATTTATGCACGACAAAAAGGTACATGTTTACAATATTACTTGGATTTAATGGTTTTATGAGCCTATAGGGCAAGTTGCTTGGCCTTTTGATTTTCTTTTGGATTGGAGAAGGCCTGTAAAGGCGAGTTGTGTTTGTACCGATTGAGCCGCACAAAGGAGATGCTAGCGAAAATTTTCGAAAATTTAAAGAGTTAGAAAACCTTCAAGGAATTTTTGATAATTTAAAATCAAATTGTTAATTGTAATTGAAATAAGAAATCAAAAATTGGTTAATAAAATTTCAGGTGGAATAATGAAATTGATAAATGGATTTGAAATCAATTGGAATCAGTGTGGATATGCAGAATAGCATACAGATTGAAGACGAGAAAGTGATGATGGATTGTCCAAAAATGGTGGATAGATCATTTGAAAAGAATTATGAATGGTCGGGCATGTGTATGAGAATTCGAAGGTCGGGTGACAACTGGGTTATAAAGATATGTAATATAAGATTTCAACTAAGTAGGTTATGAGGAGTTAGAGTTATAACATTTTTACTACTTAGCAATTTCGAGGACATAATTATTTTAAGGGGGAAGGAATGTAACGATTCGTTTTTAGCGGTTTATTTTAAACATTTAAATTTATTTTAAATGTAATATTGGAAATATAAACTGATTTTATATGGAATTTATTAATTAAAAACGATAATTGAACGTATAATTTATAATTAAATTTAAAATGAGCTCGTAATGTCGCGTTAGTTCGTAATTTAACGTTTTGAATTTCAATTGATTATACATAGGCCAATATAAGTTGGATTTCTTTGGAACAAGAAACGTTTGGACCTATTTGATTATATTTTTCTAATGAAAGAGAAAAATCAAGATTTCATATTGTAGATTTTGTTTTATATCCAAATCAAATTTTCAAATAATCGCTATGGAATTCATTATCAAATATAATGATTTATTATATAAAACAAAAGGGATTTTTAATGTATTGAATATCGATTTGGTTTGAAACTCAACCAGAAGTATTTTATATTGACACTGTATAAAATTTTGCCCGAATATGTCTGATGGCAATATTTTATCATTGTTATATTGAGGTATTTTAAAATTTATTTATTTTAATTTAAGGACCCTTAAAAAGGGATATTATTCAAATGACCTCCGTTTTCGACGAAACCAGTTCCATTGTGTCCCGAACATTTAATTATTGTAAGATTTTGAGTTTTGAACCAATCAAAATTGTTTTGTGAGCATGCGAAAAATAAATGTGAATAAATTGAACTTAATGCTTAAAATTTTGCTATTTTTTCAAACGGACTCCGTTTTCAACGAAAGAAGTTTTGTTGGGTCCAGAATGTAGAACTATAGCTAGAGATCCATTTTCATCGCAAACGGAGTGCGTATGTGATAAAAAAAATATAAAACGTCCTACAGTAAGTTGCATTAGAATATTCTGAGTATATTTCTATGTGTTACTATATATCATCGTTAAAATCCCTAAGCCTTCATTCCATTCATTGCGTGGTCAATCTAAATTAGAGCCGCCACCTAGTTTCCTTCCGCAAAGGAAATTAATTGGCTTCCAACCCAAGTGAAAACAAATAATTTCTTTTCTGCCTCATCCTATTTCTATACTCTAAAGCTTGTTCGAGGCGATCCTTTCTGAACGTTTGAGAGCACAGAGTTCTACCCGTTCTTCCAGCGAATTAGGGTTAATATCATCCATAATTGAGGAAGCCGGAGTTGAAAAGAGTATGCCAACAAACTCATAGGGGTGCGAGGATCAGTTTGACAGTAGGAGAAAGCCGATCATGAAGGGTGTTATGCGTCACCTGGCAACGACTATCAATGATGACTGGTCGCGATTTATGGGGTTTGGAGTTGGTATAGAGGTGCATGCAGGTGGGGTTTGCAGTGTAGGGTGTTCGAAGTAGTGTAAATGGTTTTGAAATTATTTGGAGAGGAGTTCAAACTCGGTGATGGCAATCTCCGCTACCTTGTCGAGTTAAGCAAACATTAGGATTCTCGAGATCTACTGCTCTTATCAGAGACTTTCGATTTGTGCAATACATAGTTGGAGATTTCCTGCTTTGTGCGATACTTGATTTCATGAAGGCTTTTAATGCCAGAGTTGATATTTGTATTTTTGAAGATGTCTCTGGTGAGTTTACAGTTAAAGCTGCTGTAGTTGGTTGTGTTTGTTTCTATTGTTTATGGCACTGGAATGAAATGAGTTGTGAGGACCCGTTTCTTCCCCGTAAAGGAAAGGGCGGATACTTTGAGAACAACACACAATAGAACGCATACGGAAGAACATTTCATAGTTATTACAACAATTCCATCAGATACAAGAACATACAGAGTATAAATGAATAAATTACATTCGATAAATATCAGAGATTACAATAAATTACATAGCAGCGGAAGATAATACAAAGCACAGCTGAAGGTGATATACGGATTCGGAGCTTTCCGGATATCATTCCAGCTGTAAACCAAGATCCTGTGAATATAAATCTGCAAAACCAAAACTACTAGCTGCCCGTGCGGAAAATAGGGGCACCCAGAGTTTAGGTTAAAACAATAAACTCCAGGTCAGTCATGTGACTGGTGTGAGAACTAAAACAGTTATTTAAAGCTTTACTTTAAAAGAGAGTCATTCAAGGGACCACGCCGTATAACACGGAACAGGTTTCCTCCCAAGAATACTAGTGCATAGAATAAACAGCGCAATGCTTTTTCGAAAAATGAAGCTATTATAAGACCCAGGTCCCATCACACAATGCAACGCAAGCCGGAGGATAGGGTTTTACCTTATAACAGCCAAACATGCTTGGTACGTTTAAAACAAATCATTTGATACTATAATAAGTGTATAGTGTCAAAACAATTTCAATCATAAATATAAATCATAGACGGCATGGGTACCATATATCATGTCGCCATACTAGTTCTACAATTAAAACCGCAATACACATATTGGAAATTGGATTTCTGTCATGAGTCGAGGCAAGGGGCAAGCTCCTCTCCGCGTTCGAGACACTCTAGCAAATGTCTCAGGGATACGCACTCCGGGAAACCCTTGGATGCTTCAGGGCCGGTCCTCACTTACGTTAGAGGATTGGCAATTCCTGAACACACATTTCCCGGTCCTTACAGACCTATAATCGAGGCGCCTCATCCAACAACCACAAAGGTGAAAAGTATATAAATGTCAGGGCTGGTAAGTTACTGACACCACCAAAGCTAGAAAGAAACGTCGTGCTCTCCCTACAGTCTGTATCCCGTTTTTGACTCATACCGAGGTGTGAGGCTCGCGAATTCACGTTATACACAAAGCTGCCACGTAGGCGTGCTTTGATCATCAACCACAAGACTTTGCTTTTCAACAGAAGCCTTGATCCTTGCATCTTAGCGTGCCACACAGGCAATTCATGCCATGCGACTGATGTCCATCGATATACAACCTCTGAGCTCGTACGTCTCAGAGAAGGGCGTTAAGCAAAAGAATAAATTCTTCGCCGCTAAACAGATGTATATTTAATAGGAATCAATCAACACAGAATAAAATCCAATGTCAGACACACAATCCATTTACAAGTCCGTTCTGGGTCTGAACGAAACCGGAGGCACTTTCCTCGCATATCCATCCATCTCCAAGTACGTCTGGACGACCACCAACTATTTCCATCCTCTTGGGTGTACAGCCCAATCAGGATCGTCAGTAATTATCCAAACGATGTGAAGACTTCCGGTCTTCAACCACCGTCTTCATCTTCGACTTATCGTCGAATCGGTTATTCAGAATGGGTATAAACCCGGCCTTTCCGAACAACCCGCGTATATTAAAACAAATGTTACACAAACTCAACATACGCCTCATCCCAATTCAGAATATTCTTTTATTCATAAAATCACATTTTTAGGGAAAGGTTCCCATTAATTTTATCCAAGATAAATTCTTTCAAAATTATCTTTTAATCTTCCTTTGGATGTCATTTAAAACCAAATTATGGTTTTTCCAACTAGTCGAGATTAGCGAACCACACCGAAGTAATTATTTATTTTATTTCCCAATCCCAACCTATTCATCCCATGAAACAAAACTAGTAATACTCCATATCTAACACCACGGTGTTATCGGTAAAATTAATTACCATCTCACGTTCAAATCTAATTAAAGATTTAACTATCGCTTTGGAGCAAAACTGGTGATACTCCATCCTCGCTCCATTTCTAAATTTGATAACTTAGATTATAGATTCACATTTCAATCTAATTGCGGATTCGTTAAAACTCCTTTTACTGGGTTAAAGAACTAGGTGTTATTTAAAACACAGTTCACGACAAACCAAAATCACATTATATTTATTATCGGGTTACAGAACTAGTGTTATTTAAAACACCGTTCACGATGAACCCACAAATCAATTCTAGTTCAATTTAAATCAAATATATTAGGAATTCCGATTATTTAAAACCCCTTTTTAAATCTAATTTATTTATTTAAAAACAAATCGGGTTTTAAATTTAGTTCAAAGTAGTTCATTTTGATAAAATCTATTTTTATCTTTTCAAATATGGAGTTCTTCATCCCAAATTTTCCCAAATCATTTCTTATGATTTTACACAAATTATTACTATTTTTGATAATTTTATCAAGGCCCGTACAGTCGATTTCTAACAACGGCCATCGAACAACACCTATAGCGACCTTTTTCGAATTTGATTTGGACGTATCTCCAAATCCAACCGTTAGATTTCAAATTTCTAATATTCGTTAGAAAGCTCTTTTCGATACGAACCCAACGGTTCCTGTTTTAGGAGAATCCGACGGTCGGATCTCCCGTGATGTCCGTTTGAAATAAATGGTCGAAATTTACGAACTGCCGCGGCGCGGCGCGTTCTATTCAGGCCATTATATTATATATATAATATATATTTCGTCGATTTCTATTTAAAACGAATTTTATAAATAGTTTTTAAATTCATTTCGAAAATAATTTCAACTTCCATTTCAATTCAAATCAAAATTGAATCTTTCCTTATAAATTCGTTTTAAAATTCATTTCTATTCAATTCAAGTTTCAATTCAATTTGAATTCATTTTACTTCGTTTTAAATTCAATTCGAATTCGTTTTCAATTCGATTCAATTCAAAGTGGCTTTCTATTTGATTCAATTCAAATTGGTTTTCTATTCAATTCTTTTCGAAATCGTTTTATATTCAATTCATTTCGAAATCGTTTTATATTCTATTTATTTCGAAATCGTTTTATATTCAATTCATTTCGAAATCGTTTTATATTCAATTCATTTCGAAATCGTTTTATATTCAATTCATTTCGAAATCGTTTTATATTCAATTCATTTCGAAATCGTTTTATATTCAATTCATTTCGAAATCGTTTTATATTCAATTCATTTCGAAATCGTTTTATATTCAATTCATTTCGAAATCGTTTTATATTCAATTCATTTCGAAATCGTTTTATATTCAATTCATTTCGAAATCGTTTTATATTCAATTCATTTCGAAATCGTTTTATATTCAATTCATTTCGAAATCACTTTTCAATATTCATTTCGAAATGAATAAATCGGTATAAATATCGTTCACGTCAAAATGGCGTCAATCTAACCAACACGGCTTCATACATTTCTATTTTCAAATATTCTATTTCAAATATTTCTTTTTCAAATATTTCTTTTTCAAATATTCTATTCAACAAATGAGTATTTATTTTTGTCAACACACGACTAATCTCAACGAATGAGTATTGTCCACATGTGACTATTTTTGTTAAATTATTTCGTTCAACACATGACTAATCTCAACGGATGAGTACAGTCAACACATGAACCTTTATTTTATAAAATTCTTTATTTTCTAAATTGGAATGAGGCCCAATCAATCACCATATAATGTTAATTATATGGATTTTCATACATCACACGTATACAATAGCATTGAAAAATAATCAACCATCAACCAAAGTGCACTACACTGTATAAGCATCAAATAAAGATATCTAACGCTTATAACAGCCAGTCAATCAATTGATCGGCATATTTAATCAATCAGGATGAGTGAACTTCAAATTTCATCCCAACACCCATGTGGGGTTTCAAACAATCAAACACATATTTTATTTGTGCAGTTGGGCGATGTGTAAAATTTATCGACCCAATCAATGTCCTTCAAATAGGTGTACATAAACAAACCGTCGGGTTTGTAAATGAATATTTTATTTTATTCACTTCACGTTAAAAATTATATTTTTAACGACAAAACATTTTATTTTAACTTATGAATTTCTATTCAGTTCATTCTTTAAATAAAATGATATTTTCTATTTTTCTAACTTATTTTAGAAAATTTCGGCGGCATAACGACACGATACTAGAAACGGGACGAGGCCTAGCCTTATCCCCGGTCTAGTGAAGGCCCACGCCATTCACACATCAATCAAATCAATTTCATTTCACCAAACAATCAATTTCGATCCAATAATCTAACCAATTTTTGAAATCAAACAAACAAGTCCATGGTCTGTGGACGATTGTGTCGGGTGCTACTAAACACCGTCTGCATCCTAGTATATATATATATAACTAGAAAAAGAAATTGAAAGGTGAGAAATTCTCACCAATAGCTATCCCAACTTCACGACTCTTCATTGATAGAAATCTTCATCGTTATCGCATTTTTGTCATCTTCGTTGCGGTAGCCACTACATATGTAAAAATCGAATTTTTACTTTGCTATTCAATATATAAAAATCGAATTTTTATTATACTATTCAATATATAAAAATCGAATTTTTACTTCGCTGTTCAATATATAAAAATCGAATTTTTACTTCGCTGTTCAATATATAAAAATCGAATTTTTATTATACTATTCAATATATATCATATAGATAAAAAAATTATTTTTACATCGTTATTCTCTATATAAAGGTCTCGCCTTTTCGACTATAAAGATTTCGCCTTTTCAATTTTATAACATTTTAAAAATCACATTTTTATATTTCTACACATATAAAGATGATATTTCTAATATTCCTATCATGTAAAAATTATATTTTTAATCCTCTACATAAACAAAAAATCATATTTTTACATCTTCTATATAGTAAAGATTATATTTTTATTACTTTAAAAATATAAAAATCATATTTTTAATTCTTTAAAAATATAAAAATCATATTTTTATTATTCTAAAAATATAAAACCCATATTTTTAATACTCTATATAAGTAAGAATCATATATTTTTGTAAATAAAAATCACAGAATTTCATTTTCTTTTCTAAATCTAAAATTTCAGTTTTAAAACATATAAAATCAGATTAAGAAAAAAAAACATGTAAGATCGGATTTTTAAGGCTTACTGGGTTTTTTCTCGGTTGCCGGAGTTCGTCGGGGCTGGACGTGGGTGGCGCTTGGGTGGGCCACGGTGGACTGGTCGCTGGTGGGGGCCCGGAACTCGATGCGGCGGTGGCCAGAAAAAGGGGAGCGCGAATGTTTTTAGGTCTCGGGTTCGAGGGTTTCGCGAGTGGGATTCAACGGAGGAAGGGGGCAAATCGCCTTAGGCGGATCGGGGAGGGGATGGCGCCATCGATCGGCGTTGCACGGTGGTGGTGGGATGCGCGCCCCCTGGCGATGGCGAGGCTTCGTTCTTTTTTTTTCTTCCTTTTCTGTTGAAATTGATTGAATCGAATATGAAGGGGGGGGGCAACCTGAAGAAGATAAGGGGAGGAGGGAGATTTAATTAATTAATTTTTTTTTTTTTCAAAAAGTTGACTTTTACATACGACCTCTAAAAGAGGTCCACCGCCTGTCGTCCATAGCGTATTACCTCCATTCCGAACACAATGGGATATGTATCGTATGCTGATTCGACTGTTTGAATCAGTTTTCGTCAAATTTTCATTTAAATCATTATATTGAATTTTAAACGTACATTTTAAATTACTGGGGTTACATACTAACTCTAAAAATTCCTGAAAAATATTTTCTAGCTTCGTATTGACGATACGGTCCTAACAAAACTAGTTTCGTCGAATTCTGAGACCGTTAGAAAAATGGCCAATTTCCAGTCGATTAAAATCAACTAAAACTGGTCAAACGCGTTTTCCTTTGTCACGCTCACATATTGATTCAGAAAATTATGAAATTTGGATTCTAGCAATAACTTTACATCACGGACCCAACAAAAGTGGTTTCGTCGAAATCCGAGGTCGTTTGCAAAATTCCCATTTTTAAGGGCCTGTATTCCATAGCGACTATTCAGAATTTTCAACTGGACATATCTTTTGATTCCCGCTATGAAATTTTGATTTTTCGGATTCGTTGGAAAGATATTCTCAATTAGATCCTATTGTTTTTGGTTTCACTAAAATCCGGATTATTTTGCACCCGGTACATTCAATTGAAGTTTGAAATCGAATTATCGAACTACCGCGCCATTTTCAATTCTATTTATAATTATATATAAATATTTATATTCTAACGACGACGTATATAATATATACGTTCTAATTATATTCAAAATAAATTTCTCGTCGATTTTATTTAAAATAATCTATTTTAAATGTTCAAAATTCGCTAAAATCGCCAAAATAAAAATTTTAAACTGGCTCAGAATTTCGGGTTATTACAATCTCCCCCACTTAAAACTTTTCGTCCCCGAAAAGGAACAAAGTCGAAAGTGGTTTAATTAATCAACTCTATGTTCGATTTGGCTTACATTCTCCAACTTTTCAGTTTCTGAGAATTTCCAAATTTTCAAAAATTTGGCTAACACCCTAAATTTTCGAAAAATTTCGCCATAACCTCCCCTGCACCGGGAGCCGCGGGAAAATCCCGAAATTGCCATATAGGCCTTCTGATCTCAAAAATAAAAAGAAAAAGCCAAGCGGCTAGCCAATCGGCTCATAAAATCATCATCACCCAAACAAAACAGTAAATTATGTAGTAAACATGTACCTATTTGTCAGGC
Source organism: Allium sativum (assembly GCA_030737875.1). NCBI lineage: Eukaryota > Viridiplantae > Streptophyta > Magnoliopsida > Asparagales > Amaryllidaceae > Allium > Allium sativum. The sequence continues at coordinate 990,571,068 of CM060912.1, read as the reverse complement.
AAACAAATTTTATTCTTCGGCTCTAGCCTCCTTGCTATGACCTGTTCAATGTAAGTATGTATATATGCAAGCAAATGCGACCAATTTTCTATACAATTCAATATTCGATGCAATTAGGCATAATGGTTCAAAATTATCAACTAAATAAACAAACAACACAAACATCAATCAATTAGTGAATTAGAGTTTTCAAATTCATAAATTTGATATATAGTCAAAAATCATGTTTTTGATGCCAATTCACAACAATGTGTTCTAGCTATATATAAGTTTTGGTTCTCACACCAGTCTAATGGAAATATATAGATATCACACCTTCGAAACACGAAAATAATTATTGATGATGACGCGTCAATCATCAGAATCAGGTCTGGGCGACTAGAATGTGATTCTATATCTATCTAATATATTAAAACTTCGAATATACGATCATGACGCGTATATGCAAAATCTTTATATACTAGATTGTCCAAATTCAAAATAAATAAATAATCAAATACGTTTAAAACGATTTAAATTTCAAAACAAAATTGTTTTCATTTGGAAAATATACTCTTCACACTCGTTCAAGGATACTACTGATCCTATCTCTAACGAGTCATTCTAACTGGATATTACTAATCCAATATCTGATGAATTCTTTCGTATGGTTCTAATGTGTCTTGTTCTCGAGCTCTGTAAACCAAAGCTCTGATACCAAATGTGAGGACCCGTTTCTTCCCCGTAAAGGAAAGGGCAGATACTTTGAGAACAACACACAATAGAACGCATACGGAAGAACATTTCATTGTTATTACAACAATTCCATCAGATACGAGAATATACAGAGTATAAATGAAAAAATTACATTCGATAAATATCAGAGATTACAATAAATTATATAGCAGCGGAAGATAATACAAAGCACAACTGAAGGTGATATACGGATACAGAGCTTTCCGGATATCATTCCAGCTGTAAACCAGGATCTTGTGAATATAAATCTGCAAAACCAAAACTACTAGCTGCCCGTGCGGAAAATAGGGGCACCCAGAGTTTAGGTTAAAACAATAAACTCCAGGTCAGTCATGTGACTGGTGTGAGAACTAAAACAGTTATTTAAAGCTTTACTTTAAAAGAGAGTCATTCAAGGAACCACGCCGTATAACACGGAACGGGTTTCCTCCCAAGAATACTAATGCATAGAATAAACAGCGCAATGCTTTTTCGAAAAATGAAGCTATTATAAGACCCAGGTCCCATCACACAATGCAACGCAAGCCGGAGGATAGAGTTTTACCTTATAACAGCCAAACATGCTTGGTACGTTTAAAACAAATCATTTGATACTATAATAAGTGTATAGTGTCAAAACAATTTCAATCATAAATATAAATCATAGACGACATGGGTACCATATATCATGTCGCCATACTAGTTCTACAATTAAAACCGCAATACACGTATTGGAAATTGGATTTCCGTCATGAGTCGAGGCAAGGGGCAAGCTCCTCTCCGCGTTCGAGACACTCTAGCAAATGTCTCAGGGCTACGCACTCTGGGCAACCCTTGGATGCTTCAGGGCCGGTCCTCACTTACGTTAGAGGATTGGCAATTCCTGAACACACGTTTCCCGGTCCTTACAGACCTATAATCGAGGCGCCTCATCCAACAACCACAAAGGTGAAAAGTATATAAATGTCAGGGCTGGTAAGTCACTGACACCACCAAAGCTAGAAAGAAACGTCGTGCTCTCCCTGCAGTCCGTATCCCGTTTTTGACTCATACCGAGGTGTGAGGCTCGCGAATTCACGTTATACACAAAGCTGCCACGTAGGCGTGCTTTGATCATCAACCACAAGACTTTTCTTTTCAACAGAAGCCTTGATCCTTGCATCTTAGCGTGCCACACAAGCAATTCATGCCATGCGACTGATGTCCATCGATATACAACCTCTGAGCTCGTACGTCTCAGAGAAGGGCGTTAAGCAAAAGAATAAATTCTTCGCCGCTAAACAGATGTATATTTAATAGAAATCAATCAACACAGAATAAAATCCAATGTCAGACACACAATCCATTTACAAGTCCGTTCTGGGTCTGAACGAAACCGGAGGCACTTTCCTCGCATATCCATCCATCTCCAAGTACGTCTGGACGACCACCAACTATTTCCATCCTCTTGGGTGTACAGCCCAATCAGGATCGTCAGTAATTATCCAAACGATGTGAAGACTTCCGGTCTTCAACCACCGTCTTCATCTTCGACTTATCGTCGAATCGGTTATTCAGAATGGGTATAAACCCGGCCTTTCCGAACAACCCGCGTATATTAAAACAAATGTTACACAAACTCAACATACGCCTCATCCCAATTCAGAATATTCTTTTATTCATAAAATCACATTTTTAGGGAAAGGTTCCCATTAATTTTATCCAAGATAAATTCTTTCAAATTTATCTTTTAATCTTCCTTTGGATGTCATTTAAAACCAAATTATGGTTTTTCCAACTAGTCGAGATTAGCGAACCACACCGAAGTAATTATTTATTTTATTTCCCAATCCCAACCTATTCATCCCATGAAGCAAAACTGGTAATACTCCATATCTAACACCACGGTGTTATCGGTATAATTAGTTACCATCTCACGTTCAAATCTAATTAAAGATTTAACTATCGCTTTGGAGCAAAACTGGTGATACTCCATCCTCGCTCCATTTCTAAATTTGATAATTTAGATTATAGATTCACATTTCAATCTAATTGCAGATTCGTTAAAACTCCTTTTACTGGGTTAAAGAACTAGGTGTTATTTAAAACACAGTTCACGACAAACCCAAATCACATTATATTTATTATCGGGTTACAAAACTAGTGTTATTTAAAACACCGTTCACGATGAACCCACAAATCAATTCTAGTTCAATTTAAATCAAATATATTAGGAATTCCGATTATTTAAAACCCCTTTTTAAATCTAATTTATTTATTTAAAAACAAATCGGGTTTTAAATTTAGTTCAAAGTAGTTCATTTTGATAAAATCTATTTTTATCTTTTCAAATATGGAGTTCTTCATCCCAAATTTTCCCAAATCATTTCTTATGATTTTACACAAATTATTACTATTTTTGATAATTTTATCAAGGCCCGTACAGTCGATTTCCAACAACGGCCATCGAACAGCACCTACAGCGACCTTTTTCGAATTTGATTTGGACGTATCTCCAAATCCAACCGTTAGATTTCAAATTTCTAATATTCGTTAGAAAGCCCTTTTCGATACGAACCCAACGGATCCGGTTTTAGGAGAATCCGACGGTCGGATCTCCCGTGATGTCCGTTTGAAATAAATGGTCGAAATTTACGAACTGCCGTGGCGCGGCGCGTTCTATTCAGGCCATTATATTATATATATAATATATATAATATATATTTCGTCGATTTCTATTTAAAACGAATTTTATAAATAGTTTTTAAATTCGTTTCGAAAATAATTTCAACTTCCATTTCAATTCAAATCAAAATTGAATCTTTCCTTATAAATTCGTTTTAAAATTCATTTCTATTCAATTCAAGTTTCAATTCAATTTGAATTCATTTCACTTCATTTTTAATTCAATTCGAATTCGTTTTCAATTCGATTCAATTCAAAGTGGTTTTCTATTTGATTCAATTCAAATTGGTTTTCTATTCAATTCCTTTCGAAATCGTTTTATACTCAATTCATTTCGAAATCGTTTTATATTCTATTCATTTCGAAATCGTTTTATATTCAATTCATTTCGAAATCGTTTTATATTCAATTCATTTTGAAATCGTTTTATATTCAATTCATTTCGAAATCGTTTTATATTCAATTCATTTCGAAATCGTTTTATATTCAATTCATTTCGAAATCGTTTTATATTCAATTCATTTCGAAATCGTTTTATATTCAATTCATTTCGAAATCGCTTTATATTCAATTCATTTCGAAATCACTTTATATTCAATTCATTTCGAAATCGCTTTATATTCAATTCATTTCGAAATCGCTTTATATTCAATTCATTTCGAAATCGTTTTATATTCAATTCATTTCGAAATCGTTTTATATTCAATTCATTTCGAAATCACTTTATATTCAATTCATTTTGAAATCGTTTTATATTCAATTCATTTCGAAATCACTTTTCAATATTCGTTTCGAAATGAATAAATCGGTATAAATATCGTTCACGTCAAAATGGCGTCAATCTAACCAACACGGCTTCATACATTTCTATTTTCAAATATTCTATTTCAAATATTTCCTTTTCAAATATTTCTTTTTCAAATATTCTATTCAAAAAATTAGTATTTATTTTTGTCAACACACGACTAATCTCAACGAATGAGTACTGTCCATGTGTGACTATTTTTGTTAAATTATTTCGTTCAACACATGACTAATCTCAACGGATGAGTACAGTCAACACATGAACCTTTATTTTATAAAATTCTTTATTTTCTAAATTGGAATGAGGCCCAATCAATCACCATATAATGTTAATTATATGGATTTTCATACATCACACGTATACAATAGCATTGAAAAATAATCAACCATCAACCAAAGTGCACTACACTGTATAAGCATCAAATATAGATATCTAACGCTTATAACAGCCTGTCAATCAATCGATCGACATATTTAATCAATCAGGATGAGCGAACTTCAAATTTCATCCCAACACCCGTGTGGGGTTTCAAACAATCAAACACATATTTTATTTGTGCAGTTGGGCGATGTGTAAAATTTATCGACCCAATCAATGTCCTTCAAATAGGTGTACATAAACAAACCGTCGGGTTTGTAAATGAATATTTTATTTTATTCACTTCACGTTAAAAATTATATTTTTAACGACAAAACATTTTATTTTAACTTATGAATTTCTATTCAGTTCATTCTTTAAATAAAATGATATTTTCTATTTTTCTAACTTATTTTAGAAAATTTCGGCGGCATAACGGCACGATACTAGAAACGGGACGAGGCCTAGCCTTATCCCCGGTCTAGTGAAGGCCCACGCCATTCACACATCAATCAAATCAATTTCATTTCACCAAACAATCAATTTCAATCCAATAATCTAACCAATTTTTGAAATCAAACAAACAAGTCCATGGTCTGTGGACGATTGTGTCGGGTGCTACTAAACACCGTCTGCATCCTAGTATATATATATATAACTAGAAAAAGAAATTGAAAGGTGAGAAATTCTCACCAATAGCTATCCCAACTTCACGACTCTTCATTGATAGAAATCTTCATCGTTATCGCATTTTTGTCATCTTCGTTGCGGTAGCCACTACATATGTAAAAATTGAATTTTTACTTTGCTATTCAATATATAAAAATCGAATTTTTATCATACTATTCAATATATAAAAATCGAATTTTTACTTCGCTGTTCAATATATAAAAATCGAATTTTTACTTCGTTGTTCAATATATAAAAATCGAATTTTTATTATACTATTCAATATATATCATATAGATAAAAATTCTATTTTTACATCGTTATTCTCTATATAAAGGTCTCGCCTTTTCGACTATAAAGATTTCGCCTTTTCAATTTTATAACATTTTAAAAATCACTTTTTTATATTTCTACACATATAAAGATGATATTTCTAATATTCCTATCATGTAAAAATTATATTTTTAATCCTCTACATAAACAAAAAATCATATTTTTACATCTTCTATATAGTAAAGATTATATTTTTATTACTTTAAAAATATAAAAATCATATTTTTAATTCTTTAAAAATATAAAAATCATATTTTTATTATTCTAAAAATATAAAACCCATATTTTTAATACTCTATATAAGTAAGAATCATATATTTTTGTAAATAAAAATCACAAAATTTCATTTTCTTTTCTAAATCTAAAATTTCAGTTTTAAAACATATAAAATCAGATTAAGAAAAAAAAAACATGTAAGATCGGATTTTTAAGGCTTACTGGGTTTTTTCTCGGTTGCCGGAGTTCGTCGGGGCTGGACGTGGGTGGCGCTGGGGTGGGCCACGGTGGACTGGTCGCTGGTGGGGGCCCGGAACTCGATGCGGCGGTTGCCAGAAAAAGGGGAGCGCGGATGTTTTTAGGTCTCGGGTTCGAGGGTTTCGCGAGTGGGATTCAACGGAGGAAGGGGGGGGGGCAAATCGCCTTAGGCGGATCGGGGAGGGGATGGCGCCATCGATCGGCGCTACACGGTGGTGGTGGGATGCGCGCCCCCTGGCGATGGCGAGGCTTCGTTCTTTTTTTTTTCCTTTTCTGTTGAAATTGATTGAATCGAATATGAAGGGGGGGGGGCAACCTGAAGAAGATAAGGGGAGGAGGGAGATTTAATTAATTAATTTTATTATTATTTTATTTTCAAAAAGTTGACTTTTACATACGACCTCTAAACGAGGTCCACCGCCTGTCGTCCATAGCGTATTACCCCATTCCGAACACAATGGGATATGTATCGTAGGCTGATTCGACTGTTTGAATCAGTTTTCGTCAAATTTACATTTAAATCATTATATTGAATTTTAAACGTACATTTTAAATTACTGGGATTACATACTAACTCTAAAAATTCCTGAATAATATTTTCTAGCTTCGTATTGATGATACGGTCCTAACAAAACTAGTTTCGTTGAATTCTGAGACCGTTAGAAAAATGGCCAATTTCCAGTCGATTAAAATCAACTAAAACTGGTCAAACGCGTTTTCCTTTGCCACGCTCACATATTGATTCATAAAATTATGAAATTTGGAATCTAGCAATAACTTTACATCACGGACCCAACAAAAGTGGTTTCGTCGAAATCCGAGGTCGTTTGCAAAATTCCCATTTTTAAGGGCCTAAATTCCATAGCGACTATTCAGAATTTTCAACTGGACATATCTTTTGATTCCCGCTAAGAAATTTTGATTTTTCGGATTCGTTGGAAAGATATTCTCAATTAGATCCTATTGTTTTTGTTTTCACTAAAATCCGGATTGTTTTGCACCCGGTACATTCAATTGAAGTTTGAAATCGAATTATCGAACTACCGCGCCATTTTCAATTCTATTTATAATTATATATAAATATTTATATTCTAACGACTGCGTATATAATATATACGTTCTAATTATATTCAAAATAAATTTCTCGTCGATTTTATTTAAAATAATCTATTTTAAATGTTCAAAATTCGCTAAAATCGCCAAAATAAAATTTTTAAACTGGCTCAGAATTTCGGGTATTACATGAGTAGTGCGTTTAGCTTATGAAGAAGAAATGGGTTTCTTCTTTGAGGATGGGTTTAACGTATTTGACAGTTGGGATTGTTTCCAAATTGGTGAGGAAATAAGGAAGGTTGGAAAGTAGATTTAAAATACAGCGTGACCTTGTGATGTAGCAAGAAAACAGAATATGTTGGGAAGAAAAAAATGGTTAGGCTGCTAAATAACGATTATGGTAAGAGAGGGTAAATGGTGAAAGATGGAGTCGCTGATTTTGGCCAGGCTAACATGATGGTTAGTAAACATTAAGATGCAGATTAGGGAATAATCTTAATTTAGGATAATTTTTGAAATGACAAAAAATCAAATTGTGGTGAATAGATGGTGGATAGTAGACAAATGAAAGCCGACTATTTTATGTTGAGGAAGACAACGTCTAAGCACAGGGACAAAATTTAAACCGACGATTAACAATATTAATTATAATTAGTTAATATATATAAATATATAATTTAAATCATATAAGGTTATTGCTATTATAATTTGATCATACGTGTACAGAATTGAACACGACCAGATTTGTTGGAACTGTAACGGTGGAATCTACATTGTGGAACTGACATGGTTCAGAACAAAATTACTAGGGTTTCATAAAAAATCAAACGCCTTTTTGATTTTAAATGAAAAAAAGCAAAATAACCAACTGCGAATCGAGGTGAGTGAACTCACTAACTCCAACTCGTTTATATTTTTATATAAACGAGTTTAAAGTTTATTTATAGCAATTTTATACAGTATGATGATTGTTTGGATGAATGGTTGATAAAATTGGTTGAAATGGCTGATATAATTATAACATTGATTGATTAGTAGATTTATTTACTATGATATTTCATATTTATGTGAAATTAATATTATTGATGTAGATTAACATTTGTGGATGTAAGGAAGTAGGTTGGAGGGATCCAACTGGATTCCTAAACATTTATATTACTGTTTGTTATTTATTGTGATATATGTTGTGATATATACACTGTGTTAATTATGTTACACTGGCCCTAGAATTTTGGTATTTAAAAACCACAAAATATTTTCGAATGCAGAAAAAGGATTTGAGATTTAAAATGGAAAATTTATTCCCAAAATAACAAATTTAATTCCAAATAAATTTAAAAATTGAAACTTATTTTAAATGGATAAGACAAGAAGTTGGTTATAAACGAGTTTATAAATTAAGTGAACTATTTACCATTGATAAACTGAAATGTAAATTCAAGTCTGAATCTATATAGAAAAGTGAAAGTCGGTTTTGACAACGATATCTATAATTGAACTTAGCAGTTCTAAAGAAATTATAAATGGGTTTATAAATGTTTGGAATAATAAAAATGAAATTTACTATGAAAATTTCTAAATAGATGGAAATTGGATTTGATATGTTATTTAAAAGTATAAAATTAAACGGATTTGATTGTATATAAAAGAAATATATTCACGATTAAAGAAATAATGGTTTAAAGCCAATATTTTGTAAATGAAATGTCTATAAAGGAAATTTAGATTTGAAATATAAATCCAAATTGGAATTTGAATAAAGAAGGGGAAGAGGTAACCGTTTCAAAAGAAAATAATGAGCTTTATTCCAAAAATTCGGTATATGAAATAAATTGTGATAACGTATTGTAGTCTGGAATGGTTATAAAGGAATTTGGTGAGGATTTGGAAAGGAGGAATTCAAGAGTAAATTTAGAGTTAGAATTTACCTGAAATGGTAGATAAATTATGAAGTTCAGAATATAAATCGAATATAGATTATTCGAAAGAGAGTTATTTATTGGAATTCGATTATATCGAATTTAGGGAAGTAGCTATTTTTACTTTCCATTTTAAATCTAATTTAGTTATAATTATTTATTTATTTACTTATTAGTTTACTTATTAGTTTATTTATTGAAATTAATAAGTACAAGTTATGTTTTTATAAACCAAATATCTGGAAACAGCGATTATAACGCTACCGTTATAATGAATATTTTATAAACCTAAATAGTGATTATAACGCTACCGTTCTAATGGATGTTTTATAAATCTAAACAACGATTATAATGCTATTGTTAAAATAAATGTTTTATAAATCAAATATTTGGAAACGACGACTATAACACAACCATTATAATCAATGTTTTTCCATAAAAAAATGTGGATTCTTAGATTGAATCCGAGAGTCATGTAAGCGATGTTTTGTTTTGAAGTTGTGAGCTTTGACTATTTCAAAGTTGAGAATGTTGTTCAGTTAACGTCTAAGAGGTAATTATACCCCAACTTGATTGACTTCATGATTGATGGAGGAATGGTTAAGGTTCAGTAGGGATTGGAGAGATACGGTTAATGAATAATTAATGATTGGAGTTATAGTAACGATGTTTTATATAACATCAGTTTAATCAATAAAAATGATTTGGGAGAAATAGATTTCCAAATAAAATCAGAGATATCTTCTAAGTATAGAAAATGAAATAAAAAGGATTAATGAGAAGTTAAGACATGAAATATGAAAATGTTATCTAGATGGTAATAATGTATATTTCTAAGTATAAAAAAAATGAGAATTCATGAATATATGGAATGTTTTCCAACTGTGATAAAAGATATTTTCCTATAATATAGTAAATAAATAGTTCATAGCATATGGAAATGTTTTCCCTAAAAATCGTGAAAGAAATCGGGTTCTGAGAATATCTGGAAAGATATGGGAAGTTGGGAAATTAATAATTTAACAAGAAATTGATTTAAAGGAGCCAAGTGGTGCTTGATGGTTGATCGACAGAATTTCCATTTGGAAGTAGGATCGTTGGTTGTATGGATGCTTTCTTTGGTAGCTAAATCACCGACTATCAAAGTTTTAATTTATTTTATACCCTGATTGTCGATACGAAGAGACCGGGATCAGATTTGATATCTGAAAACCACTACGTATTGGTGTAAGCGTTACGAATCAACTTATGCTGAAGATAATTGAAGACAGAGTAAAGTGCAAGGGCTGTTCTATTAACCCTAGGTAGAAATTGCCCAAGATGGATTAATAGAACGGTGTCTTCGGTTTGTCTAGTCCCAGGACAACGTATATGGACGAATGTCTGTCGATGTGGCATTCAAAGTAAATGGTGTCAAGATATTCAAGAAGGATAATCGTGACCTCAAGCCTCATCAACCGGGAAATGACAGAAATCGGGCAGGCAGCATGGCCAAATGAGTCATTCCCATTAGGGGTATTATCACCTGATTTAGAGAAATTTCATTTGCTTATTCTATTCGCTGTTGTATTCTTTCGGTAGCGGTTGCTGATCACAACCGTTGGTGATAATATGCTCGGTACACTCAAGTTAATTGAGTGACCAGCCATGTGTGGTCGGGTTGCAAGACGTTCTTGTTGAACCCCAGTGTATCCCCTCTAGAGTACACTGATCGGAAGGTGGTTCCATACCTTGTCATAATCGGAATCCAATCTCCAATAAGCGCCCTGCGGTTTTTGACTTAATATTATATATGGAGCGTGAGATGCAAGTGTTCCGCTAGATTGCTATTTATTTGATGTAGACGCTACTATAATATCACTGGATTTGAAATCAAAAATATTTTTGGTTATCGTAAGGTAAAAACCATCCATGTTTATGTGTTGATCGGTCTTACGATTATCATTTCTTTTGAAAAGATTTTTAAAAGTTAAACCAATTGTTGGAGTTTACTCACACCAGTCCTATGACTGACCCAGAGTTTATTTCGTTTGTTTTACCCTAAACTCTTGGGGGGCCAAATTTGTACGGGCAGTGAAGTAGTCAGGATTTTACAGAATCGCTTGGAGGAGCTTGAAGCAAGAGGTTTCACCAGTTGATTATAGACTATCATATTTTCCTTTGTGTACTATGTTCTTATCTAGAAATGGGTGTTTATAACTGTTCCAGAATAGTTGTTATGCTCTGATGATGGTATGTATATTCAATTACCAGTTTATATTTCAAAAATTATGTTATTTAATATATTTTATCCGTTCCGCTACGAGATTTGTGTTCTTTTATTCTAACTTTTCTTTCTTTCTATTTCTCATCCTCTAACTTCTTTCTATCAATGATTCATATTTCTGTGCAATTTGGGTTGGACATGTGGTGTAGTTAGTCAACTCAAAGGATACAGAAATTCTGGCCGTTACATGTATGTGTATATATATATATGTGTGTGTGTATATATATATATACTTTCTCTTAAAAATATATTATTGTTGTACTGCTCTAATTTGGGAATTTGACTTTAGATTGACTGCAGTTAACCTTGCACTAGCTTCTTACAACTAGGAAGATTAATTTTTCGTTGAATAACGCTTCACTTCCAATACTTCAACTCAGACCCTAATATGGCTATTTCATTGATGCCAGGCCATGATTTAATTGTAATCAAAGAAGAGAGTCCACATCAAAGTTTGAAAGTATTAACAAGTAAAGAGAACTTTGTAGTATTATCACTTTGAGATTTTAAATTTGATCTAACAGTATAAAGTCTCGAGTGAATCATTACATAGTTATTCCATGACTGTCAAAACATAACCCGTTGGTGCTCCTTGCTCGCATGAGTAATTCAATGACTATTATTTGAAGAATATTATGCATTTCAGTCCTAATGTATACATCAATATCATTTCTCAAAACATCTTGATTAAATATATCCAAAATCATTATTGTAAATATAATAATTTCTAATGATTATAACACAAAGTGTTTTCTATCACACAACATATTATTAAAAAAATATATATAATAGATTTCAATTAAATAATTAATTAACATATCACAATAAGATAAGTATGTAACATAAAGGAAAACATCATTTATGATAAACAAGATTAGTTATCCAATTATATATATATATATATATATATATATATATATATAATGTATTTTCAAAAATATATATATTATGTGTGTGTGTGTGTGTGTGTGTTTTTATATAGCAAATTGCATAATTACCCTAAGACATGCCTTCGACTTTATCAAACATTATATGTCGTAACTTTCAGATAAATTGATAACAATGGATATTACCATTACATAACAATGGATTTTACAAATAATTTTGATTGATTGGGATTTTGTGATTAATTTGACAGTTGATCTATCGTTTAACTTCCCACTACAAGTACAACGATATTTATAGTGCAGATCATTTTTTCATACATCGTTCAATAATATTGTTTTAATAGTATTCCATGCTCATCATATCGTACGCAACGTCCGTATGGAATAGGAAGGAGGCACAACCAGACTTTTGTGATATGAAAATTGAATATTATATTGTACATGTATAATTGGTTGTTGATTGGGGTCGAAGCTCTAGCATTTTTTAATGTCAAAATGTTTAAATGGAGAAACCTGAGATGGTCTCATTTCAAATAATCATTTTTTTTATGATAGAGCTATTGAGTTTTATAAGAATTTTTTCAACGGTGTAAGCATATTGCAAATGAATATGGATCTAACTTTTTAAATGACTATATTTCTTTGGAAGTGGTTAAAGAGCACTCTGGAGCATCAACGAAAACTCTTTACCTGGTCATTTTAAAATTTCATTATGATTTGTTTGAGGATTAAATTTGTATGACTTTTAACGAGACTTTTCACTATGGTAAAATTTGTAAGGAATGAATTATACTTTTCCACACCATATTATTATAGATTAGAGTGCTACCAATATTGATGATTTTAGACCTATTGCTCGTTGCAATCTATACTATACTATTAAAACTGAGTTATTTTTGGGTAGTTCTCAAGGCCCCTTCAATGTTGTTGGGTTCACATTTGAGCATGACACGTGTAATGTGTACTAAACCGTCCCAGATCACATTTTCATATTTCCTTCCTTCCGCGTTCTCATCCATTTTTTTATTTTTCACTCTTCGTCTTCGTGTTTCCCTGCAAATCATTCATGCCCGAAGCCCTAATTTCGTTTCTAAATCAGTATACATTACGCAGTACATGTCTATTTTTTCCTTCGTCTTCCAATTATTTTCTCCGACACCACCGCTTTTTGATTTCCAAAACCCTATATTAAATTGGGGCTAATGAGTTCCGTGCTACATGGATTGGTTTGCAAGCATGGCTATTCCCTACCGTTTCTTCTTTGAATTTGCTTGCGTCTTTCCTCCATTACGTCAGACTTATAAGTTCAGCCTTTTTCAATCTACCCATTCTGTCTGCTAGATTCGAACGCCCAGTTTGAGGTAAGAACCTAAATTCAATTTGTTCGTCTTACTGGTGCTTTTACAGTTTTCCCTAGCATTCAATTTATCTATTCGTTTTTTATTTTCTGCTACTTGTATTCTATAAAATTTCTGTTTTTTGTTGTTGTCTAAATTAGGACAATTCAATCTATGCTTACTCTCCGAATTAGGCAAATCTGATACTTCTTCATCGCACAGTCATCAACGATTACTGTCCTTTTCTGAACTGTTGACGAGTTGTTGCGATCTACATGCTCTGCTGGATCACGTTTAGGTAATCTTCGTTCCTAGCATTGTCTGTGCACCAACTGATTTCATTTTTAGGTGGGATTTGTGTCCTTCTATCTTCACAGTGGCAAATTTATGTTAAGATACAATTTACTGATCGTTTCTCTCATTCATGTCAATTTTCAATTGATGAACTAACATTAGTTTCTGAATTTATTGTTTGACATGATTGGGATAACATTAATTCTAAAATTATTCACCTTTTTTCATGTTTGGGTCAAATTTCTAATTCTATCTTCAGTCCAACTGATGTAAAAGGAGATTTAAATAGAATAAAAAATGTGTGCATTATGTGGCTGATAGCATACAACAAGGTTAAGACATGCCAACATTAACAAAGAGAAGAATACTGAAGCAAATTTGATTTTATTTTAAACTAATAGTATATCTATCACTGGACTAATTATATTTTATCAATTTTTGCTACAACCACTAATTTTACAGTTCATAGTAAATTATTTGAATGGATGTTATTGGTACGGATATGCAAGGAAAATGCATGACACATTTTTTTAGTTGTTGGGCTTCTGTTTTTTATTTATGCTACGTGGGGGTTTCCAAAAGCCTTTGATGGCATATATGCAGAAAATGAATATTTGATTGATGTATATTTAGCAAATAATACTGCACTGATTCGACAACAAGGTCTTGATTATAGTAGCTTTCCATTCATTTCGTTCGAAATTTAATCTACTTTTTTTTTTTGGAGAAATTATATTCGTATTTTAGGATTCCTAATACGGGACTCTTTCTGTATATCAACTTCCATACAATGTTTCTTCTATTTTCAAAAAATACAACAACAACAAAGCCATATATCCCAAACAAGTTGGGGTTGGCTAGATATGGAACCCAAAATTAAAATGAAATAAAATTAATAATGATGATAATACACACACACACATTATATATATATATATATATATATATATATATATAAAGGGTTTAAAATAACCAATCAAATAAAAAGTCGTCCGATAAAGGTTTTTTTTAAATAATAATAATAATAAGTAAAAATGTTCAATAAAAGTGAAATAAAATCTAAAATAGTAAATAAAAAGTAAAAAGGTTAAGTAAACGTGAAATAAAGTGTGTGTGTGTGTGTGTGTGTATATATATATATATATATATATATATATATATATATATATATAACCTATGGTTCTGGTACATGGATTGCCAAAATAAAAATTCAGGTTACATATAAAACATGCCATCTAAAGTTTAAGCAACTGACTATATATAACAGCATGCATTGTTAGCATATTTAACCAGCTTATTTTAGTTATAAAATTTTCAAATATTGAAACTAATTTCTTCAGTTTAGAAACAATTTCTTCAGTTGGTACTTGAAAAAAAAAAAAATCATATCATCAATTTTAGGAAGCGTGAGGTTAATAAATAAGGCAATTTGTTTAAATTGCAATTTTTCACATATGTTTCTAATCAAAAATATAAAAGCTACAGTCATCTACAAAAAGCCATATACCTATCATCTTTTTAAATTTATTAATCAGGTTTTAATTTCCAATAGGAATTCAAATTATATACTTTTAAGTGATAAAAGAGTTGAATGTAGTGATCTATGAGTTGAATTTCAAACTAAATTCATCAAATTCTATGTTGTATTAAATATGTAGTTGTATAACATACACATGTATGCACACAGACTATTGTATTTATCTGTGTGTGTTTTCTTTCTCTTCTTATAAGTTGTTGATGATTTAAATATTCAGTTTGTTGTTACATCTATAATCATAGCTGAAGTTTTAAGCATTGATCAAGAAAAACATGACATCAAGGTACTATTTAGTCATGTATTCACATTGATATTCTTGGAGTCGATAAACAAGCAACTATCTGTTATTAAGTAACTAATCTAAAATGGCTATGTTTGGGTGAGTAGTTATAACATATAAATGTACTGCCTGCAAAGAGACAAATCAACACATCGCTGACAAAACAAATGGATTGTAAAATTCTGATTTTGCCTGATATATTTCCTATAATGATGCTCTTCATCAATGAAAAATATTTTCAGTACGTACTGTATGGTGTTTCATTTATATTTATATATTCTCATTTGCTCTCTAATGTTAAATTTGGCATAAATATAATCTGTTTGCTATTGTTTTCAAGTAGTTTACAAATGAAAAGTAATTCTTGGTGGGTTCAAACTAAAACTAATGAAAGGAATTCTAAAAAAAGGAAAAACTATTCAATTTTTGTTAAGTCATACATTTATGAACATTTTACAATGTCAAGTTTCAATCTGTTAGGAATCGCATTTTATTTTCAACTAATATAAGAGCTAATTATAGCTATGAATGAAGATCTTACTCGAAATGACCAAGTTTTAAAATTGGAATTCATTATCATTTATATATTCAAGCATAAGGTTCAGCCGAAATAATTTTTTTCATGTTTTTAATGATGGGAACATTTTTAGATTGAAGGAAAGAGGAGATGCTTGGAACAATGCTACCTATTTTGTTTGGTGCGCTCCGTGGTTTAATTAACATTTGAGAATTGGAATGTAAACCAAGTAAAATCTAATTTGTTTAACTTCCCATTATTAATTGTGACACATATATATAAATAAATACCAATCCATGCATAGAATGTGTGTTGCATTTGCAAGGTGGATAGGGAAATTTTTAACTGTTTACTTTTTTTTAGAGTAATTACATTTTGTATTCATGTCAGTTCCTTATATGTAGTAGCTATGTTGTCGCATGTTTCATACCGTACATAATATTTGCCACTTTTTATAATTGTAATCATATCTGTCTATCTCGGATATGGTGATAATTTTTAGTGTTTAAAATCAGAACTTAAACGATTCTACTTAGTTGGGTTGTTTTCCTTCATATTTTATTATTTTACTCCAGGTTCTAACCTCATTTCCATGCAGCAAATATCGCACTAAGTGGATACCTTTTGCCATGTGCCAGTTATCGATGCATGTCTATAATACAATCAAGTGGTTTAGCTAAACTTCTAAAATTTATATCAAAATCCTTATGTTTTTAAAAATTCAATTATTCAACAACAACTATCTTCCTATTTTAATTTAGCCTGATTTCCTTTATAGTTAACTTACAACTCTAATCTACTTTATTTCTTGGAGAAATTATATTCGTATTTTAGGATTCCTAATATGGGAATCTTTCTATATATCGATCTCCGTACAAGGTTTCTTCTATTTTCAAAAAATAAAAATAAAAATTCAGGTTACCTATAATACATGTCATCTAAAGTTTAAGCAACTGACTATATTTAACAGTATGCATTGTTAGCATATTTAACCAGCTTATTTTAGTTATAAAATTTTCGAATATTGAAACTAATTTCTTCAGTTTAGAAACAATTTCTTCAATTGGTAACTTGAAAAAAAAATTCAAGTCATCGATTTTAGGCAGTTTGAGGTTAATAAATAACACAATTTGTTATAATTGCAAATTTTCACATATGTTTGTAATCAAAAATATAAAAGAAAACAGTCATCTACAAAAAACCGTATGCCTATCGTCTTTGTAAATTTATTAACCAGGTTTTAATTTCCAATAAGAATTTAAATTATATACTTTTAAGTGATAAAAGAGTTGAATGTAGTGATCTGAGTCAAAATTCATCAAATTCTATGTAGTATTAAATATGTAGTTGCATAACATACACATGTATGCACACAGACTATTGTATTTATCTGTGTGTGTTTTCTTTCTCTTCTTATAAGTTGTTGATGATTTAAATATTCAGTTTGTTGTTACATCTATAATCATAGCTAAAGTTTTAAGCATTGATCAAGAAAAACATGACATCAAGGTACTATTCAGTCATGTATTCACATTGATATTCTTGGAGCCGATAAACAAGCAACTATCTGTTATTAAGTAACTAATCTAAAATGGCTATGTTTGGGTGAGTAGTTATAACATATAAATGTACTGCCTGCAAAAAGACAAATCAACACATCGCTGACAAAACAAATGGATTGTAAAATTCTGATTTTGCCTGATATATTTCCTATAATGGTGCTCTTCATCAATGAAAAATATTTTCAGTACTTACTGTATGGTGTTTCATATATATATCTTTTTTCTCATTTGCTCTAATGTTAAATTTGGCATAAATATAATCTGTTTGCTATTGTTTTTAAGTAGTTTACAAATGAGAAGTAATTTTTGGTGGGTTCAAACTAAAACTAATGAAGGGAATTAAAAAAAAAAAAATAACTATTCAATTTTTGTTAAGTCATACATTTACAAACATTTTACAATTTACAATGTCAAGTTTCAATCTGTTAGGAATCACATTTTATTTTCAACTAATATAAGAGCTAATTATAGCTATGAATGAAGATCTTACTCGAAATGACCAAGTTTTAAAATTGGAATTCATTATCATTTATATATTAAAGCATAAGGTTCAACCAAAATAAATATTGTATGTTTTTGTTGATGGGAATATTTTTAGTTTGAAGGAAGGAGGAGATGCTTGGAACAATGCTACCTATTTTGTTTGGTGCACTCTGTGGTTTAATTAACATTTGAGAATTGGAATGTAAACCAATCCATGCATAAAACGTGTGTTGCATTTGCAAGGTGGATAGGGAAATTTTTAACTGTTCACTTTTTTTTAGAGTAATTACATTTTGTATTCATGTCAGTTCCTTATATGTAGTAGCTATGTTGTCGCATGTTTCATACTGTACGTAATATTTGTCACTTTTTATAATTGTAATCATATCTGTCTATCACGAGTATGGTGATAATTTTTAGTGTTTACAATCAAAACTTAAATGATTCCACTTTCTTAGTTGGATCATTTTCCTTTATATTTTATTATATTACTCCAGGTTCTAACCTCATTTCCATGCAGCAAATATCGCACTAAGTGGATACCTTCTGCCATGTGCCAGACTGCCAGTTATCGATGCATGTCTATAATACAATCAAGTGGTTTAGCTAAACTTCTAAAATTTATATCAAAATCCTTATGTTTTTAAAAACTCAATTATTCAGCAACAACTATCTTCCTATTTTAATTTAGCCTGATTTCTTTTATAGTCAAAAACTCATTAATTTTAAGTTTAAGATTGGTTTGAATTTTTTCTTTAGTTATTAAATTTTGCATTTTGATCAACTTCATTTTGCTAAATTCATGGAATATTGAATTGAACTAAGGATAAATATTCCTTATATTTAATTGATAGCCATAATTTTATTAATATACTGATTTCGTTTTGCTAATATTTTTATTTATTAATATACTGATTTCATGTAATTAAAAATTGTCGATCATTTAATTTATTATTTTGATCAACTTCACTTTCCTTATATTCAATTGGTAGCCTTAAATTTATTAATATTACTGATTTCATTTTGCTAAATTTTTTTCCCTTATGTTATGTATGTTAGCTGACTTTATATTTGAAATGGTATATCTGATATAATTTCTTTTCCACACAGCAAAGCCTTGGTAGGATGGTATCATATACGGTTGGGGGGGGGGGGGGGGGGGTGTGGTAAACAGTCACTTCTTATAGAAGTAGATTTTCTATGTGTTTAGTAATTTAATATAGAAATTCATATAAATAACTTGAAGTTTTAATGTAAAACATTGTAAGTACAAGCTATTATCAGTATACTTAAAGAAGATTAGACAATAGTTTCAATATATATATATATATATATATATATATATATATCGCTTGCAATATTTTCAAATTAAAAAGATATCACAATTATGTTTTTCTTGACTATTCAGGTTGCGGATTATATTTAAATAAGGTAAGTGAAAAAGTTCTCATAGTGAATTCATTGGTTCATGACATATAAAATAACATATATCTTATGGTAGCTAGCCTTTGCATGCAATGGAGATTTTGAAATGGATGTTATCTTATTAGGGACATATAGTATTTTATAATTTTTCTCCACTGACATTTCATAATAAGATTATTTTATTATTGTATCTATGTTCCAAGTTATTTTAGCTCAAGAGATTATAAGAAAAGAAGTAGAGCCCACATTGTTCAACTACTGTTTCATTATGAAGGTGGTATTGTTCACATGAAATGATTGAGCAATGGAATAATGTTTTAAAACTTTTGCTTCTGATCCGTCAGTTTCTCTGATGAGTTTAGAGCGTTGATTGTTATCATTTAGTTAGGCTAATGTATCTTAAAAGGCAGTTTTCAGTTTACTGAAGTGAAAACTTATAGTTAGTTCGTAGTTTACCATCTATTTTAATACCTAAGTTTATATGTTCTTAGAATGTTACATGTCGTAAACATCGCCTTTTTGTTCACAAGTTAAGCTATATGGTTTGTTAGAGAAATATGTGAGCTGTATGACTGCTGAACCTTTGGAACTATTTTTATATTTATGGATAAATGCTAACTGTTGAATAATTGAATTTTGTTTTCATGTGTAGGTATCATAAAACAATGTCTTAAGAACAAAAACCGCCATCAAAATAAATTTGTATGCAACTTCATCTGACATATGATTTGTATTTTTCCTTGATGACATTGTGCAATAGATCAGTCCCATACAGGTACACGCGTTGCTACTTAAGTATTTATAATATATTTTCTATTAGGCCACTCAAATATGAGTTCATAAATTTCAATATCAAATTATCGACATATCCGTACTTTCCCCTTTTAATAATTCTAAAGACTATATTACTCCGCTTCATCCTGGGAACACTGCAATAATATTTCTAAAGCTTTTGTAACTTAATATTTATAAAGACTTTACATGTTAATTAGATAACAATTCAGAAGACTATTTATATATATGACTTAATAATTTTTTTTTTAAACCACTCCGACAAAGTTTGTTTAATATTTAAACAATGTTCAACTTGAATCTATATCATTGAGCATAGGTGATTAAAATATTAAACATCAAATCAGAAAATTGTTGCATACAAATTATGCAATGCTATTACCAATGATGTGGATTTCATTTTAGTGCCATGCCAACAAGGATAATACTAAATTTGATCAGTATAATAAAATATAATCTATACTATACCATTAAAGATGAGTTATGTTTTGATAGTTCTTGGACCTCCAATTTTTATGAAATTGCTCTCTGTACACCATGTTGATTTTAAAACTCCAAACATCACACTTTCTATTTTTTCCTTTCATCTGCGTTTCTCTCCTAATTTCACGTTTAAACCCTATGTATCCACATCCCTTAAATTTGAGCCTTATATCCACCATCAACTTTGACCTCTCTTTCGATTGGCGCCGCCATCCTCTTTACATCTGAAACACCGCACAGTTGACTGACAGCTGCCTTTGTCACGCCTTCTCCTCCGTTGTTCCTCCTCAGTTATTCATCTTCTTCACCCATCAGAGTGGTTGTCGGCAAGGGAGCATCCATTTGCTGTCGAACTTTTCCTTTATAGGCTGATTAACCCTTCAGCATCTAATTTTCTGTTGGCAGGTTTTTTTGACACATCTTAAAAGTAAACAAGATGAGCAAGCAGGTATGCTTCTTTGTGCTCAATTCCTTTTTCATGATTCCACGTTTTGTTTGTTTCTTGCAGTGAAAAATTAGTTTCTTCTCTCATGCTTTCTTTTAGCTCCTTCTGGTAATGATTAATTTGAGGCCTATTGTTTCTTCCTTTTCTGTAGATGAAACATGATTTCATTTTTCTATTCATTATTTATGTTTTTTAGTTTTATTAATTCTTAAAATACAGGGTATTGAATTATAGGTTGTTTCTTATATAGCTATTGCTTCGTATAAAGTTTTTGCCTAAATGTAGGTTGGAACTTTTACTTTTGACAATTGCTTATTATCTGCTCTACTATAAAAGGAGCAAGTTGAAAATTATATATTTTTGTTTGCAGACAGCAGCTTTAACAAGCCTTTCTCTGCAAAGAAATTAGATTTGAGGCATTAAAGTTTTAGTTCAAAAATGATGATGAAATTTGAGCACTGAAAATCAATTGTTTGACTTTGTTTGAGAATTAGTGTGCATACTTCAATTTACGGTCAGCCATTAACACACCTAAAAATTTGGTAGTGATATCATGTTCTGCATTTTTGTCTGTGGATAACATGTCAATGAAAAAATAACGTTGTTTGACGATTGATTTATGATTTCAACTTTCAAACTGATTATATTACTGTTAATTTTTAACAATATATTACCTTATCCTAAAAGAATAATATTAATATTTTGGTGCCTGTATTTTTTATATCCATTTTTCATGCAAACATGACATATTTAGCTACATTATCTATATTTTGGATTTTATGCTTATTAGCCTATATTTGAGGCTTCTGACTTTTTTTTTGTGCATAATGACTTAAATATCATTTTTTTTTGTTAATTTTTGGTTTTATATCTTAAACTTAACTGTGTTTTCAGATTGAATCAGTTTTCGTATAAAGTTAAATTCACATTTCCCTCCTTTTAATTCTATCATATCATGGATAGGGTGATCTCTTCATCCTAGCTACATAACAAGGCAACACACAATCATCTAACGTGTCATTTTTGTTGTTGTTTTTACACGTTTACTTATTTGCAGGCACCGCGAGAGCTTACCAAGAAACTAGAGAATTGAATCAAGATTTCTCCATCAATTAACAGAAAGAACATATTCACAAAAGGTACTCTGCAAAAACCATCACACCTCATCATTCTCTCGACATACTTCAATTCACACCATAAACTGATCTTACATCATTCTGTGCAAGGTATAGGAATATGCATACACACGCAGATCTGGAAAGACGCTTGGAAAAATATATCAATGCACACTGTACCAACTCTACGGACAACAACATCAACAAGGTAACTTGCACCACCAACTGTCATATGTTACTAATCATTACTGTAACAAAATGCATGCTCTTGAATTTTTTTATGTAACTGTCTCCATAAATGATTCTATAGGCTTTGTATATGTTTCCAATGAAGACTTATTCAATGTGTTGCACTCACACAACTTCAACTACGGACAAATCTTCGAGGTATCCCTGCACCCCATTCAGAAGATAGGCACTTTTTTATTCATTTGCCATTTCTTTTCAACAAAATATATCTTTCCTGACCATCAAAACTAACATTAACCATGCATGTACCCCATAGATTGTTGAACATGTTATAATTTTCGTTGTTGGCTTCACAGTTTACCATTGCTAATTTATCAATTTATATATTTCCCTGTTTCTACATGCCTGTATACCTGTTACATGTAGTTTGCTTGCTACCATAACCTACTGTTGAAATTCAAATTTCCCATTTTTGTTAGAATCAACAAAAAACATTGAATTTGCTGTAATTTTATTTTACCTTAATTCATGTTTACAATTGGTTCGTCAAACTATTACTACAAGCTTGATCGTGTTCCTTGCATTTTACACTAATTTGCTTTACAGCGTCATTAACTTAGTGATGTGATTTCAATGTTAGATGACTTTTTTCCCATCGAAGCATTATTATCCGAAGTTTAAATGCATATACTTTTGACATTTTCAATGATATTTGCATGTATATGCTATCTTTAGTTCAAAAAGCTCTGTTTCGTCCTGTAATATTATTCATTCCTGTATGCCTTGATTACAGCCTGATTTTCGTTATTTGTTAATATATGTACCGACTACAAGCTAATGTTTATATTCTGCATCACAGATTGACTACCGAGTAGTAGACTACTAATATTTTATATGTTACAGGTGGGGCGTTGGCTCTAAGAAGAAATGGCATGAAGTTCTTAAAGATACAAAAGCATTGCATTACAAGCAGGATTGCACAAACTTGCCATTGATAAAGTTGCATGACACAATTTCACTGTAGTCCCAGTTTAATTTATTGATCTTTATATGCTATGTCATTTGAAACTTTACTGATCGTACACAACAATTAGTAAACAGAACACCGGTGGTTTCTTTAGGCATATATAATGATGCCACAGTTCTGCAATTCAGTGTGTTATATCAAAATTCTATTTTTCTGTAGGGACTTTTGATATGATTTTGCATAATATGTCGCATAGATTCATTAATTAATAGTACATAATGTACACTTACTGTGAAGTATATGTTTTGCATGATTTGATTTTGAGGATACATTTTAATAAAATAGACCATTTTGAGGGTCGATGCTCAAAAAAAAAAAAAAAAAAAAAAAAAAAAAAAAAATTGCTGATGGGTAGAAGGCTTATATATAATATGAACAGTCATGGAGACGTGAGTAATGCTCAATCAGAGGTATAGATATGACACATTACCACAACAATAAACTATTTTCCCAACAACATGAATCGTTCTTCATTTTTTTCCCTTTTCATCCAACTCCTACACTAACAGAGAAGATGGCAAGGTTCCTTAAAGTAGCTGGACGAAATAGCAAGGATGCTGGGAATGGAAAATACAACCTCACCCAAACATGCTACAATTTAAAACCCCATTATTTCTATTGAATAACAAAGTGAAATCTTTAAAAAACCTATTACCTACACACGTATATTCGATTCTGCATTACATTGTATTCAATGTTTTTCACAATGACCATATACGAAGCACGGTTTCACACTAGTACATTATATACAACTTTGTCTAAAGTACTTTATGATTGATTCACTATGTTTATGAATCAACTTGTTTCAAAAAATCAATGTGCTTTTATCAAAGGAATTAGAAGCATTGATGATGTCACTCTGTTTGCACATGAAATTTTTTCGTGGGTTGCGGCGGAAAAATAGCCATAACATGTGCATTAAAATTAACCTTTGGTAGGCATATGACCGAGAAACAATTAATTGTTTGTACGTTGAAAGTTGTTAATTGCCCTGCTAAGTTAAGACATGTGATTATTGAATTTATTAATTCCCTTCGTTTCTCAATTATTTTTCGAGGATCTTCTAATGGTTATTTTGAGAGTAAAAATGGTTTAAGGCAGGAAGATCATTTATTGTATATGTTATTCTGGCCATGGAGGTTTTTCACATTTATAATGGAAAAGTAAGTGAGACAAAATTGATTTTTCCTATCTCAAATCATAGTATTGAGATCATCCACTTATTTAATGCTAAGTAATATTCACCCAAGCAAATAGGTCTTTGGTAGAAGCTTTGAAAGATGTTTTTTCTATTATGGGAAAGGTTGTGTGGTTGGAATTAAATTGTGTTAAATCTGAATGAAAATCAGGCTGAAGGACTTCTTTTTTCAAAATAATTAATTTTAATAGACAATACTGTTGAATAGTAAGTTTTAAGGATAATTTTGAATGAAAAAGAATAAATTACTTTATCTTTTTAAGTTATATAGAAAAATGATAAATTCAGTTATCTTTTTAAGTTGAATAGTAAATTTTATGGATTGGTGTTAGCTTACTGACAAACTTAAAAATCAAGATAAATTATAAAACTAATTTGGATCTTTTTCCGGAATATTATACAAATCTTCAAAGGAAATAAATAATACCTCACAATCGGAAGCAAAATTGGATTCGTAGACATTAAACGATGACAAATCCAAATGCTACTTTCGCTCATGCATCTCCATCTCCATCCACGCATGCAACTTCACTGCATAGTTAAATACAAAAACACTTCACACCGACCACGTGTCCAAAGCTCCACCACCGACGTCCTTGACACATACCCCAAGCGCCGCCGCGTGTCCTCCTATCTGCATCACCAATATTACTATAAAAATAACACAAAACGCATGCAGCAGACAACAATAACAAAAGAAAAAGAAAAAGAAAATGGCGCAAGAATCGCTGCGCTTAGTTTCGCCGTCGATCTCCAGCGAAGGAAGGATCCCACGGAAGTACACAGGAGACGGGCAAGGAGCCCAAAAGGACATATCACCCCCCTTAGAATGGTACGACGTGCCACACGGCACGAAATCGCTGGCCATCGTGGTGCAGGACATCGACGCGCCGGATCCGTCCGGCCCGCTCGTGCCGTGGACCCACTGGGTCGTCGTGAACATACCGCCTTCCTTGAAAGGGCTGCCCGAGGGCTTCTCGGGCAAAGAGGGCGAGCTCGGAGGCGAGTACCGGGATATCAAGGAAGGCCACAACGACTACAAGTTGCCGGGCTGGAGAGGCCCGAAACCGCCTTCGGATGGCCATAGGTTCGAGTTTAAGATCTACGCGCTCGATGATATGGTGCATTTGGGCAACAAGGTTTGTTGTATAGTTAGTTATGATCAGATTGTTTTGTTTGTTAAGATTGGCTGATTAGAAAGATCATGTTTGTGTGTAACAGGTGACCAAGGATAAATTGGTGGAGTATGTTGAAGGGCATGTACTCGGTGAAGCTGAATTTGTTGCTACCTATTAGAGAATGGAAGTGATGTAATCCACGTCCATGTATGTCATATGTACTACTTGTTAAAAAAAAAAAATGGTCTTATCTTTTATTTTTGTGTGATGGTGTCTTTGATCCTGTTAATACTTAGTAGAGTAAACTGATGTACATAAGTTGGTTGGTTGCAATGTACATGAGAGCTTGGCCACAATGTGAATGATTGTAGCTAAAAATTATTTCAAAGGCAGCTTATATTATCATCATATTGGTAGAATGATTCTCATTTCTCCATCTCTGCTGTAAAAACTACTTCTCGTTTGGTTCTCCATAGAAGAACAAAAAGCAGTCATAGAATCAACTGCCACAAACCATTGTAATGAGATGAGACGATACTTCGTGGGAAACTATTGTAATGAAATGATACTTTGCAATAGGGTGTAAACGGATTGGATCAGATCTGACGATTCTATACAAGATTCAGACATAGGAGCACGAATGTCATTCACTCAACCCGATTAACATGAAGAAGAAATCCAAAAAATAAATAAATATTGAATATTTTTGAATGAATATTCGTTTTCTTGTCATAAACAAGAATCTTAAAAACTAATGTCGTTGTTGGTATACGCTTTTTAGTTTTTAGTTTTCGCACATGGTTAAATGCGAATGATGCACGTACAACGTTAAGAACGGTCGTTTTAGAAAACAAAACTAAAACACAAAATAGAAAACCAACTTTTATTTATTTTCCTTATTATTTTGGAAAGTACATAGAAAGAGAAATGATATATTATTCTGCCATCTCTCTCTTCTTTACATGTTCTCCTCCATCATTCTTTCACTTCTTTCCTTATCTTTTCTTTATGTTTGGTTATAAATATTGAAAACTTAAAACACAAGATATATTTTAAATCAAATACCACCTAAATTCTTCATCTTTTTACCCTTCATCATTCATTCCACTAGTTGTTTGGTATGTCTTCTTACTAGAAACTTCTTGGATAGTGACAGCCATGCATCGGTTATTTATAGGTCTAATTTGAAGAATTCACATAAACAATTCCAAAAGAAATCAAATCCTCCTTAAAGTGATGCAAACAATGATGGAATAACACAAAAGATATTTAAAAGAAAGAAAAATTCTTCCATACAATTCCAGATTCCTATCGTTGTTTCACAAAGTAAAATTCAATAAATAATCATTCAATTTTTCTACCTAAAACCCTAAATTTCATTAAAAAAAAGGTCAAAGACTTTACACTTCTTAATCCAAAATAGTCTCAAAGCTCTTCAGGAAAGAAATTAGCAAATCCAAAATATGCACAAGAAAACCACAAATATCTTTTAAATACTCAATCTAAGGCATTGAAGGCAGTACTGTTAGTCGAGAAAAATATTTCAATCTCTATGTCTTCTAAATCTTTAATCATATTGAATTTAATGAAAAACAAAGTGCTAGAATGATTAATTTTGCAATTGACTCAACAACAAAAATATTAGGATAATCCAATTCTTATTCATTTTGTCGGATCTCGTCCATATTAATATTATTTTGGATCTTACATTTAAAGAGTGGAAGCCTTGATGTGATTTCTTATCCATACTAAAGACAATAGTTTTTAAATTATCAAATTTGATAGTAAGGAAGACTGCGAAAAAATACTGAAAGAGGTCCCTATTTTTATGTTAGAAGACCCAAAATAATGAAGAGATGGATGCTAGTTCTTGAGTTAAATAAAGAATGGTTACGAAGTACCCCGGTTTGAATACGCTTGGTAGGCTTAAAATTATATTAGTGGTTTGAAAAAAGTATTATTGTGACGACCGCCCCATACCTCCTGCACGGAACTAAGAGAAATGTGCACTGTATGACGTGTCAGGCCGATATGGGACGATCATCAAGGAAGAATAACTCGAAATGAAACTTTTCATATAACTCACAGCGTATGGATGGTATATGATAATAAAATATACAAGAGGATATAACAGTGAAGTATAATTGAACAAAAATCAAATCTCATGAAACCGTAGAATTTCAAGTACAATACATCTCAATACACGAATCTTTGAATACAACATGCCTCACTATATCCCTCAAAGTATCAGTAACCATCAACATACAATGGAAATAGAAAAGAAATATCTATATAGTAGATAGTAATAGTACGTCAGTCTCTGGCTCGTCACCACACAACATTATCAGCACCAAAATGTGCTACCTGCTACTCAGTCTGCTCATCAACGACATTGATGAACAAACTAAGGTAATATGAGGGAAACATAAAACCTTGACTTAGACAACAATCTTAATAAGCGATAAAATAACTAATAACAGTTATACAGGATAATATGAGTATAGGCAGATCGAGCATTTGATCTACCCAGCAATCACTAAGATAACACATGAAAATCATCCATCACAATCTACATAATAGGAAAGGACAACGCCCATTCTGTAATACCCCGGAAATCTGAGCCAATTAATTTTTTTTATTTTGGCGATTTTGATGAATTTTGAATATTTAAAATGAATTATTTTAAATAATAACGACGGAGAATATATTTTTCGATGAAATATATATATATATAATATATATATATAATATATATATATATAATATATATATATATCATATATATAATAGCCTGAATAGAACGCGCCGCGCTTCGGCAGTTCGCGAATTTTGACCATTGACTTCGAATGGACATTACGAGAGATCCGACCGTCGGTTTCGGACATTGACTATTGACTATTACGTGAGATCCGACCATTGACTATTCAGAGCCTTGTATTTAATATCAAATGTGATTTTGGGTTGTCGTGAACGGTATCTTTAATAATACCGTTCTTAGACCCAACAGAGTTAAGAAAATCAGAAACTAACTTGAGATTAGTTAAGTTGAATGGTTTCTTGGGTATTGATCTGATGTTGGTTTCGGCCTTCGGGGTTAATACTTAGGAAATTGTTCACTTGCTAATTTACGGTTAAAGGCTGATGGAATGGAATGTGATTTTGGGTTTATAGTGAACCGTGTTTCAAATGACATTGGTTCTTTAACCCAGTTAAAGACAGGATATGATTTCCCAAGTTAAACAATCATTAATATTGATTTTTGGGAAGATTAAAACCAAGTAGAGTTTTAATGAATCTTTAATTAGATTGAAATGATCGAGAATGGAGTATCCCCAGTTTTACTCCAGGCGATAGTTAAATCTTTAATTAGATATGAAGTATTACTTCATGGGATGAATAGGTTGGGATTGAGAAATTAAAACAAATGATTACTTCGGTAAGGTTCGCTAATCCTGACTAGTTTGGATAAACCATAATTTGGTTTGAATTGATATTCAAAAGAAGATTAAAGAATAAATTTAAAGAATTTATCTTTGATAAAATTAATGGGAACCCTTCCCAAAGTATAAGAATATTTGAATAAAAGAATATTCTGAATTGGAATGAGGCGTATGTTGTGTTTGTGCAACACTTGTTTATTATATACCCTAGTTATTCAGAAAGACCGGGTTTATCCCATTCTGAATAAATGATTCGACGAGGTGTCGAGGATGAAGATGGTGGTCGAAAACCGGAGGTCTTCACATCGTTTGGATAATTACTAATGATCTTGATTGGGTTGTACACCCAAGAGGAGGGAATCGGTTGGTGATCGTCCAGACGTACTTGGAGATCGATGGATATGCGAGGTACAAGGTGCCTCCGGTTTCGTTCAGACCCAGAACGGACTTGTAAATGGACTATGTGTCTGACATTGGATTTTATTCTGTGTGATTGATTTTTATTAAATATATATATCTGTTTGGCGGCGGAGAATTTATTCTCTTGCTTAACGCCCTTCTCTGAGACGTACGAGCTCAGAGGTTATATATTGATGGATATCAATCGCATGGAGTGAATTGCCTGTGTGGCATGCCTAAGTGGCAAATGATCAAGGCTTTTGTTGAAAAGAAAAGTCTTGTGGTTGATGATCAAAGCACCGTTATATGACATAGCTTTGTGTAACGTTGATTCGCGAGCCTCACACCCTGGTTGTGAACAAGAAACGGGAGAAGAATCCAGGGAGGACATGCGTTTCCTTCTAGCTAGGGTGGTGTCAGTGACCTACCAGCCCTGACATTTATATTATTTTCACCTGTGTGGTTGTTGGATTGCGAGGCGCCTCAGATATATCAGTGACTATGTGGAGCCGATGGAGTCATAGGACTCATTTACGCCCCCAAAGAGCGGGGAAATGCAGTGTTCATGCATTTTAATCCACATCGGTGGACCGACCCTGTGGCTTCTAAGGCTTGACAGAGTACTTGTTTGGGGCTCAGGCTAGAGAGTCTCGAATTCGGTGAGGACGATCCCTTGCCTTGGTTCACAGATGGAAATCCAACTTCCAATACATGACTTTGCGATTTTGATTGTAGAGCCTAGTATGGCGACATAGTGGTATGAGGCACTTATGCCGTCTATGATTGATACTTATGATTGAATTTTTTTTGACACTATACACTTATATTAATAATAAAAGATGAAATTTAGCATATCAAGCATTCTTTGGCTATTATAAGATAAAAACCCTATCCTCCGGCTTGCGTTGCATTGTGTGATGGGACCTGGGTCTTATAATAGCTTCATTGTTCTTTATTTAGCATTGCGCTGTTGTTTTATGCAATGGTATTCTTGGGAGGAAACCCGTTCCATGTTATACGTCATGGTCCCTTGATTTACCTAACTTTAAAATAAAGATTAATAACTGTTTTAGTTCTCACACCAGTCCCATGACTGACCTGGAGTTTATTGTTTTAACCTAAACTCTGGGCACCCCTATTTTCCGCACGGGCAGTTAGTAGTTTTGGTTTTGCAGATTTATATTCATAGGATCCTGGTTTACAGCTAAAACGATATTCGGAAAGCTCTGTATCCGTGTATTACTTCTAATTGTGTATTGTATTATTTTCCGCTGCTATGTAATTTATTGTAATCTCTGATATTTATCGAATGTATTTTATTTGTTTATACTCTGTATATTCTTGTATTCCTATTTGTTGTAATAAACAATGAAATGTTCTTTTGTTTGCGTTCCGATTTGTCATCTTCTCAAAACATTCAGGGGTTTCGAACGGTTTTGGTCGGTTTAGCGATCGATTCGGATCGAGCGAAATTCCTTGTTGTTACACATTCACACTTCTCTTCGATATCCTACGATGATAGCCTATCCATATAAAATAGAGAAGAAAGGACAAATCAACCCTAACATCCAATATCCTAGCTATCATCGACTATAACCTTGAATCCGCCGATAATTGAACTTGCTTTTAACGATCAAAAGGGCTAATGGAAAACCCCTTTCTAGCCTAACTACCATACGTCATCGTGATTGAGTATGTTTTCCTTAATCGAATAAGACAGCTAGGCCTATCATGACTGCCCTGGGTACGCGATCTATCCATTCTGATTCAGATGGGCGTCCCCATGATACCACTGCTTTGAGTCCACTAAAATACTCCGATTACCGATGATTCTTTGGCGCTTCAAATCTTGTTGAGCCTTTCTTCTTGGCGATCACATTTTCAGTTCGAGTGGATTCTCAAACCAATTCCATTATCATCCTTGACTAACTTCCACCTGAGTCAATCCATCATTCTACTGGATCGTATATCGCATCACGACTAGTACAACATCAATCCAGCTCCAATCACTCCAACTTGAGTTCACAATTGAAGCACCATCCATCATTGAGTTGCACGTCGATCAACTGAAGTCCATTTATCACCAAACTTCACCAACAACCCCTAGGAGCCATCATCCTAAAATCCCCAAAACACCGGCTCCTCATTCCTCAGTTTGATGGACCAGTACCGATCCATATGCTTAGCCATTTTCGGCTATGTTTCTTGAACACATCATTTTTTGCCCTTAAGTATATCCCGCCAGTCCATTTTCATAATTATTCAATGTTCTTGTTGAAACCCCTGTCGGTCCATCCTTGTAATTGAGTAATCCATCTTCGACCCATCTCGAATCAACTCCGAATGACTTGAAATTTTATAGTCTTGATTTACCATTAGGATGCATTCCCCAAGATTTCGTCGCCATCCATCACAATGTAATGGATCAATACTGATCCATATAGACCGGTACCAGTGCACATAGTTAACTTATTTTGGCATGAGATTTTTCGTGCTTCCATCCCTCATCTTCTAGAGCGCCTCCGCTATGTTTTATTTGATTCCAATCATCTGAACCTTCGATTTTCTCTAGACTTAAATCCAATTCCAATAAAACAGCCAACAATATCATATAACTCTAGAAATTCATCTAATTCCAATAAAATGGCCAATGATACAATAATTCGTGATCATATACACAAGAACATATCATAATTAAGTCATAGACATATCACAAACATGATTTGGATCTAACATACGAATAAACATGATTAATTTAACAATTATCTGGTTAACATGATCAAAGTAGGTTTGCTAAGATGTCTAAATCTGAGTTAAACATATATGATCAGATGTAGGGTGAATTTAGAATGTAACATATGAACTTGATCCTAATTTACCCGTACAATTCATAGTTTCGGTGCGAGAGATATCTATCACTCACCTAATCCCCAATTCAATGTAAATCCGATCAGATCTAGACAACGCTGATAATCTTTAAATTTGATGTAGTTTGATGGGATCTAATCTTCCTTGATGATGATCTGTCTTCTAGATGCAATCTACGATGAATATGAATTGAAAGAATGGAGAATTAGGGTTTAAGGTTGAACCGAAGAATCACAAACGTCTAACCAAAAGTTTAGAATGAAGAGAAAAAACCTTTATTCTCTTCCTCCCCTTATTTATATCTGTAGGTCATTAGCCAAATAGGCTTGGCCAATCAACCTATTAGTTGCTGACCAGTCTGCCTAATAGAGGCTGAAACTTAATACAACGATTCCTCCCAAACGGCCAAACCAAATTCTTTACTGACCACTTTATGGAATCGTAAACCACCATTCTGATCAAATGAGACCAATCTCGGAAGCTGATTCGATCCATATCAAATGTTATAGCCCAAATAGTAAACTAAAGGGTAAAATGGGCATAATTAGATTCGGTAAAAATCATGGATATATCTCACACCCCTATGAACAACATATTAAAATCTAAGAATGATTCGACCACTATGGAATAAAATATTATTATTTTACGATTGGTCAATACGTAAACTACAGATCGTTATATTTTCCCCTTCTTTTGGAATTTCGCCCTCGAAATTCCAAGCAAACACGAGCAACCATTACATCCTGCATGCCTACCATCCACAAGTATCCAATCTATCATCCAATTAGCATCCAACAATCCATGCAATCAAAATTCTATCCTATCATGTAGAAGTCTAATAGTACAAGTCACAATGGTACAAGAATGATATGATATATGGGACATACCACTCAAAGAGTTTTGGATAGGTCGACTTCATACTCTTTTCCGTTTTCCATGTGCAATCGTCATCATCCACGCTGATTTGTATATCTTGACTAGCTTAACAACCTTCCTCCAAAGCTGTTTCGTGTCACTCCCCATGATGGGAAGTGACTTACGAGGTCTAGAAAGTTAAGGCT
This sequence comes from Allium sativum, assembly GCA_030737875.1. Taxonomy (NCBI): domain Eukaryota; kingdom Viridiplantae; phylum Streptophyta; class Magnoliopsida; order Asparagales; family Amaryllidaceae; genus Allium; species Allium sativum. The sequence goes on along the minus strand of CM060912.1, from coordinate 990,537,357 downwards.
CAACCTCTAAATCTTCAAACTGATCGGGAGATACCTCAATATTCGAGTCGTGCACAAACTTCTATAGGAAGATACATGAAACACATTATGCACTTGCTATCTTCTCAGCTAAATCCAATCTATCATCGAGCTTTCCAATACGCTCGACAATCGGAAATGACCCAACAAACCTTGGCGCTAACTTCTCTTTATTTCCAAAATAAACCACATTCCTTTGAGGTGAGATCTCAACAAACACTAAATCTCCAACTGAGAATTCCAAGTCCTTCCGTTGCTTATCGACATAAGTTTCCTGACGATCTTGTTCTACCCTCGTTCGTTGTTGAATGATCACAATATTATCCAATGTTTCTCTTATCATCTCAGGCCCAAGTACTAACTTCTCATCAGTTTCTAACCAATAAGATGGTGAATTATACAGTCTACCATACTGTGCTTCATATGGTGTGCTCGATCGGTAGCTGTTATTGTAAGCGAACTCGACTAAATGCAGATGGTCTTCCCACGATCCCCTAAAATTCAATACACATGCTTTTGAAAGGTCTTCTAATACTTGATTAACCATTTCAGTCTGACCATCTGTCTGGGGATGATAAGTTTGTACCTAAATATAGCTCGGTTCCCAACGTATCTTGCAAACTCTTCCAGCTCTCACTAGTAAATAATGGGTCTCGATCACTGACAATACTTTTTGGAATCTGATGGAATCAAATGATCCACTTAAGATACAACTTAGCCAACTTTGAAGTCGTCCTAGTCTTGCAAATAAGAACAAACCTTGCGCTTTTGGTCAAGCGATCTACGATGACCCATATACTATCATTACCCGCCCTTGTCCTAGGTAATCCATTGATAAAATCCATCGAAACTTGTACCTATTTCCACGTAGGAACTTTCAATGGCTGCAACAATCCACTCGGCTTCTTCTGCTGAGCTTTAACCAACTGGAACTTCATACACTTCGAGATAAATTTTCCAACAACCCTTTTCATACCTTCCCAATAGTAAACTCTCTTCATATTACGATACATCTTATTACCACCAGAATAAATAGTCAATTGGAGTGATGACATTCTCTTAGAACCTCATCACTTAACTTATCTAAATCAGGAACAACCAATCGTCCATTTTTGCAAAGCCAATCGCCTAGGTCCAATTCAAAATATTTACTTTCTTTAAGTTCTATTCTTGTCTCCAACATCCGTACGATTTCCATAAGCTTATCATCTTGCTTTTGGCTTTCATTAATTCTTTCGATGAGAGTCAGCCTGATTGATAAGCTTGTTAACATTTCAGGCTCTAATTCATAATAAGGTTTTAAATTAAATCCGGCCAAATACTCGTGGTGCTTCTATTCTGAAAGCATGACTTCCAAATTCACATGTCTTTGACTTAACGCATCAGCGAATGAGTACCTTTTCCTGGAGTACAAGCTATTCCAAAATCATACGATGCCAAAAATTCTAACCATCGTTGCTGCCGAAGATTTAAATCCTTCTGAGAGAAAAGTACTTCAATGACTTATGATGTGTAAAAAACTCAAATCTAACTCCCAACAAATAATGCCTATATTCTTAAGAGCAAACACTATCACCGTTAACTCCAAGTCGTGAGTTGCGTGATTCCATTTGTGCGACTTCAGTTGTTGACTCATGTAAGCCACAACCCTATCCTTTTGCATTAACACCGCCCCAAGTCCAGTGCTACATGCGTCGGTGTATACCTCCAGCTCTTCATTCTCACTCGGAATAGTCAATACATGAGCACTGCTCAGTCTTTCTTTCAAAATCACGAAGGCTTGCTCACACTTCGTATTCCACGCGAAGGCTTGATTCTTGTTCATTAATATAGTTAATGGTGCATCTATCTTAGAGAAATTCTTGATAAATCGTCCATAATATCCAGCTAAACCAAGGAAAGTCCAAACATCCGTCGCATTCTTGGGTCGACTACAATCCTGTGTTGCTGCCACCTTAGCGGGATCTGCTGCTATTCCTTGTCCTAACACAACGTGACTCAAGTAACTCACTTCTTACTTTCAGAAGTTACATTTTGGAAACTTAGCCCTCAGTTGATGTTTTCGTAAGATTTCCAAGACAATTCTCAAGTATGTCTTGTGTTCCTCCTCAGTCCTAGAATAAACTAGTATATCATCCACGAACACAAGCACGAACTTGTTCAACTGATCTTTGAAAACTAGATTCATAAGATCCACGAAATATGCCGATGCATTAGTCAATCCAAACGACATCACCATCCACTCATAGAATTCAAATGGTTTCCTAAAAGCATCCTTCGGCACATTGTCCCTACCCATTCTTAGTTTGTGAAATCTCGTTGCCAAATCCATTTGAAAAACAACCTAGCTTTATGAAGCTGATCAAACAAGTCATCGATCTTTGGAAATGGATACTTGTTCTTCTAGGTCATCTTATTAAGCTTACGACAATACACACACAATCACAATGATCCATTGACCTTGGTTGCAAACACTATTGGTGCACCCCATTCAGATACGCTTGTCCGAATGAATCCTTTACTTGAAAGATCGTTCACTTGTACCTCTAATTCTCATTTGGCACCGTCCGCCTAAGAGGCATAATAATAGGTCTGGCTCCATCCACTAAATCAATCAAAAACTCGATCTCTCATTGTGGCAACAATCATCTGATCTCATCAAATATATCAGAAAACTCTCATATGACAGGCATATATGTTAACCTATCCCATGGAATCAAAAGCGAATATAAAAAGCTAACCAGAAATCCATCTTATAGTAGACAACATATCACTGTCGTTTGCCCTTCCACAATCCCAATTTTCACTACGAGCCTCTTGCAATCCATAATAGTCGCATACCTCTTGAGCCTGTCCATACCCAAAATGCTCCCAAATCCAAAAAAAAAAAAAAAAAAAAAAACAACCACACACAAAAGAGAAACCATGACTCGATAAAACTAGACCAGAACAAAGCATACAAAGACAAGATAAACCCCCACTGGATTAGTCATAACCAACGATCTACCAACAATCTCATGTTCTAAACCTAACTTATAAACAAGCTTATTATAGATAAAAGAATGCGATGCTCCAGTATCAAACAGAACTCGAACTGAAATATCTCTGATAGAAAGTGTACCTTGCATAATAACACTCTTCCCCTTCTCTTTTGCTATTGGACATCTCGAGGAAGACGACACAACATCCAAAGCATATGCTCTCACAACCTGCTTATGCTTTGGTGGTTCCGGACAATTCTTATTCATATGCCTGGGTTTACCGCGGTTAATGCACTTCCTTTCCACCTTAGTGTTCTTACAATCCTTGATGAGATGACCCTTTTGTTGACAGTTATAAGAAGTAATCTTTCCTTTTGGTTTCTTTTGGCCATTCTTTCGTTGTTGTTGTTGTTCTCCTGCCATTTCACTTTTTCTTATTACTGCTTTCGTATTGTGGTTTAGACTCCTTATCCTCAACAACAACCTCCGCTTTCTTTAGAAACAAACTTTCCTTCCTCAAAGCCTTCTCGACCAATTCCTCATAAGAACCATCAATATGTTTGATCAATTGTTTTCAAGTACCTTATCCAAACCTAAGAAAAATTTCTCATTCTTCTGATAAGGAGTCTCAATATATAAATGAGCGTATTTTGATAAAGCTTCGAATTCCGCCGCATACTCAAACACTGGTCCTCAACAAACTTCTTAAAGAGCATCGACTTTTGGACCGTAGAAATGAACTTCTCCTAAAATTCAGTTCTAAACTGATCCTAAGTAATTTAGTCCTCTGGAGTCTCCAAAGTAATAGAGTTCCACCAATGCATTGCTTGTCCTTGTAGCGATCTCGATGCAAGATTCCTCTTAACCTCATCGTCAATTCCTAAGCTTCTATCCAACCAATTCTAAATCTCAACATCTGGTTTCGTCCTAAGGAACTGCTTTCCACCTAGAGAAACATAGTTCCTTCAGAGCTTCGTAGAATCAACAACCCTAGGTGCCTGCATAGGAACACCACGCTCTTCTGCGGCTTCTGGAGTGGGCATCCTTCTCATGATCGCTGCGACCATGGCTTCGAATATAGCAAGATAATCGGAATAGCAGTTGCAGCTCCCAACTGGCTACCCTTGCCTACCTCTCCAATCGCAGGCTCATCTCTAGTAGCGTGTCTCGAAGTTCGTCGACTCATTCTCTAGTTGAAACGAGATTGAACAATTCACATTAGAGAAAGGCCGCATTGGTGTTCAAGTGCATACTAACCTACTATACTATATATTATTATATAGTTATCATCCAATAAAAATTACAAGTACGTCTCACGTACGCTTTTCCACTCATGAACTTAGGGTAAAATCGATTAACCAAAGCTATGATACCAAATTTGACAACCTCACCATTGCCTCCTTTACCGAACTAAGGAAAAGGTGTGTTGTATGACGTGCTAGGCCGATATGGGACAATCATTGAAAAAGAATAACTCGAAATGAAACCTATGTATAACTCGCCGCGCATAAATGATATAATAAAATATATAATAGGATATAGCAGTGAAGCATAATTGAACAAAAATCAAAACTCACCAAACCATAGAATCTAAAGTACAATACATCTCAGTACATGAATCTATGAATACAATATGCCTCACTACATCTCTCAGAGTATCAACAGCCATCAACATATAATGGAAATAGAAAAGAAATATCTACATAGTAGATAGTAATTGTATGCTGGCCACCAACTCGTCACTGCACAACATCATCGGCACCAAAACCTACTACCTGCTACCCAGTCTGCTCATCAACAACATTGATGAACAACCCAAGGTTATAAGAGGGAAACATAAAACCTTAAGTCAGAAAATAGTCTTAGTGAGCGATAAAATAGTTAATAGAAATTACACAAGATAATATGAGTATATATGGATCGACCATTTGATCTTCCCAACAATCACTTACTTAACACGTGAAAATCATCCATCATGTGATATTACATAATAGGAATGGACAACCCCCAATCCCGCTTCTCTTCAATGTCCTATGGTGATAGCCTACCCACAGAATACAGAGAAGTAAACACACAATACGCCATAGCATCCATAGAATCCGATATCCTGGCTATCACCGACTACAGCCTTGAATCCATTGATAATCGAACTTATTTTAACGTTCAAAAGGGCTATTGGAAAACCTCGGTTCTATCCAAACAACAACAACCATCGTGAATACGTATGTTTTCCTTAATCGACTAAGACAACTAGGCCTATCTTGACTGCCCAGGGTACGCGATCTATCCATTCTGATCCTGATAGGCGTCCTCATGATACCCTTGTTTTGATTTCGTTAGAAAACTCTGATTACCGATGATTCCTTGGCACTTCAAATCTTGTCATGCATTTATTCTTGGAGATTGCATCTTTAGTTCAAACGACTCCTAAAACCAATTTCATAATCATCCCTGACCAACTCCCACCTGAGTCAGTCCATCATTCTACTGGATTTTATATCGCGTTATGACCTATATCACATCAATCCAGCTCCAACCACTCCAACTAGAGTTCACAATCGAAGCACCCTCCATCATTGAATTGCATGTCGATCGTCCAAAGTCCCCAAAACACCAGCTCCCCATTTCTCAATTTGATGGATCAGTATTGGTCCATATACTTAGCCACTTTCAGATAAGTTTCTTGACCACATCGTTTTGTCCCTCAAGTATATCATTCTGGTCCATTTTCATAGCTATTCGATGTTCCTATTAAAACCCCTGTCGGTCCATCCTTGTACTTGAGTAATCCATCTTTGACTCATCTTGAATCAACTCCGAGTGGCTTGAAATTTTGTAGACAGCCTCAATTTACCATCACGATGCATTTTTCCAAAATTTGGACGCCATGCATCACAATGTGATAAATCAGTACGATTGATATAGTCTGGTACTGGTCTACACAGTTAACTTATTTTGACATGAAATTTTTCGAGCTTTCATCCCTCGTCTTCCAGAGTTCCTCCACCAAGTTTCGTCTGATTCTGATCAACTCAACCTCCGATTTCCACCAAATTTCAGTCCTACATTTCTACGGTAAAAAATCTAACATACAACTTGAGCAATTCATCCAATTCCAATAAAACAACCAACGATACAACAATTCATGATCATACACACAAGAATACATCATACTTAACTAATAAACATATCATAAACATGAGATCTAACATGATTTGGATCTAACATATGAATAAGCAAGGGATGTAAACCAACTGTGTCAAAATGTGAGACGCAGGCTTTTCAGCTAGATTCCTATTTTATTTGTAGATAGATAGACATTATTATAACATCAGTGAATTTTGATATAAAAAGTGTTATCGTAAGGGAAAAATACGTGTCATGGTTTTGCGTGGTCGTGTCTTATGAGAGTTCCATTATTGCAAAGGATTTCTAAAAGTTAATCATGTTGTTTGTGATGTAATTTTTATCGCTGAAAATATTCCAGATTGATCTGGGTGATTTTGCTTTTCCTCAAAATGTAATCGGGTTAGACCGAGTATATTTTTCAGGTTGCATTAGGTTTTGCTTGGAGTTTCATAAGAGAAGCCAGAGTCGAGACGTATTCCTGTATTTTCTGGTATTTATTTATTATATTTTATTCATTCTGTTGGGAGATTTTATTCCACTCTGATTCTGTAGTGTTGATGTTCTTCTTCTTCTATTCCAACATGTCTTTCTTTCTTCTTCTCACCCTCTAACTTCTTCCCCTAACTATCCGCTTTCCTATGCCTTTTGAGTTTAATAAAAGTGGTTAAATGTTAACTAAAACGGTACAGAAAAGTCTGGTCGTTACGGTGATATCGAAGCAGAATGTTAAGTAATAACCTTGGCTCTGTGGTGCGACCTAATAAAGATAGGGTTAGTAACATACGAGATTGAGTGTATACGTATGAGAGAGCGTACTTGTTAGTGTTATAAAAAGTATTTTATATTATGACTGTTTTTCGGTTGAATGATATATAAATTCCAAGTCAACGCGTTTAGCTGACGTGGCAAATAGGGATTTCTAAACAGTTAAATGACGCAAATTGACACAATATTTTTTTAAGTGGGTAAATGAAATAATTTTACCCAGAATAATAACTTAATATGAAGGAATAATTTATTTGAAATTATTGATGTGATTGTTGTTGTTATTATTATAATCAAGTAAGAATATAATATTGAGATGGTTAAACATAACCAATTATAATTTGTATAAGAACAATATATACAAACGACATGAACTAAAATTGAATTCAGGCCAACATTTAAAATTTAAATCTCGGATGTTTAGAATATATTTTCTAAAGTATTATGAAGTAATATAACATTAGTTTGAAGAAAATTTTGAATGAGAATTGTTTTAAATGGATTTGGAAGTGATGAAGCACTGAACTCACTTTAGTCGCTGGAAAATAGTTCTGATGATGATGGTTGCATCATCAGTATTCATTTTTGAGTTTCTAAGTGACGGATTACTACCATAATAAAATTGCTAATGAAAATTATTTGAGAAAAACAAGTTTTAAGAATTCAAATGTTTTTAATTTGCAAATGGTTATAAATATATGCATATATTTATATTATTTTAAAAGAACTGAAACAAAAGCCGGAAATTTGAATATTGAAATTTGAATTTAACTTGTGCAAGTTAAATAGATTGAAATGATAAAAGTAAATCAAATCAAATGAAATTTAACTTAAGTCAAGTTAAATAAAATTGGATTAGGTTAGAAATAATACCAAGTTGAATTGAATATAAAAAATTGAGTTGTGAATGATTTCGTAACTTATTTATAATTTTTGATTAAATATTTGACAATTCTGGACAGTCGAAATTTTCAAGTTAGATTTGAAAACCTAGATTAATTTAATTTAATTATAGGAAAATGAGGTTGAAATTTATTTGTTAAACGAAGTTGAACCGTATTAATTAAATTTAATTAAAAATGATCTCCTCGCTTTGCGGTAGTTCGTAATTTTACTTTTTGAACTTCAGTTGAGGTTATAGAATTCAATATACGTCGGAATTCTTTGAAACAAGAATCTTCTAGATTTATTGGATTATGGTTTTTTAATGGGAGCGAAAAATCATGATTTTATATTGTATATTTTGATTTACGTCAAAATCAAATTTTCAGAAAAATCGCGACATGGTTGTTTATAAACTATAATGATTTATTAAATATAATGGAAGAATTCTAAGGAAATTAAATTTCGTAGCTTATAAATTGGGCTAAGTTGGATTGAATTAAAGGAAGCAAGTTTAAAACTGAAATAAAATCCAGACTTGAATTTTCAAATATATATGAACTCATGTGAATGTATGTGTGTGGGATATGAATTGAATGTAAAGATATTGATTAGAAATCATTCAAAACTGAATAAAATGGTATATAGGTTGATTGAAATGAATAATTGAATGATGAAATCATGAGATTTTCTTATAAATATCCATGCACAACATGTATACCATGGAAATTGCATGTTTGTTCAAATTAAAAGAACGGATATTATTTAAACTTCAAGATATGAGACTTACGTTTTTAAGTTGAGTAAGTAAGGGTACATAGAGCTGTGTTATTTGTTTTTGCTTTCATAAATTACATAAATATTAAGCATACTCGCTTAATAAAGCTTATATAAGGTACGCCTATGCAAAAATATAAAATATGATATAAGAACATTTTTATATTGTGTTTTTCGACTGTGTGGGTCAATGTATACATATTTATCTCTCTTATTGTATTGCCAAAGTCCCTCTGTGAAGGGAAGACTTTGTAATAATCTGCCTGGAATGGGCTTAAATTTCGACCCAAAAAGTAAAATAGAAACCTAGAGCCATTCTAAACGGATCGTTGGTTCATATAAGTAAATGGTTAAATAGATATAACAGTGCATATTAAAACGAAATCAAAATCTCACACAACAGAAGAGATAAAATATACTAACTTAAAATAGATGTACCTTTAGCTTAAAATCATCATAAATATTAATTGCAATGAGTCTCATGCAATAATAGGTAAATTAGAATTAATTATCCCAACATAATAATACGTTTAATTATGTTGATTATGCTATAAATATATACTTTAATACATGCTAGAAATGCTAATTTCCGTTGAAATTAGGAAACGTTTTAACGGTGTAAATTGTCAATCCTTTCACATAAAAGGTATACAAGCCTGATTTCCATATTAAACTACTCAATTCGTGGCATAATTAATAACAAGCAGCAAATGGGAAAATAACACATAACTCTTGTAACACCCCACACCCGCTACGGTCACTCACTAAGGGAATGCCATAACATCGGTGGAGTATTTTAAGTGAATATAGAACAGAAAAATTACAACAAGACAGATATAAGTAATACTTGAGAATTTAAAACATCATTTCATTTCAGCGGAAAGTAAAACATGTTTGGTTACACCAAAACCATAAATAAGAGTCAAGTACATAATATCCATCCTGATAAAAACGAAAGTACATAATCCCATTACATAACCTAATAGCCATAATAGAAAAGATAAACTGAGCTTTACATCCACGGTCCAAGCTCCAAAAGATAGATAAATCAGTCTGATCAAAGCCCACTAGTGCTAGGTCCACTCTGAAAACCTGAGGGTTGGGAAAAAAATAAAGAAACAACGGGGTCAGACATAAGTCTGAGTGAGTCCTATAACCCTAACAATACAATCATTAAAGTAATTAGGGTATGATATAAACAAGGTACGGTACCTCTGGGGATAATGACTACATTAAGTAGCCAACTAAACACAGGATGTACTAAGATAACCGAAAAGACGCATTTATCCACCCAAAGATAATTACTGGATTACACCACCCCAGATCTACCCACCCAAGGGTAATTCCTACACTGCACCACACCAGTCATTCCTAACTTAAAGGTTGATCCCACCCATGGACTTATAAAATTAACTTAATAGTTCTCGCGTACCCCTAGGTGACTAAGTAGACGCCACGGGGCCCTACAATCCACTAGGTGTACACACTACTCCCCATTCGATCGGCTCCCTAACGTAGATACCCGTGCTGGCCCCACCGTGGGGTGTACCATTCCCCAACGTGGCAACCTGATAAAACTAACGGTGCACGGCTTATATCTACACGATGCAACAACGTCTTATTTACCAGCCCGGGTCCACACACGCATATGAAACCCGTTGGTCATGCGTTGCCACCGCTAACCCATTTTGGCCTCTTATAGTCAAGCCCAATATGCGTGTCCCGTCACTCGACTAGAGTCGAGCCCACTAAGATACGTTTGGGATATTGGTTGAAATGGGCCCCCACAAGCTACCACCTAAGCTTGTTATTTCTAGTGAATCCCGCTTAACCCTTTAACCATGTCCACTTACATGTTATAAATTCTGGTTAAGTCATTAATCATATTTTAATTGCCATTCAAGGCACCCACTAGATTTCCACATGCCACCCAAAGCACTTACTTAACCCTTTAACCATGTTTTAATTACATGTTCCACTTTGGTTAAGTATTCTATCGTATTTTCTATTGCCACCCAAGGCCCCCACTTAACCCCTCATGTCCCTCTACATGCTAATATGGTTAAGTGTTTCTTAATTAATTAATTAAGATCATGACCTCATAAAGACCTCTCACATTAGACCGTCTTTTATGACTGCTGGATATGCCGGTTGGGTCCGAGCAGCCTTACGTCATAAAAAGGGTCTAACCTCGTGTCTTTACTTTAATCACGTATTTAATTTGTGCCTAAGACCTCTCACATTGGGCTAACATTTGTAGCAACTAGTTAAGCCGGTTGGGTCCGGGCAGTTTTACGCTACAACTGAGTCCAACCTCGTGTCTTAGTCGATTAATTACACCTAATTAATCACCCTCATAATTTATATTAATTATCCCTAATTAATTAATCATGTTTTCCAGAATATGGGTAGACCTAACTCAATAGGTAAATTCCCAACTCCGTAGTATGGGTAGACCTAACTCAATAGGTAAATTCCCAACTCCATAATATGGGTAGACCTAACTCAATAGGTAAATTCCCAATTATGTCCATTTAATTTATGTTACTCTTAAGCATACCCATTCCACATCATTTTATTAACATGCATATTAACCCCATCGTTCCCCACGTAATTCGTTCTCGTAACGTGACATAATAAAAGGGAAGATTCATCACAAATGTCATGGGTTTAGCCAACATAGCATGTAACTTTATCATGGGTTCAAAAGGTGTCAACTTGCATATATGAACATACATTAAACCCAACTAGTATTTAACCCAAACTTGCATTATGCATATCATAAAAGAGACAACTTGCATATGAACTTGCACATAAACTTGCATATGAACTTGCATATGAACTTGCATCATAACTTGCATATGAACATGTATCATAACTTGCATATGAACATGTATCATAACTTGCATATGAACTTGCATCATAACTTGCATATGAACATGTATCATAACTTGCATATGAACTTGCATCATAACTTGCATATGAACTTGCATCATAACTTGCATATGAACATGTATCATAACTTGCATACGAACTTGCATCATAACTTGCATATGAATATGTATCATAACTTGCATATGAACTTGCATCATAACTTGCATATGAATATGTATCATAACTTGCATATGAACTTGCATAACATGCCATACTTAGAGACAAACTTGTATATATTATGCATATCATAAAAAGAGACAAACTTGCATAAAACCAAACACTTAGCATGCATAAAACCAAATACTTAGCATGCATAAAACCACATACATAGCATGCATAAAACCAAATACTTAGCATGCATAAAACCAAATACATAGCATGCATAAAACCAAATACTTAGCATGCATAAAACCAAATACATAACTTGCATAACATGTTACATATAGACTTGCATATAATCTCCCATATAGCTTGCATAACATGTTACATATGAATCAATGTTCAACATAGTGTTTTGCATCATAAAACATAGCATTAAACTTGCATATAGCACACAACATACACTATACTAAACTTGCATAAACACATTGATTCCACAAACATAGCCATACCTTATCATATCCTATCATAATCAATTTAACAATTGATTGTTAAGTCTATAGAAACTCACCACTAAACTCCAATAAGCAAACCCTTGCCACAAATCACCCAAAAACTCTAGCCTTGAACATAAAGCTTGCAACTTGATGATGAATGCAAGCCAATGATCACTCATACAACTCAAAGATGCTTGTATGCACATGAAAGCCTTCATAGAAATAGTTTAGAAATAGGATGGAGGCTAGGGTTTTGAGTGGAGGCCATGATCATAGAAAATTTTGGCATAGTTTAGTTAGGAGATAGGATTATGACCATTTAGGGCTAGCTTAGGGTCTTATTTATAGGATTAGGCAAGTGTTTTAGGCCATTAGATTAACCCTAAATTAGATTAGGACCATCAGATCTCGGAAGCTTCCAGAAACCAGCCCCAAAACACAGCCTAAACCCTAAAATGGTGCACCAGGCCAGCCAGAAAGCTGTGCAGGTTTCTGGCTCGACACGGGCGCACTTCCCAAGTGCGCCAGTGTAAAAATGTGTTGGCGCACTTCACAAGTGCGCCAGTGCACTTTTGTGTTGGCGCACTTCACAAGTGCGCCAGTGCATTCTGGCTAGTTTTCGGTTTTTCTGCCTAATTTCGTTCGTCCATATCTTCTTCATACGGACTCCGATTTTCGAAAACTCAGACTCTATTTCGCGTATTTTTCCGAGACGAACGCAATGGTGCAACCCGTTTCCCATAATTCCCACATCTGGGATTAGTTATTCTTTAATTTGTGAATTTTGGCATTAACCGAAATTCGGGGTGTTACATTCTCCCCTCCTTAAAGGATTTCGTCCCCGAAATCTCTAAGCTAAGGAGAATGCATATCCTACCATCCAAACAACCATCTACTCAATCCATCAAACACGGGCATCCATTGTCCTTAAAACAGTTTCTAATGATGTATGAGCATATGCAAAAAGTGTGTGTATATGTTCCCTATCTAATGTATGAACATATGCAAACCATGATAGTGCCATGCATCCATTATGTATGCGAGAGAACCCTATCGACACATAGAATATCCACATGAGTGCACAATCATTCACCAAAATGCATCATCCATATGATAACACAATCATTATACATCCATAAATATAGCTTCCTACACACAATTTTATGCAATATGCCATATGAAGTGATTGAGCCGATCTAGTGCCTAGAGTGTGTATACATGCATCCACGAGCAACCACTAGCAACCACTTGCATCCACATGCATCCATCAAACATAACATGTCTCAAACACATGTTTCAACCATAGGTTTACCCTATCTAAAGGTCAAAGGTACTAATGAGAGGACATACTAAAGATAAGATAAGTACTAGACAAACGATAAAGGAGAAGTTAAAAGACATACTCTCAAAAAGAAATGGGTACAAAGAACGCATCTTCGCTTCCGTCTCCCAAGTAGCATTGCCCTCGTCTTCTCCCCATTGCACTTTAACTAGCTGAACTTCTCTGTTCCTCAACTTCCTAGTTTCTGACCCAAGGATGCGAGTAGGAGCTCGTCGAATCGTCGCATCACGCTCTACCTCTACATCTCTAAGCAAGCTCAGCTCTACGACCTCTGCGGTCTCATGTAAGCACTTCCTCAAATGTGATACATGGAATACATCATGAACACCACTAAGTCTGTCGGGCAACTCCACCCTATATGCCATCCGTCCAATCCTTTCCTTAATAGGAAACGGCCCAACAAACCTCGGTGCTAACTTCCCAACGGACCCAAAGCGAACAACATTTCTCAACGGAGATACTTTGACAAAAACCATGTCCCCAACCTCAAACTCAAGATCCGTCCTTCTCCGATCCGCATAAGATTTCTGTCTATCTTGCGCTGCCTTCATCCTTCTTCGAATCAAATCAATCTTCTCTGAAGTCTCTCCAACCATATCTGGCCCAAGCAAGATCTTATCCGTAGATTCCCACCAACATGTAGGAGATCGACAAGGCCTTCCATAAAGAGCTTTGAAAGGTGCCATGCCAATACTAGACCGAAAGCTGTTATTGTATGCGAACTCCACCAAAGGAAGATGTTCTTCCCATGTACCTCCAAAATCCAAGATACAAAGCCTCAAGAGATCTTCTAAGATACGGTTCACCCTCTCGGTCTGACCGTCCGTCTGAGGATGATATGCGGTGCTCAAACACAACTGAGTCCCTACCGCCTCTTGCAAACTTCTCCAAAACTCACTAGTGAAGATAGGATCTCGATCACTCACAATGCTGGATGGTACGCCATGCAATCTAACAATCTCTCTAACATAGACTGAAGCAAGCCATGGAGCGGTCCTCTTACTCTTCACGGGTATAAAATGGGCACTCTTGGTAAGTCTGTCTACCACAACCCAAATTCCCGTATTGCCCTTCCTCGATCTCGGTAACCCATCGATGAAATCCATCGAGACACTATCCCACTTCCATTGCGGAACTTCCAATGGGTGTAGCAACCCACCGGGTTTCCTTTGCTCCGCTTTAACTTGTTGGCACACTAAGCATCTAGCCACATACTCGGCCACATCTTTCTTCATACCAGCCCAGAAGAAAACTCTCTTCATGTCTTGGTACATCTTGTCCCTACCAGGATGAGTGGTCATCTTTGACCGATGTGCATCATCAAGTATAGCCTACCTCAGACCCTCGTCTTGCGGTACATAAAGTCTATTATCTCTACGCAACCACCCCTTACCATCTAGGGTGTACCTACTCAAATGGCTGGACGACTCCCCCCTTATGAGCTTCTCTACTAACTCAACCAACTGTGGGTCGTCTCGCTGTGCCTCGCCAATCCGCCCCAAAAGAGTAGGCCTAACCTCCAAGGAGGCTAGCAAACCGGGTACAAAGTCAACGGAAGGTCTAAAGTCAATCATAGAATTAAACACCAAGCTTCGCCATTCCACGAACAATGGACTCAAAGACAGCCTTTTTCTGCTCAAGGCGTCTGCCACCACGTTACCCTTGCCAGGGGTATACGCTATCTCAAACTCATAGGATGCTAAGAATTCCATCCACCTTTGTTGTCTTAAGACAATGCGCTCAAAGAGTCTCCAACACTTCAGTAAGATGTAGGGCATGCTTTTCTCCACTTCTAGAGAAAATCAGGATATTCTCCCATGCAAAATCGTCACAACTATCCATCTCTCACGCAGACCACCCTAGTCGAACTCGACATCCCCCAAATGCAAGCCCCAAAGGCCTAAACCAATATCAGACAAACACCCAAGGGATACCTCCTTCGAATTCAGACGTCCTACGTGAGATGATACTAGTAAAAACGGCTAAATAATTAAGCCCTTGTCCAATTCTGGATGTCCTCGCTAGTCTCGCTCCAAAACCACCGTTTATCCCATAACTGGCTTTGCTCAACCTATTGAGCACATACGAAAACTTATTTCGCTCCTAGAAAAGACCAAGATGTCATCCACCAAGATCATCACGAACTTATTTAGGTACTCCCTGAACACCCTTCTCATCAAATCAACAAAGTATGCGGAGGCGTTCGTCTAACCAAATGGCATCACCAGCCACTCATAAAACCATTTGGAGTCCTAAAGGCAATCTTCTTTATACTATCCTCAGCCACTCTCAACTGACGAAACCCCATGGCTGAGTCCAACTGCGAAAATACTGAGGCGCCAACCAACTGATCAAAGAGATCATCAATCCTCGGCAATGGGTGTCTATTCTTCTTTGTGAGTTTATTTAGTTCTCTTTAGCCTACACAAAGTCTGAGGGACCCATCCGCCTTCGTAGCAAAAACTACTGGAGCACCCCACTCCGATATACTTCGTCTTATGAACCCCTTCTCAAGCAAATTGCCTACTTGCTCATGGAGTTCCCTCCTCTCACGAGGAGCCATGTGGCACACTGGCCAAGATACTGGTTTGGCATTGTCTACCAGATATATTCGGAAGTCAATCTCCCGCTCCGGAGGTAAGCCCTTCACCTCCTCAAACACATCCGAGTATTCCCGGACCACTCTAACAGATCGCAAACTCTCGACCGACGTGTCAAGCGATTCTAGATAACTTAGCATAACAGATTCCATGGGATTACAAGAGATCTCGAGAGTGTTACCCAAGCGGGTCATAAGCCTAACAACTCTCCCTTCAAGATCAAGAACGGCACCCCTACTGGATAACCAGTCCATGCCCAAACTAACCCATAGCCCGTGAAGCACAAAAAGCAGCACATCTAAACTCAACGCTAAGTATAGAAACTTTCAAACCCAAACACATCATGGAGCCCTAATTGGGTTTGAAACAACTAAGGGATCATCTACCAAACTGGTGTCTAAGTGCAGTGACTCAACTAACAATGATGAGATAAACGAACTCGATGCGTCAGAATCTAATAAAGTTCGAACCGGATAATAAAGAAATCCAAATTCCAACCTAGACGGTCCTATCCCCATCTGGTACACTAGCCGCGAGGGAATACAACTACCCTCCAGGAGATTCCATACCTTGCCCATGCCCCTTTGGACAATCCTAATACGGTGTCCCATTCCTCCAAAAGGATAACTACTCGCCTTCTTCTTCCCATTCTCCACTCGTAACCTCCCACCAATGAGGTTTCATCCTTCATTAACCAAACAACTATTTGAGCCTTCCTCCCATCGTCTATCCAATAGATACCTACCAGTCCTCCTCCTTCTTGAACCAACTTCTAATCCGACTAATGTCTAAGTCCCTTGAAGTGGTTTTCCGTTCTTATCTATCTTAGAAAGGTCATCTATACGCGGAGGGGAAACTCAAAACGAGAGAGGAAGAGATTCAAAACGGAGAATTCGAAAGATATAGATATGGCTATTGGGGATTATGCTTTTCTTTCAAAAACTTTTCTCTTAAAAGACATGTTTTTGAAAATACTCCTTTCAAAAATATTCTTAGAAAATAGTTTTTCCTAAAAAATTTATCCGTTCTGGTAACTTTAAGCTCTGATACCACGTGTAACACCCCACACCCGCTACGGTCACTCACTAAGGGAATGCCATAACATCGGTGGAGTATTTTAAGTGAATATAGAATAGAAAAATTACAACAAGACAGATATAAGTAATACTTGAGAATTTAAAACATCATTTCATTTCAGCGGAAAGTAAAACATGTTTGGTTACACCAAAACCATAAATAAGAGTCAAGTACATAATATCCATCCTGATAAAAACGAAAGTACATAATCCCATTACATAACCTAATAACCATAATAGAAAAGATAAACTGAGCTTTACATCCACGGTCCAAGCTCCAAAAGATAGATAAAGCAGTCTGATCAAATCCCACTAGTGCTAGGCCCACTCTGAAAACCTGAGGGTTGGGAAAAAAATAAAGAAACAACGGGGTCAGACATAAGTCTGAGTGAGTCCTATAACCCTAACAATACAATCATTAAAGTAATTAGGGTATGATATAAACAAGGTACGGTACCTCTGGGGATAATGACTACACTAAGTAGCCAACTAAACACAGGATGTACTAAGATAACCGAAATGACGCATTTATCCACCCAAAGATAATTACTGGATTACACCACCCCAGATCTACCCACCCAAGGGTAATTCCTACACTGCACCACACCAGTCATTCCTAACTTAAAGGTTGATCCCACCCATGGACTTATAAAATTAACTTAATAGTTCTCGCGTACCCCTAGGTGACTAAGTAGACGCCACAGGGCCCTACAATCCACTAGGTGTACACACTACTCCCCATTCGATCGGCTCCCTAACGTAGATACCCGTGCTGGCCCCACCGTGGGGTGTACCATTCCCCAACGTGGCAACCTGATAAAACTAACGGTGCACGGCTTATATCTACACGATGCAACAACGTCTTATTTACCAGCCCGGGTACACACACGCATATGAAACCCGTTGGTCATGCGTTGCCACCGCTAACCCATTTTGGCCTCTTATAGTCAAGCCCAATATGCGTGTCCCGTCACTCGACTAGAGTCGAGCCCACTAAGATACGTTTGGGATATTGATTGAAATGGGCCCCCACAAGCTACCACCTAAGCTTGTTATTTCTAGTGAATCCCGCTTAACCCTTTAACCATGTCCACTTACATGTTATAAATTCTGGTTAAGTCATTAATCATATTTTAATTGCCATTCAAGGCAACCACTAAATTTCCACATGCCACCCAAAGCACTTACTTAACCCTTTAACCATGTTTTAATTACATGTTCCACTTTGGTTAAGTATTCTAATCGTATTTTCTATTGCCACCCAAGGCCCCCACTTAACCCCTCATGTCCCTCTACATGCTAATATGGTTAAGTGTTTCTTAATTAATTAATTAAGATCATGACCTCATAAAGACCTCTCACATTAGACCGTCTTTTATGACTGCTGGATATGCCGGTTGGGTCCGGGCAGCCTTACGTCATAAAAAGGGTATAACCTCGTGTCTTTACTTTAATCACGTATTTAATTTGTGCCTAAGACCTCTCACATTGGGCTAACATTTGTAGCAACTGGTTAAGCCGGTTGGGTCCGGGCAGTTTTACGCTACAACTGAGTCCAACCTCGTGTCTTAGTCGATTAATTACACCTAATTAATCACCCTCATAATTTATATTAATTATCCCTAATTAATTAATCATGTTTTCCAGAATATGGGTAGACCTAACTCAATAGGTAAATTCCCAACTCCGTAGTATGGGTAGACCTAACTCAATAGGTAAATTCCCAACTCCATAATATGGGTAGACCTAACTCAATAGGTAAATTCCCAATTATGTCCATTTAATTTATGTTACTCTTAAGCATACCCATTCCACATCATTTTATTAACATGCATATTAACCCCATCGTTCCCCACGTAATTCGTTCTCGTAACGTGACATAATAAAAGGGAAGATTCATCACAAATGTCATGGGTTTAGCCAACATAGCATGTAACTTTATCATGGGTTTAAAAGGTGTCAACTTGCATATATGAACATACATTAAACCCAACTAGTATTTAACCCAAACTTGCATTATGCATATCATAAAAGAGACAACTTGCATATGAACTTGCACATAAACTTGCATATGAACTTGCATCATAACTTGCATATGAACTTGCATCATAACTTGCATATGAACATGTATCATAACTTGCATATGAACTTGCATCATAACTTGCATATGAACTTGCATCATAACTTGCATATGAACATGTATCATAACTTGCATATGAACTTGCATCATAACTTGCATATGAACTTGCATATGAACATGTATCATAACTTGCATATGAACTTGCATCATAACTTGCATATGAATATGTATCATAACTTGCATATGAACTTGCATAACATGCCATACTTAGAGACAAACTTGCATATATTATGCATATCATAAAAAGAGACAAACTTGCATAAAACCAAACACTTAGCATGCATAAAACCAAACACTTAGCATGCATAAAACCAAATACTTAGCATGCATAAAACCACATACATAGCATGCATAAAACCAAATACTTAGCATGCATAAAACCAAATACATAGCATGCATAAAACCAAATACTTAGCATGCATAAAACCAAATACATAACTTGCATAACATGTTACATATAGACTTGCATATAATCTCCCATATAGCTTGCATAACATGTTACATATGAATCAATGTTCAACATAGTGTTTTGCATCATAAAACATAGCATTAAACTTGCATATAGCACACAACATACACTATACTAAACTTGCATAAACACATTGATTCCACAAACATAGCCATACCTTATCATATCCTATCATAATCAATTTAACAATTGATTGTTAAGTCTATAGAAACTCACCACTAAACTCCAATAAGCAAACCTTTGCCACAAATCACCCAAAAACTCTAGCCTTGAACATAAAGCTTGCAACTTGATGATGAATGCAAGCCAATGATCACTCATACAACTCAAAGATGCTTGTATGCACATGAAAGCCTTCATAGAAATAGTTTAGAAATAGGATGGAGGCTAGGGTTTTGAGTGGAGGCCATGATCATAGAAAATTTTGGCATAGTTTAGTTAGGAGATAGGATTATGACCATTTAGGGCTAGCTTAGGGTCTTATTTATAGGATTAGGCAAGTGTTTTAGGCCATTAGATTAACCCTAAATTAGATTAGGACCATCAGATCTCGGAAGCTTCCAGAAACCAGCCCCAAAACACAGCCTAAACCCTAAAATGGTGCACCAGGCCAGCCAGAAAGCTGTGCAGGTTTCTGGCTCGACACGGGCGCACTTCCCAAGTGCGCCAGTGTAAAAATGTGTTGGCGCACTTCACAAGTGTGCCAGTGCACTTTTGTGTTGGCGCACTTCACAAGTGCGCCAGTGCATTCTGGCTAGTTTTCGGTTTTTTTGCCTAACTTCGTTCGTCCATATCTTCTTCATACGGACTCCGATTTTCGAAAACTCAGACTCTATTTCGCGTATTTTTCCGAGACGAACGCAATGGTGCAACCCGTTTCCCATAATTCCCACATCTGGGATTAGTTATTCTTTAATTTGTGAATTTTGGCATTAACCGAAATTCGGGGTGTTACAACTCTTCAAACTTGTATCCTAGGCTTGTTAGAATAATTTAGATAATGGATAGAAACAAGGTGCTAAATACATACATATTCAACATATATACACACACATATATAAATATATATATATAAACCTCTGTTTTAATCAAATTCACCCTTTTTTCTATGATGTACCTAAAAACATTTACATTTGATTATCTCAAATGTAAATGCGTTCAAATTCTCTAATTCATAAACACTTTTTAAATAAAAAGAGGCAAATCCAATTAAACAAAAGTAAAATCACCATATTATTCCTCAAGCATAACTCAAATAATTCACAAACTTATTCATTATTGATTGACAATTTTGCGATAAATAAAAATAAGAGATTTGGGGGTTTGCATTATGGTGTTATCGTGAAACCAAACTTCCTTAGGCATACAAATCAATATTAAATCTACAAAATCAAGATTTAGCTTAAACAAGTACTATTTCCACTCACAGTGATTTAGGCAAAGGAAATAATACTGATTTGAATGCTGTAAACGTTGTTCTTCAATCCTACTTCAAATCTATATAAGAGAATCTTATAAATTTGAATCTCATATATAAATTACAGATCCAGAATGAAGTCTAAATAGATTAGAAAGGAAGTAAATTAGGAATAGAAGAAGAAACCTAATTCAATCTAATTTCTAGAATATCAGTAGCAGAATGGTGGCACAGGGAATGAGAGGGTTTATAGAATTGTGAGGTGAGTTAGCTGGTATTTATAGGTGTGTAAATGAATGGTAACCATTAGATAAACATAGATTAAATCTAAGCTATTCATTTTCTGTAAAACTAGCCTAAACACCAACTCCAAACCCCCCCACCAGGCCTGGGTCGCACCAGGCGGTCGACCCCCCAATGAAGGGCAGTCTACCGTTCAAAGGCGAAAATGCCCAGTGAGCCTAGTGACGCAAGTTGTTAATTAATTAATTTATTGCTTGCCTTTTATTACCAATTCTTTTCCTTATGTGATAGATTCTTTGTCCCCTGGTTCTTATCTGTTAGTTTGAAATTCAAATTCACCTAAGGGAATGTTTAATTATTCTAATTATGCTGTTATATCCCTTAGATTTTTATATAAATTATTAATTCAAACAGTTATAAGTACATTTACCGTATGACTACATTAAATTAAAATTTCTTTATATGGACACCGTTTTCAATGTATTATATATGAAAACGTATTAGAGTTTTGCCACAAACACAAATATAATATTTTCATGATTAAATTATTGATTGTCCAAAATCATAATTTTCTGTTTGTCTTACATTTATCGTTTATTTATCTTATTATTCTTATTATTATTTAATTTTCTAGTCTACTATATATATATATATATATATATATATATATACATATATACACGGGGTGTTACATTCTCCTCACCCTTTAAAATTGATTTCGTCCCGGAATTCGCCTAAAGAGGAGAACAACTCAACTCGCTCTAAACAACCATGTTATACACCCATGTTATTTTAAATACATCTGTAAACATCCATGACTCACAGTGATTATGCACTGCAGACATACTAAAGTGAGCACGATCCTAATGTGTATGTGTAATAAGTGATGCAGTATGTATGCAAAACACATTAACATACATATAATTTCCATATGAGTGCTCAGTGCATATATGTTGCAGCCATCTCCTGCCATCCAATCTAGCAATCACGATGCAACTAGAAGTCCTGAATTTTCGAGGGAGGCTACAATTTTTTTAAACTTTTCACGTCTTCTCTCGAATTTTCACTTTGCTGTACCAAAACCAATCTATCTAAATAATGCGGAGTCTCGAAATCCCATGCACCAAAATATCTATGGTTGCACAAGATTTCCAAGGTTGTGGTCCTTGTCCTCATTTCTTGATTAGGCCCTACCAAAATTCATTATACCGTGAAGGTATCTTATCAAACATAAAAAAAATTATAGGTTCCTATTCATAATATCATATATCTTCCTAACTTAGGGAAAGCCCAAAATACAATATCGACTCAATATCCTCCACAGTCTGCCTAATCAAATTAGACTTTTTCTAAAGTCTAACCACAAATTTGGTTCGAGTAGAAATTTTTCAATGGTTATTCCATCAACACTTTGATATTTTAGGTGGCCTCCTTGTAATTCTTCAAGAGTGCCCACTAATTACCAAAGAAAAAGATAACTACGCTACTCCTAAATAGATAAATGCTGCTCCTATCGTCTAAGATATCCAAGATGCAACTCTTATTCTTATCCCCAAAGCTCTGGTTGCCTTCAATTTGTTCCTCAGTCTTCAAATGAGATGTAACACAAAAAATTTCTACATCAAATATCTAAATCCATTTAATTAACATCCAGTCTACCCTAATAATTGGAATATTTTCCTATGCCTTAATTTGATGGAAATTAAATCCCAGTAAAGTCTTTTGTTATAGTTTTCATAAATTTGCCCAAACGATAATATTGACATATTTAAACTTATAAGGAATGCTTATTGTTTTATTTTGACTGGATAGTGTAATCTACTTGCGAATACGTAAAATTTAAGATCGCATCCTTTATATTTTAAGCATATTCCTCATTATTTCAAATATAGTCTTTTTTTTAAAATAACAAAAGGGCTAATTTTTAAAAATTAAACAAATATCTTAAGCAAACCAAAAAACAGTTATATTCAAACTAAAAGGCTGATATAAATCTAATTAACTAAGTTTTTTCCTTAATCTTACACTTTCTGTTCTTATTCTTGAGGCTGGCATTCTGTAAGACTAAATTTCCAAAAATTACAAGACCAACACACTTCCTCTATGTAGGCTACAAATCCACTTCCATTATTAACTGCCAGATTCCATATATAGTAAGTCATTATGTTGAATTTCCCCATGAGGTTCTTCCTCTTACTTACACATTTATCCTAAGAATTTAATAAGGGTTTTAAATCCCAACATCTCATGCATAATAGGGATTTATTACTTGTATCACATTTATACCTTTATTCAATCAATACGGGGAGCCACTAACGATCATAGCCTAAAGATTATTTTGGAAGTTTTCTCTTACAATTAAATGGTCTATATAGCGCTGAGTTCTTAATACTTTCAACCAAAATCCTTAAGACGCCAAATCCATACCTTTAAATCTTACATCATTGTCCTCTTTGTAAATGTGGTACATTCATACACACACACATACATACATACACCACTAGATCGTTCCCTGAATACTTATTTAATTCCCTCAAGATCCTTCATGCTTGAAATATATCCATTTTCTTCAAACCAATTATTCTTTTAAATCAGTCCCCAAAATTTCCTTTTGATCTTATTAATTACAAATTCATTGCCCATTAAATTCACAATTAATAGTCATGAATTCTATTTTCGAATATATTGTCGTTAGATACAGTTATTAATGTAAAATTCTTGACTAAACTAACTCAGGAAAATTAGTTTACAACCAAATCTTATTTTTGGAAATCTATAGAATTCTCCAACTTTTGCAAATATAAACTTTTTTGGGACTAACATAAAAATTTCTAGATTTAGTTGTTTAAGTTATTCTATCCTAATTTTTGATTTGCCTAATTTACTACTACTAAATCTATTTCTTTTGTAACAGTATAAGTACCAACAACGACATTAAATGAATTCATTTGTATGCTACTGTCATTTATATGTATGTATATATATCACATTATGGCAACAATTTATTAAAGTTTCCTGAATTTCAAAAATTCGCATTCAATGCCTTTTTAAATGCAAAAGCATTAAAAATTTGAATTTCCACTTTAAAATATAATCCTTTTATTTATTACGAAACAATGTCCAATATATAAATGTCTCTTTTTAGATTTGTAATGTTTAGAAAACATTGTCTAAATGTTCATAAATCTCTGATTTTTATGAGTATTAACAACTTTCCACTTTTTATTGTTTACTGAATAATTATTAATGCATGCATAGTTTTAATAAAGCATTTTTTTCAAGGATTCCAAAAATGTTGCAATAAGAAATTTGAAGTCCCTTTTTAAAGTTTTGAAAACTCTCACTAAATGTCTCAGAATAAGAGCGAAATGAATTTCCTTTTCAACTCTTATATTTAATGATATGTTAAATGTCTGTCATTAACACTTTACAGGAATGATAAACATTATAAGGTCTTGCATGAAAACGAAAGCTAACTCTATTTAAAAATAAAATCTTAATGAATGTCAAAATTTAATTAGGCGACAATTAAGTTTCCTAAAAATGTCTAATTGACATTCATTATTACATTTTCAAAATACATAATAACTTTGAAGCATTAATCAATAAAGCTAAATGATCTCTTTATTTCTAGTACAACATTCCAAATGAATATATCAATTTTAACATTTTACAAGTATCTACTACACGCCCAAAATTTCTTAATTTAAGAGTAAAATATCTTTCCTTATTCCAACACTTACCTTTTATTCGTATATTGAACGTCAATCGTTAATGACTTTCAAAATAACAATTGTTTTGAAATAAATGTTCATTTCTATTTGAAAATGGGACTTGCATCTATTAGCATCGAATTAATTAGCAATTAATTCTTCTATTCATATCTATATTTTCAGTTTATTCTTTTACTTTCAAATTTATTTTGAAACATTAGACTGCATTCATTTTAGCACTAAATTTAAAACTCTTATATATATATATATATATATATATATATTGAAAGTCCTTAATGAACATAAATATTCATTATTCTTTTGTTTGCAGGGTCTTTCAAATTTAATTTAATGGTTATAAATAAATTCCAAATTACTAAATAACTTCCTTGGAGTAGTCTTTTATCCTTTATACTACTCCTAGAACTCTTACCTTCTATAATACTTCTCATTTACGAGAATTTTGCTATTTCATTTCTACCCAATTTTAGTAAATAAATTTACTATCTTTTCTCTTTTAATCGAGTATGTCAACGACGTTTATTTTAGCAAGCTTATATGTCTTGTCTTCTTTCTCTTTTCAATTAAATGTTAATTTATTACCGTAATCTGTACTAGATTTTAAGAAAAGAATATTTTTAAACTTTAAAAGCTCGTTACATCAAGACCATGATAATTTCAAATTAACCATTTGGATTGTATATTGCTTGTTGCTTTAATTTCTTTTCCATCAAAGCTCTTATTTGCAAACATTTACAATTACCTTTTCATCATCTGTTTTCTCTTAAACTCATATTTATTGTTTGTCTAAGCGAAGAACTAATAAACATTTATAACCCAATTTTTTATCAATTGGAATTATTATGTAATTCTAGTCTATATACAAGAGGTTAAACAGTTCTTCAAAAATTTCCTCTTTCAAATAATTTTGTAGTATGTCAAAAATTCTTCTTGATGGGTTTCTAAATAAAATTTTCTGACATACTATTCTATGGAAGCCTATTTCTTTTATTAAGTCTTTTCTTCCACATTCTTACTTTCCAACTCTTGACATTCCTAAGCGTTGCTTCTATAGATGCCATTTTTGTCCATTTTATTCATTAAATGACGCTCATTCTTATCAACATTTAACTCAGATTTGAATACTAATACCTATGCATAAATGGCCTTAATTACTTCCTTGGTATTTTCCATTTTCACTTAAGTACCATTTATTGCTCTTTTGAATTTCAAAATCTCATACTTACAAATATGGAAGTTTATTCTATTTAACTAAAGATGTCCTTCTATTTTTCCTGAAACCTTAGTATTTTCTTAAGCTATATAAATTAATTTGTCCTAATTACTAGCTATCCCAATGGACACTTATTCCAAACTCTTTCTATTCATTTCTCCCTTATCTTTTCCATAAACGATAGTTAATTCACTACTTGATTTCCATTAACTGCCTATTAAATTTCGTAGTTTCTTTCCTTTTCATTATCTCATCTTTACATTCCTTGTATGCTAATAGGCCTCTAAATTGACAAGGAAGTTTCTATATCACTATATGGCCTCTATATTATTTCTAGAATTTAATGCAAGGTCATTCCTACATATGTTTTTTCCTAAAGATATGCATACTTTATATATACATATATATATATATATATATGTATATATATATATATACAGTATAACTTTTGAAAATCTTTTTCCAAAGTAACAAGTATGCCTCTCATACGATATATTTCCCCGCATTTCGGTAATCTATGCTCTGATACCTATTATAACAACCCGCCCGGAGTGGGCTAAATTTCGACGTAATAAGGAAAATCGAAATTTAGAGCCATTCTAAATGGATCGTTGGTTCTATAAGGAAATGGTATAACATATATAATGGAGCATACTAAAGAGAAATCAGAATCTCACACAACAGAAGGAATAAATTATAATAACTTAAAATAAATGTACCTTTAGTTTAAAACCATCATAAATATTAATTGTAATGAGTCTCATGCAATAATAGGTAAATCACCATTAATTATTCCAACATATTAATATTGCCAATTCCTAATAGATGTGGATCCTCCATTGTTAGGCTCTATCTCCAAGGTATCATTGATCCAAGCATTCTCACATACCATCATGTTTATATGTTAGGAGGAGGGAGGTCAGAACATAAAGTTCTGGTGATTGAAAATAATATGTGTTTAAAGAATATACTCTTAGTTTGGCAGGTTATACATTTCAAAGTATGTCTAAGTAAACACACAAGAATGCACACACAAAGGGTATATTTTAATTAATGAGGTGGACATCTAAATCAGTTGCTTAACACCTTCATTAATGCATTTAGGGTGGATCAACGATCACTTAAAACCCAATGAGGTGGACGCTCTTGGTTGCTTAAGGCCCATTTTAACATATTTATTAAAGATGGATTCTTATGATTTCTTATGACCCTAAGGTGGACCCTAGCCACTAAATACCCCAACACGTCAATGTCATAAGTATAAATATATTCTCAAAAATAATATGAGAAGTAGTACCTCGCCGCTTAATACCGGTTTAGGGTAGGCCTGCATATAGCAATTTAAGACCCCTCCGGCGGACGCGTCATGTTACTAATTAACTAATATTACAGTAGTAGATTTGTGCCTCTTAAGAATTCCCTTAGATGGTTGGTTAATTAAATTGCAAGCTACGTCCCATGTATACCAAAATTGTCCCTAGACTGTCCCTCATAAAGCTGCCAGAAGAAGCGGACATTCCGGTAAACTACCTTACTCCATTATTGCCATGACTAAACCACTTTTAGAGTAGGAGGACCCACACTTCAAATATAATAAGGGAGGGTCCCATGACTTTGGTCCAAATCCAAGGAATAAACCCTCAGGACAGTCCTAGTCCTGACCACTTAAGACCCAAACTATATAAGAACAAAGTCAGCCACTTAAGACCCTCTCAAGGCGGTAGTAAGCCTACCTATTTACACACATAATAGGTATATATATACACACACACACACTAGACCTCTCACGTTAAATCAACTATTTGTAGTTGTTGGATATGTCGGGCGATTCCGGGAAAACTTCTACTACAAGCAGGATTAACCTCGTGTTATAATGTACTAAGTTTAATGGCCCATGACTTTGGTCCAAATCCAAGGAGTAAACCCTCATAATGGTCCTGGTCCTAGCTATTTAAGACCCAAACTATATAAGAACAAAGTCAGCCACTTAAGACCTTCTCAAGACGGTAGTAAGCCTACCTGTTTATACACATAATATGTATACATATACACATTAGACCTCTCACATTAAACCAATTACTTGTAGTTTCTGGATATGTCTAGTGGTTCTGGGAAAACTTCTACTATAAGCAGGCTTAGCCTCGCGTCATAATGTACTAAGTCTAATGGCCTATGGCACCCAGACCTCTCACATTAGCCAAACTCACTTGTGGTTCCTAGATTTGTTGGCTGGTTTTGGCCGGACGTCTACCCTAAATGACGACTAATCTCATGTTTGTGTGTCATTATTTAATATATAAATAAGCCATTTATGCACACATAAGAGAAACAATTCACATGGAGAAATCTACAAATTCCTAACCTTTGCCTAACATATTTATTATGTCATTATTAAGTTTAATCACTACAAGAAATTTGCTCATTCACAACATTGAAAAAACACTGTGAAAACCTTTAACAACGTTTTGATGAACGTTGTCTACCGACAAGTTGCTATAGGTCTTAGAAATATCACATCACATAATTAAATGCTTTAGAAAATTGATATACTACAACATTCAAATGGTTTTGTTCTTATGTTTGTACAACATTTTATATCGTTTCAGAAATGTTGTCATCTTCCCTTTTCTACAGCATTTTGCCACATATCACAACATTTCTGGAATTTACATATTCTTTGTTCTACAGTGTTTTTGTACATCTATCACAGCATTTACATATTGTAGTATTAAAATATTCGTGCACATACATATCACCACCATGTAAATATATATCAATAACATGTTCGAATCAAATACAAAAGCTATCATATAAACATATAACTGTTAATCATTTACATAAATTATACAACACAATATTCATACATAAAAACATCATTAATAAACCAAGTTTATGTAATTTCCATAAACAAAAATAACACCATAAACTAAATTTACACAATATCCGTTGAAAAAAGTCACGATATATATAAATAAAACAAAATATCCATAAAACAAGTTTGCGCCGAGTACCAACAAAATGAACAACTAAAAATTATGCTTTCTCCATAATCAGTTGTCACTGAAATCTGTTATGCCTAAGGTACAACTACAATCCATCTATAACCTTTTATCCTTGTATACGCTATTGTTACAAAACTTCTATTATGCCTATGCATTAAATTTGACAGATGGTCAAGGTACATATACTATTGAAGAATAGCTACAGTGTTCAAATTAGGTGACATCAGAGTGTAATTCATGTAGATCATGAAGAGCACAATCAGAAAGGGATATTGGTTTTAAGATTAAGTGTAATTCACCTACTTATTAATACCAAACTCAAAATTGATAAATTTAACTTAAAATTACTCATAATAGACTAACCTGTTACCATCAAGACAATCATTATCCTGTAGTAATACCCCAGTTATAGAAAAAACTGGAAATAAAGCATTAAGTTGAATATATCAATGATCATGTCACCCTAGGACACCAGCGGTGCCAATCATTTGATGCGTCCACCTTTATAGGCATATAACTGAAAGAGAACAACAACAGATTATAAATTTATACAAGGAAAACAACAAAAAACGTTTATAGAAGGAAAACTAGAAGCAACAACAAATTTCAAATGTCTGAACCTCTTTTCAGACGTCTAAGCCATTTCAGACATCTGAATGTTCTCGGGCAATTGCTAAGCCTGGTTCAGACATTTGAAATTTATTTCAGACATCTGACCTTCTCTGTTATTGTTTTCCACATAAAACTCACTATAAAACCCCCTATACCACAAACAAACCACAAATTATCACTTTCAATCTTTTCCTCACAAACTCTAACATAGATGTTATATGTCAAATAAAAGGTCATTTTAAATAAAAATAATAATTTACAAACTGATATATTTAGCTGAAAAGGAAAATAATGAAAAAAAATTAGATTTTGCGATGCATTGCAACTTTTATCATGACTACTGTGGTGCAGTGCACTATTAGCAATGCAATGCAATATTTTTTTAGGTAGGTGCTCGAAAAAAAATCAGAACTTAGAAATAAATACGAAGGTAATAGGTCATAGAATATAACGTTTAAAAAGTGAGTTAATAATATACAGTAATGTAAGATAGTGGATAAATTAGATACTATTATGTAGGGTTGGGAAACAGAAAAGTATTTTAAGCATAAAATTATAAAACAATAGCATGCATAGAGGATGGATATTAAAGATCGAAGCGCTAAAACTTGTACCTTACTTCCATCGGTTATCTCCAGCATTGGTAATTTGGTTAGTTATTTGGCAGGCTAATGCTAAAAATATAATGCAAGTAGTAAGGTTTAGTATGTTACATTACTGTTGTTTAGTAAGGGTGTATAAGCAGAAATACGTGAAGAAAATACACATAAATTAATGGTAAACAATCAACTACTTGGAAAATAATTTTGGACACAAGATGTAATAGCAAGGGGCTGATTATTGAAAATATTGCCAACAGTAGGAGCACTAGTTACATAAATGTATGCTTACTGGATATGGATCAAAGATGATGGTTTGTTTATCAGTCCTGTGAAAAGAAAAAAAGAAAAAAAATATAAGAGGATACCTTAACTTTTATAGATGATGATGATTTGCTAACAATATGAAGATCTGAAAAGCTACCTTAAATTTTATAAACCTAATTTATTTTTTCTTATCAATTTTTATTTGCTTACTCCATACTATTTTAAAGTTGAAAAGTATATTAATTAAGAATATTAGCAAACCCCTTTATTTGAATTTATGCTAAGCCCCAAAATTCTCAAAACTGGAAGTTTTATTTATGCATATAAGGATTCCTACTGTTAGCATGGACAAAATATGCATAGCATAAATCACCTTACATGGATTAGCATCGTCCACAGCAATGGTAAATTTGATGTTGGCACACTAAGCAATCAACATTGAAAACCTAGGTACTCAAATATTATTGTTAATGGCATCGTCTTTTTCCTCACACATTAAACACGTAAAACTACCACATATTCCATGAAACACAATAATCAAAGGCATACCTCCAAGTATCCATGTGTGGGAGAATAGTTATTATACTTAACTAGATAAAGGAGCATTCTTTCATGTGAGCCAAATAGCCACATCAATGAAGGACGTAGGAAAATTGATCCATTACCAAAAAATCATTGAATATGAACCTGTAAGAAAAAATAATAAACGACATGCAAAATATTCGACAAAGCAGATTAAGTATAGAGGAATTGACAATGAGCTTCAAATTGGACCGTTAATGACATCACTGTCTATGATATTCAAAATGGACATATGTTACTGCTTAATAGACTAGATTTTGAAAGAGATGCAGTGTGGTTTTTCCCCAAAATGGACATATACTTTTTTAACGAAGTTAGGCCTGCAAGCCACGTTATAAAGTACAGGGTGTAAAATAAGGAAATTAATTGTTGCATATGTTTTCATACATTGTGGCCGCTGCAAAAGACATGACTATTCTCATATTTATCAGCACCAAGCAGGATTATAGACTGATATCCAACTCCTCAACCCAATCCAATTTTCGTCTCTATGTCAATGAGTCAACCTAATTAGCAGAAACGCGTTAAAAAGGTAACATGTTTTATGTGTTCCTAACCGGTAATGATTAACAAATGGTTAAGCCTGTTCATTGTTTCATTTTATTTTATAACCATAAACTAATGGTTCTAAGATACAAATTACAACAACAACATACCAGCTAATAAACAATGAAAGAAAGACATGACTGCAAAAGATACAAGCGACCTAGCGTTTTAAGAATGAAATTGACATCATCTATCGGCTGCAACCAAAATCATCATCTATCTGCACACCTATAGCTATGTCCATTACTATATGCTCCAATGGAGTTGCAAACCCAGTTGCATGTATATTTATATATGTATAACAGTGTTATTAAACATAGTAAGAAAAAAGGATGTAAAAAAGCAAAAAGCAAAAAAATGCAAACCTGTAGCTATTTCCACCTATATCCCCTGTGGACCAATAGTAATAGGTTAACCTATATGACATGTTTTGTAACAAGTTTGAATATTTATGAGCAAGAAAATCAATTTATATCTCATCCTACAAAAAGATAAACCTCAAGAAGCATTAATTGTAGTTGAATGAAATATATTTTTACCTAAAAGTCCACTAGTAAAGGAAGAGAAAAAAATGACATGTTATGTGGAGTTAAATGTCTAAAACTAGATACCGAAAAAGAAAATATCTAATAGTTTTTCAATAACATTAATAGAAAACGTTGGCATTGGAGAGAACAATTTAATAGAAAATGTTGATTAATAATATGACATCCAAATTACAATGAATTGACACTAGGAATGAAGATATTCTAAAAATAGAAAACTTTATGATTTGCTAGATGCTCTTCTCACCAAATGTGCATGGTACTCTTCATTATTTTAAAATAATTGTGCATATAGGATCAATGATTATTACCAATTATTGGTAGAGCCAGGCCCATGCCCAAGACTGGCAAGACTAATGTCTAGGGCATCGCGGGCGTGTGGGGCATCAAAAATCGAAGTTTCTACCGCTAATCAAAATTGCTCCAGCCTCTCTCGATCCATACAAGTTTCCCCTCACCGCGAGGTCCAGGTCCGGCTTCACTGCGACAACCGGCTTCGCCTTTAGATTTTTCACCACGGTTCGCGATAGCCGGCTTCAATTTTCAATTTCTATTCAAATTTGTTTGTTATCTCCCTTAAATCTTGCTGTCTAGAATTAGGTAATTTGGATTTGTAAATTTTAGCACATAACATAGTCAAGCAACAAAATTTCTTTATTGATTTTGTTTGGAGTGATCTATTTCAATTTGCGGTGAGGCTCACTTCGTTTGTTGATTAAATGTGTGAGGAGCAAGATTTTAAGCTGCAAGTCTTCATTTGCAGCCTTACAAGAGAAGATATTCTAATTGATTACCTATTTCATGCTTTTTAACTGCAATAACTATGTAGGTGTTTGGCTTGCTGGATTTTGTATTTTCTATGTTGTTAAGCTTGCCTTATATTTGTTGTTGGTCCTTTCTTAGTTTGAGTTGGTGTTAGTCTATGTTTTGTACGGTATTTGTTGTTTTTGTGTTTTATTTGTAACCAACTCAAAGTGTCTTTGTAACCTCTTTTATGTATAAAAGTACCCTTTGTTTCTAAAAAATGTTCATTTTAACTTTTTTTATATTTGTCGATTGCTTTGTTTAGTTTAAATATAATTATTTTATGGTTCATCGCTTAATTTGTTAAATGAATTAAAAAAAACTGTTTAATGAATATGAATTGATATTCTAAATTTCTTGAGGTTATAAAGGGATGTAAGTGAATTTCCTAATGCTTGGGTTGCTTATAGAAGAGTATACTTCAAAGAATGCAAGTAGGGGTTGTTTTCATCAATTTTTTTGGTTTGATACCATGTTGACATTATAATATTTTGGCATTAAAAAATATTTTGTTATCAACGTTACATTTTATAATTTTATTTCTTATGTAAATTTACGCATATGAAAGTATTATTTTTTACAAAGTAGGGCTACAAAAATGAAAAAAAATAAACATTTCGTTTATGGCATCAAATACCATTGGGCCGACCCTGGGTAGACCACAGTACAGAGCATCCAATTTTTCTAAGTAGGTATCTAAGAGCATCCCAACCATAAGTTAGTCGATCCATTAAATAAATATTAGTTTTCGGTAGCATGATAAAGTGCCTCAGCCTAACAATTACACACTTTATTTGCCATTTACAATAGCAAATTTCTGTTTTAATAGACTTGCCAACGAAAACAAAACTAGGTAAAATAAAGAGGAGCAAACCTCTTGGTTCAATTTTTTTTCTCTGGTATGTCCAGTCAACCAAAACACATAGTTTTACAATATAGTCTTTCATTATGCGCTTTGTGTAAAAAGACTCTAGGTTTTAGTTGACTTGACTCATCAGCACAATTGTCTATGTTAAGGTCATAAAGAATGAAACTGCCTGCTCGATAATCTATTTTATTACCGAAATGGATTATATTTAAGCGAAAACAATTCATGCGTATAAGTCTCAAGGACACGGTATGAACTGTGATTAAAACTCTGGGTTCGCATCTGAGGACACAGTAGAATGAAAGCTTTAAAGAAACGAAATTCGGTTATTTTCAATGTATGCTAAATAGTTGTTATGTTCATTGTATCCAAATTTAGAATAACAATTATTAATATGTACCATCATTTTCTGATGGGGATTGTTATTGACACTCCAAGTATTGTTAAGGGGAGGTCAATTTAAAAAGAAAATAGAATTTGTTAAGGGGAATAAAAATGCAGAGAGCACCCCCTTAACAAATAAAGTTTATTTCACCAAATCAGCCTTCTTTACAATAATGCTTATATAGTTGTTAATTAAAAAAAATTATATGGTACAATAGGAGAACTACATCAGATTTTTATACCAAATTATCAATAATCTCATTTGTCGATATGCATCTAATCAGATGAAAATATATAATTTATAGGAAATTAATATGCATCTATCTAACAATTTTTTTATACGGTATACCATCGTCGAAATTGTCGATATACCTCATTTCCCCAAACAATCACTTTTTTTGTTTGCAAATAATTTAGGAATTTTTTTTTGCATTTGGAATTGATTGGGATTTAGGATGGTAACTGATATTATTACCAGAGTAAAAAGGGAACATAAAAAATTAAGTTCGCGACACCCCTTAACATTCTTTTTATGATTGAAGTGCTTTTAAAATTTGACCCCCTCTTAACAATATTTGGAGTGTCAATAGATCAGAAAGGGTCTATTGCAACTTAATAAAAAGAAAAAAATATCGGATTTAGTTCCATTATATTTTAATTTCCTTTTCTTCATCCTCATTTATATTGTTATTTAACTAAATCTTAAAAAAATTAAAAGGTGATGTTATTTAAATGTGCATCTGGGTGATATCCCACTTCTGAAAGGTGCATCATTTTATATATGCACGAGTGCAATAGGGTGGAACTGTGGATGATGGATGTACATAAGTAAAAATTATTCAATATTTTCCCTACACTCGGTGAAGACATTAAATAGAATATGACAGTTACACTAAAATATTCATTTGAATTAATGTGCTATCTGTATGACCTTCAGGCATTGCACCTAGTGACCTAAGAATTCTGATTACACAATACAACTAATCGTTAACATAAACTAAAGAACTATGACTGCCAGTTTTCCTTTATAGCCTGAAAAGGCTTAAAAACTTAAAAGAGTAACCAAGCAACAAATGTTTAAAACATAAAATCCAAAATAAATACATGACATACCCATTGCACAAGCTGTTGTTCGCTGGATTTTCAATATCATGCAAATACTTGTTGCGCCTACTGCTAACTTCTTTCTTGTACCCCGGTGTAATGGCTTTTTACCTTTAAGCAGATTTGCAGATTTTAGCATAAATGTTATGTAACGACCCGTACTTTTGGCAGCCAAATATTTAATTTAATTTATTTATTTTAAATAAGATATTTGGGAATATAATGGTTTTTAATATTTAAATCGTTATTTAAAACGAAGTTCGAATGTTATATATTTATATAATTATAAATCGAGCTTAAAAATGGCGTGCAGTTCGTAAATTCGAGTTTTGAACTTCAACTGAGGATACCGGGTTCGATATAAGTCGGATTTCTGTGAAACAAGACACGGTTGAACCGTATTGACGATAATTTTCATATGAAAGAGAAATATTCAGATTTCGTGTTATATTTTGAAAGTTATGGCCAAATCAAAATTTGAAAAAAACGCTGTGGAAATCGTTATTTAAAATATCGACCTTTAAAATGGCCGTTTTGCAAACGGACTCAGATTTCGACGAAATCAGTTTCATTGGAAGCGTATCGCCAATTTATTGTCAGAAAAACAAACTGCGTGGAAAACCGATGTTGTATGTGACCACGGTAGCCATAAACGCCCGTTCAATTTCTATAACGCGTAATTAAATTAATAAAGAGATATGTGAGTGTAACTTGAACAGACGATCGAATTAGGCCATGAAACCAGTTCCATTGAGTTCGTATCGTCGATTAGGGGCAGGATAGGTATATAGTTTGTTATTTTTAGAGATCGGATAATTTGGTGTTAAAAGGGGTATTGCGGTACGCGGTAAAAACAGCCTACCGGACAAACAGTCTCAGAATGCGACGAAACTAGTGCCGTTGGGTTCGTATCAACAAATTATTGTAGGATTTCAAGATTTCAAGGTGATCGGGTTTATAGGGTGACCGTGGAAAAATTAAATGCGTGTTTATTTCTAGTTTTATAAAGGAAAATTTTCCATACGACCTCGGATTTCGACGAAACTTGTCCCATTGGGTCCGGAATACCTTTTTACATCAAGATTAGCCTTTTTATCAGTAGACAGAGATCGTCTGTAGTGGTTTTATTGAGTTACTTCACGACGAAGTTTCGATTTATTATATAATATAATTTTTCATACCCTATATATATATATATATATATATATATATATATATATATATATATACGTTCCTCAAACCTAAACCTAAGTCAGACTAAATTCTTGTGGTCAACGGGTTTCATGCGCCGCCACCATAGTAATCAACGAACCACACTTCATCATCTTCTTCCCCAAAAATCACTCGATTCTTTCATCAAACCGAAATAGTGCCCACAGTAATAATCTTCATCTAGTCAAGGCCTTTATATCCAATGGGTGTGATCTGAATTCGAGGCCCGATGTGGTAGGAATTTCGCTCGAGACGGGGCAGGGTTTATGGGTCGTCGTAGGCGGAGGAAAGCTTAGGGATGTGTGTCACTTGGGGCGAAGGGGGATTGGGTCGAGGCGGAAGCGAGGGTGGTGGAGGATCGTTCTTCGGTGGCCTGAGGAGCGGGTAGCAACGATGGAGTGGATCGGTGTGTGGTGAGTTCCTGAAGGTTGAAGCGAAGGCTACAGGGTGGGTTTGGTTCAAACGAGAAATCCTGGAACGATAAAGATGGAAAGTCGGCCTCAAACTCTTCTAACTGTATTGCGTTAATACCTTATTTAGTTAGTTAACCAACCAATTATTTTCAAGTAAAAGAATATTGACCTAAATGGTGGACTTACGCAGACTGGATGAAATGAGGAGCGACTGATCATTGGAGTGAAGAAACCGGTTACCGTTTGCCCACAAATGTAATTAGTGATTTAAAAGTTGGTTAAAATAAATAACAGAAAACGTGAATTTTGCAGGCATAGTCTTTTGTTTGGATGAAGCGGAAATGGAACGGGAAGGAAGATAAAAGAACGGGTCGGACCTGATTTGCTGAACGGTATATGGTAGAACGTTATTAGCTTACAAATTATACCATTATGGATTTAATTAATTTAATTAAAAGGGGATTGACCGTATGTTTTAAGCCGATGCATGTGTGTTTGAATAGAAGGAAACGAACAGAGGCACATAATTGGACTATCATTGGAAATTCAAACAAAAAGGAAATAGGTCCGTAAGTTACATGAAAAGATAACTGGCCAATATTCGAAGAAATAAAGTGAAATAATGAAAGCAATGGAACTGTTGAGCTATCATGAGGGAGTCAGTGAGCAAGAACAAAGAGAAATTGCTGGACTGTGATACTCTAAACAAAACATGGTAGGTCTTTATTAATAATTTTAATTATGACTTAATCATCCGAATGAAATCGTATAACTTAAAACGATTTTTAACCTGTGCAGAACCACGAGATCAGCGTATTCGAAGGGGAGTAAACAAATGAGGAAGCAGAACTGTATTGTCCTGTGAACGTGATTACAAGTAATTAATGATAATAATTAAATTAAAAAGCTATTTAGTTTTAAAAATAATAATCATATGGTTACAACGGTGGTAATTGATGTATATGTTATCAGAATTGATCCAGACAAGGAGCAATGGAACAGTGGAATATTTCTTAACAGAGCTGGAGGTAGCAGGGATTCTCGTTAAATTAAATGTTGTTTAATTTAACTAAAACCCGACCGTTCAATGCCAAATGAAATCAGGTGAGTTAAACTCACTCAGTATTCCCATTTATATTTTATATAAATTGGGTTTTTATTTTTGTGTTCTGTGCTTGCTGATGGTTGTCTGATTGCTAGTTATACATTTGTTTGTTGATTCGACTAATGAAATTAAACTGTGTTTAATTTCAGTGAAATTACCAAATCGTTATTTTTAACAGTTGGTTCCAATAAAGGTAACTCACCTTGGTTGGTCACGTTTATTTGTAAACGTGCTTAAATGGTTGAATTGTTTGGATTGCTCGTGGTTGATGTTAAATGGTCGTTATTTAGTTTATCAGTTAAACAAAACTAAACAATTTGATTTGAGATAACCATTTGAATACAGGGCAGAACAGGTTGGAGGGATCCAACCGGATCTCTCAGAATGTATTATTTATTTTCATATTATCATATATGAACTGATCCGTTTGTGTGATGGATTTGAGGATTGATTATTGATTTAATATTCAACATCTGTTTGGTTTAAGCCAATGGGTGATATTGGTTAAGTGTTTCGCAGAGTATGGCCTTTAAAATCAATTGGGTTATAGACAGTGATTCACCGTCAGGTGAGCCGATAGAACTGAAGTTATAAAATTTATTTTATAACTGAAGTTGAATTTGAAATATATTATTTTGAATAAAAGTTATTAAAGTGTAACGACCCGTAGTCTACGCACCATAGGATCGTAGAATATTTATTTCTCACATACAAAGTCGTATGGTTATGTAACTTTGGGAGACGACTATTGGGGTCATTTCCCATGTTCATGATTTTTCCCGATTTTTAAATGACCATTTTACCCCTAGTTATCACTGTTTTGGCCATAACTTTTGACTGGGAACGAATTTTGACCTGAAACCACTTCCATTGGCTTTGAATGATGGTTTCTCTTTCCGTAGAGTGGTCACATTAGCCAAACGGACTCACCGTTTGGGAGATATGGCTGAAACAAGTTTCAGATGGTGAAAGACAGCTTAATTGGGCTTAACCGGGTGATTAGCAGTTAGGCCCAAGGGGAATTTCGGGTTTAGAGGTATAGGAGGACTGATTAGGGTTTGGTTATCACTTTCATTTCAGTTTTGAGCCGCCACAAACCTCCTTGAGACCTTAGTAATGGCTTCCTACATCTAAAACACCCAAAATCACTCTCTAATTGAAGATTAGGCTTAGCAACACCAAATTAAGGAGAAAAAGCACCAAAGCAAGGTTGGAGCTGCTGTTAGACATCAGTATTCGCCCCAAATCAGAGGAGTTTCAGTTCTGAGAATTTCATTTGTGGCCAAGGTGAGTGATAGCATCATTTTGACACTAATTACAGTTAATTAAGGGTAATTAGTGAAGATTAGCGAATTTATACGTAAATAAATTCTGGAAAAATTCTTAAAATTCTAAAATAATGTTTTAAGGCTCTGTTAGAAATTTGGGTTAGTTTCGATGTGTTTTGCTAATCGTATGCTTAAACATGATTAAGAGGGATTATAGGCAAATGTGAGGCTTTAGCCACTTTTGATCCATTTTGGTTCATTTGAATTGTTGTTTGCTGTTTGTGGTTGCTATTATATGTTGCTATGACTCTATGGTATGTTTCATGATTGATTAGAATAGTTAAATTGCTCGAAAACGTCGTCGAATGGCGTAGAAAACTTGCTGGAAAGTTGCAGAAGTGTGCAGGTTCCGAACCGGTTCGGATCGGAGAAAGGGGTCGGATCGGACTAGGGAACTGACCAAGGGAATCCGAACTGGATTGGGACTTGTCACTGGAAGGAAGGATATTGCTTGGAGTTGGAGTGGACAGGGGATCGGATCGGAGTAGGCTAGGGAGCGGAGCGGATCGGACTGAAGTAAAGTGATCGGATCGGAGTAGAAGAAACGAGGGAGCTGATCGAAGAAGGAGCTTGAGCTGGAAGGAGGATAGCAACCCGACCCGACCCAGAGGAAGACACCGACCCGACCCGGAGGAGGACACCGACCCGACCCGGAGTGAAGAAATCCGAACCGAACAGACGAGGGCAATGATTACCGAACCGAACCGAATTCCAGGACTGTTAATGTGCGACAACTCTTCTGAAGACCCACTCCAATTCGATCAAAACCCGAGATGCAAAGGAAGCCCAGATGAGAAGTTAGAGCTCAAGATTTAGATGGGAATCAATGAGTTCGCTTCATGGTTGGGCTTTGCTGCGGGACGCGTGCTAAGGAGTTATCGACGCCTATAGCTTTGGACCACTATGGTAGGAGGTACGAAGGCGGATTCAGGGCCATTATGGCATTGGTAGAACCAAGGGCTATGACCAATGAAGTGGGTCATTGAAATGTTTGGTCATGACTCCAAGTGTTTGGCTTGGTCACATCAGGGTTTCTACAAGTCGGGATTCGTCGTTGCCTCAGTTTGTCTAGTGTTCCAGAGTGGTAGACGTCGTACGCTTCAGGCACTGAGTGAGAGGTGTGAGGATGGTTGCTATGGATGATTTGTTGCTATCATTTTGACATGCACACCCCACCCCCGTATTCTTACACTAATTGTTATGGCACCTTGGAGTATTGTACGGTATGTGGTACTAACTCTTTGGTTGCAGGTCCAGGTTCAGGTATGGTTTAGTATACCTGTTATCATTCTGTTTAGATGCTTATCGCTCATACCAGGCTTTATGTCTGACCCAGAGTTTTATGTCTCCTCTTATTACTCTGGGTGCTCACACGAGCAGACTAGAGACAGGTTAGCTGGTGATGCACGGGTAGATGATCCG
Source organism: Allium sativum (assembly GCA_030737875.1). Lineage (NCBI taxonomy): Eukaryota > Viridiplantae > Streptophyta > Magnoliopsida > Asparagales > Amaryllidaceae > Allium > Allium sativum. The sequence continues at coordinate 990,496,248 of CM060912.1, read as the reverse complement.
GAGACGAGCAGGAGGCTTCCACGTAATATATATAGTATTCTCCCTGTGTTGTTGAAGATCACTGCTTGGGCATTAGTGGTGCATCTTCTACTTTAGCTTTCTTCTGTTTAGAGACAGTAAATTTGAAAAAAAATTGTAATAAGCTGTATTTGGATTTCCGCGGCTTTGAGATTGATGTTGGTTTTAGTTATCAGCTTATGTACTGTCTCGCCTGTTTTATGTCAAGTATGTTATTATTATATTTTATTCCATGCGCTGCGAGACATTCTACAGGTTCTTTGATTAGTTCGTTCCCTTCTTCCTTTTCTTCTGACGACCGTCTTGTGCTAGTCGGACATGTGTACAGCGCACTTTTGGAGGAAATGCAGGCTGGTGCGAGGCGGGCCGTCACATAAAGTCAAATAGATATTTTATTAATTTCAGACATTGATTGGTTACTAATTTATTTTACAAAGTAAACGCTGATGTTAACCAGAGGATAAGGAGATGAATCGAATGGTTTAACTTTGACAATTGTTTTGTAAAGAAAACAATTAATGGGATTTATTAAAATTAATTATATTTTTAATTAATTTAAAGTGAGAATTTATTTGGAATCGGCTAACAAGATAATCAAGTTTGAGTGAATTAAATCGACCATTTTGAGTTTGAATTGATTATCAAATTAATGTATTTTTGGATTAGATATCATGTAAATTTAGATAAGGTTTTAAAAAGGGTTTAAGATAAACCAGAATATATAAATGAGTTTCAAAGTGTAAATCGTTAATATTGAATTAACTTTATTTGAAATGAGATCAAGTAAAAAGGGAAATTTGAAATAAGATTTCAAAAGTAGGGAATGGTCGAACAGATTTGAAAGAAGATTGGAAATAAGTGAATCTGGTTAAAGAAGTGGATTTCCCAAGCTTAAATAATAAAGGATAGTGTAACAAGTATGTTTGAAAGGAGGATGGAGTGGAAATTATATATGGTTATAAAGTATTTTACTAAGTATTATAACGTAATGGTTCTGAGGATATTAGTATATAAGAATATAGTTATTCGAGATAGAGCTAATCAAAACATAGTTATTCAGGATAAGTTGCCATTTCATACGACTGCTAGCGAAATTCGCAGGGCTGCAGATAGCCTACGACGGTCGAATGTTTCCTGAGGGAATCAGGCGTAACCATTGTGATCGCTGCGATCTATAGTCAAGCGAATGGATTTAAGTCGAGTATTAGTTAATCGATAGGAGTTATATAAGTCGAGTTAATCAGTTAGAGTTAACCAGTTAGAGTTAATCAATTTGAGTTAATCCATTAGAGTTAAAGCGAATTAGAGTTATTTAAATATCGTATTTTCGATCTTAAAAGAGTTAGAAGTTTAATTTAAGAAAAGTGAATCATTTTGTTTAATTAGAAGGCCAAATGGTGCTGAATACTGAACTAGTGAACTCATTGGAGTGTCATGATTGAAACACTGTATATTTTGATAGTTAAAACACCGACTATCAAATCTTACCAATACGATTGTTGGTATGGAAAGCCCGGGATCGAATTTATATTCGAAAACCATTCCAGTCAACAAATACGTGAAGATATCAGAAGATGATCTCGATGGAGCATTGAAGACCGTGGATTTTTATAAACGGAATAACCACTAATATTCTCTGCCTGGCAAGTAGAGATAAACTGTGATTCTGTCGTGGTTGGAATCTACGGGTTGCAAGGACTTCTCGCTACTGATCCATGGGGTGATTCCTATATGGATGCGGTAGGAGAGTGCCTTCGGTTCATCCTGTTCCTGGATGACTTGTATGAACGGATGTCTGACAGAGTATTTCCAAAAGGATCACGTACATTGATTTCTTCAAACGTACTATAGTGTTGGCGGAGAATTGTCGTTCTCTTAGCTTCTGCTAAAGTATTTTTGGGGTCGTCAATTAGTGATATCTGGCGGATCTGACGATGTGGCATTCAAAGTGAATGGTGACCAGATGTTCAAAGAAAATTCTGGCCTCATGCCTCATCAATTGGGAAATGACAAAAATCGGGCAGGCAGCATGGCTATGTGGGTCGCTCCCATTAGGGTGTATAATCACCTATCTAGAGAAAATCCTATTGTTTCTTGTATTTATGTTTCGATGCTATCCCTTATCGGGAGACGGTTGCTGATCCCAACCATCGGTGATATACATTCGATACACTCAAGCGAAATGAGTGGTCGGTCATGTGAGGGCCGGGTTGCAAGACGTTCTTGTTAAACCCAGTGTATTCGTCTCTAGAGATAAACTATCGGCAGGTGGTCCCATACCCTGTCATAGTTGGAATCCAATCTCCAATAAGCGCCCGCGGTTTTGTTTGTATACTATATATGTGGAGCGTGAGATGCAAGCGTTCCACTAGATTCTATTTACTTGTATTTAGACATTATTATAATATCAAAAAAGATATTGGTTTCAAAACTGTTTTGGGTTATCGTAAGGTAAAAACCGTCCGTGTTTATGTGTGGATTTGGTCTTACGATTATCCTTTCCTTTTGAAAAGACTTTGAAGTTTAAAATCATGATTGGATGATTTACCCTTATTACTGTGCGAGTATATCTCACTCTGGTTCACCAGACTAACCCGGTGTTTTGTAAATGCTCGGGTTAGCCTAGGTGTACAGGTTCAGGTTATCGAATACTGCGAAGTCCAGAGACGAGCTGGAGATGATCAGACGTATGATATTATATAGCTACTATTCCGCTGTGTGTTGTATATGGGAACAGGTTGTTATAACTGTCCCAGTGTGATGTACTATAATTATTGTAAGTATTTCTAAAGCTCTCAATAAAGATTTATTTTAGTATTATATTTTGTTCCGCTGCGATGTGAGACTCGGTGTTGTGTTGGTTCTTCTTCTTCTATTCTTATATTTCTTTCTTTCTTATCTCACCCTCTAATTTCTTTCTAATAACTATCCAGTGTTTTCGGTGCTTGGGGGGTCGGCATGAGTTATGGTAAAGGTATTTATGTCGATTTCCGGGGTCAAAATCCCTGGGTCATTATAGTGGTATCAGAGCTGAAGGTTAAGTGATTACCTTGGCTCTGTGGAGTGACTCAGTAGAGATGGGGTTAGTAATACCCTAGGCTGAGTTGAGTGTATACATACTAGTGAACGTATTTGTAGATTTTATAAAAATTATTTTATATTGTGGAGATTTATTTGTTTGAGTTGTTTATGAGTTCTAGTCGATCAGTTTGATCCACTGTATCGATAGGGGTTTCTAAACACTCAAGTACGATAAACCGACACCGTATGTTTTGAAAGAGGGTAAATGAATTTTTTTTACCCAAAATTATATTTTAGTATAAACGAATGATTAATATTTGAAGTATTATAGTATATTGGATGTGTTGGTTGATTATAATTGAAATGGTTATAAAAATAACCAATTGGAATTCGTATAATATAAAAGAAGATTTATTAAATCTGAAATCTAAATCAGATTTGGAATTAAAATTACCAAAAGTGGGAAAGGAATTTGCAAATAAACCTGGATTGAATATATGACAATTTTAAAATCCTGGGAGATTTTAAATTGTTTTACAAACATTGAGATGGATATTTTGAAATAATTTCAAAAGGAAGTGTTTAGATATGATTTTGAAAAGTGATATAGTATTGAACTCACTTCGATAGCTGGGAAATAACTCTGATGATGCTGGCCACATCATCAATGTTTATTTTCGAGTTGTAAGTGACGGATTACTACCAAAAATTTTGTTTTCGAATTATTTTGGAAAAAGGAAGTTGTTTTGAATCCCGAAAGAGAATAATTTATTTTAGAAAAACTAAACTATTTAAAACTCCCAGGAGAGATAACATGAATTAAAACAAATTAAATAGAAATTCGTGAAAGCAAATATGAATTGAACTGAAACAAATTAACTGGCAATTGAATCGGGATATAATATATCAAGTCGAATCAGATTTGAATTGTCAGACAGGAATCTGAAGTGATGTTGGACCGGTAAGTTATAAGCCGAAAATTGATAATGGATGGAAATTGAGTTAGGAATGGAATTTGGTTTGGACACGTGAAGGATTTGATTTTGGGAATAAAATTGGAATTTTTTTTGGAAATGCATTTGTATATGCTGACAGGGTAGCAGATGGAAAGGATATTATGATATGCCCGACAAAAAGGTACACGTTTATTTTTATATGGGTTTGGTGATTTATGAGCTTAGTTGGCAAGCCGCTTGGCTGTTTATTTTCTTTTGGATTGGAGAAGGCCTAGAAGGGCGAGTTGGAGTTGTACCGATTGAGTCGTACATAGGAGGTGCTGGCGAAATTTTTCGAAAATTTAAGGTGTTAGGAAATTTTCGATATTTTTGAAAATATTTATATACGGTAATAAATCGTTTTCTGATTAAAGTAAATTGGATTTGGAATTTAAATGGGTTTGTAACGTTCTTTCTTACCCTAGCAATTTCGAGGACGAAATTATTTTAAGGGGGGAAGAATGTAATGACCCGTACTATTGGCAGCCAAATATTTAATTTAATTTATTTATTTTAAATATGATATTTGGGAATATAATGGTTTTTAATATTTAAATCGTTATTTAAAACGAAGTTCGAACGTTATATATTTATATAATTATAAATCGAGCTTGAAAATGGCGTGCAGTTCGTAAATTCGAGTTTTGAACTTCAATTGAGGATACCGGGTTCGATATAAGTCGGATTTCTGTGAAACAAGACACGTTGGAACCGTATTGACGATAATTTTCATATGAAAGAGAAATATTCAGATTTTGTGTTATATTTTGAAAGTTATGGCCAAATCAAAATTTGAAAAAAACGCTGTGGAAATCGTTATTTAAAATATCGACCTTTAAAATGGCCGTTTTGCAAACGGACTCAGATTTCCACGAAATCAGTTTCATTGGAAGCGTATCGCCAATTTATTGTCAGAAAAACAAACTGCGTGGAAAACAGATGTTGTATGTGACCACGGTAGCCATAAACGCCCATTCAATTTCTATAACGCGTAATTAAATTAATAAAGAGATATGTGGGTGTAACCTGAACAGACGATCGAATTAGGCCATGAAACCAGTTCCATTGAGTTCGTATCATCGATTAGGGTCAGGATAGGTATATAGTTTGTTATTTTTAGAGATCGGATAATTTGGTGTTAAAAGGAGTATTGCGGTACGCGGTAAAAACAGCCTACCGGACAAACAGTCTCAGAATGCGACGAAACTAGTGCCGTTGGGTTCGTATCAACAAATTATTGTAGGATTTCAAGATTTCAAGGTGATCGGGTTTATAGGGTGACCGTGGAAAAATTAAATGCGTGTTTATTTCTGGTTTTATAAAGGAAAATTTTCCATACGACCTCGGATTTCGACGAAACTTGTCCCGTTGGGTCCGGAATACCTTTTTACATCAAGATTAGCCTTTTTATCAGTAGACAGAGATCGTCTATAGTGGTTTTATTGAGTTACTATAGTGGTTTTATTGAGTAGGATTTCAAGATTTCAAGGTGATCGGGTTTATAGGGTGACCGTGGAAAAATTAAATGCGTGTTTATTTCTGGTTTTATAAAGGAAAATTTTCCATACGACCTCGGATTTCGACGAAACTTGTCCCGTTGGGTCCGGAATACCTTTTTACATCAAGATTAGCCTTTTTATCAGTAGACAGAGATCGTCTATAGTGGTTTTATTGAGTTACTTCACGACGAAGTTTCGATTTATTATATAATATATTTTTTCATACCCTATATATATATATATACGTTCCTCAAACCTAAACCTAAGTCAGACTAAATTCTTGTGGTCAACGGGTTTCATGCGGCGCCACCATAGTAATCAACGAACCACACTTCATCGTCTTCTTCCCCAAAAATCACTCAATTCTTTCATCAAACCGAAATAGTGCCCATAGTAATAATCTTCATCTAGTCAAGGCCTTTATATCCAATGGGTGTGATCTGAATTCGAGGCCCGATGTGGTAGGAATTTCGCTCGAGACGGGGCAGGGTTTATGGGTCGTCGTAGGCGGAGGAAAGCTTAGGGATGTGTGTCACTTGGGGCGAAGGGGGATTGGGTCGAGGCGGAAGCGAGGGTGGTGGAGGATCGTTCTCCGGTGGCCTGAGGAGCGGGTAGCAACGATGGAGTGGATCGGTGTGTGGTGAGTTCCTGAAGGTTGAAGCGAAGGCTACAGGGTGGGTTTGGTTCAAACGAGAAATCCTGGAACGATAAAGATGGAAAGTCGGCCTCAAACTCTTCTAACTGTATTGCGTTAATACCTTATTTAGTTAGTTAACCAACTAATTATTTTCAAGTAAAAGAATATTGACCTAAATGGTGGACTTACGCAGATTGGATGAAATGAGGAGCGATTGATCATTGGAGTGAAGAAACCGGTTACCGTTTGCCCACAAATGTAATTAGTGATATAAAAGTTGGTTAAAATAAATAACAGAAAATGTGAATTTTGCAGGCATAGTCTTTTGTTTGGATGAAGCGGAAATGGAACGGGAAGGAAGATAAAAGAACGGGTCGGACCTGATTTGCTGAACGGTATATGGTAGAACGTTATTAGCTTACAAATTATACCATTATGGATTTAATTAATTTAATTAAAAGGGGATTGACCGTATGTTTTAAGCCGATGCATGTGTGTTTGAATAGAAGGAAACGAACAGAGGCACATATTTGGACTATCATTGGAAATTCAAACAAAAAGGAAATGGGTCCGTAAGTTTCATGAAAAGATAACTGGCCAATATTCGAAGAAATAAAGTGAAATAATGAAAGCATTGGAACTGTTGAGCTATCATGAGGGAGTCAGTGAGCAAGAACAAAGAGAAATTGCTGGACTGTGATACTCTAAACAAAACATGGTAGGTCTTTATTAATAATTTTAATTATGACTTAATCATCCGAATGAAATCGTATAACTTAAAACGATTTTTAACTTGTGCAGAACCACGAGATCAGCGTATTCGAAGGGGAGTAAACAAATGAGGATGCAGAACTGTATTGTCCTGTGAACGTGATTACAAGTAATTAATGATAATAATTAAATTAAAAAGCTATTTAGTTTAAAAAAAAATCATATGATTACAACGGTGGTAATTGATGTATATGTTATCAGAATTGATCCAGACAAGGAGCAATGGAACAGTGGAATATATCTTAACAGAGCTGGAGGTAGCATGGATTTTCGTTAAATTAAATGCTGTTTAATTTAACTAAAACCCGACCGTTCAATGCCAAATGAAATCAAGTGAGTTAAACTCACTCCGTTTTCCCATTTATATTTTATATAAATTGGGTTTTTATTTTTGTGTTCTGTGCTTGCTGATGGTTGCCTGATTGCTAGTTATACATTTGTTTGTTGATTCGATTGATGAAATTAAACTGTGTTTAATTTCAGTGAAATTACCAAATCGTTATTTTTAACGGTTGGTTCCAATAAAGGTAACTCACCTTGGTTGGTCACGTTTATTTGTAAACGTGCTTAAATGGTTGAATTGTTTGGATTGCTCGTGGTTGATGTTAAATGGTCGTTATTTAGTTTATCAGTTAAACAAAACTAAACAGTTTGATTTGAGATAACCATTTGAATACAGGGCATAACAGTTTGGAGGGATCCAACCGGATCCCTCAGAATGTATTATTTATTTTCATATTATCATATATGAACTGATCCGTTTATGTGATGGATTTGAGGATTGATTATTGATTTAATATTCAACATCTGTTTGGTTTAAGCCAATGGGTGATATTGGTTAAGTGTTTGGCAGAGTATGGCCTTTAAAATCAATCGGGTTATAAACAGTGATTCACCATCAGGTGAGCCGATAGAACTGAAGTTATAAAATTTATTTTATAACTGAAGTTGAATTTGAAATATATTATTTTGAATAAAAGTTATCAAAGTGAAATAGATATTTTATTAATTTCAGACTTTGATTAGTTACGAATTTATTTTACAAAGTAAACGCTGATGTTAATCAGAGGATATGGAGACGAATCGAATGGTTTAACTTTGACAATTGTTTTGTAAAGAAAACATTTAATGGGATTTATTAAAATTAATTATATATTTAATTAATTTAAAGTGAGAATTTATTTGGAATCGGCTAACAAGATAATCAAGTTTGAGTGAATTAAATCGACCATTTTGAGTTTGAATTGATTATCAAATTAATGTATTTTTGGATTAAATATCGTCTAAATTTAGATAAGGTTTTAAAAAGGGTTTAAGATAAACCAGAATATATAAATGAGTTTCAAAGTGTAAATCGTTAATATTGAATTAACTTTATTTGAAATGAGATCAAGTAAAAAGGGAAATTTGAAATAAGATTTCAAAAGTAGGGAATGGTCGAACAGATTTGAAAGAAGATTGGAAATAAGTGAATCTGGTTAAAGAAGTGGATTTCCCAAGCTTAAATAATAAAGGATAGTGTAACAAGTATGTTTGAAAGGAGGATGGAGTGGAAATTATATATGGTTATAAAGTATTTTACTAAGTATTATAACGTAATGGTTCTGAGGATATTAGTATATAAGAATATAGTTATTCGAGATAGAGCTAATCAAAACATAGTTATTCAGGATAAGTTGCCATTTCATACGACTGCTAGCGAAATTCGCAGGGCTGCAGATAGCCTACGGCGGTCGAATGTTTCCTGAGGGAATCAGGCGTAACCATTGTGATCGCTGCGATCTATAGTCAAGCGAATGGATTTAAGTCGAGTATTAGTTAATCGATAGGAGTTAAATAAGTCGAGTTAATCAGTTAGAGTTAACCAGTTAGAGTTAATCAATTTGAGTTAATCCATTAGAGTTAAAGCGAATTAGAGTTATTTAAATATCGTATTTTCGATCTTAAATGAGTTAGAAGTTTAATTTAAGAAAAGTGAATCAGTTTGTTTAATTAGAAGGCCAAGTGGTGCTGAATACTGAACTAGTGAACTCATTGGAGTGTCATGATTGAAACACTGTATATTTTGATAGTTAAAACACCGACTATCAAATCTTACCAATACGATTGTTGGTATGGAAAACCCGGGATCGAATTTATATTCGAAAACCATTCCGGCCAACAAATACGTGAAGATATCAGAAGATGATCTAGATGGAGCATTGAAGACCGTGGATTTTTATAAATGGAATAATCACTAATATTCTCTACCTGGCAAGCAGAGATAATCTGTGATTCTGTCGTGGTTGGAATCTACGGGTTGCAAGGATTTCTCGCTACTGATCCATGGGGTGATTCCTATATGGATGCGGTAGGAGAGTGCCTTCGGTTCATCCTGTTCCTAGATGACTTGTATGGACGGATGTCTGACAGAGCATTTCCAAAAGGATCACGTACATTGATTTCTTCAAACGTACTATAGTGTTGGCGGAGAATTGCTGTTCTCTTAGCTTCTGCTAAAGTATTTTTGGGGTCGTCAATTAGTGATATCTGGCGGATCTGACGATGTGGCATTCAAAGTGAATGGTGACCAGATGTTCAAAGATAAATTCTGGCCTCAAGCCTCATCAACAGGGAAATGACAAAAATCGGGCAGGCAGCATGGCTATGTGGGTCGCTCCCATTAGGGTGTATAATCACCTATCTTGTGAAAATCCTATTGTTTCTTGTATCTATGTTTCGATGCTATCCCTTATCGGGAGACGGTTGCTGATCCCAACCATCGGTGATATACATTCGATACACTCAAGCGAAATGAGTGGTCGGTCATGTGAGGGCCGGGTTGCAAGACGTTCTTGTTGAACCCAGTGTATTCGTCTCTAGAGATACACTATCAGCAGGTGGTCCCATACCCTGTCATAGTTGGAATCCAATCTCCAATAAGCGCCCGCGGTTTTGTTTGTATACTATATATATGGAGCGTGAGATGCAAGCGTTCCACTAGATTCTATTTACTTGTATTTAGACATTATTATAATATCAGAAAAGATATTGGTTTCAAAACTGTTTTGGGTTATCGTAAGGTAAAAACTGTCCGTGTTTATGTGTGGATTTGGTCTTACGATTATCCTTTCCTTTTGAAAAGACTTTGAACTTTAAAATCATGATTGGATGATTTACCCTTATTACTGTGCGAGTTTATCTCACTCTGGTTCACCAGACTGACCCGGTGTTTTGTAAATGCTCGGATTAGCCTGGGTGTACAGGTTCAGGTTATCGAATACTGCGAAGTCCAGAGACGAGCTGGAGATGATCAGACGTATGATATTATATAGCTACTATTCCGCTGTGTGTTGTATATGGGAACAGGTTGTTATAACTGTCCCAGTGTGATGTACTTTGATTATTGTAAGTATTTCTAAAGCTCTCAATAAAGATTTATTTTAGTATTATATTTTGTTCCGCTGCGATGTGGGACTCGGTGTTGTGTTGGTTCTTCTTCTTCTTCTTCTATTCTTATATTTCTTTCTTTCTTATCTCACCCTCTAATTTCTTTCTAATAACTATCCAGTGTTTTCGGTGCTTGGGGGGTCAGCATTAGTTACGGTAAAGGTATTTATGTCGATTTCCGGGGCCAAAATCCCTGGGTCATTACAGTGGTATCAGAGTTGAAGGTTAAGTGATTACCTTGGCTCTGTGGAGTGACTCAGTAGAGATGGGGTTAGTAATACCCAAGGCTGAGTTGAGTGTATACATACTAGTGAACGTATTTGTAGATTTTATAAAAATTATATTATATTGTGGAGATTTATTTGTTTGAGTTGTTTATGAGTTCTAGTCGATCAGTTTGATCCACTGTATCGATAAGGGTTTCTAAACACTCAAGTACGATAAACCGACACCGTATGTTTTGAAAGAGGGTAAATGAATTTTTTTTACCCAAAATTATATTTTAGTATAAAAGAATGATTAATATTTGAAGTATTATAGTATATTGGATGTGTTGGTTGATTATAATTGAAATGGTTATATAAATAACCAATTGGAATTCGTATAATATAAAAGAAGATTTATTAAATCTGAAATCTAAATCAGATTTGGAATTAAAATTACCAAAAGTGGGAAAGGAATTTGCAAATAAACCTGGATTGAATATATGACAATTTTAAAATCCTGGGAGATTTTAAATTGTTTTACAAACATTGAGATGGATATTTTGAAATAATTTCAAAAGGAAGTGTTTCGATATGATTTTGAAAAGTGATATAGTATTGAACTCACTTCGATAGCTGGGAAATAACTCTGATGATGCTGGCCACATCATCAATGTTTATTTTCGAGTTGTAATGACGGATTACTACCAAAAATTTTGTTTTCGAATTATTTTGGAAAAAGGAAGTTGTTTTGAATCCCGAAAGAGAATAATTTATTTTAGAAAAACTAAACTATTTAAAACTCCCAGGAGAGATAGCATGAATTAAAACAAATTAAATAGAAATTCGTGAAAGCAAATACGAATTGAACTGAAACAAATTAACTGGCAATTGAATCGGGATATAATATATCAAGTCGAATCAGATTTGAATTGTCAGACAGGAATCTGAAGTGATGTTGGACCGGTAAGTTATGAGCCGAAAATTGATAATGGATGGAAATTGAGTTAGGAATGGAATTTGGTTTGGACGCGTGAAGGATTTGATTTTGGGTATAAAATTGGAATTTTTTTTGGAAATGCATTTGTATATGCTGACAAGGTAGCAGATGGAAAGGATATTATGATATGCCCGACAAAAAGGTACACGTTTATTTTTATATGGGTTTGGTGATTTATGAGCTTAGTTGGCAAGCCGCTTGGCTGTTTATTTTCTTTTGGATTGGAGAAGGCCTAGAAGGGCGAGTTGGAGTTGTACCGATTGAGCCGTACAGAGGAGGTGCTGGCGAAATTTTTCGAAAATTTAAGGTGTTAGGAAATTTTCGATATTTTTGAAAATATTTATATACGGTAATAAATCATTTTCTGATTAAAGTAAACTGGATTTGGAATTTAAATGGGTTTGTAACGTTCTTTCTTACCCTAGCAATTTCGAGGACGAAATTATTTTAAGGGGGGAAGAATGTAATGACCCGTACTTTTGGCAGCCAAATATTTAATTTAATTTATTTATTTTAAATATGATATTTGGGAATATAATGGTTTTTAATATTTAAATCGTTATTTAAAACGAAGTTCGAACGTTATATATTTATATAATTATAAATCGAGCTTGAAAATGGCGTGCAGTTCGTAAATTCGAGTTTTGAACTTCACCTGAGGATACCGGGTTCGATATAAGTCGGATTTCTGTGAAACAAGACACGTTGGAACCGTATTGACGATAATTTTCATATGAAAGAGAAATATTCAGATTTCGTGTTATATTTTGAAAGTTATGGACAAATCAAAATTTGAAAAAAACGCTATGGAAATCGTTATTTAAAATATCGACCTTTGAAATGGCCGTTTTGCAAACGGACTCAGATTTTGATGAAATTAGTTTCATTGGAAGCGTATCGCCAATTTATTGTCAGAAAAACAAACTGCGTGGAAAACCGATGTTGTTTGTGACCACGGTAGCCATAAACGCCCGTTCAATTTCTATAACGCGTAATTAAATTAATAAAGAGATATGTGAGTGTAACTTGAACAGACGATCGAATTAGGCCATGAAACAAGTTCCATTGAGTTCGTATCGTCGATTAGGGTCAGGATAGGTATATAGTTTGTTATTTTTAGAGATCGGATAATTTGGTGTTAAAAGGGGTATTGCGGTACGCGGTAAAAACAGCCTATCGGACAAACAGTCTCAAAATGCGACGAAACTAGTGCCGTTGGGTTCGTATCAACCAATTATTGTAGGATTTCAAGATTTCAAGGTGATCGGGTTTATAGGGTGACCGTGGAAAAGTTAAATGCGTGTTTATTTCTGGTTTTATAAAGAGAAATTTTCCATACGACCTCGGATTTCGACGAAACTTGTCCCATTGGGTCCGGAATACCTTTTTACATCAAGATTAGCCTTTTTATCAGTAGACAGAGATCGTCTGTAGTGGTTTTATTGAGTTACTTCACGATGAAGTTTCGATTTATTATATAATATAATTTTTCATACCCTATATATATATACGTTCCTCAAACCTAAACCTAAGTCAGACTAAATTCTTGTGGTCAACGGGTTTCATGCGCCACCACCATAGTAATCAACGAACCACACTTCATCATCTTCTTCCCCAAAAATCACTCGATTCTTTCATCAAACCGAAATAGTGCCCACAGTAATAATCTTCATCTAGTCAAGGCCTTTATATCCAATGGCTGTGATCTGAATTCGAGGCCCGATGTGGTAGGAATTTCGCTCGAGACGGGGCAGGGTTTATGGGTCGTCGTAGGCGGAGGAAAGCTTAGGGATGTGTGTCACTTGGGGCGAAGGGGGATTGGGTCGAGGCGGAAGCGAGGGTGGTGGAGGATCGTTCTCCGGTGGCCTGAGGAGCGGGTAGCAACGATGGAGTGGATTGGTGTGTGGTGAGTTCTTGAAGGTTGAAGCGAAGGCTACAAGGTGGGTTTGGTTCAAACGAGAAATCCTGGAACGATAAAGATGGAAAGTCGGCCTCAAACTCTTCTAACTGTATTGCGTTAATACCTTATTTAGTTAGTTAACCAACTAATTATTTTCAAGTAAAAGAATATTGACCTAAATGGTGGACTTACGCAGATTGGATGAAATGAGAGCGACTGATCATTGGAGTGAAGAAACCGGTTACCGTTTGCCCACAAATGTAATTAGTGATTTAAAAGTTGGCTAAAATAAATAACAGAAAACGTGAATTTTGCAGGCATAGTCTTTTGTTTGGATAAAGCGGAAATGGAACGGGAAGGAAGATAAAAGAACGGGTCGGACCTGATTTGCTGAACGGTATATGGTAGAACGTTATTAGCTTACAAATTATACCATTATGGATTTAATTAATTTAATTAAAAGGGGATTGACCGTATGTTTTAAGCCAATGCATGTGTGTTTGAATAGAAGGAAACGAACATAGGCACATAATTGGACTATCATTGGAAATTCAAACAAAAAGGAAATGGGTCCGTAAGTTACATGAAAAGATAACTGGCCAATATTCGAAGAAATAAAGTGAAATAATGAAAGCAATGGAACTGTTGAGCTATCATGAGGGAGTTAGTGAGCAAGAACAAAGGGAAATTGCTGGACTGTGATACTCTAAACAAAACATGGTAGGTCTTTATTAATAATTTTAATTATGACTTAATCATCCGAATGAAATCGTATAACTTAAAACGATTTTTAACTTGTGCAGAACCACGAGATCAGCGTATACGAAGGAGAGTAAACAAACAAGGAAGCAGAACTGTATTGTCCTGTGAACGTGATTACAAGTAATTAATGATAATAATTAAATTAAAAAGCTATTTAGTTTTAAAAAAAATTTAATCATATGATTACAACGGTGGTAATTGATGTATATGTTATCAGAATTGATCCAGACAAGGAGCAATGGAACAGTGGAATATATCTTAACAGAGCTGGAGGTAGCAGGGATTTTCGTTAAATTAAATGCTGTTTAATTTAACTAAAACCCGACCGTTCAATGCCAAATGAAATCAGGTGAGTTAAACTCACTCAGTTTTCCCATTTATATTTTATATAAATTGGGTTTTTATTTTTGTGTTCTGTGCTTGCTGATGGTTACCTGATTGCTAGTTATACATTTGTTTGTTGATTCGACTGATGAAACTAAACTATGTTTAATTTCAGTGAAATTACCAAATCGTTATTTTTAACGGTTGGTTCCAATAAAGGTAACTCACCTTGGTTGGTCACGTTTATTTGTAAACGTGCTTAAATGGTTGAATTGTTTGGATTGCTCGTGGTTGATGTTAAATGGTCGTTATTTAGTTTATCAGTTAAACAAAACTAAACAGTTTGATTTGAGATAACCATTTGAATATAGGGCAGAACAGGTTGGAGGGATCCAACGTGATCCCTCAGAATGTATTATTTATTTTCATATTATCATATATGAACTGATCCGTTTGTGTGATGGATTTGAGGATTGATTATTGATTTAATATTCAACATCTGTTTGGTTTAAGACAATAGGTGATATTGATTAAGTGTTTGGCAGAGTATGGCCTTTAAAATCAATCGGGTTATAAACAGTGATTCACCGTCAGGTGAGCCGATAGAACTGAAGTTATAAAATTTATTTTATAACTGAAGTTGAATTTGAAATATATTATTTTGAATAAAAGTTATTAAAATGAAATAGATATTTTATTAATTTCAGACTTTGATTAGTTACTAATTTATTTTACAAAGTAAACGCTGATGTTAATCAGAGGATAAGGAGACGAATCGAATGGTTTAACTTTGACAATTGTTTTATAAAGAAAACAGTTAATGGGATTTATTAAAATTAATTATATTTTTAATTAATTTAAAGTGAGAATTTATTTGGAATCGGCTAACAAGATAATCAAGTTTGAGTGAATTAAATCGACCATTTTGAGTTTGAATTGATTATCAAATTAATGTATTTTTGGATTAAATATCGTCTAAATTTAGATAAGGTTTTAAAAAGGGTTTAAGATAAACCAGAATATATAAATGAGTTTCAAAGTGTAAATCGTTAATATTGAATTAACTTTATTTGAAATGAGATCAAGTAAAAAGGGAAATTTGAAATAAGATTTCAAAAGTAGGGTATGGTCGAACGGATTTGAAAGAAGATTGGAAATACGTGAATTTGGTTAAAGAAGTGGATTTCCCAAGCTTAAATAATAAAGGATAGTGTAACAAGTATGTTTGAAAGGAGGATTGAGTGGAAATTATATATGGTTATAAAGTATTTTACTAAGTATTATAACGTAATGGTTCTGAGGATATTAGTATATAAGAATATAGTTATTCGAGATAGAGCTAATCAAAACATAGTTATTCAGGATAAGTTGCCATTTCATACGACTGCTAGCGAAATTCGCAGGGCTGCAGATAGCCTACGGCGGTCGAATGTTTCCTGAGGGAATCAGGCGTAACCATTGTGATCGCTGCGATCTATAGTCAAGCGAATGGATTTAAGTCGAGTATTAGTTAATCGATAGGAGTTAAATAAGTCGACTTAATCAGTTAGAGTTAACCAGTTAAAGTTAATCAATTTGAGTTAATCCATTAGAGTTAAAGTGAATTAGAGTTATTTAAATATCGTACTTTCGATCTTAAAAGAGTTAGAAGTTTAATTTAAGAAAAGTGAATCAGTTTGTTTAATTAGAAGGTCAAGTGGTGCTGAATACTGAACTAGTGAACTCATTGGAGTGTCATGATTGAAACACTGTATATTTTGATAGTTAAAACACCGACTATCAAATCTTACCAATACGATTGTTGGTATGGAAAACCCGGGATCGAATTTATATTCGAAAACCATTCCGGCCAACAAATACGTGAAGATATCAGAAGATGATCTAGATGGAGAATTGAAGACCGTGGATTTTTATAAACGGAATAACCACTAATATTCTCTGCCTGGCAAGCAAAGATAAACTGTGATTCTGTCGTGGTTGGAATCTATGGGTTGCAAGGACTTCTCGCTACTGATCCATGGGGTGATTCCTATATGGATGCGGTAGGAGAGTGCCTTCGGTTCATCCTGTTCCTGGATGACTTGTATGGACGGATGTCTGACAGAGTATTTCCAAAAGGATCACGTACGTTGATTTCTTCAAACGTACTATAGTGTTGGCGGAGAATTGCCGTTCTCTTAGCTTCTGCTAAAGTATTTTTGGGGTCGTCAATTAGTGATATCTGGCGGATCTGACGATGTGGCATTCAAAGTGAATGGTGACCAGATGTTCAAAGATAAATTTTGGCCTCAAGCCTCATCAACCGGGAAATGACAAAAATCGGGCAGGTAGCATGGCTATGTGGGTCGCTCCCTTTAGGGTGTATAATCACCTATCTAGAGAAAATCCTATTGTTTCTTGTATCTACGTTTCGATGCTGTCATCGGGAGACGGTTGCTGATCCCAACCGTCGGTGATATACATTCGATACACTCAAGCGAAATGAGTGGTCGGTCATGTGAGGGCCGGGTTGCAAGACGTTCTTGTTGAACCCAGTGTATTCATCTCTAGAGATACACTATTGGCAGGTGGTCCCATACCTTGTCATAGTTGGAATCCAATCTCCAATAAGCGCCCGCGGTTTTGTTTGTATACTATATATGTGGAGCGTGAGATGCAAGCGTTCCACTAGATTCTATTTACTTGTATTTAGACATTATTATAATATCAGAAAAGATATTGGTTTCAAAACT
Source organism: Allium sativum (assembly GCA_030737875.1). Classification (NCBI taxonomy): domain Eukaryota; kingdom Viridiplantae; phylum Streptophyta; class Magnoliopsida; order Asparagales; family Amaryllidaceae; genus Allium; species Allium sativum. The sequence continues at coordinate 990,478,957 of CM060912.1, read as the reverse complement.
GTTTTGGGTTATCGTAAGGTAAAAACCGTCCGTGTTTATGTGTGGATTTGGTCTTACGATTATCCTTTCCTTTTGAAAAGACTTTGAACTTTAAAATAATGATTGGATGATTTACCCTTATTACTGTGCGAGTTTATCTCACTCTGGTTCACCAGACTGACCCGGTGTTTTGTAAATGCTCGGGTTAGCCCGGGTGTACAGGTTCAGGTTATCGAATACTGCGAAGTCCAGAGACGAGCTGGAGATGATCAGACGTATGATATTATATAGCTACTATTCCGCTGTGTGTTGTATATGGGAACAGGTTGTTATAACTGTCCCAGTGTGATGTACTCTGATTATTGTAAGTATTTCTAAAGCCCTCAATAAAGATTTATTTTAGTATTATATTTTGTTCCGCTGCGATGTGGGACTCGGTGTTGTGTTGGTTCTTCTTCTTCTTCTATTCTTATATTTCTTTCTTTCTTATCTCACCCTCTAATTTCTTTCTAATAACTATCCAGTGTTTTCGGTGCTTGGGGGGTCGGCATGAGTTACGGTAAAGGTATTTATGTCAATTTCCGAGGCCAAAATCCCTGGGTCATTACAGTTAGATTACACAATCAATCATAAAAAACAAGATGAAATCCTATCTAGCTTCTTAGCATATAGCATAACTAAATAAGGCTATGCACAAAAAATGTTTAGTACAATTAAGGTGAAGCACGTAATTTGAAACCAATTTTAAGAACTGAAACTAAAGAACCAAAAGTCTAAGCCAAGTCCTATATCTCTAGTTAAAGTGACCGGTATCAAAACCAACATTGAAACTGAAAGCAGAGCACATAATATCGAAGCCAAATCAGAAATCTAGGATTAATGAAACATGAATCGAAACCAAACTTTGAAATAGAAAGTCAAATATTTAAATCCGAAGCCAAATCCTAAATCTCAGGTCAAACTAACATGAATCGAAACCAAGCTTTGAAATTGAAAGCGAAGCAATTTCTATAAACCTAAAGACATAGACCAAAACTACTCATAAATAAATAAGATATCATGATTTGGACTGAATCTTCATAAAGTCAGCAGTAGTTGTAATCGATTTCTGGGTTGTACCGGCAATTTGATTTTGGGTTGATTTTGGGAATAACCAAGAAGAGGATGTGTAACGTCCCAGTTTTCTAACGTTAATTACGCATATTTAAATCTGTTTTAAATATTGATTTGATAATATTAATGGATTTCTATATCGAATTTATCTGTCTAAAATGAAGTTCAAATGTATATGTTTATAAATTAATTTAAAACATGTAAATTTTACGTTAAATAATAAGGATCATTTTTGGATGAAATTGTCACCAAATCTTATTATATCTCTAGAAAATCCTAATAGGATTTGCCATATTTCAGTCAGGTCTACTATCAATAGGAAGCGGAAATTCCAATCTTTAATGTCCAAAAACAAATCCATCCGTATGATCTTTGGCATGTTTTAATAAATGTTTGTCTTACTTGCTTGTGCTGTCACATTTTCCTTCTATTTCAAAATAGTGTCCGCATACTTCGTTGTAGCCTTCACCAAATCGTTCTTCCCTGTATGTATATGTACCCAAGACAAAATTTCCTGTCACATTTTTCCAATCGTTCCTTACTTTTCGCTGCCACTATTCCTGCATACCTAATATCTCTTTCTATTCGTTCATTTTCAAAGTGGACCAGACATCACTTGGCAAATGAAATAAATAAATGGGAAAACAAAAAATATCACTGACCCCACTTTCATACCTGGTACATGCGCACATGCCTTGAAATTTTCCTACCTTAAACATACTTATGCACGTGCCTAGTTTGAATTATGCGGCTTAGTTAAAATACCCAATACTGTATAAACATTTGTTTAGTCTCCATCATATTAATAAGTCTGCCTGAGCTATCCCAACTGTTGTCTCTATGCAGCACATAGAGTATAAGCTATCCTGTCTCCAGCAAAGTACCTGAAATAAGTAGACAAAAGTTTAAGTCTTATACATGTTCTTCACTAGTTTTCTGGTTTTAAACCAAACATACGCAACGCTTGTTCTCTCAGAGAATCTAACCAACTATGAGATTTCCGAAGAGAAAATATATAAGAAAAAAATGCATGTGAAAATTTGAAGCCAATACACCTCTCCATAGTATATTTTGGCAGTGTGTGATGCCCAAGTTTCTTCAACCCCATACAGGCTGCGAAATGCACGAAGAAGATTTGAGTGTATAGTGTCTAAAGATGTTTCGCCCATACTTTAAATCAATCAATCAAGTTTTGTCAGAAGTGATGTGGAGATTTCAAAATATAATATAACAAATTTCAAATGGTAACTATATAACTAGCAATTCAATTCCACAAAGAAAAAGTATGATTAAACAATTATCCTTTAAGTTCAATACCACTATATCTGTTACGCCCTACTATAACATGACATATCCAAGAACCGAACCCGCACATGAAATTGGCCCCGTACATACACACATGAAAACACAACCCAGCTTGTTCCCAATGGTGAAATGAAACCACAACGCAGCTAAGCCTACCTCTTCCACTAGCCAAAACGCAGACCTACCTTGTCTCATTCTCGAGCGACATAGTTCCAATCCACAACATTTTTGCCATGTATATTTATATGTGAGCCATTGTTTCCTCTTTCTTTCCTGCATGAATTAATGAAACAGAAACTCTTTCTCTTCATAAAACTATTTGGAACCAAACACCTTCATTCCTGAATAAAAATGCACAGTTTCCCCTTAATTATTTCTCTCTGGCTTCAGAACATCTCGCAAGCCTAAAAATGGCAAAACATAAATTCCAACATGAAATATAAACTAATATAACGCAAAAGCCTCCACTCAGTTTTACATTTCGTCTCATGAGCATGGGGATGCCGGTGATGGGTTTGAACTGGCACGTGTGGAGTGGGGTATTTTAACGTGGACACTGTGTGGGTTCAGGGGGAGTCGGACAACAGTAAAGGGTTCAAGAGGGTGGCGTGGCATGAATGGAGAATTGAACGGGCATGCATAGGAAAGTATGCGCAAACAGGAAGAAGAATGGAGGCACGCAATGAAGTAGCAACTAGCAAGTGGAGGAGCAGTTGCGGATAACCGTTGCTGGTAGGTGTGCGTAGGGTCTCAGGTAACCAGGTCCAGGCGAATGGAAGAAGCACGCGGTAGAGTAGATGATTTCAGTAGATTACAACATTGGTTCTGACATGGTGGTGTTCAATTCCGTGGAGTGCGGAGGGAGAAAGGAAAAGTGGCAAGGAGTTTTCATGGCGCAGTTCTGGTGCAGATGGGAAGTCAGTTGTGAATTTTAGATAATTGAAATTGCGAGAACGGGTGGTGGTGTTGGTTTTAAAGAAGTAGCAGCAGGGTTTGAGTGAGTTTTTAACGTGAAGCAGAAGCTTGGATCAGGAATTGCGAACGTGGAAGAATTAAGTGATGGAGAAGGTTTGCATTGCAACAGTGAAGGAGTAGGATGATCAGTTTGAACACGAAAAGAAGAAAGGGTAGGGGGACAGGAGATACATGGGCTGTTATGAAAGGGAAGTAGCAGCACGTAGCGGGAAGGACATGGGGAAAGAAGTGGAAACAAAAAGTATATATATACAGTATGGGGGAGTAACGAAATATATAGGAAGGGGGACGAACTGTGTAACTTGGAGAAACAAAAGTGACGCAGCAGTGTAGAGGGGGACTCAGGTGGACTGCGTGGGTTGTGAGTGAGCGGACTGGGTACTAATGGAAGATTGTGTGTGGGATACAGGTAGTAGAGATGCTGGTCTTGGTCGGAGTTCTGAAGTTGGCAGGAGGCGGCTTTTGGGAGTAAAACTGGAGCGGGGTAGAAGAGTACTAGCAGCAGGAATTTATTTTTGCATGGGGAAGGAATTAGTGAAATAAAGATGGCACTGTAGAAGTAAAAGATGAAGATCTGAAATGCAAAAAGGAAGAATGGCTCAAATTGTAAGCGAAGTTTTGGAGAAATTTGAGTGCAGTCTGGATTTTCTAAGTATGGTATGTGGGCTTTTTTTCTTGAAGGGCTTTAGGCCTATTATGAGTCCAGAAGGGTTCACATGAAGTTGATAAACACTTAAAGCATTTTCAAATAATAGATACAACAAACATTTAAAAGCATATGACATCAGTGCGTTCTTGACCATGCAGAAGAAGTCGGGTTCGGAAATTTGCAAGTAAGGGAGAGTAATTTGAATGTGACTAATCTAAAATTTACACGGCTAATTTTATCTAAGCATATAATTAACATTAATAATTATTTAATTAGGGATTAATTATATTATTATAAATTGTAAAACTTATATTATTTTAATTGGTTCGTAAGTAACAGAGTTAGACCAAAAAAACGGCGTTGGAACCGTAGCATCAAACACTACAAGCTGGAGCCAATTTGGATGGAATAAAAGCAACTAAGATTCTAAATTAAATTAAACTCATTAAAATGAACTATTTCAGCAACAGACGAATCTAGATGAGTTCAACTCACTCAGTTTGTCCCGCTTATATTTTTATAAATTGGATTTTTATTTTGTGTGCTATGTTTGCTAGTTATTGATGATTGAGTGATTGTTTGCATGGGTGTTAAATATTATTTTTATATTCATTTATTAAATTAAGTGTTTGTTTAATTTAATCGAATTAAATCGTTATTTTAACGATTATAGTCCAAATGAGGTAACTTACCTTGTTGGTACATTTATAATAATAAAAACGTATATAATAAATAATTGGATGTTTGAATGGATGTTGTTGATTAGTTGTTGACCGTTACTAGTTAAACTGTTTATTTCCGTTATTGTGATAAATATATTGTGATAGCTCGAAACCCCGTGTCATGGAATTAAGGATAATCATTGGAATATAACACATTAATCATCATTAGTAGAGTACGGATAATAGCATAAACAAGAAATAGAATAATTTACATCAATATGACAGTGTAATCATAAAATGTAATAAACATCAAAGTAGCACAGTCATAGGATACAACTTAGTGCACAAAGGAAATGATCAGTCTACATCAAGATCACTGGGACATATACATCAGATAATACATAATAGAGATAGATCTGTCTACATCGCGATCAGCAGGATATATACATAATATAATACTGGCGGAAATGTCAATAGCCAAAAATACATAGAACGTCAGTCTTCGCCATCTGCCAAAAACGCACTCCATGCCAAAGTGCTAAGCCAAAATATCACCTACAACCTATCACTGGGCTGCCTGTGTAAAAACAAGGGCACCCGAGTTTGCAAGTAAAGCAAACTACGAGTCAGTCATGGGACTGGTATGAGAAATCTACTTAACTGATTAAACAATAATAATAAGGCAAATTATAGGACCACGCCGCTAATGCGGAACGACTTTCCTCCAGTGATTTCCAGTGCATGAAATAAAGTAAATGTTTTGAACAGCGCAATTCTTTTTATAAAAATGAAGCCATTATACGACTGAAGTCCCATCACACAATGCAACGCAAATCGGAGGATAGAGTTTTACCTTATAGTGGCCAATATATGCTTGATACGTTTAAAACAAAAATCATTTTGTATTATCACTAGTGCATATATAATTCAAAAGCAATTTCAATCATAATGTATCAATCATAGACGACATAGCTACCATCTACTATGTCGTCATATATAGGTTTACAATCAAAACCGTAATGTCGTATTGGAAATTGGATTCCGTCATGAGTCGAGGCAAGGGATGTACTCCTCGCCGGCTTCGAGACACTCTAGCAATTGCCTCAGGGTCTCCCGCAGTAGACCAGTGGATCCTCCAAGGTCGGTCCTCCCTTACGTTTGAGGATTAGTATTCCTGAACACACGTTTCCTAGTCCTATCGGACCTATCCATCGGCTCCGTAGAGACCAATATAACTGAGGCGCCTCACATTCCACATCCACATAGGTAAAATATAATCAATGTCTGGGCTTGCAAAACCCTGACACCACCTATAGCTAGAAAGAAACGTCATGTCCTCCTTGGCTCCCTTATCTCGTTTTTAACTCATTAATCATTAACCACAAGACTTTGCTTTTCAACAAAAGCCTTGATCCTTTGCATCTTTTTATGCCACGCTGTCAATCCACACCATACCGTTGATGTCTACATTTATACAACCTCTGAGCTCGTACGTCTTAGAGAAGGGCATTAAGCAAGAGAATAAATTCTCCACCGCCAAACAGGTGTATATTTAGTAGAGATCAACGGATACAACATAGAATGCACGTCAGACACACATCCATTTACAAGTCCATTTTGGGTCTGAACAAAAACAGAGGCACCTTATTCCTTGTTCCATATGTCTAATACGGAAGAGAGGCCCTCGCAGATCCGGACGATCAACAAGTACGTCCAGACCACTACCACTGTAACCTCGTCAAGGGAGCTACCCATATCTAAGGCATCAGTAGCAATCCATACGATGTGAAGATCACCAGTCTTGCACCGTCTTCATATCTTTGACTTTTTATCGTCTATCAATTATTTGAAATGAGAATTAACTTGGACTCTTCAAATAATTCACGTATATATAGAATTCAAATCAATTCTTTCTATGGTAAAATTATTTGACATCCACATTTCAGTTCATTAATATAATTTTCATGTCAAACACATCCAACCATCAAAATATCTGATAAACCAAGTAAAGTCGGTTTATTTCCATTCCATATCGCTATATATATTTTATAACGATTTATCGCTATTTTTATTTATTTAAAATAGCTCGTTTTAATTAAACGACGCTTCAGGCCATAACGTGGGCCTGGTGCTGTTTTTCTCCAAATTTGATTCACACATTTCTCAAAATTTAACCGTCGGATCTTAATGAAGTTGATTCCATGGAAAGATATCTCCAAAGCGAACCCAACGGTTCTGGTTTCGGGAAAATCCGACGGTCAGATCTCTCGATACAATCGTTTAAAGTTACGATTTCAAAACACGAACTACAGCAGCGCGATTCATTTTATTTTAACACACACACACACACACACACATATATATATATATATATAATTCATTCTGGCACTGTTTTTCCTCAGATTTTATTTGAACATTTCACACCATCTAACCATTGGATCTCAACAAATTTTATATCGTTGGAAAGATATTTTCAAAGCAAACCCGATGGTTTCAGTTTCGAGGAAATCCGATGGTCGGATTTCTCGGTATAATCGTTTAAAATTACGATTCCAAAACGTGAATTGCAGCGTCACTATTTGTTTTATTTAATTTATATATATATATATATATAAATATAATTCATTCCATGATTTCTAAATCATTTTCACTTCAAATATTTCACTAATGCCTTTAAATTTCAAAAGTTTTTGCCATAGTCTCCTTTGTACGGAGAGGGCTTTGAAAAACCGTAACTCGCCTCGTAGGGCTCTCATCCATCTAAAAGAACAGAAAGTGCGAAGCGGCCAGCCTTAGGCTCATAAATCATTTAAAGAAAAGGAAAATGCCAAGCTGCCAACCTTAGGCTCATAAAAATGTACCTATTTGTCAGGCACACAAATAAATTCTTTACTCAATAGCTAACCATTTTCCTGTACAGCATGTGTATATATGCTCAACTAAGCTAAATATAATATTTCTAGCTTACCAATGTTTATTTCAACACACGGTTATTTTTAACACTTCATACATTGTATAAAAAGGATGTTTTTGGCGAATAAAAATATATTTCAACTCATGACTATTTTATTTAGTTCATAAACATGTTAAAAATAATATTTATAACAAACAAACATTTGTTTCAACAAATGTGTATTTTTAGTACGTCGTATACATGATAAAAATGATATTTTTATCGTTCCAATATTTTATTCAACACATGAGTATTTTAGAACTTCATATACATGATAAAAATGTTAATTTTATCATTTAGTCCATTTATTTAACACATGGGTATTTTTAGTGAGTCGACCCTACAATAAAAACGTGATTTTTATTGTTCAACCAATTTATTTCAGACATGAATATTTTATGAACTTCATATGCATAATAAAAATGCGAATTTTATTATCTAAGCAATTTACTTCAATCATGAATAAATTATCAATGCATGAATATATTTCAACATATGAATATAATTCTAACACGAGAATATTTCAGAAAATTTCGGCAGCATAACGGTAGGGGCTTTAAAACCGACACCGTCCCGAGTACGGCTCCCCGCACTACCTTAGGCCTCGCGGCATTCCCTAAGGGACTTATACTAGTGATCTAAACGTTTTGACCATTTTTCATATCATAATGATTTTTTCCATAAACTAATCCAATTTTGTTTCAACCACAAATAACCACAATAAACCATTCGCAATATCAACAAATTTTCAAGCCAATCACAATCGATTCATATCGTCCATGGTTTGTGGACGAGGGGAGTATATATATACGTATATAAATATATATCATTTCCATTTCAACTCCTTTTTAACGCATATATGATTTATACAACACATGTATAATTTATACATCGCTCGTATAACTTATACAACGCCCGTACATAAGGTATACAACACATACATAATATATACTTTGCTTATATAATTTATACAATGCATTTCCATTCCAATTTGAGTTTAGAAGTCTCACATTGGGTTTCCACTCTTTCAAAAATTGTAATGCGTTCTAGTCTCTTCTAGAATGTAGATGACGTCGCTATGAGTCCGATGTCTCCGATTTCGCTGGATTTCAGCAACATATGTTAAAGATATGATTTTTATACTAAAATCTTGATTTGCAACACTTAAAAGTGTTAAAAACTGTTAAAAACTTCACTGTCGTTTACCTTTCAAATTGATTCAAACTAGGTTTTCGATTTTATGCCAAATCCATTGCACGTGGTCGAGAACGGAGTTGACCGTTTCGTAGAGCTCCGAGAGGTCTCCTCGCGCTTGGCGGTTTGGTGCTAATCGACGGTGCCTATGAACGGCGGTGGCATGCAGAAGTCGTGAACTTTGAGGGAGTAGATCTAGATGGATACGAAGCGAGAGGGGGTGTAATCGGTACTGATTTGAAGAGGAGAGGGAGTTCTTCAAAAACTTCAACAGGATCGAAGGGTTTTAAGGCATGGAATCGCCGGGATCTGGTCGAGAAAGGATGAAAACCTTCCGTCGTCGATAGTAGGAGTTACGAGGGTTTTTAATTTTTTTATAGAAAATTATTTAATGACAGGAAAATCCTCATTGGTCCATATTTATATTAATTCGAAAATTAGGATTTTCTAATCCGGACTCCAAATTAAACCCAACGAGTGTCGCCCCTAGCTAAATTCCCCATTCCGGACACAATGGAATATGTTTCGTAAGCCCATTCGACTGTTACAGTCAGTTACTCTTCAAATTAAAATATAAAATATTTAATTTTAGATTTGAACGTACATTTTAGTCTATCGGGGCCACATACTGATTCCAAAAAATTTTGAAAAAATAAATCTAGCTATGTTGGGACGATACGGTCCCAAAATTAATTTCGTTGAATTTGGAGACTGTTTGTAAAATGAACTTTCTCTGATCGATCCAATTCAAACTGAAATTACCAAACACGATGTCCTTTGCCACGCTCACATATTAATTCCAAAAATTATGGAATTTTAACCCTAGCCATAAATTGAGATTCCGGATCTAACCAAAGTGGTTTCATCGAAAACGGAGGTATTTTGCAAAATGTCTATTTTCATAGGCTATATTTATATTAAATTCCACAGCGATTATGAATATTCAACTGGCCATAACTTTTTATTCTAGCTATGAAATTTCAATTTTTTGGATTCGTTCGAAAGATATTTTCAAACAGATTTAAATATTTTTGGTTTTACTAAAATCCGGTTTATTTTGAATCCTGTACACTCAATCAAAGTTCAATGTCAATTTTCAAACTATCACGCCATTTCAGCCTCGTTATATAATTAAAATAAATATATTCGTTCTAACTTCGATTTAAATAAATTTTTAGTCATTATTATTTAAAATAAATCATTCTAAATATTCCAAATTCATTAAAATAGCCAAATTAAAATTTGTAAATTGGTTCTGATTTTCTGGGTTGTTACATATATTGTTGTATTGAAATTGAGATAACCCATTGCAATGCAGGGAAGGACAGGTTGGAGGAATCAAACCGAATTCCTCACTGCTATTGATAATGTTTATCGATATAATTATGTTGAATGTGAAATTGACTTATGTTTCAGATTTGGTACTTTTGTAGACATTTTCCTCTTTAGTACCATCGATAAAAATACTTATAAATGGAGATGTGTTTATAAACGTGTTTTGAAAACCAAATTCTTATAAATAAGATTTGTAAATGTTTCAAATTGATGAAACGAATTATAACATGGTTAATAAATATAACCCAAATGGAATTTTCTTTAAATTAGTTATATTAGTTAATTGGAACTTGTAATAAATTAAACATGCCTTGAGTTGATTAAGTCAACTATTCTCGCAAGAATCAATTATTCAATAAATTATTGAATCATAATTATTTTAAAGTCGATTATTGTTTTGATAACCTTTAAGGAAAAATCTACTACTTTAATAATAATAAATGGTGAAGTAAACAGATTTAATGATTTATTTATTTGTTTATTCGGATTAACGAAATATAAGTATATTTTAAAAATATATTTTGAAACATGAAATATAAGACTATTAGTATAATCGATGTTATTTCCGTAGAAGAAGTGAATTTTTCCAAGGGTTATAGAAGTAAAGGTTTGTTGGAATTCAAAGTTGTGAACTCTGGCTATTTCAAAGTAAATAATGTTGTTTAGTTAAGGTCTGAGAGGTAATTATACCCCAACTTGATTGACTTCATTGTTGACTAAGGAATGGTCAGGTTCGATAGTGAGGTTGGATAAATGAAGTAAGTTAATGAGCGTTAAGGGTTTTGAAGACCGTGTATTAAAGTGAATAGTGAAATTGAAATGGAAATCGTTTTTGAATGTTGAAAGATTTGATTTTTTTTAGAAGTTTAATTTACCAATAATTAATTAAAGAGACTAAATAATGCTGAGTACTGATTCGGTGAATTAATTTTCTTTTATAGATGAATGATTGTTTTATTTTGATAGTTATATAACCGACTATCGAAATCCGACCAACGATTGTTGGTACGGAAAGACCGGGATCGAATTTATATTCGAAAACCATTCCAACCAGCAAATACGTAACGTGGAAGATAGAAGATGGAGCAATTGAAGACCGTGGATCTTTATAAGCGGAAGGATTACTTGTTGAATATTCTCTGGATGTACAACCAGAGATATTTTGACGTGATTCGGTCATGGTTGAGTTTTTTACGGGTTTGCAAGGACTTCTCGCTACTGATCTTTGGATGCGGTAGGAGAGTGCCTTCGGTTCATCCTATTCCTGGATGACTTGTATGGATGAATGTCTGACGGGGTATACCTAATAGATTACGGTTTGATGACCTCAAATGTATTTACGTTTGGTGGCAGAGAAATTCATTTCTATTAGCTTTATGCCGGTATTATTTTTGGGGAAATCAATTTCTGATTTCGTGGGTTTGACGATGTGGCATTCAAAGTTAATGGTAGCATGTTGTTCTAGAAGAAAACATAGCCTCATGACTCATCAACCAGGAAATGATAAAAATCGGGTAGGTAGCATGGCTAGGTGGGTCACACCCAAGCAGGATGTATTATCACCAATCTAGGTAAATTCCTTATTTGTTCTTCTTTCCGATTCTTTATCTGGACGGACAAATGGTGGGCCCTAAAAACCATTGGGTGATAATACATTCGCTACACTCAAGCTAAATGAGTGGGCGGTCATGTGTGGGCGTGTTGCAAGACGTTCTTATTGAACCCCAGTGTATCCCCTCTAGAGTACACTGATCGGACGGTGGTCCTATACCCTATCATAGTTGGAATCCAATCTCCAACAAGAGCCTGCAGTTTTTGATTTTATACTATATATGTAGAGCATGAGATGCAAGCGTTCAACTATTTGGTTATTTACTTGATTTACATCACTATTATAATATCAGAATAGTATTGATTTCAAAAATGGTTTGGTTATAGAAAGATAAAAACCATCCGTATTTATGTGTGGGCTAGTCTTACTATTTCCTTTCCTTTCGAAAGGTTTTCCAAAGTTAAGCAATATGGATGCTAGTTAAACGTAGGGAGTTTTCTCACGCTGGTTCATTAGACGGATCCCTGGTGTTTGTAATGTCTCGGGTCAGCCCGAGCTATAAGTTCAGGTTATCGGATGCTGTGGAGTTCAGAGACGAGTTGGAGGAGCCCAAACGTATGATCTATAGTATTATTAGACTAGAACCCGTGCTTCGCACAAGGTGAATGTTGGAAGTAGTTGGAAGTGAAGTCTTCATAAGATTCACACATGGAGAGTGTTGAAGGAGTCCAGACGTATGATATATAGTATTATTCTACTGTGTGTTATATTAAGGACAAGTTATTATAACTGTCCAGATCGTTTGACTGTTGTACTCTGATGATTGTAAGTATTTTTTTAAGTTTTCAATAAACTTATTTCTGTATTATACTTTAATCCACTGTGATGTGAGATCCTATGTGGTGTTGGTTCCTCTTTTTATTCTTCTATTATAATAATTCTTTCTTTCTTTTCACATCCTCTAATTTTCTTTCTAATAAAGATTCGTATTTTCGTGCAATTCGGGTTGGACGTGTGTAATATTAGTCAACTCAAAGTGTACAGATTTAAGGGCCTTTATAGTTGGTATCAGAGCTATTGGTTAAGTTGTAACCTTGGCTCTGTGGCGTAACTTGTTAGAGATAGGGTTGGTAACCCCGTAGCTTGAGTTTGAGTGCATATATATGAGAGAGCGTATTTGTAGATTTTATATACAAATGATATATATTGTGTTATTCGATCTATTCAAGTGTTGAGAATCATTTGAACTAACAAGTGACACAATATTGTTTTATAAAGAGGGTAAATGAAATAATTTTACCAAAATTAATTTTTATATAGAAAAAGGAAATAATTTTCTTAAATTATAGTAATACTGGTTGTTTGGTTGTTTGATTTGAATTGTTTGGAATTCAAATTAACTTAAGAAATGAAATTAAATAAAATAAATCGATAATTTGGAAATTGAATGGATAATTGAATAAAAATCAATCAGACATAAATTGATTGATATTAATGTATGTTAAACCAAAGTGAATACAAAGTTACAAACAGTAAATATATATTAATATAAAATAAATTGGCTTGATTGTGTATTGTTTGATTTATTGAATGCTAGTAGGTTAAACTAAATTCAACAACGAGCTAATAAGTTATTTAATAAATTGGGGCAAAATAAATCCTAGTATAATAAATTTGGGAATTGAATCACAAATAAAGTGAAACTGAATGAATTAACCCTATATTTGTTACTCGTGTTAAAGTTGAGCTAAGTGCAGATTTCAGAAGGCCAGGGAAGTTGGTTTAGATATAGATATTGAAGAACATGTTAGAGATGAAGAGCTGTTAGTGTTTTGCTTCAAAAATTGAAATGGAGTTGCCCTACAAATAGGTAATCCTTAATATTATTGGTTGGTGATTGATATACTCCTGAGTTGGATAGACTTTAGATTTTGGTTTTCTTTTGGAAAGGCTAAGGCCTGGTGTGGATAGGATGTACTGGCAAAATTTTCAAAAATTTCCAAGAGTTTGAATTTCTTTTGATAATAATTCAAAATTTATTATTTTGAAAACAAATGGGGTTGGAACATTCTTCTTAACTTGCAATTTCGGGGATGAAATTATTTTAAGGGGGGAAGAATGTAACGTCCCAGTTTTTTAACGTTAATTACGAATATTTAAATCTGTTTTAAATATTGATTTGATAATATTAATGGATTCCTATATCGAATTTATTCATCTAAAATGAAGTTTTTTTATATATATATATATATGTTTATAAATTAGTTTAAAACAAGCTCTAAATCTCAAACGTAAATTTTACGTTAAATAATAAGGATCATTTTTAGATGAAATTGTCACCACATCTTATTATATCTCTAGAAAATCCCGGTAAGATTTGCCGTATTTCATCCAGGTTTACTATCAGTAGGAAGCGAAAAATCAAATCTTTTAATGTCCAAAAACAAATCCATCTGCATGATCTTCGGCATGTCTTAATAAACGTTTGTCTCACTTGCTTGTGCTATCACGTTCACCATCTATTTCAAAACAGTGTCCGCATACTTCGTTGTAGCCTTCACCAAATCGTTCTTCCCTATATGTATATGTACCCAAGACAAAATTTCCTGTCGCATTTTCCAATCGTACCTTACTTTTCGCTGCCACATGTTTCTGCATACCTAATATCTCTTCCTATTTGTTCATTTTCAAACAGGACCAGGCATCACTTGGCAAATGAAATAAATAAATAGGAAAACGAAAAATATCACTGACCCAACTTTCATACCTGGTACATGCGCACATGCCTTGATATTTTCCTACCCTAAACATACCTGTGCACGTGCTTAGTTTGAATTTGTGGCAGTTAAAATACCCAATACTATATAAACATTTGTTTAGCCTTCATCATATTAATTAGTCTGCCTGAGCTATCCCAACTATTGTCTCTACGCAGCACATAGAGTATAAGCTATCCTATCTCTAGCAAAGTACCCGAAATAAGTAGACAAAAGTTTAAGTCTTATACATGTTCTTCACTAGTTTTCTGGTTTTAAACCAAACATACGCAACGCTTGTTCTCTTAGAGAAGCTAACCAACTATGAGATTTTCGGAGAGAAAATATATAAGAAAAAAAATGCATGTGAAAATTTGAAGTCAATACACTTCCCCACAGTATATTTTGGCAGTGTATGATGTCCAGGTTTCCTTCAACCCCATACAGGCTGCGAAATGCACGAAGAAGATTTAAGTGTATAGTGTCTAAAGATGTTTCGCCATACTTTAAAGCAATCACTCAAGTTTTGTCAGAAGTGATGTGAAGATTTCAAAATATAATATAACAAATTTCAAATGGTAACTATATAACTAGCAATTCAATGCCACAAAGAAAAAGTACGATTAAAGAATTACCCTTTAGATTCAGTACCGCTATATCTGTTACGCCCTGCTATAACATGGCATATCCAAGAACTGAACCACACACACGAAATTGGCCTCGTACGAACACACATGAAAACACAACCAGTCTTGTTCCCATAAGTGAAATGAAACCACAACACTGCTAAGCCTACCTCTTCCACTAGCCAAAACGAAGACTACCCTGTCTCATTCTTGAGTGATGTACTTTCAATTCATAACATTTTGCCATGTATATTTATATATAAGCAATTGTTCCCTCATTCCCTCCAACACGAATTAACGAAACAGAAACTCTTTCTTTTCAAAAAACTATTTGGAACCAAACACCTTCATTCCTGAATAAAAACGCACAGTTTCCCCTTAATGTTTTTCTCTCTGGCTTCAGAACATCTCGCAAGCCTAAAAATGGAAAAACTTAAATTCCAACGTAAAATATAAAATAATATAATGCAAAAGCCTCCACTCAGTTTTACATTTCATCTCGTGAGCATGGGGACGCCAATGATGGGTGTGAACTGTCACGTGTGGAGTGGGGTAGTTTAACGTGGACAATGTGTGGGTTCAAGGGAAAGGGAAGCTCGGACAACAGTAAAGGGTTTAAGAGGGTGGCGTGGCATGAATGGAGAAGTAAACGGGCGTGCATGGGAAAGTATGTGCAAACAGGAAGAAGAATGAAGGCATGCAATGAAGTAGCAACTAGCAAGTGGAGGAGCAGTTGTGGATAACCGTTGCTAGTAGGTGTGCGTAGGGTCTCTAGTAATCAAGTCCAGGCGAATGGAAGAAGCATGCAGTAGAGTAGATGGTTTTAAGGGATTGCAGTGTTGGTTCTGACATGATAGTGGTCAGTTCCATGGAGTGCGGAAGGAGAAAGGAAAGGTGGCGGGGAGTTTTCATGGCGTGGTTCTAATGCAGTTGGGAAGTCAGTTGTGAATTATAGATAAGTGGAATTCAGAGCACAGATGGTGGTGTTGGTTTTAAAGAAGTAGCAGCAGGGTTCGAGTTAGTTTTTAACATAAAGCAGAAGCTTAGATCAGGAATTGCGAACGTTGAAGAATTAAGTGATGGGGAAGGATTGCGTTGCAACAGTGGAGGAGTGGGACGATCAGTTTGAACACGAGAAGAAGAAAGGGTAGGGGAGACAGGAGATACATGGGCTATTATGAGAGGGAAGTAGCAGCAAGTAGTAGGAAGGACATGGGGAAAGACGTGGAAACAAAATGTGTGTATATATATATATATATACAGTATGGGGAGTAAAGATATATATGGGATGAGGGACGAACTATGTAACTTGGAGAAACAAAAGTGATGCATCAGTGTAGAGGGGGACTTGGGTGGACTGCGTAGGTCATGAGTGAGTGGATTGCGTACTAATGGAAGATTACATGTGGGATACAGGTAGTAGAGATGCTGGGCTTGGTCGGAGTTCCGAAGTTGGCAGGATGCGGCTTTTGGGAGTAAAAATGGAGCCGGGTAGAAGAGTACTAGCAGAAGGTATTTGTTTTTGCATGGGGATGGAATTAGTGAAATGCACTGTAGAAGTAAAAGATGAAGATCTGAAACGCAAAAAGGAAGAATGGCGCATATTGTAAGTGAAGTTTTGGAGAAGTTTAGGTGCAGTCTGGATTTTCTAAGTATGGAAGGGCTTTAGGCCTATTGTGAGTCAACAAGGGTTCACGTGAAGTTGATAAACACTTAAAGCATTTTCAAATAATAGATGCAGCAAATATTTCAAAGAAGATGATGTCAATGCGTTCTTGAACATGCAGAAGAAGTCGGGTTCGGAAATTTGCAAGTAAGGGAGAGTAATTTGAATGCGACTAATCTAAAATTTACACGGCTAATTATATCTAAGCATATAATTAACGTTAATAATTATTTAATTAGGGATTAATTATATTAGTATAAATTGTAAAACTTATATTATTTTAAATGGTTCGTACGTAATAAAGTTCGACCAAACAAACGGCGTTGGAACCGTAGGATCAAACACTACAAGCTGGAGCCTGTTTGGATGGAGATAACGCAGCTGAGATTCTAAATTAAATCAAACTCATTAAACGAAATGTTTCAGCAACGGACGAATCAAGGTGAGTTCAACTCACTCAGTTTATCCCGCTTATATTTTTATTAGTCGGGTTTTTATTTTGTGTGCTATGTTTGCTAGTGATAGATGATTGAATCGTTATTTTAACAATTATAGTCCAAACGAGGTAACATACCTTGTTGGTACATTTATAATAAATAAACGTATTTAATAAATAATTGGATGCTTGAATGGATGTTGTAGATTGATTGTTGAACGTTACTAGTTAAACTGTTTATTTCCATTATTGTGATAAATACATTGTTGTATTGAAATTGAGATAACCCATTACGATGCAGGGAAGGACAGGTTGGAGGAATCAAACTGGATTCCTCACTGCTATTGATAGTGTTTATCGATATAATTATGTTGAATGTGAAATTGACTTATGTTTCACGATTTGGTACTTTAGTAGACATTTGCCTCTTTAGTACCATCGATAAAAATGCTTATAAATGGAGATGTGTTTATAAACGTGTTTTGAAAACCAAATTCTTATAAATAAGATTTCTAAATGTTTCAAATTGATGAAACGAATTATAACGTGGTTAATAAACATAACCCGAATGGAAATTGTTTAAATTAATTATATTAGTTAATTGGAATTAGATAATAAATTAAACATGCCTTGAGTTGATTAAGTCAACTATTCTACTAGAATCGATTATTCAATAAATTATTGAATCATAAATATTTTAAAGTCAATTATTGTTTTGAAAACCTTTAAGGGAAGATCTACTACTTTAATAATAATAACTGGTGAAGCAAACAGATTTAATGATTTATTTATTTGTTTATTCAGATTAACGAAATATAAGTATATTTTAAAGATAAATATTTTGAAACATGAATTATAAGACTGTTAGTATAATCGATGTTATTTTCGTAGAAGAAGTGAATTTTTCCAAGGGTTATAGAAGTAAAGGTTTGTTGGAATTCAAAGTTGCGAATTCTGGCTATTTCGAAGTAAATAATGTTGTTCAGTTAAGGTCTGAGAGGTAATTATACCCCAACTTGATTGACTTCGTTGTTGACTAAGGAATGGTCGGGTTTGATAGTGAGGATTGGATAAATGAAGTGAGTAAATGAGCGTTAAGGGTTTTAAAGACTATGTATTAAAGTGAATAGTGAAATTGAAATGGAAAAGGTTTCCGAATGTTGAATTAAGTTTTTTTAGAAGTTTAATTAACCGATGGTTACTTAAAGAGACCAAATGATGCTGAGTACTGATTCTGTGAATTAATTTTCTTTTATAGATGAATGATTGTTTTATTTTGATAGTTAAATAACCGACTATCAAAATGTGGCCAACGATTGTTGGTATGGAAAGACCAGGATCGAATTTATATTCGAAAACCATTCCAACCAGCAAATACGTAACGTGGAAGATAGATGATTGAGCAATTGGAGACCGTGGATCTTCATAAGCGGAAGGATTACTTGTTGAATATTCTTTGGATGTATAGCCGGAGATATTTTGACGTAATTCGGTCGTGGTTGAGTTTTTTACGGGTTTACAAGGACTTCTCGATACTTATCTTTGGATGTGGTAGGAGAGTGCCTTCGGTTCGTCCTGTTTTTGGATGACTTGTACGGACGAATGTCTGACAGAGTATACCTAATAGATTACGGGTTGAGTACCTCAAACGTATTTACGTTTGGTGGAGGAGAAACTCATTTCTCTTAGCTTTATGCCCGTATTATTTTTGGGGTAATCAATTTCTGATTTGGCGGGTTTGACGATGTGGCATTCAAAGTTAATGGTGGCGTGCTGTTCTAGAAGATATCATAGCCTCAAGACTCATCAACCAAGAAATGACAAAATAGGGCAGGCAGCATGGCTAGGTTGGTCGCACCCAAGTAGGATGTATTATCACCAATCTAGGGAAATTACTTATTTGTTCTTCTTTCTGATTCTGTATCTCGACAGATGAACGGCGGGCCCTTAAAACCGTTGGGTGATAATACATTCACTACACTCAAGCTAAATGAGTGGGCGCTCATGTGTGGCCGGGTTGCAAGACATTCTAATTGAACCCTAGTATATCCCCTCCAGAGTACACTGATCGGAAGGTAGTCCCATACCTTGTCAAAGTTGGAATCCAATCTCCAATAAGAGCCTGCAATTTTTGATCTTAGACTATATGTATATATCATGAGATGCAAGCGTTCTACTACTTGGTTATTTACTTGATTTACATCACTGTTATAATATCGAAATAGTATTGATTTCAAAAATGGTTTGGTTATAGTAAGATAAAAACCGTCCGTATTTATGTGTGGGATGGTCTTACTATTACCTTTTCTTTCAAAAGGTTTTCCAAAGTTATGCAATATGGATGCTAGTTAAACGTAGGGAGTTTTCTCATGCTGGTTCACCAGACTGATCCGTGGCATTTGGAATGTCTCGGGTCAACTCGAGCTACAGGTTCAGGTTATCGGATGTTGTGGAGTTCAGAGACGAGTTAGAGGAGTCCAAACGTATGATATATTGTATTATTAGATTGGAACCCGTGCTTCGCACACGGTGAATGTTCGAAGAAGTTAGAATTGAAATCTTCATAAGATTCGCACACTAAGAGTGTTGAAGGAGTTTAGACGTATGATATATAATATTATTCTGCCATGTGTTGTATTAAGGACAGGTTATTATAACTGTCCAGATCGTTTGACTGTTATACTCTGATGATTGTAAGTATTTTTTTAAAGTTTTCTATAAAGTTATTTCTGTATTATACTTTAATCCGTTGCAATGTGAGATCCTATGTGGTGTAGGTTCCTCTTCTTATTCTTCTATTCTAATAATTCTTTCTTTCTATTCTCATCCTCTAATTTTCTTTCTACTAAAGATTTGTTTTTCATGCAATTTGGGTTGGACATGTGTAATATTAGTCAAATCAAGGTGTACGAATTTATGGGCCTTTAAAGGATGAAATATGAGGAGGAAAGAGGCAAAATGCAGTAGGAAATAGGTGTACATGGCTAAACGGAGGGAAATGAAAATTTAGCAATTTGGAAATTTACGGAATGAATATCTCAATGTTTTGCTACGTTGTTTTAAGATACACAATACTTATGAAAGGTTCAAGAACAACAGTCAACCTAAAATGCAGTTTTCAATATTATTGAAAGCCACTTTTCTTGTAGTGAATTACGTTGATTATGCTATATAAATATATAATTTAATAAGTGCTATAAACGCTAGTTTTCGTTCGAACTAAGAAACGTTTTAATGGTGTAAATTGTCAATACTTTCACATAAAAGGTATGAAAGCCTAATACCCATATTAAACTACTCAACTCATGGCATAATTAATAACAAGCAGCAAATGGGTAAATAACACATAACTATTCAACTTTGTATCCTGGGCTTGTTAGAATAATTTAGATAACGAAAGAGAAAAAGGTTCAAAATACATATATACATATTCATCATATATATATATATATACACATATATATAAAAACTTCTGTTTGAATCGAATTTACCTTTTTTCTATGTTGTACATAAAAACATTTACATTTGATTGTTTGAAATCTGAACATGTTTAAATTCTCCAATTTAGAATAGGAACCTAAAACTATCCAAATAATGAAACCAAACCAAATCTTAATCTTTTTACATCATAGACACTTTTTAAATAAAAAGAGGCAAATCCAATTAAACAAAAGTAAAATCACCAAATTATTTCTCAAACATAACCCAAATAATTCACAAACCCAATTATTTTTGATTGGCAACTTTGCGATAAATAAAAATAGGAGATTTGGGGGTTTGCATAATGATGTCATCGTGAAACCAAACCTCCTTAGGCATGCAAATCAATGAAATGCACAAATATAAAATTTAGCATAAAAAAGTATTATTTCCACTCACAATGATTTAGGCAAAGGAAATAATATTGATTTGAATGTTGTAAACGTCATTATTCAATCCTACTTCGAATCTATATAAGAGAATCTTATAAATTTGAATCTCATATATAAATTATAGAAATTCCATAATGAAATCTAAATAGAAATAGATTCAGGATAGAAGAAGAAACTTATTTCAACCTAGTTTTTGGCATATCGGTAGAATATTAGTGGCATAGAGAATGTGAGGGTTTATAGAATAGTAAGGTGAGTTAGGTGGTATTTATAGGTGTGTAAATGAAAAGTAAGCATTAGATTAACATAGATTATGTAAGACCCCAAAATTTTAAACGACACTAAAGAGAATACATTAAATAATAATTAATTTAATGTTCATAATTAGAGGAAACGGACTGCACCGTTGCGCCCGTCTCGAAATTCTAGTCAAAATAGATGTTTAGTTTGCGTAAAACGGACAATGTATGAAGAAGTTATGAGAGTTTTAAGTTTGTATACGCACGGAGATATTTTATATATACACATGAGTCAAAGGTGAATAAGAGATGAGTCAGAATCCTATCCAGAGAATTCAAATTCGAAATTTTCCTCTGAGCGGCAAAATTCCCGCTCTAGGGGGTCGACCCCCTAGAGGGGTGTCGACCTAGGGATCGACCCCCCTAGTGGGGTGTCGCCCTAGGGGTCGACCCACCCACAGGGGTGTGGACACCCCGACGGCTGAGGTGGCACTCAGTTTCAGGGGGTCTGACAGCTTTATATATGTGTCATATTTCTCATATTCTCTTCATTGGGAGTCATGGAGGCTATATGTTGCTGGAGTGAGTACTGAACCATTTCTACAACAACATACTCTACAAATCCAATTCAGAAATTCTAGATCCGTTCTTCCTAAATTCTCTAAACCTAATGCTGTGAGTTTCTAGATTACTTTTAGGTTTAGATAAATAAAAGTATACTTTGATAGACAATGAATTGGATATGTTGTAAAGTATGATTCTTTGTTAATACGAAATTTTATCCTATGTCATGACAGATCTAATTTCCTAGATTTAATGCAATTGTGGTGATTCGATTATGATGTTTATATGGATCTTGAATTGTAATCATGTTATGATGGAAGTACATCTATTAATTTGGATAATTGTGACATTACTTGGATCTAGACCTTTATGTTAATCACCTTTCACCTATCATATTGTGATACATTGATATATGTTGTAAACTTGACATGTGAATCTACCTTTTGATCTAAACATGTTGCTATGTCACCCTAACTATGCTAGATTTAGGTAAATTGACACCTAATGCTAAATCTAGGTCTCATTATGCTTTCTTGAACATCACATTGATTGCCACAAGTTACTAGTTTGATGTTCGCTTTATTATGATGTTAATCACATGTCCATTCACTTTGTTACTATGCCAATTCATGTTCATGTTTATGCCAAGACATGTTGAAACTACCACCCTTGTCAAATTCCCTTTTTATTATTATAGCTAGGCTACTTTGTAGCCTATATGCCACCAAAATTACTTATTAATACGTTAGAGAGAGAACGGAGAAAAAGGGATTATAATTGGCATGATTTTTGTAATGTTTAATATGAAAAGGGAAATGTAATTCAAATGGTGGTAGAAATAGTTGTACTTATGACACGAGGTTAGGTTACATTATTGGTGGAAGTCTGCCCGGACCCGATCGGCATATCCAGTAGCCACTAATGTTAAGCCTAATTTGGGAGGTCTAAGTACGCAAATACGAATCGGGCTAAGACACGAGGTTAGGCCCAACTGTGGAATAAGACTGCTCGGACCTGATCGACATATCCAACATCCACACGTTGTAGGCCTAATGTGGGAGGTCTAGCCCATTATAACCATAATTGGACATGGTAAAGAAATGGACTACTTAACCTAATTTAATACGACTATGGACTTAAGTTAGGGTTAAGTAAAATTGGATGGGAGGTCTTATCCACTTTATATGTCTATCATGTTGCTTTTAATTATCTACTAGCTAAAAGTAACTAGACTCGCCAGACTTTATGTCTGACCCTGTTGTTTCTCCTTCTTTCTTCCGTTCCCCCCATGTTCTCAGGGAGGAAACACTCAGACTTGATCAGGAATCAAATATCATCTTGCTAGGAGCTACTTCTGAAGTATGGCTCAAGTTCTTGACTCTACTATGGCTCAAGTTCTGAAGTATGTACTCTGATGGTGCAAGACAAAAGTATTTTTATTGTAATGGTTTTTGTGACTTATGAAATTGTGGACCATGGTATTATGACTTATGTTTGAAATAAAAGTTTAAAATTTCCGCCGCTGCATTATTTATCTCTGTCTTGTAATTATTCTGTATTTGTTTATCTATAGCGCTTCACGAAACTTAATACATTCCCTTAGTGAGTGACATTAACGGACGTGGAGTGTTTCAGATTAAATCTAAGCTATCCATTTTCTATAAAACCAGACTAAACGCCAACCGCCCACCAGGCTTAGACCGCACCAGGGGGTCGACACCCCCTAATGAAGGGTGATCGACGGCTCAAAGGAAAAACGCCCAGTGAGCCTGGTGGTGCATGTTGTTAATTAATTAATTTATTTCTTACCTTTTATTACTAATTCTTTTCTTAATGTGATATATTCTTTGTCCCCTGGTTCTTTTCTGTTAGTTTGAAATTTAAATTCACCTAAAGGAATGTTTAGTTATTCTAATTATGCCATGATATCCCTTAGATTTTTATATACATTATTAACTCAAAAATTTATATTTAAACATTTATCATACGAGTTCATTAAATTATAATTTCTTCATACATACACCATTTTCAACATATTATATATGAAAACGTATCAGAATTTCTCCATAAACACAAATATAAAATTTTCATGGCAAAATTATTGATTGTCCAAAATTACGTTTTTTGTTTGTCTTATGTTTATCGTTTAATAATTATTTAATTATCTAGTCTATTTTCAAATATATATATATATATATATATACACACAGGGTGTTACAAGACTCTATCATTTTTTTTTGAAAATTTAGGAAGTTAGATTTTTTTTTCAAATTTTTTGAAATATCTGTAAGCTAAAAGGATGATTTTTAATTTAGGTACAATTTAAAGGATATTTGAATTAGAAATGGAAAATTAGTCATTTACGTGAAAACTAAAAGCTTTATATAAAACTAAGATTGTAGAAAGGTGAAGTGTCGGGTATCAACTAAGTAGGTTTTTGAAAAATTAATGAGCTTGAAGCATTTTTTCCTGCCTTAGTAATTTCGGGAACGAAACTCTTTTAAGGGTAGAGGAATGTAACGACCCGGATTTTTAGCCTTTTAAATTTGAACATTTAAAATTCGTTTTAACTATTGAACTAGAAATATAAATGGATTTTTATATGGAATTTATCGATTTAATAAGTGGAATACCATTCAACTTCGAATATATCGAATTATCATAATACGAAAAATGAGAAATAATTGAATTCTAGGTTAAAAATGAGTCCAAAACGATTCTAACTATTAATATAAATTCTATTGAATACATACGATAATAATAAATTATTATCAATAGATTTGATTGTTTTGAAATCAATTTATATTCTATCAATTTAATTTAAAATAAAAATAGCCAATTTTCAAACAATATCGGATTTCAGAAAAACAAATTTTATAAAATCCCTGATGGTTAATTATTGTAAGATTTCAAGTTTCGAGTCAATTATTGTTGTTATGTGATTGTGCGTGGTATAAAGGTGTATCGATTAATAGTTTGAAATTAAAAATAGCACTGGTTTTTCAAACAATATCAGAATTCGATAAAACAAGTTTCATCGGACCGGGAATGTTAAACTATAGCAGGATGTCAAATTTCATTGCGTTCGGGTTTAGTATGTGATCGTATGAGCTTAAAAACACTTGATGACGGTAACGCTTGAATATTATGATATTATATAATAAAAACCTACACCTATATATACCTAAACCTTCCTTTCTGAAACCTAATTTCTAATCACCAATCAACAAAGAAAACGAGTCGCCATTTTCGAATTCATTCAATTTTTTTTATAAAATCAATTACTTAATGAAATCACTGTATTTCTTGATCCGTTGAACTCGTTGGAGTGAGAGCTTCAACTGTGTAGTCTTTTTTCTTGGTTCAATTTCATTTCCTAGCACACAAAATTTTGCGAAGATGGACGTGGAGGTTCTGATCATCGGCTTTATAGTGGAAAAGGGAATATGTAGATGAAATATGGTGAAGTTCAGTGTTCAAATGTGTCGCACCTCTATAGTGGGAGGTCGGATTTTTTGGGTGGGCTGTGCACGTATATTTGAGGTGTAGAAGGTGAAGCTCGCGGGAAGAGAAGATGAATGGTGGTGGCCTCGTCGAATTCGGTGGTGAGAAGATGAAGATGGGGAGGAGAGAAGGTCATGGCTATTTGGTTTTAGTTACCAGAGGGAGCCTGTTTAAACCGGGGAAAAAGGATAATTAACGCTAGTTAAGGATTAACTACTAATTAATTATGTTTTATAATTCAAACAAACTTGAAATGTATATAATTATTTCATACATGGTCAGATTTAAGTGAAAAAAAAGCGTTGGAATCGTATGGATGATATCTACGCGTAGGAACTGGATTGGAACTAATAAGAATTTCGCCTAATTTTAAATGCTTGTTTAAAATTAGATAAAACGACGCGGAATCGTTGACAAAAATGAAATGTGAGTTAACTCTCATGCTTTCTAAAATACCGTGATGTGGTAAAATTCATATAAATTATATTTATCGTAGTTAGTATAAATTTGGTGTTTGAATGAACTGGATTATTATTGTTTGATTGATAATTGTCGATGTTTATATTCCCGTCATTTTTAATGAATTAGAATAGAATTTCGATTTCATATGCGCATATAATGATATTGTGAGCTGTGACGTAGGGAAAACCGAACGGAGGGGTCTAACTGGATTCCTCAAATATTTTGTATGTTATTTGTTTTCATATTATTCATATATGAACTGTTTAACCCAAATAACGTTAAATTGTGTTTTGGATGCTGATTGTTGAATTGAAATTTGACATTGATGTGCTATTAATCAATATGCAGTATTGATTAAGTGATTGGTAGCAGATGGCCTAAGATCCACCTCTTTAAAACGTTGATTTGCCATCAGGTGATTCGAAATTTGAAGTTATAAGATATATTTTATAACTAAAGCAAGATTTTCAATTATACTTTTATAAGTTATATAAAAATAGAAGTTTTATAATTAAATTGATATTTATAATTGGTTTTTATAAAAGTAATTATAAATATTTTATATAGTAAATCCTTATGTTTTTTAAAATGTTTTATAAGCAAGTAAGTCAGAAATTAATTTACCGGTTAATAATTTGGAATGGTTGTTTTTAAGAAACAGTTAAGTGTGATATTATTAAATTGATTAAACTATTAATTAATTTAAGAGGAAGGATTAGTGGAAATCAGTTAACAAGTTAACTGATGTTTTCAAGTTGATTAAGTCAACTGTTTTAATTGAAATTAATTATTAGATCAATTTGTTTTCAATTAATCTAATAGAAACGGTTTTGATAAATAGTTGTTAAACATATTAAATGTTCATAAAAGTTAATTAATATTTTAATTAATTGTGTATAAAAAAAATTATTGAGTAGTTTATTATAAATGAAGTTAATTATTATTTTAATAACTTTTTAAAAGAAATTAACTATTCTAATTTTGTTAATAACGAAGTTAATTACTAATTTGTTTAATAATGAAGTTAATTATTATTTTAATTGAAACGACCCGAAATCCCCCTTACGGGAAATCACAGATTGAGTTTTGTAAACCAAAGCTCTGATACCACGTGAAGCGACCCGAACTTCCCCAGTAAGGAAAGGTCGAATTGAATTGAGGACAAGCCACATCAGAACACAAACAGAAGAACATTTCATTGTATATTGCAACAATTCCATCAGAATACAAGAATATACAGAGTATGAATTAATATTACACATTATAAAATATCAGAGATTACAATACATTACATAGCAGCGGAAAATAATACAAAACACAACTGACGGAGATATACGGATACAAAGCTTTTCGGATATCGTTCCAGCTGTAAACCAGGATCGTGTGAATATAAATCTGCAAAACCAAAAATACTAGCTGCCCGTGTCAAAATAAGGGCACTAACCTAAACTCTGGGTGCCCTTATTTTGACACGGGCAGCTAGTAGTTTTGATTTTGCAAATTTATATTCACACGATCCTGGTTTACAGCTGGAACGATATCCGGAAAGCTTTGTATCCGTATATCTTCTTCAGTTGTGTTTTGTATTATTTTCCACTGCTTTGTAATGTATTATAATCTCTGATATTTTATAATGTGTAATATTAATTCATACTCTGTATATTCTTTTATTCTGATGGAATTGTTGCAATATACAATGAAATGTTCTTCTGTTTGTGTTCTGATGTGGCTTGTCCTCAATTCAATCCGGCCTTTCCTTACCGGGGAAGTCCGGGTTATTACAATCTCCCCCACTTAAAACTTTTCGTCCCCGAAAAGGAAAGAAGCCGAAAGTTGTTACATTAATCAACTCAACTTTTGTTATTTTCACTACCGCTTAAGTTCTCAACTTTTCCGTTTCTAAGAACTTTTCAAATTTTTCAAAAAATTTGGCTAACACCCTTAATTTTCAAAAAATTTCGCCATAACCTCCCCTGCACCGGGAGCACCGGGAAAATCCTGAAATTGCCATACAGGCCCTTTGATCTCAAAAAGAAAAAGAAAAAGCCAAGCGGCTAGCCAATCGGCTCATAAAATCATCATCACCCAAACAAAACAGTAAATTATGGTAAATATGTACCTATTTGTCGTGCAAACAATTTTATTCTTCTGCTCTAGCCTTTTTGCTATGACCTGTTCAATGTAAGTACATGTATATGTAAGCAAATGTGACCAAATTTCAATACAATTCATTTTTTGGTCAATTTGGCTAAATGGTTAAAATTTTAATTAATCAAGCCATAATCAAACAACACAACCATCAATTAATTAGTTGATTAACATTTCAAATTCATAACTTTGATATATAGTCAAAAAATCAGATTTTTGATGCCAAATCACAACAATAGGCCCTATCTAATTTTGGTTCTCACACCAGTCAATTGGAAATGTATAGAAATCCCACCTTCGAAACAGGAAAATAAATTCTGATGATGCTCTAGTGATCATCAGAATCATCTTCGAGTGACTAGAGTGTGATTCTATATCTACCCAATATATTAAAACTTCGAATACACGTTTGCAAGGCGTATATGCAAAATCTTTATATATTGGATTGTCCAAATTCAATATAAAATAAATAATCAAATACGAATAAGTGATTTAAATTTCAAAACAAAATTTGTTTCATTTTAAAAATATACTCTTCACACTCGTTCTAGGATACTACTGATCCCATCTCTAACGAGTCATTCCCATTGGATATTACTAATCCAATTTCTGATGAATCCTTTCGTTTGGTTCTAACGTGTCTTGTTCTCTGAGCTTTGTAAACCAAAGCTCTGATACCAAAATGAAACGACCGGGAATTTCACTCGATCCGAATCAGTCGCTAAATCGACCCAAACCGTTCGAAACCCCTGATTGTTTTGAGAGCACGACAAAATAGAACGCAAACGGAAGAACATTTCATTGTCAATTACAACAATACCATCAGAATACAAGAATATACAGAGTATAAATGAATATTACATAGAAATATCAGAGATTTAAATTACATTTAAATACATAGTAGCGGAAAATAATACAATACACAACTGAAGGAGATATACGGATACAAAGCTTTCCGGATATCATTCCAGCTGTAAACCAGGATCCTGTGAATATAAATCTGCAAAACCAAAACTACAAGCTGCCCGTGTCAAAATAAGGGCACCCAAAGTTTAGGCTAAAACAATAAACTCTAGGTCAGTCATGGGACTGATGTGAGAACTAAAATAGTTATTTAAAACTTTACTTTAAATCAGATATATCAAGGGACCACGCCGTATATCACGGAATGGGTTTCCTCCCAAGAATATCAGTGCATATAACAAAACAGCGCAATGCTTTTTGGAAAAATGAAGCTATTATAAGACCCATGTCCTATCACACAATGCAACGCAAGCCGGGGGATAGGGGTTTTCCCTTATAATAGCCAAACATGCTTAGTACGTTTTAAAACAAATCAGTTGATACTATTATAAGTGTCTAGTGTATAAAACAACTTCAAATCATAAGTATCAATCATAGGCGGCATGGGTACCATATATCATGTCGCTAATACTAGGCTCTACAAATAAAACCGCAAAGTCACGTATTTGGAAATTGGATTTCCGTCTATGAACCGAGGCAAAAGATAGTCCTCTACCGATTCGAGATTGTCTAGCCCGAGTCTCAGGACCCAGACACAGGTGAGCCCTTAGACCGACAGGGCTGGTCCACCGATGTGGATTAAAATGCCTGAACACTGCGTTTCCCCGCCCTTTGGGGCGTAAATGAGCCAACGAATGGCTCCATCGGACCCGGATCGTCCAATCTAATCGAGGCACCTCGCAACAACAACAACCACATAAGTAAAACTCGTCAGGGCATGTAAAACCACTGACGCCACTTCTAACTAGAAAGAAACACATGTACTCCCTGAGGTACTCTCCCATTTTTGGTTCACCACTGGGGTGTGAGGCTCGCGAATCAACGTTACACAAAGCTACGCCACACAGGTCGTGCTTTGATCATCAACCACAAGAATTTGCTTTTCAACAAAAGCCTTGATTCATTGCCACTTAGGCATGCCATACAGGCAATTCATTCCATGCGATGGATATCCATCAATATATAACCCCTGAGCTCGTACGTCTCAAAGAAGGGCGTTAAGCAAGAGAATAAATTCTCCGCCACCAAACAGATATATATTTAATAGAAATCAATCACACAGACTGAAATCCAATGTCAGACACACAGTCCATTTACAAGTTCATTCTGGGTCTGAACGAAACCGGAGGCACCTAGTACCCCGCGTATCCATCGATCTCCAAGTACGTCTGGATGATCACCAACTGATTCTCTCCTCTTGGGTGTACGGCCCAATCAAGATCATCAGTAATTATCCAAACGACGTGAAGACCTCCGGTCTTCAAGCACCGTCTTCATCTTTAACACCACGTCGAATCAGTTATTCAGAATGGGATAAACCCGGTCTTTCTGAATAACTCGCGTATATAATAAACATGTGTTACACAAACACGACATACGCCTCATTCCAACTCATCGGTCACTAACCGTAAATTAACAAGAGAATAATTCCCTAAATATTAACCCCGAAGGCCGAAACCAACATCATATCAATACCCAGGAAACCGTTCTGCTTGGCTAACCTACAGTTAGTTTCTAAATTTCACATTCTTAGGGAAAGGTTCCCATTAATTTTATCAAATATAAATTCTTTTAAATTTAAAATTATGTCTTGTCCTGTTTCCATTCCAGTCTGTTGCACTGCGTAGTGCTTGTCAAGACGATTTCAAAGAATCTGAAATCGTCGAATTCCGCTCTGATTTGAAGAAGTTATGGCAGTTTAAATATTGAACGTATAATAAAACAATTAATTATATTAGTTAATTCAATTAATTAACTAGGGTTTTAATCACCCTTTCTTCATCGTTCTCAGGCCGACTAAACTCGACCTCGTTCAAACTCTTCTTGCCTCCACGCGCCGCCGTACGACGCCTGCCACCACGATCCACCATCACCCTGACGACCGCCTACGTGCGAGCTTCCGCCACCCTCAACCGCTCAGAACTCGAGCTTCTCTCCCTCGCCAGAAAGTGGCTCGAACGGCAGCCCTTCTTGACCAAAATCCAGTCACCTCAGATCGAAATTCTCAATCATAGCTAGTTGAATTGAAGAGCTCGCCAAGCTCTTTAATTCCATGTAGGAGATTTCTTTAATTGTTGAGTATATTGGAAGTTATCGGGGGGGGGGGGAAGAAGGAGCGATATCTGTCTTTTGTTCAGAGAAGGCGGCGACCTTGGTTATAATTAGGGTTAGGGCTAAAGATAATATATATATACCATATTTTATAATATTATTTTTATTTGAGAATACATTGTTTACTCTCCGAACTCCGAACTAACTCCAACAACTGTCGCCCCTAGCTAATTACCCCCATTCTGAACACATTGGGATATGTCCCGCAAGCCAATTCCATCGTTTCGACCAGTTTTCGTTGAAATTAAAATATAAATCTATATATATTCAATTCAAACGTACATTTCAATTTGTCGGGGCCACATACTGATTCTAAAAATTCTCAAAATATAAATCTAGTTATGTTCTGACGATACGGTCGCACCAACACTAGTTTCGTCGAATTCTGAGACCATTTGAAAAATGGCCATTTTCTGGTCGATCCAATTTAACAGAAATTGACCAATCACATTTTCTTTTACCACGCTCACATACTAGCTTCAAAAATTACGAAATTTGGAACCTAGCAATAGTTTGACATCTCGGATCCAACAAAAGTGGTTTCATCGAAAATCGAGGTCGTTTGCAAAATTTCCATTTTTAAGGGCCTTTATATATATTAAAAATATATAAATTCCACAGCGACTTTTCTGAATTTTAAAATGAACGTATCTTTCAACTTCTAATGTGAAAAGTGAAAAATATATATATGAAATGATCAGTGAAAAATATAAATATTAAAAGTGAAATATATATATATATATATGAAATGATCAGTGAAAATATTATATATATATATATGGAAAGTGAAATATATATATATATATATATATATATGAAAAGTGAAAATAACATATATATGAGATAAAAATATATATGAGACGAGAATAATATATATATTGAAATTGAAATATATATACGATATGAATTCAAATAGAATTAGAATTGAATAGAATAGAAAATGAGTTCGAATTGAATAGAATAGAAAATGAATTCGAATTAAATAGAATAGAAAATGAATTCGAATTGAATAGAATAGAAAATGAAATCGAATTGAAATCGAATTGAAATTGAAATGAAAGTTGAAATTGTTTTTGAAATTTAAAACGATTTATACAATTCATTTTAAATAGAAATCGATGAAATATATATTATATATATAATATAATGGCCTGAATAGAACGCTCCGTGCTGCGGTAGTTCGTGAATTTCGACCATTGACTTCGAACAGACATTACGGGAGATCCGACCGTCGGATTCTCCTAAAACCGGAACCGTTCGGTTCGTATCGAAAAGAGCTTTCCAGTGAATATCAGAAATTTGAAATCTAACGGTTGGATTTGGAATTATGTCCAAATCAAATTTGGAAAAGGTCGCTATAAATGTAGTTCGACGGCCGTTGATGGAAATCGACTGTACGTGCCTTGATAAAATTATTAAAAATGTCAATAATTTGTATAAAATCATAAGAAATGATTTGGGAAGAATTGGGATGAAAATTTCCATATTTGAAAAGGTAAAAATATATTTTTATCGAAAAGAACTAGTTATTAACTAGAAAAATAATCCAATGCTTATAAATAAATAAATTGGATTAGATTTGAATTGAAATTATCTTTGGATATTTTCGATATTGGATTCCGTGATTATACAAATATCGTGAGGGGAATTTGGAAGATAACGATATCGTTATTCCCGATATGATACCTGTTGGTTTCAGGATTTGATGTTGAGTATAAGTCAATACTATCTCTATTCAAAACCTTATATTTAATGTAAAATTTGATTGATTGATTGTTTGGATTGTGCTCGACTAGTTTATGAGCAAAATATGCTTTTACATTTAGCATTGGGTTTAGTAGAAATATCTGTGTGTTAACACCTTGTGAAACACTTCACGATTTGACGATAAGGTGTTTAGCGATGTTGTGTTCATTTCAAATTTAATGAATGATTGTGAAATGATATATTTTTCTTAAGTGAAAAGAAATGTATTCCCGATTTTGAACAGGGAATGTTTTATAAAAATGTTTTATAAAACAGAAAGGATTTCAAGGCCTAAAACCCGATGATTTCTAAAATGATTTAGAATTGTATTATGTGTTACATTGTGGTTCATCGCGTATTGATTAGTTTCTATTAATGATGTATATGTTTGGTGGAGGAGAATTTATTCTCTTGCTTAACACCCTTCTTTGAGATGTACGAGCTCAAAGGTTATGTGATTAATAGTGACTAATCATATGTGTGAATTACTGATGTGAAGTACTATATTTTGAAAGTACTTGTGATTATTATGTTGTGAAATGATTTTCCCTACTTCGGGATATGAAATGATTTAGTATGTGGCTAAAGAGTCGGGTGACCCTGAGACTAATAGTATGGGTGAGAGGTCAGTGTAGCCTGCTCCTGTGTGGAGTAGGTGCATCGTCGGTGTAGCCTGCTCCTATATGGGGTAGGTGCACATTTATATATCGAGTTGCGAAGTGCGTACCCTTTGCCTTGTCGATGGGGAGCACGATATTTGGTTGCATACTTGTTTGTATGCATTGTTATGTTTTGGAATTCATATTTCCAAACGATTTGATTTGAGATCCCGAAGTGAAATCTACTTTGATATAAAAAGTTAGATAGGTATTTCAAATGATTTGAAATAAGAAATCGGGAATATAATCCAAAGGAATAATTTCTGTAAATTGAATTGGAAAATCTAAGTGTAGTGATTAATCTAAGTGGGTAGATTGGGATATTGCATGTTGATTGATGCATAGTAGATCCATATATCTATATTGATTGTTGTTTATACACTGGCATTCATGGGGGTAAACCCGTTCCGCGTTAGCGGCGTGGTCCCATGATATGCCATATTATTAAATAAGTTAATTATAACTGTTTAGAGTTTCTCACACCAGTCCTATGACTGACCTGTCGTTTGCTTTTCCCTTGCGAACTCGAGTGCCCCTATTTTCCACACGGGCAGTCGAGTAGTTTTATTTTGTAGATGTATTGAGCAGGATTCTGGATTGAAGCTTTAAGCTGTGTTCAGGCATTTACAGTCTTCCGCTGTGTAGTTTATATTTCCGCTGTGCATTGTATTACATTTATGTAAATTTATCTTCCGCTATGTATTATTTTCGATATACTCTGATATTCTGTGCTCTGATGTAACATTATTATGATGTTTATAAAAGTCTTTTGTTATTTGTTCTGATGTGTTGTATACCCGGAGTTAGCGTATGCGGGATTCGAACGGTCTTGGTCGGTTTAGCGATCGATTGGGTCCGGGCGAAATCCGTGTCATTACATTAATTAATAATAATTAAGGTGATTACTTTTTAATTAGAATTCACTTTTGAAAGTAATCGCATTTGTAGTGAGATTTAGTTGAATTTTGTAAAGGGTTTTATGAAGGGATTTTATAATAAATCCAAGTTTTATAAGCAATGTTTATAACTGAGATTTAAAGCTAATGTGACAGATTTAAATCAGTGTTTACTTAACAATTGAATTAAGTAAAATGAT
The DNA here is from genome assembly GCA_030737875.1 of Allium sativum. Classification (NCBI taxonomy): domain Eukaryota; kingdom Viridiplantae; phylum Streptophyta; class Magnoliopsida; order Asparagales; family Amaryllidaceae; genus Allium; species Allium sativum. The sequence continues at coordinate 990,444,331 of CM060912.1, read as the reverse complement.
TGTAATTAAAAGAAGGATTTCAAAAATGAAAAAAGGGGGATGTTTAATGGGTTTTGTAAAGGATTCGATAAATGGATTTTTGGTAATAATTCCAAGATGAAAATGAATTGTCAAAAAGGTCTAAAGCTAAAGATTTGTGTTTAATAAGATTTATTTAATAAAAAAATAAAGTGAAAGTGATTATAATTAAAAGGAGATTTCTTAAATATAAGTAACGGTTTATAAAACCATATTTTAAATAAAGTAGTAAATGATATTTGTGTGATATTATAGATAATATCGGTTTTTAAGTAACAAACATTTATCTATCTTAAAATAAGAACATTGTCGAGTCAAAGTCTAAGAGGTATATAAAATACCCCAACTTGAATGACTTCACTATTATCCAATGGATAGTACAAGTTTGAAATGATGATGATGTTGTGAGACGACCCGATTTCCCGTTCTCACGGAAACAAGGTTATCTTTTGGAATATAACACAGAAACATATAATAGCAGAACAGAATTAAATAAATACACCAGAATGAACAACAAAATATACTGGATAAAAGTAATCATCAGAGTTACACAGTATACAGGATCTTACTTAGTACAAATACAGTTCAGCTATACATAAATGTCTACAGCGGAAATAAACAAAATATGTACAATAGGAGCTGAACAGCATAAAAAGAAATAAATGATAGAATCCATCTTCAGCTCCAGCTATCCAGAAAGAACCAGCTAAACCTGAATACAAGGCTGCCCGTGTAGAAAAAGGGGCACCCGAGTTTGAGAGTGAAACAAACTACGAGTCAGTCATGGGACTGGTATGAGAAATCCACTCAACACATATATAATTGGCTAATCACAGGACCACGCCACTTTCGTGGAACGGGTTTACTCCATTGGATTGCCAGTGCTTTAAAACAAATCTTTCTTTTAAACATCGCTATGCTTTTTATAAAAATGAAGCCATTATAAGACTCAGTTCCCATCACACAATGCAACGCAAACCGGAGGATAGAGTTTTTACCTTATAACGGCCAAAATATGGTTGATACGAATAAAACAAAGGCATTTGATATTATTGCTAGTGTTTATATGTTTTGAAAACAATTTCAAATCATAACTATCAATCATAGACGACATGAGCGTCCCATGCCACTATGTCGCCAAATGTATATATACAATCGGAACTGCATCGTCACGTATTTGGAAATTGGATTTCCGTCATGAACCAAGGCAAAAGATAGTCCTTACCGAATTCGAGACAATCTAGCCTACCATGTCTCAGGAACAGCCGCAACTGCCCCCTGGATCGTCAGGGCCGGTCCACCGATGTGGATTATTATACCTGAACAATACGTCTCCCCGCCCTTTGGGGCGCAAACGAGCCAACGAATGACTCCATCGGACCCGGATCGTCCGATCAAACCGAGGCGCCTCGCAACAGCAACAACCACATAGGTGAAAAGTATATAAATGTCAGGGCTGGTAGGTCACTGACACCACCCTAGCTAGAAAGAAACGCATGCCCTCCCTGATGTCCTTCTCCCGTTTTAGGTTCATACCGGGGTGTGAGGCTCGCGAATTTACGTTATACACAAAGCTACGCCACACAGGCGGTGCTTTGATCATCACCACAAGACTTTGCTTTTCAACAGAAGTCCTGATCACTGCATCTTAGCATGCCACACAGGCAATTCACACCGTGCAACTGATGGCTATCAATCACACAGAACAAATTCCAATGTCGGACACACAGTCCATTTACAAGTCCGTTCTGGGTCTGAACGAAACCGGAGGCACTAAATACCTCGCAAACCCTTCGATCAACACGTACGTCTGAACGATCACCACTCATTATCCATATTTCGGGATGCCTCCCAATCAGGACCTCGGTTACCATCCAAACGAGGTGAAGATCTCCGGTCTTCGACCATCGTCTTCATCTTCGAATTTCAATCGTCGGTCGATTATTCGAAATGAGAATTAACTCGGCCTTTTCAAATAATTCATGTATTTAGAATTTCAAATCGATTTATTTCAATGGTTAAATTATTCGACAACACCAATTGTGTTCTTTAATATAGTTTTCACACCAAACACATTCAACCATCAAACATCACATAAATCAAGCAAATTCAGTTTATTTCCATTCCATATCGCTTACGATATTTTATAACTATTTATCGCTATTTTTATTTATTTTAAAATAGCCATTTTATTCAAAACGACGCTTCGGGCCATAAGGCGGCCGTGGCGCTGTTTTTCTTCAGATTTGATTTACACATATCTGAAAATCTAACCGTTGGATCTTCACAAAATTTACATCATTAGAAAGGTCTTTTCAAAACGAATCCAACGGTTCCAGTTTCGGGAAAATCCGACGGTCGGATCTCCCGGTACAATCGTTTGAAATTTCGATTTCAAAATACGAACTGCAGCGTCGTTATTCGATTAAATATAATTATATTTATATATATAAATAAATATAATCGATTCTGGCGCTGTTTTTCTTCAAATTTGAATTAAACATTCCAGACAATCCAACCGTTGGATTTTTACAAGGTTGGTGCCGTTGGAAAGATTATTCCAAGGCGAACCCGACGGTTGAGGTTTCGGGAAAATCCAATGGTCGGATTTCCCGCACTAGTCGTTTGAAATCACGGTTTCGAAATACGAACTGCACGACTTCGTTTCGTTTTAATTTTATTTATATTTATATAGTTATATAAATATAGTTCATTCAACGATTTCTATATCGTTTTCACTTCAAATATTTTTCTAACACCTTAAATTTTGGAAAAATTTCGCCATAACCTCCCCTGCACCGGGAGCGTCGGGAAATCGCAAATAGCGTCCCGGTCCTTCTAATCTCAAAAAGAAAAAGAAAAAGCCAAGCGGCTAGCCAACAGGCTCAAAATCATCACCCAAACAAATCAGTAAATGTGTACCTATTTGTTGGGCACAAATTTTATTCCTCTTCTCTAGCCCCTTTGCTATAACCTGTTCAATGAATATTGCATGTACATATATATACAGTTCATATCATTTTTCATTTTCTATTCAACTTCATATTTGATTTCTATTTGGTTAAAAAGAACTCCATTCATTCTAATGTCACATAAATAGGTGCAAATCATTTCATTAGCTAATTAATGAATATTTCAACTCATATATGTTTATTTTGAACAAGTGGCTATTTTTAACATTTCACATTTCAACGATTTATGCATACAATAAAAATGTGATTTTTATTGTAAAACGATTCATTTCAAAACACTATTTTTCTATATAGTTCATATAGTCGATAAAAGGTGATTTTTATTATCAAACAATTTATTTCAAAATATGAATACCATTCAACACATGAATTTCTAAACAACGAATGAATATCAATTCAACACATGAATGTTTTCAATAGTTTTTATATATAGATAAAAATGTGATTTTTATTATCGAACAATTTATTTCAAAATATGAATACCATTCAACACATGAATTTCTAAACAACGAATGAATATCAATTCAACACATGAATGTTTTCAATAGTTTTTATATATAGATAAAAATGTGATTTTTATTATCGAACAATTTATTTCAAAATATGAATACCATTCAACACATGAATTTCTAAACAACGAATGAATATCAATTCAACACATGAATGTTTTCAATAGTTTTTATATATAGATAAAAATGTGATTTTTTTTTATCAAACAATTTATTTCAAAATATGAATACCATTCAACACATGAATTTCTAAACAACGAATGAATATCAATTCAACATATGAATGTTTTCTATATAAGGAATAAATATAGTTCAAGCATATGTAAATAATCCAAACACACAAATATTATTCAAAATTTCGGCAGCATAACGGCAGGGTAGTTACACCGGCACCGTCCCTAGTACGGCTCCTCGCTCTACCTTAAAACCTCGCGGTTTTTGACAATGGGAAACATGCATCTAGTTCGCACGCAGGCGGCATGTATATATTTATTTCATTACCACAAACTAATCCTATGTGGTTTCAACCAAATATTTTTCAACCACAAGCGGGTATTTTTCAACCACAATCAACCAATATCCATCACAAACAATCCCAAACAATCATTCAATTTTCACGACAATTTCAACCAATAAATATCGTCCATGGTTTGTGGACGAGGGGGCGTATATATATATATATATATATATATATATATATATATATATTTATATATAGCAATTTATATATAGCTATTCACATTCAATTTCAACACATATATATATAATTTTTAAATCAGAAATCTCACCAATAGCTATCCAACTGCACGACTCTTCCTAATAGAAATCTTCGCCTTTTGTTGCTTTCACCCGTATTCTCTGCATAAGTAAAAATAGAATTTTTACTATGCTATTCAATATAAAAAAAATATGATTTTTACTTTTGCTTTCATCATATAAAAATATGATTTTTTACTTCTCTTGAAAGTTCAAACCTTTCTTCCTATTTAAAGCTTTTACCTTTAAAACTAAATCAGTTTTTATTTTAAAACAAAATCAGTCTTTAACTTTTTAAAAATTCAGTTTTGAATACTTTTAAAAATTCAGTTTTTATAACTTTAAAAATCAGGTTTTAAAATTCTTTTAAAAGAAATCAGTTTTAATCTTATAAATAAATCAGTTTTAACTTATAAATAAATCAGTTTTTATTTATAAATAAATCAGTTTTTATTTATAAATAAATCAGTTTTTATTTATAAATAAATCAGTTTTTATTTTTAAAAATTTCAGCTTCTAACTTTATAAAAATTCAGTTTAAAATACTTTTTAAAATCAGTTTAAAATACTTTATAAAATCAGTTTTATAAAATCTTTATAAGATAAATCAGTTTTAATTTTATAAAAATTCATTTTTAACAGAATAAAAATAAATATAAAATAAAAATCAAATTCTCACCTCAATCTGCGAGGGGGGGGGGGGGGGGGATTGACAGCCAAGCTCGGCGGGGTGCTCGCGAATCAGCGTCGCGAACTGGGGGGGGGGGGTCTCGAATCGTTCGCGATGGAGGGAGGGGCTTCGGGTCTTCGTCGATGCAGGGCTTCGGGGTTCGAACGAGGGGCGGGAGGTCGACCGACTGGGCGGAGCGGTGGTGGTTGAGGGGTTCGGCGGTGGCTCGGCAAGGAGGGAGGCGGATCGAATCGATTTAGGTTTTAGGTTTTTTTTTCTTCTTTTCCTTTCGTCTGAATCTAAATAAAAAGGGGGGGCCAAGCGGGAGATAAGGAGGGAAGGGGATTAAATTATTATATATTTTTTTTATTATTATTTATTATTTAATTATTCATAAAGTTGACTTTTACATACGACCTCGAAACGAGGCCCACCGCCTGTCGTCCATAGCGTTTAACCCCCATTCCGAACACAATGGGATATGTATCGTAAGCTGGTTTGATCGTTACAATCAGTTTCCTTTTGAATTTTCATTTAAATCACTATATTGAATTTTAAACGCACATTTCAAATTACCGGGGTCACATACTAACTAGAAAAATTCCAGAAAAATATTTTCTAGCTTCGTATTGACGATACGGTCCTAACAAAACTAGTTTCGTCGAATTCTGAGACCGTTTGAAAAATGGTCAATTTCCAGTCGATTAAAATCAACTGAAATCGGTCAAACGCGTTTTCCTTTGCCACGCTCACATATTGATTCGAAAAATTATGAAATTTGAAACCTAGCAACAACTTGACACTGCGGACCCAACAAAAGTGGTTTCGTCGAAATCCGAGGTCATCTGCAAAATATCCATTTTTAAGGGCCTGAATTCTATAGTGACTATTCATAATTTTCAACTGGACATATCTTTTGATTCCCGCTATCAAATTTCGATTGGTCGGATTCGTTAGAAAGTTATTCACTAACAGATTCTAATGTTTTTGGTTTCACTAAAATCCGGATTGTTTTGCACCCGGTATATTCAATTGAAGTTTGAAATCGAATTATCGAACTACCGCGCCATTTTCAATTCTATATATAATTATAATTAATTATATTCGTTTTCAAATGTCGATTCAAACTCAATTTTCATTGCCATTATCTAAAATATTTATTTTAAATATTTAAAATCCATTATTTTAGCCAATTTAAAATTTTTAAATTGGTTCAGATTTTCTGGGTCGTTACATGTTGGAAATAGTTTATTATTTGCATAAGAAATATTCCAATTTCATTTTGCAAGGTTATGGAAATCAAATAAAACTATTTGGTTTTATAGTAAACAATGTATCACTTGACACTGTTTGGTCCAGCATGAAGTGTAATTATATTTATACCATTCGATTAAATATATAGCACTATTTTCTAAATGATGAGAATAGTATGGTTTTGTGAAAGCACTTGTTTAAAGAAATAAGTAAATGGCTAGGGTTTTTCGAAAAAAAGTAAACAAGAGGTTATACTGGTTTGGGAACGGAAGCGGATTTGGAAATTGAATTATTATTTCCATAAGTGAAGTTTTGAACTTAAATCTGCAATGTTTGGAAGTTAGATAAAATGGATTAGGGTTTTTTGTGATGACACGCCTTCCTGCTCGGTTGAAACCGATAATCGAACCGACTTAAACCGATCAACAAGACATATCTCCTTTAGGTATACAACGCATAAGTCCTGAACAAAAAAAAACTATTTCATTATCATTACAATAACTTTTACATTAAAGTATAGAAATATATCAGAGACAATAATAAGTACATGCACATCGTAAAATACACAGCTCAGTGGAAGAAATAAAATGCTTTGGACACAGCTTTAGGTTCAATCCAACAACTACTTTATAAAATATCTTCAAACCAAAACTACTAGGCTACCCGTGTTGAAAATATGGGCACCTAGAGTTCAGGTGGATGAACAATAAACTCCAGGTCAGCCATGGGACTGGTGTGAGAAATAAAACAATTATTTACTTTATTTTAAAGTTTATTAAATCATAAGACCACACCATATAACATGAAATGGGTTTCCCTCTATGAATACCAGTCATTTATAACGCAATGCTTTTAGAAAATGAAGCTACCATAAGAATCGCATCCCAATACACAATGCGAGCACACACCATTAGGAGCAAGTTTTACCTTATGATAACCAAGTAAGCTTGGTACATGAAGGTCTCTTTTATTATTACTAGTGCGTAGTGTGAAAATCACCTTCAAAGGTAAATGTATAAATCTAAGAAGACATTGGTATCATATATTACGTCTATATATATATATATATATATATATATATATATATTACAACTAAAACCGTAAAAGTTCGTACAGCAAGTTGGGTTCCGTCAATGACCCAGGCAAAGGATCTTCCTTAACAGCATTCGGGTACACCTCTTGCGAGAAATCCTAGGAGTCAACAAATGAGTTCTTTCCTGTAGCGGCAAAGCCAGCCCACCTATACCAGGTGTAGTTCGGTTACTTCTGTACATAACGTTTCACGGTTGTTGTTGACCATTATCCGAGGTGCCTCGATCTATCATCCACTAATTAAACTGCCTGGGCTTCATACTATAGCATCACTTTCAAAAAATAGAAAGAAACGTTATTCCTTGACTCAATGGTACTTCATTCTGTTTCGGGTCATTCCGGTTGTGAGGCCCTGAAGTCACCCTTCCACACAAAGCTCTGTTTTTCAACAAAAAGATTTGATCATCAATAGCTTAGCATTTAGCATGTGACATTGTCAATTCACAACATATAATCAATATCTATTAATATATAACCCTGTGAGTACATATGCTTCAAAGGAGGGTGTTAAGCTAAAAGGATAAATCCTCCATCACCAATTGATACATTATCGATAGAATCCATTGTTTGTGTTGTAAAATACAACGTCAGACACACATCCATTTACAAGTTCGTTCTGGGTTGTGAACAAAACCGAAGGCACCTTATTCCTCGTCCAATGAAGAAGGGAGGCCCTTAAATCCAGACAATTTCGTAGTATGTCCATACCACTACCACTTATAACCTTGTCTTGGGTGTACATCCCAATCGAGACATCAGCAATAAATCCAAACGATGTGAAGATCCCCGATCTTCAACCACCAACTTCGATCTTCAATACTCGTTGTATAATTATTCAAAATGGGTTGAAACCCAGTCTTTCCAAATAACTAGTGTATCTTTACAAACCATAATTGAAATTGATATACAAAAATATCATGAGTCTCATTCCATTTCGGAATAATCTTTTACTCAAATCATTCTTTTATGGGGTGTACCCATTTAAATTTTATTCAAGATTAACATACTTTAAACTCTTTGTTTAAATCTTTCCTTGGTAATCAGTTCAAACGATTATAAAATCTCATTTCACAAATTTAACTTAAACCAATTTTTCTACGCTTTATCAAGATTGTTGAGTCTTGCAAAAAAGGTAATTTCTCAAATTATTACCTTATTCCCATCTTATTCATCCCATGGAGCAAAACTGCCAATACTCCATATCTAGTTGCCCTCGTATTTTGGTAAGATTGATTTCCGTTATTGATACAATTCTTTCGTTTCAAATCTGATTAAAGGTTTCAAATATATTTATGGGAAAACATATTTACCCAAACCCAACCCATCTGTTGATCATTTATTAGGGTAAATTACTGCATCTTTCTTCAATCCTATCTCTTTCCCAAAATCATAGGTACGATTTCTTGATCTTATCATTATGCGAAAAACACGCTTATCTTCATTTAAGCGATCCTTAACTTCTTTTTCCCATTATCGTTTGCTAAGGAAAAACTCTTTCATTAAATCTTTATATTCAAATTAGATAAAGATTTCACTTCAACTTAACTTGGAAAATCATTTTTCCTTTAGAAGAGTTAAAGAACAATGTTATTAAGACATCATTCACGATAAACCCAAAAACATACTTTTATTTTAAATGAAATCTTCGCGGAAATCATATCGGCTCCCAATCAATATAAGTTCCTGTGTCGGACTAATATTATAAGCGAAATAACGACAAAGCCTTTTAAACTCCTTAAATAGTAAAGTTCTTCGTCCATATAAACTCATATTGATTATCACCAAATCGATTCCCACTCAATTCCAATTCAATTCATTAATTGGAAACTTAACTTTGGAAAATTTCATTAAACCTTAATTAAAAGATTTGTCATTACTTTCTAACTCCAAATCATATATTCACCTTTAACTGGGTTATAGAACGAAGTTGTTGAAGACACCACTCACGACAAAGCCAAACTCAATTGATATCAAATACATGAATCTCACAGAATTTACATCAACTCATATTCAACACCGATTCACATAATCAACGAGTACTATAAGTGAAATAACGATATAAGTATCTTCCAAATTCCTCAAAATGGTAAATGTCTACACAATGGAAATTAATACCAAATATCAGAAGATCATTTCTATCCAAATCCGACTTATTCAAATTGGAAAAAAATTCATAATCAAAAGATTTACCAAATCATATCCATTGAAATGTCATTTATATTTGATAAGAAAAAACTTAAGTGCATTTAACTTAAATTTACAAAACGTCATTTTACATTATTCAACAGGTTAGGTCGAAAACACAAGAGTCGAAATATAGTTTGAAACTTCATATTTCATGTCCAAATCACTTTAAAATCATTTATTATGATTTATCATATTTTTTCCATTATAGTTTTTATATGGCCATTTAGATCGACGGTCATTGAACTTCGTTCACAGATACCTTTTTAAAAGTAGATTTAAATATAACTTGAAAGCTATAAGTTAAAATTCAATTTTTCTTCTTTCATTCAAAAGTTACTATCAATAGAAAACAAACATTTTTCTTTTTGGGGAAATCCAATTTAAAATGCATTAGTTATAGTCGTTTGAAGTTTATGTTTGAAATTCGCGAATTATCGCTGAGCGACATGTCCAATTCAGACCATATTGTTGTTAGACCAAAATCTGGCAGTAACACCCAAATGCAGATCACAGAATGCAGGAAATAGTAAAATCAGAGGGAACACATGAGGTTTTATAGTGGTTCGGCTGTAGATGTAGCCTACGTCCACTTTATAATCTTATTTTTATACTAACAGATTACAAGAATCAGTTACAAGCAGATACACAATCCGTGTGTTTAATTGAGATTACAAGAGTAGAATTTAGATGTAAGAAGGTGCAAAATCCTTGCACTCAGCAATGGTGGAAGCCGTAGAGATGTGGGAGAAAGGCCTTAGCCAAAAAGTCCTTTCAAAATTCTATGTGGTGGTGTATTTATAGCTATAGGAGAGCTTCTGGGAGGACTGGTTCATGACAGGGCACGTGGCAGCCGATCCGGGAAAGTAGGAGCAGGAGTAGCCTTGAGAACAGATCAACATCTATGCGTGTAACAGCAGGTGCGGAGATTGGTTCGTAGTCATGGGGTCGGGTTGTGATGTAGGCTTCACGAGCCGAGGTCTGGTCGCGAGCTGGAGTGGTGAAGCTAGTGGTCGGGTCGTGGTAATGGGGGTCGTGACCCATATAAGCTCCACGAGCCAGAGCTGGTTAACGAGCAGAATAAGAGTGCTTCACAAGCCGAGGAAGGGCGAGCCCAAGGTGGGCGAGCCGGTGTTATGGTCTGAGTCTTCGATGCTAGTTTACACCCATTCATGGAAATGGGCATAACTTCCAAACCATAAGTCCGATTGAGCCAAACGAAAGATCTACTTGAAGCTAATTCAAAGAGCTACAAGAATTATAGAGAAAAGCTCCGTATTGCTGTTTTCGGGCCAAAAAGAGGTCGTCTGGTAGGAGTTTCGGGCCTGTTTATGTTGATGTTGCGATTTCGACCAAATCACTCTATGTCTTCTAACGTTGTTTCCACCGCTTGAGCGTGTTATTATCCAGGAATTCCATGTGTGCCAGCTTCGACCAAAAAGTGTGTCCACAAGTTTGCCCCCCCAAAACATATTTTGATGTTTGAAGGAAGATGTGTTCTGGATAATCTGTGAAATCCATAATCCGTACCTGCAAAAAGATAAGACAAACAATGCAAAATGGTTCCAAGATGGCCTTAACTGAGTAAGACAACCAAGGAAGTGCTATGGGGTTCCAAGATGGCCTTACTGGAGTAAGACGACCAAGGAAAAGCTAATGAGATTCTAAGAGCCTTACCCAAGTAAGATGACCAAGGAAAAGCTAATGAGAGATTGTTTATACTGGACGGATCCAGTTTAGATCCGGAGCTTAATGTTTATACTGGATGGATCTAGTTCGGTGCCGAAGCTCATGTCTGTTTATACTGGACGGATCTAGTTGGGAGCCAGAGCTTATTAATGATCTTTATTGATTCATAAAATCTAAGTGGCAGTTATTGGAACCTTGAACACGACTAGAGACTACGGGTCAGTTCCATGCATGTGGGCCGATGTTGCCGTGCTTATTGCATATGAAGAAAACAAAGAGGGGCGAGAAATCGCCTAGAAGCCTAAAAGGATGAACTATGGACCGGAGTCCGCTAAACTGAAAAGATCCGAGGAGTGGGATCAGTTAATTATAAGCTTGCGATTGCTCGATCCTGGGTCGTTCCCTCGCCAGGGAATTGGCAGTGGCAGTGCCGGTGTAGGTGCTGTTTGTTGAGTTACATACTCGGGCAGCTCTCCTCATCTGACCGGTCCTCAATAAGCTTTCGCAAGTGTCTGCAGTCATCAGTGTTATGACAGTCCATGTCATGAAACATGCAATGTCTACCGGAATTGCATTGTGCCAGCGTTGGCTCCCTCTTGGAAGGCCTTGGATAGGAGGTGGCACCTCCTGTGTCCATGTAGATGTTAGTCAGCGTTGAATTGAATTCAGTGTATTTTTCATATCTGGGCCCTCTCCGTGGCTGAGTGTGCAGTCATTCTTGACATCAGCTTTTCCTTTGCCTTTTCCAGAATCAGACATTTCTCCGCCTTTTAGCATGTTGATATCGAGTATGCGCTTGTCGGAAGTTGCATCTTCTTCCTGCAGAAATCTATCTGCTTCAAGGTAGAATTCGCCGAGATTTCGTGGTGGATCTCGGTACAAGGATTTTTTGATCTCTGAGTTATCTAGAACGCCGGATACTACTGCCATAAATACCATGGATGGTTTAAGGCGATCAACTGATGCTGCTGCAATGTTGAATCTTTCCAGGAATGTATGCAGAGTTTCTCAAGGCCTCTGCTGGATTGTAGTGAGTGACTTGACGTTCTTGGGTCGTGTAATGTGAACCCGAAATTGTTCAATGAAGCGTGCGACCAACATGTTCCAACTGCTGATCGATTCTGTTTCTAGCTACTGAATCCACATAGTAGCTATATCAGTCAGAAAGAGGGGAAAGCATCTTGACATGATGTTTTCCGTGCCCATTTGAACTTCCATATGCCGTTTGTAAAGCATTAGATGCGCGATAGGATATGTCCTTCCGTTGTAAGGCTCCAGTTGTGGAAGTTTGAAATCCGGGGGATTATGGGAAATCCTGATTTCCTATACGAACAGGTTATGATTGACGTCATCCACATCATTATGATAAGTGCGGCCTCTCGAGAGGCATTGAATCAGATCCGCTAGCCGATTTCCTTCAAAAAGTTATTGCAAATTACTGATACCAAAGTTGGTGCCCCAGTGTTGAGTGCAGGAGAGTGAGGAAGATGTTGGTGAGCTGCTGGGAGCGGGTTGTGAGGACCGGTTCCTGGGCCATGAGGGGCGAGCCGACCGGGTCGTCGGTCCCCATCACGAGCCAGATCTGGATGTCCATCACGAGCCGGTTCCTGATGTAGAGCGGGAGCTTGCATTTTGATATCCCTCCGAACCGGAGCTGAAGTAGTTCAAACCTAACCATTTCCAAGAGTGAGAGGGTTTCCCCCAATTTCACGTGATGGATGAGCCGCTTCAGTAGCTTCATTTTCAATGCGTTGTTCGTTACCGCACGGCCTACCATCTATCCGAGTGAAGAATTCATCGATCATCTCCTATTCTTTCCTGAGGAGATCATCTTTCTTTGCCATCTGTGCTCTCAGTTCAGCGAGAACGCCATCCATGTCTTCTCTAGTCAAGTATGCAGAAGGATCTGCATGAGAGAATGCCCCCTGGCTTGCCTGGTTTCTAGTGCCTTTAGCATCCTCAGCATGAGAGGAAGTTCCAGTTTTCTTCCTTTTGATTGCCATTGATCCAATAGCCAACCAAACTGATTCCTTCTGAGCTAGAAATTGAAGTAGTATCGTGTGCCTCCTACCTGACGCGCCAAAATGTTAGACCAAAATCTTGCACTAACACCCAATTGCAGATCATAAAATGCATAAAATAGTAAAATCAGAGGGAACACATGAGGTTTTACAGTGGTTCGGCTGTAGATGTTGCCTACATCCACTTTATAATCTTATTGTCATATTGACATATTACAAGATTCAATAACATGCAGACACATAGTCCATGTGTTTAATTGAGATTACAAGAGTAGAATTTAGATGTAAGAAATTGCGAAATCCTAGCACTCAGCATTGGTGGAAGCCGTAGAGATTAGGAGAAATGCCTTAGCCAAAAAGTCCTTTCAAAATTCCATGTGATGGTGTATTTATAGTTGTAGGAGAGCTTCTAGGAGGACTGGTTCGTGACAGGGAACGTGGAAGCCGTTCAGAGAAAGTAGGAGAAGGAATAGCCTTGAGAACAGGTCAAGATCTACACGTGTATCTGTAGGTGCAGGGATTGGTTCTTGGTCATGGGGTCGGGTCATGATATGGGCTTCACGAGCCGAGGTCTGGTCGCGAGCTGGAGTGGTGAAGCTAGTGGCCGGGTCGTGGTAATGGGGTCGTGACCCATATATGCTCCACGAGGTGGAGTTGGTTCACAAACAGAGGAAGTGTGCTTCACAAGCCGAGGAGGGGCGAGCCCTAGGGGGAGAGCCGGTGTCATGGTCTGAGTCTTCGATGCTAGTTTACACCCTTTCACAGAAATGGGCATAACTTCCAAACGTAAGTCCAATTGAGCCAAACAAAAGCTTTGCTTGAAGCTAATTCAAAGAGCTACAAGAGTTACAGAGAAAAGCTCCGTAAATGCTGTTTTCGGGCCCAAAAGAGGTCATCTGGTAGGATTTTCGGGCCTATTTATGTTGATGTTGTGATTTCAACCAAATTACTCTGTCTTCTGATGTTGCTTCAACCGCTTGAGCATATTGTTATCCCGGAATTCCATGTGTGACAGCTTTGACCAAATAGCGTGTCAATAAGTTTGCCCCCCAGAACATATCTTGCTGGTTAAAGGAAGATGTGTACTAGATAATCTGTGAAATCTATAATCCGTACCTACAAAAAGATAAGACAAACAATGCAGATATGGTTCCGAGACGGCCTTACCGGAGTAAGACGACTAAGGAAGTGCTATAGGGTTCCAAGACGGCCTTACCAGAGTAAGATGACCAAGGAAAAGCTAATGAGATTCCAAGACGGCTTTACAGGAGTAAGACGACCAAGGAAAAGCTAATGGGAGATTGTTTATACTAGACGGATCCAGTTCAGAGCCGGAGCTCAATGTTTATACTAGATGGATCCAGTTCGGAGCCGGAGCTCATGTCTGTTTATACTGGGCGGATCCAGTTGGGAGCCGGAGCTCATCAATGATCTTTATTTCATGAAAGCTAAGCGGCAGTTATTCTAACCTTGAACACGACTAGAGACTACGGGTTGGTTCCGTGCATATGAGCCGATGTTGCTGTACTTATTACAAGTAAAGAAAACAAAGATGCGGCGAGAAGTTGCCTAAAAGCCTAAAAACATGAACTGTGGACCAGAGTCCAATAAACTGAAAAGATCCAAGGAGTGGGATCAGTTAATGATAAGCCCGCGATTACTCGATCTAGGGTTATTCCCTCTCCGAGGAATTGGTGGTGGCAGTGCCGGTGTAGGTGCTGTTGGTTGAGTTACATACTCGGGTAGCTCTCCTCGTCCGACCCAGCCCTCAATAAGATCTCGCAAGTCTATAGTCATCAGTGTTATGACCGTCCATGTCATGAAACATGCAATGTCTACCGGAATTGCATTATGCCAGCGTTGGCTCCCTCTTGGGAGGCTTTGGATAGGAGGTGGAACCTCCTGTGTCCATGTAGATGTCAGTCAACGTTGAATTGAGTCCAGTGTATTTTTCATATCTGGGCCCTCTCTGGGGCTGAGTGTTGCAGTCATTCTTGACATCGTCTTTTCCTTTACCTTTTCCAAAATCAGACGGTTCTTCGTCTTCAAGCATGTTGACATCAAGAATGCACTTATCGGAAGTTGCATCTTCTTCCTGCAGAAATTTATCTGCTTCAAGGTAGAATTCACCGAGATTTCATGGTGGATTCGGTACAAGGATTTTTTGAACTCTGAGTTATCTAGAACGCTGAATACTGCTGCCATCAATACCATGGGTGATTCAGGGCGATCAACGGATGCTGCTGCAACGTTGAATCTTTCCAGAATGAACGCGGAGTTTCTCTGGACCTTTGATGGATTGTAGTTAGTGAGAAGACGTCCTTGGGTCATGAAATGTGAATTCGAAATTGTTCAGTGAAGCGTGCGACCAACATCTTCCAACTGCTGATCGATTCTGTTTCTAGCCGCCGAATCCACATAGCGGCTATATCAGTCAGAAAGAGGGGAAAGCATTTTGCCATGATGTTTTCCGACGCCATTTGAACTTCCATATACTATTTGTAACATATCAAATGCACGGTAGGATCCATCCTGCTGTTGTAGGGCTCCAGTTGTGGAAGATTTAAATTCAGGGGATTGCGGTTATTCCTGGTTTCCTATGTGAACGGGTTTTGATTGACATCATCCACATCATTCTGATAAGTGCGGCCTCTCAAGAGGCATTGAATCAGATTTGCTAGCCGATTTCCTTCAAAAAGCTGTTACAAATTACCGATAGCAGAGCTGGTGCCTCCAGTGTTGAGTGCAGGAGAGTGAGGAAGAGGTTGGTGAGCTGCTGGGAGCGGGTCGTGAGGACCAGTTAGTAGGCCATGGGGGTCGAGTCGACCGGGTCGTGGGTCCCCATCATGAGCTAGATCTGGATGTCCATCATGAGCCGGTTCTTAGTGTAGAGCTGGAGCTTGCATTCTGATATCCATCCGGACCATAGCTAAAGTAGGTCGAACGTGACCATTTCCAAGAGTGAGGGGTTCCCCCGAGTTCACGTGATGCGTGAGCCGCTTCATCAGCTTCATTTTCAATGCGTCGTTCATTACCGCTCGGCCTACCATCCATTCGAGCGAAGAATTCATCGATCATCTCCTGTTGTTTCCTGAGGAGATCATCTTGCTTTGCCATCTGGGCTCTCAGTTCAGTGAGAACGCCGTCCATCTCTTCTCATTAAGTATGTAGACGGATCTCCATGAGAGGATGCCCCCTGGCTTGCCTCATTTATAGTGCCTTCAGCATCAACATCCTTAGCATGAGAGGAAGTTCCAATTTTTTCCTTTTGATTGCCATTGATCCAATAGCCAAGTAATCTGATTCCTTCCGAGTTAGAAATTGAAGTAGTATCGTGATCCTCCTACTTGGCGCGCCAAAATGTTAGACCAAAATCAGGCACTAATACCCAAATGCAGATCACAAAATGCAGAAAATAGTAAAATCAAAGGGAACACATGAGGTTTTATAATGGTTCGGATGTAGATGCAGCCTACGTCCACTTTATAATCCTATTGTTATATTGACAGAATACAAGAATCAGTTACATGTAGACACATAATCCATGTGTTTAATTTAGATTACGAGAATAGAATTTAGATGTAAAAAGGTGCAAAATCCTTGCACTCAGCAATGGTGGAAGCCGTAGATATGTAGGAGAAAGGCCTTAACCAAAAAGTCCTTTCAAAATTCCATGTGATGGTGTATTCATAGCTATAAGATAGATTCTGCAAGGACCAGTTCGTGACAGGGCACGTGGCAGCCGATCTGGGAAAGTAGGAGCAGGAGTAGGCTTGAGAACAGGTCAAGATCTACATGTGTATCAGCAAGTGCAGGGATTGGTTCGCGGTCATGGGGTCGGGTCATGATGTAGGCTTCACGAGCCGAGGTCTGGTAGTGAGCTGGAGTGGTTAAGCTAGTGGCCGGGTCGTGGTAATGGGGGTCATGACCCATATATGCTCCACGAGCCGGAGCTGGTTTACGAGTAGAATAAGAGCGCTTCACAAGCCGAGGAGGGGCGAGCCCAAGGGGGGAGAGCCGATGTCATGGTCTGAGTCTTCGATGCTAGTTTACACCCATTCACGGAAATGGGCATAACTTCCAACCATAAGTCCAATCGCGCCAAACGAAAGCTCTACTTGATGCTAATTCAAAGAGCTACACGGATTACAAAGAAAAGCTCCGTAATTGCTGTTTTCGGGCCCAAAAGAGGTCGTTTGGTAGGAGTTTCGGGCCTGTTTATGTTGATGTTGCGATTTCGACCAAATCACTGTATGACTTCAGACGTTGTTTCCACCGCTTGAGCGTGTTATTATCCAGGAATTCCATGTGTGACATCTTTGACTAAAAAGTGCGTCAACAAGTTAGCCCCCCAGAACATATCCTAATGGTTGAAGAAAGACGTGTTCTGGATAAACTGTGAAATCCATAATCCGTACCTGCAAAAAGATAAGATAAACAATGCAAAAATGGTTCCGAGATGGCCTTACCGGAGTAAGACGACCAAGGAAGTGCTATGGGGTTCCAAGACGGCCTTACTGGATTAAGACGACTAAGGAAAAGCTAATGAGATTCCGAGATGGCCTTACCAGAGTAAGACGATCAAGGAAAGCTAATGAGAGATTGTTTATACTGGATGGATCCAGATCAGAGCCGGAGCTCAATGTTTGTGCTAGATGGATCCGGTTCGGAGCCGGAGCTCATGTCTTTTATACAGAACAGATCCAGTTGGGAGCCGGAGCTCATCAATGATCTTTATTGATTAATGAATGCTAAGTGGCAGTTATTCTAACCTTGAACATGACTAGAGACTACAGGAAGGTTCCGTGCATGTGGGACGATGTTGTCGTGCTTATTACATGCAAAGAAAACAAAGAGGGGGTGAGAAGTCGCCTAAGAGCCTAAAAACATGAACTGTGGACCGGAGTCTGATAAACTAAAAAGACTCGAGGAGTGGGACCAGTTAATGATATGCCCATGATTGCTCGATCCAGGGTCGTTCCCTCTCCGGGGAATTGGTGGTTGCAGTGTTGATGTAGGTGTTGTTGGTTGAGTTACATACTCGGGTAGCTCTCCTCGTCTGAACCGGTCCTCAATAAGATCTTGCAAGTGTCTGCAGTCATCAGTGTTATGACCATCCATGACATGAAGCATGCAATGTCTACCGGAATTGCGTTATGCCAGCGTTGGCTCTGTCTTAGGAGGCCTTGGATAGGAGGTGGACCTCCTATGTCCATGTAGATGTCAGTTAGCGTTGAATTGAGTATAGTGTATTTTTCATATCTGGGCCCTCTCCGAGGCTGAGTGTTGCAGTCATTCTTGACATCAGCTTTTCCGTTGCCTTTTCTAGAATCAAACGGTTCTCCGTCTTTAAGCATGTTGACATCGAGAATGCGCTTATTGGAAGTTGCATCTTCTTCCCACAGAAATCTATCTGCTTCAAGGTAGAATTCGCTGAGATTTCATGGTGGATCTCGATACAAGGATTTTTTGAACTCTGAGTTATCTAGAACGCCGGATATTGCTGCCAGCAATACAATGGATGGTTCAGGATGATCAACTGATTCTACTGCAATGTTTTTTTAGGAATGAACGCAGAGTTTCTCCGGGCCTCTGTTGGATTGTAGTGAGTGACATGACGTTCTTGGGTCGTGCAATGTGAACCCGAAATTGTTCAATGAAGCATGCGACCAAGATGTTCCAACTACTGATCGATTCTGTTTCTAGCTGCTGAATCCACATAGCGGCTAATCAGTCAGAAAGTGGGGAAAGCATTTTTCCATGACGTTTTCCGATGCCATTTGAACTTCCATATGCCGTTTTAATGCATCAGATGCGCGGTAGGATCCGTCCTGCCATTGTTGGGCTCCAGTTGTGGAAGTTTGAAATTCGGGGGATAACGGGAATTCCTGATTTCCTATGTGAACGTGTTGTGATTGACATCATCCACATCATCCTGATAAGTGCGGCCTCTCAAGAGGCATTGAATCAGATCTGCTAGCCGATTTCCTTCAAAAAGTTGTTACAAATTACCGATATTAGAGCTGGTGCCCCCAGTGTTAAGTGCAGGAGAGTGAGGAAGATGTTGGTGAGCTCTGGGAGCGGGTCATGAGGACCGGTTCGTGGGCCATGGAGGCAAGCCGACCGGGTCGTGGGTCCCCATCACGAGCCAGATTTGGATGTCCATCACAAGCCGGTTCCTAGTGTAGAGAGGGAGCTTGCATTATGATATCCGTTCGAATCAGAGTTGAAGTAGGTCGAACCTGACCATTTTCCAAGAGTGAGGGGGTTGCCCCCGAGTTTACATGATGCGTGAGCCGCTTCAGTAGCTTCACTTTCAATGCATTGTTCGTTGCCGCTCGGCCTGCCATCCATCCTATCGAAGAATTCATCGATCATCTCCTGATGTTTCCTGAGGAGATCATCTTGCTTTGCCATTTGGGCTCTCAGTTCGGAGAGAACGCCTTCTATCTCTTCTCTAATCAAGTTTGTAGAAGGATCCCATGATAGGATGTCCCCTTGCTTGCCTCTTTTCTAGTGCCTTCAGCATCAGCATCCTCAGCATGAGAGGAAGTTCCAATTTTATTCCTTTTGATTGCCATTGATCAAATAGCCAAGTAATCTGATTCCTTCCGAGTTAGAAATTGAAGTAATATCGTGTGTCTCCTACCTGGCGCACCAAAATGTGTTAGACCAAAATATGGCACTTACACCCAAATGCAAATCATAGATCACAGAATACAGAAAATTGTAAAATCCGAGGGAACACACGAGGTTTTATATTGGTTCGACTATAGATGTAGCCAGCTTCCACTTTATAATCTTATTGTTATACTGACAGATTACAAGAATCAGTTACATGCAGACACACAATCCGTGTGTTTAATTGAGATTACAAGAGTAGAATTTATATGTAAAAAGGTGCAAAATCCTCGCACTCAGCAATGGTGGAAGCCGTAGAGATGTAGGAGAAAGGATTTAGCCAAAAATTCCTTTCATAATTCCATGTGGAGGTGTATTTAAAGCTGTAGGAGAGCTTCTGGGACGACCCGTTCATGACAGGGCACGTGGCATCCGATCCGAAAAGTAGGAGCAGGAGTAGCCTTGAGAACATGTCAAGATCTACGCGTGTATCAACAGGTGCAAGGATCAGTTTGTGTTCATGGGGTCGGGTCGTGATGTGGGCTTCAAGGGCCGAGGTCTGGTTGCGAACTGGTGTGGTAAAGCTAGTGGCCAGGTCATGGTAATGGGGGTCGTGACCCATATATGCTCCACGAGTCGGAGCTGGTTCACGAGTAGAAGAAGAGTGCTTCATAATCCGAGGAGGGGCGAGCCCAAGGGGAGCTAGCCGGTGTCATGGAGTCTTCGATGCTAGTTTAACCCGTTCACAGAAATGGGCATAACTTCCAAACCGTAAGTCCGATTGGTCCTAACGAAAGCTCTACTTGAAGTTAATTCAAAGAGATACAAGAGTTACAGAGAAAAGCTCCGTAATTGCTGTTTTCGTGCACAAAATAGGTCGTTTGGTAGGATTTTCGGGCCTGTTTATGTTGATGTTGCAATTTTGACCAAATCACTATATGTCTTCTGACGTTGTTTCCACTGCTTGAGCATGTTATTATCCAGGAATTACATGTGTGACAGCTCTGACTGAAAAGTGTGTCAACAAGTTTGCTCCCCAGAACATATCTTGCTGGTTGAAGGAAGATGTTTTCTGGATAATCTATGAAATCCATAATCTGTACCTACAAAAAGATGAGATAAACAATGCAAAAATGGTTCCGTGACGGCCTTATCGGAGTAAGACGGCCAAGGAAGTGTTATGGGGTTCCAAGACGGCCTTAATGGAGTAAGATGACCAAGGAAGTACTATGGGGTTCCAAGACGGCCTTACCGGAGTAAGACGACCAAGGAAAAGCTAATGAGATATTGTTTATACTGGACGGATCTAGTTCAGAGACAGAGCTCAATGTTTATACTGGATGGATCATGTTCGGAGCCGGAGCTCATGTCTGTTTATACTGGACGGATCCGGTTGGGAGCCGGAGCTCATCAATGATCTTTATTGATACATAAAAGCTAAGCAGAAGTTATTCTAACCTTGAATACGACTAGAGGCTATGGGTCGGTTCCGTGCATGTGGGACGATGTTGCCGTGCTTATTACATGCAAAGAAAACAAAGAGGGACAACAAGTCGCCTAAAATCCTAAAAACATGAATTGTGGACTGGAGTCCGATAAACTTAAAAGATCCGAGGAGTGGGATCAATTAATGATAAGCCTGCGATTGCTCGATCTAGGGTCGTTCATTCTCCAGGGAATTGGTGGTGGCAGTGCCGGTGTAGGTGTTGTTGGTTGAGTTACATACTCGGGTAGCTCTCCTCGTCTGACCCAGTCCTCAATAAGATCTCGTAAGTGTCTGCAGTCATCAGTGTTATGACCGTCCATGTCATGAAACATGCAATGTCTATCGAAATTGCGTTGTGCCAGCGTGTGTTCCCTCTTGGAAGGCCTTGGATAGGAGGTGGCACCTCCCGTGTCCATGTAGATGTCAGTCTGCGTTGAATTGTGTTTAGTGTATTTTTCATATCTGGTCCCTCTCCTGGGCTGAGTGTTGCGGTCATTCTTGACATCGGCTTTTCCTTTGCCTTTTCCAGAATCAGACGGTTCTCCGTCTTTAAGCATGTTGACATCGAGAATGAGCTTATCGGAAGTTACATCTTCTTCCCACAAAAAGCTATCTACTTCCAGGTAGAATTCGCCGAGATTTCGTGGTCGATCTCGATACAAGGATTCTTTGAACTCTGAGTTATCTAGAACGCCAGATACTGCTGCCATCAATACCATGGATGGTTCAGGGCAATCAACTGATGCTGCTACAACGTTGAATCTTTCCAAGAATGAACGCAGAGTTTCTGTGGGCCTCTGTTGGATTGTAGCGAGTGACATGACGTTCTTAGGTCATGCAATGTGAACCCGAAATTGTTTAATGAAGCGTGCGACCAACATGTTCCAACTGCTGATCGATTCTTTTTCTAGCTGTCGAATCCATATAGCGGCTATATCAGTCAGAAAAGGGGGAAAACATTTTGCCATGACATTTTCCGACGCCGTTTGAACTTCCATATGTCGTTTGTAATGCATTAGATGCGTGGTAGGATCCGTCCTGCCATTGTAGGGCTCCAGTTGTGGAAATTTGAAATCTGAGGGATTGCGGGAATTCCTGATTTTCTATGTGAACGGGTTGTGATTGACGTCATCCACATCACTCCGATAAGTGCGGCCTCTCGAGAGGCGTCGAATCAGATCTGCTAGCCGATTTCCTTCAAAAGCTGTTGCAAATTACCGATATCAGAGCTGGTGCCCCCAGTGTCTAGTGCAGGAGAGTGAGGAACATCTTGGTGAGCTGCTAGGAGTGGGTCGTGAGGACCGGTTCGTGGGCCATACGGGCGAGCCGATCGGGTCGTTGGTCCCCATCACGAGCCAGATCTAGATGTCGATCACGAGTCGGTTCCTGGTGTAAAGCAGGCGCTTGCATTCTAATATCTGTCCGAACTGGAGCTGAAGTAGGTCGAACCAGACCATTTCCAAGAGTGAGGTGGTTGCCCCTGAGTTCACGTGATGCGTGAGCTGATTTAGTAGCTTCATTTTCAATGCATTGTTCATTACCGCTCGGCCTGCCATCCATCCGAGCGAAGAATCCATCGACCATCTCCTATTGTTTCCTAAGGAGATCATCTGGCTTTGCCATCTGGGCTCTCAGTTCAGTGAAAACGCCGTCCATCTCTTCTCTAGTCAAGTATGCAGAAGGATCTCCATGAGAGGGTGTCCCTATCTTGCCTCGTTCTAGTGCCTTCATCATTAGCATCCTCAGCATGAGAGGAAGTTCTAGTTTTCTTCCTTTTGATTGTCATTTATCCAATAGCCAAGCAATCTGATTCCTTCCGAGCTAGAAATTGAAGTTGTATTGTGTGCCTTCTACCTGGCGCGCCAAAATGTCAGACCAAAATGGTCACTAATACCCAAATGCAGATCACAGAATGTAGAAAATAGTAAAATCAGAGGGAACACACGAGGTTTTATAGTGGTTCGGTTGTAGATGTAGCCTACATCCACTTTATAATCATATTGTTATACTGACAGATTACAAGAATCAGTTACATGCAGACACACAATCCGTGTGTTTAATTGAGATTACAAGAGTAGAATTTGGATGTAAGAAGGTGCAAATTACTTGCACTCAGCAATGGCGGAAGCCAAAGAGATGTAGAAGAAAGGCCTTAGCCAAAAAGTCCTTACAAAATTCCATGTGGTGGTGTATTTGTAGCTATTGGAGAACTTCTGGGAGGATCGGTTCGTGATAAGGAACGTGCCAGCCGATCTGGGAAAGTAGGAGCAAGAGTAGCCTTGAGAATAGGTCAAGATGTACGTGTGTATCAGCAGGTGCAGGGATCGGTTCATGGTCATGGGGTCGGGTCGTGATGTGGGCTTCATGAGCCGAGGTCTGGTCGTGAGCTAGAGTGGTGACGCTAATGGCCGGGTCATGGCAATGGGGGTCGTGACCCATATATTCTCCACGAGCCGGAGCTGGTTCACGCGCAGATAAAGAGTGCTTCACAAGCCCAGGAGGGGCGAGCCCAAGGGGGGCGCGTCGGTGTCATGGTCCAAGTCTTCGATTCTAGTCTACACTCATTCAATAAAATGGGAATAACTTCCAAACCGTAAGTCCGATTGAGGCAAACGAAAGCTCTACATGAAGCTAATTCAAAGAGCTGCAAGAGTTACAGAGAATAGCTCCGTAATCGCAGTTTTCGGGCCAAAAAGCGGTCTTTTCGTAGGAGTTTCTGGCCTATTTATATTGATGTTGCGATTTCGACCAAATCACTCTATGTCTTCTGACGTTGTTTCCACCGCTTGAGCGTGTTATTATCTAGGAATTCCATGTGTGACAGCTTTGACCAAAAAGTGTGTAAACAAGTTTGACCCCCAGAACATATTTTGCTGGCTGAAGAAAGACATGTTCTGGATAATCTATGAAATCCATAAACTGTACCTGCAAAAGGATAAGACAAACAATGCAAAAATGGTTCTGAGACGGCCTAACCGGAGTAAGGAAGCCAAGGAAGTGCTATGGGGTTCCAAGACGGCCTTACCGGTGTAAGACGACCAAGGAAAAGCTAATGAGATTCCAAGATGGCCTTACCGGAGTAAGACGACCAAGGAAAAGCTAATGAGAGATTGTTTATACTGGACGGATCCAATTCAGAGTCGGAGCTCAATGTTTATACTAGATGGATCTAGTTCGGAGCAGGAGCTCATGTCTGTTTATACTGGACGGGTCCAGTTTGGAGCCTAAGCTCATCAATGATCTTTATTGATTCATGAAAGCTAAACAGCAGTTATTCAAACCTTGAACAAGACTAGAGACGGGTCGGTTCCGTGCATGTGGGCCGATGTTGCCGTGCTTATTGCATGCAAAGTAAACAAAGAGGGGCGAGAAGTCACCTAAATTCCTAAAAACATGAACTATGGACCGGAGTCTAATAAACTAAAAAGATCCGAGGAGTGGGATCAGTTAATGAAAAGCCCGCGATTGCTCGATCCAGGGTCGTTCTCTCTCCTGGGGAATTGGTGGTGGTAGTTCCGGTGTAGGTGTTGTTGGTTGAGTTACATACTTGAGTAGCTCTCCTCGTCCGACCCAGCCCTCAATTAGATCTCACAAGTATTTGCAGTGTCAGTGTTATGACTGTCCATGTCATGAAACATGCAATGTCTACCGGAGTTGCGTTGTGCCGGCGTTGGCTCCCACTTGGGAGGCCTTGGATAAGAGGTGGCACCTCCTGTGTCCATGTAGATGTCAGTCAGCATTGAATTGAGTTCAGTTTATTTTTCATATCTAGGCCCTCTCCAGGGCTGAATGTTGCGATCATTCTTGGCATCGGCTTTTCCTTTGCCTTTTCTAGAATCAGACGGTTCTCCGTCTTTAAGCATGTTGACTTGAGAATGCGCTTATTGGAAGTTGCATCTTTTCTCGCAGAAATCTTTCTGCTTCAAGGTAGAACCCGCAGAGATTTCGTGGTGGATCTTGGTACAAGGATTTTTTGAACTCTGAGTTATCTAGAATGTTGGATACTGCTACCATCAATACCATGGATGGTTCAAGGCGATCAACTGATGCTGCTGCAACGTTGAATCTTTCCAGGAATGAACGCAGAGTTTCTCTTGGCCTCTGCTGTATTGTAGTGAATGACATGACGTTCTTGGGTCGTGCAATGTGAACCCAAAATTATTCAATGAAGCATGCGACCAACATGTTCCAACTGCTGATCGATTCTGTTTCTAGCTGCCGAATCAACATAGCGGCTATATCAGTCAGAAAAAGGGGAAAGGATTTTACCATGACGTTGTCCGACACCATTTGAACTTCCATATGCCATTTGTAACGCATTAGATGCACGGTAGGATCCGTCCTGCCGTTGTCGGGCTCCAGTTGTGGAAGTTTGAAATCCGGGGGATTGCGGGAATTCATGATTTCCTATGTGAACGGGTTGTGAGTGACATCATCTGCATCATTCTGATAAGTGCGACTTCTCGAGAGGCGTTGAACCAAATCTGCTAGCTGATTTCCTTCAATAAGCTGTTGCAAATTACCGATATCAGAGCTGGTACCGCCTGTGTTGAGTGCAAGAGAGTGAAGAAGATGTTGGTGAGATGCTGAGAGCAGGTCGTGAGGACCGGTTCATGGGCCATGGGGGGCGAGCCGGCCGGATCGTGGGTCCCCATCACGAGCCTGATCTGGATGTCCGTCACGAGCCGGTTCCTAGTGTAGTGCGGGAGCTTGCATTCTGATATCCGTTTGAACATGTGTTGATGTAGGTCAAACTTGACCATTTCCAAGAGTGAGGGGGTTTCCCCCGAGTTCACTTGATGCATGACCCACCTCAGTAGCCTCATTTTTAATGCGTTGTTATTTACCGTTCGGCCTTCCATCCATTCGAGCGAAGAATCCATCGATCATCTCCTGTTGTTTTCTTAGGAAAACATCTTGCATTGCCATCTGGGCTCTCAGTTCAGTGAGAACGCCGTACATGTCTTCTCTAGTCAAGCATGCAGAAGGATCTCCATGAGAGGATGCCCCCTGACTTGCCTTATTTCTAGTGCCTTCAGCATCAGCATCCTCAACATGAGAGGAAGTTCCGGTTTTCTTCCTTTTGATTGTCATTGATCCAATAGCCAAGCAATCTGATTCCTTCCGAGCTAGAAACAGAAGTAGTATCGTGTGCCTCCTACCTGGCGCTCCAAAATGTTAGACCAAAATATGGCACTAACACCCAAATGCAGATCACAGAATGGAGAAAATTGTAAAATCAGAGGAACAAACGAGGTTTTATAGTGGTTCGGCTGTAGATGTAGCCAACGTCCCCTTTATAATCTTATTGTTATACTGAGAGATCACAAGAATCAGTTACATGTAGACACACAATCCGTATGTTTAAGATTACAAGAGTAGAATTTAGATGTAAGAAGGTGCGAAATCCTTGCACTTAGCAATAGTGGAAGCCGTAGAGATGTAGGAGAAAGGCCTTAGCCAAAAATTCCTTTCAAATTTCCATATGATGGTGTATTTATAGCTTAAGGAGAGCTTCTGGGAGGATCGATTCATGATAGGCATGTGGCAGCCGATCCGGGAAAGTAGGAGCTGGAGTAGTCTTGAGAACAGTCAAGATCCACGCTTGTATCAGCAGGTGTAGGGATCGGTTCATGGTCATGGGGTCAGGTCGTGATGTCGGCTTCACGAGCCGAGGTCAGGTCGTGAGATGGAGTGGTGAAGCTAGTGTTCGGGTCATGGCAATGTTGGTCGTGACCCATATATGGCCCATGAGCTGGAGCTGGTTCACAAGCAGAAGAAGAGTGCTTCACAAGCCAAGGAGGGGAGAGCCCAAGGGGGCCGAGCCGGTGTCATGGTCTGAATCTTCGATGCTAATTTGCACCCGTTCACGGAAATGGGCGTAACTTTCAAATTGTAAGTCCGATTGAGACAAACGAAAGCTCTGCTTGAAGCTAATTCAAAGAGCTATAAGAGTTACTTAGAAAAGCTCCATAATTGTGTTTTCAGGCCCAAAAGTGGTCGTCTGGTAAGAGTTTCGGGCCTGCTTATGTTGATGTTGCGATTTCGACCAAATCACTCTATATCTACTGACGTTGTTTCCATCGCTTGAGCGTGTTATTATCCAGGAATTCCATGTGTGACAGCTTTGACCAAAAAGTGTGTCAACAAATTTGTCCCTCAGAGCATATCTTGCTGGTGAAAGGAAGATGTGTTCTGGATAATCTGTGAAATGCATAATCCATACATGCAAAAAGATAAGACAAACAATGCAATCATGGTTCCGAGGTGGCCTTACCAGAGTAAGACAACCAAGGAAGTGCTATGGGGTTCCAAGGCGGCTTTACCGGAGTAAGACGACCAAGCAAAAGCTAATGAGATTTCAAGACGTCCTTACCGGAATTAGACAACCAAGGAAAAGCTAATGAGAGATTATTCTTACTGGACATATCCAGTTCAGAGCCGGAGCTCAATGTTTATACTGGATGGATCTAGTTCGGATCCAGAGCTCATGTCTATTTATACTAAAAGGATCCAGCTGGGAGCCGGAGCTCATCAATGATATTTATTGATTCATGAAACCTAAGCGGTAGTTATTATAACCTTGAACACGACTAGAGACTACGGGTCGGTTCCGTGCATGTGGGCTGATGTTGCTGTGCTTATTACATGCAAGGAAAACAAAGAGGGGCAAGAATTCGCCTAAAAGCCTAAAAACATGAACTGTGTACTGGAGACTGATAAACTGAAAAGATCCAAGGAGTGGGATCAGTTAATGATAAGCCCACAATTGCTCGCTCCAGGGTCATTCCCTGTCCGGGGAATTAGTGGTGGCAGTGCATGTGTAGGTGTTGTTGGTTGTGTTACATACTCATGTAGCTCTCCTCGTCTAACCCGATCCTAAATAAGATCTCGCAAGTGTCTGCAGTCATCAGTGTTATGACTGTCCATGTCATTAAACATGCAATTTCTACAGAAATTGCTTTGTGCCAGAATTGGCTCCCTCTTGGGAGGCCTTGGATAGGAGGTGGCACCTCTTGTGTCCATGTAGATGTCAATCAGCGTTGAATTGAGTTCAGTGTATTTTTCATACCTGGGCCCTCTCCGGGGCTGAGTGTTGCGGTCATTCTTGATATCGGCTTTTCCTTTGCCTTTTCCAGAATCAAACGGTTCTCCGTCTTTAATGAAGCGTGCAATGTGAACCCGAAATTGTTCAATGAAGCGTGCGACTAACATGTTCCAACTGTTGATCGATTCTGTTTCTAGCTCCCGAATCCACATAGTGGCTATATCCGTCAGAAAGAGGGGAAAGCATTTTTCCATTACGTTTTCCAATGCCATTTGATCTTCCATATGCCATTTGTAATGCATCAGATGCGCGGTAGGATCCGTCCTGCCGTTGTAGGGCTCTAGTTGCGGAAGCTTGAAATCCGGGGGATTGCAGGACTTCCTGATTTCCTGTGTGAACGGATTGTGATTAATGTCATCCACGTCATTCTGGTAAGTGCGGCCTCTCGATAGGCGTTGAATCAGATCTGCCAGCTGGTTTCCTTCAAAAAGCTGTAGCAAATTACCGATGTCGGAGCTGGTGCCCCCAGTGCTGAGTGCAGGAGAGTGAGGAAGATGTTGGTGAGCTGCTGGGTGCGTATCGTGAGGACTAGTTCGTGGGCCTGGGGGGGGGGGACGAAAGAAAAGAAGATGAAAGAAAAGTAGAGTCAGACATAAAGCCTGAGTAAGTCTAGGACTATTCAGTCTATGAATAAGAAATTGAGCATGATAAGTACAAACTGGAAATGGGAAAGCACTATAAACTAAGTTAAGTTGTCTAGAGACGAATAAACTATCGTACCCCATATTAATCTCTGCACCCCTATAAACTAGTTCCCAACTGGCACCCCAAAATCAGGGTGAAGTGATCCTTTTTAATGATCGGCTCCTACTCGAATAGTTACATGTGTCTTACGGCCCCCGATGTTGTAGCTACCTATGTTGGTCCCACCATGGGGTGTATCAAGTCCCATGGTGGCGGCCCGACACAGTTCTAGAATGCACAGGTATACTACTGGTGCCCAGTGCCTAATTTTTCTACGCCGGAGTGTGTGCACGCCCGCACCCCGTTAGAACCTACACTGCCGCACCACCACCGTCGATTTGACCACTTACAGTCAGCCCAGTAATCTTGCCCCACCCTGCCTAGTTCAGGGTATCCTGATACACCTTGTAGGGTTACTGCTGAAAAGGGTCCCCCGCTACTAGGTTTTCTATTTTCTAGCCAACATGCTAAGTTGGTTAAGTGTTCTGTATAAACCTAACCCCCAATCAGTCTGTATAGTTTAGCATGTTATATTTGATTAAGTATTAATTCAATTTACTTAATCTTATCAATCCTGACTTAGCCTTAATTGTCTTATTAAAGCCACAACCACTCACATTAGACAGGTATTGTTGTGACTGCCTGTTGCCGGTTGGGTCCGGGCAGTCTTATGTCACAACTCAGTCTAACCTCGGGTCTTTATTGGGCTCAATGCTTAACCACCCACATTGGATAGGTATTGTTGTGACTACTGGACAGCCGGTCCGGGCAGGTTTATGTCACAATGCAATCCAACCTCGGGTTAAGCATGTTGTATTTTCTAAGTTTACATATTTTGTCTCTTTTTCTTTTATATATAAATATTTGCGGCCCATTATTCAAATTCATTATTCTTGGGTATAGTAATTTATACCATTTTAAATGTCATGAATCATTGGCATGTGCCAAACATGCCAACACATATATTTTAATTAACCCCAACGCATTCCCCCGTTTGTACGTAATAATATAACATATGTTGGGCTTCAACAGTTTAGCCCAACTTAGCCACATAAAAAGGGGAGGCTTGGAACATGATGTATATATATTCTAAGTAACATCAAAAAGGGGTGTGTAAACGCATGAACTTGCAACATAGCGGTCTAATTAACATAATTTAGGCATTTGTGAACTTGCATTGTAATAGCATAAAATCTTGACATAAAACATACCTAAACATGAATCATGGTTTTAATCTAATCATGTCAACTTTTATTTAAAATATGAATCTAACTTAATTATGGGCCACATATATTATCATATGTTTTCTAACAATAACCTAAGCCTAAAACATATTTTGTTTGGGCATAAAGTTAAACATAAACTAGTCATGTTCATAAAGTCGACACAAGTTCACAAAGATGCTTATTTTTGTCACTAATACACAAGTATGGTTTTCACTTGAATCAATGATGCCTATTCCAACATAAATTCATATGAATCATAATACCCAATTGGATCCAACTACACTAAAAATGATCATAAAAATATACATAGAAGGATCATTGATCATGTTGGCATAATAGTGAATCATATACTTGCATGAGTCTTAAATTGGTTGCAATGAAATATGTATAACTTCTCATTAACCACAACGTATCAAATTTCCAACATGAGATATATACTTGTATTGCAACTATTCCATAGGTCCAATATCATGTCAATTACACTACCAAATCCCAAAATCCATTCATAGCAAATCATAGCGACATACAATTATGAATTAAAATCATTATAATTAAAGTACAATCCCATTTCTTATTATACACAATCAAATCTCAATTATTCATTCACATCAGAATAGCACTCTACTTACAACGTATGACGAGTCTTGTATTCAGGATTCTGAATTCTGAATTTGGTGATGCTTATCCTTTGTTGTAGGCATTGTTTTGATTTAATTGTCGTGGCTTTAAGCTTTTGAATCAACTCCTAATTGTCTCTTTGATTTGACGGCTACTCCTAGTCTTTCTTCAGCAGCATGACGGTTCCATACTCATTTTTTTATTTGTGTGAATTAGGTGGAGTCTTAGGTCCTTTTTATAGAGTTTGTGAATTGATTAGAGCCGTAGATGGAGCCAAGATTAATATAAGCCGTTCGTTTTAAAGAGAAACCAATCACGAGTTGACACATAAGCCCTAGTGACAAGACAAAGCTCAGAAATTCGGCCAAGCACAGACCAGGCCAGCCAGGAGGGGCTGGGTTCGACCTGGCTCAGGGGCCAGGTCGATTGCCCAGTCGACACCCAGGTCGACTGCCCAGTCGACCTGGGTACCCCAGGTCGACTACCCAGTCGACCTGGGTCTTGGGTGGGAAAATTCCCACCCACCCCAATCTGGGTCCGATTTTGAATTTAGATTTGTTTTTCTGAACTGTTTCTGCCTGTTTGAATTTTAAACTGAATTCTGAAACTTCCGGAGGTCATATCTCCCTCATACGGAGTCCGTTTTACGCAAACTCGGACTCTATCTCAAGCAGAATTCCGAGACAAACGAAATGGTATATTCCGTTTCCCTTAATTCTTTGATTTGAAATTGATTATACTTTAATTTATGAATTTCACTGTTATAGAATATACGGGGTGTTACAGGAAGTTCCAGTTTTCTTCCTTTTGATTGCCATTGATCCAATAGCCAAGCAATCTGATTCCTTCCGAGCTAGAAACAGAAGTAGTATCGTGTGCCTCCTACCTGCCGCTTCAAAATGTTAGACCGAAATCTGGCACTAACACCCAAATGCAGATCATAGATCACAGAATGTAGAAAATAGTAAAATCAGAGGGAATACACGAGGTTTTATAGTGGTTCGGCTGTAGATGTAGCCAACATCCCCTTTATAATCTTATTGTTATACTAACAGATTACAAGAATCAGTTACATGCAGACACACAATCCATGTGTTTAATTGAGATTACAAGAGTAGAATTTAGATGTAAGAAGGTGCAAAATCCTCGCACTCAGCAATGGTGGAAGCCGTAGAGATGTAGGAGAAAGGCTTTAGCCAAAAATTCCTTTAATAATTCCATGTGGTGGTGTATTTATAGATGTAGGAGAGCTTCTGGGACGACCGGTTCATGACACGGCATGTGGCAGCCAATTTGGAAAGTAGGGGCAGGAGTAACCTTGAGAACAGGTCAAGATCCACATGTGTATCAGTAGATGCTGGGATTGGTTCGTGGTCATGGGGTCGGGTCATGATGTGGGCTTCACGAGCAGAGGTCTGGTCGCGAGCGGGAGTGGTGAATCTAGTGGTCTGGTCGTGGTAATGGGGGTTGTGACCCATATATGCTCCACGAGCTGGAGCTGGTTCATGAGCAGAAGAAGAGTGCTTCACAAGCCGAGGAGGGGCAAGTCCAAAGGGGGCAAGCCAGTGTCATGGTCTGAGTCTTCGATACTAGTTTACACCCATTCATGGAAATGGGCATAACTTCCAAATCATAAATGCGATAGAGCCAAGAAAATCTCTACTTGAAGCTAATATAAAGAACTACATGAGTTATAGAGAAAAGCTCTATAATTGCTGTTTTCGGGCCCAATAAAGGTCGTCTGGTAGTAGTTTCGGGCCTGTTTATGTTGATATTGCGATTTCGACCAAATCACTGTATGTCTTCAGATGTTGTTTCCACCGCTTGAGCGCGTTATTATCTAGGAATTCCATGTGTGACAGCTTTGACCAAAAATTGTGTCAACAAGTTTGCCCCCCAGAACATATTTTGCTGGCTAAAGGATGATGTGTTCTCAATAATATGTGAAATCCATAATCCATACCTTACAAAAAAATAAGACAAACAATGAAATGGTTCCGAGACGGCCTTACCGAAGTAAGATGACCAAGGAAGTACTATGGGGTTCCAAGATGACCTTACCGGAGTAAGGCGACCAAGGAAAATCTAATGATATTCCAAGACAGCCTTATTGGAGTAAGATGACCAAGGAAAAGATAATGAGAGAGTGTTTATACTGGATGGATCCAGTTCAGAGCTAGAGCTTAATGTTTATACTGGATGGATCCAGTTCGGAGCCGAAGCCGAAGCTCATGTCTGTTTATACTGGACGAATCCAGTTGGGAGGCAGAGCTCATCAATGATCTTTATTGATTCATGAAATTTTAGCGGCAGTTATTCTAACCCTGAACATGACTAAAGACTACGGGTTACATGTGTCTTACGGCCCCCGATGTTGTAGCTACCTATGCTGGTCCCACCATGGGGTGTATCAAGTCCCATGGTGGTGGTCCGACACAGTTCTAGAATGCACAGGTATACTACTGGTGCCCAGTGCCTAATTTTTCTACGTCGGAGTGTGTGCACGCCCGCACCCCGTTAGAACCTACACTGCCGCACCACCGTCGTCGATTTGACCTCTTACAGTCAGCCCAGTAATCGTGCCCCACCCTGCCTAGTTCAGGGTATCCTGATACACATTGTAGGGTTACTGCTGAAAAGGGTCCCCCGCTACTAGGTTTTCTATTTTCTAGCCAACATGCTAAGTTAGTTAAGTGTTCTGTATAAACCTAACCCCCAATCAGTCTGTATAGTTTAGCATGTTATATTTGATAAGTATTAATTGAATTTACTTAATCCTATCAATCCTGACTTAGCCTTAATTGTCTTATTAAAGCCACAACCACTCACATTAGACAGGTATTATTGTGACTACCTGTTGCCGGTTGGGTCCGGGCAGTCTTACGTCACAACTCATTCTAACCTCGGGTCTTTATTGGGCTCAATGCTTAACCACCCACATTGGATAGGTATTGTTGTGACTACTGGACAGCCGGGCAGGTCCGGGCAGGTTTATGTCACAACGCAATCCAACCTCGGGTTAAGCATGTCGTATTTTCTAAGTTTACATATTTTGTCTCTTTTTCTTTTATATGTAAATATTTGCGGCCCATTATTCAAATTCATTATTCTTGGGTATAGTAATTTATACCATTTTAAATGTCATGAATCGTTGGCATGTGCCAAACATGCCAACACATATATTTTAATTAACCCCAACGCATTCCCCTGTTTGTACGTAATAATATAACATATGTTGGGCTTCAACATTTTAGCCCAACTTAGCCACATAAAAAGGGGAGGCTTAGAACATGATGTATATATATTCTAAGTAACATCAAAAAGGGGTGTGTAAACGCATGAACTTGCAACATAGCGGTCTAATTAACATAATTTAGGCATTTGTGAACGTGCATTGTAATAGCATAAAATCTTGACATAAAACATACCTAAACATGATTCATGGTTTTAATCTAATCATGTCAACTTTTATTTAAAATATGAATCTAACTTAATTATGTGCCACATATATTATCATATGTTTTCTAACAACAACCTAAGCCTAAAACATATTTTGTTTGGGCATAAAGTTAAACATAAACTAGTCATGTTCATAAAGTCGACACAATTTCACAAAGATGCTTATTTTTGTCACTAATACACAAGTATGGTTTTCACTTGAATCAATGATGCCTATTCCAACATAAATTCATATGAATCATAATACCCAATTGGATCCAACTACACTAAAAATGATCATAAAAATATACATAGAAGGATCATTGATCATGTTGGCATAATAGTGAATCATATACTTGCAATTGTCTTAACTTGGTTGCAATGAAATATGTATAACTTCTCATTAACCACAACGTATCAAATTTCCAACATGAGATATATACTTGTATTGCAACTATTCCATAGGTCCAATATCATGTCAATTACGCTACCACATCCCAAAATCCATTCATAGCAAATCATAGCGACATACAATTATGAATTAACATCATTATAATTAAAGTACAATCCCATTTCTTATTCTACACAATCAAATCTCAATTATTCATTCACATCGGAATAGAACTCTACTTACAACATATGACGAGTCTTGTATTCAGGATTCTGAATTTTGAATTTGGTGATGCTTATCCTTTGTTGTAGGCATTGTTTTGATTTAATTGTCGTGGCTTTAAGCTTTTGAATCAACTCCTAATTGTCTCTTTGATTTGACGGCTACTCCTAGTCTTTCTTCAGCAGCATGACGGCTCCATACTCATTTTTTTATTTGTGTGAATTAGGTGGAGTCTTAGGTCCTTTTTATAGAGTTTGTGAATTGATTAGAGCCGTCGATGGAGCCAAGATTAATATAAGTCGTTCGTTTTAAAGAGAAACCAATCACGAGTTGACACATAAGCCCTAGTGACAAGACAAAGCTCAGAAATTCAGCCAAGCACAGACCAGGCCAGCCAGGAGGGGCTGGGTTCGACCTTGCTCAGGGGCCAGGTCGACTACCCAGTCGACACCCAGGTCGACTGCCCAATCGACCTGGGTACCCCAGGTCGACTACCCAGTCGACCTGGGTCTTGGGAGGGAAAATTCCCGCCCACCCCAATCTGGGTCCGATTTTGAATTTAGATTTGTTTTTCTGAACTGTTTCTGCCTGTTTGAATTTTAAACTGAATTCTGAAACTTCCGGAGGTCATATCTCCCTCATACGGAGTCCGTTTTACGCAAACTCGGACTCTATCTCAAGCAGAATTCTGAGACGAACGAAATGGCGTATTCCGTTTCCCTTAATTATTTGATTTGAAATTAATTATACTTTAATTTATGAATTTCACTGTTATAGAATATACAGGGTGTTACATTCTCCCCCACTTAAAAGGATTTCGTCCCTGAAATCTTCAAGTTTAGGAAGAATGTATATCCTACCATCCAAACGTCCATCTACTCATCCATCAAACACGAGCGTCCATTGTCCTTAAAAGACTTCTAATGCTTCATGATCATATGCGAAGTGTGTGTGCATGTACTTATCTAATGCAAAATCAGTCGGTCTACTGATTCAGTTGACCTCCTTAATGCAAATTATGTAAGTGCCATGAATCCATTATGTATGCAAACCTTCCTTTTTATGATTCTACATGAGTGCACAATCATTCATATAAATGCAACATCCATATGACAACACCTTAAACTTCAACCACATAATAATGTAAATACATATATGCATATGCAATATGAAGTGACTGAGCTGATCTAAAACCTAGATTGTGTGTGTATATGCAACCACGAGCAACCACTAGCAATCACTTGCAACCACTTGCAACCATCATCCATAACATGTTTCAATTACATGTTTTCATCCAAAGGGTTTTTACCTAAAAGATAAGGTCGAGGAGATATACCCTAAAAGATAGATAAAAGCACAACTTAAGGAAAAAGAAAGATCAAAGATGTACCCTCAAAAAGAAAAGGGTAGGCTGCGCGTATTCTAGCCTCAGTTTCCCAAGTCGCGTCTTCCTCGGCATCGCTCCACTGAACTTTGACGAGCTTGACCTCGCGGTTGCGTAGCTTTTTCACTTCAGTTCCTAAGATGCATGTTTGAACTCTTCTCATAGTTGCTTCACGTTCCACTTCGGCTTCTTCTAGAATGCTAGGCTCTACTATTTCAGCAGACTCGTGTAAACACTTCCGGAGGTGAGAAACATGAAAGACGTTGTGAACTCCGGCCAGTTTTTCGGGTAGCTCTAATCTATAGGCCATCTTCTTAACCTTCTCGATGATAGGAAATGGTCCTACAAATCTCGGTGCTAGCTTTCCAGTGGATCCAAAACGAACAACGTTCCTTAGAGGAGATACCTTAAGAAAAACTCTGTCCCCAACCTCAAACTCAAGGTCGGTTCTTCTCTTGTCGGCGTAGAATTTCTGTCTATCTTGGGCAGTCTTCATCCTTCTTCGAATCAAGTCCACTTTTTCTGAGGTTTCTCTGATCATGTCTGGACCAAGAATAACCTTATCTGTAGACTCCCACCAACAAGTTGGTGACTTGCACGGTCTTCCATACAATGCTTCGAAGGGTGCCATGCCTATGGTAGCTTGGAAGCTATTGTTGTAAGCAAACTCTACTAAGGGAAGGTGATCCTCCCATGTCCCTCCAAAGTCTAGAACGCAAAGTCTCAAAAGATCCTCTAAAACTCTATTCGCCCTTTCCGTCTATCCATCGGTCTGGGGGTGATAGGCTGTGCTCAAACACAACTGTGTGCCTACAGCTTCTTACAAACTTCGCCAAAACTCGCTTGTGAAGATAGGGTCTCGGTCACTAACAATGCTGGAGGGTATCCCATGGAGCCGAACTATCTCCTTGATGTAAAGAGACACTAAAGATGAGGCGGTCCTTCTACTCTTGACAGGTAAAAAGTGGGCGCTTTTAGTAAGCCTATCCACTATTACCCAAATGCTAGTGTTGCCTCTTCTAGACATAGGCAGCCCATCAATGAAGTCCATTGAAATGCTATCTCACTTCCACTGTGGAACCTCTAGAGGATGAAGCGGTCCCCCTGGCTTTTTCTGTTCTGCTTTAACTTGTTGGCATACCATACACTTAGAAACGAAATCGGCCACGTCCTTCTTCATGCCGCTCCAAAAGAAAGTTCTCTTTATGTCCTTGTACATTTTATCTCCGCCTGGATGTATCGTCATCTTGGAGTGATGTGCTTCCTCGAGAACCGTCTTTACTAAATCCCTTGTCCGTGGGACGCATAGCCTCCCGTCTTGCCTTAACCAACCCTTATCGTCGATGGAGTATCTGTTGAGGTGACTTGAAGTCTCACCCCTACTTAGCCTATCAATCGTCTCTACAAGCTGAGGGTCTTCGCGTTGTGCTGTCCCTATTCAGTCCAAAAGAGTAGGGCGCACCTAAAGAGATGCTAATAAACCCGGTACGAAATCAGAGGAGGGCCTAAAGTTAAAACTGGATATATACTCTAGGCTTTGCCTTTCAACAAACAGCGGGCTTAATGTTATCTTCTTTCTGCTCAAAGCATCTGCGACTACGTTGCCTTTGCCCGGAGTGTAGGAGATCTCGAAATCGTACGAGGGAAGAAACTCCATCCACCTTTGTTGCCTCAAGTTAAGGTCCTTCTGCGAGAAAAGATATTTCAACGATTTATGGTCAGTGTAAAGTTCGAACTTCTCACCTAAGAGATAATGTCGCCAAGACTTAAGTGCAAAGACGATGACGGCTAACTCAAGATCGTGGGTCGGGTAGTTCTTTTCATGAACTTTCAATTGCCTTCCACCATAAGCTACCACCCTCCCTTCTTGCATCAAGACAGCGCCTAGCCCTGTCCCACATGCATCTGTATAAATTGTGAACATCTTGCTTCCGTCCGGCAGTGTCAGGACTGGGGCTGTTGTAAGAGCCCTTTTTAGGCGTTGGAAGGCCAAGTCACAATCCAAGTCCCAATTGAATACTAGATCCATCTTTGTCAGCCTTGTGAGTGGAGCTGAGATTTTCGCAAAATCCCTTATGAATTTTCGGTAGAAACCTGCTAGTCCTAGAAAACTTCGGACCT
Organism: Allium sativum; assembly: GCA_030737875.1. Classification (NCBI taxonomy): domain Eukaryota; kingdom Viridiplantae; phylum Streptophyta; class Magnoliopsida; order Asparagales; family Amaryllidaceae; genus Allium; species Allium sativum. Next base: position 990,405,867 of record CM060912.1, on the reverse strand, counting down.
CAGTTGCATTCCTTGGTGTCTTCCAATCCTGTACCGCTACTACCTTAGCAGGGTCCACAGCTAGCCCTTCTTTGGATACTACATGCCCAAGAAACCTTACTTCCTCTCTCCAAAAGTGGCACTTGGAGAATTTGGCTTTTAGCTGATGGACTCGCAGAGTTTCCATGATTGCCCTTAGGTGCTGAGCATGTTCTTCTTCACTCTTTGAGAAGATCAAGATATTGTCTACGAAGACTACCACGAACTTGTTGAGGAATTCTCTGAACACCCTACTCATCAGGTCCACGAAGTAAGCGGGTGCGTTTGTCAAGCGAAAGGCATGACAAGCCATTCAAAGAAGCCGTCTAGGGTTCTGAATGCTGTCTTATCGATGCTATCTTCAGCCACCCTTAGCTGATGAAATCCGGTCGCCAGATCGAGTTGGGAGAAAACTGACGCTCCTACAAGCTGATCAAACAGATTGTCAATTCTGGGGAGAGGGTGCCTATTCTTTTTTGTTAGCTTGTTGAGCTCCCTATAGTCAACACATAGACAGAGTGAACCATCCGCCTTTGTAGCGAACACCATTGGAGCGCCCCATTCTGAAATGCTTCTTCTAATGAACCCCTTCTCTAGAAGCTCTTTAACCTGTTTACTGTGCTCTTTCCTTTCCCGTGGAGCCATGTGTTTAACGGGCAACGCAACGGGCTTTGCATTATCTACAAGATATATGCGGAAGTCTATCTCCTGCTTCGGTGGTAAGCCCTTCACCTCTTCGAAGACGTCCGGATATTCACGGACCACTCTAACCGATTGCAAACTCTCAACAGAAGCATCTAGCGATTCAAGATAACTAAGCATAACTGCATACGAGGGATTACAAGTAATTTCCAGAGTGTTACCGAGTTAGGTCAGAAGCCTAACCACCCTTTTCTCACAATCAAGGATGGCACCATTCCTGGATAGCCAATCCATGCCCAAAATCAAACCATATCCCGAGAAGCCCAAACCAACGGCACTACATCTAAATTCTACGCTTAGAATAGAAATTTTCAATCCCACACAGATCATAGACAAATGAGCTGGGCCCCCGATTGGATTTGAAACAATTAAGGGGTCCTCTACCATACTAGTTTCTAGGTGCAGAGATTCTACTAAAGCAGATGAAATAAAGGAGTGTGATGCGCCAGAGTCAAACAAAGTGCGAACTGGGTGATCATAAAGATAAACTACACTTTCTACAGAAGTATTTATACCTCGCTGTTGCAGAGGTGGTGCTTCTAGCGCATGAACCTGTGCCCCTGAGGTGGATCCAGCCTTCTGCCCCTGCCCTCGCTTCTTTGGGCAATCCTTAGCCATGTGGCCTGTCTCACCACAAGAAAAGCACCCACCATTCAATTTGGCCTTCTTTTTCCGGCAGTCTTTCACCAAGTGTCCCACTTTGCCACAGAAATTACACTTCCTCTTCTCTTGGGACTTGTTGTCTTTCCCGCCCTTCTTAAAGTATGTCTTCTTAGGCTGTAAACCTTCTTTCTTCCCTTGTGACCCTTCTGCCTTTGTCTCCTTCTTGCCCTTATCCTCTTCGTTCAGCAATGCCATCTGTACCAACCTTTGATACGTAGCTCCCATAGGTATATGGGTCATGGCCAAGTTGTGTAATGGCTCACTCAATCCTTTGACAAAGCGGAGAGCCTTCTTGTGCGGAGTGTTGACTAGGTCCAGTCCGAACCTAGCCAGTTGATCGAACTGATTAACGTACTCTTTGACTGTCATATTCCCTTGCTTAAGAAACAAGAATTTTTCCAATTGAAGGCTCCTTTCAGCTTCTGAGAGAAATTTAGCCTCAAATCTCGCACTAAAGTCCTGCCATGTTTCCACTGGTCTTTCTACATTGGTAACTTCCCACCAGTAGGAAGCCTCGCCTTTAAGTAGCCATACTGCTATTTGTTGTAATGACCCGCATTCTACACATCGGGGGATCGTAGAATATTTATTTCTTTCCCGTATAAAGTTGTATGGTCATGTAACTTTGGGAAACATCCACTAGAGTCATTTCCCATGTTCATGATTTTTGTCGATTTTTAAATGACCATTTTGCCCCTAGTTGGTACTGTTTTGGCCATAACTTTTGATTGGAAAGGAATTTTGACCTGAAACCACTTCCATTAGATTCGTTTGATGGTTTACCTTTCCGTAGAGTGGTCACAATAGCCAAACGGACTTACCGTTTGGGAGATATGGCTGAAACAAGGTTTGGAGGGTGAAAAACTGCTTAACCGGGCAAAATCGGGTGATTAGTGATTAGGCCCATAACCCATTTCGGGATTAGGGTTATGGGGGGGCTGAAATGAGATAGAGTATCATTCCATTTCAGTTTTCTAGCCTTCACTTATCACCAAGGATCCCCAAAAATGGCCTCCAACCTCTAAATCACCTCCAAATCATCTTTTGGTCAAGGATTAAGCTTGGCAACCTCTAATCAAGGAAGATCTTCACCAAAGCAACATAGGAGCTGCTGTTTGGCATTGGGATTCACATCAAATCAGAGAATTATTTCGGATCTTAGTTTATTTTGTGGCTAAGGTGAGTGATTTGCATAGTTTTACACTAATTATGGCTAGTTAAGGGTAATTAGTGCTAATTAGCGAATTTAAGAATGATAAAATTCGGGAAAAATGTTCATAAATTCCTAAATGATGTTTTAGACCTCTGATATGAATTTGGGTTAATTTGGTTAAGTTTTTCTAATCCTATCATTAGTTTCACCTAATCATGCTTAAGGGGAAATATAGGATTTTGGGTATGTTTGATCCATTTTAACCTATCATGTTGATGTTTTGATGTTTGTGGTTGATTATGCATGTTGCTATGACTGTATGAAGTGCTTTGTGACTGATTTCAATAGTTAGAATGGTCGAAAACGTCGTCGAATGGCGTAAACACTTGCTGAAACAGTCTCAGAAAACAATGCAGGGTTCGGATCGGATCGGACATAGGGCTCGGATCAAATATGTAGAACTGAGCAATGAATCCGATCGGATCGGAACCCAACACTTGAGAAAAAGTGGCAAAAAGGAAGGCCACGCTAGCTGAACTGGGATCGGATCGGACTAAGGAGGATGGATCGGAGCGGAAGCACGAAGACGAATCGGAGCGGGAGCATGAAAACGGATCGGATAGGAGCATGTGAAGGGAGCATGGAGACGGATCGGAAGAACGAACCAAGAAGGAACACCTGACCCGACCCGAAGGGAAGCACCCGACCTGACCAGAAGGGACACCTGACTCGAACCAAGAAGGGATGCCCGACCCGAACCGCACTAGGAGAAGACCTGACCCGAACCAATGGATGATACCCGACCTGAACCGATGGCTTGATGAGGAATCCGACCCGACCCAGTATTGGATAATAACCCGAGATGCAAAGGTAGTCCAATATGGGAAGTTAGAGCTCAGGATCCAGTTGGGAACCAAGGAGTTCACTTCATGGTTGGACTTTGCTGCGAGACGTGTGCTAAGGAGTTGTCGACGTTCATAACTCCGATTCACCACTAAAAATGAAGGATGGCTACTTATCAGTGCAGTAGGGTCATTATGACCTGAGGGGAAAAGTGATGGTAGCAAGACTATTTTATCAGTGCAGTAGGGTCATTAAGACCCGAGGGGCAAGGTGATGCGTAGTAAGACTATGAGCCAGTGCAGTGGGGTTCTTGTAACTCCATGGGGCAGAGTGGACATAGTAAGGATTAGTAAGGCTATGAGCCAGTGCAGTGGGGTTCTTGTGACTCCATGGGGCAAAGTGGACATAGCGAAGGATTTGTTACTACGTTATCAGTGCAGTGAAGCCATTTATGACTTCATGGGGCAAAGTGATCGTAGCAAGGTATGTTGGGTGATCGAAGTGGTGAATATCGTATGCTTTACGCACTGAGTGAGAGATGTGAGGATGGATGCTATGCATGATTGTTTGCCATCATTATGACATACACACCTCCCCCACCTCCGTATCTATACACCGTTTGATATGGTACCTTAGAGTGTTGTACAGTATGTAGTGCTAACTCTTTGGTTGCAGGTCCAGGTTCAGGTATGTTTTAGTCTACCTGTTATTGTTCACTTTAGATGCTTATCGCTCATACCAGGCTTTATGTCTGACCCAGAGTTTTATGTCTCCTCTTATTACTCTGGGTGCTCACACGAGCAGACTAGAGACAGGTTAGCTGGTGATGCGAGTAGTTGATTCGGAGACAGGCAGGAGGCTTCCACGTATTATACATATACACATTCTCCCTATGTCGTTGGTGGTCGCTACTTGGGCATTATTAGTGTACCTCCTTTATCTTGTTTTGCTTTGAGACAGTTTGAAATTTGTAATAAGATGTATTTTGGATTTCCGCTGCTATGATGTTTAGTTCTGATTTTCAGCTTATGCACTGTCTCTCCTGTTTTATGTCAAGTATGTTATTATTATATTTTATCCTATGCGCTGTGAGACATTCTACAGGTTCTTTGTATGTTCATTTCTTTCTTCCTTCTTCCCTCTGACGACCCGTTCCGTGCTAACTGGACATGTGTACAACGCACTTTTGGAGTAAATGTCGGTTGGTGCGGGGCGGGCTGTCACACTTGGTATCAGAGCTCTAGGTTGCGTAGTTAACCTAGGGAAAGACACCAGGGAGAGATAGTACGTATATGAGAGCGCGTATTTGTGATTACTTTGGTTTTCAAAAGCTATATATATATATATACTATTAGTAGTATAAAGATGAAGTCGCACTGCACTAGCACTACTATGGGGTCGTTAATCGTTTCCCTTTTTCAGATTGACGATGAGCCGAGACACGAGGGGTGCTGGTAGAGGGACCAACCAAGGGAATGCCACTGACATGAGGGCGATGTTTACTAACCTCATGAGAGATATGCTTAGAGAAGTGCAAGGGGCAGTTCCCAATCCTGGAGTTGGTGTTGGCCCAGTAGTGCAGGCGCCTAGGGTCGATTTTGCCAAGTTGTGCAAAGATTACACTAATCTTGGTGGAAAGACGTTCCATGGAACGGAGTCGGCCACGGATGTTCAGGACTGGATGGATAGCTGTGGCCGTATCTTCGATGACTTAGGTCTTGAGGATGCGATGAAGAGAAGGCTAGCGTCTCGTCAGCTGCAAGGGCGAGCGATGAATTGGTGGAATGCCATTAGAACAGCTACTCCAAAAGACCAGGTGACTTGGGATCAGTTCAAGGATCACTTTAGCAAGAAATTTATCCCAACTGCCCAGAAGTCAGTGTTGTTTAAGAGGTTCTTGGAACTCAAGCAGAACGGAAGGACATTTTCTGATTATATTGCTGAGTTCGACACTGTGTCGAAGTATGGACTGTCTCTTATTGATACTCCTGAGAAGAAGAATGAGAAGTTCATTACTGGTTTGGATGGGTACTTGGGGGAAAGGCTTATCAACCACATCGATGAGACTTTTGAATCGATTGTGGGGAAAGCTTTGAGATCAGAGAGTCTTTACCCCAAGTCAAAGACTGAGGCTGCATCTGTAGAAGGGCCAAAGCCGCAAGTAGGCGGTGGAGGCAAGAATAACTCTCAGAATAAGAGGAAGCAGGACCAATCTAAGGGTGGCCAGAAAAAGAGCAAGAAGGATGTTGAGTGCTTCAGCTGTGGTAAGAAGGGCCATTATGCTAAAGAATGTCGGGCCAAGCCAGCGGAAAGGAAGTGCTACAACTGTGGTCAAGTGGGACATCATAAGGATAAGTGTCCGCAACCTCTTAAGGAGAAGCAGATTGTGAAAGCATATGCTATTGATGTTGTTCCTTCTTCGTCGAATGCCCCAACTGCAGCGGAGAAAGGAAAGAATGTTGTTATTCAAGGTATGCTTTCTATTTATGATGTACCAGTTTGAGTTTTGTTTGATACTAGGGCTTCCTATTCCTTCATATCTAGTGACCTGGTAGATAGGTTGGGACTGGAACCCGAGATAGTCGATAGACCATTGGTTGTGACGAACCCGATTGGTGGTTCGACTAGCCTTAGTATGATTTGCAGGAATTTGGTCTTATCGAGTCATGGATGTATGTTTGTTTGTGATTGCTTTGTTTTAGGCTTTACTGGGTATGGCATTATATTGGGAGTCGATTGGCTCCAAAGATACGGGGTGGTGGTAGACTGTGAGGGCTTTTTGGTGACAGTGAGGGCGGATGATGGGCGGAGGGTAGTGTTTGGTAGTCTACCTAGTGATGGGGTTATGGCTAGTTTTGTAAATTCCCTCGACATCCCGCAGGATGAGTTGTCAGATGTGCCCGTGGTTGGCCAGTATCCGGACGTCTTCGAGGAGGTGACCGGGCTTCCACCACACCGAGAGATTGAGTTCCGTATTGATTTAGTGAAAGATGCCAGACCTATAGTGATGCCACTTCGTCGTATGGCACCAAGGGAGCAGCGAGAGCTCGGGGTCCAAGTCAGCAATCTTTTGAAGAAGGGATTTATTAGAAGGAGTGTCTCCGAGTTGGGAGCACCCGTTGTGTTTGCCACTAAGGCAGATGGTTCCCTTCGTTTGTGTGTGGACTATCGCGAGTTGAATAAGGTGACGAGGAAGAATAAGTATCCTCTACCGCGGATAGATGATTTGTTTGATCAACTGGAAGGAGCTAGAGTGTTCTCCCAGTTGGACCTCGCGACAGGATTTCATCAGCTACGAGTAGCGGATGAGAGTGTTCCAAAAACGGCATTTAGGACGCCGTCTGGATTTTATGAGTGGTTGGTCATGCCGTTTGGGTTGACCAATGCACCAGCCTATTTTGTGGATCTTATGAATCGAGTATTCAGAGATCAGTTAAATAAGTTTGTTCTTGTGTTCGTGGATGATATCCTTGTTTACTCAAGGACAGAGGAGGAACACAAGGGACACTTGAGGATAGTGATGGAGGTGTTGAGGAAACACCAATTGAAAGCGAAATTCTCTAAGTGCCATTTTTGGAGAAGGGAAGTGAGATTCTTGGGTCATGTTGTTTCCGAGAGTGGTATTGTCGTGGACCCTGCGAAGGTGGCTACGGTACAGGATTGGCCTACGCCCAAGAATGCTACAGATGTAAGAAGTTTCTTGGGATTAGCTGGATATTATCGTAAGTTTATCCAGGACTTCTCCAAGATAGCAGCACCGTTGACTCAGTTGACTAAGAAGAATCAGTCCTTCGTCTGGGACGGAGTGTGCAAGGATGCCTTCAAGAGTCTAAAGGAGAATTTGACGCGTGCGCCAGTGTTAGTCATTCCCAAAGGGAATGAAGAGATAACGGTATACACAGATGCTTGTGGTACCGGACTGGGTGCTGTATTGATGCAAGGAGGTAGGGTTGTAGCTTATGCTAGTCGACAGCTAAAGCCGCATGAGAAGAAGTATCCTACCCATGATTTGGAACTAGAAGCGATCGTGTTTGCGCTGAAGATATGGAGACACTATCTCTTGGGAGAAAGATTCAAGTTGTTTACCGATCATAAATCGTTAAAGTATCTCTTCTCCCAGAAAGATCTGAATCTCCGTCAGCAGAGATGGTTAGAGTTCTTGGCTTCGTATGATTTTGATATCGCATACACACCTGGGAAAGGTAATGCGGTAGCCGATGCCTTGAGTAGGAGACATGCCAGTTTAGGGGCAATGTTTCTTGAATGGAAGCAACTGGAGTATATCGCGGGGTTTGATTTCAGACCAAAGTGCGAATTGGATCCAGTCATGCTAGCTTGTTTAGCGATCAGACCCACTTTGATAGAGCGGATTGGTTCCAGTCAGAGGGATGATCCTAATCTATTAGAAATCATCTCCTAGTTAGAGATGGACATCGACGGTGAGGAGATGAATGTGTATGGGCTTGATCGAGATGGATGGCTTAGAAAGAATGGAAGACTAGTTGTGCCCAACGTGAATGGTTTGAGAGATGAAGTGCTTAGAGAATGTCATCACTCAAAACTAACTACACACCCCGGTGGTAATAAGATGTATCGAGACATGAAGCAGACTTACTACTGGGAAGGGATGAAAAGAGACGTTGGGAAGTTTATATCCAAATGCATGAATTGCCAGCTAGTTAAAGCCGAGCAAAAGAAGCCTAGCGGGTTGTTACAACCATTAGAAATTCCCGAGTGGAAATGGGAGCAAGTCTCGATGGATTTAATCGATGGTTTACCAAGGACTAGATCGGGATATGATAGCATTTGGGTAATTGTGGATCGATTGACTAAGAGCGCAAGATTTATACCAGTCAAATCGACCAGGACGGTAGCCAAGTTGGCAGAATTGTATATGAAGTGGGTAGTGAGATTTCATGGAGTACCCAAAAGCATTGTGAGTGACCGAGACCCGTTGTTCACTAGTGGGTTTTGGAAAAGCTTACAAGAGGCTCTAGGGTCAAGATTACATCTCAGTACCGCATATCATCCTCAGACCGATGGTCAGACAGAGAGGGTGAATCGTATATTGGAAGATCTCTTGAGAGCTTGTATATTGGATTTTGGTGGATCATGGGATGACCATTTGCATCTAGTAGAGTTTGCATATAATAATAGCTACCAATCCAGTATCGGTATGGCTCCATATGAAGCTTTGTACGGAAGACCGTGCAACTCACCATCATGTTGGATAGAGACTGGCGAGAAGTTTGTGCTTGGACCAGATGTGGTGAGGGAAACTTCCGATAAGATCAAGATCATTCAACAAAGAATGAAAGCTGCCCAAGATAGGCAGAAGAGTTATGCTGATAAGAGGAGAAGAGACTTGAAATTCTCTGTTGGTGACTTAGTGTTTGTCAAGATCTCTCCGTTGAAGAGCGTGATACGATTTGGCAGGAGAGACAAGTTGGCACCAAGATTTGTTGGCCCATTCCCTGTTCTTGAACTAGTCGGGAATTTGGCATATAGAGTTGGCTTACCATAGAAAATGGCGGGAGTTCACAATGTGTTTCATGTTTCCCAACTAAGGAAGTTCGTTCACGACTCATATATGACTATTTCACCTGATCAGTTAAAGGACTTCAAAGTAGAACCCGAGGCGGTTGGGAACCGCAAGCCAATTCGTATTGTGGGGCACGACACGAAGCAACTTCGAAGGAAGGCAGTGAAGCTAGTCAAGGTTCAGTGGGGCGAGGACGAAAATGATTGTACTTGGGAGACAGAGGAGGGCATTAGGAAGACATATCCAGAACTCTTTGCCTGGTAAGATTTACCTTGCAATTTAGTTATTCCACATGCTAGGATAGACTTATTTTACTTGCTTTGCATGTTTGATGGTTGTTTTATGGTTGATAGGCATGCGGGACCTTTGTGTGTGTTTTGATTACGGAATTTCGGGGGCGAAATTTCTTAAGGGGGGGAGAGTGTAATGACCCGCATTCTACGCATCGGGGGATCGTAGAATATTTATTTCTTTCCCGTATGAAGTCGTATGGTCATGTAACTTTGGAAAACATCCATTAGAATAATTTCCCATGTTCATGATTTTTTTCGATTTTTAAATGACCATTTTGCCCATAGTTGGTACTGTTTTGGCCATAACTTTTGATTGGAAAGGAATTTTGACCTAAAACCACTTCCATTAGATTCGTTTGATGGTTTACCTTTCCGTAGAGTGGTCACAATAGCCAAACGGACTTAACGTTTGGGAGGTATGGTTGAAACAAGGTTTGGAGGGTGAAAAACTGCTTAACTGGGCAAAATCGGGTGATTAGTGAGTAGGCCCATAACCCATTTTGTGATTAGGGTTAGGGGGGGGGGCTGAAATGAGATAGAGGATCATTCCATTTCAGTTTTCAAGCCTCCACTTATCACCAAGGATCCCCAAAAATGGCCTCCAACCTCTAAATCACCTCCAAATCATCTTTTGGTCAAGGATTAAGCTTAGCAACCTCTAATCAAGGAAGATCTTCACCAAAGCAACATAGGAGCTACTGTTTGGCATTGAGATTCACATCAAATCAGAGAATTATTTCAGATCTTAGTTTATTTTGTGGCTAAGGTGAGTGATTTGCATAGTTTTACACTAATTATGGCTAGTTAAGGGTAATTAGTGCTAATTAGCGAATTTAAGCATGAAAAAATTCGGGAAAAATGTTCATAAATTCCTAAATGATGTTTTATACCTCTGATATGAATTTGGCTTAATTTGGTTAAGTTTTGCTAATCCTATCATTAGTTTCACCTAATCATGCTTAAGAGGAAATATGGGATTTTGGGTATGTTTGATCCATTTTAACCTATCATGTTGATGTTTTGATGTTTGTGGTTGATTATGCATGTTGCTATGACTGTATGAAGTGCTTTGTGACTGATTTCAATAGTTAGAATGGTCGAAAACGTCGTCGAATGGCGTAAACACTTGCTGGAACAGTCTCAGAAAACAATGTAGGGTTCGGATCGGATCGGACATAGGGCTCGGATCGGATATGTAGAACTGAGCAAAGAATCCGATCGGATCGGAACCCAACACTTGAGAAAAAGTGGCAAAAAGGAAGGCCACGCTAGCTGAACTGGGATCGGATCGGACTAAGGAGGACGGATCGGAGCGGAAGCACGAAGACGAATCGGAGCGGGAGCATGAAAACGGATCGGATAGGAGCATGTGAAGGGAGCATGGAGACGGATCGGAAGCACGAACCAAGAAGGAACACCCGACCCGACCCGAAGGGAAGCACCCGACCCGACCAGAAGGGACACCTGACTCGAACCAAGAAGGGACGCCCGACCCGAACCGCACTAGGAGAAGACCCGACCTGAACCGATGGCTTGATGAGGAATCCGACCCGACCCAGTATTGGATAATAACCCGAGATGCAAAGGTAGTCCAATATGGGAAGTTAGAGCTCAGGATCCAGTTGGGAACCAAGGAGTTCACTTCATGGTTGGACTTTGCTGCGAGACGTGTGCTAAGGAGTTGTCGACGTTCATAACTCCGATTCACCACTAAAAATGAAGGATGGCTACTTATCAGTGCAGTAGGGTCATTATGACCTGAGGGGAAAAGTGATGGTAGCAAGACTATTTTATCAGTGCAGTAGGGTCATTAAGACCCGAGGGGCAAGGTGATGCGTAGTAAGACTATGAGCCAGTGCAGTGGGGTTCTTGTAACTCCATGGGGCAGAGTGGACATAGTAAGGATTAGTAAGGCTATGAGCCAGTGCAGTGGGGTTCTTGTGACTCCATGGGGCAAAGTGGACATAGCGAAGGATTTGTTACTACGTTATCAGTGCAGTGAAGCCATTTATGACTTCATGGGGCAAAGTGATCGTAGCAAGGTATGTTGGGTGATCGAAGTGGTGAATATCGTATGCTTTACGCACTGAGTGAGAGATGTGAGGATGGATGCTATGCATGATTGTTTGCCATCATTATGACATACACACCTCCCCCACCTCCGTATCTATACACCGTTTGATATGGTACCTTAGAGTGTTGTACAGTATGTAGTGCTAACTCTTTGGTTGCAGGTCCAGGTTCAGGTATGTTTTAGTCTACCTGTTATTGTTCACTTTAGATGCTTATCGCTCATACCAGGCTTTATGTCTGACCCAGAGTTTTATGTCTCCTCTTATTACTCTGGGTGCTCACACGAGCAGACTAGAGACAGGTTAGCTGGTGATGCGCGAGTAGTTGATTCGGAGGCGGGCAAGAGGCTTCCACGTATTATACATATACACATTCTCCCTGTGTCGTTGGTGGTCGCTACTTGGGCATTAGTAGTGTACCTCCTTTATCTTGTTTTGCTTTGAGACAGTTTGAAAGTTGTAATAAGCTGTATTTTGGATTTCCGCTGCTATGATGTTTAGTTCTGATTTTCAGCTTATGCACTGACTCTCCTGTTTTATGTCAAGTATGTTATTATTATATTTTATCCTATGCGCTGTGAGACATTCCACAGGTTCTTTGTATGTTCATTTCTTTCTTCCTTCTTCCCTCTGACGACCCGTTCCGTGTTAACTGGACATGTGTACATCGCACTTTTGGAGTAAATGTCGGTTGGTGCGGGGCGGGCTGTCACAATTGTACCTTCTACCTATCTTCTACCTCAAAGATGACGAATAAGTCCTCGGTTTCCTTCAGCCAGTTCCTGGCTGTCACGAAGGACTCGGTTCCATAAAAGTCCTTCCCTCCCATAGTTTTGAAATCTTTACATATCTTAGCAAAAACATTACCATGCGGAGGAGGTGGAGGAGGAGGTGCTGCTGCAGCTGGGGGAGGAGGATGATTTTCTGCAGCTGGGGGAGGAGGAATAGCGGGACCAGGCTGGTTGGCCCTTGCTTCTAAGAATCGTCTGAACCAACCAGGTATTGGTACACCCTCTGGCAAGTTAAGTTCTTCGGACATGCTGAAACAAAAAGGACAGGTTCAAAACGAAGGATAAAAGATAGTACCTATGGCTTTGGGGGACTATGCCTTTCTAAAATAAAATAACATTTTATCTTTAAAAATGCTTCTTTAAATTTTCTTTTGAAAATAAATTTTCAAAACTTTTTATCTGATCTGGTTAACCTATGCTCTGATACCAAGTGAAACACCCCACCTCCGTTAGGGTCACTCACAGAGGGAATGCCCTAATTTTGGTGGAGGTTTATAAGTATAAGTCACAGATACACAAGACAAACATAAATACACATATTTTTAAACAGTGGAAATAACAGCAACTTTTATTTCATCAAAATACGTGTTACACAAACCATACCATAATTGTCTTACAATACTTCCAAAAACATTACATTTCCATAACTGTCTTGATTTTTATAACTTAAAGAAGCATAAAAACATAAGTAAATTGCATAAGTCCCCATAAATTGCTATCCAAAGCCATAGTCCAAAATGAAATAGATCCAAGCAATGCATTCTCTCTCTTCAAGCTGGATGTGAAACTGGTCAAGCTGCGGTATTCCCTCCCTGTGGACCTTGGGGGGGGGGGGGACGAAAGAATAGAAGTGAAAGAAAAGTAGAGTCAGACATAAAGCCTGAGTAAGTCTAGGACTATTCAGTCTATGAATAAGAAATTGAGCATGATAAGTACAAACTGGAAATGGGAAAGCACTATAAACTAAGTTAAGTTGTCTAGAGACGAATAAACTATCGTACCCTATATTAATCTCTGCACCCCTATAAACTAGTTCCCAACTGGCACCCCAAAATCAGGGTGAAGTGATCCTTTTTAATGATCGGCTCCTACTCGAATAGTTACATGTGTCTTACGGCCCCCGATGTTGTAGCTACCTATGTTGGTCCCACCATGGGGTGTATCAAGTCCCATGGTGGCGGCCCGACACAGTTCTAGAATGCACAGGTATACTACTGGTGCCCAGTGCCTAATTTTTCTACGCCGGAGTGTGTGCACGCCCGCACCCCGTTAGAACCTACACTGCCGCACCACCACCGTCGATTTGACCACTTACAGTCAGCCCAGTAATCTTGCCCCACCCTACCTAGTTCAGGGTATCCTGATACACCTTGTAGGGTTACTGCTGAAAAGGGTCCCCCGCTACTAGGTTTTCTATTTTCTAGCCAACATGCTAAGTTGGTTAAGTGTTCTGTATAAACCTAACCCCCAATCAGTCTGTATAGTTTAGCATGTTATATTTGATTAAGTATTAATTCAATTTACTTAATCTTATCAATCCTGACTTAGCCTTAATTGTCTTATTAAAGCCACAACCACTCACATTAGACAGGTATTGTTGTGACTGCCTGTTGCCGGTTGGGTCCGGGCAGTCTTATGTCACAACTCAGTCTAACCTCGGGTCTTTATTGGGCTCAATGCTTAACCACCCACATTGGATAGGTATTGTTGTGACTACTGGACAGCCGGTCCGGGCAGGTTTATGTCACAATGCAATCCAACCTCGGGTTAAGCATGTTGTATTTTCTAAGTTTACATATTTTGTCTCTTTTTCTTTTATATATAAATATTTGCGGCCCATTATTCAAATTCATTATTCTTGGGTATAGTAATTTATACCATTTTAAATGTCATGAATCATTGGCATGTGCCAAACATGCCAACACATATATTTTAATTAACCCCAACGCATTCCCCCGTTTGTACGTAATAATATAACATATGTTGGGCTTCAACAGTTTAGCCCAACTTAGCCACATAAAAAGGGGAGGCTTGGAACATGATGTATATATATTCTAAGTAACATCAAAAAGGGGTGTGTAAACGCATGAACTTGCAACATAGCGGTCTAATTAACATAATTTAGGCATTTGTGAACTTGCATTGTAATAGCATAAAATCTTGACATAAAACATACCTAAACATGAATCATGGTTTTAATCTAATCATGTCAACTTTTATTTAAAATATGAATCTAACTTAATTATGGGCCACATATATTATCATATGTTTTCTAACAATAACCTAAGCCTAAAACATATTTTGTTTGGGCATAAAGTTAAACTAGTCATGTTCATAAAGTCGACACAAGTTCACAAAGATGCTTATTTTTGTCACTAATACACAATTATGGTTTTCACTTGAATCAATGATGCCTATTCCAACATAAATTCATATGAATCATAATACCCAATTGGATCCAACTACACTAAAAATGATCATAAAAATATACATAGAAGGATCATTGATCATGTTGGCATAATAGTGAATCATATACTTGCATGAGTCTTAAATTGGTTGCAATGAAATATGTATAACTTCTCATTAACCACAACGTATCAAATTTCCAACATGAGATATATACTTGTATTGCAACTATTCCATAGGTCCAATATCATGTCAATTACACTACCAAATCCCAAAATCCATTCATAGCAAATCATAGCGACATACAATTATGAATTAAAATCATTATAATTAAAGTACAATCCCATTTCTTATTATACACAATCAAATCTCAATTATTCATTCACATCAGAATAGCACTCTACTTACAACGTATGACGAGTCTTGTATTCAGGATTCTGAATTCTGAATTTGGTGATGCTTATCCTTTGTTGTAGGCATTGTTTTGATTTAATTGTCGTGGCTTTAAGCTTTTGAATCAACTCCTAATTGTCTCTTTGATTTGACGGCTACTCCTAGTCTTTCTTCAGCAGCATGACGGTTCCATACTCATTTTTTTATTTGTGTGAATTAGGTGGAGTCTTAGGTCCTTTTTATAGAGTTTGTGAATTGATTAGAGCCGTAGATGGAGCCAAGATTAATATAAGCCGTTCGTTTTAAAGAGAAACCAATCACGAGTTGACACATAAGCCCTAGTGACAAGACAAAGCTCAGAAATTCGGCCAAGCACAGACCAGGCCAGCCAGGAGGGGCTGGGTTCGACCTGGCTCAGGGGCCAGGTCGATTGCCCAGTCGACACCCAGGTCGACTGCCCAGTCGACCTGGGTACCCCAGGTCGACTACCCAGTCGACCTGGGTCTTGGGTGGGAAAATTCCCACCCACCCCAATCTGGGTCCGATTTTGAATTTAGATTTGTTTTTCTGAACTGTTTCTGCCTGTTTGAATTTTAAACTGAATTCTGAAACTTCCGGAGGTCATATCTCCCTCATACGGAGTCCGTTTTACGCAAACTCGGACTCTATCTCAAGCAGAATTCCGAGACAAACGAAATGGTATATTCCGTTTCCCTTAATTCTTTGATTTGAAATTGATTATACTTTAATTTATGAATTTCACTGTTATAGAATATACGGGGTGTTACAGGAAGTTCCAGTTTTCTTCCTTTTGATTGCCATTGATCCAATAGCCAAGCAATCTGATTCCTTCCGAGCTAGAAACAGAAGTAGTATCGTGTGCCTCCTACCTGCCGCTTCAAAATGTTAGACCGAAATCTGGCACTAACACCCAAATGCAGATCATAGATCACAGAATGTAGAAAATAGTAAAATCAGAGGGAATACACGAGGTTTTATAGTGGTTCGGCTGTAGATGTAGCCAACATCCCCTTTATAATCTTATTGTTATACTAACAGATTACAAGAATCAGTTACATGCAGACACACAATCCATGTGTTTAATTGAGATTACAAGAGTAGAATTTAGATGTAAGAAGGTGCAAAATCCTCGCACTCAGCAATGGTGGAAGCCGTAGAGATGTAGGAGAAAGGCTTTAGCCAAAAATTCCTTTAATAATTCCATGTGGTGGTGTATTTATAGATGTAGGAGAGCTTCTGGGACGACCGGTTCATGACACGGCATGTGGCAGCCAATTTGGAAAGTAGGGGCAGGAGTAACCTTGAGAACAGGTCAAGATCCACATGTGTATCAGTAGATGCTGGGATTGGTTCGTGGTCATGGGGTCGGGTCATGATGTGGGCTTCACGAGCAGAGGTCTGGTCGCGAGCGGGAGTGGTGAATCTAGTGGTCTGGTCGTGGTAATGGGGGTTGTGACCCATATATGCTCCACGAGCTGGAGCTGGTTCATGAGCAGAAGAAGAGTGCTTCACAAGCCGAGGAGGGGCAAGTCCAAAGGGGGCAAGCCAGTGTCATGGTCTGAGTCTTCGATACTAGTTTACACCCATTCATGGAAATGGGCATAACTTCCAAATCATAAATGCGATAGAGCCAAGAAAATCTCTACTTGAAGCTAATATAAAGAACTACATGAGTTATAGAGAAAAGCTCTATAATTGCTGTTTTCGGGCCCAATAAAGGTCGTCTGGTAGTAGTTTCGGGCCTGTTTATGTTGATATTGCGATTTCGACCAAATCACTGTATGTCTTCAGATGTTGTTTCCACCGCTTGAGCGCGTTATTATCTAGGAATTCCATGTGTGACAGCTTTGACCAAAAATTGTGTCAACAAGTTTGCCCCCCAGAACATATTTTGCTGGCTAAAGGATGATGTGTTCTCAATAATATGTGAAATCCATAATCCATACCTTACAAAAAAATAAGACAAACAATGAAATGGTTCCGAGACGGCCTTACCGAAGTAAGATGACCAAGGAAGTACTATGGGGTTCCAAGATGACCTTACCGGAGTAAGGCGACCAAGGAAAATCTAATGATATTCCAAGACAGCCTTATTGGAGTAAGATGACCAAGGAAAAGATAATGAGAGAGTGTTTATACTGGATGGATCCAGTTCAGAGCTAGAGCTTAATGTTTATACTGGATGGATCCAGTTCGGAGCCGAAGCCGAAGCTCATGTCTGTTTATACTGGACGAATCCAGTTGGGAGGCAGAGCTCATCAATGATCTTTATTGATTCATGAAATTTTAGCGGCAGTTATTCTAACCCTGAACATGACTAAAGACTACGGGTAGGTTCCGTGCTTACTACATGCAAAGAACCCAAAGAGGGGCAAGAAGTCCCCTAAAAGAATAAAAACTTGAAATGTGGACCGGAGTCCGATATAATGAAAAGATCCGAGGAGTGGGATCAGTTAATGATAAGCCCGCGAATGCTCGATCCAAGGTCGTTCCCTCTCCGGGGAATTGGTTGTGGCAGTGTCGGTGTAAGTGTTGTTGGTTGAGTTACATACACAGGTAACTCTCCTCGTCGGACTCGGTCCTCAATAAGATCTTGCACGTGTCTGCAGTCATCAGTGTTATGACCGTCTATGTCATGAAACATGCAATGTCTACCTGAATTTCGTTGTGCCAGCGTTGGCTCCCTCTTGGGAGCCCTTGGATAGAAGGTGGCACCTCCTGTGTCCATGTAGATGTCAGTCAACGTTGAATTGAGTTCAGTGTATTTTTAATATCTAGGCCCTCTCCAGGGCTGAGTGTTGCGATCATTCTTTACATCGGCTTTTCCTTTGCCATTTCCAGAATCAGACGGTTCTCCGTCTTTAAGAATGTTGACATCAAGAAGGCGCTTATCGGAAGTTGCATCTTCTTCCCATAGAAATCTATCTGCTTCATGGTAGAATTCGCCGAGATTTCGTGGTTGATCTCGATACAAGGATTTTTTGCACTGTAAATTATCTAGAACGCCGGATATTGCTGCCATCAATACCATGGGTGGTTCAGGGCGATCAACTGATGTTGTTGCAATGTTGAATCTTTCCAGGAATGAACGCAGAGTTTCTCTGGGCCTCTGCTGGATTGTAGTGAGTGACATAACGTTCTTGGGTAATGCAATGTAAAACTGAAATTGTTCAATGAAGTGTGCGACCAACATGTTCCAACTACTAATCGATTCTGTTTCCAGCTGCTGAATCCACATAGTGGCTATATCGGTCAGAAAGAGAGGAAAGCATTTTGCCATGACATTTTCGGGCCCAAAAGAGGTCGTCTGGTAAGAGTTTCAGGTCTATTTATGTTGATGTTGCAATTTCGACCAAATCACTCTATGTCTTCTGACGTTGTTTCCACCGCTTGAGCGTGTTATTATCTAGGAATTCCATGTGTGACAGCTTTGACCAAAAAGTGTGTCAACAAGTTTGTCCCCCAGAACATATCTTGCTGGTTAAAGGAAGATGTGTTCTGGATAATCTGTGAAATCCAAAATCCGTACCTGCAAAAAGATAAGACAAACAATGCAAAAATGGTTCTGAGGTGGCCTTACCTGAGTAAGACTACCAAGGAAGTGCTATGGGGTTCCAAGACGGCTTTACCGGAGTAAGACGACCAAGGAAAAGCTAATGAGATTTCAAGACGGCCTTACTAGAGTAAGACGACTAAGGAAAAGCTAATGAGAGATTGTTTTTACTGGACAGATCCACTTCAGAGCCGGAGCTCATTGTTTATACTGGATGGATCCAGTTCGGAGCCAGAGCTCATGTCTATTTATACTAGACTGATCAAGTTGGGAGTAGGAGCTCATCAATGATCTTTATTGATTCATGAAACCTAAGCGGCAGTTATTATAACCTTGAATACGACTAGAGACTACGGTTCGGTTCCGTGCATGTGGGCTGATGTTGCTATGCTTATTACATTCAAAGAAAACAAAGAGGGGCAAGAAGTCGCCTAAAAGCATAATAACATGAACTATGGACTGGAGTCCGATAAACTGAAAAGATCCGAGGAGTGGGATTAGTTAATGATAAGCCCGCGATTGCTCGATCCAGGGTCATTCCCTCTCCGGGGAATTAGTGTGGCAGTGCCGGTGTAGGTGTTGTTGGTTGTGTTACATACTCAGGTAGCTCTCGTCGTCTAACCTGGTCCTGAATAAGATCTCGCAAGTGTTTGCAATCATTAGTGTTATGACCGTCCATGTCATGAAACATGCAATGTCTACCAAAATATCTTTATGCCAGCACTGGCTTCCTCTTCGGAGGCCTTGGATAGGAGGTGGCACCTCTTGTGTCCATGTACATGTCAGTCAGCATTGAATTGAGTTCAGTGTATTTTCATACCTAGGCCCTCTTCGGGGCTGAGTGTTGCGGTCATTCTTGACATCGGCTTTTCCTTTGCCTTTTTTAGAATCAAACGGTTCTCCGTCTTTAAGCATGTTGACATTGAGAATGCGCTTATCGAAAGTTGCATCTTCTTCCAGCAGAAATCTATCTGCTTCAAGGTAGTATTCGCCTAGATTTCGTGGTGGATCTCGATACAAGGATTTTTTGAACTCTGAGTTATCTAGAATGCCGGATACTGCTGCCGTCAATACCATGGATGGTTCAGGGCAATCAACTGATGCCATTGCAACGTTATTCTTTCCAGGAATGAACGTAGAGTATCTCTAGGATTCCGCTGGATTGTAGTGAGTGACATAACTTTCTTTGGTCGTGCAATGTGAACCCGAAATTGTTCAATGAATCGTGCGATCAACATGTTCCAACTGCTGATCGAATCTGTTTCTAGTTGTCGAATCCACATAGCGGCTATGCCCGTCAGAAAAAGGGGAAAGCATTTTTCCATTACGTTTTCCGATGCCATTTGAGCTTCCATATACCATTTGTAATGCATCAGATGCGAGGTAGGATCCGCCCTGCCGTTTTAGGGCTCCAGTTGTGGAAGTTTGAAATCCGGGGGATTGCGGGACTTCCTGATTTCCTGTGTGAATGGGTTGTGTTTAACGCCATCCACGTCATTCTGATAAGTGCGGCCTCTCGATAGGCATTGAATCAGATCTGCTAGCCGATTTCCTTCAAAAAGCTGTTGCAAATTACCGATGTCAGAGTTGGTGCCCCCAGTGTTGAGTGCAGGAGAGTGAGGAAGATGTTGGTGAGCTACTGGGAGCGTATCGTGAGGACTATTTCGTGGGCCATGGGGGGCGAGCAGGCCGGGTCATGGGACCCCATAACGAGCCATATCTAGATGTCCATCGTGAACCCGTTCCTGGTGTAGAGCGGGAGCTTGCATTCTGATATCAGTCCGAACCAGATATGAAGTAGGTCGAACCCGACCATTTCCAAGAGTGAGGGGGTTGCCCTCGAGTTCACGTAATGCGTGAGCCACTTCAGTTGCTTTATTTTCAATGCGATGTTTGTTACCGCTCGGCCTGCCATACATCCGAGCGAAGAATCCATCAATCGTCTCTTGTTGTTTCCTAAGGAGATCATCTTGCTTTGCCATATGGGCTCTCAGTTCAGTGAGAACGCTGTCCATCTCTTCTCTAGTCAAGTATACAGAAGGATCTCCATGAGAGGATGCCCTCTGGCTTTCCCCGTTTCTAGTGCCTTCAGCATCAGCATCCTCAACATGTGAGGAAGTTCTAGTTTTCTTCCTTTTGTTTGCCATTGATCCAATAGCCAGGCAATCTGATTCCTTTCGAGCTAGAAATTGAAGTAGTATCATGTGCCTCCTACCTGGCATGCCAAAATGTTAGACCAAAATCTGGCACTAACACCCAAATGAAGATCACTGGTCACAAAATGCAGAAAATAGTAAAATTAGAGGGAACACACGAGGTTTTGTAGTGGTTCGACTGTAGATGTAGCCTACGTCTACTTTATAATCTTATTGTTATATTGATAGATTAAAATAATCAGTTACATGCAGACACGCAATCTGTGTGTTCAATTTAGAATACAAGAGTAGAATTTAGTTATAAGAAGGTGCAAAATCCTTACACTCAGCAATGGTGGAAGCCATAGAGTTGTAGGAGAAAGGCCTTAGCCAAAAAGTCCTTTCAATATTCCATGTGGTGGTGTATTTATAGCTGTAGGAGAGCTTCTGGGAGGATCGGTTCATGACAGGGCACGTGGTAGCCGATCTTGGAAAGTAGGAGCAGGAGTTGCCTCGAGAACAGGTCAAGATCTATGTGTGTATCAGCAGGTGCAGGGATCGGTTCGTGGTCATGGGGTCGGGTTGTGATATGGGCTTCACGAGCCGAGGTATGGTCTCGAGCTGGAGTGGTGAAGCTAGTGGTCGGGTCGTGGTAATGGGGGTCGTAACCCATATATTATCCACGAGCCGGAGCTGTTTCATGAGCAGAAGATGAGTGCTTCACAAGCTGAGGAGGGGAGAGCCTAAGGGGGCCGAGCCGGTGTTATGGTCTGAGTCTTCGATGCTAGTTTCCACCCGTTCATGGAAATGGGCATAACTTCCAAACAGTAAGTCCGATTGAGCCAAACGAAAGCTATACTTGAAGCTAATTCAAAGAGCTACATGAGTCACTGAGAAAAGCTTCATAATTGCTATTTTCGGGCCCAAAAGTGGTTGCCTGGTAGGAGTTTCAGGCTGTTTATGTTGATGTGAGATTTCGAACAAATCATTCTATGTCTTGTGGCGTTGTTTCCACCACTTGAGCATATTATTATCCGGGAATTCCATGAGTGAAAGCTTTAACCAAAAAGTGTGTCAACAAGATTGCCTCCAAGAACATATCTTGCTGGTGGAAGGAAGATGTGTTCTGGATAATATGTGAAATCCATAATTCGTACCTGCAAAAAGATAAGACAAACAATGCAAAAATGGTTCCGAGACGGCCTTACCAGAGTAAGACGACCAAGGAAGTGCTATGGGGTTCCAAGACGGCCTTACCGGAGTAAGATGACCAAGGAAAAGCTAATAAGAGATTGTGTACACTGGACGGATCCAGTACAGAGCCGGAGCTCAATGTTTATACTGGACGGATCCAGTTCGGAGCCGGAGCTCATGTTTATTTATGCTGGACGGATCCAATTGAGAGCCGGAGCTCATCAATGATTGTTATTGATTCGTGAAAGCTAAGCTACAGTTATTCTAACCTTGAACAAGACTAGAGACTATGGGTCGGTTCCGTGCATGTGGGCCGATGTTGCCGTGCTTATTATATACAAAGAAAACAAAGAGGGGCGAGAAGTCGCCAAAAAGCCTAAAAACATGAACTATGGACCGAAGTCTGATAAACTAAAAAGATCCGAGGGGAGGGATCAGTTAATAATAAGCCCGCGATTGCTCGATCCAGAGTTGTACCCTCTCCGGGGAATTGGTGGTGGAAGTGCTAGTGTAGGTGTCGTTGGTTGAGCTACATACTCGGGTAGCTCTCCTTGTCTGACCCGGTCCTCAATAAGATCTCGCAAGAGTCTGCAGTCATCAGTGTTATGACCGTCCATGTCATGAAACATGCAATGTCTACCGGAATTGCGTTGTGCCAGCATTGGCTCCCTCTTGGGAGGCCTTGGATAGGAGGTGGCACCTCCTGTGTCCATGTAATGTCAGTCAGCATTGAATTGTGCGTATTTTTCATATCTGGGCCCTCTCCGGGGTTGAGTGTTGCGGTCATTCTTGACATCGGTTTTTCCTTTGCCTTTTCCAGAATAAGACGGTTCTCCATCTTTAAGCATGTTGACATCGAGAATGCACTTATCGAACGTTACATCTTCTTCCTATAGAAATCTATCTGCTTCAAGGTAGAATTCACCGAGATTTCGTGGTGGATCTTGGTACAAGGATTTTTTGAACTTTGAGTT
The DNA here is from genome assembly GCA_030737875.1 of Allium sativum. Lineage (NCBI taxonomy): Eukaryota > Viridiplantae > Streptophyta > Magnoliopsida > Asparagales > Amaryllidaceae > Allium > Allium sativum. Next base: position 990,383,114 of record CM060912.1, on the reverse strand, counting down.
ATCTAGAACACCGGATACTACTGCCATCAATACCATGGATGGTTCAGGACGATCAACTGATGTTGCTGCAACATTGAATCTTTCTAGGAATGAACGCAGAGTTTCTCTAGGCCTCTACTGGATTGTAGTGAGTGACATGACATTCTTGGGTCATGCAATGTGAACCCGAAATTGTTCAATGAAGCATGCGACCAACATGTTCCAACTGCTGACCGATTCTATTTCTAGCTGCCAAATCCACATAGCGGCTGTATAAGTCAGAAAGAGGGGAAAGCATTTTGCCATGATATTTTCCGGCGCCATTTGAACTTTCGTATGTCGTTTGTAACGCATTAGATGCACGGTAGGATCCATCCTACCATTCTAAGGCTCCAGTTGTGGAAGTTTGAAATCCGGGGGATTGCGGTAATTCCTGATTTCCTTTGTAAATGGATTGTGATTGACGTCATCCACATCATTCTGATAAGTGCGGCCTCTCAAGAAGCGCTGAATCAGATCTACTGGCCGATTTCCTTCAAAAAGTTGTTGCGAATTACCGATACCAGAGCTTGTGCCCCCAGTGTTGTGTGCATGAGAGTGAGGAAGATGTTGGTGAGCTGCTAGGAGAGGGTCGTGAAGACCGGTTCGTGGGCCATGGGGGGCAAGCCGATCGGGTCGTCGGTCCCCATCACGAGCCAGATCTGGATGTCCATCACGAGCCGGTTCCTAGTGTAGAGTGGGAGCTTGCATTCTGATATCCATCCGAACAAGAGCTGAAGTAGGTCGAACCTGACCATTTCCAAGAGTGAGGGGGTTGCCCCCGAGTTCACGTGATTTGTTAGCCACTTCAGTAGCTTCATTTTCAATGCGTTGTTCGTTACCGCTCGGCCTGCCATCCATCCGAGCGAAGAATCCATCGATCATCTCCTATTCTTTCCTGATGAGATCATTTTGCTTTTCCATCTGGGCTCTTAGTTCAATGAGAACGCCGTCCATCTATTATCTAGTCAAGTATGCAGAAGGATCTCCATGAGTGGATGCCCCCTGTCTTGCCTCGTTTCTAGTACCTTCAGCATCAGCATCCTCATCATGAGAGGAAGTTCCAGTTTTCTTCCTTTTGATTTCCAATCTGATTCCTTCCAAGCTAGAAGTTGAAGTAGTATCGTGTGCCTCCTTCCTGGCGCGCCAAAATGTTAGACCAAAAGTTGGTACTAACACCCAAATGCAGATCATAGATCACAGAATGTAGAAAATAGTAAAATCATAGGGAACAAACGATGTTTTATAGTGGTTTAGTTGTAGATGTAGCCTACGTCCACTTTAGAATCTGACTGTTATACTGACAAATTACAAGAATCAATTACATGCAGACACTCAATCCGCGTGTTTAATTGAGATTACAAGGGTAGAATTTAGATGTAAGAAGGTGCAAAATCCTCACACTCAGCAATGGTGGAAGCCATAGAGATGTAGGAGAAAGGCTTTAGCCAAAAAGTCCTTTCATAATTCCATGTGGTGGTGTATTTATAGCTGTAGGAGAGCTTCTGGGATGACCATTTCATGACAGGGCACGTGGAAGCCGATCCGAGAAAGTAGGAGCAGGAGTAGCCTTGAGAATAGGTTTAGATCTACGTGTGTATCAACAGGTGCAGGGATCAGTTCGTGGTCATGGGGTCAGGTCGTGATGTGGGCTTCACGAGCCGAGGTCTGGTCGCGAGCTGGAGTGGTGAAGCCAGTGGTCGGGTCGAGGTAATGAGTGTTGTGACCCATATGTGCTCCATGAGCTGGAGCTGGTTCATGAGCAGAAGAAGAATGCTTCATAAGACAAGGAGGGGCGAGCCCAAGGGGGCTGAGCCGGTGTCATGGTCTGAGTCTTCGATGTTAGTTTACATCCATTCACGGAAATGGGCATAACTTCCAAACCGTAAGTCCGATTGAGCCGAACGAAAGCTCTACTTGAAGCTAATTCAAAAAGCTACAAGATTTATTGAGTAAAGCTCTATAATTTCTTTTTTAGGCCCAAAAGATGTTGTCTGGTAGGAGTTTCGGGCCTGTTTATGTTGATGTTGCGATTTCGACCAAATCACTCTATGTCTTCTGACCTTGTTTCCACCACTTGAGCATGTTGTTATCCAGGAATTCCATGTGTGATAACTTTGACCAAAATGTGTGTCAATAAGTTTGCCCCAAGAACATATCTTGCTGGTTAAAGGAAGATGTGTTCTGAATAATTTGTGAAATCCATAATCCATACCTGCAAAAAGATAAGACAAGCAATGCAAAAATGGTTCCAATACGGCCTTACGGGAGTAAGATGACTAAAGAAGTGCTATGGGGTTCCAAGACGGACTTACCATAGTAAGACTACCAAGGAAAAGCTAATGAGTTTTGAAGACGGCCTTAACAGAGTAAGACGGCCAAGGAAAAGCTAATGAGAGACTGTTTATACTAGACGGATCTAGTTCAGAGCCGGAGCTCAATGTTTATACTGAATGGATCTAGTTTGGAGCCGAATCTCATGTCTATTTGTACTGGACGGATCTAGTTGGGAGTCGTATCTTTATTGATTCATGAAAGCTAAGCTGCAGTTATTCTAACCTTGAACACGACTAGAGACTACGAGTCGGTTCCGTACGTGTGGGTCGTTGTTGCCTTGCTTATTACAAGCAAAGAAAACAAACAGGGCGAGAAGTCGCCTAAAAGACTAAAAACATGAACTGTGGACCGGTGTCCGATAAAATGAAAAGATCTGAGGAGTGGGATCAGTTAATAATAAGCCCGCGATTGCTCGATCCAGCACCGTTCCCTCTCCGGGGAATTGGTGGTGGCAGTGCCGGTGTAGGTGTTGTTGGTTGAGCTACATACTCGGGCAGCTCTCCTCGTCTGACTCGGTCCTCATATGATCTCACAAGTGTCTGTAGTCATCAGTGTTATGACCGTCCATGTCATGAAACAAGCAATGTCTACCGGAATTGCATTGTGCCAGCGTTGGCTCCCTCTTGGTTGCCCCTTCGATTGAAAGTGGCACCTCCTGTGTCCATGTAGATTTCAATCAACGTTGAATTGAGTTCAGCATATTTTTCATATCTAGGCCCTCTCTGGGGCTGAGTGTTGCGGTCATTCTTGACATCGGCTTTTCCTTTGTCTTTTCCAGAATCAGACGGTTCTCCGTCTTTAAGCATGTTGACATCGAGAATGCGCTTATAGGACATTGCATTTTCTTCCAGCAAAAATATATATGCTTCAATGTAGAATTCGCTGAGATTTCGTGGTGGATCTCGATACAAGGATTTTTTGAACTCTGAGTTATCTAGAACGCCGGATACTGTTGGCATCAATACCATGAATGGTTCAGGGCGATCAACTGATGCTGCTGCAACGTTGAATCTTTCCAGGAATGAACACAGAGTTTCTTTGGGCCTCTGCTAGATTGTAGTGAGTGACATGACATTCTTGGATCGTGCAATGTGAACCCGAAATTGTTCAATGAAGCATGCGACCAACATGTTCCAACTGCTGATCGATTCTGTTTCTAGCAGCCGAATCCACATAGCGGCTATATAAGTTATAAAGAGGGGAAAGCATTTTGCTATGACGTTTTTCGATGCCATTTGAACTTCCATATACCGTTTGTAACGCATCTGATGCACGGTAGGATCCATCCTGCCGTTGTAGGGCTCCTGTTATGAAGTTTGAAATCTGGAGGATTGTTAGAATTCCTGATTTCCTGTATGAAAGGGTTGTGATTGACTTCATCCACATCATTCTGATAAGTGCGGCCTCTCGAGAGGCGTTGAATCAGATCTGCTACACAATTTCCTTCAAAAAAACAGTTGAAAATTACTGATATCAGAGCCGGAGCCCCCTGTGTTGAGTGCAGGAGAGTGAGGAAGATGTTGGTGAGCTGCTGGGAGCGGGTCGTGAGGACCGGTTCGTGGGCCATGGAGGCAATCCGACTGGGTCGTGGGTCCCCATCACGAGCCAGATCTGGATGTCAATCATGAGCCGGTTCCTGGTGTAGAGTGGGAGCTTGCATTCTGATATCCGTCCGAACCAGATTTGAAGTAGGACGAACCTGACCATTTCCAAGAGTGAGGGGGTTGCCCTTGAGTTCACGTGATGCGTGAGCTGCTTCAGTAGATTCATTTTCAATGCGTTTTTTGTTACCTCTCGGCCTGCCATCCATCCGAGCGAAGAATCAATCGATAATCTCTTGTTGTTTCCTAAGGAGATCATCTTGCTTTGCCATCTGGGCTCTCAGTTCTGTGAGAACGCATTCCATCTCTTCTCTAGTCAAGTATGCAGAAGGATCTCCATGAGAGGATACCCCCTGGCTTGCCTCGTTTCTATTGCCTTCAACATCAGCATCCTCAGCTGAGAGGAAGTTCCAGTTTTTTTCCTTTTGATTGCCACTGATTCAATAGCCAAGTAATCTGATTCCTTCCGAGCTAGAAATTGAAATAGAATCGTGTGCCTCCTACTTGGCGCGCCAAAATGTTAGACCAAAATCTGGCACTAACACACAAATGTAGATAATGGGTCACATAATGCAGAAAATAGTAAAATCAGAGAGAACACACGAGGTTTTATAGTGGTTCGGCTGTAGATGTAGCCTACGTCCACTTTATAATCTTATTGTTATACTAACAGATTAAAAGAATCAGTTACATGCAGGCACACAATCCATGTGTTTAATTGAGATTACAAGAGTAGAATTTAGATGTAAGAAGGTGCAAAATCCTCGCACTCAGCAATGGTGGAAGTCGTAGAGATGTAGGAGAAAGGGTTTAGCCAAAAATTCCTTTAGTAATTCCATCTGGTGGTGTATTTATAGCTGTAGGAGAGCTTCTGGGATGACCGGTTCATGACACGGCATGTGGCAGCCAATCCGGAAAGTAGAGGCAGGAGTAACCTTGAGAACAGGTCAAGATCTACATGTGTATCAGCAGATGCAGGGATTGGTTCTTGGTCTTGGGGTCGGGTCATGATGTGGGCTTCACGAGCCGAGGTCTGGTCGCGAGCGGGAGTGGTGAATCTAGTGGTCTGGTCGTGGTAATGGGGGTTGTGACCCATATATGCTCCACGAGCCGGAGCTGGTTCATAAGCAGAAGAAGAGTGCTTCACAAGCCGAGGAGGGGCAAGTCCAAGGGGGACGAGCCGGTGTCATGGTCTGAGTCTTCGATACTAGTTTACACCCGTTCATGGAAATGGGCATAACTTCCAAATCATAAATGCGATTGAGCCAAGAAAATCTCTACTTGAAGCTAATATAAAGAACTACAGGAGTTATAGAGAAAAGCTCTGTAATTGCTATTTTCGGGCCCAATAAAGGTCGGCGGTAGTAGTTTCGGGCCTGTTTATGTTGATATTGTGATTTCGACCAAATCACTGTATGTCTTCAGATGTTGTTTCCACCGCTTGAGCGTGTTATTATCCAGGAATTCCATGTGTGACAGCTTTGACCAAAAATTGTGTCAACAAGTTTGCCCCCCAGAACATATTTTGCTGGTTGAAGGATGACGTGTTCTCGATAATCTGTGAAATCCATAATCCATACCTTACAAAAAGATAAGATGAACAATGTAGAAATGGTTCCGAGACGGCCTTACCAAAGTAAGACGACCAAGGAAGTACTATGGGGTTCCAAGACGGCCTTACCGGAGTAAGACGACCAAGGAAAAGCTAATGATATTCCAAGACGGCCTTATTGGAGTAAGATGACCAAGGAAAATCTAATGAGAGATTGTTTATACTGGATGGATCCAGTTCAGAGTCGGAGCTTAATGTTTATACTGGATGGATCCAGTTCGGAGCCGAAGCCGAAGCTAATGTCTGTTTATACTGGACGGATCTAGTTGGGAGCCAGAGCTCATCAATGATCTTAATTGATTCATGAAATTTTAGCGGCAGTTATTATAACCTTGAACACGACTAAAGACTACGGGTAGGTTCCGTGCTTACTACATGCAAAGAAAACAAAGAGGGGCAAGAAGTCCCCTAAAAGAATAAAAACTTGAAATGTGGACCGAAGTCCGATAAAATGAAAAGATCCGAGGAGTGGGATCAGTTAATGATAAGCCCGCTATTGCTCGATCCAAGGTCGTTCCCTCTCCGGGGAATTGGTTGTGGCAGTGCCGGTGTAAGTGTTGTTGGTTGAGTTACATACTCAGGTAACTCTCCTCGTCGGACCCGGTCCTCAATAAGATCTCGCAAATGTCTGTTGTCATCAGTGTTATGACCGTCTATGTCATGAAACATGCAATGTCTACCTGAATTTCGTTGTGCCAGCTTTGGCTCCCTCTTGAGAGCCCTTGGATAGAAGGTGGCACCTCCTGTGTCCATGTAGATGTCAGTCAACGTTGAATTGAGTTCAGTGTATTTTTAATATCTAGGCCCTCTCCGGGGCTGAGTGTTGCGATCATTCTTTACATCGGCTTTTCCTTTGCCATTTCCAGAATCAGACGGTTCTCCGTCTTTAAGAATGTTGACATCGAGAATGCGCTTATCGGAAGTTGCATCATCTTCCCATAGAAACCTATCTGCTTCATGGTAGAATTCGCCGAGATTTCGTGGTTGATCTCGGTACAAGGATTTTTTGCACTGTAAGTTATCTAGAACGCTGGATATTTCTTCCATCAATACCATGGATGGTTCAGGGCGATCAACTGATGTTGCTGCAATGTTGAATCTTTCCAGGAATGAACGCAGAGTTTCTCTAGGCCTCTGCTGGATTGTAGTGAGTGACATGGCGTTCTTGGGTCGTGCAATGTAAAACTGAAATTGTTCAATGAAGCGTGCAACCAACATGTTCCAACTACTAATCGATTCTGTTTCCAGCTGCCGAATCCACATAGTGGCTATATCGGTCAGAAAGAGAGGAAAGCATTTTGCCATGACATTTTTCGATGCCATTTGAACTTCCATATGTCATTTGTAATGCATCAGATGCGCAGTAGGATCCGTCCTTCCATTGTAGGGCTCCAGTTATGGAACTTTGAAATCCAGGGGATTGTGGGAATTCCTGATTTTCTGTGTGAACGGGTTGTGATTGATGTCATCTGCATCATTCTGATAATTGCGGCTTCTCGAGAGGCATTGAATCATATCTGCTAGCCGATTTCCTGCAAAAAGCTGTTGCAAATTACCGATTTCTGATATGGTGCCCCCAGTGTAGATTGCAGAAGAGTGAGGATGATGTGGGTGAGCTGCTGGTAGCGGGTCGTGAGAACTGGTTCGTGGGTCATGGGGGGCGAGCCGACCGGGTCGTGGGTCCCCATCACGAGCCAGATCTGGATATCCATCACGAGCCGGTTTCTGATGTAGAGCGGGAGCTTGCGTTTTGATATACGTCTGAACTAGAGCAGAAGTAGGTCGAACTTGACCATTTCCAAGAATGAGGGGATTGTCCCTGAGTTCGCGTGATGCGAGAGCTGCTTCAATGGCTTCATGTTGTTCGTTACCGCTCGACCTGTCGTCCATCCGAGTGAAAAATCCATCGATCATCTCCTGTTGTTTCCTGAGGAGATCATCTTGCTTCGCCATCTGGGCTCTCAGTTTAGTGAGAACATCATCCTTCTCATCTCTAGTCAAGTATGCAGAAGGATCTCCATGAGAGGATGCCCCCTGTCTTTCCTCGTTTCTAGTGCCTTCAGCATCAGCATCCTCAGCATGAGAGGAAGTTCTAGTTTTCTTCCTTTTGATTGCCATTGATCCAATAGCCAAGAAATCTGATTCCTTCGGAGTTAGAAATTGAAGTAGTATCGTGTGCCTCCCACCCGGTGTGCCAAAATGTTAGACCAAATTCTGGCACTAACACCCAAATGCAGATCACGGGTCACAGAATGCAGAAAATAGTAAAATCAGAGGGAACACACAAGGTTTTATAGTGGTTCGGTTGTAGATGTAGCCTTTGTCCACTTTATAATCTTATTGTTATATTGACAGATTACAAGAATCAGTTACATGCAGATACACAATTTGTGTGTTTAATTGAGATTACAAGAGTAGAATTTAGATGTAAGAAGGTGCAAAATCCTTGCACTCAACAATGGTCGAAGCCGTAGAGTTATAGGAGAAGAGCCTTAGCCAAAAATTCCTTTAAAAATTTCATGTGGTGATCTATTTACGACTGTAGGAGAGCTTCTACGAGGACCTATTCGTGACAGGGCACGTGACAGCCGATCCGGGAAAATAGGAGCCGGAGTAGGCTTGAGAACAGGTCAAGGTCTATGCGTGTATCAACAGGTGCAGGGATCGGTTCATGGTCATTGGGTCGAGTCATGATGTGAGCTTAAGGAGCCGAGGTCTGGTCGCGAGCTGGAGTGGTGAAGCTTGTGGTCGGGTCGTGGTAATGGGGGTCGTGACCCATATATGCTCCATGAGCGGAGCTGGTTCACAAGCAGAAGAAGAGTGCTTAACAAGCCGAGGAGGGGCGAGCCCAAGGGGGGCGAGCCGGTGTCACGGTCTAAGTCTTCGATGCTAGTTTACACCCATTCACTGAAATGGAAATAACTTCAAAACCGTAAGTCCGATCGAGCGAAACGAAAGCTCTACTTGAAGCTAATTCAAAGTGCTATAAGAGTTTCAGAGAAAAGCCTCGTAACAGCTGTTTTTGAGCCCAAAAGAGGTTGTCTAGTAGGGGTTTCGGGGCTGTTTATGCTGATGTTGCGATTTCGACTAAATCACGCTATGTGTTCTGACGTTGTTTCCACCGCTTGAGCGTGTTATTATCTAGGAACTCCATGTGTGACAGCTTTGACCAAAAAGTGTGTCAAAAAGTTTGCCCCCAAAACATATCTTGCTGGTTAAAGGAAGATGTGTTCTGGATAATCCGCGAAATCCATAATCCTAACCTGCAAAAAGATAAGACAAACAATGCAAAAATGGTTCCAAGACGGCCTTACCGGAGTAAGACAACCAAGGAAGTGCTATGGGGTTCGAAGACGGCCTTACCGGAGTAAGACGACCAAGGAAAAACTAATGAGAGATTGTTTATACTGGACGGTTCTAGTTCAGAGCCAGAGCTCAATGTTTATAATGGATGGATACAGTTTGGAGCCAGAGCTCATGTATATTTATACTGGACGGGTCCAGTTGGGATCCAGAGCTCATCAATGATCTTTATTGATTCATTAAAGCTAAGAGACAATTATTCTAACCTTGAACATGACTAGAGACAATGGGTCGGTTCCGTGCATGTCGGCCGATGTTGTCGTGCTTATTTCATGCAAAGAAAACAAAGAGGGGAAAGAAGTCGCCTAAAAGCCTAAAAACATGAACTGTGGACTGGAGTCCGATAAACTGAAAAGATCCGAGGAGTGAGATTAGTGAATGATAAGCACATGTTTGCTCGATCCAGGGTCGTTCCCTCTCCAGGGAATTGGTGGTGGCAGTGCCGGTGTAGGTGTTGTTAGTTGAGTTACATACTTGAGTAGCTCTGCTCGTCTGATCCGGTCCTCAATAAGATCTCACAAGTGTCTGCAGTCATCAGTGTTATGACCGTCCATGTCACGGTACATGCAATATCTACCGGAATTGCGTTGTGCCAGCATTGTCTCCCTCTTGGGAGGCCTTGGATAGAAGGTGGCACCTCATGTGTCCATGTAGATGTCAGTCAGCGTTGAATTGAGTTCAGTGTATTTTTCATATCTGGGCCCTCTCCAGGGCAGAGTGTTGCGATCATTCTTAACATCGGCTTTTCCTTTGCCTTCTCCAGAATTAGTCGGTTCTCCATCTTTACACATGTTGACATCGAGAATGTGCTTATCGGAAGTTGCATCCTTCTCTCATAGAAATCTATCTGCTTCAAGGTAGAATTCGTCGAGATTTCGTGGTGGATCTCGATATAAGGATTTTTTTAACTCTGAGTTATCTACAACATCGGATACTGCTGCCATCAATACCATGGATGGTTCAGGGTGATCAACTGATGTTGCTGCAATGTTGAATCTTTCCAGGAATGAACGCAGAGTTTTTTTGGGCCTCTGCTGGATTGTAGTGACTGACATGACGTTCTTGGGTCATGCAATGTGAACCCGAAATTTTCAATGAAGCGTGTGACCAACATGTTCCAACTGCTGATCGAATCTGTTTCTAGCTGTTGAATCCGCATAGCGGCTATATCAGTCAGAAAGAGGGGAAATCAATTTGCCATAATGTTTTTGACGCCATTTGAACGTCCATATGCAGTTTGTAATGCATCAGTTGCGCAGTAGGATCCGTCCTGCCGTTATAGGGCTCTAATTATGGAAGATTGAAATCCGGGAGATTGCGGTAATTCCTAATTTCTGGTGTGAATGGGTTGTGATTGGCGTCATCCACATCATTCTGATAAGTGCGGCCTCTCGAGAGGCATGGAATCAGATCTGCTAGCCGATTTCCTTCAAAAAGCTGTTGCAAATTACTGATATCAGAGCTGGTGCCCCCAGTGTTGAGTGCAGGAGAGTGAGGAAGATGTTGATGAGCTACTAGGAGCGGGTCATGAGGAACGGTTCGTGGCCATGGGGGGCAAGCCGATCGGCATGTGGGTCCCCATCACGAGCTTGATCTGGATGTCCATCACGAGCCGGTTCCTAGTGTAGAGTGGAAGCTTGCATTCTAATATCCGTCCGAACCGGGGCTGAAGTAGGTCGAACCTAACCTTTTCCACGAGTGAGGGGGTTGCCCCTGAGTTCACGTGATGTGTGAGCTGCTTCAGTAGCTTCATTTTCATTGCGTTGTTCGTTATCGCTTGGCCTGCCATCCATCCGAGCAAAGAATCCGTCGATCATCTCCTGTTGTTTCCTGATGAGATCATCTTGCTTTTCCATCTGGGCTCTCAGTTTAGTGAGAACGTCGTTCATCTCTTCTCTAGTCAAGTATGCAGAAGGATATCATGAGAGGGTGCCCCCTGGCTTGCCTCGTTTCTAGTGCCTTCAGCATCAGCATCCTCAACATGAGAAGAAGTTCCAGTTTTCTTCCTTTTGATTGTCATTGATACAATAGCCAAGCAATCTGATTCCTTCCGAGCTAGAAATTGAAGTAGTATCATGTGCCTCCTACCCGGCACGCCAAAATGTTAGACCAAAATCTTGCACTAACACCCAAATGCAGATCACAGAATGCAGAAAATAGTAAAATCAGAGGGAACACACGAGGTTTTATAGTGGTTCGGCTATAGGCGTTGCCTACGTCCACTTTATAATCTTATTATTATACTGATAGATTACAAGAATCAGTTACATGCAGTCACACAATCCGTGTGTTTAATTGAGATTACAAGAGTAAAATTTAGATGTAAGAAGGTGCAAAATCCTTGCACTCAGCAATGTTGGAAGCCGTAGAGATGTAGGAGAAAGGCCTTAGCCAAAAAGTCCTTTCAAAATTCCATGTGGTGGTAGGAGAGCTTCTAGGAGGACCGGTTCGTGACAGGGCACATGGAAGCCGATCTAGGAAAGTAGGAGCAGGAGTAGCCTTGAGAGAAGGTCAAGATCTACGCGTGTATCACCAGGTGCAGGGATCGGTTCGTGGTCATGGGGTCGGGTCGTGATGTGGGCTTCACAAGCCGAGGTCTGGTCACGAGTTGGAGTGCTGAAGCTAGTGGCCGGGTCATGGTAATGGGGGTCGTGACCCATATATGCTCCAAGAGCCGGAGTTGGTTCATGAGCAAAGAAGAGTGCTTCACAAGCCGAGGAGGGGCGAGCCAGTGTCATAGTCTGAGTCTTCAATGCTAGTTTACACCCGTTCACGGAAATGGGCATAACTTCCAAACCGTAAGTCTGATTGAGCCAAGCAAAAGCTCTACTTGAAGCTAATTCAAAGAGCTACAAGAGTTACAGAGAAAAGCTTCGTAATTGTTGTTTACGGGCCCAAAAATAGGTCGTCTGGTAGGAGTTTCGGGCCTGTTTATGTTGATATTGCGATTTCGACCAAATCACTTTATGTTTTCTGACGTAGTTTCCACCGCTTGAGCGTGTTATTATCCAGGAATTCCATATGTGACAGCTTTGACCAAAGAGTATGTCAACAATTGTTATTTAAAATAAAACTCATCTTCAGGCCAAATATTTATATATACATAATTACAAACTCATTTAAAAATGATACCATCAATTTCAGATTTAAATTCAATTATAAATCAAAACTGAATATTCTATTATTATAATATTAAAATAACACTATTTTTCAAAATTAAATCTCTTGAAATCCATTTAAACAATATATAAGATATTTGGAATAATCAATTTGAGTTAAAAACATCGTTTATATAACCAACTCAAATTCACTTTTGAATTTACTATTCAAATTTTATTTTAAATTAGAACAAGTCATTTCTAATTCAAAACCCTTTCAATCCGTTTTAACCTTTTCGATAGTTGCTTGAAATCATATCAATTTCATTCCCAAATCATTTTGGGCATAAAAATCCAATTTCCATTTTATGTCTAATTTAATGTAAATGAATATATTTTCATTTAATATTCCAGATGGAACAAGACTCAGTCGGTCCACAAATAATTCTAATTTCGTGTTGTGAATTGTGTAAACAATTATAATAACAACCACAACAGTTATCATCCATCAATCAATAGTTATATTATGAGTGTTATAATTGTTAACGCTTATAATTACATAAACATTAATAATAAATCTATAATATCCATCATCCACGAACAACCATAGCAACCACAAGCAATTAATATATCAAAAGAGCTCTCACATTGATGTAACATCCTGTATTTTTAACGACGCTAAAAGAGGATAAATTAAATAATAATTAATTTAATATTTAGAATTAAGGAAAATGGACTACGTCACTGCGTCCTTCTCAAAATTTTGGTCAAGATAGACATTTGGTTTGCGTAAAACGGACAACGTATGAAGAAGTTATGAGGGTTTTAAGTTTGTATATGCGTAGAAGAATTATATATATACATGAGTCAGGGATGAGTCAGAATTTTATCCAAAACCGTTTGAATTTAAAAAATAAAAAGTAGTGGCGGTTTTCCCGCTCTAGGGGGTCGACACACCTAAAGGGGTGTCGACACCCCTAGGGCTGATGTGGTAGTCGGTTTCAAAGGGGCTAGCAGCTATAAATACATGGTCATTTCTCTTGTTTTCTCATACTAAAATCCAATGGAGGCCAGATGCCGTCGGTGCCTGAACTGAATCTAATCCTATCTTCTACAACTATCAACTTTGCAAATCAATTAGGGATTCAAGCATGGATCTACAACCCAACAAGCTTCTTTTCTAGTTCTATCTTCTTAGCCAAACACTATGAGTTCTAGGTTACTTTTAGATTTAAATGACAAAAAGTATAATGTGATAGTACTGTAATTTGGATCTGTCTTGAATCCTAAATCTATGTTATTCTTGGATCTCAAACTTCATTATGCTAGATCAATTTTTATAGATCTAATTCACATGTGATTAGTTTATTATATCACCTTTGAGGATCTGAACCTTTGTCAAGTTTGTGGTTAATTTGGGGTTATCAGTATATGGACACGTGTACCTTTGATTAGATCTAGATCGTCATATTATGATTAATTGAGGTCTGTTATTATTGGACATATGAATTCTTATTTGGATATGTTCATCCTAAGTATAATGGATCTAGTTTTATCATTACCCTTTTACTAGATATGTTTTTATGTCCACCTTATTATCATATTGTGATTAACTAAGATCTGTTATTATTGGACATATGAATTCTTATTCGGATCTATTGTAACTTTTGTGGCATTCCATGATGTGGATCTTGACCTTATTTGTGTTAGAACTATTTCTAACTATTGGATCTAAATCTTTATCTTGTCGGATCTATTGTAATTTCTATGACATGCTATGATGTGGATCTTGACCTTATTCGTGTTAGATCTATTTTTAACTATTGGATCTGAATTATGTGGACATTTAAATTATTAATCAGATCTAGTTTATCACCTTACGCATATCATATTAGATCTAAACCAGTCGGGCATCGAAATTGTTAATTTAAATCTTATTATGCTTATTATAACATCATAGTTATGTTAGAATTAGTTAACTTCCACAAGTTCATCAGATTTATGCTTATATGTCTGCCTTATCACCATACTAGTTTATGTTTAAGCCAAAATAATCACCCTTGTCATATTCCCATCACTTTTCCCTTTTTATTGTTTATGACTAGGCTACTTTCTAGCCTAGATGTCGTCAAATATATGTGAATGCGTTAGTTAGGGAACGGGGGAAAGATTAGAATTGGCATAATTTAAATAATGTTTATATGAATTGGACATATAACTCAAAAAGGGGAAATAGGGTCATAATCACCTATAAAGACATGGGTAAGAATTGGATAAGAATGAAATGTCTAATAATTACAATTAGAAATTGTAATTGCACTTATGACAAGAGGTTAGGTTGCATTAGTGATGGAAGTCCGCCCGGACCTGACCGACATATCCAGCAGCCACTAATGTGGAACCTAATGTGAGAGGTCTAAGTGCGCAAATACGAATCGGTATAAGACATGAGATTAGGCCCAACTTGTGGAACAAGTCTGCCCGGAGCTGACCGGCATATCCAACATCCACAAGTTGTAGGCCTAATGTGGGAGGTCTAGCCTATTATAACCATAAACGGACATGGCAATGAAATGGAGCAAACAAGGGATGATAATAACCTATTATGATTAATTACTTAATGAAAATTTTGTATACAATGGGTAGGCTTGTCCTAGGGACAAGTGGAAATTATAATATAAGTTAAAAAAAGGAAAGAAAGCTTATTAGTAAAACTTAGTTAAGAAAACTAAGTTAAGAAAACTAAGTTAATAAGTAAACAAAGTCAAGTTGCTGTGATATGTTAAACAGGAAACAGGTGAATTGAGAAGGAGTATACTTAATTAAATATTAAGTAAAACATGTTATCGTAGTTATGGAATCTGACAATGAATGATAGAGAAGGATTGCAAGATTACTTTTGTTAATTACAGTCCAGGAGTAGAAGATTGTAAGATTACTTCTGTTAATTACAATCTAAAGGAAAACATGTAATGGGGCTTATTAATGAACTTAAATGGATTAATTTATATTTATATGAAATTAAAAAGCAAGTGAAACTAAAAAAAGTAGTCAATGTGAATGGGGATAATCTATTAGTCTGTAATACTTAACCAGTTGAATCCATAGGGATTGTGTGAACATAAACATGAATAGGGGTTAAGTAAACTTGGTTGAATCAGTGGGATTGTTAAGTAAATCTTGGGTAGGTGGGTAATATTAGTATATATAAGCCCACAAACTTAACTGTTAAATAAACATGCTTGGATCACTGGAAGGGTTAAGTAAATCTTCGGTAGGTGGGTAATATTAGTTTATATAGGCCCATAAACTTAGCTGGATAAGGTTGTGTAATTAATGACACCTAGTGGTAAGCATAGCCGGTAGAAAGACTGGGGTTATATAATTAAAGACACCTTTAGGGTAAATATAACCTGTGGAAAACCTGGTGGGGGATACAAGACAAAAGGGAGAGCTCTTACCATATTGTGTGGGACCCATTTCAGTCAGTAACCCGGAGTATGTATCGAGTAGAGAACTCCAAACTAGGACGGAGAAGGGACACGCTTACTGACTGATTGTAAGAGATCCAAACGTGGAGGCGGTGTTAGCGGCGCAAACCGATCGAGCCATGTGTGTGCATGAGCCGGGCCGAAGGGGATAAGATGACCGTGACACCTGTAGATATGGGGCTGTGCATATCAGCGAGGGGTTTCCACTTTAGGACATGATACATCCTACTGTGGGGCCAGCACAGAGTATCTACGGAGTAGGGAGCCGATCGATTATGGTAGTAGTAGGGTACATTTAGACGTATGCTCACCTTGAAGTGTAAAGGATCATCTCATTCTGGTTATACTAGTAATAGTGCAGAGTAATCATTAGGGAAGCATATACATCTTATCATGTCTACCTTGTCACAACTGCCATTTATGTGGTAATCTCTCTTATCCACTTTATATGCCTGTTATGCTACTTTTATTTATTTACTTGATAAAAGTAACAAGACTCGCCAGACTTTATGTTTTACCCTTTTTGTTTCTCTTTCTTTCTTCTGTCCCTCCCAAATGTTCTCAGGGAGAAAACACTCAGGCTT
Source organism: Allium sativum (assembly GCA_030737875.1). Taxonomy (NCBI): domain Eukaryota; kingdom Viridiplantae; phylum Streptophyta; class Magnoliopsida; order Asparagales; family Amaryllidaceae; genus Allium; species Allium sativum. The sequence goes on along the minus strand of CM060912.1, from coordinate 990,367,010 downwards.
AGTCAGGACTCAGTTATCATCTTGCTAGAGCTACTTTCGAAGTATGGATCAATTTTTTATCTCTACTATGGCTTTGTCCCTTTTATTTGGAGAATTATGTTTTCCTTTTCAGTATTTATGTACACTTATGATAAAAGACAGAAGTTATATTGTTGTAATGGTCTTTGTGACTTATGGTATTTTGAACCATGATGTATGATTTATGGTTGAAATAAAATTTTGAATTTCCGCTGTTGTCTTATTTATATATGTCTTGTAATATTCTGTGTTTGTTTACCTATAATGCTTCACGAAACTTAACGCATTCCTTTTTGAGTGACATTAACGGACGTAGGGTGTCACACTTGGTATCAGAGCTGAAGGTTACCAGATTGGATAAAGTTTTGAAAATTATTTTCAAAAAGGTTTTAAAAGAAAGCATTTTCAAAAAGAAAAGTCTATTTTAGAAGACATTCCCCAAGAAGCCATATGTAATATCCTTCAGTCCTTTGTCTAAATCTTTTCCCCTTTCTTCTCAACATGTCTGGGGAACCTTATATTCCCGAGGGCGTTGAAGTACCAGATTGGTTCTGTAGGTACCTTAAAGCCACGACACCGACCGGGAGCCAAGTAGATGTCCCTCCTGGAGCTGCAATCGTTGTTTCTCCACCGTTGCGAGTAGATGATTTCTCTAAAAAGAAAGAAGCTAGGGTTGAGGAAACATAAAACAGGAAGTTATGGCCCAAGAAAGGACAACAACAACAACAAAAGAAAGGCAGAAAGAATAACAAAGCTAAGGATAAGAGGAAGTGTCACAGTTGTGGACGTGAGGGTCACTTGGTAAAAGACTGCAAAAGAAGGAAGAATACTTGCTTTAGTTGTGGAGAAGTCGGACACCTTGCTAAAGAGTGCCCGAAGAGGCAAGGACAAAGCTAAAGGGCAGGATCCCTTGGAGGGCATATGTATGCTCTCGTGGCCATTGTACTGGATAGAGGTAAGAAAGTTATGTTGAAGGTATGATTTCTCTTTCCAATCATCCTATAAGAACTTTTTTTGATTATAGCGCTTCACGTTTATTTATATCTAGTTCTGTGGTTGAATCTTTGCACTTAATTACTAGTATGGTAGTGGATCCCGTAGCGGTCTCAAACCCCATCGGTGGTTCGACTCATTTTATCAATGATTTGTCGGGGTTTGAGGATATCTGTGTTAGGCGTCGAGTTCGAGTGTGACGCATATATGCTTGGGTTCATGGTCTATTGGTTGATTCTAGGGATGGACTAGCTAATCAGATATGGTGCCATTCTGGATTGTGAGAGGAGGTTTGTTAGGCTTCTGACTTGCCAAGGGAGGACCCTCGAGATTTCTTGTGACCCCAAGGGGTCTGTTATGTTGAGTTTCCTAGAGTCACTTGACGCATCTATCGATGATCTAAAATCTGTTCCAGTAGTCCGTGAGTATCCTGATGTCTTTGATGATGTTTGGGGTTTACTCCAAGGCGCAAGATTGATTTCCGCATATATTTGGTGGACAATGCAAAGCCAGTAGCATTGCATGTGCGCCATATGGCTCCAAGAGAAAGTAGGGAACCTACTTGAGAAAGAGTTTTCTTTTAGGATGGGATAAAGAAGGGTGTAGCAGAGTTTGTTTCTCAATGTTTGATTTGCCAGCAAGGCAAAGCCGAGCAAAGGAAGCCCAGTGGTTTACTTCATCCTTTAGAGGTCCCCGCAGTGGAAGTGGGAGAGCGTCTCCACATATTTCATAGATGGTTTGCCTAGATCAAGAAAGGGCAACACCAGCATTTGGGTGATAATAGAAATGCTTACTAAGAGTGCTCATTTCATACTAGTTAAGAGTAAGAGGACGGCAGCATGGTTGGCAGTAGTTTACGTTCATGAGATATTTTGTCTTCATGGAGTAACTTCCAATATCGTAAGAAATCGTGATCCCGTTTTCACTAGTGAATTTTGGAGTGTTGTATATAACGGTGTTGCATACACAATTATATGATTTTTGTTTGATGATAACAACCAAATCTATATTATTTTAAATGCGTTTGTTACTATAATATTTTATATATACATCACAGATAGGGATATAATATTTATATTTAAATAAAATACGACGGTACAGAAATTCAAATATTCATAGTATTTTAGATATATTATTTTAATTCAAACATTCAAACAGTACAGCTATTTAATACTCCACTATTTAGATACATTCACAGAATATTTGTACTTGTATATTGACTGAATAAAATAGACAAGTTTGTTTGGCAACAATTAAATAATATTTTATTTCAAACGAATTTGTTTATTACAAATAATAGTACAATTCATATATACTTATGTTTTCACTGTCTGACTCATATACAGTTCACTCTACACTCTTTGCACATTCATTTACAATTTATTTACAATCAATCTGTACAATTTCATTTTACACTCATTCACATTGTCTTCATCTTCAATCTTCTGTCTTCACAGCTCAGTCAGTCCAGTCTTCTTACCTGTCACAATGAAACACACACATAGTACACTACAATAGAATTTAAACTGAATACATGTGAATATAAATTTTATTTTTAAAGTTTTATTTGCCTCAGATTTCTGGTGTGTTTCTCATCATTTTTCAGGACTTGATCTGATTAATCTGTGTCTAGACAGACAGTTTGTATATGTACAGGAACAGGAAATTTTCTGATCGACTGCGTATACACATGTGTATAAATATACACGTGTGCACTGCCTTGCCAATCAGCGAGCAACAGAGGAGTAGCTACGTGGACCGTTTCGACTCAGTGCACAACAATGAAATAAAAGAATCGCAAGAAATGTTCAAACTTCCAATATGGCCGAGCACAAGGAAATGTATGCAAGCCAACAAATGAAAAAGTCAAAGTGCACAAACAAGTTTCAGCAAAACCTCAAAGTCAAATGGAACAAAATCAGCTCGGCAAAGGTGGTAGATCAAATATAATGGTAGCAAACAACATGAATGTGAATAGCATGAATGGTGGCATTCTTGTTTTCAAGTGATTCAGCAAATTACAAATGGTTAAGTGTATACAGCATATATACATGGTGTTATAACACACACAAATGGGATGTACAATACAATGTGACAATGCAACCATGAATGTCAGCATGTTTATACATGGCATGAATAAGCAGATTTCAGCTCAGCATGGTGACATCAGATAGTTCTAATAGGTGCAACAGAAATGACAAATGCAACAATATATGGTCAAGTCCAAGACAACATGGTTAGCAGGCGTGGCACGTATATATGGGCAATGCATGCTCAAGTTTAAAGCATCAAGGAAGTTTCTAGTGCATCATGAAACATGGCAAAGAAAAATAGTGAAGGAGCATAGGAGAGAAAGTATAAGCAAATGGTCAAAGCAATGTTCTTGCATGGTGGCATGTGTTCATAGCAAGTCAGAGTGAACATGTGGTGCAACAGTCATGGACACAAGCAAGAAATGATACATGTACATCACACAGCATAAATGATGTTAAAATAATGAGTTATCAGTTCAAAAGCAATGTAGTTAGAAAACAAAAGAGAAGTCATATGCAAGCAGACTCAAATTTTCATGAATGTACACAGCAAGGATTGTGAGCAAGTTCCAGAAAATCAGAAATGTTATGTTTGCCAAAGTTCTGTTTTTAGTACCCAAGAGGCGCAAATTTATTTTTAGAAATGGCTAAGAGCATAAAAGGCAATTTTTGGCAAAACAATTTATCAACATTTCAACTCAGCAACAAATTAATTGAAGCAACAAGGATTTGATTGCCAGGTATTCAAATATGAAATTTCATTTCAGCAATCTTCAACAAGTAATCAATCAATTCCAGATTTAGATGAATGCAGAAATGGTTAATGGCATAACAAGAGCATATCAAAAATTGCTTTTAGTCATTCAGTTCTTTCCTATTTTTGGCCAAATCATTTACAGAGAACCACAATTCATTTTGGTCAATAAACAATTTATCTTGTTTCCAGTTTTACAGAGGAAATCACAAAGAATATATTTGACAAGTTATATTGGCAAATTAAATCACCAGTTTCACTGATGGGGCAAAGAACTTTTTATATCTTTCCAGAAATAACACGAGAATCACGAAACAAAAGAGTCAAGGCCAAGGAATTCAAATTTGGCAAGAGTATAACTCACAATATATATGAAATCAAATTCAAGCAATCAAGTTTTTTATTTTTTACAAAGGAAATTAAAACTGAGATTTTCAAAAGGGAAAGTAGCCAAATCAAATCAAGTCATATGTTTTGAAATCAGAGATGTTTAAGGATTTCTAATCCTACTTATCACCCTTATCTTCACAGGCTTGATTGCATCGAAAATCAACCCAACAATTCAGAGCAAGAATTAAATAAATTCAGGAACAACTCACAAATTTCAGGAGAGCTCAATCGCTACCCCAAATCAGAGTAATCGAAGAAGGAGGAACAACTAATTCGAGCTTCTAGAGAATTTCCAGAACATCTTTTTAATTGCGATTTGATTTTGGGGGATTCACAGAGAAACCCTAGTCCAAGCCGCATTTTTTGTTTTCCAGAGAGATCTAAAAATAAAAATAAATGGGTGCACTCAAATGCAAATGAGCTGGCCAAACTAATGAGCCATGTTTTCAAATGGAAAGGGGATGACCCCTTATTTTAAATCCTTGGGTTTATGTGTTATCTTTTGATGTTATTTTAATTTTTTTTTAAACAATTCTGAACAGTTCTAGAGTCTGTAAAATCTAGGGGATCCAGTCAGTGTGTTAACTGACAGTTTACTAGAATTTGTAAAAAACTAGGTTAACGTGTTACAGGTTTGTAATACGGGAAAATCTGGTCGAGGGGATATCGGTCAGTCTTGGGTTTTGAGCGTAGGGTTAGTACAGGAGCAGGGAGTGCGAGTTTACAGTGTCTGTAAGCGGGATCTGTTATTAACTCCTAGTAGAAACCTTAGGAATGCAGCAGTAGGCAGGATTTTGCCGAAGCTGGGTATATCTATGTGTAATTTCCTTTCTGTTTCTATTTCTGCTGTATTCTGTAATCTGTTTATTATTTAAATATCCTGTCAGATTTTTAACACAGCGAAAAACTGTGATAAACCCTATTCACCCCCTCTAGGGTTAATCTAGATCCAACAAGTGGTATCAGAGAAAGGTTTTCTTTAACCCTTGAATCTTGGATCCTAATTGTCAGTCTTTTGAGAATCAGTCCAGTCGTATTCCATTTATTTTCAATGGTACAGATTTTTTAAATTGGAAAATAGAAATGGAATTATATTTAAAATCTGTTGATATTAAATGTTGGGATACTGTTATTAATGGTTATGATATGGTCAATAGGAACGATATTGGATTTAATTCTCGTGCTATTCACACTTTGTATTCTTATATTAATGATGTCCAATATAACCTCATTTCTCATTGCTTGACTGCACAGGAAATATGGAATTTTCTCGATACGAAGTATGGAAAGATTGACAACAGCGGCTCAAGACTCAAAATGGTCAACTCAGATTCAGATCTATGCTTATGAGAAGAAACAAATGAAAATTCAAGTAGATCAGATGATGGAGACTCAACAGACAAGGAGACTGAAAGCTTCTCATATGAACAGTTGGTTTATATGTGTACTGATTTAACAAAAATCGTTGATAAACTCCATCCTAAAAACAAATCTTTAAAATCTAAAAATCACAAGTTAAATAGCAAAATAAACCATTTGGAATCAGAATTTACATATGTCAAGAAATTAGAAAATTCTGACTGTGAAAGCTGTTTGAAATTGAAAACTGACCTCGTTCATCTCAATAAAAATATTCATAGGCTTAAAGAGGAGATTCTAATTTTAAAAGATACGGAGGTTGAGCTAAAAGATTCAAACAACTCTTTGCAAAAAGAATTTAATAATTTTAAGGCCATCAAAAATTCCAAACATGAAATTGCTGAAAAAGAAAGCTTGTTGAAAAGTGATTTAATTTTAAACGAGCTTGAAAAAGAGATTGAAAATTTCAAGAAACTTGAATTTGAAAAACAAATTAAATTTGAATCTGAAATCTTTGAGTCCAAGACCAAAATCAAACTTCTTAAAAACTAAAATTTGATTTTGAAACAAAATGATATTGAATGGAGAAAGATCAGCATTAATCGTTGTTCAAATCTGATAAAAGAAAATTGTGATCTTAAATCCAGAATTCAACGATTAGAATCAACTTTGGATAAATTTTCTAATGGGGAAAAATCGTTGAATATGCTATTACAAAACCAATTTTCTGTTGGAAATAAGCAAGGTCTTGGTTTTGGGAAAATAATGTCTTTTGAAAGTCGGAACTCTTGTGATTTTAAAAATCCTTTAAACTACTTCAAAAAGCATCATTATGAAATTTTGAATTTTGAAAATTCCAAAAGATTTTTGAATCATAAACGAGATCAGAATTGGTTTGATAATAATCCTGTTGAACAATTGTGGACCCCAAAAAGAAATCAAATGAATTTTGGAAAAACTGAACGAATTTGGGTTCCAAAGGGTACTCTAGTTGATTCTAATGGATTGTTATACAAATAGATCTGGGTACCAAAAGATGTGAACAAAAATGTGAGTGGTTTTACAACCTTTGTTAGACCACTCGATCCTTTAAATTGTTAGGTACCGAAGGAGGCTGAGGAACTGCTTTGCTAAAAAGAATCTGTTTCAAACTGCTTCATGTCATTGGATCATCCACGGTTCCTTTGCCAAGTTTGACGAGTTAGAGATTTATTTACATCAATTTCAGGTATAATCTCTGAACTTATCTTTGTAAATACTCTCTATTTTTTTTCTCTGTTTTTTTCTCCTTCTACCTCTTCTTCTATTTTTTTGTTTTTGTTTTGTCACTGCCATATATTTTTGTCTTTCTTTTGTACTTTCTTAAACTTTCAATTGTAGAATTCATATTTTATGGAAATTCACTTCATTTGTATAAAACTCTAAATCATTTCCAGACCTTGAATTTAATCTTGTAAATATCTGCAATTGTTGTAAAGTTTATTTTACATTTTTTTTTGAATTCATAACAGTGTTGATATAGTCTTGTCATATCTTGAACATTGTTAATTTGAATTCTAAACTTTTTAAAGATCTGAAAGTTTAATGGAATTTCACACACCTCTGCTGTTTTGAGTTTCTTCTAATTCATTTTGGAAGGGCCTGAAAATCTATACTCATTACAGCACTCTGCTATCTATCAGTTGTGGTAATCCCATTGATTTTCAGATTGGCTTGAATATTCTGCTTAGTATTGAATCATTGCTTACAATTGAAATTCAATGCTATTCATGATCATCTGGTGTAATTTTTTTTATTTGTTTGAGATCACTTGAAAATTTCTGATATTTTGAATCTCACATACCTCTCAGATTTAAAACTATTAATCCTGTGTGATTGATTCATTGTATCTCAAGATTGACATTTGTTCAAGTGATTTTGAATAGACCACTATTTTTGGTTCATGAATTATTACTCAAACTTGATGTAAATATTCTGAAAAAATCTTTGGGTCTGTCAGAAATAATTTGGTAAAATTCTTTGAATATTTGTTCTTGAAACTCAGTGTTACTTCATGATTTTCTTATTTAAGTATTTATTTGTTTAAAATCATTTAAAATTATTGGCTATTGAATCTCACACATATCTTGAATCTGAAATTAATAATCTGGTGTGATTGATTTCAAATAAATGGTATTTTTAACCATTAGATCATGAATCATCTTATGCGACCATCATCTTGACAAGTCTGATTTGAACTGATATCTTGTGCTGCTCTGATATTGTTTTGTAAATATGTTGGAAATTGCTTGTTTATGATCTGTTTGCTTCTCTGATATTGTTCTTTAAATAACTGCTTGTTCTTGTCTGCTTAGACCTTATGATTGAATTTCTGTTTGTCTATGATATTCTTGTTTGTCTCCAGTGTCTCCTTTTATGATCTTTTTGCTGCTCTGATACTGTTCTTTAAATAACTGCTTGTTCTTAACTGCTTAGACCTTATGATTGAATTTCTGTTTGTCTATGATATTCTTGTTTGTCTCCAGTGTCCCCTTAAAATCCTCATTAATAGGGACACCAAGTGGTATCAGAAGTGCCTTATATTTGTCTCACTCATCTGTACTTATATTCTAAACTTCACCTTAGATAGATTCACACACTCTTTTTGCCTTGTACAAATTTATCCCTCTTGGCATGTATAGATCTTCATGTTCCTCATGTAACTGATTTTCAGTTTAAAAAATATTTATTGATTATTCATTCAGAAATTGAAAACAATTTCCAAATTGAACTGTATTTGTAATTCATCAAAATTTTATCAGATTTTGAAATTGTGATGAATTGTGACTATAGTATATTTCTCAACAACAGGAGATTTTATTTAGATTTTAATGATGGTTGAACAGTTATTATATTATCTTTGAATTGGCAATTATTTCATGACCATCTTCATTATCTATCATCATTCTATCATCCATGATAATTTTATATTAATGTGGAGAGTTAATATATTTTAAAATCTTTTTTGAGAAAATATCTGTGATGGAATTGTGGCTATGTTATTATTATTATTCAGAATTAGTGATAAGTGAAAATTTTCAATAATCCCAGTACATTCGAGCATATTTCATAATATAATTAATTTAGAAATTTATTTCACAGACCATTTCTGTATCTACCACATTTTTATCATCCATTTTTGGTTTTTTATACTGAGGACTATTTCATTTTGAAACTAAAAATGATAAATATATAATAAATATATAAGTGTGTCTCTAACCTCATTTAAAAATCCAAGCTCTGGTCATGCATGGTTAAGAGACAACTTACGATTTAAGCTGCAACTGACCTCATTTAAAAATCCAAGCTCTTGTTATGCGTGGTCAGTGTGCTCTTAAATAAAAAGAAAAAGAAAAAGAAAATGCTAAATAAACTTTTGTATGAAATTCTCCTTGGTGTATAAAAACCAACCTATCAATCCATTTTCTATTATGTGAAATGTGTTGAATTGTTTATGACGTATTATGATTTGTTGATTGACAGATATTGGGATTTGAGATTATACGATTTTATCACTTAAATTGATTAATTAATTATAGTCCAAACCCATCACTGTTTTTTTGTGCTCAATTTTTTGATTTTTTTTTAAAATAACTGAAAATCATTTTTTTGGAACTCTCCCCATTTATATAAATTTCATCGTAAATCCGTCATTCTCTACAATGTGAAATATGCCACCAGTTCTCAGTTTATTATGATTTTTGTTTGACTGATTGAGATTTATGATGACTATTCTTCCTCTTAAGCTGAAATTATATTTTAGTCATTTTTTCATCTATATTTTAATTTCTAAATCCTTTTGATGATAACAAAAGGGGGAGAATGGATTGAGATTTTGATTTATGGGTAAATATTTTATAAATACTTTTAATTTTGAAAATTCATTATTATTCATTTCACTCATGCACAATTATAGGGGGAGTCTCTTTTGTAGGGGAGCTTTCAAATAGGGAAAATTCATTAATATTTGTTTGTCATCATCAAAAGGGGGAGATTGTTGTATATAACGGTGTTGTATACACAATTATATGATTTTTGTTTGATGATAACAACCAAATATATATTATTTTAAATGAATTTGTTACTGTACTGTTTTATATATACATCACAAACAGGGATATAATATTTATATTTAAATAAAATACGACTGTACAGAAATTTGAATATTCACAGTATTTTAGATATAATATTTTATTTCAAACATTCAAATAGTACAGCTATTTAATACTCCACTATTTAGATACATTCACAGAATTTTTGTACTTGTATATTGACTGAATAAAATAGACAAGTTTGTTTGACGATAATAAAAAAATATTTTACTTCAAACGATTTTTTTATTACAAATAACAGTACAATTCATATATACTTACATTTTCACTGTCTGACTCATATACAGTTCACTCTGCACTCTTTCCAGATTCATTTACAATTCATTTACAATCACTCTGTACAATTTCATTTTACACACATTCACATTGTCTTCATCTTCAATCTTCTGTCTTCACAACTCAGTCAGTCCAGTCTTCTTACCTGTCACAATGAAACACACACACAGTACACTGCAATAGAATTTAAACTGAATATATGCGAACATAAATCTTATTTTTAAAATTTTATTTGCCTCAGATTTCTGGTGTATTTCTCATCATTTTTCAGGACTTGATCTGATTAATCTGTGTCTAAACAGATAGTTTGTATATGTACAGGGACATGAAATTTTCTGATCGACTGCATATACACACGTGTATAAATATACACTTGTGCACTGCCTCGCCAATCAATGAGCAATAGAGGAGTAGCCATGTGGACCATCTCGACTCAGTGCACAACAATGAAATAAAAGAGTCGCAAGAAATGTTCAAACTTCCAATATGGCCGAGCACAAGAAAATGTATGCAAGCCAACAAATGAAAAAGTCAAAGTGCACAAACAAGTTCTAGCAAAACCTCAAAGTCAAATGGCACAAAATCAACTTAGCAAAGGTGGTAGATCAAATATCATGGCAGCTAACAACATGAATGTGAACAGAATGAATGGTGGCATTCTTGTTTTCAAGTGATATAGCAAATTACAAATGGTTAATTGTATACAGCATATATACATGGTGTTATAACACACACAATTGGGATGTACATGTGACAACCCCAAACTCCGTACTGACGGTGGCAAGGGTAACTTTGGAATATAACACATAAACAGATAATAGCAGAACATAATTAAATAAATACACCAGATAATGTACAAATAATACACTGGATAAACATAATCATCAGAGTTACGCAGTATACAGGATCATACTTAGTACAAATACAGTTCAGCTATACATAAATGTCTACAGCGGAAAACAAACGTAATGTGTACAATAGGAGCTGAACAACATAAAAAGAGATAAACGATAGACTCCATCTTCAGCTCCAGCTATCCAGAAAGAGCCTGCTAAAACCTGAATACAAGGCTGCCCGTGTAGAAAAAGGGGCACCCGAGTTTGCAAGTGAAACAAACTACGAGTCAGCCATGGGACTGGTATGAGAAATCTACTTAACACATTATATAATTGGCTAATCATAGGACCATGGCACTTTCGCGGAACAAGTTTACTCCATTGGATTGCCAGTGCTTTGAAACAAGTAAATCTTTTAAACATCGCAATGCTTTTTATAAAAATAAAGCCATTATAAGACTCTGTTCCCATCACACAATGCAAAGCAAACCGGAGGATAGAGTTTTTACCTTATAATAGCCAAAATATGCTTGACATGAATAAAACAAAATAATTCTTAATCAGACTCCAACTGTAAAATAGTAAGAAAACGATTCCCTAGGTATTAACCCCAAAAGCCGAAACCAACATCAGACCAATACCCAGGAAACCACTCATCTTAGCTCGTTTCCAGTTAGTTTCTAATTTTATATACAATCAAAAATATCAATCATAGACGACATTAATGCCCCATACCACTATGTCACCATATATAGGTATATAATCAAAGCCGCACATATCGTATTTGGAAATTGGATTTCCATCATAAACCAAGGCAAAATATAGTCCTTACTGCTTTGAGACTCTCTAGCCCGAGCCTCAGGATCAGAGCTCGAGTGACCCTTGGATCGTCAAGGCCGGTCCACCGATGTGGATAAATTTCCTGAACACTGCGTTTTCTTACCCTTTGTGGCATAAATGAGCCAACGAATGACTCCATCGGTCCCGGATCGACCGATATAACCGAGGCGCCTCGCAACAGAAACAACCACATAGGTGTAAAATAGTTTAAATGTCAGCAGGTTTTAAGCACTGACACCACCTCTAGCTAGAAGGAAACACATGCCCTCCCTGAGGTCCTCTCCCGTTTCTGGTTCATACCGGGGTGTGAGGCTCGCGAATTCACGTTATACACAAAGCTACGCCATACAGGTGGTGCTTTGATCATCAACCACAAAACTTTGCTTTTCAACAGAAGCCTTGATCACTACATCCTAGCATGCCACACATGCAATTCACACCATGCAACTGATGGCTATCAATCACACAGGATGAATTCCAATGTCAGACACACAGTCCATTTGCAAGTCTGTAACAACCCGTATTTTGATAACGTGTTATAACCATAAATCTAGGCATAAATAAATTTTCGAATAAAAACCAAGGGAAACGGGTTGCGCCATTACGTTCGTCTCGGAATTCTACATGAAATCGAGTCCGAGTTTTCGAAGATCGGAGTCCGTATGACCAAGTTATGGCTCCCCAAAGTTTCAGAAATATTCAGTGTTCAAAACAGCTCGAATTCGAATTCAAAAATTCAAATTTCAAACGCAGAACAGACTGGACGGGAAATTTCCCGCCCAGACCCAGGTCGACTGGGGGGTCGACTGCGTAGTCGACACCCCCAGGACCAGGTCGACTGCGCAGTCGACTTGGGTGTCGACCTGGTCCCCGAGCCCATTTTTGGGCCAGTGTTCGTTCTGATGTATCTAGTCCGATTTCTGTCCAGATTCATCTGCCTAAACCTATTTAAACAGCCCCAAACCTAGCCTTCTCTACACACAATTCTATTCTGCTTCTACTCTGCCTCTGTTCTAAATAAAAATGGCGTCACTACTCTGCTGGAATCAAAACTAGAAGCTAATCAACATCAACCTAAGCAACTCAATTCAAACTAGAGACTGAAGCTTCAAGCAACGACGCCTAGACCATATTGAATAAAATCAGAAGATTAATCAAGTTAGACGTTTCAACGCGACAACGAATCGATTTGTCCTCTCTTAGCCAATCAATGTAAGTTCTAGTTACTTTGAGATTTAAACTTGTTAATTGTGATTTGGACATGGAATGAAATGAAATTGGACCTAAGCTTGATTTTCTTTTAGATCTGTTCTTGTCTCTCCTTAAATCTATGATTTTGGGTTATTTCTTATCGATTGAATCGTGCGCATTCATGTTATTGGATCTAGTATTATTCAAACGCTAGATTGTAACATGAATTCTTGGATCTTAACTTGTGGGAATATTTCTATTCATGTTATAAATTGGAATTGGACCAATGTGTGACTTGAACATAAAACTATGCCTAAGCTTATCACTTGAACATGAGATCGTGCCTATGACTATGCATATGACTGAGAATATAAGACTACGACTATGACAAGGACAATGGTGGCTAATCACCTATGACTCGTGACTATGAACTACTGCCTATAATTATAAACATAAAACCATGACTTGGAAACTATTACAGTTAATTGCCTATGACTATTAGGGTAACTGCCTAGAACTATCTTGGGATAATTATCCATGACTATTGTATAACTATTGTGGTTAATTGACTATTATAGTTGATTGTTCAATAACACTATAGTTGAAAACCATGTTGAAAACCGAATTGGCATTTAGTTGGATCTCATACCTAGGGTGTGACTTGCTTAGTTTATTCGCTATTATGTATACCAAAACCATTGATCCACTATCCTTGTATTTGGCTTGCTTTTGCATGCCTATCCTTTCATGTCATGAATACTACCTTATCTTTCTAGATCTTTGATCCTAATGTTTTAGAACTGTTATTCTATATGTCAGTGATGTTGTAACCAATTATCTCTAGCTATATCATGCTAGTCTTGTAATCCCTTTTATCGCTTTATGCTCGTCCCTTTTGCCTATCATAGTTTTGATGTTATTCCCTTATTTCTAGATTTAGATTTACTTGTAGTATATAAATATATCGATTCACGTTTACATGCGATGGGAATACGATTGGATAGATTAGGCAAGACATGAATTGGTTATGGACACGAACCATGAACTTGGTAATAGGCATAAAGTGAAACATGAACATTGTTATAACTTGAATCTGGATATGGATATAAAACTTGACTTGAAACTAGGCACGATAGAATAAACTTGAAAATGGCCAACTCGAGGTTGGGTTGAGTTTGCAGTGTAAATCTGCCCGGAACCGCCCGGCAAATCCAGTTACTGCAAACAATAGGATCCAATGTGGGTAGTTGGTCATATCGCGCTTGAAACCCGAGGTCAGACTGAGTTGTGGTGTAAATCTGCCCGGAACCGCCAGGCATATCCAGTGACCACAACAACAGGTCTGATGTGAGAGGTTGGGGTACATTAATGAATTAATGACTTGATAGGGTTAAGTCATGAACCGCTTGAATATAATTAACCAACTTGACACGATGACTTGATAGGGTTAAGTCATGAACCGCTTGAACATACTTAACCAACTTGACACATGATTCGTAGGGCTAAGTCGTGAACTTGAACGACAACACTTAGCCAATTTGACATGACACGTAGACGGGTTAAGTCACGAACTTGAATGACCACACTTAACCAACTTGACATGCTAAACTGATGGGGTTAAGTCTCGAATTTAAATGACAACACTTAACCTGCTGGACGGAAACCCTAGTTACGCGGTCCTTTTCAGCAGTAACCCACTAGATGTATCATGGTACCCTGGAACTAGGCAGGGTGGGGCACGATTACTAGGCTGATTGTAAGCGACTAGAACGACGGCTGAGTTGGTGCGCCATTGTAGGTTCAGGCAGACTACGGTCGTGCACGTAGTCCGGAGTTGAAAAAGCAGGCATTGGGCACCAGTAGGTTTACACTGTGTGTGCTTGATTCGTGTCGGTGATTGGCACCCTGGGGCTTGATACACCCTATGGTGGACCTAGCACATGTGACTACATTCGTGATAGGGCCGTATGACACAGACACATGAATGAGATAGGACTTGTAGGGAGTCGATCGATTAATAGATCGTTTCGTGAGACCAAGTAATGGGTCATTTCATGACATTGGGCAAGGGATCATTTTATAGTCAACACATGACACGGGTTGGGAAACTAGTATGGGTGGTGCAGAGCAAATAGATATCATAGAAATATTTTAATGGTAAAGCAATGAAATCTTGCGATGCTTGATAGAAATCTTGCGAAATTATATTTAGTTTATCTTGAATGGAAACCTGGCGATGTTATACTTGACAAAAACCATATGAGGTTATTCTTAGTTATCTTTCCTGTAGCTTATCTTGTCATCATGCTTATGTTTACTTTCAGTTTATTCATGCCATGTTATCTTTACCTGTTTTTATGCTGAAAGTCACTAGGAATTACTCAGTCTTTATGACTGACACATTTTGTTTCGCCTCTTTTTCTTCCGTTCGCCCCCCCCCTCCAGGTTCGCAGGGTGGGAATACAGCTTAGTTCGGATCTTACCAAGCTCCAAAGCTCTTCCATGTACGGGTTGGATTTCTCTTGGCTATGGCTTGCTTTGCTTTATTGGGGAACGATTTATAAATATGGTTTTATGCTATTACAAGACAGATTTCGATGTAATTGACTTAATAGCATTTTGATGTAAAAGGCTTTAGACCTTACTAGATTTTAAAGCAATGAAATTTGGGTTTTCCTTCCGCTGATTTATTTATGTTCTGTCTTGTAATATTTCTGTGTATGTTTACCTAGATAATACTCCACCAAAGCTAGTGCATTCCCCTTGTGAGTGACCCTAGCGGAGGTGGGGTGTTACAAAGTCCGTTCTGGGTCTGAACGAAACCGAAGGCACTATATACCTTGCATACCCATCGATCTCCACGTACATCTGGACGATCACCACTCATTATCCATATTTCGGGATGCCTCCCGATCAGGACATCAGTTATCATCCAACCGAGGTGAAGATCTCCAGTCTTCAACCGCCATCTTCATCTTCGATTTATTATCGTTGATTCAGTTATTCAGAATGGGATAAAACCGGTCTTTCCGAGCAACTCGTGTATATAATAGACAAGTGCTACACAAACACAATATACGCTCTATTACAATTCATCAGTCACTAACCATAAATCAGTAAGAGAACGATTTCCCAAATGTTAACCCCGAAAGCTGAAACCAACATCATATCAAAACCCAAGAAACCATTCGACTTAGCTAACCTTTAGTTAGTTTCTAAATTTCACATTCCATATTGTTTATAATATTTTATAACGATTTATCGCTATTTTTATTTATTTAAAAATAGCCAATTTATTCAAACGACGCTTCAGGCCATAACGCGGCCGTGGCGCTGTTTTTCTTCAGATTTGATTTACACATATCTGAAAATCTAATTGTTGGATCTTCACAAAATTTATATCATTAGAAAGATCTTTTCAAAACTAATCAAACGGTTCCAGTTTTGGGAAAATCCGATGGTCGGATCTCCCGGTACACTCGTTTGAAGTTTCGATTTCAAAATACGAACGGCAACATCGTTATTCGATTTAATTTAATATATATATATATAATCGATTCTGGCATTGTTTTTCTTTAGATTTGAATTAAACATTCCAGACAATCCAACCGTTGGATCTTCACAAAGTGGGTGTCATTGGAAAGATATTTCCAGGGCGAACCCAATGGTTTCGGTTTCGGGAAAATCCGATGGTCGGATCTCCCCCACTAATCGTTTGAAATCACGGTTTCAAAACGCGAACTGCAGCTTCGTTATTCGATATATTTCAATTATATATATATATATATATATATATATATATATATATATATATATATAATCGATTCTTCGATTTCAAAACCATTTTCTTTTCATACATTTGATAAAAATGATATTTTTATCCAACAAACATTTATTTCGACACTTCGCTATTTTTAACAATTCATGTATATAATAAAAATGTGATTTTTATTGTAAAACGATTTATTTCAAAACACGACTATTTTATATAGTTTATATAGATATTAAAAATATGATTTTTATTATAAAACAATTTATTTCAAACACGAATATTTTATATAGTTTATATAGATGATAAAAATATGATTTTTATTATAAAACAATTTATTTCAAACAAGAATATTTTATATAGTTTATATAGATGATAAAAAAATGAATTTTATTATAAAACAATTTATTTCAAACACGAATACCATTCAACACATGAATTTCTATTCAATGAATGAATTTCTATTCAATACATGAATGTTTTTTTATATAGTTCGTATATATAGAATAAAAATGTGACTTTTATTGTTAAAACAGTTTATTTAAAACACGAATACCATTCAATACATGAATTTCTATTCAACGAATGAATTTCTATTCAGTACACGAATGTTTTCTATAGTTCATATATATAGAATAAAAATGTGATTTTTATTGTTAAAACAATTTATTTAAAACCATTCAACACACGAATTTCTATTCAACGAATGAATTTCTATTCAACACGTGAATGTTTTCTATTCAACACACGAATATAGTTTCAACACATGAAAATAATTCTAACACGTGAATATTATTCAAAATTTCGGCAGCATAACGGCAGGGTAGTTAAAACCGGGGCCATCCCTAGTACGGCTCCTCGCTCTACCTTAAAGCCTCGCAGCTTTTGACAATCGGGATTTCATGTATCTAGTTCGCACGCAGGCGGCATGTATATTTTTATTTCTTTTCCACAAACTAATCCTATGTGGTTTCAACCAAATAATTATCAACCACAAACGGGTATTTTTCAACCACAATCAATCAATTTCAACCACAAACAATTCTAATGAACCATTCGCTATCTACCAATTTTCACACTAATCACAACCAATAAATATCGTCTATGGTTTGTGGATTAGGGGCGTATATATATATATATATATATATATATATATATATACATAAGTATATTTTACTTCTATTTCAACACATATATAATTTTTTTACAACACATATATAACTTATACATCGAACGTACAACTTATACAATGCTTATACATAAGGTGTACAACGCTTATATAACTCATACATCGACTGTATAATTTATACATTGTCGTTTTCCATATCGTTTATAATTCAGAAATCTCACATTGGGTTCCACTCCACCAAAAATGGCAGAAGGCTCAGAAAAATATGCGGTTTCTTCTAGAATGTAGAAGACGTCCACACGAGTCCACTGTCTCTTGTTTCACTGAATTTCATCAAGAAATGAAAAAGATATGATTTTTACAGTGAAATCAAAAACCGTAGCACTTTAAAGTGCTATAGAATAGTTAAATTAAAAATAGCCGTATACCTTTCCTCGATCTTCAAAACTAGGTTTAGATTTCTATGCAAATCCATTGTACTTTGTCTAGATCAAGTGATACGGTGTCGAAGAGCTTGGAGAGACGCTCCTACCTACGGTGGTGCGATGGCGTTCGGTGGTGAGATCTGGGCGCGGCGGCGGCTTAAAGACGTCGACTTCTCGGCCTCGAATCTCCTCCTACAGGTGACGAGAGGTGGCATTCCGGCTATGGATGTGGAGATGAGGTCGAGCTCTCCAAAAAAACCCAACTGGGGCGAGGGTCAGCGGCGATCGTGGCGGCCGGAATATGGCCTGGAAGCGGCGAACAATTTTCCGCCTTCAATCGGAGGATACAGAGAGAATGTCGGGGTGAGAGAAACTACTGTGGACCAATGGTTTTTTTTATTTATATATTTTAAAAATCCAAAGTACCCCTTGTTACACACGAACACCAATCCAAACCCAACGACTGTCGTACCTAGCTAAATACCCCCATTCCGAACACAATGGGATATGTTTTGAAGGCCCATTCGACTGTTTCTGTCAGTTTTCCTTCAAATTAAAATATAAAACATTCAATATTTAATTTGAACGTACATTTCAATTTGCCGGGGCCACATAATGATTTTAAAAATTCCCGAAAAATAAATCTAGCTATGTTTTGACGATACTGTCCCAAAAAACTGGTTTCGTCGAATTCTGAGACCGTTTGAAAAATGGTTCTTTTCTGGTCGATCCAATTTAATAGAAATCGACCAAACATATTTTCCTTTGCCACGCTCACACACTAGCTTGAAAAATTATGAAATTTGAAACCTAGCAATTATTTGACATCCCGAATCCAACAAAAGTGGTTTCGTCGAATTCCGAGGTCGTTTGCAAAATGGTCATTTTCACGGGTTATATAAACTCTATAGCGACCTTTCTGAAAATTCGTTTGGCCATAACTTTTGCTTCTCGCTATGAAACTTCGATTGCTCAGATTCAATAGAAAGATATTCACTAACAGATTTAAATATTTTTGGTTTTACTCAAATCCGTTTTGTTTTGCACGCGGTACAGTCAGTCAAAGTTTGAATTCAATTTTTGAAACTACCGCGCCATTCCAGGCCTTGTTTATAATTCAAAGTAATTATATTTATTTTCAAGCATCGATTCAAACACCATTTTTCATCGTTATTATTTAAAATATTTATTTTAAATATTTAAAATACACCAAAATAGCCAATTTAAAATTTTCAAACTGGTTCATATTTTTCGGGTTGTTACAATCTCCCCCACTTAAAACTTTTCGTCCAAGAAAAGGAACAAAGTCGAAAGTGGTTTGATTAATCAACTCTACTTTTAATCTGGCTTCCATTCTCCAACTTTTCAGTTTATGAGAATTTTCAAATTCCTCAAAAATTGGCTAACACCCTAAATTTTCAATAAATTTCGCCATAACCTCCTTTGTACGGGGAGGGGTTTGGAAATTTAATGGGCCGTATTAGGTACCCTATAAATCCTAATAAGCATGCACATATTTATAGTGATATATTCTGGTGTCCACAGGAGAGTGTGTATAGATCATATCTCCAGAGAATAAATTCTCGTCACCCTATAAATGGTTTTTGTGCCTTAATGACCAGAGAGACGTGTTTATTGTCATCTCCAGACCTGTGTGGGGTTTTTATTAATCTGGCAATTTACCATTATATTTTATATGGTCCATATCATTCATCAGTTCAGCCTGTAATATATAGTCATCGCCATACAAGCCTCTTGCTCGTATGGTAAATCTTCAACCTCGTTACACAAGCCCCAAATGCTTGTGGTATATGATGAAGTATGCCTATCTTCAAGAGGTATGCCATGTAGTGTAGTTCAAAATTAATTGTTACTATCCTATAGCGACGT
The DNA here is from genome assembly GCA_030737875.1 of Allium sativum. Lineage (NCBI taxonomy): Eukaryota > Viridiplantae > Streptophyta > Magnoliopsida > Asparagales > Amaryllidaceae > Allium > Allium sativum. Next base: position 990,346,956 of record CM060912.1, on the reverse strand, counting down.
TTATTATTACACACAGAATAACCAGCACTCCGCATCCAATGGCATTCACAGGAGTTGATATAATAATAAAATTGTGCATCCAACTCATTAAGGTTTACCTATTTGTCGGGCATGCAAATAAATTCTTTACTCAACAGCTAATCCATTTACCTGTTGAAACATATATAATGCACATGTATATATTTCTATCTATTTTTAAATCAGTTCAATGTGTGATTTAATCAAATAAATTCTACCATTCATTCTCTTATTGATTAAATTAACTATCGTTCTAATAATTTAATTAATCATATCCACTATCACACAACACAAACAACAATCAGTTTGTTTTTAACTTTTCAAAATATACTAATCGATTCATATACTCTTTTAAAATAATTAGACTATAGAATCAAAAGTTTACATCCATGAAAAGAAGATAACAACAAAGTAGAGAACAAAATGGTAATGCAAAGTATGTAAATGTAACTTGCACCAGAGTCAATCAGAGATATCCACCCTGCACTTAGGATAGGCTTTCTTTATGCTTTCCTCTGTTTCCTAAGTACAATTACGTGGATCTCCACTCCACTGAACTTTGACTAAGTGAACCTTCTTGTTCCTCAGCTCTTTGGTTTCTTTGCCAATAATCTTTAGCGGCTCTCTTCTCACCGCCAATTCTGGAGTAATTTCAATATCCTGTTGTGCTGCTTCTTCCATAATCAAGTCTGGATCATGAACGTGCTTTCAAAGTTGAGATATGTGAAATACATCATGCAACTAATTAGGTAATTGAATTCTATAAGTGAGGGTTCCAATCCTTTCAAGAATAGGGAATGGTCCAATAAATCTGGGCGCCAACTTCCCAGTTTTGCCAAATCGAATCACCCCCTCATCGGAGAAACCCATAGATACACATAATCACCAATAGAAAGAGCCAAATCTCTTCTTCTCGAATCAGCATAGCTCTCCAGTCGGCTTTGAGCGGCGAGTAATCGTTTCTTAACGAAATCGACCTTGTCGGCAGCTTCACGGATCATATCAGGTCCCAATACAAGCCTATTACCAGGTTCGACCCAACAAGAAGGGGATCGGCACGGTCTACCATACAATGCTTCGAATGGTGACATTGTCAGGCTCGCTTGGTAGCTGTTGTTATATGAGAACTCAGCCAAATGCAAATGGTCTTCCCATGATCCACCAAAGTCAAGAACACAAGCCCGTAGTAAATCTTCTAGTATACGATTCACCCTCTGAGTCTAACCATCTGTTTAAGGATGATAAGCGGTGCTTAGATTCAGCTTTGTTCCCAGTTCTACTTGAAATGCCTCCCAGAATTTACTAGTAAATATTGGATCTCTATCACTAACTATACTGAAAGGCACCCCATGTAGCCTAACAATTTCCTTGAAATATATCTGTGCCAGACTCTGAGCAGTTCTGTTTGATCTGACAGGTATGAAATGCGCGGTCTTCGTGAAGCGATCTACGATCACCCAAATACTGCCATTTCCTTTTCTGGTTCTGGGTAAACCATCTACGAAGTCCATAGAAATAGGTTCCCACTTCCAACCTGGAACGTCCAGCGGTTGTAACAATCCAGCAAGTTTATGTTGGTCGCTTTTGACTAGTTGGCAAGTAAGGCACCTGCTAACATATATTGAAACATCCCATTTCATAGCCTTCCGCCAAAATGTTCGCTTGAGATCGTTATACATTTTTGTCACACCTGGATGGATACTCAGCTTGGACTTGTGACACTCATCTAACACTTCCCTTTTTAGCTCTGGGATGTTGGGACCACAAATCCTTCCTCTCAATCTCACGATTCCATCGTTATCTATTTGAAAGCACGAGGGTTCGCCTTTCTGAATCCTTCTGATCATATCCTTAATAAAATTATCATCCTTCTGAAGAATAGATATTTTGTCAATCAAGGAAGTCGTAATAATAAAATTGGCGATCATTACATTCTTTCTACTTAACGCATCAGCCACGACATTGGCTTTCCCTGGAGTGTACAGAATCTCAAAATCGTATGCTGCAAGGAACTCTAGCCAACATTGCTGCCTCAGATTCAAGTCTTTCCGGGTGAACAGATACTTTAGTGACTGATGATCTGTAAACAGTTCGAATTTCTCACCCAGAAGATAGTGTCTCCATATTTTCAATGCGAATACGATAGCCAACAACTCAAGATCATGAGTAACGTAATTCTTTTCATGTGGCTTCAGCTAACGGCTAGCATAAGCAATAACTTGGCCTCTTTGCATTAATACTGCACCAAGGCCCTCTCTAGAGGCATCCGTCCAGACTTTCAAGTCTTGATTGCCATCGATTATCGTTAACACTGGAGCCGTTGTTAATCTTAACTTTAGCTCCTCAAAAGCCTCCTCACATTCTGGAGTCCACTTGAATTTTGTGTGCTTCTTTGTAAGCTTTGTTAAGTGACTAGATATCTTCGAAAAATCTTTAACGAACTTCCGGTAATAACTAGCCAATCCAAGAAAACTTCGGACTTCTGTGGGAGTACTAGGCTGTTTCCAATTTTGAATAGCGGTGATTTTACTTGGATCCACAGCAATTCCCTCTTTCGATATGATGTGGCCAAGAAATTTTATTTCATATTGCCAGAATATACATTTGGAAAGTTTAGCTTTCAATACATTCCTTCTAAGAATTTCTAGAACCTGCTCCAAATGTTTTCATGTTCGGCCTTTGACTTAGAGAAGATTAGAATATCATCAATAAAAACCAGAACAAACTTATTCAGGACACCGCGGAACACTCGATTCATCAAATCGACGAAGTAAGATGGAGTGTTACATAAGCCGAACGGCATTACTAACCACTCATAGAATAAGTTTGGACCTCTGAATGCTGTCATATGAACACACTCTTCGGCAATACGAAGCCTGTAGTTAGGTCCATCCTTGAAAATACTTGTGCTCCATTCAGACGATCCAATAAATCATCGATTCGCGGCAATGGACATTTATTCTTTATTGATTGTTTGTTCAAATCACGATAATCCACACATAGTCACAGAGTACCGTCAGACTTTGGGACAAACACCACAGCTGCTCCCCAATCAGAGAAACTAGGCTTGTTCAGACCCTTCCATACAAGCTGTCGAGTTTGATTGTCTAATTCCTCTTTCTCTTTCAAGGTCATTCTTCGAATAGCGTGAACTACTGGCCTTGCGTTAGGAATTAAAGCGATCTTGAAATCAATTTCTCTCTGCGGAGGTAAACTAACGACTTCTTCGAACACATCCGCATAATTCTTGATGACTGGAATATCTTTTATGAGGTCGGGAACATTCTCTGTGACTACAGGGATATTTTCTATTTGAGTAGGAGAAACATCCAAAGCTGCCCAGAAGTCTTTTTTATTACAATTCTAACCTCATAGGGAATGGTTATATAATCACCTGATCTAATCTTCGCCTTAACGACTCTGTCGGCGCATTTAACCTCAGCTTCATATTTGGTCAACCAGTCTAACCCCAAGATAAGATCAAATTTTGTAAAATTCATGACGACCGCGATGGTAGGGAACCGATAACGAGAAAAAGAAACCGGCACCCCACAAACCCAACTGAGATCGAGGGAACCCCCAACCGGATTATGGACAGTCATTGGTTCTTTGACCTTCTTCAAATTCAAATCCAGTTTCTTAACCACATTCTTTGCAACAAAGCTTCGCGACGCACCGGTGTCAAATAGTACTTTAACTGGAATATCTTTGGCAGTTAGCGTGCCTTCTAAAACATCTGGCCTTTCCTGAGCAGACGAGGATGCAGGCACATTTGCCACTTCATTTACATGTACTGCTTCAGGTTTTCTGAATAGCGGGCAGGCCTTTAAAAGATGACCAGTCTGATGACATCGATTACGCTTTCTGTTCCCTTGAAACTTCTCATGTTTCTTTAAAGCTCTGCATCTTATCGAGAAATGTCCTTGCTTATTATAGTTAGAGCATACAGCTGTCGTTACTGGTTCCTTCTCAGATTTAGCCCTTTTCCTCTTGGCACTGGGTTTCTTACTGACCTCAGACATCGTGCTGGCCTCAGGAATATCAGCTTCAGACTCTCCTTTATTACCAGAACAAACTTCCTCTTCGTAGCGCAACATACCTTTCTTGTCGAGATCCTCATACTGGTAAGCCATGTATATCATTTCTTAAAAAGGAAGCTTCACATGCCCACATTACTTTATTCTGGAATTTTCTTTGCAGGCCATGAATAAATCTCAGATTCTTCCTCTTTGTATTTTGAATTAGATGAGGGAAAAAATGAGAAAGTTCGTTGAATTTCTTATGATATTATGGGATGGTCATATCTCCTTGTATCGGATAAGAGAATTCATCACATAACCGCTCAATTGCTTCAGGAGGAGTAAATCTTTCCAGGAAAATCACTTTGAATCTATCCCAGGTGATATCACCTTCTGGATTATCCTTAATAACCGAATCCCACCAGAACAAAGCTTCGTCTTTGAGTGCCCAGGATGCCAGTAATATTTTCTGGTCATCTCTCAGCTTTAAGCCATCAAAGATTTTCTCAGCAAAACGAATCCAAGCTTGTGTTTTCATAATAGATTCTTCGCCCAAGAATGGTTTTCCACCCAGATTTCTATATTTCATAAATAGAGCTTCTATATCTGGGTCAGTATTACTTCTTCTATTTCTAGCACTCATTTTCTAGTACGTCTGTAAATGGCAGACAAAGTGTCAGGTCAACAGAAAGGATATTTCAAAACATAGAAACATATACTTGAATGTAAATGTGTCTATCGGGGTGTATTTCATTCTGCTTTACTCATACTAGGATATTACCGATCCTATCTGTAATGAGTTACCCATCCTAGAACACTACTAGTTCTATTTCTGACGAGTTCGTTAATATGTTATATTCTAGAACTAAGCTCAACCAAAGCTCTGACACCACGTTGTGACAACCCCAATCCCCGTACTGACGGTGGCAAGGGTAATCTTTGGAATATAACACATAAACAGATAATAGCAGAATAGAATTAAATAAATACACCAAATAATGTACAAATAATACACTGGATAAACATAATCATCAGAGTTACGCGGTATACAGGATCATACTTAGTACAAATACAGTTCAGCTATACATAAATGTCTACAGCGGAAAACAAACATAATGTGTACAACAGGAGCTGAACAGCATAAAAAGAGATAAATGATAGAATCCATCTTCAGCTCCAGCTATCTAGAAAGAGCCTGCTAAAACCTGAATACAAGGCTGCCCATGTAGAAAAAGGGGCATCCGAGTTTGCAAGTGAAACAAACTACGGGTCAGTCATGGGACTGGTATGAGAAATCTACTTAACACATTATATAATTGGCTAATCACAGGACCACGCCACTTTCGCGGAACGGGTTTACTCCATTGGATTGCCAGTGCTTTAAAACAAGTAAATTTTTTAAACATCGCAATGCTTTTTATAAAAATGAAGCCATTATAAGACTTAGTTCCCATCACACAATGCAACGCAATCCGAAGGATAAAGTTTTTACCTTATAATAGCCAAAATATACTTGATACGAATAAAACAAAAGAATTCTTAATCAGACTCCAACTGTAAAATAGTAAGAGAACGATTCCCTAGGTATTAACCCCGAAGGCCGAAACCAACATCAGACCAATACCCATGAAACCACTCATCTTAGCTCGTTTCCAGTTAGTTTCTAATTTTATATACAATCATAAATATCAATCATAGACGGCATTAATGCCCCATACCACTATGTCGCCATATATAGGTATACAATCAAAACCGCACATGTCGTATTTGGAAATTGGATTTCCTTCATGAACCAAGGCAAAAAATAGTCCTTACCGCTTCGAGACTCTTTAGCCCGAGCCTCAGGATCAGAGCTCGAGTGACCCTTGGATCGTCAGGGCCGGTCCACCGATGTGGATTAAAATGCCTGAACACTGCGTTTCCCCACCCTTTGGGGGCGTAAATGAGCCAACGAATGACTCCATCGGATCCGGATCGACCGATATAACTGAGGCGCCTCGCAACAGCAACAACCACATAGGTGAAAAATAGTATAAATGTCAGCCAGTTTTAAGCACTGACACAACCTCTAGCTAGAAGGAAACGCATGCCCTCCCTGAGGTCCTCTTCCGTTTCTGGTTCATACCGGGGTGTGAGGCTTGCGAATTCACGTTATACACAAAGCTACGCCACACAGGCGGTGCTTTGATCATCAACCACAAGGCTTTGCTTTTCAATAGAAGCCTTGATAACTACATTTTAGCATGCCACACAGGCAATTCACACCATGCAACTGATGGCTATCAATCACATAGGATGAATTCCAATGTCAGACACACAGTCCATTTGCAAGTCCGTTCTGGGTCTGATCGAAACCGGAGGCACTATATACCTAGCATACCCATTGATCTCCACGTACGTCTGGACGATCACCACTCATTATCCATATTTCGGGATGCATCCCAATCAGGACATCAATTATCATCCAACCGAGGTGAAGATCTCCGGTCTTCAACCACTGTCTTCATCTTCGATTTCTTATCGTCGATTTAGTTATTCAAATTGGGATAAACCCAGTCTTTCTTAGCAGCTCGCGTATATAATATACAAGTGCTACAAAAACACAACATACGCCCTATTCCAATTCATCAGTTACTAACCGCAAATCAGTAAGAGAATGATTTCCCAAATGTTAACCCCGAAGGCTGAAACCAACATCAGATCAAAACCCAGGAAATCATTCGACTTAGCTAACCTTCAGTTAGTTTCTAAATATCACATTCCATATCGTTTATAATATTTTATAATGATTTATCGCTATCTTTATTTATTTAAAAATAGCCAATTTATTCAAACGATGTTTCAGGCCATAACGCGGACGTGGCGCTGTTTTTCTTCAGATTTGATTTACATATATCGGAAAATCTAACCGCTGGATCTTCACAAAGTTTATATCATTAGAAAGATCTTCTCAAAACGAATCCAACGATTCCAGTTTTGGGAAAATCCGACGATCGGATCTCCCGGTACACTCTTTTGAAGTTTCGATTTCAAAATACGAACTGCGGCGTCGTTATTCGATTTAATTTAATTATATATATATATATATAATCGATTCTGGCGCTATTTTTCTTTAGATTTAAATTAAAAATTCTAGATAATACAACCGTTGGATCTTCACAAAGTGGGTGTCGTTGGAAAGATATTTCCAGGGCAAACCCAACGGTTTCGGTTTTGGGAAAATCCAATGGTCGGATCTCCCGCACTAATCGTTTGAAATCACGGTTTCAAAACACGAACTGCATCTTCGTTATTCGATATATTTCAATTATATTGATATATATATATATATAAATATAATTGATTCTTCGATTTCAAAACCATGTTCTTTTCATACATTTGATAAAAATGATATTTTTATCCAACAACCATTTATTTCGACACTTCACTATTTTTAACAATTCATGTATATAATAAAAATGTGATTTTTATTGTAAAACGATTTATTTCAAAACACGACTATTTTATATAGTTCATATAGATGTTAAAAATATGATATTTATTATAAAACAATTTATTTCAAACACGAATATTTTATATAGTATATATAGATGATAAAAATATGATTTTTATTATAAAACAATTTATTTCAAACACGATTATTTTATATAGTTTATATAGATGATAAAAATATGATTTTTATTATAAAACAATTTATTTCAAATATGAATACCATTCAACACATGACCTTCTATTCAACGAATGAAGTTCTAATCAACACATGAATGTTTTTTTTATAGTTCATATACATAGAATAAAAATGTGATTTTAATTGTTAAAACAATTTATTTAAAACACGAATACCATTCAACACATGAATTTCTATTCAACGAATGAATTTCTATTCAACACATGAATGTTTTCTATAGTTCGTATATATAGAATAAAAATGTGATTTTTATTGTTAAAACAATTTATTTAAAACACGAATACCATTCAACACATGAATTTCTATGCAACGAACGAATTTCTATTCAACATATGAATGTTTTCTGTTCAACACACGAATATAGTTTCAACACATGAAAATGATTCTAACACATGAAAATAATTCTAACACATGAATATTATTCAAAATTTCGGCAGCATAACGGCAGGGTAGTTAAAACCGGGGCCGTCCCTAGTACAGCTCCCCGCTCTACCTTAAAGCCTCGCAGCTTTTGACAATGGGGATTTCATGCATCTAGTTCGCACGCAGGCGGCATGTATATTTTAATTTCTTTTCCACAAACTAATCCTATGTGGTTTCAACCAAATAATTTTCAACCACAAACGGGTATTTTTCAACCATAATCAATCAATTTCAACCACAAACAATTCTAATCAACCATTCGCTATCAACCAATTTTCACACCAATCACAACCAATAAATATTGTCCATGTTTTGTGGACGAGGGGCGTGTGTGTGTGTGTGTATATATATATATATATATATATATATATATATATATACATATATATATAAGTATATTTCACTTCTATTTCAACACATATATAATTTTTTTACAATGCATATATAACTTATACATCGAACGTACAACTTATACAATGCTTATACATGAGGTGTACAACGCTTATATAACTCATACATCGACTATATAATTTATACATCGTCGTTTTCCATATCGTTTATGATTCAGAAATCTCACATTGGGTTCCACTCTACCAAAAATAGCAGAAGGCTCAGAAAAATATGCGGTCTCTTCTAGAATGTAGAAGACGTCCACAAGAGTCCACTATCTCTTGTTTCACTGAATTTCGTCAAGAAACAAAAAAGATATAATTTTTATAGTGAAATCAAAAACCGTAGCGCTTTAAAGTGCTATAGAATAGTTAAATTAAAAACAGCCGTATACCTTTCCTCGATCTTCAAAACTAGATTTAGATTTCTATGCAAATCCGTTGTACTTCGTCTAGATCAGGTGATACGGTGTCGAAGAGCTTGGAGAGGTGCTCCTCCCTACGGTGGTGCGATGGCGTTCGGCGGCGATATCTGGGCGCGGCGGCGGCTTGAAGACGTCGACTTCTCGGTGTCGAATCTCCTCCTACAGGCAATGAGAGGTGGCACTCCGGCTATGGATGTGGAGAGGAGGTCGAGCTCTCCAAAAAACCCAACTAGGGTGAGGGTCAACGACGATCGTAGCGGCCGGAATATGGCCTGGAAACGGCGAACGGTTTTCCGCCTTCAATCGGAGGATAGAGAGAGAATGTCGGGGTGAGAGAAACTGATGTGGACCAATGGTTTTTTTTATATTTATATATTTTAAAAATCCAAAAATACCCCTTGTCACACACGAACACCAATCCAAACCCAACGAGTATCGTCCCTAGCTAAATACCCCCATTCCGAACACAATGGGATATGTTTCGAAGGCCCATTCACTGTTTCAGTCAGTTTCCTTCAAATTAAAATATAAAACATTCAATATATAATTTGAACGTACATTTCAATTTGCAAGGGCCACATACTGATTCTAAAAATTCCCAAAAAATAAATCTAGCTATGTTTTGATGATACGGTCCCAACAAAACTAGATTCATCGAATTCTGAGACCGTTTGAAAAATGGCCCTTTTCTGGTCGATCCAATTTAATAGAAATCGACCAAACACATTTTCCTTTGCCATGCTCACACACTAGCTTCAAAAATAATGAAATTTGAAACCTAGCAATTATTTGACATCCCGGATCCAACAAAAGTGGTTTCGTCGAATTCCGAGGTCGTTTGCAAAATGGCCATTTTCACGGGCTATATAAACTCTATAGCGACCTTTCTGAAAATTCGTTTGGCCATAACTTTTGCTTCCCGCTATGAAACTTCGATTGTTCAGATTCGTTAGAAAGATATTCACTAATTGATTTAAATATTTTTGGTTTCACTCAAATCCGTTTTTTTTTGCACCCGGTACAGTCAGTCAAAGTTTGAATTCAATTTTTGAAACTACCGCGCCATTTCAGGCCTTGTTTATAATTCAAAGTAATTATATTTATTTTCAAGCATCGATTCAAACACCATTTTTCGTCGTTATTATTTAAAATATTTATTTTAAATATTTAAAATCCACCAAAATAGCCAATTTAAAATTTTCAAACTGGTTTAGATTTTCCGGGTTGTTATAGTACAATACAAAGTGACAATGCAACCATGAATGTCAGCATGTTTATATATGGCATGAATATGCAGATTTCAGCTCAGTATGGTGACATCAGATAGTTCTAATAGGTGCAACAGAAATGAAAAATGCAACAATATATGTTCAAGTCCTAGACAACATGATTAGCAAGTGTGGCACGTATGTATGGGCACTGCATGCTCAAGTTTAAAGCATCAAGGAAGTTTCTAGTGCAGCATGAAACATGGCAAAGAAAAACAGTGAAGGAGCGTAGGAGCACAAGAATAATCAAATGGTCAAAGCAATGTTCTTGCATGGTGGCATGTGTTCATAGCAAGTCAGAGTGAACATGTGGTGCAACAGTCATGAACACAAGCAAGAAATGATACAATTACATCATGCAGCATAAATGAGCAGCATGTTAAAATAACGAGTTATCAATTTCAAAGCAATGTGGTTTAGAAAACACAAGAGAAGTCATATGCAAGCAGACTCAAGTTTTCATGAATGTACACAGCAAGGATTGTGAGCAAGTTCTAGAAAATCAGAAATGTTATGCTTGTCAAAGTTCTGTTTTTAGCACTCAAGAGGCTCAGATTTATTTCCAGAAATGGCTAAGAGCATAAAAGGAAATTTTTGGCAAAACAATTTGGCAACATTTCAACTCAGCAACAAATTAAATGAAACAGCAAGGATTTGATTACCAGATATTCAAATATGAAATTTCGTTTCAGCAATCTTTGACAACTAATCAATCAATTCTAGATTTAGATGAATGCAGAAATGGTTTATGGCATAACAAGAGCATATCAGAAATTGTTTTTAGTCATTCAGTTCTTTCCTGTTTTTGGCCAAATCATTTACAGAGAACCACGATTCATTTTGATCAATAAACAATTTATCTTGTTTCCTGTTTTACAGAGGAAATCACAAAGAATATATTTGGCAAGTTATATTGGCAAATTAAATCACCAGTTTCACTGATGGGGCAAAGAACTTTTTATATCTTTCCAGAGATAACACGAGAATCATGCAACAAAAGAGTCAAGGCCAAGGAATTCAAAATTGGCAAGAGTATAACTCACAGGATATATGAAATCAAATTCAAGAAATCAAAATTTTTTTTTTACAGAGGAAATTAAAACCGAGATTTTCAAAAGGGAAAGTAGCCAAATCAAATCAAGTCACATGTTTTGAAATTAGAGATGTTTAAGGATTTCTAATCCTACTTATCACCCTTATCATCGCAGGCATGATTGTATCGAAAATCAACCCAAAAATTCAGAGCAAGAATTAAATAAATTAAGGAGCAACTCACAAATTTCAGGAGAACTCGATCGCAACCCTAAATCAGAGTAATCGAAGAAGGAGAAACAACTAATTCAAGCTTCGAGAGAATTTCCAGAACATCTTTTTAATCGCGATTTGATTTTGGGGGATTCACAGAGAAACCCCAGTCCAAGCCGCCATTTTTGGTTTTCCAGAGAGATCGGGCTAAAAAGAAAAATAAACGGGTGCTTCAAATGCAAATGAGCCGGCCAAACTAATGAGCCATGTTTTCAAATGGAAAGGGGATGACCCCTTATTTCAAATCCTAGGGTTTATGTGTTTTTCTTTTGATGTTATTTTGATTTTTTTTTTGAAACAATTCTGAATAGTTTTAGAGTCTGTAAAATCTAGGGAATCCAGTTCAGTGTGTTGACTGACAATTTACTAGAATCTATAAAAAAAACTAGGTTTATGTGTTACAGATTTGTAATACGAGAAAATCTAGTCGAGGGGATATCGGTCGGTCTAGGGTTCTGAGCGTAGGGTTAGTACAGGAGCACGGAGTGCGAGTTTACAGTGTATGTAAGTGAGATCTGTTATTAACTCCTAGTAGAAACCTTAGGAATGCAGCAGTAGGCAGAATTTTGTCGAAGATGGGTATATCTGTGTGTTATCTCCTTTCTGTTTCTATATCTGTTGTATTCTGTGATCATTTATTATTTAAATATCTTGTCAGATTTTTAACTCAGCGAAAAAATGTGATAAACCCTATTCACCCCCTCTAGGGTTAATCTAGATCCAACATGGAGGAGCTTGCAAGAAGTACTAGGTACACAGTTATGTTTGAGCATCTCTTATCATCCGCAGACCGATGGACAAACGGAGAGGGTGAACAGAGATCGAGAGGATCTTCTGAGGCTGTGTATCCTAGAATTCGGAGGGACTTTGTAAGAGAACCTTCCTTTAGTAAAGTTTGCATACAACAACAGGCATCAACCAGGCATTGCCATAGAACCCTTCGAAGCATTATATGGACGACCCTGAAGATCACCGACTGGTTGGTAGGGATCTACAGAACGACTTTTATTTGGATCGAATGTTAAAAAGCTACGCAAACAAGAAGTCAAGTTGGTGAAGGTTCAGTGGGGAGAAAACCAAGAAGATGCAACTTAGGAGACCGAAGACAAGATTTTTGCATTTCGTACCCTTTTATTTTCAAGGGAATGTTCTTAAATTCTCTTCCAAAAGCTTGTATTCGCCTTTTCTTCTATCATCTGAGTATATCCTATCGATCGAATCTTCGACCTTTAGGTAGGAAATCCCATGATCGTAAACATGTGTTTGAGGCATTTATGTTTGATGGATGCAAGTGGATGCAAGTGTTTTCTAGTGGCTGCCTGTGGATGCATATACACACACATTAGGCACTAGATCAGCTCAATCACTCTCATACTGCATATGGAAGTGTGTGCCATTTCTTTTCTTTTATGGATGGAAATGGATGTATTATCATATGGATGTTGCATTTTGATGAATGAGTGTGCTTACATATAGGACTCACATGTTATAATAAGATTATTTGCATACATATTGGATTCGTGGCACTAACATACATTGCATTAAGGAGGTCAACTGAATCAGTAGACAGCCTGATTTCCTCATTAGTGTTGGGACATATACACACACCTTTGCATATATTCGTATAAGCATTAGAAATCTTTAAGAACAATGGATGCCAGTGATTGATGGATGAGTAGATGGATGATGGATGGTAGGATGTGCATTCTTTTCAACTTAGAGATTTCGGGGATGAAATCCTTCGAGTAGGTGAGAATGTAACACCCCGTATTTTTAATGATGCTAAAGGAGGATAAATTAAATAATAATTATTTAATATTCAGAATAAAGGAAAACGGACTGCGCCATTGCATCCGTCTTGAAATTCTGGTCAAGATAGACATTTGGTTTGCATAAAACGGACACCATATGAAGAAGTTATGAGGGTTTTAAGTTTGCATACGCGTAGAAAAATTATATATATTCACATGAGTCAGGGATGAGTCAGAATTCTATCCAAAACTAATCGAATTTGAAAAAGAAAAAGTGGCGATAGTTTTCCCGCTCTAGGGGCTCGATCCCCCTAGAGTGGTTTCGACAACGGGGTCGACCCCCCTTAAGGGGTGTCGACACCCGGGTTGATCCCCGTTAAGGGTTATCGACACCAGGGTCGACCCCCCCCCCCCCCCACGGGGGTGTCGACACCCCTAGTGCTGATGTGGCAGTCGGTTTCTGAGGGGCTGGAAGCTATAAATACATGGTTATTTCTCTTATTTTCTCATACTAAAAAACAATGGAGGCCAGATGTCGTCAGTGCTTGAACTAAATCTGATCCTATCTTCTATAACTATCAACTTTGCAAATCAATTAGAAATTCAAGCATGGATCTGCACTCCAAAAAGCTTCTTTTCTAGTTCTATTTTCTTAGCCAATCATTGTAAGTTCTAGGTTACTTTTGGATTTAAATGACTAAAAGTATAACGTGATAGTACTGTGATTTGGATCTGTCTTGAATCATAAATCTATGTTATTCTTGGATCTCAAACTTCATTATGCTAGATCTATTTTTATAGATCTAATTCACATACGATTAGTTTATCATGTCACCTTTGTGGATCTGAACCTTTGTCAAGTTTGTGGTTAATTTGGGATTATCAGTGTATGGACAAGTGAATCTTTTTTTAGATCATCATATTGTGATTAATTGAGATCTTTTATTATTGGACATATTAATTCTTGTATGGATCTGTTCATCCTAAGTATATTGGATCTAGTTTTATTATTACCATTTTACTAGATCTGTTTTTATGTTCACCTTATTATCATATTGTGATTAATTGAGATCTGTTATTATTGGACATATGAATTCTTATTTGGATCTATTGTAACTTTTATGGCATTCTATGAAGTGGATCTTGACCTTATTTGTGATAGATTTATTTCTAACTATTGGATCTAAATCTTTATCTTGTCTGATCTATTGTAATTTCTATGAAATGCTATGATGTGGATCTTGACTATATTCGTGTTAGATCTATTTTTAACTATTGGATCTGAATTATGTAGGCATCTAAATTATTAATCAGATCTAGTTCATCACCTTATGCCTAGCATATTAGATATAAATCAGTTGGACATCTAAATTGTTAATTTAGATCTTATTATGCTCATTATGACATCATAGTTATGTTAGAATTAGTTAACTGCACAAGTTCATCAGATTTATGCTTATATGCCCACTTTATCACCATGCTAGTTTATGTTTAGGCCAAAACAATCACCCTTGTCATATTCCCATCACTTTTCCCTTTTTATTGTTTATGACTAGGCTACTTTCTAGCCTAGATATCGCCAAATATATGCGAATGCGTTAGTTAGGGAACAGGTTAAAAAGGTTAGAATTGGCATAATTTAAATAATTTTTATATGAATTGGACATATAATTCAAAAAGGGGAAATATGGGCATAATCACCTATAAAGACATGGGTAAGAATTGGATAAGAATGAAATGTCTAATAATTACAATTAGAAATTGTAATTGCATGTATGACACAAGATTAGGTTGCATTAGTGGTGGAACTCTACCCGGAACCGACTGGCATATCCAGCAGCCACTAATGTTGAGCCTAATGTGAGAGGTCTAAGTGCGCAAATACGAATTGGGCTAAGACACGAGGTTAGGCCCAACTTATGGAATAAGTCTGCCCGGACCCGACCAACATATCCAGCATCCATAAGTTGTAGGCCTAATGAGGGAGTTCTAGCCCATTATAACCATAAATGGACATGGTAATGAATTGGAGTAAACAAGGGATCATAGTAACCTATTATGATTAATTACTTAATGAAAATTTTGTATATAATAGGTAGGCTTGTATTAGGGACAAATGGAAATTATAACATAAGTTATAATAAAAGGAAAGAAAGATTATTATTAAACCTTAATTAAGAAAACAAAGTTAATAAGTAAACAACGTCAAGTTGTAGTCATATGTTAAACCTGAAACAGGTGAATTGAGAAGGAGTATACTTAATTAAATATCAAGTAAAACATGTTATTGTAATTATGGAATCAGACAATGAATAATAGAGAGGGATTGTAAGATTACTTTCGTTAATTACAATCTAGAGGTAAAAGATTGTAAGATTACTTCTTTTAATAACAATCTAAAGAATAACATGTAATGGGGCTTATTAATGAACTTAAATGGATTAAGTTATATTTATATGAAATTAATAAGCAAGTGAAACTTTGGCAAGAAAAAAAAGCAGTGAATGTGAATGGGGATAACCTGTTAGTTTGTAATACTTAACCAGTTGAATCCATAGGGATTGTGTGAACATAAACATGAATAGGGGTTAAGTAAACTTGGTTGAATCAGTGGGATGGTTAAGTAAATCTTGGGTAGGTGGGTAATATTAGTATATATAAGCCCACAAACTTAGAAGTTAAATAAACATGCTTGGATCAATGGGAGGGTTAAGTAAATCTTGGGTAGGTGGGTAATATTAGTTTATATAGGCCCATAAACTTAGCTGGATAAGGTTATGTAATTAATGACACCTAGTGGTAAGCATAACCGGTAGAAAGATTGGGGTTATATAATTAAATACACCTTTAGGGTAAATATAACTTGTGGAAAACCTGGTGGGGGATACAAGACAAAAGGGAGAGCTCTTACCATATTGTGTGGGACATGTTTCAGTCAGTAAGCTGGAGTATGTATCGAGTAGATAATTCCGAACTTGGTCGGAGAAGGGACACACTTACTGACTGGTTGCAAGAGTTCCAAATGTTGAGGTGGTGTTCACGGCGCAAACCGACCGAGCCATATGCGTGCATGAGACGGGCCGAAGGGGATAAGATGACCGTGACACATGTAGATATGGGGTTGTGCATATCAGCGAGGGATTGCCACTTTAGGACTTGATACATCCTCTTGTAGGGCCAGCACATAGTATCTACGATGTAGGGAGCCGATCGATTAGGGTAGTAGTAGGGTACATTTGGACGTATGCCTATGTTTACCACATTGAAGTGTAAGGGATTGGGTTATGCTAGTAATAGTGCAGAGTAATCATTAGGGAAGCATATACACGTTATCCTGTCTACCTTGTCACACCTTCCATTTATGTAGTGATCTCTTTTATCCACTTTATATGCCTGTCATGATACTTTTATTTATTTACTTGTTAAAAGTAACTAGACTAGCCAGACTTTATGTCTGACCCTTTTTGTTTCTCCTTCTTTCTTCCGTTTCCCCTCCTCCCCCAGGTTCTCAAGGAGGAAATACTCTGGCTTAGTCAGGACTCAGTTATCATCTTGCTAGAGCTGCTTTTGAAGTATGGCTCGGGTTCTTATCTCTACTATGGCTTTGTCTCTTTCATTTGGGGAATTATGTTTTCTTTTAAGTATTTATGCACTCTGACGATAAAAGACAGAAGTTATATTGTTTTAATGATTTTTTTGACTTATGGTGTTTTAGACAACGATGTATGATTTATAGTTGAAATAAAAATTTGAATTTCCGCTGCTATTTTATTTATATCTGTCTTGTAATATTCTGTATCTTCACCTAGAACGCTTCACGAAACTTAATGTATTCCCTTTGTGAGTGACATTAATGGACGTGGGGTGTCACAATTGATGTTTTATCGCTTGCAATAATGATCATTTTAAATTAAATTAAACATGGGTTTAATTTAACTTAAAATTCAAGTTAGCTCCAATCTTGTCCAAATCAGTTCCACAGCGTAGCCTGCATCCATACAATCCTAATGGATATTGTTTCGTCAGACTCTAAGTTTATACAAGCAAGATATAATTGCTCTAACTTTAAACAATTTAATCACATCATTAACAAATTTAATTAAATAATATTTAATCTTAATTTCTTCTCCACCATCGTTCGAACGTGTTCCACCCCTTCTCACCCATGTTGCACCACCATCGACCATCTTCCGACAACCATGACCCCACCGGCGTCTCCGCCTTCGTAAGCCGCGCCACCACCACATAGGCCCGACCCCCTAGCCTCGCCATCGACGAGAAAAACCACCATGAAGGAAAAGCGTTTGTCCCCGATTATGTCCACGAGCGGTGACCATAGGTTACAAAATTTCATCCATACGCCACCTCCTTGTCCTCTTCCCTGTTGACACCATCGTCAGGAACACCACCTATCTCCACAAATCGATGAAAATCTAATGTAACTCTACCCAACCGTTCACCTCCGATTATCTTAACCCCACGACCACCACAGTCCATTTTAGGTCAATGCCTCAACATCAAAGTTGTAAATCATCCTCCCCTCTCCAGTTTCCCTTTAGACCCCATCACCCCACAATCCATCGTTTGCATGTAATTTAAGAAAATCCCAAAATATCTAGCTTGTCGTTCTTGGCGATTTCTGACCATCAAAGGAGACCTCACCACCAAATTTGGTCAACGTGTCGGCCTCACCAAGATCTTCAACTTTTAAGATAGTGACTTCCACCAATTCATTTTTGTTTGGAAGATATAAATTGAAATCAGAAGATGGACTTATTTGCAAAATATTAGTTGGTTTGGGGATTGCTAGCCTTAGGTTTAGGGTAGGGTACTTACAGGCGAGATATTTTCGGTTTATTATTATTCTACTCGATTATTTTATTACTTTATGCATATCGTTATCTCCGTTCATCGTTTATTAATTGTACGCTCACATACGAACTCCCTACGTGGTGAAAATTTGTATACATAAATGATTTGATAGTATGGTCCCAATGAAACCTATTTCGTCAAAGTCCAAGTCTGTTTGCTTAAATAACGCTGGTTTGAGTTCAAATTATTGATTTTATATTCATACATATTTATATTGAACGTTTATAGCTCGCACAGCCACATACTAACTCCGATTGACATGAATTTGGAATCTTACAATAATTTACTATTTCGGATCCCATGAAACTGATTTCATTGAAATCCAAGATTGGTTGCAAAATGGCTATTTTCCAAAATTCAATTAAATCAATAAAATTTAATTTCAAAATAATCAAATTTATTGAAAAATAGAATATAATCTTTATAATATAAAACTTCATATAGCTTCAAAATACACTATATTGGATTTTAAACTCGAAATATCTATTTTCAAGCTAAATCGATATTCAGTTTAATATAAAATACCTTTATTTTATTTAATAAGTCGTTATTGTCTATAAACGATCCATAACGACTTTTAGAAAATTTTATTTGGACATAACTCATAATCTACAAGATGAAAACTCGAATTTTCTCCTATATTAGAAAACTATAGTTCAATAGATTTGAACATTCTTGTTTCAACGAATTAACTTATATTGGATCTTATACATTCGTATAAAGTTCAAAACGTAATATCATGAACTACAGCACCGTTGCAAGATTGTTTTTAATTATATTATAAATTATACCTACAAACCTTAAATTATATAAATTCCAAGTCGTTAGCTCTTAAAATAAATCATTTTAAATATTTAAATTAATTAAATATTCCTTAATAAAATATGGATCAATACAATTCCCCCTACTTAAAAAGATTTCGTCCTCGAAATCAAAGACGAAATTGAAGGTCGTTCACTTAACCAACAAAACCTTTATTCTAAATAACTTAAGTTCTTAATCTTTTTAGTTTTTTTTATTTCCTAATTCTCGAATTTTTTTCTAATGACTTAAATATTCGAATTTTTTTGCCATAACCTCTTTTGTACGGCTCAATCTGTCCAACTATAGCTCGCCTCTTTAAGCCCTCAACAATCAAAAAGAAAACCAAAAAGCCAAGCGGCTTGCCAACTCGGCTCATGAAACCATCAAACCCAACTAATATAGTAAACATGTACATTTTAGACGAGCATTCAATTTTATTCATCACCTTAGCTTCTATTCAATAACATGTTCAATATATATAAGTAAAATTCTAACTATTTCCAATTTTTAAATTATGCAAATGGATTTTCTCAACCTTCCTTCCAATTCCACTTAACTTTACTCAAGTTAAATCTTTTATCATTTCAATCTATTTAACTTGTACTAGTTAAATTTAAAGCTCATATCATCTTAATTATTTCCTAAATCACAACATTAAAATTTAACCAACTTCTTAGCTTAAGGCTATTTTTTCCTTTATCTTGGTTATTCAAAGCATTTTCAAACACTTGTTTAAAAGGATTTAAGCATATCTCGACATTTCAATTGGAATTATACAGTCATCCCACTTTCGAAACATGAAAATAAATACTGATGATGTTGCAACCATCAATAGAGTCATTCTCAAGTAACTAGAATGTGATTCTTTATCTGTCTAGTACATTTAAGACTTCGTGTATACGTTAGCCAAGCGTATATGCAAAATCTTCTTATACTCAATTGTCCAGCCTCCACATAAAATAAAATACTCAAACTCTTATTATTAGATATACTCTTTGAAAATCAAATTCATTTTTATAAATACGCTCTCTCGTATAAATAATACTCTTAGCTCATTCTAGGGCATTACTAACTTTATCTTTAATGAGTCGGTCTTCAAGGATATTACTAATCCTATCTCATATGAGTCCTTTCCTTCTGCTCAAATGAGTTGTACCCCAAAGCTTTATATAAACCAAAGCTCTGATACTACGTGTGATGACCCACCTACCTACCCGGTTGAAACTGATAATTCAACCGACTTAAACCGATAAACAAAATGTATCACCTTTGGGTATACAACGCATAAGAACCGAAAAAACAACTTGTAACGGCCCGTAAATCCGTACTATCTGAGTTGACTAATAACACCACACGTCTAACCCAAATTTGCACAGAAAATACGAATCATTATTAGAAAGAAATTAGAGGATGATAAATAGAAAGAACGAAGATAACAAACTCACAGCGAAATGAATAAAATATATTAGGTAACATAAACTTTGAAATACAATTCGGTAACTTTATATACATACCATCATCAGAGCACAACAGTTATTTCTGGAATAGTTATAAACACATGTTTCCAGATACAAGCATGGTACATAGAGGAATATATGATAGTCTATAGGTAACTGGTGAAGCCTCCTGCTTTAACTCCTCCAAGTGAATCTGTAAAATCCCGACTACTTGACTGCTCGTACAAATTTGGGCACCCAAGAGTTTAGGGAAACCAAACAAAATAAACTATGGGTCAGTCATGGGACTGGTGTGAGTAAACGATTTTAAAACAACTTGATTAACGAAGGATATCTCATAAGACCACGCCGTGAAAACGGAACGGGTTTTTCTCTTATGAGAATCACAGGTACTAGGTTTAACTTTCAAAAACGGTTGGAAAGAAAAGATAATCGTAAGACTGATCCACACATAAACACGGATGGGTTTTACCTTACGATAACCCAAAACATTTTGGAATCAAATATATCTTCTGATATTATAATAGTGTCTAAATACAAATAAATAGTAATCTAGCAGAACGCTTGCATCTCACACTCCACATATATAGTATACAATCAAAACCGCGGGCACTTATTGGAGATTGGGTTGTAACTATGACAAGGTATGGAACCACGTGTCGATAGTGTATCTCTAGAGGGGAATACACTGGATTTAACAAGAACATCTTGCAATCCGGCCCACACATGACCGACTACTCATTTTGCTTGAGTGTATCGAATGTTGTAACGAGTCGGATTTTGCCCAGCCTTAATCGATCGCAAAATCGACCAAAACCGTTCAAATCCCGCCTACGTTAACTTTGGGAATACAACACATCAGAACAACAACAGCAGACTTTTATAACATCAATAATAAATGTTACATCAGAGTATAGAATATTAGAGTATATTGACTAATAATTACAGCGGAAGATAATTTTACATGATTTTAATCCATTGCAGCGGAAACAAAATAACTAAGGTAGCAGAAGACTTCCAATGTTCTGGACACAACTTTAAGCTTCAATCCAGGATCCTGCTAAAGAGATAAACCTGTAGACAAACTGCTCGACTGCCCGTGTGGAAAGAGGGCACCCGAGTTTGCAAAAAGGTGGAAACAAATAACGGGTCAGTCATGGGACTGGTGTGAGAATTCTTAACTAAATAATCACTATTAATAGGGCAAATCCAAAGACCACGCCGCTAATGCGGAACGGATTTACTCTAATGGATTGCCGTGCATAAAAGTGTCAAAAACAACTAATAAGTAAATCGTACAACAACGTTATGCTTTTTAGAAAAATGGAATCACCATAAGACCCAGGTCCCATCACACAATGCAACACAAACCAGAGGAAAGGGTTTTACCTTATAGTGATTAAACATGCTAAATACGACAAATACGAGTTTAATATTATTATTAGTACATATCAAAACATTTCAAAGTAAATGTAGAAATCCTAGGAAGAATAGTATCCCATACTACTATGCCTCCATACTAGTAATACAATCAAATCCGAATAGGGTCGTATTGGAAATTGGGTTTCCATCATGAGTCAAGGCTAGGGAGGAGCTCCTACCGATTCGAGACACTCTAGCTAATGTCTCAGGATCCCCCGCAGTGAACCCTTGGAAAGCTGCCGGGCCGGTCCGCCAAACGAGTTGCGGATTAGTTATTCCTGAACACACGTTTCCCAGTTTTATAGGACCTATCATCCGAGGCGCCTCATTCCATCATCCACATAAGTAAAATGCCGGGCCGTGTTAAAGCCCAAACACCACTTCTAGCTAGAAAGAAATGTGTTGCTCTCCCTGCGTTCCCTTCTCCCGTTTTAGACTCCGTCGGTGTGTGAGGCTCGCGAAGTCACGCTATACACAATGCTATGCCTAAACAGGCTATGCTTTGATCGTCCCACAAGGCCTGCTTTTCAACAAAGCCTTGATCATATGCATCTTAGCATGCCACATCATCACTCCATATCACACTACCAATCCTTTGCCGAAATACATGAATGTGTGTTAAGCAAGAGAATAAATTCTCTGCCACCAAATATCCATACATTCGACAGAAGATTAATAACATGATATATAATGGAGTACGATGTCAGACACACAATCCATTTATAAGCTTATGCTCTAGGTCTGAGCGAAAACCAAACCCGTAAAAATCAACACTACGTCCAGGCAACTCCTACTATTACCTTATCACGGTAGCGAGCCATTCTAAGGCAACAATCATCATCGTCCATTCGATGTGGAGATTTGACGGTCTTCAATCGCCGTCTTCCAATCTTGGATTTTTAAACGTCGTTTAATTATTTGGAATGAGATAAACTCGGGCTTTCCAAATAATCCTCGTATATATATATATATATATATATATATATATATATATATTTTTAAAATCCTTCTTACACATTAATAGTTATTTTTATAAACGATTCATTCCTATTTTAATTATTTAAAATAATTAAATTTTTATATAACGACGCCTTAAGTCCATGGGCGACTATGGCGCTGCATTCAACCAATTTTGATTTTTATATTTCTCAGAATCTAATCGTTGGGTCTTAACGTAGTATATATCATTGGAAAGATTTTTCCAAGACGGTTCTATTGGTTTCAGTTTCAAGAAAATCCGACGGTCGGATCTTCTTGTATAGTCGTTTAAAAGTACGATTTCAAAACGTGAACTACCACGCCCTAATCGTTTATTTTTAATTATATATATATATATATATATATATATAATCATTGAATCGTAATAACGTCATTTGATTAAAACAACGCTCTACATAATAACCGATACTTACTAAATTTTAATTCATTTGAAAATGAAGATAATATTATCGCATCCTAAATTCATTCTTTCCTTACATTGAAAATGTAAATTCCATCCTTTTTATTTACATAAAAATGTAAGTTTAATTCCTATGCAAATTCCTATATTCTTTTTTATGTACATGTAAAACAAATGTAAATTTTGATACATTCAAACTCCTACTTTTAAATTACATATAAAAACGTAGATTTCAACTTCAATGTACATTCCCATCTTAGTTACATTATAAAAATGTAACTTATATCTGCAGTAAATCCTATTTTAAATTTACATATCAAAATGTAAGTTTTATTTACAATGCAAACTCTACTTCTAATTTACATTGTAAAAATATCATTTTTAATTACAATGCAAACACTACATCTAATTCACATTGTAAAAATATCATTTTTAATTACAATGCAAACACAATATCATTTTTAATTACAATGCAAACACCACATCTAATTCACATTGTAAAAATATCATTTTTAATTACAATGCAAACACTACATCTAATTCACATTGTAAAAATAACATTTTTAATTACAATGCAAACATTACATCTAATTCACATTGTAAAAATGTCATTTTTAATTACAATGCAAACACTACATCTAATTCACTTTGTAAAAATGTCATTTTTAATTACAATGCAAACACTACATCTAATTCACATTGTAAAAATACCATTTTTAATTACAAAGCAAACACTACAGCTAATTCACATTGTAAAAATACCATTTTTAATTACAATGCAAACACTACAGCTAATTCACATTGTACAAATATCGTTTTTAATTACAATGCAAACACTACATCTAATTCACATTGTAAAAATATCGTTTTTAATTACAATGCAAAAACTACATCTAATTCACATTGTAAAAATATCGTTTTTAATTACAATGCAAACACTACATCTAATTCACATTGTAAAAATATCATTTTTAATTACAATGCAAACACTACATCTAATTCACATTGTAAAAATATCATTTTTAATTACAATGCAAACACTACATCTAATTCACATTGTAAAAATATCATTTTTAATTACAATGCAAACACTACATCTAATTCACATTGTAAAAATATCATTTTTAATTACAATGTCACTGTTCTACATCTAAATTACATATAAAATGAATAAATTTTATTTCTAATGTTCATTCTCATTTTATGTTACATATATACATAAGAAAAATGCAATTTCTATCATACAATGAAATTGCATCCTTTAATTGCATAGAAAAATGTAGTTTTGTCATACGGTATACTTTCCTATAGACATTACATATAAAAATGTAATATTTAACACACAATGTAAATTCATGTTTTAATTACATATAAAAATGTAAATTTTATCCTACGGTGTAATTCCCTATATAATGTACATATAAAAATGTAGATTTTAACATACGATGAAATTTCCATGTTAATTACAAAGGAAAATGTAATTTTTAACATACGGCATTAATTCACTTTATAATTTACACATAAAAATGTAAATTTTAACATACGATGGAATTCACTTGTTAATTACAAAGAAAAATGTAATTTTTAATATACGACATTAATTCCCTTTATAATTTACATATAAAAATGTAAATTTTGACATACGATGAAATTCACCTTTTAATTACAAAGAAAAATGTAATCTTTAACATACAACGTTAATTCACTTTATAATTTACATATAAAAATGTAAATTTTAACATACGATGAAATTCACCTTTTAATTACAAAGAAAAATGTAATCTTTAACATACAACGTTAATTCACTTTATAATTTATATATAAAAATGTAAAT
The DNA here is from genome assembly GCA_030737875.1 of Allium sativum. Classification (NCBI taxonomy): domain Eukaryota; kingdom Viridiplantae; phylum Streptophyta; class Magnoliopsida; order Asparagales; family Amaryllidaceae; genus Allium; species Allium sativum. Next base: position 990,321,882 of record CM060912.1, on the reverse strand, counting down.
TTTGACATACGATGGAATTCATATGTTAATTACAAAGAAAAATGTAATTTTCAATATACGACATAAATTCACTTCATAATTTACATATAAAAATGTAAATTTTGATTACGATGAAATTCACATGTTAATTACAAAGAAAAATGTAATTTTTACAATACGGTGTACATTCCTATATAATTTACATATAAAAATGTAAATTTTATCATACGATGAAATTCATATGTTAATTACAAAGAAAAATGTAATTTTCAACATACGACATAATTTCACTTCATAATTTACATATAAAAATGTAAATTTTGACATACGATGAAATTCACTTGTTAATTACAAAGAAAAATGTAATTTCTAACATAATGCAAAATCTACTTTTATTTAACATTATAAAAATGTAAATTTTCCTACTTTAATTCATAATAAAAATAATGTAAATTGCATAACGATGTAAATTTCATGACGATGCGAATTTCCTACTTTAATTCACGTTAAAATAATGTGAATTGCATAACGACGTATATAATGATAGATTTATATATGATTCATATCCACAAGGCATACTTCAACAAATTTAAACGAGGAAAAATCTAATTTTTCCTACCAATCTATGTTTATTATCAACAGATCTATGAATAAAAATAATGGATCTACAATCATAGCATCACAACAATTTGAATCCATCACATGGTAACATTCATCGTAGATCTACTTGTTTGATTTTCCATTACACATAACACAACAACAATAATAATAATTAAATTAGTTAAATTATATTAAAAATAAATTCTCACCTAGCTCGGATTTGAAAGGAAGGTTCGGATTCAATCAGATCTCGTGTTCAAAGTCATGGCAGTTATGGATCTGAAAGATTTCAATTCGAAGTTCATACAAATAAATCAGAACTGACTTTTAACAATTGTCGCTGTAACGCTTAAAAGCGTCGCAAAATCTGAAATATTCATACCTCAAATTTTCAGAAATGTTCAAAACTTTGAATCCATATTTCGGGAGCTGTAGTCGATGGTTTTGCGAACGGTTTGCGGGAGATTGGAGAGCTACGAGAGGTGCATCCACGCCGGGAACCTAGGTGGTGCGGCGACATGTACGGGGGGCGGTGGGTCCATGATGTCGGCGGGTTTGGGGAGGTGGTTCGAGAGCTACGGGCAATGGTTTGATGTGAAACTTATCTAGAATCGAAGAGATTAAGGAGAGCTATAAAAAGTTTAACTACGGCTGAGTCTAAAAGTGAGTGGATTAGGAGATAGGGAGGAGAGAAGGTGGCAAGGGGAAGGCGGCTATGGGTTCGGCTGAACACGATGGGGAGGATGAATGAATAGTGTTTTTATAATAAAATAATAGTATTAAATAATTAATTAGCCCAATAAAGGTCCGTTTGGCCACTAACTCGGAATTTGGCCTGCTTACTGTCGTTCTTAAGGTTTTGACGCCTTCTGAACGCAATAGCGTTATTGCTGAAGTCCAATTCTGAAGTTAAAAGCATGTTTCTTTTATTTTCAAGTTAATCCTTTTATTTTCAATACGAACGTACTTTCTAATTTTACTGAGGTCACATATGAAGTCAGAAAAATCCAGAAAAATTATTTTTGGCTTTCTTATGACAATACGATCCCAACAAAATTTATTTCGTCGAATTCTGAGACTGTTTGAAAAATGGCTATTTTTCTATCAATTAATTTTGGTGAAAATTAGTGTGACATCCTTAAAATTAATCTTAAATAGGCTCACATCCTCCCCTTTAATTACTTGTAAATTTCATCCCTATTTTTGAATATCCATATTTTCTTTTCCTGTATTGCCCATTTACCTAAATTAAGGCTTAATTAACGTGATATATTTTTCATTTCAGCGATCAAATTTTTTCATCGTCATTTGTTTCTTTGTTAATGGTTGCACCGCCTTTTCTTCAGCGATCTAAAGTTAGGGGATCTCGTCAATTTCTTCCGAGAGTTAAATTGATCCATCCTTCAGTTAAAAATGACGGCGTTTCTTCTTCTAGGTGATTTATACTTTTTACATTTTTTCATTTTGAAATCTGTTTTTTGTATATGAATTTCAATTTTAAATCATTCTAATTTTTTCCTTCTTTCATATGATCAGCGAATTGTTCTTAGTTTTTTGGTTTCCGTCATCTAAAATTAAATCGTTCAGAATTCTTTCAGGTATACGGATTTCTCTTTTGCATATGAATTTTCTTGATTCATTATTATGAATTAGTTTAATTATCTATTTTTACTGATGGATAATATTTTTTTTTTAAGTTTTATTTTTATTGCTGATTTTGTAGCCGATTAATTTAATTTGTCAACTTATTTTTTCTTATATTCTGCATAGATGTATAAAAAAATGTATAAATTCCCTTTATGAGCATACGAAGGTGCAAATATTGTCATAATACATGGATGTGGATGTATTCAGAATTTATGCGTATAACAATGCATATTTTTTTAACATATGCAGAGAAGTATTCAGTTATTTTGACTTTTTGTTTTTTCATGTGCATATATTTTTTGGAAATTTTGCATATAAATATGCAGATGTTAATGTTATCTGCATATATGTATGCATAATAAGTTATGCATACATTTATACATATATTAAAATATGCATATATTGTCAATCTCAGCGTAAACGTATGAAACTAGTGTTAGAACACTTGGGTTTGCATCTACTAAAAAAAGTTGAGTATAAGTATGCATATATTCTACGTATATGCATACTAATATGCATATATTTTAAATATCTATTTTCAGCATTCTGTTAAAAAGTTTCCTACAAATGTGCATATATTTGGAATATATTCATATCTGTATGCATCTTTTTATCGTACATGCAGAAAAACAGATATTTTAAAAATATATTCATATATGTATGCATATATATAAAATACTTGCATATAAATATGCAGAATTATTGTTATATTGCTGAATTGTACGCATGTATTTATATTAATCTGACGCTATTTATTTAATTTGATTATTACATTTTTTGTTCAATGATTATTTTGATCTTCTACTTGTTCTTGAGTTTTTCTATGTTAAATGTAGTTATTGTATAAATGTTATTGTTACTACAACATCATACAGCCGTATTTAATTTTTTACCATGATAATTGTTCTTCGACTTTGAAAACGTGCATAAAATTATGCAAATAATGTTAATATAAGCATACGAATATGCCACTATTGTCAACAACGTTCATACTGGTTTGCATATATTCTGGATAGATGCATTTTTGTATGCAAATATTCTTCATACATGCATACCATTATGCAAATATTTGGTGGGAAACGTGCTTACTGGTGTCTTGCATTTTATTCAGGATAATTGTGTGTTATTGTGCATATATTCTGTACATATGCATTGAAATATGCAAATCTTTCGAATATCTATTTGTATACGTGTTTGACGAAAAGCTTTCACAGGTGTATTTGTACATATGCATTTTTAATTTTTAATTTTCAGCATTTCTGTTAAAAAGTTGCATACAAATATTCATCTTTTGTTAATATATGCATATAAATATGCAGTTATTATTGTCTGATAAAAAGTTAAATATGCAGATATTTAAAATTTTGTTCTGTAAACATAGGGATGTACTGCTGAATAATTTGTAAAATCTCTATATTTTTTATTCTGTTGTACTTAGATGAATAAATTTATGCATGTTTTCAGCATTTCTGTTAAAACGTTGCATACAAATATGCATCTATTGTTAAAATATGCATATCTGCATTCAAGTTTTTACAGACGTGCAGAAAAAAAAATATTTAAAATATATGCACATTTATATGCATATATCTTTAATACCTGCATATACATATGCAAATATTATTGTTATTTTGCTGAATTGTACGCATGTATTTATATTAATCTGCAGCTATTTATGTAATTTGACTATTTGCACATAACGCTTATTAATGTTTGATTTTCTTCTTTGTATAACAATGTTCCGACGGATATTGGTGTATTGGTGTTATTGAAGCATGGGAATGAATGCCTGGTCCTCCATCTCCTTCTGAAAGACCATATCTGCTTTGTTATTTTATTTTATTTTTAATTCACTTTGTTTTAGTGTTTAGTTTCACCATTTGTTGTAAACATTTATCTGATGTAATAAAATCAGTTCAGTATTTTGTTGTACATTAGTTTTTGATTGTCTTTTTTTTAAGCTGCAATGTTTGCAAAGACTAGTTATATTTGAATATATGTGTGCACACAAAAAGATGCCATGAAGAATCAGATCCTAAAATTATGAAATTTATGAATATAGATCGATGTATATAATAACCTGGAATTTTTATATCCTGGTATGCAGTTATTCTAAATATTAGCATCATTATATGCAATTATTTTGAAAATTTGCAAATTGGAATTGCAGAAGTTAAATACTAGCATACTTTTATGAAAATATTATTATTACTTGCATATGAATATCCAGACAATACAAATAATAATTGCGTGCATATAACTAATGTACAACAAAATACATATTTGAATTGCGTAATTAAAATACTAGCATAATACTGAGCTGATGTGCAACAAAATACTTGCATAAATATATGCACCTTTTCTTTAAACTTGCACAAAATTGTGCAAATATTACTCAAATAAACAAGCAAGCATTTTTTTTTTGGTAAAACTAAAACTGTGTGATGTCTTATAAACTAAATTTACACAAATGTGCATATCTGTATGTTTCTTTGTATCAAGAAATCAGAAAAACATAATACAGAATATATGTATATATGTATGCATATATCTAGAATATATGCATATAAATATGCATATTTACTGAAATTTTGCTGAATTGCATATAAATGCATTCAAACATTTAATTCTTAAGCGTACTTGCTTACAATCATACAGAACGAAAAAACAATTAGATTAATAACTATTTTCGCTATTTCTTGTACTTTAATATGTCGACATCAAAGCAAAACAGGTCGATTTTGAATTTTATTGATCCAGAGTCTTTCAACATCGTGGAATTTGGGTTCTGAATGAAATAGAAGGAGCGATTGGACTGAGTACATGTCGAGAAATCGCTGTTGGGTTGATCGACGGTTTTGCAGAATTTTAGGTTTAGGGTTTTGAGCGATATGATAGGAGCGATAGACTGTGTACTTTTTATTAATTGAGCGAGATGATTTGAGCGAGATGTTAGGAGCGATAGCTGCGTAAAGGTATAGCAGGAATTTTATGAGCGGAAATTCAAAAACAGGGACGTATTCTTTATTTTTTTATCACCGGGTTTTTTTTTTATATTTTGAAACTTAATAGGGACCTGTAAAAAACGCACCCTTAATTTTGACCGACATTGACAAAACACAGTTTCTTTTGCCACGCTCACATACTAGCTTCAAAAATCATGAAATTTGAAACCTAGCAATAATTTTACATCCCGGATCCAACAAAAATGGTTTCGTCGAATTCTGAGGTCGTATGCGAAATGTCGATTTTCAAGGGCGATATATTTAATACTAAAAATACATTTTTAAACAAATAATTTTCGAAACTCAAAATATATAAGTGTTTACTGTTTTTCAATGCAGAAACGTCATTCTGAACTCAATGGAAGTGGTTTCGAGTCGAAATTCCTTCATATGTGAAAAGTAGCCTTTCGGGCCATATATAATATATATATAAATACTACAACGACCTTTCTAAAAATTGATTTGGCCATAACTTTTGATTTCCGCTATGAAATTTCAATTTTTCGGATTCGTTGGAAAGATATTTTTAAATAGATTCTATTATTTTTGGTTTCACTAAAATCCGTAAATTTTTGCATCCTGTACGGTCAGTCAAAGTTCAAGTTTGACTTTTCAAACTACCGTGCTATTTCTACTCTTTTTATAATTAAAATTAAATTATTCATTCTAACTTCGATTTAAATCAAATTTGTGATCATTATTATTTAAAATAGATTATTTTAAATATCAAAACTCATTAAAATCACTTAAAATAAATTTTTAAATTTCCCCCCAAAATTCAGGGTTGTTACAGTCTCCCCCACTTAAAAACTTTTCATCCTCGAAAAGGAACGAAGCTAAAAGTTGATAAATTAACTAACTAATTATATATATATATATATATATATATATATATTCTCCATTGGTTTTAATAATTTTATTAGTCGATTAACTTTCAAGTATATAACTTTTTATACATTCAAAATCATATTTTCCAAAATAGATTATAATTAATCACAAATACGTATATTATAGGCTTGCTACTCTCAACTCATTTTAGGGCATTTCTAACCCTATCTCTAATGAGTTTTCTCATTCTAGGATATTGCTGATCCTATCTCTAATGAGTATTCTTATTGGATATTACTAATCCAATCTCTGATGGGTCTTTTGTTCAGTTCTAATGAGTTGTACCCCAAAGATTTGAGCTAACCAAAGCTCTGATACCAACTGTAACGAGTCGGATTTTGCCCAGCCTTAATCGATCGCAAAATCGACCAAAACCGTTCAAATACTGCCTACGTTAACTTTGGGAATACAACACATCAGAACAACAATAGCAGACTTTTATAACATCAATAATAAATGTTACATCAGAGTACAGAATATTAGAGTATATTGACTAATAATTACAACGGAAGATAATTTTACATGATTTTAATCCATTGCAGCGGAAACAAAATAACTAAGGCAGCGGAAGACTTCCAATGTTCTGGACACAGCTTTAAGCTTCAATCCAGGATCCAGCTAAAGAGATAAACCTGTAGACAAACTGCTCGACTGCCCGTGTGGAAAGAGGGCACCCGAGTTTGCAAAAAGGTGGAAACAAACAACGGGTCAATCGTGGGACTGATGTGAGAATTATTAACTAATAAATCACTATTAATAGGGCAAATCCAAAGACCACTCCGCTAATGCGGAACGGGTTTACTCTAATGGATTGTCGTGCATAAAAGTGTCAAAAACAACTAATAAGTTAATCGTACAACAACGTTATGCTTTTTAGAAAAATGGAATCACCATAAGACCCAGGTCCCATCACACAATGCAACACAAACCAGAAGATAGGGTTTTACCTTATAGTGATTAAACATGTTAAATACGGTAAATACGAGTTTAATATTATTATTAGTATATATCAAAACATTTCAAAGTAAATGTAGAAATCCTAGGAAGAATAGTATCCCATACTACTATGCCTCCATACAAGTAATACAATCAAATCCGAATGGGGTCGTATTGGAAATTAGGTTTTCATCATGAGTCAAGGCTGGGGAGGAGCTCCTACCGATCCGAGACACTCTAGCTAATGTCTCAGGATCCCCCGCAGTGAACCCTTGGAAAGCTGCAGGGCCGGTCCGCCATATGAGTTGCGGATTAGTTATTCCTGAACACACGTTTCCCAGTCCTATAGGACCTATCATCCGAGGTGCCTCATTCCATCATCCACATAAGTAAAATGCCAGGCCGTGTTAAAGCCCAAACACCACTTCTAGCTAGAAAGAAACGTGCTGCTCTCCCTGCGTTCCCTTCTGCCGTTTTAGACTCCGTCGGTGTGTGAGGCTCGCGAAGTCATGCTATACACAAAGCTATGCCTAAACAGGCTATGCTTTGATCGTCCCACAAGGCCTGCTTTTCAACAAAGCCCTAATCATATGCATCTTAGCATGCCACATCATCACTCCATATCACACTACCAATCCTTTGCCGAAATATATGAACGGGTGTTAAGCAAGAGAATAAATTCTCCGCCACCAAACATCCATACATTCAACAGAAGATTAATAACATGATATATAATGGAGTACGATGTCAGACACACAATCCATTTATAAGCTTATGCTTTGGGTCTGAGCGAAAGCCAAACCCGTACAAATCAACACTACGTCCAGGAAACTCCTACTATTACCTTATCATGGTAGCAGCCATTCTAAGGCAACAGTCATCATCGTCCATTCGATGTGGAGATTTGACGGTCTTCAATCGCCGTCTTCCAATCTTGGATTTTTAAACGTCGTTTAATTATTTGGAATGAGATAAACTCGGGCTTTCCAAATAATCCTCGTATATATATATATATATATATTTAAAATCCTTCTTACACATTAATAGTTATTTTTATAAACGATTCATTCCTATTTTAATTATTTAAAATAATTAAATTTTTATATAACGACACCTTAAGTCCATGGGCGACTATGGCGCTGCATTCAACCAATTTTGATTTTTACATTTCTCGGAATCTATCTATTGGGTCTTAACGTAGTATATGTCGTTGGAAAGATTTTTCCAAGACGGTTCTATCAGTTTCAGTTTCAAGAAAATCCGACGGTCGGATCTTCTTGTATAGTCGTTTAAAAGTACGATTTCAAAACGCGAACTACCACGCCCTATTCGTTTAATTTTAATTATATATATAATCATTGAATCGTAATAACGTCGTTTGATTAAAACAACGCCCAACACAATTACCGATACTTACTAAATTTTAATTCATCTGAAAATGAAGATAATATTACCGCATCCTAAATTCATTCATTCCTTATATTGAAAATGTAAATTCCATCCTTTTTATTTACATAAAAATGTAAGTTTAATTTCTATGCAAATTCCTATATTCTTTTTTATGTACATGTAAAACAAATGTAAATTTTGATACATTCAAAATCCTACTTTTAAATTACCTATAAAAACGTAGATTTCAACTTCAATGTACATTCTCATCTTAGTTACATTATAAAAATGTAAATTATATCTGCAGTGAATCCTATTTTAAATTTACATATCAAAATGTAAGTTTTATTTACAATGCAAACTCTACTTCTAATTCACATTGTAAAAATATCATTTTTAATTACAATGCAAACACTACATCTAATTCACATTGTAAAAATATCATTTTTAATTACAATGCAAACACTACATCTAATTCACATTGTAAAAATATCATTTTTAATTACAATGCAAACACTACATCTAATTCACATTGTAAAAATGCCATTTTTAATTACAATGCAAACACTACATCTAATTCACATTGTAAAAATATCATTTTTAATTACAATGCAAACACTACATCTAATTCACATTGTAAAAATGTCATTTTTAATTACAATGCAAACCCTACATCTAATTCACTTTGTAAAAATACCATTTTTAATTACAAAGCAAACACTACAGCTAATTCACATTGTAAAAATGTCATTTTTAATTACAATGCAAACACTACATCTAATTCACATTGTAAAAAATACCATTTTTAATTACAGTGCAAACAGTACAGCTAATTCACATTGTAAAAATACCAGTTTTAATTACAATGCAAACACTACATCTAATTCACATTGTAAAAATATCGTTTTTAATTACAATAAAACACTACAACTAATTCACATTGTAAAAATATCATTTTTAATTACAATGCAAACACTACATCTAATTCACATTGTAAAAATATCAATATCATTTTTAATTACAATGCAAACACTACATCTAATTCACATTGTAAATATATCATTTTTAATTACAATGTCACTGTTCTACATCTAAATTACATATAAAATGAATAAATTTTATTTCTAATGTTCATTCTCATTTTATATTACATATATACATAAGAAAAATGCAATTTCTATCATACAATGAAATTGCATCCTTTAATTGCATAGAAAAATGTAGTTTTGTCATACGGTATACTTTCCTATAGACATTACATATAAAAATGTAATATTTAACACACAATGTAAATTCATGTTTTAATTACATATAAAAATGTAAATTTTATCCTACGGTGTAATTCCCTATATAATGTACATATAAAAATGTAGATTTTAACATACGATGAAATTTCCATGTTAATTACAAAGGAAAATGTAATTTTTAACATATGGCATTAATTCACTTTATAATTTACACATAAAAATGTAAATTTTAACATACGATGGAATTCATTTGTTAATTACAAAGAAAAATGTAATTTTTAATATACGACATTAATTCCCTTTATAATTCACATATAAAAATGTAAATTTTGACATACGATGAAATTCACCTTTTAATTACAAAGAAAAATGTAATCTTTAACATACAACGTTAATTCACTTCATAATTTACATATAAAAATGTAAATTTTAACATACGATGATATTCACCTTTTAATTATAAAGAAAAATGTAATCTTTAACATACAACGTTAATTCACTTTATAATTTACATATAAAAATGTAAATTTTGACATACGATGGAATTCATATGTTAATTACAAAGAAAAATGTAATTTTCAATATACAACATAAATTCACTTCATAATTTACATATAAAAATGTAAATTTTGACATACAATGAAATTCACATGTTAATTACAAAGAAAAATGTAATTTTTACAATGCGGTGTACATTTCTATATAATTTACATATTAAAATGTAAATTTTATCATACGATGAAATTCATATGTTAATTACAAAGAAAAATGTAATTTTCAACATACGACATAAATTCACTTCATAATTTACGTATAAAAATATAAATTTTGACATACAATGAAATTCACTTGTTAATTACAAAGAAAAATGTAATTTCTAACATAATGCAAAATCTACTTTAATTTAACATTATAAAAATGTAAATTTTCCTACTTTAATTCACAATAAAAATAATGTAAATTGCATAACAATGTAAATTTCATGACGATGCGAATTTCCTACTTTAATTCACGTTAAAATAAAGTGAATTGCATAACGACGTATATGATGATAGATTTATATATGATTCATATCCATAAGGCATACTTCAACAAATTTAAACGAGGAAAAATCTAATTTTTCCTACCGATCTATGTTTATAATCAACAAATCTGTGAATAAAAATAATGGATCTATAATCATAGCATCACAACAATTTGAATCCGTTACATAGTAACATTCATCACAGATCTACTTGTTTGATTTTCCATTACACATAACACAACAATAATAATTATAATTAAATTAAATTAATTATATTAAAAATAAATTCTCACCTAGCTCGGATTTGAAAGGAAGGTTCGGATTCAATCAGATCTCGTGTTCAAAGTCACGGCAGTTATGGATCTGAAAGATTTCGATTCGAAGTTCATACAAATAAATCAGAATTGACTTTTAACAACTGTCGCTGTAATGCTTAAAAGTGTCGCAGAATCTGAAATATTCATACCTTAAATTTTCAGAAATGTTCAAAACTTTGAATCCAGATTTCGGGAGCTGTAGTCGATGGTTTTGCGAACGGTTTGCGGGAGATTGGAGAGCTACGAGAGGTGCATCCATGCCGGGAACCTAGGGGGGTGCGGCGGCATGTACAGGGGGCGGCGGGTCCATGAAGTCGGTGGGTTTGGGGAGGTGGTTCGAGAGCTACGGGCAATGGTTTGATGTGAAACTTATATAGAATCGAAGAGATTGAGGAGAGCTACAAATAGTTTAACTATGGCTGAGTCTAAAAGTGAGTGGATTAGGAGATAGGGAGGTGAGAAGTTGGCAAGGGGAAGGCGGCTATGGGTTCGGCTGAACACGATGGGGAGGATGAATGAATAGTGTTTTTATAATAAAATAATAGTATTAAATAATTAATTAGCCCAATAAAGGTCCGTTTGGCCACTAACTCGGAATTTGGCCTGCTTACTGCCGTTCATAAGGTTTTGATGCCTTATGAACGCAATAGTGCTATTGCCGAAGTCCAATTCTGAAGTTAAAAGCATGTTTCTTTTATTTTCAAATTAATCCTTTTATTTTCAATACGAACGTACTTTCTAATTTTACTGGGGTCACATATGAAGTCGGAAAAATCCAGAAAATTTGTTTTTGGCTTTCTTATGACAATACGATCCGAACAAAATTTATTTCGTCGAATTCTGAGACTGTTTGAAAAATGGCTATTTTTCAGTCAATTAATTTTGACCAACATTGACAAAACACAGTTTCTTTTGCCACGCTCACATACTAGCTTCAAAAATCATGAAATTCGAAACCTAGTAATAATTTTACATTCCGGATTCAACAAATGTGGTTTCGTCGAATTCCGAGGTCGTATGCAAAATGTCAATTTTCAAGGGCGATATATTTAATACTAAAAATACATTTTTAAACAAATAATTTTCGAAACTCAAAATATATAAGTGTTTACTGTTTTTCAATGCAAAAACGTCATTCCGAACTCAATGGAAGTGGTTTCGAGTCGAAATTCCTTCATATGTGAAAAGTAGCCTTTCGGGCCATATATAATATATATAAATACTACAACGATCTTTCTAAAAATTGAATTGGCCATAACTTTTGATTTCCGCTACGAAATTTTAATTTTTCGGATTCGTTGGAAAGATATTTTTAAATAGATTCTAATATTTTTTGTTTCACTAAAATTCGTTAAATTTTGCATCTTGTACGGTCAGTCAAAGTTCAAGTTTGACTTTTCAAACTACCGCGCTATTTCTACTCTTTTTATAATTAAAATTAAATTATTCATTCTAACTTCGATTTAAATCAAATTTGTGATCATTATTATTTAAAATAGATTATTTTAAATATCAAAACTCATTAAAATCACTTAAAATAAATTTTTAAATTTACCCCCAAAATTCAGGGTTGTTACAAATGTATATCACCAACGGTTGGGATCAGCAACCGTTTCTCGAAAATGGATTGCATCAATAGATTAAAGACGTAAAAGGAATTTCTCTAGATAGGTGATTATACACCCTAATGGGAGCGACCCACATAGCCATGCTGCCTGCCCGATTTTTGTCATTTCCCGGTTGTTGAGGCCTGAGGCTATGATTACTTATCATTCCTTGATAGCACAATCACTTTGAGTGCCACATTGTCAGATTCGTTTATCACTAAATGATTTCACAAATATATTATGGATATTATGCTAAGAGAATAAATTCTCTGCCACCATATATATTTATAAAAAACAACATATGCGATCATTGGAAATACTCTGTCAGACATTCGTCCATACACTTTGTTTTGGGACTGAACGGAACCGAAGGCACAATTTCCATTAATAGAAAAATCCATTGCACTTTACTCCGTCTTTGATTATCTTTATATAATCTGATTCGCAATGCTACTACCAATACGGAGTGATTCACGGATAATAATCCAACCGATCTCTCCATATTGCCACGATTATTGGCAAATACTTCGATAGTCGGTTATTTAACTAACAAAGAAAAACAAACATTCAACCAAAGCATCAAACAAATCACTGGGCCATTTAATTGATATTTCATTAATTAAAACATTTCTCCATTTCCTTATCAATATTTGTTTAACAAATATTTTCAATTATCATCTTGGCCTTTTACACTATTTGGAAAACATTTCCATATATCGCCTTCTTTTATTTTCTATAATTAGAAAATATATTCTATTTAAAATGGAAAACATTCCAATTATTTATTTCTTTCACGCCGTTCATTTCTACACTTAGGAAATATTTACTTATTATATTTCTAAATTTCCACTTACTTGGGTTAAAACGAATGTTGTGTAAAACATCGTTACGACAACCCAAAATACTGCATTCAACTAAACTCTTTTAAACATTTATATTCGAGATTGAATCATCCTATTTATTGGTTAAAATAAAATCAATCAAGTTGGGGTATAATTACCTCTCAGACCTTGACCGAAAACATCCTTAACGTCAAAATAGATAAGACCACTATTCTCGAATAATCAACATCATATTAAACCACTTATCCATATCTTTTAAACATGCACACGTTCTCTTTCTATTTTTATCAGATTAAATTTATTGATTTCCTTTTTTTATAACATTTTATTTTAATTACGTTTCCTTATCGAATTTTATATATATTGATATATAGATTTCTAATTATCAAATTATCTTAAAAATATTCTAACTCCTTAAATTTATGGAAAATTTTGCCATAACATCCTTTGTACCGGTTGATAGTTCAAACCTCAACTCGCCTCTCTAGGCCCTTTCCATTCAAAAAGAAAATCAAAAAGCCAAGTGGCTTGTCGATTCAGCGCATAAAATCTCATATGAAATTTAAACATGTACCATTTGGTCGGGCACTAAATTTATAAACTTCGTTCTCTTCATTCCATACATGTTTAACACATGTTCACCTGTTTTCAATTCGATTCAACTCAATCTAATCGTTTGAATTCAGTTTCGCCTATTTATTCTTTAATTAGCTTCTTAGTCTATTTCACTTGTTATTTGAACATATCATGTTCATATGTATTTTAGTTTGCTTATAAATCAATTGAATTCCATTTTCATTTTAGGTTCATATTAGATTTCGAATATGAAATTTACAAGTCTCGTTTACTTATCAAAAGAAACATCTCGATCTAAAATTCGATTAACAAATTATTCTTCCACTTAGTTAATTCTATTCAAAATTAAATGTAACAACCTGGAAAACCTGAACCAGTTTGAAATGTATGTTTGAATCGATGTTGAAAATGAATATAATTAATTTGAATTATGAACAAGGCCTGAAATGGAGCGGCAGTTTCGAAATTTCAATTCAAAATTTGATTGACTGTACCGGGTGCAAAATAAAACGGATTTTAGTGAAACCAAAAATATTTAAATCTGTTTGTGAATATCTTTCTAACGAATCTAAAAAATCGAAGTTTCGTAGCGGGAGTCAAAAATTTATGGCCAAATGAATTTTCAGAAAGGTCGCTATAAAATTTATATAGCCCGTGAAAAAAGACATTTTGCAAACGACCTCGGAATTCGACGAAACCACTTTTGTTGGATCCGACATGTGAAGTTATTGCTAGGTTTCAAATTTCATAATTTTTGAAGCTAGTATATGAGCGTGGCAAAAGAAAATGTGATTGGTCAATTTCTGTTAAATCGGATCGACCAGAAAAGGGCCATTTTTTAAACGATCTCAGAATTCGACGAAACGAGTTTTGTTGGGACCGTAGAGTCAAAACATAGCTAGGTTTATTTTTCTAGAATTTTTTGAATCAGTTTATGGCCCTGGCAAATTGAAATATACGTTCAAATTGAATATTGAATGTTTTATACTTTAATTTGAAAAATAACTGACGGTAACAGTCGAATTGACCTACGAAACATATCCCATTGTGTCGGGATAGGGGTATTTAGTTAGGGGCGACAGTCATTGGATTTGAATTGGAGTTCGTATGTGATAAGGGGTATATTCGGATTTTAAAGAATAAAAATAATTTAAATATAGGGGGCCAATCAGATGTTTCCACCTCAAAACCCTCGTTTATCAAAACTGCGCTACCTCCCTTATAATGAACGACGGAATTCGTTCGCAGCTTCCTCCCTTGATTTCTCCCTCCACACACGAAATTGAAACTCCCTTCTATTGAGGTTTTCATGCATCTTCCCATCCTCTACACATCCAGACCCGTCTCGCCCCCTGTAGTGGCGCGTTGCTCGAGATAGAGGCCTCGGAAGTGGAGCCACATCGAACCAAAATTCTCACCTGATCCTACATCAAGCCGAGCAGGACCACCACGCGCGAGAAGCCCTTTCGTAGCGCTACAACACAGTGAAGTCTGATCATCCTGTTGTGCTTCGGTTTTTGCGAAAATTCAAACCCTAATTTTGAACGAATCAGAGAGGTAACGGCAGTTAAAATTATTTTATAGTTAATAGCACTTTAAAGCGCTACGGTTTATAATTCCAGTGTAAAAATCATATCTTTTTCGTTTTTGGTCGAAATTCAGTGAAACAAGAGACAGTGGACTCGTGTGGACGTCTTTTACATTCTAGAAGAGACCGCATATTTTTTTGAGCCTTCTGCTATTTTTGGTGGAGTGGAACTCAATGTGAGATTTCTAATTTATAAACGATATGGAAAACAACGATGTATAAATTATATAGTCGATGTATGAGTTATATAAGCATTGTACACCACATTTATAAGCGTTGTATAAGTTGTATGTTCGATGTATAAGTTATATATGCGTTGTAAAAATTATATATACGATAAAATGACATTGAAATGAATTGAAGTGAATCGAAATATATTTATATACGAATATATATATATATATATATATGCTCCCCTCGTCCACAGACCATGGACGATATTTATTGGTTGTGATATTGTTTGGATTATTTGGTTGATGTGAAATTTGGTGAATAATACGAATGGTTGTTAGATATGTTTGTGGTTGAGAATGATTGATTGTGGTTGAAAAATACCCATCTGTGGTTGAAAACAGAATTAGAATAGATTGTGGAAATGAAAATAAAACATGCCGCCTGCGTGCGAACTAGATGCATGAATCCCCATTGTCAAAAACCGCGAGGTTTTATGTAACGACCCGCATTCTACGCATCATAGGATCGTAGAATATTTATTTCTTTCACATATGAAGTCGTATGGTCATGTAACTTTGGGAGATGACTGTTGGAGTCATTTCCCATGTTCATGATTTTTCCCGAATTTTAAATGACCATTTTACCCCCAGTTGGTACTTTTTTGGCCATAACTTTTGACTGGAAAGGAATTTTGACTTGAAACCACTTCCATTGGCTCCGGATGATGGTTTACAATTCCGTAGAGTTGTCACATTAGCCAAACGGTCTCACCGTTTGGGAGATATGGTTGAAACAAGTTTCAGATAGTGAAAAACAGCTTAATTGGGCTTAACCGGGTGATTAACAGCTAGGCCCAATGGGGAATTTCGGGATTAGGGTTATGAGGAGGCTGAAATCAGTTAGAGAACGATCTTATTTTCATTTTTCAGCCGCCACTTTCATTCTTGAACCCTAACTATGGCCGCCAACATCTAGAAACATCCCCAAATCACTTTCTAATCAAGGATTAAGCTTAGCAACATCAAATCAAGGAGAAATAGCACCAAATCAGTATTAGAGCTGCTGTTAGACAACAGTATTCACCCAAATCAGCGAGTTTTCAGTTCTGAAAATTTTATTTGTGGCCAAGGTGAGTGGTTTGCATAGTTTTGCTCTAATTACGGTTAAGTAAGGGTAATTAGTGAAGATTAGAGAATTTATACACTAATAAATTATGGAAAAATATCTATAAATTCGAAAATAATATTTTATGCCTCTGGTAGGAATTTGGTTTGATTTGGTTAAGTTTTGTCAACCCTATGATTAGTTTTGCTTAAACATGCTTAAGGGAAATACGGGATTTTGGGTATGTTTGATCCATTTTACATGCTCTAGTTATTGTTTTGATGTTTGTGGTTGATGTTACATGTTGCTATGACTGTATGACATGATTCGTGATTGTGTAGAAGTGTTAGATTGGTCGAAAACGCCGTCAAATGGCGTAAACAATCGCTGGAATGAGTTGGAGGAACTTGGCCGACCCGGACCGGATCGGAGGGAGGAGCCCAAACCGAACCGACCAGGAGACCTCCCCACGAACCGATGTTCTGGAGCCAGGTAGCCTCACGAGCTGAACTGAAGGAGCATATCCGAACCGAACCGACCTAGTGCTATGGAGTTAGAATCCCTAGCTGACCCGATGGAGAAGCTTGAGAGACCCGACCCAATCCGATTGCTTGGGAAGAAGGACGAACCAGAGGAGTTTTCCATGAAGCCAGGAGGTGTGGACTCCGATCCGAACCGCTGGAGGAAGATCACCCCGATCCGACCCGAAGCAGAGAGGAAGGTTGAGCTGGAGATTCCAAACCGATCCGATTGCTTAGGGAGGAGTATTCCGATCCGAACCGATGAGCTGATGACCACGACCTGAAGTAAAGTAAGGTGAAGAAATGAAGACCGGTCCGGAGAAGAAGGTGATGACCAGAACCCGAGATGTAAAGGAAGTCCAAATGAGGATCTTTGACTCGGGATCCAGTTGGGAACCAATGAGTGAGCTTCATGATTGGGCTTTGCTGCGGGACGTGTGCAAAGGGGTTGTCGATGTCTGTAGCTTTGAATCACTATGTGTAGGGAGTACGTGAACGGATTCAGGGCCATAGTGGCCTAGGTACGACTAAAGGGGCTATAGACCAATGAAGTGGGGTCATTTGTAAAGATTTGGTCATGACTCCATGTGGTAAGCTTGGTAGTAGCAGTAGTTGTACAAGTCGAACTCTGTCACTACTTCGATGGGTCTAGTGATTGATAGTGGTGGACATCATATGCTTTACGCACTGAGTGAGAGATGTGAGGATGTTTGCTATGGTTGATATGTTTCCCATCATTATGACATGCACACCCCCACCCCCGTACTCTTTACACCATCTGTTTAGTGGCACCTTAGAGTATTGTACGGTATGTAGTGCTAACTCTTTGGTTGCAGGTCCAGGTTCAGGTATGGTTTAGTATACCTGTTATTGTTCTATTTAGATGTTTATCGCTCATACCAGACTTTTTGTCTAACCCAGAGTTTTATGTCTCTTCTTATTACTCTGGGTGCTCACACGAGCAGACTAGAGACAGGTTAGCTGGTGATGCGCGAGTAGCTGATTTGGAGGCGAGCAGGAGGCTTCCACGTATGATACATATAGTATTCTCCCTGTGTTGTTGAAGATCACTTCTTGGGCATTAGTAGTGCATCTTCTACTTTAGCATTTTTTTGCTTTAGAGACAGTTTAAAGTTGTAATAATCATGTTGGATCATAAGCTGTATTTGGATTTCCGTTGCTCTGATGATGATGTTGATGTTGGTTTTAGTTATCAGCTTATGCACCGTCTCACCTATTTTATGTCAAGTATGTTATTATTATATCTTGTTCCATGCGCTGTGAGACATTCTACAGGTTCCTCGTTAGTTAATTCTCTTCTTTCCTTTCTTTGACGACCGTTCCGTGCTAGTCGGGTATGTGTACAGCGCACCTTCGGAGAAAATGCAGGCTAGTATGGGGCGGGCCGTCACACTTTGTATCAGAGCTCTAGGCTGCGTAGTTTACCTAGGGAAGTTATCAGGGAGAGATAGTATACGTATATGAGAGCGCGTATTTGTGATTACTTTGGTTTTCAAAAGCTATATATATATGTACTATTAGTAGTATAAGGATGAAGTCGTACTGCACTAGTACCATTATGGAGACGGTTAATCGTTTTCTCTGTGCAGATTAACCGATGAGCCGATACGCAATGGGTACCGGTAGAGGGGCCAATAATGGGAATGCTGCTGACATGAGGACGACGTTTACTGACCTCATGAGAGAGATGCTTAGGGATGTGCAGAGGGCAGCTCCCAATGGTGGTAATGGTGGTGGTCCAATAGTGCAGGCGCCGAGGGCCGACTTCGCTAAGCTGAATAAGAATTATACTAGTCTTTGTGGGAAGCCGTTCCACAGAACGGAGTCGGCTATGGATGTTCAGAATTGTTTGGATAATTCGAATGTATCTTCGAGGATTTGGGTATCGAGGATGCGATGAAGAGAAAGCTAGCGTCCCGTCAGCTGCAAGGGCAGGCAATGAAATGGTGGAATGCTATAAAGGCAGCTACTCCCGAGGATCAGATTACTTGGGAGCAGTTTAAGGTTCGCTTTAGCGAGAAGTTCATTCCAGCTGCTCAGAAGTCAGTGTTGTTTAAGAAATTCTTGGAGCTCAAGCAGAATGGCAGAGCTGTCTCGGAGTATATTGCTGAATTCGACACTTTGTCGAAGTATGGGTTATCTCTTATTGATACTGCTGAGAAGAAAATTGAGAAATTCATAACTGGTTTGGATCAGTACTTGGCGGAAATGCTTATTAACCACATTGATGAGACGTTCGAATCGATTGTGGGGAAAGCATTGAGATCAGAAAGTCTCTACCCTAAGCCGAAGACTGAGGTTGCATCTGCAGAGGAGCCAAAGCCACAAGCAAGTGGTGGAGGCAAGGGTGGTTCCCAGAATAAGAGAAAGCAGAATCAGACTAAGGATGGTCAGAAGAAAAAGAATAAGCAAGATGTTGAGTGCTTCAGTTGTGGTAAGAAGGGCTATTATGCTAGTAATTGTCGGGCCAAGCCAGCGGATAGGAAGTGCTTCAACTGTGGCCAAATAGGACATCACAAGTACAAGTGTCTGCAACCCCCTAAAGAAAAGAAAATGGTGAAAGCATATGCCCTTAATGCTATTCCTTCTTCGTCAAATGCCCCAACCGCGGCGGAGAAGGGAAAGAATGTCGTCATTCAAGGTATGCTTTCTGTTTATGATGTTCCTGTTAGAGTTTTGTTTGATACCGGAGCTTCCAGTTCTTTCATATCTAGTGACCTGGTAGATAGGTTGGGATTGGAGCCCGAGATTGTCGATAGACCTTTAGTAGTGACGAACCCAATTGGGGGTTCGACTAACCTTAGCATGATTTGTCGTAGTGTGGTCTTATCGAGTCATGGATGCATGTTTGTTTGTGATTGCTTTGTTTTGGGCTTTACTGGGTTTGGCATTATTTTAGGAGTAGATTGACTCCAAAGATACGGGTGGTGGTAGACTGTGAAGGCTTTTTGATGACAGCTAGAGCGGACGATGGGCGGAGGGTAGTGTTTGGTGGTTTACCCAGTGAGGGGGTAATGGCTAGTTTTCAAAATTCCCTCGACATCCCGCATAGTGAGTTGTTAGGTTTGCCCGTGGTTGGCCAGTATCCGGATGTCTTCGAAGAAGTGACCGGGCTTCCACCACATCGAGAGATTGAGTTCCGTATTGATTTGGTGAAAGATGCCAGACCTATAGTGATGCCACTCGTCGTATGTCACCAAGGGAGCAGCGAGTGCTCGGGGTGCAATTCAGCGATCTTTTGAAGTAGGGATTTATCAGAAGGAGTGTTTCTAAATGGGGAGCACCAGTTGTGTTTGCTACCAAGGCAGATGGTTCCCTTCGTTTGTGTGTAGACTACCGCGACTTGAATAAAGTGATGAGGAAGAACAAGTATCCTCTACCGCGGATAGATGATTTGTTCGATCAGTTGAGTGGCGCGAGAGTATTTTCTCAGTTGGATCTCGCGACAGGTTTTCATCAGCTTAGAGTGGAAGCTGAGAGCATAGCTAAAACAACATTTCGAACACCGTCTGGATTTTATGAGTGGTTGGTCATGCCATTCGGGCTGACCAATGCCCCAGCATATTTTGTGGACCTTATGAATAAGGTATTCAGAGATTAGTTGAATAAGTTTGTCCTTGTGTTCGTGGATGATATTTTGGTCTACTCGAGAACGGAGGAAGAACACAAGGAACATTTAAGAATAGTGATGGAGGTGTTGAGAAAACACCAATTGAAAGCAAAGTTTTCTAAGTGTCACTTCTGGAGGAGGGAAGTGAGGTTCTTGGGCCATGTTGTTTCAGAGAATGGTATCGCCGTGGATCCTACGAAGGTGGCTACGGTACAAGATTGGTCTACGCCCAAGAATGCAATGGACATAAGAAGTTTCTTGGGATTAGCTGGATATTATCGTAAGTTTATCCAAGACTTCTCCAAGATAGCAGCACCGTTGACCCAGTTGACCAAGAAGAATCAAGCTTTTGTCTGGGATGAAAGGCGCGAGAATGCATTCAAGAGTCTAAAGGACAAGTTGACGTGTGCACCAGTGTTAGTCATTCCTAAGGGGAATGAAGAGATGACGGTATATACGGATGCCTGTGGTACCGGACTAGGTGTTGTATTGATGCAAGGCAGTAGGGTTGTAGCTTATGCAAGTCGGCAATTGAAACCGCACGAGAGAAGATACCCTACCCATGATTTGGAATTGGCAGCGATCGTGTTCGCGTTGAAGATGTGGAGACACTATTTCTTGGGAGAAAGATTTGAGTTGTTTACAGATCATAAGTCGTTGAAGTATCTTTTCTCTCAGAAGGATCTAAATCTCCGGCAGCAAACGTGGTTAGAATTCTTAGCTTCCTATGATTTCGACATCGCATATACACCGGGAAAGGGCAATGCGGTGGCTAATGCATTGAGTAGAAGACATGCCAGTTTAGGGGCTATGATTCTAGAATGGAAGCAACTGGAGTACATCGCTGGGTATGATTTCAGACCAAAGTGCGAGTTGGATCCAAAAATGTTAGCAAGTTTGACGATCAGACCCACTTTGATTGAGCGGATTGGTTCTAGTCAGAGGAACGATCCTAACCTATTGGAAATCATCTCAAAGTTAGAGATGGAAATCGACGGAGAGATGAACAAGTACGGGCTTGATCGAGATGGATGGCTTCGAAAGAATGGAAAGCTAGTTGTACCCAATGTCAATGGATCGAG
Organism: Allium sativum; assembly: GCA_030737875.1. Lineage (NCBI taxonomy): Eukaryota > Viridiplantae > Streptophyta > Magnoliopsida > Asparagales > Amaryllidaceae > Allium > Allium sativum. Next base: position 990,299,725 of record CM060912.1, on the reverse strand, counting down.
AGATGAAGTGCTTAGAGAATGTCATCACTCAAAACTGACTATACATCCCGGTGGTAATAAGATGTATCGAGACATGAAGCGGACATACTACTGGGAAGGGATGAAAAGAGACGTGGGAAAGTTTATATCCAAATGCATGAACTGCCAGCTAGTTAAAGCTGAGCAAAAGAAGCCTAGTGGTTTGTTACAACCATTAGAAATTCCAGAATGGAAATGGGAACAAGTGTCAATGGATTTCATTGATGGGTTACCAAGGACTAGATCGGGCCATGATAGCATTTGGGTGATTGTGGACCGGTTGACCAAAAGTGCAAAGTTTATACCCGTCAAGTCATATAGGATGGCAGCTAAGTTAGCGGAACTGTATATAAAGTCGGTAGTTATATTTCATGGAATACCCAAAGGCATTGTGAGTGAACGAGATCCGTTGTTCAATAGTGGATATTGGAAGAGCTTACAAGAGGCGTTAGGATCAGAATTACATCTCAGTACCGCGTATCATCCTCAAACCGACGGTCAAACAGAGAGGGTGAATCGTATATTAGAAGATCTCTTAAGAGCCTGTGTATTGTATTTTGGTGGATCATGGAATGACCATTTGCATCTAGTAGAGTTTGCATATAACAATAGCTATCAGTCCAGTATTGGTATGGCTCCATTTGAAGCTTTGTACGGAAGACCATGCAATTCACCGTCATGTTGGTTAGAAACTGGTGAGAAGTTTGTGCTTGGACCGGATGTGATAAGAGAAACATCAGACAATATTAAGGTTATCCAACAGCGAATGAAGGCTGCCCAAGATAGGCAGAAGAGTTATGCCGATAAGAGGAGAAGAGATTTAAAGTTCTTCATTGGCGACTTGGTGTTTGTCAAGATTTCTCCGTTGAAGAGCGTGATACGATTTGGCAGGAGAGGCAAGTTAGCACCAAGGTTCATCGGTCCATTCCCAGTTCTTAAGCAAATTGGGAATTTGGCATATAAAGTTGAATTACCAGAGAAGATGGCAGGAGTTCACAACGTATTTCATGTTTCCCAGTTAAGGAAATTCGTGCATGACCCAGATGTGACTATTTCACCTGATCAGTTGGATGATGTCGAAGTTGAACCCGGGGCGATTGGGAACCGCAAGCCCATGCGTATTGTTGGGAACGATACGAAGCAACTTCGAAGGAAAGCGGTGAATAAAGTCAAAGTTCAGTGAGGCTAGAATGAGAATGAGTGTACTTGGGAGACAGAGGAGAGCATTAGGAAGACGTATCCAGAACTCTTCGCCAGGTAAGATTTTTTCCTTCGATTTAGTCTTTCCGCATGCTAGGATAGGCTTGTTTGCTTGTTTTGCATGTTTGATTGTTGTATGTGGCTGGTGGGCATGCGGGATCCTTTGTATGTTTTGGGTTAAGGAATTTCGGGGACGAAATTTCTTAAGGGGGGGGGGGGGGGGGGAGAGTGTAACGACCCGCATTTTACGCATTATAGGATCGTAGAATATTTATTTCTATCACATATGAAGTCGTATGGTCATGTAACTTTGGGAGACGACTATTGGGGTCATTTCCCATGTTCATGAATTTTCCCGATTTTTAAATGACCATTTTACCCCCAGTTGGTACTGTCTTGGCCATAACTTTTGACTGGAAAGGAATTTTGACTTGAAACCATTTCCATTAGCTGCGGATGATGGTTTACAATTCCGTAGAGTGGTCACATTAGCCAAACGGACTTACCGTTTGGGAGATATGGCTGAAACAAGTTTCAGATAGTGAAAAACAGCTTAATTGGGTTTAACCGGGTGATTAACAGCTAGACCCAATAGGGAATTTCGGGATTAGAGTTATGAGGAGGCGGAAATCAGTTAGAAAACGATCTTATTTTCATTTTTCAGCCGCCACTTTCATTCTTGAAACATCCCCAAATCACTTAGAAAACAATGGCCGCCAACATCTAGAAACATCCCCAAATCACTTTCTAATCAAGGATTAAGCTTAGCAACATCAAATCAAGGAGAAATAGCACCAAATCAGTATTAGAGCTGCTGTTAGACATCAGTATTCACCCAAATCAGCGAGGTTTCAGTTCTGAAAATTTTATTTGTGGCCAAGGTGAGTGATTTGCATAGTTTTGCACTAATTACGGTTAATTAAGGGTAATTAGTGAAGATTAGTGAATTTATTCACTAATAAATTCTGAAAAAATATCTATAAATTCGAAAATAATATTTTATGCCTCTGTTAGGAGTTTGGTTTGGTTTGGTTAAGTTTTGTTAACCCTATGATTAGTTTTGCTTAAACATGCTTAAGGGAAATATGGGATTTTGGGTATGTTTGATCCATTTTACATGCTATAGTTATTGTTTTGATGTTTGTGGTTGATGTTACATGTTGCTATGACTGTATGACATGATTCGTGATTGTCTAGAAGTGTTAGATTGGTCGAAAACGCCGTCGAATGGCGTAAACTGTCATTGGAATGAGTTGCAGGAACTTGGCTGACCCGGACCGGATCGGAGGGAGGAGCCCGAACCGAACCGACTAGGAGACCTCCCTACGAACCGATGTTCTGGAGCCAGGTAGCCTCACGAGCTGAACTGAAGGAGCATATCCGAACCGAACCGACTTGGTGGTATGGAGCTAGAATCCTGAGCCGACCCGATGGAGAAGCTTGAGAGACCCGACCCGATTGCTTGGGAAGAAGGACGAACCAGAGGAGTTTTCCATGAAGCCAGGAGGTGTGGACTCCGATCCGAACCGCTGGAGGAAGATCACCCCGATCCGACCCGAAGCAGAGAGGAAGGTTGAGCTGGAGATTCCAAACCGATCCGATTGCTTAGGGAGGAGTATTCCGATCCGAACCGATGAGCTGATGACCACGACCTGAAGTAAAGTAAGGTGAAGAAATGAAGACCGGTCTGTAGAAGAAGGTGATGACCAGTTGCCGAGATACAAAGGAAGTCCAAATGAGGATCTTTGACTCAGGATCCAGTTGGGAACCAATGAGTGAGCTTCATGATTGGGCTTTGCAGCGGGACGTGTGCAAAGGGGTTGTTGATGTTTGTAGCTTTGAATCACTATGTGTAGGGAGTACGTGAACGGATTCAGGGCCACAGTGGCCTAGGTACGACTAAAGGGGCTATAGACCAATGAAGTGGGGTCATTTGTAAAGATTTGGTCATGACTCCATGTGGTAAGCTTGGTAGTAGCAGTAGTTGTACAAGTCGAACTCCGTCACTACTTCGATGGGTCTAGTGATTGACAGTGGTGGACATCGTATGCTTTACGCACTGAGTGAGAGATGTGAGGATGGTTGCTATGGTTGATATGTTTCCCATCATTATGACATGCACACCCCCACCCCCGTACTCTTTACACCATCTGTTTAGTGGCACCTTAGAGTATTGTACGGTATGTAGTGCTAACTCTTTGGTTGCAGGTCCAGGTTCAGGAATGGTTTAGTATACCTGTTATTGTTCTATTTAGATGCTTATCGCTCATACCAGAATATTTGTCTGACCCAGAATTTTATGTCTCTTCTTATTACTCTGGGTGCTCACACGAGCAGACTAGAGACAGGTTAGCTGGTGATGCGCGAGTAGCTGATTCGGAGGCGAGCAGGAGGCTTCCACGTATGATACATATAGTATTATCCCTGTGTTGTTGAAGATCACTGCTTGGGCATTAGTAGTGCATCTTCTACTTTAGCTTTCTTTTGCTTTAGAGACAGTTTAAAGTTGTAATAATCATGTTGGATCATAAGCTGTATTTGGATTTCCGCTGCTCTGATGATGATGTTGATGTTGGTTTTAGTTATCAGCTTATGCACTGTAACACCCCGAATTTTCTATTAACACTAAAGTTGCTGAAATATTAATAAGTATGTAAGAGAGGGGATGTATCTAATATGAATATAAAAGTGTGTAAGAGAGGGGATGTATCTAATATGAATATAAAAATATTAATAAGTGTGTAAGAGAGGGGATGTATCTAATATGAATATAAAAATATTAATAAGTGTGTGAGAGAGGGAATGTATCTAATATGTATATAAAAACAATAATAAGTAAAGGGGGATGTATCTAATATGTACATTGTAGAAAATATATATATATTTATGACATGAATAGAAGTTTATTAATATGCTGAGTGTTTGCTGAGTCACTTCTGACTCATTGCTGAGTCAACAAGATAAACCCCATCTTGTCTGAACGGCTGCGGTTATTTCTAGGTTAAATCTAATGGCCTAAATGAATTCTAAAATCTATAAATAAGTGGGTAGACCCTAGACCTAAATCACTTGTAAAATTAGAGAAGCTACCGTCATGCTGCTGCCATGGAGTTCAGCATAGCCGTCACAAACTAAGAAGAGGAAGCCTAATCTACTACAACTAAATTCTACTCAACAAAACAAATCAAACCAAAGAACTCTCTCTCTAATTCTCTTCTTTTGTTGGTGAGTATGATGATTCTCACAAGACTATTACAAACTAATTTGACTCAGTTATGAATGGATCACAAGAAAGTGATGTGATTTGTAATTGTAAATCTATATATTGTGGATCTCTTATTATGTTATTATGTTGTCGTATGATGTAAATTATATATGCTATGTCATGCTATGTTGTAAATTCTCTTATGCTATGTCGTGCTATGTTGAGAATCATGTCAAGCTATGTTATACTATCATACTATGCCACGTTATAAATCATGCTATATTATGTTGTAAAATCATGATGTTGTTGGAACATGCTTAAAGTTATGTTTTTTTTTAATTTAAATGGATCTTGTTTATGGGAATTTGCCTATTAGGTTAGTTGTACCCATAAACTTGAAACTATAATTAAATAAAACTTGAATATGGGAATTTGCCTATTGAGTTAGGTGTACCCATATAAAACCATGTTGTTAAAAAAATTAGATGATGTTGATTCACACATGTTCATATGTAAGTTTATGAAAATTGATTGAGATTATATTAGGTGAATTTTGAACAAGTTGACACCTTTAGGTCCATGACATGTATAATCTATGCAAGTTGGACATATGCAAGTTTCACCCCTTATTATGATTCATTTGGTCACATATACATGTTGTTATTATGATAATCTCTTTTATGCTATGAGTTAGGCTATTCGAGTCTAACATATATTTTGCGAATAAACGTTCAAACGTGGGGTAGGGGTAATATTAGGAATTAATAAATTGGGTGCAATTTTGTAAGATTTTGCATACCATGAATGGATGTCCATAATTGAGTCAATTATGGACATTGTTAAAAAATTGGAAGTAATTAATAATTCAAGTAGGGAATTATTAAAATTGGGGGAAAGTGGATTATTATTAATAATCAATGCTTAGGACACGAGGTTGGACCCGTTTGTGATGTAAACCTGCCCGGACCCGCCCGGCAAATCCAGTAGTCACAAATGTCGGCCCAATGTGAGAGGTCCTAGGCCCAAACTAAAGCATAACAGTTGTAAAGACACGAGGTTAGACTCTTTTATGGTGTAAGACTGCCCGGACCCACCCGGCAAATCCAGCTGCCATAAATGCCAGTCTAATGTGAGAGGTCTTTATGAGGTTATGACCTTAATGAACTAAGAAATACTTAACCAGATAATCATGTAAGGTGGGACATGGGGGTTAAGTAGGTGCCTTGGGTGGCATGAGGAATCTGGTGGTTGCCTTTAGAGGCATTTGAAATACGATTAGACTTAACCAAACACACATGTAAATGAACATGACTAAGTGGGTTAAGTGGGATGGACTAATGGGGACAAGCTTAGGTGGAATGCTTGTGGTAAATAGTGGGGGCCCATTTCAACCAGTATCCCAAAACGTATCTTTGTGGGCTCGACCCAAGTCGAGGACGGGACACGCATACTGGATTTGACTATAAGAGGCCAAAACAGGGAGCGGTGGCAACGCAAGTCCAACGGGTTTCATATGCGTGTGTGGACCCGGGCTGGTAGGTAAGACGTTGTTGCATCGTGTAGGTATAAGCCGTGCATGTCCATTGTATCAGGTTGCCACTTTAGGGGAGTGATACACCCCACTGTGGGGCCAGCACGGGTATCTACGAGTCAGGGAGCCGATCGAATAATGGGAAGTAGGGTACACCTAGTGGAGATAGGGGCAGGCGGCACCTATGTAGTCAGCTAGGGGTACGTAAAGCCATTGGGAAAGTTTCTAAGTGAAGCTAAGTGGGATGAATCTTTAGGGTGACTGGTGTGGTGCAGTATAGTGTTTATCCTTTAGTATTTAGGAGCGCCTATAACGTTGCCTTTAGCGATTGTCTATGTCCTTAATCTGCTCTTCATAGACATTTTTCTTGTTTTCCAGCTTATGCCTTAGTCCAGTTATTTTGGTAATAGTATTGTAGAATTATCATATTCACCAGACTTTATGTCTGACCCCCTCTTTTCCATCCTTTTTTCTCCCTTCAGGTCCGCAGGTTGGGCCAAGTTCTAGTGGAGTCTAGTTGGATCGCTTATCTACTGGAAAGCTTGGACTGCTGAAGTAAAGTCCAGCTTGTTATCTTTCTTTTTAATGGCTATTCATGTAATGGGATTATGTACTTGTTTTATCAAGATAGATATTGTACTTGACATTGAATATGGTGTTATGATGTAATCAAACATGTTTTGACTTCTGCTACAATGAAATAATTTTTTTTGAATTTCCAAGTACTATTTTATATCTGTCTTGTTGTAATTTTACTGTTCTATATTCACTTAAAACCTCCATGGAAGTTAATGCATTCCCTTTGTGAGTGACATTAATGGACGTGGGGTGTTACACGTAGTATCAGAGCATAAGGTTACCAGAACAGATAAAAAAATTTTTAGAAAAATATTTTTTTTTCTAAAGTATTTTTGGAAGAAGTTCTTTCAAAAAAAAACATGTTATTTAAAGAGAGTTTTTATGAAAAACATAATCCCAAATAGCCACATCCTTATCTTTATCTTTCGAATTCTCCATTCTGAATCTTTCCTTTTTCGTTTCAGCATGGCTGAAGATCTTAATCTCCCAGAAGGTGTGACGATTCCAGGGTGGTTTAGGAGATACTTGGAGGCTAGGGCCACCACTGCAGGCCCAGCGGATACTCCTCCACCCCTAGTTGCACCCATTCCTCCTCCTCCTCCTCGTGTTGACACTTTTGCAAAGACGTGCAAGGAATTCAAGGCTATGGGAGGAAAAACTTTTCAAGGGACTGAGACGTTTGTGGAGGCCAGAGATTGGCTTAAGGAGACTGAGGAACTGTTGGATATCTTTGAAGTGGAAGATGGGAGGAAAGTCCGTTTAGCTGCTTGGTTAATGAAGGGAGAGGCCTCATTTTGGTGGGAGGTCACTAACGGGGAACGTCCAGTTGATTCATGGGCGGATTTCAGACGAAGGTTTGAGGCAAAGTTTCTTTCAAGGGCAGAGGAGAACTTAAATATGGAAAAATTCCTGGCACTAAAGCAAGGGAGCTCATCAGTAAAGGAATATGTCAATAAATTTAATCAGTTAGCAAGGTTTGGCTTGGAGTTGGTGAACACGCCAGAGAAGAAAGCTTTGAGGTTCGTTAGAGGCTTGAATGAACCGTTGCAAGGGTTGCTATGACCCACATCCCTATGGGAGCCACCTTTGAAAAGCTAGTAGAAATGGCACTTATGCATGAGGATAAGGCAGTTGAAAAGAAAGGGGATCAGAAGAAACCCCAACAGCAAAATAAGAAGGGTGGTAAAAACAATAATGGCAAAGGGAAGAAGAAATGCTTCAATTGTGGGACGCCTGGCCATCCCAGCAAAGATTGTAGAAAGAAAAAGAAGACTGGTTGTTTTCATTGTGGAGATGCGGGACATTTAGTAAAGGACTGTCCAAAGAAGGGGCAGAGGGCAGGGTCTACCTCGGGAGGACAGGTGCAGGCTCTTATGGCACCAGGGCAGGCAAGGGGGCAAGTTCAGGCTATTGCGGCCCCATCGCTGCAAGAAAGAGGTAGAACAATTTCTTTTGAAAGCTTAGTTTTTCTGTTTGATCATCATGTCCGTACCTTATTCGATTCTGGCGCATCTCATTCGTTTATCTCTGCATCATTAGTTGAATCACTGAACTTGAACACCAGTTTAGTAGAAGATCCCTTGGTCGTTTCAAATCCAATTGGGGGTTCGGCTCATTTGACCATGATATGTTTGGATTTGAAAATCTCTATACTTAGCGTTGAATTTAGATGTGATGCTTATGTATTGGGCTTCACGGGCTATGGGCTAATTTTAGGAATGGATTGGTTGTCTAGAAATAGGGCCATTCTTGATTGTGAAAGGAGAGTAGTTAGGCTTGTGACTCGCCTTGGTAATGCTCTCGACATCTTTTGTAATCCCATAAATTCCGTTATGCTAAGTTATCTTGAATCGCTTGACGCATCTGTAGAGAACCTGCGATCGGTAGAAGTGGTCCGGGAATATCCGGATGTGTTTGAGGAGGTGAAGGGCTTACCTCCAAAGCGGGAGATAGACTTTCGAATTTATCTTGTGGATAATGCTAAACCCGTATCTTTGCCAGTGCGCCACATGGCTCCTCGTGAAAGGAGGGAACTCAATAAGCAAGTAAAGGAGTTGCTTGAGACGGGGTTCATAAGACGTAGTATATCGGAGTGGGGTGCTCCAGTAGTTTTTGCCACAAAGGCGGATGGGTCTCTTAGACTTTGTATGGACTATAGAGAACTAAACAAGCTTACTAAAAAGAACCGACACCCACTGCCGAGGATTGACGATCTCTTTGATCAGTTAGTTGGCGCCTCAGTGTTCTCGCAGTTGGACTTAGCCACTGGCTTTCATCAACTGAGAGTGGCTGAGGATAGTATAGATAAGACTGCTTTTAGGACTCCTGACGGATTCTATGAATGGCTAGTGATGCCCTTTGGTTTGACAAATGCCCCTGCATATTTTGTTGATTTGATGAGTAGGGTGTTTAGGGAATACCTTAACAAATTCGTGGTAGTCTTTGTGGATGACATCTTAGTCTTTTCTAAGAATAAAGAAGAGCACTCCCTACATCTTAGGGAAGTGTTGGAAACCCTTCGAGCGCATAACCTTAAGGCAAAATTTTCTAAGTGTCACTTCTGGAGGAAGGAAGTACGGTTCTTAGGGCACGTGGTTTCCAAAGAAGGGATAGCAGTGGATCCCGCAAAGGTAGTAGCCATCCAAGATTGGAAGGTCCCTAAAAATGCAACCGAAGTAAGAAGTTTCTTGGGGTTGGCTGGCTATTATAGGAAGTTTATCAAAGACTTCGCAAAAATATCAGCTCCATTAACACGGTTAACGAAGAAGAACCTGGTTTTTACGTGGGACAAAGATTGCGATGATGCGTTCCAACGTTTAAAGAGAGCCTTAACTTCAGCCCCAGTCTTAGTGCTGCCAGACGGGAATAAACCGTTTACCATCTATACTGATGCTTGTGGGACGGGACTTGGCGCGGTCCTCATGCAAGAGGGAAGAGTAATAGCCTATGGTGGAAGGCAGTTGAGGGTTCATGAAAAGAATTACCCCATGCATGACTTAGAGCTAGCCGCAATTGTTTTCGCGCTTAAGTCTTGGCGTCACTATCTTCTTGGTGAGAAATTCGAACTGTTCACTGTCCACAAATCATTAAAATACTTATTCTCTCAGAAGGATTTGAATTTAAGGCAGCAATGGTGGATGGAATTCTTAGCCTCCTACGATTTTGAAATAGCATATACCCCGGGCAAGGGTAACGTGGTGGCAGACGCCTTAAGTAGGAAAAGGTTGTCCTTGAGTCCGTTGTTTGTTGAACGACAAAGCTTAGAATTCATCTCTATGTTTGACTTTAGACCCTCCGTTGACTTAGTACCCGGTCTGTTAGCATCCTTGGAGGTTAGACCTACACTTCTAGGACGGGTTGGTGAGGCACAGCGAGACGACCCACAGTTGGTTGAGATAGTAGAAAAGCTCAAAGAGGGGGAGTCGTCAAGCCATCTTCGTAGGTATACCCTAGACGATAAGGGTTGGTTACGAAGGGATAATAGACTTTGTGTACCACAAGACGAAGACTTAAGGAAGGCCATTCTTGATGATGCTCATCGCTCAAAAATGACCATTCATCCCGGCGGGGATAAGATGTACAAAGATATGAAGCGGGTTTTCTTTTGGGCCGGTATGAAAAAGGATGTGGCCGAGTACGTCGCTAGATGCTTGGTGTGCCAACGAGTTAAAGCAGAACAAAAGAAACCCGGTGGGTTGCTTCACCCATTAGAAGTTCCACTATGGAAATGGGAAAGCATCTCAATGGATTTTGTGGATGGATTACCAAGATCAAGGAAGGGTAACACGGGGATTTGGGTTATAGTAGATAGACTTACTAAAAGCGCCCATTTTATTCCCGTGAAAAGTAAGAGGACTGCTCCGTGGTTGGCTTCTGTATACATTAAGGAGATAGTTCGTTTGCACGGTATTCCTTCTAGTATAGTAAGCGACCGTGACCCCATCTTTACTAGCGAATTTTGGAAGAGTTTACAAGAGGTGGTAGGGACTCAGCTATGTTTGAGCACCGCATATCATCCTCAGACAGACGGCCAGACCGAGAGGGTGAATCGCATTCTAGAGGATCTTTTAAGGCTTTGTATCCTAGACTTTGGGGGTACATGGGAAGAGCACCTTACGTTAGTAGAATTCGCATATAATAATAGCTTTCAGTCTAGTATTGGCATGGCACCTTTCGAAGCTCTTTATGGAAGGCCTTGCCGTTCGCCTACATGTTGGTGGGAATCTACCGATAAAATCCTACTTGGGCCCGATATGGTTAGGGAAACCTCGGAGAAGATTGAGTTGATTCAAAGGAGGATGAAAGCAGCACAAGATAGGCAAAAATCGTATGCTGATAAGAGGAGGACAGATCTTGAGTTTGACATTGGGGACATGGTTTTTATCAAAGTATCTCCGTTACAGAATGTTGTTCGCTTTGGGTCCGTGGGGAAATTAGCACCAAGGTTTGTAGGGCCGTTTCCTGTAAAAGACAGGATTGGGAAGATGGCATATAGGGTGGAGTTGCCTGAGAAACTTAGTGGAGTACACGACGTATTCCATGTATCACATTTGAGGAAGTGTTTGCACAAGACCGCGGAGGTGGTAGAGCCGAGCTTGCTTAAAGAGGTGGAAATAGAGCGTGATGCAACAATTAGACGAGCTCCTACATGCATTCTTGGGTCGGAGATCAAAAAGTTGAGGAATCGAGAGGTCAGACTGGTTAAAGTGCAATGGGGAAATGATGAGAGCAACGCAACTTGGGAGACAGAAGAGAAGATGCGTTCGTTGTACCCTTTTCTTTTTGAGGGTATGTCTTTTAATTTCTCCTTTATCGCTTAGCTTATCTTATCTTATCTTTAGTATGTCCTCTCATTAGTATCTTTGACCTTTAGTTAGGATAATCCTATGGTTGAAACATGTGTTTGAGACATGTTATGTATGATGGATGCAAAATGGATGCAAGTGTTTGCTAGTGGTTGCTCGTGGATGCATATATACACACACTTTAGGCACTAGATCGGCTCAGTCACTTCATATTGCATATTGCATATATATGGATGTATTTAGTATAATGGATGTATAATGGTTGTACCATCATATGGATGCTGCATTCGGTTGAATGGGTGTGCACGCATATAGAAGTAGTATGTAAGCAATTAGGATCTTTTGCATACATAATGGATTCATGACACTTACATAATTTGCATTAAGGAGGTCAACTGAATCAGTAGACCGCCTGATTTCGCATTAGGTAAGGACATGTACACACACTTGCATATGATCATAAAGCATTAGAAGTCTTTTAAGGACAATGGATGCCTGTGTATGATGGATGAGTAGATGGACGTTTGGATGGTAGGATATACATTCTTCCAGACTTGAAGATTTCGGGGACGAAATCCTAAAAGGAGGGGAGAATGTAACACCCCGAATTTTCTATTAACACTAAAGTTGCTGAAATATTAATAAGTATGTAAGAGAGGGGATGTATCTAATATGAATATAAAAGTGTGTAAGAGAGGGGATGTATCTAATATGAATATAAAAATATTAATAAGTGTGTAAGAGAGGGGATGTATCTAATATGAATATAAAAATATTAATAAGTGTGTGAGAGGGGGAATGTATCTAATATGTATATAAAAACAATAATAAGTAAAGGGGGATGTATCTAATATGTACATTGTAGAAAATATATATATATATTTATGACATGAATAGAAGTTTATTAATATGCTGAGTGTTTGCTGAGTCACTTCTGACTCATTGCTGAGTCAACAAGATAAACCCCATCTTGTCTGAACGGCTACGGTTATTTCTAGGTTAAATCTAATGGCCTAAATGAATTCTAAAATCTATAAATAAGTGGGTAGACCCTAGACCTAAATCACTTGTAAAATTAGAGAAGCTACCGTCATGCTGCTGCCATGGAGTTCAGCATAGCCGTCACAAACTAAGAAGAGGAAGCCTAATATACTACAACTAAATTCTACTCAACAAAACAAATCAAACCAAAGAACTCTCTCTCTAATTCTCTTCTTTTGTTGGTGAGTATGATGATTCTCACAAGACTATTACAAACTAATTTGACTCAGTTATGAATGGATCACAAGAAAGTGATGTGATTTGTAATTGTAAATTCTATATATTGTGGATCTCTTATTATGTTATTATGTTGTCGTATGATGTAAATTATATATGCTATGTCATGCTATGTTGTAAATTCTCTTATGCTATGTCGTGCTATGTTGAGAATCATGTCAAGCTATGTTATACTATCATACTATGCCATGTTATAAATCATGCTATATTATGTTGTAAAATCATGATGTTGTTGGAACATGCTTAAAGTTATGTTTTTTTTTTAATTTAAATGGATCTTGTTTATGGGAATTTGCCTATTAGGTTAGGTGTACCCATAAACTTGAAACTATAATTAAATAAAACTTGAATATGGGAATTTGCCTATTGAGTTAGGTGTACCCATATAAAACCATGTTGTTAAAAAAATTAGATGATGTTGATTCACACATGTTCATATGTAAGTTTATGAAAATTGATTGAGATTATATTAGGTGAATTTTGAACAAGTTGACACCTTTAGGTCCATGACATGTATAATCTATGCAAGTTGGACATATGCAAGTTTCACCCCTTATTATGATTCATTTGGTCACATATACATGTTGTTATTATGATAATCTCTTTTATGCTATGAGTTAGGCTATTCGAGTCTAACATATATTTTGCGAATAAACGTTCAAACGTGGGGTAGGGGTAATATTAGGAATTAATAAATTGGGTGCAATTTTGTAAGATTTTGCATACCATGAATGGATGTCCATAATTGAGTCAATTATGGACATTGTTAAAAAATTGGAAGTAATTAATAATTCAAGTAGGGAATTATTAAAATTGGGGGAAAGTGGATTATTATTAATAATCAATGCTTAGGACACGAGGTTGGACCCGTTTGTGATGTAAACCTGCCCGGACCCGCCCGGCAAATCCAGTAGTCACAAATGTCGGCCCAATGTGAGAGGTCCTAGGCCCAAACTAAAGCATAACAGTTGTAAAGACACGAGGTTAGACTCTTTTATGGTGTAAGACTGCCCGGACCCGCCCGAAAAATCCAGCTGCCATAAATGCCAGTCTAATGTGAGAGGTCTTTATGAGGTTATGGCCTTAATGAACTAAGAAATACTTAACCAGATAATCATGTAAGGTGGGACATGGGGGTTAAGTAGGTGCCTTGGGTGGCATGAGGAATCTGGTGGTTGCCTTTAGAGGCATTTGAAATACGATTAGACTTAACCAAACACACATGTAAATGAACATGACTAAGTGGGTTAAGTGGGATGGACTAATGGGGACAAGCTTAGGTGGAATGCTTGTGGTAAATAGTGGAGGCCCATTTCAACCAGTATCCCAAAACGTATCTTTGTGGGCTCGACCCAAGTCGAGGACGGGACACACATACTGGGTTTGACTATAAGAGGCCAAAACAGGGAGCGGTGGCAACGCAAGTCCAACGGGTTTCATATGCGTGTGTGGACCCGGGCTGGTAGGTAAGACGTTGTTGCATCGTGTAGGTATAAGCCGTGCATGTCCGTTGTATCAGGTTGCCACTTTAGGGGAGTGATACACCCCACTGTGGGGCCAGCACGGGTATCTACGAGTTAGGGAGCCGATCGAATAATGGGAAGTAGGGTACACCTAGTGGAGATAGGGGCAGGCGGCACCTATGTAGTCAGCTAGGGGTACGTAAAGCCATTGGGAAAGTTTCTAAGTGAAGCTAAGTGGGATAAATCTTTAGGGTGACTGGTGTGGTGCAGTATAGTGTTTATCCTTTAGTATTTAGGAGCGCCTATAACGTTTCCTTTAGCGATTGTCTATGTCCTTAATCTGCTCTTCATAGACATTTTTCTTGTTTTCCAGCTTATGCCTTAGTCCATTTATTTTGGTAATAGTATTGTAGAATTATCATATTCACCAGACTTTATGTCTGACCCCCTCTTTTCCATCCTTTTTTCTCCCTTCAGGTCCGCAGGTTGGGCCAAGTTCTAGTGGAGTCTAGTTGGATCGCTTATCTACTGGAAAGCTTGGACTGCTGAAGTAAAGTCCAGCTTGTTATCTTTCTTTTTAATGGCTATTCATGTAATGGGATTATGTACTTGTTTTATCAAGATAGATATTGTACTTGACATTGAATATGGTGTTATGATGTAATCAAACATGTTTTGACTTCTGCTACAATGAAATAAAGTTTTTTTGAATTTCCAAGTACTATTTTATATCTGTCTTGTTGTAATTTTACTGTTCTATATTCACTTAAAACCTCCATGGAAGTTAATGCATTCCCTTTGTGAGTGACATTAATGGACGTGGGGTGTTACATGCACTGTCTCACTTGTTTTATGTCAAACATGTTATTATTATATTTTGTTCCATGCGCTGTGAGACATTCTACAGGTTCCTCGTTAGTTAATTCTCTTCTTTCCTTTCTTTGACAACCTTTCCGTGTTAGTCGGGTATGTGTACAGCGCACCTTCGGAGAAAATGCAGGCTGGTACGGGGCGGGCCGTCACATTTTAAGGTAGAGCGAGGAGCCGTACTAGGGACGGTCCCGGTTTTAACTACCTTGTCATTATGCTACCGAAATTTTCTGAAATATTCATGTGTTAGAATTATTTTCATTTGTTGAAATTATTTTCATATGTTGAAACCACATTCATGTGTTGAATAGAAATTCATGTGTTAAATGATAGTCGTGTTTTGAAATAAATTGTTTTATAATAAAAATCAAATTTTTATCATCTATATCAACTATATAAAATAGTCGTATTTTGAAATAAATTGTTTTATAATAAAAATCATATTTTTATCTTCTATATGAACTATATAAAATAGTCGTGTTTTGAAACAAATTGTTTTACAATAAAAATCACATTTTTATTATATACATGAATTGTTAAAAATAGTGAAGTGTTGAAATAAATGTCTGTTGGATAAAAATATCATTTTTATCAAATATATAAAGTGGATATAGTTTTGAAATCGAAGAAAGAATTATATTTATATATATTTATATAAATATAATTAAAATATAGTGAATAACGATGTTGTAGTTCGTATTTTGAAATCATGATTTCAAACGATTATTGCAGGAGATCCGACCATCGGATTTTCCCGAAACCACAACCGTTGGGTTCGCCTTGGGAATATCTTTCCAACGGCACCAACTTTGTAAAGATCCAACAGTTGGATTGTTTGGAATGTTTAATTCAAATCTAAAGAAAAACAGCGCCAGAATCGGTTATATATATATATATATATATATATATAATTAAATCGAATAACGACGCTGCAGTTCGTATTTTGAAATCGTAACTTCAAACGATTAGTGCGGGAGATCCGACTGTCAGATTTTCCCAAAGATGAAACCGTTGGATTCGTTTTGAAAAGATCTTTCTAATGATATAAATTTTGTGAAGATCCAATGGATAGATTTTCAGATATGTGTAAATCAAATCTAGAGAAAAATAGCGCCACGGCCGCGTTATGGCCTGAAGCGTCGTTTGAATGAATTAGCTATTTTTAAATAAATAAAAATAGCGATAAATCGTGATAAAAAATTATGAACGATATGGAATGGAAATAAACTGAATTTGCTCGGTTTATGTGATATTTGATGGTTGAATGTGTTTGGTGTGAAAATTACATTAAAGAACAGAATTGGTGATATTGAATAATTTAACCATTGAAATGAATTGATTTGAAATTCTAGATATACGTGAATTATATGAAAAGGCCGAGTTAATTCTCATTTCAAATAATTGATCAACGAGTGAAACTCGAAGATATGAAGACGGTGCAAGACCGACGATCTTCACGTCGAATGGAGGGGTGCTACTGATGCTCATGATAGGAGTAGCTACCTTGACGGGGTTGAAGTAGTAGCCACCCGGACGTACTTGTTGATTGTACGGATATGCGAGGTATTAAGTGCCTCCGGTTTCGTTCAGACCCAGAACGAACGTGTAAATGGACTGTGAGTCTGACATTGGATTTTGTTCTGTGCTGATTGATCTCTATTAAGTATATATCTGTTTGGCGGCGGAGAATTTATTCTCTTGCTTAACGCCCTTCTCTGAGACGTACGAGCTCAGAGGTTATATATCGATGGAAACCAGTCGCATTGAGTAAATTACCTGTGTGGAATGCCTAAGTGGCAGATGATCAAGGCTTCTGTTGAAAAGCAAAGTCTTGTGGTTGATGATCAAACCACGGCCTGTGTGGCGTAGCTTTGTGTATAGCGTTGTTTCGCGAGCCTCACACCCCGGTATGAGCCAGAAACGGGAGGACTTCAGGGAGGACATGCGTTTTCTTCTAGCTAGGAGTGGTGCTTTGGGTTTTGCACGCCCGGGTATTTTACTTATGTGCATGATGGAAAGCGAGGCCTCGGTTGCTTCGGTCTCTTCGGAGCCGATGGTGTGGTCGGATATGACCAATGACGCCCCATAGGGCGGGGAAACGCAGTGTTTAGGAATTTTAATCCATATCGGTGGACGGGCCCTGACGATCCAAGGGCCCACCTGAGTCTGGGTTCTGAAACATGGGCTAGAGTGGCTCGAATCGGTAAGGACTATCTTTTGCCTTGGTTCAAGACGGAAATCCAATTTCCAAATACGATACCGTGCGGTTTTGATTGTATACCTATATATGGAGACATAGTGGTATGGGGCATTAATGCCGTCTATGATTGATACTTATGATTTGAATTGGTTTTTGAAACTTATAAACACTAGTAATAATATCAAATGCTTTTATTTAATTCGTATCAAGCATATTTTGGCCATTATAATGTAAAACTCTATCCTCCGGTTTGTGTTGCATTGTGTGATGGGAACTGAGTCTTATAAGGGCTTCATTTTTACCAAAATTATTGCGATGTTTAAAAGACTTATTTTTTTTAAAGCACTGGCAATCCAATGGAGTAAACCTGTTCCGCGAAAGTGGCGTGGTCCTGTGATTAGCCATATTGTAAAATGTGTTAAGTAGATTTCTCATACCAGTCCCATGACTGACTCATAGTTTGTTTCACTTGCAAACTCGGGTGCCTCTATTTCTACAAGGGCAGCCTTGTATTCAGGTTTTAGCAGGCTCTTTCTGGATAGCTGGAGCTGGAGATGGATTCTATCATTTATCTTTTTATGTTGTTCAGCTCCTGTTGTACATATTCTGTTTTCTTTTCCGCTATAGACATTTTATGTATAGCTGAACTGTATTTTGTACTAAGTATAATCCTATATACTGTGTAACTCTGATGATTATATTTATCCAGCGTGTTCTATTGTACATTATCTGGTGTATTTAATTATTTCTGTTCTGTTGTTATCTGTTTATGTGTTATATTCCAAAGATTACCCTTGCACCATCTCATCGGGGTTTGGGGTTGTCACATTAAATAACTGATTTTGTTTCAAAAATCAATCCATTTACTCCACTCGAGTTCATATTTATTTTATAACTCAAGTCCAGATTTTTCAAATGGAAATTCGGATTTTATTTGCTTAAAAATCCTTACATTTATTTATATAAACCATTATGGTTTTTAAACGATTTTGGCACGGCTTTTTTCTAAAATTTTGATTTTGACATAACTCAAAATCTATCAGACGAAATCCATATTTTTCTCTTGCATTAGAAAATTATTATTCAGCCGGTCCTGATGATTCTTATTTCAAAGAATTCCGACTTAAACCGAGTTCTATACACTCAATCGAAGTTCGAAACGCCAAATTACGAACTACCACGCTGCGGCGAGTTCGTTTTTAATTACATATATATATATATATATATATATATATATATATAAACGTTTAAACTTCATTTATAATAAATTCAACTCCATTCTGATGTATTTTTAATATATCAAATCAGTTTCCCAATTCAACATAATATTTTCGATTATCTATAATTGTCGATTTTTCCTTATTCAGTAACATATTTATTTATACTTCGATCTTCTATATTCAATTCCAATTCCTTTTATAAATAAATTATTAATAAAACTCGATATAATTGAATTTATAAACCCGTTGAATTCTTCTCAATTCAGCTTATATTCCGAATTCCAAAATACAATCAATCGTTTTTGTTTCAAAACACTTCCCAACTTACTTTTATATTCCTATTTGAATTTAAATGATTCAAATTATCCAAATTATAATTTATTTTACCAAATTTATAAAAGTATTTATAAATTCAACTTCCTTGTTTCATATATTTAAACAAGTTCCCTTTACAAATTTCTATTTGAAATTCCATCCCTTTGATATTCCAAATTGCGGAATAAAAACAGTTGTTCCCTTTTGAATGATTTCAAATTCTATTTTTAAATTCATATTTGAATTCAAATTATCTCTTGATAATTAATTCTGTATATTTATAAACACCATTTTATAAATTTCCTTGTTTTATATTTAAATAAGTCTATTTCGAAATCTATTTAAAATCAAAATCATATTTTGGAAATTTCTATTTATAATAACTTATATATATATATATATATAACACCCAATTTATTTTCGTATTCAATTTAACTTCTATTTAAATAAATTCGAATTAATCGAATTCAAATCATAAATCCTTACGGATTTATTTAGTTCAATATATATTCTGAACATTAGAATATATTCCATCGTTTATTTCTTTAAAACGATTTCCCCATATCTATTTCTATATTCACATTTGAATTTAAATATTCAAATTATCCAATGATAATTTTTCCCACTACATTTATAAACCCCATTTATAAATTCAGTTCAATTCAATTCCCTGATTATCCAATGAAAATCATTCCATTTCATTTATAAATACCGGTTATAAATTTACTTAAATTCCTGTGTTATTTAATTTATAAATATCATTTATAAATTAAATACTTGTTTTATTTATTTAAAACAAGTTAATATCTTTATAGTCCACTCAAAATTCAATTTCTATTTTTGAAAAATAGATTTCCCTTTTTTTAAATCTCAAATATCCTTTTCACGATATTTTTATATGTCAATATTTTGGCCCCAGTCATATTTAAACAATCAAACCACTCAATTATCAATCAACACATCATATATGATAATATATGTGGAACAAACAAATAATAATATCTTTGAGGAATCCAGTTGGATCCCTCCAACCTGTTTTCCTGCATCCACAGACGTTAGCCAACGGAAATAATACCCATCCTGCTTCGTGGTAGGATATCGTGGTATAGTAGGTCATCCACTATCATAGCATGGGGCACATAGGGTCATCCGCTAATGATACTGCGGGCATCCTCTAATGATACTGCGGGAATCCAACCTCCAATATATATATATATATATATATATATATAATAAACACAACAACCAACCCTAAATAACTAATGTTTCAATGCATGTGGATATCCAACCAACAATTATTTTTTACTAATAAAAATAATTCTAAATAAAATTGGAGTGAAAATCTCACCGTGAATTTTCTTTGGCAAATATCCCATTAAATTTTATCACATCGCCACTATGGATTGTCTCAATTAAATCTATTTCTCACTTATGATTATTAAATTAATTAAACGATTAAACAATTATTTATTTAAATTAATCTTACACATAAATAAGTTAATTATTCTATATAACTTAAATTTTGGAGAACGAATACCTTACCGATATCGATTAACTATGAAGCCACTCAAAAATCATAGACTTCCATCAGCCCAAAATTTCCTCATCCCTCTTTGGTATTTCACCAAACGCTTTACAGACAACAATCATCTCGTTGCTACCTCATATACCCATTTCTGAACTGCTGCTACAGCACAAATAAACAACCCCAACATTGCTGCAATTCCTCACTCCATTAGCCCTTCCCTACCGAACTGCAACCATCCCAAAAATTCATCACAAATCTGAACTTTCATATCTCATTGCCGAACTCTATATTAACATCAGAGAAATCAGTTTCCACTTCAGTTCTTAATTTGAACTCCTCTACCAAACTTTCCCCCAACATTCAAAATGTCGAACACAGTAACAAAAGAAGATCGAACCTTAATTTGTCTAGACCCCACCTGGAACTTGTTGCAGGTGTTCCTCAACACCTCCAGACATCGCAAGCGCCTCCAAACTCGGAATTTCGAACTACTGTACGTCGTACTCACCAATTTGACGTCGATACCTCACACAATGTCAAACTCCACTCCTATTTCCCAGTTTGCACCGCACATCCACCCCAACTTCGGATCCCTCACCATACTGACATCAACGCCATCGTTTTACCTCTCGCCTGAACGCGTCGAGCTCGGTTCAAGCTCTGGAGAATTTCAGATTCAACTGCGATTTCATTTTTTTTTTGAAGTCACAAGCTTTCTAAATATGGTATCAGCTTCAATTTGGGGTTATTGGTTTTTGAGGGCTTTCGATTTGGTTTTGAAACGGAGTGGTCAGCTTCGAATAAGTATTGCTGGGAAATGAGGAAAAAAATAGTAGATGTGGTTTTAAAGGGAGCAACCATTACATTTAATTTGAAGCTTTCGTTTGTTTTTTCCTGGGAATGAAATTAAAAAGAGCAAAAGAAGAGAGGCCATCGCGATTATATAGATGAAGATACTTAAGTATTAAGTAAATAGCCTGCGTATAGTACAGTTTTATTTAATGTGATTTGATTTCGATTTAATTTGATTCGACATAAAGAGATATTTATTCCTTTTAGATGGATATCGATTTGATTTTGAACCTATCCACAAATCAAATATCTCGGGGTCCATTAATTTAAACCACGAACCGCTATTTTAACATAACCACTGTTGTTTCAAGAGTGTAACACTATTCTGAACTAACTGAATATATTTTGATATTTAATTTGAACGTAAATATAAATAACCAAAATAAATTAATACAATATAATTTAAATTCAAAAATAAATAATTTCTTCAATAATAAATTATTATTTATTATCATATATATTCCAAACAGAATTTGTGTTGATTATCTGAACTTGTCTGACTCAATTCTAATTGAGAATTAAATTATACTATTTTCGTATTACGATATTCAATATACTTGAAATTTAATAATCGATTATTAAATTAATAACTCAGTATAAAAATTCATTTATATTATTAATAAAATGTTTAAAATCACATTAAATATTTAAATCAATCGATCCAAAAATCTGGGTCGTTACATTCTTTCCCCCTTAAAAGATTTTCGTCCCTGAAATTACTAAGGTAGGAAAAATGGTACAAACCCATTAACTTCTCAAAAACCACTTATGTTGGAATTTAACCTTTCATATTTCTATATTTTTAGTTCCAACCAAAACTTTTGGTTTTCATTCATCTAATTCGAATGATTTACAATCAGTATATTCACATCCATCTCATATTCCATTCGTATGTATTCGTATTCATTCAAATTGATTTAAATCAATTTATTCACTTCGATCTATTTAACTTGCTTAAGTTAAGTTTTAGTTCCAGAATTCAAATTCCCAGGTTTTTTTTATTTCTTTTATTTTTTTATTTCAAATCCCTTTGAAATCACATAAATATATACATATATTTATTTCCATTTCAAATTCAAAACATTTGAATATTCAAACTAATTTTCATTTAAACAAATTTCCATCATATCTTTTCTAAGGTAGCAATCCATCACTTAGAACTCGAAAATGAACACTGATGATGCTGCAGTCATCATCAGAGTTATTTCCCAGCCACTGAAGTGAGTTCAGTGCTTTATCACTTTCAAAATCCATCTGAACTGGTTTCTATTCAAAATCCTTTTAATACAAAGCTATATTACTATAATATACTTCAAAAAATATTTTCCAACTTCCCAGGATTTAAATTATTAATTTTGATTCTGAATCCAATTTCAGTTCATCACATTTGTATATTTCATTTCTATGCAAATTTTACTTGGCTATACATAACCACTTCCAATTTTATGATCTCATCAGATTATAATATTAACATCCAACACATCCATATATTATAATAATTTCATAAAATTGTTCTTTTTTTATCAAAAATAGAATTTTTGGGTAAAATTATTTCATTTACCCACTTAAAAACAATATCACATTCAATCTTCGGTTCGAGTGTTTAGAAATTCCTATCGACTTTGTGGCGTCCCACTATTCGATCAGAATTCATAAACCACTCAATAGACTAGACAACACAATATAAAACAATTGTTTTAACCAATTAACAAATACACGCTCTCATATATATACATTTAACCCATTCTAGGGTACTACTGACCCTATCTCTAATGAGCACATCCCACCAAAGCCTAGGTATTCGCTCAACGTAAGCTCTGAAACCAACTGTAACGGCCCGCAAATCCGTACTATCGGAGTTGACTAATAACACCATACGTCCAACCCAAATTTGCACAGAAAATACGAATCACTATTAGAAAGAAGTTAGAGGATGAGAAATAGAAAGAAATATTAGAATAGAAGAAAATGAAGATGACAAACTCACAGCGGAATGAATAAAATATATTAGGTAACATAAACTTTGAAATACAATTCGGTAACTTTATATACATACCATCATCAGAGCACAACAACTATTTTTGGAACAGTTATAAATACCTGTTTCCATATACAAACATGGTACACAGCGGAATATATGATAGTCTATAGCTAACTGGTGAAGCCTCCTGCTTTAACTCCTCCAAGTGAATCTATAAAATCCCGACTACTTGACTGCCCGTGCAAATTTGGGCACCCAAGAGTTTACGGAAAACAAAAAAAATAAACTCTGGGTCAGTCATGGGACTGGTGTGAGTAAATGATTTTAAAACAACTTGATTAACAAAGGATATCTCATAAGACCACGCCATGAAAATGGAACGGGTTTTTCTCTTAAGAGAATCACAAGTACTCGGTTTAATTTTCAAAAACGGTTGGAAAGAAAAGTTAATCGTAAGACTGATCCACACATAAACACGGATGGTTTTTACCTTACGATAACTCAAAAGATTTTGGAATCAAATATATCTTTTGATATTATAATAGTGTCTAAATACAAATAAATAGCAATCTAGCGGAACGCTTGCATCTCACGCTCCACATATATAGTATACAATCAAAACCGCAGGCACTTATTGGAGATTGGGTTCTAAATATGACAAGGTATGGAACCACCTGCCGATAGTGTATCTCTAGAAGGGAATACACTGGGTTCAACAAGAACATCTTGCAGTCTGGCCCACACATGAACGACCACTCATTTTGCTTGAGTGTATCGAATGTATATCACCAACGGTTGGGATCAGCAATCATTTCCCGAAAAGGGACAACATCGATAGATTAAACAAGTAAAAGGAATTTCTCTAGATAGGTGATTATACACCCTAATGGGAGTGACCCACATAGCCATGCTGCCTGCCCGATTTTTGTCATTTCCCGGTTGTTGAGGCCTGAGGCTACGATTACTTATCGTTCCTTGATAGCACAATCACTTTGAATGCCACATTATCAGATCCATTAATCACTAATTGATTTCACAAATATATTCTAGATATTATGCTAAGAGAATAAATTCTCTGCCACCATATATGTTTATACAAAACAACATATGTGATCATTGGAAATACTCTGTCAGACATTCATCCGTACACTTCGTTCTGGGACTGAACCAATCCAAAGGCACAATTTCCATTAATAGAAAAAGCCTTTGCACTTTACTCCTTTGATTATCTTCGTATAATCTAATTCGCAACACTACTACAAATATGGAATGGTTCACGGATAATAATCCAACCGGTCTCTCCATACTGACAACGATTATTGGCAAATACTTCGATAGTCGGTTATTTAACTATCGAAGAAAAACAAATATTCAACCAAAGCATCAAACAAATCACTAGTCCATTTAATTGATATTTCATTAATTAAAACACTTCTCCATTTCCTTATCAATATTTATTAAACAAATATTTTCAATTATCATCTTGGCCTTTTACGCTATTTGGAAAACATTTCCACATATCGCCTTCTTTTATTTCTATACTTAGAGAATATATTCTATTTAAAATGGAAAACATTCCAATTACTTGTCTCTTTCACGCCGTTCATTTCTACACTCAGGAAATATTTATTTACTATATTTCTAAATTTCCACTTACCTGGGTTAAAACGAATGTTGCGTAAAACATCGTTATGACAACCCAAAATACTGCATTCAACTAAACTCTTTTAAACATTTATCTTCGAGATTGAATCATCTTATTTATCGATTAAAAATGAAATCAATCAAGTTGGGGGTATAATTACCTCTCAGACCTTGACCGAAAACATCCTTAACATCAAAATAGATAAGACCACTATTCTCGAATAATCAATATCATACTAAACCACTTATCCATATCTTTTAAACATGTACATGTTCTCTTTCTATTTTTATCTGATTAAATTTATTGATTTCCTTTTTGTTTATAACATTTTATTTTAATTCTATTTCCTTATCGAATTCTATATATATATATATTGATATATAGATTTCTAATTATCAAATTATCTTAAAAATATTCTAACTCCTTAAATTTCCGGAAAATTTCGCCATAACCTCCTTTGTACCAGTTGATAGCTCAAACCTCAACTCGCCTCTCTAAGCCCTTCCCATTTAAAAAGAAAATAAAAAAGCCAAGTGGCCTGCCGATTCGGCGCATAAAATCTCATATGGAATTTAAACATGTACCTTTTGGTCGGGCACTAAATTTATAAACTTCATTCTCTTCATTCCATGCATGTTTAACACATGTTCACCGGTTTTCAATTCAATTCAACTCAATCCAATCGTTTGAATTCAATGTCTCCCATTTATTCTTTAATTAGCTTCTTAGTCTATTTCACTTGTTTTTTGAACATATCATGTTCGTATGTATTTTAGTTTGGTTATAAATCAATTGAATCCCATTTTCATTTCAGGTTTCATATTCGATTTCGAATAAGAAATTCGCAAGTCTCATTTCCTTATCAAAAGAAATACCTCGATATAAATTCAATTAACAAATTATTCTTCCACTTAGTTAATTCTATTCAAAAAATAAATAACTAATTTTGTTTCAAAAATCAATCCATTTACTCCACTCGAGTTCATATTTATTTTATAACTCAAGTCCAGATTTTTCAAATGGAAATTCGGATTTTATTTGCTTTAAATCCTTACATTTATTTATATAAACCATTATTGTTTTTGAACGATTTTGGCGCTGCTTTTTTTGAAAATTTGATTTTGACATAACTCAAAATCTATCAGACGAAATCCAGATTTTTCTCTTCCATTAGAAAACTATTATTCAACCGATCCTGACTATTCTTATTTCGAAGATTTCCGACTAAAACTGAGTTCTATGCACTCAATTGAAGTTCGAAATGCCAAATTACGAACTACCGTGTTGCAACGAGTTCGTTTTAATTATATATAAATATATAAACGCTTAAACTTTGTTTATAATAAATTCAACTCCATTCTGATATATTTTTAATATATATCAAATTCGTTTCCCAATTCAACATAATATTTTGGATTATCTATAATAGTCGATTTTTCCTTACTCGGTAATATATTTATTTATACTTCGATCTTCTATATTTAATTCCAATTCCTTTTATAAATAAATTATTTATAAAATTCGATATAATCGAATTTCAATTACAAACCCGTTGAATTCTTCTCAATTCTGCTTATATTCCGAATTCCCAAATACAATCAATCGTTTTGTTTCCAAACACTTCCCAACTTACATTTGAAATCCTATTTGAATTTAAATGATTCAAATTATCCAAATGATAATTTATTTTACCAAATTTATAACACTATTTATAAATTTAACTTCCTTGTTTCATGTATTTAAACAAGTTCCTTTTAAATTTCTATTTGAAACTCCATCCCTTTGATATTTCGAATTGCGGAATAAAAATAGTTGTTGCCTTTCAAATGATTTCAAATTCTACTTTTAAATTCATATTTGAATTTAAATATTCAAATTATCTCTTGATGATTAATTCATTATATTTATAAACACCATTTTATAAATTTCCTTATTTTATATTTAAACAAGTCTATTTCGAAATCTATTTAAAACTAAAATCATATTTTCGAATTTTCTATTTATAATAACTTATATATCTAACACCCAATTTATTTTCGTATTCAAATTAACTTCTATTCAACTAAATTTGAATTAATCGAATTCAAATCATAAATCCTTACGGATTTATTTAGTTCAATTTATATTCTGAACATCAGAATAAATTCCATCGTTTATTTTTTTTAAATTATTTCCCGATATCTATTTTTAAATTCACGTTTGAATTTAAATATTCAAATTATCCAATGATAATTTTTCCCACTACATTTATAAGCCCCGTTTATAAATTCAGTTCAATTCAATTCCTTGATTATCTAATGATAATCATTCCATTTCATTTATAAATACCGTTTATAAATTTACTTAAATTCCTATGTTATTTAATTTATAAATATCATTTATAGATTAAATACTTGTTTTATTTATTTAAAACAAGTTAATATCTTTATAGTCCACTCAAAATTCAAATTCTATTTTTGAAAAATAGATTTCCCTTTTTTTAAATCTCAAATATCCTTTTCACAATATTTTTATATGTTAATATTTTGGCCCAAGTGATATTTAAACAATCAAACTCAATTATCAATCAACACATCATATATGATAATATATGTGGGACAAACAAATAATAATATCTTTGAGGAATCCAGTTGGATCCCTTCAACCTGTTTTCCTGCATCCACAAACGTTAGCCAATAGAAATAATACCCATCCTGCTTCGTAGTAAGATATCTTGGTATAGAAGGTCATCCACTATCATAGCGTTGGGCGCATAGGGTCATCCGCTAATGATATTGTGGGCATTCGCTAATGGTACTGCGGGAATCCAACCACCAATATATATATATAATAACCACAACAACCAACCCTAATAACTAATATTTCAATGCATGCATATAACCAACCAACAATTATTTTTAACTGATAAAAATAATTCAGAATAAAATTGGAGTGAGATTTACTCACCGTGGATTTTCTTCGGCGAATATCCCATTAAATTTCATCTCATCGCGACTATGGATCGTCTCAATTAAATCTACTTCGCACCTACGATTATTAAATTAATTTAATGATTAAACAATTATTTATTTAAATTAATCTTACACATAAATAAGTTAATTGTTCTATATAACTTAAATTTTGGAGAACGGATACCTTACCGATATCGATCAACTATGAAGCCACTCAAAAATTATAGATGTAACAACCCGTAAAATCTGGGCCAGTTTAAAATTTTTATTTTGGCAATTTTAACGAATTTTGAATATTTAAAATGGATTATTTTAAATAAAAACGACGAGAACTTTAGTTTGAATAGAATTCGACGTATATATTATATACGTCGTCGTTAGAATATAAATAATTATATATAATTATAAATAGAATTGAAAATGGCGCGGTAGTTCGATAATTCGATTTCAAACTTCAATTGAATGTACCGGGTGCAAAACAATCCGGATTTTAGTGAAACCAAAAATAATGGAATCTAATAGGGAATATCTTTCCAACGAATCCGACCAATCGAAATTTCGTAGTGGGAATCAAAAGATATGTCCAGTTGAAAATTCTGAATAGTCGCTATGGAATTCAGGCCCTTAAAAATGGACATTTTGCAAATAACCTCGGATCTCGACGAAACCAGTTTTGTTGGGTCCGTGATGTCGGGTTATTGCTAGATTCCAAATTTCAGAATTTTTCGAATCAATATGTGAGCGTGGAAAAGGAAAACGCGTTTGACCAGTTTCAGTTGATTTTAATCGACTGGAAATTGGCCATTTTTCATACGGTCTCAGAATTCGACGAAACTAGTTTTGTTAGGACCGCATCGTCAATACGAAGCTAGAAAATATTTTTATGAAATTTATAGAGTTAGTATGTGACCCCGGCAATTTGAAATGTACGTTTAAAATTCAATATATAGAGTTAAATGTAAATTTAAATGAAACTGATCGAAACGATCAAATCAGCTTGCGATACATATCCCATTGTGCTCGGAATGGGGGTATTACGCTAGGGACGACAGTCGGCGGGTTCAAATCTGAGTTGAAACGGAAAGTCAACTTTAAATTGAGATAAATAAATAATTAATTAAATAAAAAAATAAAAAAAAAATATCCCTTCCCTTAAAACCTAGGCCCCCCCGTTCGTTTATCTCAGAAAAAAAAAAAAAAAAGACGAGATCCCAAATCGGGATCGGAGGAGGCCGCTCCCCAACGCGCGCCACCGCAGGTGGAGGCGCCAACCATCGCCAGGAGCCCCCCCCCTCATCAATCGACGACGCGACACCACATCTCCCCACCCCCTGCCCTCCTCGACGAAGACGAGACGCCCCCCAGATCCGAATAGAACGCCGCCGTGACACCCGACCTTCCCCTCCTTCGCCTGAGTGATGGCGCACCCCACCCCCTCTGTAAGTCCCCTTCTTTTTTTTTATATATAACTGTTTTTTTATTTAAATATAGAAAACTGATTTTTTATAAAATTTAAAAACTGAAATGATTTTTAGAAAAGTTAAAACCTGTTTTTTTTAAAAAAAAAAAAGAAGTTAAAACTGAAATTTTTAGAAAAGATTTTTAAACTGAATTTTAATTAGATTAGAAAACTGATTTTTTTTAATGATTTTTTAAACTGATTTAAAAAGGAATTTTAAAATTGATTTTATTTTAAAGGTTTGAAAAAAAAGGGTTTAAACTTTAAAATAGAAAAGGCGGAATTTTTATTGAGTAGAAGAAGTAAAAATATGATTTTTATATTTTTAAAGTATTAAAAATATAGTCTTTACTATATAGAAATATTAAAAATAGGATTTTTATATTTTTAAAGTATTAAAAATATAATCTTTATAGGATAGAGAATATAAAAATATCATCTTTGTATGTGTAGCAAAATAAAAATCTGATTTTTATTTTCTATACGTCGAAATAAAATGGTAATTTTTATAATGATGAAGTCTTTATTTTTATAAAGGCGAAAACTTTATTTTTATAAAGGCGAAAACTTTATTTTTATAAAGGCGAAAACTTTATAGTTTAAAGGGCGAGATCTTTATATATAGAATAACGATGTAAAAATAGAATTTTTATCTATATAATAACGGTGTGAAAATAGAAATTTTATCCATATAGCGTCAAAGTAAAAATGTGATTTTTATATATTGAACTTCGAACTAAAAATTCGATTTTTATATATTGAACTTTGAAATAAAAATTCGATTTTTATATATTGAACTTTGAAATAAAAATTCGATTTTTATATACTGAATAGCGAAGTAAAAATTCGATTTTTACATATGTAGTGGCTACGGGCAACGAAGATGACGAAGATGCGATAGCGATGAAGTTTTCTATCAGTGAAGTGCCGTGGAGCTAGGATAGCTATAGGTGAGAATTTCTCACCTTTCAATTTCTTTTCTAATTATATATATATACTAGGATGCAGACGGTGCTTAGTAGCACCCGACACAATCGTCCACAGACCATGGACTTGTTTGTTTGGTTGCATAGATTAGTTGAATTATTTGTTTGAATTGAATTGTTTGGTGAGATGAAATTGATTTGATTGATGTGTGAATGGCGTGGGCCTTCACTAGACCGGGGATAAGGCTAGGCCTCGTCCCGTTTCTAGTATCGTGCCGTTATGCCGCCGAAATTTTCTAAAATATGTTAGAAAAATAAAAATATCATTTTATCGAATGAAATGAATTGTTTTATCGTTGAAATAAAATGTTTTATCGTTAAAAATATAATTTTTAACGTGAAAGTGAATAAATAAATATTTATAAACAAATCGGCCGATTTGTTTATATACACTGATTTGACTGATATTGATTGGGACGATATATTTTACACATCGCCCAACTGCACGAATAAAATATTTGTTTGATTGTTTGAAACCCCACACGGGTGTCGGGATGAAACTTGCAGTTCACTCATCCTGATTGATTAAATATGTCGATCGATTGATTGACAAGCTGCTATAAGCGTTAAATGTCTATATTTGATGCTTATACAGTGTAGTGCACTTTGGTTGATGGTTGATTATTCATCGTTGTTGATATATACGTGTGTTGTAGAAAATCCATATAATTAACATTATATGGTAATTGATTGGGCCTCATTCCAGTTTCGAAAAAAGAAATATTTGAAATAGAAATATTTGAAATAGAAATATTTGAAATAGAATATTTGAATATTGAAATATGTGAAGCCGTGAGGATTAGATTGACGCCATTTTGACGTGAACGATATTTATATCGATTTTATTTATTTTAAAATGAATATTGAAAAACAATTTCGAAATCGAATATTTTGAAATGAATTGAATTGAAAACAATTTCGAAATCGAATATTTTGAAATGAATTGAATTGAAAACGATTTCGAAATGAATTGAATTGAAAACGATTTCGAAATGAATTGAATTGAAAACGATTTCGAAATGAATTGAATTGAAAACGATTTCGAAAGGAATTGAATTGAAAACGATTTCGAATTGAATTGAATTGAAAACGATTTCGAATTGAATTGAATTGAAAACGATTTCGAACTGAATTGAATTGATAACGAATTCAAAGTGAATTGAAAACGATTTCGAAATGAATTGAATTGAAAACGATTTCGAAATGAATTGAATTGAAAACGAATTCAAAGTGAATTGAAAACGAATTCAAATTGAATTGAAATTTGAATTGAATAGAAATGAATTTTAAAACGAATCTATAAAGAAGAATTCAATTGTGATTTGAATTGAAAAGGAAGTTGAAAATGTTTTTGAAACGAATTCAAAACTATTTATATAATTCGTTTTAAATAGAAATCGACGAAGTATATATTATATATATTATATATATATTATAATGGCCTGAATAGAACGCGCCGCGCCGCGGCAGTTCGCGAATTTCGACCATTTATTTCAAACGGACATTACGGGAGATCCGACCGTCGGATTCTCCTAAAACCGGAACCGTTGGGTTCGTATCGAGAAGAGCTGTCTAATGAATATTAGAAATTTGAAATCTAACGGTTGGATTTGGAATTATGTCCAAATCAAATTCGAAAAAGGTCGCTGTAAGTGCAGTTCGATGGCCATTGTTGGAAATCGACTGTACGGGCCTTGATAAAATTATTAAAAATAGTAATAATTTGTGTAAAATCATAAGAAATGATTTGTGAAGATTTGGGATGAAAAACTCCATATTTGAAAAGATAAAAATAGATTTTTATCGAAATGAACTAGTTTTGAACTAGAAATATAATTCTATTTATTTTTAAATAAATAAATTGAATTCGAAAAGGGTTTTAAGAATAACCAAAATTTCCAATGATTGCATTGGAATGGATTTGAATCGAAATTGTCTTCGGAATATTTCGATGTTGGGATTCGTGATTATACAGATGTTGATATGGAAATTTGAAAGATATATATTTATATCGTTATTTCCAATACGACATTTGTTAGTCGTAGAATTGGATATTGAATATAAGCCGATATATTTTCTATTCAGAGCCTTGTATTGAATATCAAATGTGATTTGGGTTTGTCGTGAATGGTGTCTTCACTAACACTGTTCTTGAACCCAGTTGAGAAAAGATTAAATCTTTTTATTTAGATTTAATGAAGTGTACCAATTAAAAATGATATTTAATTGGAATTGAATTGGGAATGATTTTTGGGTTTATCGTGAACAGTGTTTTAAATAACACTTGTTCTTTAACCCGATAATTAATGGAATTGATTTTTGGGTTTATCGTGGACAGTGTTTTTAAATAACACTCGTTCTTTAACCCGATAATTAATGAAGGTGATTTTGGGTTTATTGTGAACTGTGTTTTTAAATGACACGGATTCTTTAACCCAGTCACAGATTAAAACTAAGTGGAGTTTTAATGAATCTTTAATTAGATTGAAATAATCGAAGTGGAGTATCACCAGTTTTGCTCCAGGCGATAGTTAAATCTTTAATTAGATTTGAACGTGAAATGGTAATTGAATTTACCGATAACACCGTGGTGTTAGATATGAAGTACTACCAGTTTTACTTCATGGGATGAATAGGTTGGGATTGGGAAATTAAAACAAATGATTACTTCGGTAAGGTTCGCTAATCCCGACTGGTTTGAATTGATATTCAAAAGTTGATTAAAGAATAAATTCAAGAATTTATCTTTGATAAAATTAATGGGAACCTTTCCCTATGAATGTGAAATTAGAAACTCACTGTCGGTTAGCTAAGTAGAATGGTTTTCTGGATATTGATCTGATGTTGGTTTCGGCCTTCGGGGTTAATATTTGGGGAATTATTCTCTTGATTAATTTACGGTTAGTGACTGATGGATTGGAATGAGGCGTATGTTGTGTTTGTGTAACACTTATTTAAAATATACGCGAGTTATTCGGGAAGACCGAGTTTATCCCATTCTGAATAACTGATACGACGATAAGTCGAAGATGAAGACGATGGTCGAAGACCGGAGGTCTTCACGTCGTTTGGGTAATTAATGATGATCTTGATTGGGCTGTACACACAAGAAGATGGAAACAGTTAGTGATCGTCCAGACATACTTGGAGATCGATGGATATGCGGGGTACCAGGTGCCTCCGGTTTCGTTCAGACCCAGAACGGACTTGTAAATGGACTGTGTGTCTGACATCGGATTTCATTCTGTGTGACTGATATCGGTTGCATAGGATGGTTTGCCTGTGTGGCATGCTAAGATGCAAATGATCAAGGCTTCTGTTGAAAAGCAAAGTCTTGTGGTGATGATCAAAGCACGGCCTTTGTGGCGTAGCTTTGTGTAACGTTTACCTCGCGTGTTTCACACCAGGTATGAACCAAAAACGGGAGACGGACCTCAGGGAGGGCATGCGTTTCCTTCTAGATAAAAAGTGGCGTCAGTGGTTTTACACGCCCTGACGAGTTTGACTTATGTGGTTGTTGCTGTTGCGAGGCGCCTCGGATTGATCGGTCGTTCTCGAACCGATGGAGTCATTTGGTTGGCTCATTTACGCCCCAAAGGGCGGGGAAACGTAGTGTTCAGGCATTCTTAATCCACATCGGTGGACCGGCCCTGTCGCTCCAAGGGACGATGCGTTCTGTTCCTGAGACATGGGCTAGATTGTCTCGAATCGGTTGAGGACTATCTTTTGCCTCGGTTCATAGACGGAAATCCAATTTCCAAATACGTGACATGTGCGGTTTTAATTGTAATCCTATTTATGGCGACATAGTGGGATGGGGCGCTTATGCCGCCTATGATTGATACTTATGATTTGAAGTTGTTTTATACACTATGCACTTATTATAGTATCAAATGATTTGTTTTAAACGTATCAAGCATTCTTTGGCTGTTATAAGGGAAAACCCTATCCCCCGGCTTGCGTTTGCATTGTGTGATAGGACCTGGGTCTTATAACAGCTTCATTTTTCTTTATTTAGCATTGCGCTGTTTGTTTTATGCACTGGTATTCTTGGGAGGAAACCCGTTCCGTGTTATACGGCGTGGTCCCTTGATTTACCTAGCTTTAAGAATAAAGATTAACTGTTTTAGTTCTCACACCAGTCACATGACTGACCTGGAGTTTATTGTTTTAACCTAAACTCTGGGTGCCCTTATTTTGACACGGGCAGCTAGTAGTTTTGGTTTTGCAGATTTATATTCACAGGATCCTGGTTCACAGCTGGAACGATATCCGGAAAGCTTTGTATCCGTATATCTCCTTCTAGTTGTGTATTGTATTATTTTCCGCTGCTATGTATTTAAATGTAATTTGAATCTCTGATATTTCTGTGTAATATTCATTCATTTATACTCTGTATATTCTTGTAATCTGATGCATTGTTGTAATATACAATGAAACGTTCTTCTGTATGCGTTCTGTTGTGGTTTGTTCTCGAACTATCCGACGCTTTCCTTTACGGGGAGGTTGCGGGTCTTTACAATAGACTTCCATCAGCCCAAAATTTCCTCATCCCTCTTTGGTATTTCACCAAACGCTTCACGGACAACAATCATCTCGTTGCTACCTCATATACCCATTTCTAAGCTGCTGCTACACCACAAATAAACAACCCCAACATTGCTGCAATTCCTCACTCCATCAGCCCTTCCCTACCGAACTGCAACCATCCCAAAAGTTCGTCACAAATCTGAACTTTCATACCTCATTGCCGAACTCTATATTAACATCAGAGAAATCAATTTCCACTTCAGTTCCTAGTTTGAACTCCTCTTTCAAATTTCACCCAAAATTCAAAATGTCGAACACAGTAACAAAAGAAGATCGAACCTTAATTTGTCTAGACTACCACCTGGAACTTGTAGCAGGTGTTTCTCAAACCCTCCAGACATCGCGAGCGCCTCCAAACTCTGAATGTCGAACTACTATATGTCGCACCCTCACCAATTTGACTTCGATACCTCACAACAATGTCGAACTCCACTCCTAATTCCCAGTTCGCACCCCACGTCCATCGCCACATCGGATCCTTCACCATACTGATATCAACGCCATCGTTCTACCTTTTACCTGAACGCGTCGAGCTAGGTTCAAGCTCCGGAAAATTTCAGATTCAACTGCGATTTCGTTTTTTTTTAAGTCGCGAGCTTTCTAAATCTGGTATCGGCTTCAGTTTGGGGTTATTGGTTTTGGAGGGCTTTCGATTTGGTTTTTAAACAGAGTGGTCGGCTTCGAATAAGTATTGCTGGGAAATGAGGAAAAAAATAGTAGATGTGCTTTTAAAGGGAGCAACCATTACATTTAATTCGAAGCTTTTGTTTGTATTTTTCCTGGGAATGAAATTAAAAAGAGCAAAAGAAGAGGGGCCATCACGATTATATAGATGAAGATACTTAAGTATTAAGTAAATAGCTTGCGTATATTACAGTTTTATTTAATGTGATTTGATTTCGATTTAATTTGATTTGACATAAAGAGATATTTATTCTTTTTAGATGGATATCGATTTGATTTCGAACCTATCCACAATCAAATATCTCGGGGTCCATTAATTTAAACCACAAACCGCTATTTTAACGTAACCACTGTTGTTTCAAGAGTGTAACACTATTCTGAACTAATTGAATATATTTTGATATTTAATTTGAATGTAAATATAAATAACCAAAATAAATTAATACAATATAATTTAAATTCAAAAACAAATAAATTCTTCAATAATAAATTATTATTTATTATCGTATATATTCCAAACAGAATTTATGTTGATTATCTGAATTTTTCTGACTCAATTCTAATGCAGAATTAAATTATACTATTTTCATATTATGATATTCAATATACTTGAAATTCAATAATCGATTATTAAATTAATAACTCAGTATAAAAATTCATTTATATTATTGATAAAATATTTAAAATAATAATAAATATTTAAAATAAATTGATCCAAAAATCTGGGTCTTTACACAACTTTTTGTTATCATTACAATAACTTTTACATTAGAATACAGAAATATATCAGAGTACAATAATAAGGACATGCATAACGAAAAATGCACAACTCATAGAAGAAATAAAATGCTTTGGGCATAGCTCTAACTTTAATCCAGCACCTTCTCTATAAAATATTTGCGGGGTTGTCCCGTGTTGAAGATATAGGCATCCAGAGTTTAGGCGGACGAACAACAAACTCCAGGTCAGTTATGCGACTGGTGCAAGCACTATAACAGTTATTTATTTCATTATAAAGTTGGGTAAAGCAAAAGATCATGCCTATAACATGAAACATGTTTCCCCTTACGAATACCATGAAGCTACCATAAGACTCGCATCCCATCACACAATGTAAATTCACACCATTAGGAGTAAGTTTTACCTTATGATAACAATATATGCTTGGTACGCGAAGGTTTCTTTTATTATTACTTGTCCATAGTCTGAACATCACTTTGGAAGTTAAAAGTATAAATCTTAAAAGACGTAGGTACCATATATTACGTCTACATACATACATTACGAATAAATTGTAAAAGTTCGTATTGGAAGTTAGGTGTCATCAATGACCAAGGCAAAGGATCTTCCTTAATTGCATTCGGATACACCTCTAGCGGGATGTCCCAGGAGTCAACGAATGAGTCCTTTCCTATAGGGGTAGAGCCGGCCCACCTATACCAGGTGTAGTTTGGTTACTTCTGTACATAACGGTACTGGTCGTTGTTGACCATTATCTGAGGCACCTCGATCTATCATGCACTAAGTAAACTGCCTGTGCTCCATACCATAACATCACTTTCTTAAACTAGACGGAAACGTAGTCCTTATATTTGTTGTAATTCATCCTGTTTCGGCCCATTTCAGTTGTGAGGCCCTTAAGTCATGCTTCCACACAAAGCTCTGCTTTTAAACAAAAAGCTTTGTTCATCAATAGCTCAGCACTTAGCATGCGACATTGTCAATTCAGTACATATAATCGGTGTATATTAATATATATATATATATATATATATATATTGAATAATTTATATATATATAACAAAAGGAGAATCTAGCCATTCTCCAATGGCTCACAAAAACGGATTATGTATAAAAGGCTACATAATCTATGCACACACATAAGCAATAACAGGCAAAAAAATAAACAACATATACAAACAAATAAAAAACAAATAGGCCCAGAACAAAATGCACTGAATTGAACCAGACTCTCAAGAGTCACATGCCAAAGACAATGAAGACGCAGAAGTCTTCACTATTCCAAAGAAGCAGGATAGTTAACCAGACCAATCCTCTACAGAAGGACAAAAGGAGAGTCCAGATGTCTGAAATCTACTGCTCCTAGACATGTGAAAAAACCAACAGATAACTCTAGCTCCACTCCTAAGGCTCCAACTCCAGAAATCTCTAGAAAACTCAAGAGAAGGTCCTCTAACCCAAAGACAGCTGATGAGAGAAACACAAACCGTGAAAGCGCTTATGAACCAATACAGCTACTCCAAAACTAGCTGATCCACATACCAACTACCCTAAAAGAAAATGTAATCCAAGCCCTGTAGTACTAGCAAACAAAATCAGGAGAAAAATAAGGGGGACGTGTGGATAATAAAGCAAGATGGATCCCGCTAAACTAAAAACAAAAAGTTCAACCAATCCCAA
This sequence comes from Allium sativum, assembly GCA_030737875.1. NCBI lineage: Eukaryota > Viridiplantae > Streptophyta > Magnoliopsida > Asparagales > Amaryllidaceae > Allium > Allium sativum. The sequence continues at coordinate 990,261,944 of CM060912.1, read as the reverse complement.
CCTGATGGGTAGCTGGTATCGATGTAACACCAAAGGTACTAGCTAACCACCGTGAGCGGGAACCAAAAGACCCTCATAACAGTCTTCCATGAAATGCAAGGAACACATCATTCCTTACCCTTCAGATGATGGTGCTCGGGTCTATAGGCATTTTGTCAAAAATTGCCTTATTCCGCAAGCACTAGATATGCCAACAGATAAGACACGGGATTAACCGAAAAAGGATAGAGCGATAAGATTTAACTGAGAATCCGCCCTACAATATTCTCAGTAAATCTATGAGAGAAGACGCATTACCTAGAAGACCAACTAGTTTTCCAAAGTAATCCCGCATAACTTTGGCTGAATAACCAAAAAAACAAGTGAGTAAAGGATTCTGTGTCACCAAACCAACAACACCTACACTAGGAAACGAGCGGAATGCCAATCCTTTGTAGGTTATCATCTAATGGCAACCCATTATGTAGGGTCTGCTACATAAACACAAATACCTTAGGGGGAGTACAGACATGCCAAAAGAAAGAGAAGAGATGGAGACGAGGAGTTGGCGTCCTTGTAGAGTTCCATACTGCTCTTATCGAAAAGGGACTGTTGTCCCACCCAAATCCACCACTATGTGAATCTGAAAAGGCCTTCACGAATTGCATCCATTTCCACGTCTCACTAGCGTAGGACGGGATACTGGAGAAGTTTGTGGTCTTTAGTCTGCGGTACTTGGCATGAAGGAATATCGCCTATAAGGAGTCATTCGCATAAAATCTAGCCCACATCTTGCAAGCAAAAGGTACAGAAGTCCTTTGGATTTCTAAGGCCTAGACCCCCTTCACATTAGGGATGAAAAATTATGTCCAATGAAATCTAGTAGTATCGAGTAATATTGTCCTTTTTCCCCAAAAAAAGGACGAGGTCAACGACCGATAAGAACGGAAGAAAGAGGCAGTAGGGGTCATAGCAGCAAAGACGTGTGATCCTATAGAGTCAAGGACAGACTTGTGTAGAACCATCCTACCTGGTTGAGAGTTCAGCGCCACATTCCAATGAATGATCTTGCCCCTGACTCTATCTGTTTAGGGGTAGAAAATGGCATTGAGCTTGTGACCTTTGTAAAGAACAATACCAAGGTATGGTAAAGGAAGGGAGGCAGCCCTGAAATCGGTGAAGATTTCAAGCTAAGTAGATCTAACCAAAGACAAGCCAACCATCGAGACGAAGCAGCTTTTTGCAGAGTTAACGAGTTGGCCCCAGCACCACTTATACTTCTTAATGAAGCTGGCAAGATGACGGACTGAACGACGGTTACTATTCGTGAAAATGATAATGTCATCAGCAAAAGATAAGGAAGAAATGAGGGGACAACCAAAAGGGATGTCAAACTAATGAATCTGATTTGCTATCATTAGAGAGTGTAAACCGCGAATGAAATCCTCAGCAGCAAGCACAAACAGTAGGGGAAAGAGGATCTCCCTGCTGAAGTCCTCTTCCTGCCTTGAAATACCCACGGGTCAATCTGTTGATGAGAACAAAAAACCAACAATTGGAGATGAGCCTCCAGATAATATCATTAATGGTTTCGGGAAACTCGAAAACTCGAAGAACCTTAATGATGAAAAACTAGGACATGCATTCGTAAGCTTTAGCCATGTCCAGCTTGACGACCACGCCGAAACCCTTGACTTTCCGATCAATCCGAGACACCAGTTCCAGGGATAAAAGGATGTTGTCCGTAATCAGTCGACCTTTTACAAACCCAGCCTGACAAGAGGAAACAACACGTTGATGAAATGGAGCTAGCCTAATGGCTAGAACCTTAGACAGAACCTTGTTAGAGAAGTTACACAAGCTGACTGGGAAAACATCCATACATGTGCGAGGGTTTTTGCTCTTAGGGATAAGAATCAAGTTGGTGAATGTCCAACCCTGAGCACCAGAGAAGAAAACCGAATAGCCAGGCAGAAATCTAACTAGATAATCGGCCAAAAAATCCGAAAGAAAACCCCATTGAAACCATCAAGTCCAATAGCACTATCCTTATTGAGATCGAAAACGCATGTATGATTCTCCTCAGAAGAAGGAGGTTCAGCAAGTTCCGCACTCTTCGAAGGAAGAACCAACCTGGGAAGGAAGGCAAGTAAACTCGAATCAGAAATAGAAATGGAGGGATCACCTTGAAAGGCTTGGAAGTGAGAAAGAATGGTCTCTTTGACTTCCTCCGGAGTGGAAGCCTCATACAGACCAGGGCGCTGAATTTGGAGAATCGTAAGAAGTTTGTTCTTCTTACAAATGGAAGAGTGGAAGAACTTGGAGTTTGAGTCTCCCTCAGTAACCTACTTGATCCTCGCCTTTTGGCAAAGATATTCTTTCTCAATACGGAGCTCAGATGAATAGGGTGGTTGGACTAAAGCCTAAGCCTCCTTATTAGCAGAAGAGGGATCTTCATCGAAAGAAGCTTCATCTAGGATAAGAGATTCTTCGGCCGTTCTAACATGGTCAAAAATGTTCTTGAAAACCTGCACGTTCCAAGACTTGAGGCTAGTCTTGAGCCGCTTAAGCTTATGAGAAAACACAACAGAAGGAGAGCCAACTGCTGGGGAGTTCCAAGAGTCTTCCATAACTCGATGGAATGAGAGATGTGGGAACCTAAAGGAAGAAGGACCTGACTGAGTATGTGAAGTGCAGCAGAGAAGCATAGAATCATGGTTGGAGAAGGTCCGATGCAGATGAGAAACATAGAAATATAAAGAAGACTAAACCAACTTTCCGATCCGAAGACTCTGTTAAGCCTAGTAAGAATCCGGTTAGGCCCTTTCTGGTTATTACACCAAGTAAAAGCCGAACCGATGAAGGAAACTTCAGAGACCTAAGCCCACGATGAAAGCATTAAAATCATTTATCGTTGAACGGTTCATGGCAATGTCTCCTCGTTTCTCATCTTGATAGGCGACTACATTGAAATCGCCTCCTAAAACCGAGACACCAAATCCCAAGGCAAAACGAGAAAGGATGTCAGAGCAAAGAGTCAATCTCTCAGTCCAATCACATTCGGCATATACCGCAGAGAAAAAGAACAGAGGAGGTGAAGGAGGGAAAAGAACAAGCCACTGATAGAAGCTGAGTCGAATCAAAAGCAGCGTGAGCCATAACATCTTTGGACCAAAGGATCCAAATCTTCCCAGACACATTGGCTTTAGCTCCACCAAAGCCAATAAAGAAAACGACCCTGGTAACCTCTTATGGACCAATCAAAGGCTCCATACGAGCTACCAGAATAATCGAGTGTTTCCTAACGATGTGCTTCGGTCTAGCCATTGACGAATCGTTACCAATACCTCAAACATTCCAAAAAAGGAAGTTCGCCATTGGTGAAACAAGAAAACAAGCAGAAGCGGGGGGACTAAAGATCCCGCGCTAGGATGAACCCAACACCGGTCAGATAAGATAAAGCGTGTGTCGAGTAGATCTAATAATCTTCTTGGACGCCGCAATAGAGTGTGTTCGAATAGTGTGGGGAGTGCACAAAAAATGCTCTCGATCTACGACGCACAGAAAAGGACCTGGCAGTAGGAGAAGTGTTCGACTACGAAACACCAATTCACGGCAGACATGAGTTCTTAGTAAAGCGAGATAGACAATCGTTAATGATCGTTATCTCCTCCTTACTAAGGGGGAGGGGAAACAACAATAAGAGAGGGTAAGACCTCTCCTAATGATGAGGGTGATAAAGACAAAATAGAAGACTCACCAAAAGTGTCTATTAATATATAACCCTCTAAGTACATATGTCTCAGAGGAGGGTGTTAAGCTAAAATGATAAATCCTAAGCCACCAATCGATATATTATCGATAGAAACCAATTAGTTATGTTGCAAAATACAACGTCAGACACATACATTTACAAGTTCATTTAAGTTGTGAACGAAACCAAAGGCAACTTATTCCTCGTCCAATAGAGTAGAGAGGCCCTTGTAAAGCCGGACAATCTCTAAGTATGTCCAGACCACTGCCACGTATAACCTCGTCTTGGGTGTATATCTTAATCGATACATCATAAATTCATCCAAATGATGTAAAGATCCCCAGTCTTCAACCACCATCTTCGGTATCTTCAATACTCGTCGTATAGTTATTCAAAATGGGTTGAAACCCGGTCTTTCCAAATAACTAGCGCATCTTTACAAACTATAATTGATATACAAAAATATCATGAGTCTCATTCCATTGTGGAATATTCTTTTACTCAAATCATTCTTTATATGGGGTTTATCCATTTAACTTTTATTCAAGATTTACATACTTTAAACTCTTTTTTTAAATCTTTCCTTGGTAATCATTTCAAATGATTATAAAAATCTCATTTCACAAATTTAACTCAAACCGAGTTTTCTAAGCTTTATCAGGATTGTTGAATCTCGCGAAAAAGTAATTTCTCAAATCATTACCTCATTCCCATCCTATTCATCCCACGAAGCAAAACCGAGAATACTCCATATCTAGTTGCCCTCGTATTTTAATAAGATTGATTAACATTGTTAATAGCATTCTTTCATTTCAAATCTAATTAAAGATTTCAATTATATGTATAGGAAACATATTTACCTAAACCCAACTCATTCATTGATCATTGATTAGGGTAAATTAATTTATCTTTCTGCAACCCTATCTCTTGCCCAAAATCGTATTTACAATTTCTTAATCCGATCATTACGCGAAAAGCATGCTTATTTTCTTTTAAGCAATCCTTAACTTCGTTTCCCCATTATAGTTTACTAGGGAAAAACTCTTTCATTAAATCTTTATATTGAAATTAGATAAAGATTTCACTTCAACTTAACTTCAAAAATCATCTTTCCTTTAGATGGGTTAAAAAACAATGTTATTCAAGACATCATTCATGATAAACCTTAAACCATACTTTTATTTTAAATGAAATCTTCGTGGAAATCATATCGGCACACAATCGATATAAATTCCCATATCGGACTAATACTATAAGCTGAATAATGTTAAAGACTTTTAAATTCCTTAAACCGTAAAGGTCTTCGTGACTCATCTCGATTATCACCAAATTGATTCCCATTCAATTCCAATTCCAATTCAATTCAATAATTGGAAACTTAACTTTGGAAAATTTCATCAAACCTTAATTAAAATATTTGTCATTACTTTCTAATTTTGAATCGTATTTTCACCTTTAACTGGGTTAAAGAACAATGTTGTTGAAGACATCATTCACGAAAAACTCAAACTCAATTGATATCAAATATAAGATTCTAACATAATTTACATCAACTTATATTCAACACCGATTCACGTAATCAACGAATACTATAAGTGGAATAACGATATAATTATATTCCAAATTCCTCAAAGGAGTAAATGTCAACAAAACGAAAATCAATACCGAATATCTGAAGATCATTTCTATCCAAATCCAGTTTACTCTAATTGGAAAAAATTTCTTAATCAAAAGATTTACTAAATAATATCCATTAAAATGTCATTTATATTTGACAAACAAAATAACTTAAGTTCACTTAACTTAAATTTCCAAAACGTCGTTTTACCGTATTTAACAGGTTAGGCCGAAAACCCAAAAATCGAAATATAGTTCGAAACTTCACATTTCTTTTCTAAACCACTTTAAAATCATTTATTATGATTTATCATAATTTTTTCATATTTCTAACAATTTTATTTGTCCATTTCGATCGATTTCCCATTACGATCACTGAACTGTGTTTATAGCGATCTTTTTAAAAATGGATTTAAATATAACTTGAAATCTATAAGTTGAAATCAAAATTTTCTTCTTTCATTTGAAAGTTAATACAAAATAAACATTTCTTGTTATGGAAAAATCCGATTTAAATTGCATTAGTTATAGTTGTTTGAAGTTTATGGTCGAAATTTGTGTAATATCACGGCACAACACACTTCCTATTCAAACCATATTATTATTTGAAACAAAACTCATCCGATTCAGTCCAAATATATATTTATAAAAAGTTTATAAACTCGTTTAACAACGATACTATCAATTTCAACTTCAAATTTAATTATAAATCAAAACTGAATATTCTCTTATTATAATATTAAAAAAAAAAATATTTTTCAAAATTAAATCTTTTGAAGTCCAAACTTTGCAAAAATCCATTTAAACAATATATAAGATATTCGGAACAATCAATTTTAGTTAAAAATGTCGTTTATATATCCAACTCAAATTCACTTTTGAATTTACTATTCAAAATCTAGTTTAAATTAGAGCAAGTCAATTCTAATTCAAAACTGTTTCAAATTCATTACAACCTTTTCAATAGTTGTTTGAAATCGTATCAACTTCATTTCCAAATCGTTTTGGACATAAAAATCCAATTTCCATTTTATGTCTAATTTCACCTAAATGAATATATTTTCATTTAATATTCTAGATGGAAAAAGACCCAGTCAGTCCCCAAATAATTCCAAATTCGTGGTGTGTATTGTGTGAATAATTACAATAAAAACCACAACAATTATCATCCAATAGTTATAATATAAGCGTTATAACCATTAACGCTTATACGTACATAAACTGTAATAATAAACCCGTAATAACAAACATCATCTACGAAGCAACCATAGCAACGACAAACAATTAATATTTAATCAGTTGATGATTATAAATAACTTTTCAAGTGAAATCAAAAGAGTTCTCACATTAATGTTTTATTTTGCAATGATGATCATTTTTAATAAAATTACACGTGGGTAGCCTATGTCCATACGATCCCAACGGATCTTGTTTCGTCAGATTCTTAGTTCATATGAGCAAGATATAATTGTTCAAACTTTAACAATTTAATCACGTTATTAACAAATTTAATTAAATATTATTTAACCTTAATTTCTTCTTCACCATCGTTCAAATGTGTTCCACCTTTTCTCACCCACGCTGAACCACTACCGGCCATCTTCAGACCGCCGCGATCCCACCGGCATCTCTACCTTCGTGAGTTGCGCCACTACCACCTAGGCCCGTCCCCCTAGCCTTGTCGTCGACGAGAAAAGCCACCACTAACTGAAAAGTATTCGCCCCAATTCCGGTGACCAGATTACATCCACACGTCCACCTCCTCATCCTCTCCCTCTTCCCTGTCGGCACCATCGTCCGAAACGCCACTTATCTCCACTAATCGATGAAAATTCGACCGTATCTCCACCCAACTATTCACCTCTGATTATCTCAACCCCATGGCCACCACAGTCCATTTCAGGTCACCGCCCCAACATCAAAGTTGTAGGCCATTCTCCGCTTTCTAAATTCCTTTTAGACCCCCTCACCTAACAGTCCTTTGTTTGCACGTAATTAAAAAAATGAAACTGTCCAACTTTTCATTATTCGCGATTTCCAACCATCACAGACCGTTGGCCCCCAAATTTGGTTCATGTTTCGCCTTACCAAGATCTACAACTTTTTATTTGGTGACTTCCACCAATTCATTATCGTTTGGAAGATATAAATTAAAATGAGAAGATGGACTTATTTACAAAATATCAGTTGATTTGGGGATTGTTGGTCTTTGGTCTAGGGTAGGGTACTAATAGGTGAGATATTTTCGGTTTATTATTATTCTATGCGATTATTTTATTACTTGATGCCTATCATTATCTCCGTTCATCGATTGTTAATTCGTACACTCCCATATGAATTATGTTCGTGGTGAAAATGGATATACATCTATGGTTCGATATCACGGTCCCAATAAATTTGTTTCACCGAAATCGTAGTCTGTTTGCTCAAATAGCACTAGTTTGAGCTTAAATTATTGATTTTATATTCATACATATTTACATTGAACGTTTATAGCTCGCACGGTCACATACTAATTCCGATTGACATGAAATTTGAAACCTTACAATAATTTACTATTTCCGATCCGATGAAACTGATTTCGTTGAAACACGAGATTGTTTGTAAAATGGCTACTTTCCAACATTCAATTAAATCAATAAAAATTAATTTCAAAATAATCAAATTTATTAAAAATAAATTATAATATTCATATACATTCAGATAAAACTTCATATAGCTTTAAAATAAACAGTATTGGATTATATACTCGATATCTCAATTTTCAAGCTAAATCGATATTTAATTTAATACAAAATCCCTTTATTTTATTTAATAAATCGTTATGGTCTATAAATGATAACATAGTGACTTCCTGAAAATTTGATTTGGACATAACTCACAATCAACAAGATGAAAACTCGATTTTTCTCTTTCATTAGAAAACTATAGTTCAACAGATTTGAACGATTCTTGTTTCAATGAATTCTGACTTATATTAGATCATAAACATTCATATAAAGTTCAAAACGTAATAATATGAACTACTGCGCCGCTATGTAATAATACGAACTACTGCGCCACTACGAGCTCGTTTTTAATTATATTATAAATTATGCGTTCAAACCTTAAATTAAAAAAAATCCAAGTTGTTGATTCTTAAAATAAATCATTTTAAAATTTTTAATTAATTAAACATTCCTTAATAAAATCTAGGTCGTTATGTTTTATATAATAAACAATGATTTAATTCCGTTGTTTTGACCCATATAAAATTTAGGTGATTTGATCTATACCATTTGGTTATGTATATATACCGATATTTTTAAAGTAAAGAAAATAAGAAAGATTTTGTGAATATGCTTATTATAAAAGAGGTAAGAAAATGGATATCGGTTTCAAAGTAATGAAACTAAGAGAGATTTGTTGAGAAAATTATATGAAATCGATTTGTAAGAGTCGATGAAAGGGTTTTAATGAATGGTTTAATTAGAGGGGTCCGTGCTGCCGATGTACTTTTCTATGTTGTTTGATTTGATAGTAAAAGAATCGACTATCAATAATGATCCCTTTTGAGTATTAACGTGTTAGCTCGAGGAGACCGGGATTAGAACTGGACTCAAAACCACTTCGATCCAAATTTGCGTTTGAAAACTAAAATTTGCAAGGATTTGTATGCGTATAAAATGATTTGAAGGCGTAGACCTTCTGAGTGGAAATGGATGCTCTCCGGTGTCTCTTTTGACTACCAAGATTAAAATAGTAGTGGTAATCCCTATGTTCTGGGGTAGAACGATCTTGTATGGACGAATGTCTGATAGAGTATTTCCTAGAAATCAAGTACATTGGTTTTTACAAATATACCGAGTATGGTGGCAGGGAAGGCAACTTCTTTTAGCTTAACACCCAGATTATCTTTGTACAAATCAATTAGTGATCTAACGGATCTGACAATGTGGCATTCGAAGTTGAATGTGACATTCCAGAAAAGGTAACCACAGCCTCAAGTCTCATCAATCGGGAAATGACTAAAATCGAGTAGGTAACAGGGTTATGTGGGTCATACCCATTAGGATGTATCATCTCCTGATCTGGAGAAATCAGTTGTCCCATTTGTACAGTTCGAAACGATATGGTTGCTGATCCCAACCATGTTGATGATATATTCAATACACTCAAGTAGAATGAGAGGTCGGTTCTGTATAACAGGGTTGCAAGATATTCTTGTTGAACCCCAGTGTTTTATCTCTAGAGAGCATTGATCGGAGGTAGTCCCTTACCTAGTCATGTATGGAAATCCAAACTCCAATATGTGCCGTATATTTTAGATGTAAACAACTATGTTGAAAAGTGGGATGCAAGCTTTTCATCTAGATTTCTATTTATTTGTGTATTGATAGACATTATTACAATATCATTGGATTTTGACATAAAAAGTGTTTTGGTTATCGTAAGGGAAAAACATTTGCCATGTTTATGTGTGGTCGTGTCTTATGAAAGTTCCATTCTTTCAAATGATTTATAAAAGTTAATCAAGTTGTTTGTGATGTGATTTTTATCGCTAAAGTATTTGAGACTAATCTGGGTGATTTTTTTTTTCCTTGAAATGTGCTCGGGAGCGAGTATATTTTCCAAGTTGCATTAAGTTTTGCAAATAATCATATCCCGCACCATTAAACGCAATAGCATTGCCTTCAATAGGCAATCATAGCAAAACAACCACATCTGCCTAGGTGATAGTCATTTCACCGACTAGTTGGTGAAACGTGGATGTCTCAGGCCTCCACCTACCCAATAAAGCACCGATAAGACAATGATTGAGCTGGATGTAACCTAAGCAAAAAATATGCATGAATCCAACCCTCTAGATCTCGGCAAGGACACGAGGATCCTCGGATGTTACTTTCAAAAGTGATGACGAGTGGACAATGACAAACTCAGTATCGTCACTCTGGAAATTTAATAAATAAATAAAATTGGGGTTTGACGTCTAATGCAGAAAAGAATTTTAAACACTAGAAAATGAAAATAGTAACAAATTGCTACCTCTGCATGAGCAGGGTTAGATGTTCTATGTTGCGGCTGAAGATGTAACATGCTCGCATCTATTAGTCCGGGATCCATCTCAAAATACTCTACAAAATGCATGTACAAAAGTATTATTTTCAAAAACATGACACACAATTCTAAAACAAATAGAAACATGTTATGCTCCCTTAAACATGTTACACTTTTCTACTCGTTTCCATAAATAAGGAAAATTATAAATGACAACAATTCCAACCCAATACAATGATTTTTTTTTCAATTTGCACACGTACTAAATCCATAATCAATGTAAGCCATAATCGGTTAAATTCCAACTCATAATCAACCGCATTACCACAAATGGTACTAAATCCAAACCGTAACACCCAATAACCAACCAACATCCTAAAATCAATATTGTGAACAAATTACACATCAGAATTTGTAATTACATCATACAAGCTATGTGCTTCTGAGCCACAATCAGTTTCTTAACCAATAACAAATAAATTTATAATAATCTAATATCAAAATTAAGAGTTAGTGTTTTGATTTTTACTGATTTCATGTTGTACACTAGATGTGCTAGCCATTGTGAGCTTTTAGGAATGATTTGGATGAAAAATGGGTGAAAATGGAGTTGATTTAAGTTTTTTTTTTGTAGCTGAAATGAGAAAGAGAGATTGGGGAAAAGGGAGTCGGCTGGAGAAGAAAGGGTCTCGGGTTTTTGTATGCAGGTTTGTGTTTTGAAGGCTTGTTTTTGAAACACGCCTTCGTATTTTAATGAAGGCGTGTTTCCAAAACGCGCCTTTGAAAAGCAAATAGGTCTATATTTTTAATTTTTTCTGTAGCATGGCTATTCTCGTTATTGTTTACACAAACAGGCTTATGTACATGAATTTTCCTAATAAATAATCTTATATATAATGCAAATACTTCCCCTTTTGAAGCCTTTTTAGATGTGCCAAAATTACCCTTTTATTATAAAAAGCAAAGTCTTATCTTATATGGTCAGATTGGTCCTCTCCATTAATTTTGCACGTACTCCATCTGTTTCTCAACCACATTCTCAACCCATTTTCTCTATGTTCTATATCCCAAATCTACCTCTTCGTCTCTTTAACCACTCACTGTTAAACCAAAATCGCTTTCAGCAATGCCCAAACCTCACTGAACGCGGAGGGCGCATCAACCCCAATCATCATCTAGCCGATAACTTTATTAAAGAAATAACAGTTGACGATATTACGGTCGATTTTAGGGTTTCGACGATCTGAAGAAGCTGGAATCTACGATCGGCGACATTTGATTTACTAGAAGATCACTGCTCCAAATCTACTATAATGGCCTACAACTTGATTTTAAAAATCTACACTTTCAGGTAATATTCTGCTTAATTTGTTATTTCATTTGTTCTTTGAAGGTTTATTGTAGTTTATGGTGAACATAAATTCATCTCTATTTCGTTTATTAACATGCTAAGATATATTCACTATTAAGGTTTACTGTAATTTGTTAGATTCGTTTTTCCAAATTATCATGATATATGTAAGTATGTAACAAATTTCAGTCACATATAGTTGGACGGTTTATTTGTTCGTTGGTTCAATTTTAATTTCCGATTATTTTCTTTACATTTTTTTTTGTTCAGATCTGGAATAAACTCCATTATTTGGGATAGCATTAATTACCAGATGGTAAGTGTATGGGGAAAAAACGAGGTACGTTTACTAATTGGCACAGGAATTCAAAGATTACAGAGATGCTGTAGTTTTTGAATATCTGTGCATTATTTGTTTAAAATTACTTTGGATTTTGATGATCTTGCACTAAACGCCATAGTTTAGGATTGCATTCATTCTCAAGTTTGTCATAATCGCATCAACCTACATTTCAATTCACAATTTTATCAATTAACTATTTTCTATACAATCGTTTTTGTTCAGACTTAGGGTGAACTCCACTATTTGGGATTGCATTCATTACCGAAGGGTAAGTGTATTGGCTAAAACCGAGGTATGTTTACTAATTAGAAATAATGCACTCAGGAATTCAAAGATTATAGAGCTGCCGTAGTTTCTGAATCATGCATTATTGTTTAAAATAACTGTGGTTTTAATGATGTAGCACTATTTATTTAGGGATTTGAAGAAGGTGAAAGGAGATTCTGGCTGAAGACAGTAAAATTTTCTATGCAGAATTATTGTCCTATGCTGTAAGTATCTAATTTACATAGACATTTTTAGTTCTTAAATGTTTATACTTTGTTTTAGTATATTTTATACAACGTTAAGACAATATCATGTAGTGTTAGTAGTTATACAATGTAATGCATTAAAACTGTAATCGCTAAAGTCAATAAACTATTCTGCGTAGAAATGCTTTCCTATAAAATGAATATGGAATTTCCATATAAATTTCATTAACAAATTATTAAGACCATCCTCTGTTTTATTAACAGATTATATTACCACAGAAAATTTTCTTCTGCTGATGTTAGCTACTTAAAGCATACAATACTTCCATTTCCAATCTTTTCACATTGAGAAAAACATATTTTGAAGTTCAGGAGTATGTACATATATAATCATAACTAGAATAACTAAAGTATTTATTTAAAAAAAAATCTTTTCTACAATGCATGTCAAATTTTAGCAGTTAGTCTTGTTTCCTCAAGTTCATTCTTTAGTTCTATGCAAAAATTAAAAAGAAACTTATCCTTTTGCCATTGTTTAGTACTCAAAATACTGTGGCTCTCATGTTGACTTATCTTTTCCATGTTTTTGCATATTTCACTTATATTTTTCATCATCACATACCCATTTCTTGCTCTCGAACCTAAAAAAAGGAAAGAAAAAAATGTGCAAAAACAAAACATCTAACTAAGTGATAATTCCAATTAATGATAGCTCAACACATTTTTGGATAGCCATGAAAACATGAGTGGTTTGAACTGTGAGAGTAGAGGGTCTTCCTATGGTTTTACTATATGTTCCTATTCAACAATGATGTTATCTTTCTATGCTATATCCTTCTCGCAGAAAATCAATGATTCAAAAGGTAATCTATTTGTTTATTTTTCAATTTATTGATTATTTCTGTTTGATGTACACAACAATATGTGGGGTTCGTGAGAATAAAGGAAGGTGTATTTTGAATTAGTTACATCAATAACTATTTTATGGAAACTGAGTTAATTCTGTTTGTTATCAAGATGATTCAACTTGGTTGTACCGCCATAAATATAGACTAAGATGTTTATTCATTTCTAAATTTAGAACTCAAAATCAAAACAAAGGTATGGACTACCATTTAATACAACGAGTTACCATTGTAAATACACTCAAGTACGTCAAAATTTGATAAAAACAGTGATGAAATACATGTAAAGTTACCAGTTGTCGTATATGTGGAGTTTATGTCACTTTAGTAAAGTTCGCTATTTTGCAACATTAATGGCCTATAATGTGTAATACATAAAGTTGTATGTTTTTTAATTTGCAGGAATTCTCTCATGCTTGGTACAAATTGGAAGGAATTTTTTTTAAGGTGATTGGCTTATCTCTGTTAGATCTAGGCATAAGTGACCATATTCAAAGGTTTAGTTTATTTTCGTCTTCGTTTATTTAGCACATTCAACACATACAATGAAAATAATATATTTTTATTGAAACATGAAGTAGAACTTCATACATACTATTTATTAAGATAGTTATTCGGTCGATTAAACTTTCAAGTTTCATATAGTTTCTATATTGTGTCAACAAAAAATATGAAGTTTATTAATTTTTTTATTTAATGTAGTAGCTATGTGAATAGAATTAGCATGTATTCATGTGTATATTGCCGGCGACAAGTGGAAATCAATGTCACCTGCATTTAGCTATATTTTGACAGATTGAGTCGTATGCAGTTTTTCTTTTTTAAGTGTTTGTCTTATGGTGAATATATGAAACTTTTAGGAAGGGAAATCGGGAACAATTTACAGCGGAGATGGGAAATTCGGAAACAGTTTACAGAGGAGATTCCTAATATTGGAATGGAAACACTCTTGGATGAGAGTAACTGGATTGGAGAAAACTTTCTTATTTCACATGTTAGTATACATGATGTGCACAATACATGATGGGTGAAGGCCATTCAAGTTGAGGTAGTGGCTGGAGCAACGAGGTTAGGGTTGACGATTGATGGGGAACGCCCGCGATAGGGTGTGGTGGAGAAGACACAATGAGTTGGTCTGTGCTGATGAAATGCTGACAGTGAGCTGAAGCGAGGCTATAGCAAGGCCGGAGCAAACACAGGTTTCAGAAAGAAGAAAAATAATAGAGGCAAAAGAAATGAATCGGTGACAAAAAAATGAGCAATAGCAGGTGACTATAACGAAGGATGAACAATTGGTTCTTAGTCTGTTAGTCAATTGGTATATTACATATTATGGAGTCTATGTTGATGAGCTACTCATCCAATGAAAACTGCAGTATTTGAACTTTAATACTTAGTATAGGCATAAACGAATGCATAAGTTGGCAGTAGTACATAATCAAAAACGTTAATGGAAAAAAATGTTGACCTCCAGTACTTTGACTATACACGATTGAGGTTCTTAAATTTTGCTGTTTATTTTATTTAAACTAATTTAAATAGGCGGTGATGTTGTTATTTATGTAATATGGATGTGTATAGTACTATATAACTACAACTTCGTATAATATGTAATGTTATTTGTTCAATTGCATTAAAAATCATTTACATAGAAAATAACCTTTGCATTAACTTAAATGTTATTTCTGTTTTATGTCTGCTTCATTTTGGTAAAAGGGATTTGTTTTACTGTCTGATCTGTGAACTATATACTGTAAGTAGCCATGTCTTTCGTTACATGTAAAGTCATCTGTATGCTTGCTGATCAAAAATATTTATACTAAAACAATCTACTTGATGCTCATAATTTATGTATCTCTGCCATACTAATTTCCCCTAGAAAGAAAAAAACAGAGTTAATGTCATCGTTGCACAAATTGGATCAAATTTCCTGCTTTGCTATGCACACAAAGATGCTCCTATTTGAAAGACAATACCGTATAAGTTAAATTCACTATGGAATACCATCTTAATCTCCATATGCATCTAAATCTCCAATGGTTATTACAACATATTATGTTATAATGATATATTAATCTAAAAGAATTTTGTTCTATGCATAGCGTCGGCTATATTTATATTAACATCTGAGAACGATGGTATCCTGGGAAGCAAGATATTACCGTGTTAGTGAAGAACAACTTTGGTTGTTAATTACTTTTTAGGAGACACCATTAGGCAAGTTTTCTAAGGTTTCAAACTATAAGACGTGCTAATTTTATTTTGTTGCAATTTACTAGATATAAAGACAACAATTTGTTTTATATTATTACGCCTAAATTAACATAGCTTCAACTGCATCCGATCAATTTATGAACGTACATACAAGAAAACATACAATGATATATATATTTCTAAGTCCTGTTGTAAATCCAATAAGCCTGAATGTCGATATGTTTTAATACCGATTATTCCTGCGCATGTGCATCGCAGTGTGGTTTTAGACACTACATTTCTCTGCACACTAATGCATTTCTTGATTACTTTCATCAGCTAATTATATATCCTCTACGCTAACTTGCTCTAATTCATGTATTAATGAATGGTTGATTCGAGAGTGATTGTGTCTGTATGAGAGTGTGTGTATTTGTGTATATATATGTATGTGTGTATGTGCGCGTGTGTATGTACATACATACATACATACATACATATATATATATATATATGACATATAAAATTGAATTCTTACAATAAAAAAATTCTTATAAACGGTGTTTACTAACACCCTCAATTCCTGCGCACGTGCATCGCACGTGCTGGAGTACTCGTATATAATAAAAGTAATAGAGCTGTGATTTGTGCACTTCTTGCTAGTACATTTGCTCCATTCATGAAACTTGAGTTATATTGTGTATATGAGATGGTTTTGCATTGTTGTCAATGATGAAGCGGTGTTTATTGTTGTATGATGAAGTGTGAGCTGCCTGAACTGTACATTAGTGAAATGTGAATATTAGTTTATGCCTAAATTGTAAGTTCTTTGACTTTACTATTGTGCATGTCAAACTCTTTCCTTGAGCACCCTGCTACGCACAAACTTCTATTGTTTTCCTTGCCTGTGTACTTGTTGTTTCACTGTGTACTTGTTCACTTATTCTCGCTTTGCATGTGCACTTCTCGTTTCCTTGTGCACTTGTTCACTTGTAGTTTCACGGTGTACTCATTCACTGTGCTTGTTCGCTTATTTGATATTGTGCTTGTGCGCTTGTTGTTCCATTGTGTAGTTTGAATCTGTGTTCCACCCTTGTGTGTTGCATTCGCCTGGTTATGTTGGACCTTGTGTGTCCTTGTATGTGCATGTACCTAATTATTTCTCTTTACTTGATCTTGTAATGAACTTGATCTTGTATTGCTTATGTTGACCTATCTGCTAATGCATTGCATTGAGTCATTTAGCATGTTCTTTCATTTACATCTGCAATTGTATTTTGTCTATGTGCTCTGCCTTATGACATGTATAGTAATCACAGTTACCACAACCAGATCGGACCGCGGTCGAACCACGGTTAACCGTGAACCGCTGACCAACACGGCCCGGGCCAGTTAAAACCATGATCAACAAGAAACCGTGAAAACCCAGGTTGAACCACTTGTAAACCGTAGAAATTTCTCACGGTTCAACTGGTATTCATTAAAAGGTCCAATCATTTTCTGGGGGACCCCTAGGATGTTGGTAAAAAGGCCGAGCTGAAGTTATTATATAAAAAAATATCTATTGGTCCTTTGCTTCACCGCTAATGTGGGACTTCAAGCCTAAAACATATTGCACCTGGATCTGAATTGCATGATAATGCATGCTCCAAAAGTTGAATAGATGACGCTAAATCATGGTTATCATAATTATATATTATATATATAATAATTGTTATTTCTATCAAATGTTTTAACCATATTTTCTTAATAAATAGTTGTCTTCACGGTCTAATTCCAAAAGAAATCGTTGTGGTAGCTTTAACATCAAAATTATTACATTTAAAACAAAAAACATAATAGCATGCTTTTAACAGTTCGACCGTCAAAACCTTCGACCTTAAAGCAACGCGGTTTGATCTACAGTTTGGTTATGACAACATTGATAGTAATACACGATGCATGTCGTAGGTTACTTATGTATATTATTGATTTTGTTGTTAATTTCAAAGTATGAAAAGAACAAAACCAATAAACTAACATAATTCTCAAGTTCAAAACTATTTATATTCTTGTATTTTGAGTTTATCTCTTTTTTGCTTTTTACGGCGTTCTACATAGATGATTAGAAAAAGAAAGTTGGAGCAAGTAGATAGTAGATCAAATTTGACCGAGTGATTGTATTTGAAAGTGTTGTATGTGAGAGTGTAGAAATAATATTATATATAAGAGTGTAAAAATAATGCTTTGTAGTGTTGGGATCCCTCCTTAATTGGAGAGTTTCTAGAAAATTCTAGATCTTTTTAGAAAAGTGTGGAACTTTCTAGAACATTTTGGAGAACTCTAGATAAGCGTAGTACCCTCTAGAAGCTTATGGAAGAATGTGGAACTCTCTGAATATCCTGGAGATGTGTGGAACCTTACGGAAGAGTATGGAAGATGTAGAAGAGAATGCAAGAGTGTATAAATTCCTAGAAAGTATGGAGCATTTTAGAGAATCAATCTCCACACTTGGATGCAAGTAATCTCCACCATTCATTGTGGAGGACAAATAGTATAAATAGAGGAAATAGCCTTCATTTCTATCCATCCAAAATATCCAAGAATCATGAGAGAAGTCACTTCTTAAAGTAAGAAAACACCTGAGAGTTAGAAAGCCTCTTTGAGAGAAAAGAGAGGTAGTTTGGGAAGTCTTTATCCTCAAGCTTGAGTGAACCAGCAAGTGTGAGTTACTTTTGTAATCATATTATTGTAATCTCACTATTCTTTTGTATAGTGAAAGAATCTCCATAATGGAGAACTATAAATTCTTGTGCTCTCATTACTACTTTAATCTTAAAGTGTTTATCTTAACTTCACAAAGCAGAAAAGTTCAAGATTTCCCAATAGTGGTATCAGAGCAAGGTTCATCCGTACCCGTAATCAACCCCGTATAAGTTCAAGATGGAGGATAATATCGCTCATGATGGAGACCTTTTCAAGCTCACGGCTAACAACTATTCCTATTGGAAGTCAGTGATGGAGGACCTCTTGTATTGCAAGGATTTACGTGAGCCCATCATCTACAAAGATAATGTAGAAGGAAAGAGTGATGCACAGTGGGAGCAATTGAACCGGAAGGCAGTTGCTATGATCCATGACAACACTCTCTTCGAGCATGTTTTTAATTATACAAACGCCTATGATTTATGGGCAAAGCTTGAGTCCATGATTCAAAAGAAAACATCTCGTAACAAGGCCAATTTTGTTCGACAGTTGGTAAATTTGGAATATAAGGATGGTCATAGTATGATTGAGCACTTGAATAATTTCAAGGGGCTCGTAAATCAACTAAAAAATTGATATGAAAATTGATGATGAGTTACAATCCCTTCTACTCCTTAGTCCCTTACCAGAAAGTGGGGAAAAACTCATAGTTACACTTAGTAACTCAGCTCCAAAAGGAAAGTTAACCATGGATACCATTAGTGACAATCTTCTTGGTGAAAAAGCAAGGAGAATGGAGCAAGGTGAGTCTATCTATATCAAAGCTAATGTTGTTGATAATTAGGGAAGGAATGAAACTGGTGGACGTAGTAAGAGCCGAAATCAACATCAATCTCGACGTAGATCCAAGTCACGCTCGAAGATTGCGCGATATTATTATAGAATGATGGGTCATAAGAAAAATGGAATGTCAATGTGATAACCCCAAACTTCCACCAGTGAAAGCAAGGAGAAATCATATGGAATACAACATAAATACAATAAAACAGAACACAGATACAATATAGCAGAGGAGATTCATAGAGTAATAACATTATAGCAGCGGAAAAATATAATGTCATCAATCACAGAAATTCCACAGTCACAGAAAACTAAGATTATTACAACAAGTTTGCAAAAAAGAAATAAGTTTGATGTCTAAAAAGAAAAGAATAGATGCCAATAGAAACAAAAAGTCTTCAAGCTCCAAGTCATCACCTCTTCTCCCAAACAGAATCCAAGAGAGAGAAAATAAGCAGCTTCAAAGAAAAGCTCCAAGCAAAGAATGAACCTGTCTACTTGGCTGCCCGTGTAGAAGAGAGGGCACCCAAGTTTGCAAAAAGGTGAAACAAACTATGGGTCAGTCGTGGGACTGGTGTGAGAATTCTTAAATAACTTATACTAATAAGGCAAATCCAAAGACCACGCCGCTAACGCGGAACGGGTTGTACCAATGGATTGCCGTGCATAACTATAGTGTCAATACAGATAAGTAAAACGTAACAAAACGCAATGTCTTTTGAAAAATGGAACCACCATAAGACTCAGGTCCCATCACACAATGCAACGCACACCAAGAGGATAGAGTTTTACCTTATGGTGGTTAAACATGCTAAATACGCCAAATACGTAACTAATACTATTATTAGTGTATATGGTTTCAAAACAATTCAAATTATAAGTATCAATCTTAGGAAGCATAGGTACCATATATTATGCCTCCAATACTAGTAATACAATCAAATCCGTCGGGGTCGTATTGGAAATTTGGGTTTCCATCATGAGTCCAGGCTAGGGAGGACTCCTTACCGATTCGAGACACTCTAGTTAACGTCTCAGGATTACCCGCAGTTAACCCTTGGATCCTGCAGGGCCTGTCCTCACATACAGCTTAGAGGATTGGCAATTCCTAAGCACACGTTCCCCGGTCCTATAGGACCTATCCGAGGCGCCTCATTTCATCATCCTCCAAAAGTAAAATGACTACTAACTAGAAAGAAACGTGCTACTTTCCCTGCGTTCCCTTCCCCCTTTTTAGACTCTACCGGTTTGTGAGGCTCGTGAAGTCATGTTCTTCATACCACAAGGTTCTGCTTTTCAACAAGTAACCCTGATCATTGCATCTTAGTATGCCACACCGTCACTCCATACCGTACTATCGATCTTTCGTCACTATATAAACGGGTGTTAAGTAGAGAATAAATTCTCTACCACCAATCGTTTATATATTAACTGAATATCAACAACATAATATTTTGTGGGGTACGATGTCAGACACACTATCCATTTATACCCATGCTCTAAGTCTGAACTAGGGTCAAACCCGTGAAATCAACACGTACGTTTGGGCAATTACCCCGACCCTTGAATTGGGATCAAACCAATTCAGAGTCTTGATCGTTGTCCATTCGAGGGAAGATTTACGGTCTTCATACGCCGTCTTCATACTTGAATTCTTGAAATCGTACGATCATTTGGAATGGGATTAACCCGGTCTTTCCAAATAATCTCGCATTCATATATTTTGAGAAAAACATATTTCATATCGTTATTTTATTTTATAACGATTAATTCTTGCCTTAATTATTTAATATAATTAATTTCCTTATTTAACGACGCTTCAGGTCAAGGGCGACCTTGGCGCTGTTTCCAATCAATTTTGTTTTTCACTTTCCTCAAAATCTAACCGTTGGATTTTAGCGTAGCTTATATCGTTGGAAAGATTTTTCCAAGACGGTCCTAACGGTTTCAGTTTTGGGAAAATCCGACGGTCGGATCTTCCGGTATATTCGTTTAAAAGTTCGATTTCAAAACACGAACTACTGCGCTCGATTCGTTATATTATAATTATATATATATAAATATATATATATATTTCGTTTAGTTTATCGTCCCTACGTGCAGCTTACATTTCTCTTAACTTTCACCTTTCTACTTACATGACAATGTAGTTTAGGATTAGACGATAATTCTTCCCTTTTTAATTCATTATTATTTATTTTATACTTTATAATTTTCATTTAAGAATGTAAATTATAATGTGCCATCCCATTCATTTCTTTATATGTTTCTTTTCCAATTTCATTATGAATAATGAACACTTTCCTATGGTGTAAGTTCCCTTTTACCTACATTATAAATAATGTAAATGTTTCAATACAGTTACTTACCTTTCATTTAACATTATAAATAATGTTATTCTTACATACGTTTCATTTCTTTTATTTAACATTATAAATAATGTTAAACCTTACATACAGTTTCATTTTTTTTTATTTAACATTATAAATAATGTTAAACCTTACATACAGTTTCATTTCTTTTATTTAACATTATAAATAATGTTAATTCTTACATACAGTTTCATTTCTTTTATTTAACATTATAAATAATGTTAAACCTTACATACAGTTTCATTTCTTTTATTTAACATTATAAATAATGTTAAACCTTACATACAGTTTCATTTTTTTTTATTTAACATTATAAATAATGTTAATTCTTTTCCTACGAGGTAAATTCCCTTTTTATATACATAAAAAAAATGTTTATTATCTTACAATGTAAATTCTCTTTTTATTTTACATTATAAATAATGTATATACTTCCTACGGTCAAGTTCTTTAACTCTTAACATTATAAAATAGTGTAACTACCATACGGTGGAATTTTCCTTTTATTTAACATTGTGAATGATGTTAAATTGTACATACACTTCATTTTCTTTTTAATAACATTGAAAATATATTATTAGAAAATATATTTTTCCCAATATTATTAGAAAATATAGATTTCCCAATATCATTAGAAAATATAGATTTCCCAATATCATTACTATATCTTTTGCATTAGAAAATGTAAATCTCTGTTTTCTTCACTTCACATTTATAAAATGTAAGTTTACATAATGCCACATTTTAACTCTTTCTATTTATTTACAATAACAAAAATACTATTTTTACATACCATGCATTTCCTTATTTTCTAACATGACAAGTATAATATTTTCATACAATGACCATTTTGTATTTTTATTTGCCAAAAATACTATTTACATACAATATCATTTTATATTCTTACCTATCAACATTTGACACAAATGTCATTATCATAAGATGACCATTCTTTATAATAACATTAAATAAAAATGTTAATTTCATACGGTGAACATTATATTAACAAAGTTGCTCATTAACATACGGTGAATAATTTCTATTTCAATATTGACAAAATTTGTCATTTAACATATAGTGACAAATCCTATTTTTAATATTGACAAAATTTGTCATTTAACCTACAGTGGCAAATTTTACTTTTAATATTGACAAAATTTGTCATTCTTACATACAGTGTGTAATACTAATTTAATAATGAACAAAATAGCGTTCATCAACCTACGGTGTATAATACTATTTTAATAATGATACAAAAATAGCATTCATCAACATACGGTGGCGTATTCTATAATTTATAATGAACAAAAATTAGTTCATTTCATATAGTGCCATATTCTTATTTTTAATAATGAACAAAATATTATTCATTAACATACGGTGCTTTTCTTATTTTAATAATGAACAAAATATTGTTCATTAACATACGGTGCTTTTCTTATTTTAATAATGAACAAAATATTAGTTCATTACATATAGCGGCCAATTCTATTTTGTAAATGAACAAAAATATACTTATCTCAAATGGCGACAAATTCTATTTTAAAATATTGACAAAAATGTCAATCAACATACGGTGTTTATTTTCTTATATAAACATTGACAAAAAATGTCAATCATCATACGGTGTTTATTTTCTTATTTTAACTTTACAAATAAAATGAAAGTTTTATTTGCTAAACATTTCTACTTAACAAAAATAGTATTCTTGTTACCTCTATTCTATGTCAACGAAAGTGATTCCCATTACAATAATAATGAAATCCTTATTTTCTACCCCTTTATTTTTCCTAATGGTTCATATTTCAATAAATATATCCTTTTTACTTACACTCTTTCCTATTGGTTCATATTAACATAAAAATATGATTTTTATGTTGCTTCCTTTCTAACGTTTCACATTAACATATAAGGATATTTTATGTTAAAACATTTCTAATACCTAATCAAAACAAATAAAAAGAATAACTTTGTTTATGTCGCCTGTTTTATTTCAACAAGGACATATAAAGTGATATATGTGTTTTCAACAATCCTACCTTAACAATCATGATGTGATTATTCTTAACAAATATGATATCATTATTATCAACACGACGATTATCAAACAAATAGATCTACGTATCAATGATAATTCAGGATCAATCACATACGATAAT
Organism: Allium sativum; assembly: GCA_030737875.1. Classification (NCBI taxonomy): domain Eukaryota; kingdom Viridiplantae; phylum Streptophyta; class Magnoliopsida; order Asparagales; family Amaryllidaceae; genus Allium; species Allium sativum. The sequence continues at coordinate 990,238,236 of CM060912.1, read as the reverse complement.
CAATTAGCGTTCAGCAACGGATCAAAGGAAAATCACAATCACAGTTAATTATTTTTATTTAAATAAATAAATAAATAAATAGAACTCTCACATTGAATTTTTGGCCAAAATTTTACTGTCTCCTTTTATATATAAATTAAATTTATTCGTTTTAACTTCGATTAAAATAAATCAATCATTTAAAATACTTTAAATTCATTAAAATTAAATTTTTTAAATTGGCCCTAAAATCCTGGGTCGTTACAGTCAATCCTTCAAAAGAGACCAAAAGGCTGATACTGTTAAGCCAGACCAAATAATCCCAACGAAGAAGCAAGTAGAAAAGAGTGCTACTGCCATAGTATCAAAGGAAGATCTGCTATATCTTGTTAGTGAAGGTGACATTCTGAACAATGCTTATGATCAGAATTCTTGGGTTATTGATTATGGTGCTTCCTTCCATGTTACTCCACATGAAAGCTTCTTCTCATCATACAAAAGTAGTGACTTATGGCATGGTGCAAATGGGAAATCAAAACAGAAGAAGGCTTGTTGGGATAGGAGACTCATTCTGATAATAAGCACAGGGTGCAAGCTTAATTTGAAAGATTTGAGGCATGTCCCGGCGATTTGCCTCAATCTTATCTCCACTGGAAAGCTAGACGATGATGGTTTGTTGAATTACTTTGGTGAAGAGAAGTGGAAACTCACCAAAGAAAGTTTAATAATGGCACGAGGAAAGAAGGTAGAACCATTGTACGTAATGCAGGCTATTCTCTACAAAGGAGAGGTAAACATCTCTACTAATGATATGGACACATGACATAAACGACTTGGGCACATTACTGAGAAGGGTCTTCACTTACTCGCTAGGAAACAACTTCTACCTGTCGTAAAAGGTAAACCATTTGATCCTTATGCTCATTGTTTAGCTGGAAAAAACACAGAGTTGCTTTCCAAAGATCTTCTTCGACCACAAGGAGAAATAACATTCTAGACCTCATGCACACTTACGTATGTTCGATGTATGAGAGATCCATTGGTGGTGCTCTACATTTTTTCACCTTCATTGATGATCACTCAAGGAAAGTTTGGTTGCACTTGTTCAAATCGAAGCATCAAGTTTTTAATGCCTTCAAAGAATTCCATGCTTTAGTGGAGCATGAGACCAGACAGAAGATCAAATATGTGCGATCAAATAGTGGAGGTGAGTATAGAGGTCCTTTTGAAGCCTATTGCAAGAAATGTGGCATTAGGCTAGAGAAGACTCCACCCAAAATACAACAATTGAATGGGCTACCTAAGAGAATGAACCGAACCATTGAAAAAAGAGTTCATTGTGTGCTATTTCACGCTAAGTTACTCAAATCATTTTGGGAAGAAGCTATAATGGTCATGGTTGACATTGTCAACCTCACACGATCACTTGCTTTGGATGAGGGCATCCCATAGGAAGTTTGGATGGGCAAGAGGGCGTCATACAATCATCTCAAGATGTTCGGGTGCAGGGAATTCGTTCACATTCCCAAAGATGAGAGAGTTAAGCTTGATGCAAAGACAAAGGAGTTTATCTACCTTCGTTCACCCAAGGATAAATTTGGGTACTGGAACTGGGATCCAATTAACAAGAAGGTTATTCCCAATAGAGACATTGTATTCTTCGAAGACCAAACAATGAAGATATCAAGAATTCAGAGTGGCCAAGATTGAGAAGTAGTAAGAATATCGAACCTACTCTGGTTCGACATGAAGATAATAACACATAAGAAAGAAGTGATGCTGAAATCATGAAATTCATGATGAACCGGTTTAGGAAGAACCTTAATCTAGCACTCCAACCATACCAGAGCCGAGACGATCCTCGAGGGACAGAAGACCATCCACCCGATACAACAGAAAGGAGTACTTTAATCTCACTAATGAAGGGGAGCCTCAAAGCTATAAATAAGCAATCAGTGATTGTGATAAAGAAGAGTGGAGAATAGCCATGCAAGAAGAAATGCAATCCCTGCATGAGAATAACACATACAAACTAGTGGAGCTACCTAAAAGGAGAAGAGCTTTAAAGAATAAGTGGGTGTATAGAATTAAGACCGAAGAGAACTATTCAAAGCCTCGCTACAAAGCTCGGTAAGTCGTTAAAGGATTCAAACAAGAAAAAGGTTTTGACTTTGAAGAAATATTCTTTCCCATGATAAAGATGGCATCAATTCGAGTTGCCCTTAGCCTAACAGCTGTGCAAGATTTGGGGATTGAATAACTCTATGTCAAGACGACATTTCTTCATGGTGACCTGGAGGAAGAGATCTACATAATGCAGCCAGAGAGATTGAAAGTTCCAGCCAAGAAAATTTAGTGTGCTGCCTCATGAAGAGTCTATACAGACTTAAACAAGCACTAAGGTAATGGTAAAAGAAGTTTGACGCATTCATGGCAGAACATGATTTCAAAAGGAAAGAAAGTGATCATTGTGTCTTCATGAAGAGGCATGTACGTAAGTGGTGACTTTCTCATACTTCTGCTCTATGTGCATGATATGGTAATTACTGGTCAAGACCGCATAAAGAAAACTGCTTTTAAAAAAATGATTTGTACAAGAGTTTTGACATGAAAGGTTTGGGAACAGCTAAACAACCCTTGGGAACTGGTGATAGATCAAAAAGACTGTTATGGCTATCCAAAGAAAGGTACAATGAGAAAGTGTTAGAAAGGTTCATCATGCACAAATCAAAGCCAGTTAATACTCCATTTGCTGGACACTTCAAGCAAAGTTCAAAGCAGAGTCCGACAAGTGGAAAGTACATGGAGAAAATGAAGAAGAAAGCATATTCATTTGTAGTAGGCAATATCATGTACGCAATGATATGCACAAGACCAGATATCGCTTATGCAGTTGGTGTTGCCAGTCGCTTCTTGGCTAACCGAGGGAATGAGCAACGGGTTGTAGTCAAATGGATCCTCCGATGTCTACATGGAACTTACAAAAGATATTTATGCTTTGGAAAAGGAAAACCTATGTTAGAAGGATACACAGATGCAGAATTGGTTGTTGACATTGATTCAAGGAAATCAACATCAGGATACTTAACCACTTTTGTAGAGGGAGCTGTTTCATGGAAATCAAAGATGCAAAGGTTTGTTACATTATCCACTACAGAGGCAGAATATATCGCAGCTACTGAAGCTTGCAAGGAGATGTTGTGGATAAAGAACTTATTGCATAAATTCAAAATGGATCAAGAAAAGTATGTCTTGAAGTGTGACAATCAAAGTGCAATTTACTAGGCGAAGAATTAAACATTTCATTTCCCGCACAAAGCACATTGATACAAGATATTATTGGATCCTAGAAGTTCTAGAGGAAAAGCAAATATATCTTGAAAAGGTTCACACAAATGAGAACGGGTTTGACATGATGACTAAGGTAATACAGATGAAGAAGTTTGAAGATTGCAGTCAAGGTGTCAGTTTTCTACTACCCCTCAATTAAGTCGGGAGGGGAAGATTTGTTGGGATCCCTCCTTAATTGGAGAATTTATAGGAAATTCCAAATCTTTTTAGAGAAGTGTAGAACTTTCTAGAACATTCCTGGGAACTCAAGAGAAGTAGAATCTTATGGAAGAGCGTGGAACCATATGGAACATCTTGGAGATGTGCGAAACCTTCTGGAACCTTATGGAAGATTATGGAAGATGTAAAAGAGAATGTAGGAGTGTAAAAATTCCTAGATATTATGGAGGATTCTAGAGAATCAATCTCCACACTTGGATGCAGGTAATCTTCAACATTCATTGTGGAGGATGAGTAGTACAAATAGAGGAAGGAGCCTTCATTTCTATCCATTCAAAAAATCCAAGAATCAAGAGAGAAGCTACTTCTTCAAGTAAGAAAAAATTTGAGAGTTAGAGAGCCTCTTTGAGAGAAATGAGATATTGCATGGGAAGTCTTTATACTCAAGCTTGAGTGAACCAATGAGTGTGAGTTACTTTTCTAAATCATATTCTTGTAATCTCACTATTCTTTTGTATAGTGAAGGAATATCTATATTGTAAAACTATAAATTCTTGTGCTCCCATTACTACTTTTAACCTTAAAGTGCCTATCTCAACTTCACGAAGCGGGAAAGTTCAAGATTTCCTAATATGTATGAATGTTGTCTTTAAAATATTGTGAAGGCTCTTGTAATCGCATACTTTTGAAATTGTATTAAAATAAATTATTTGTTGAAATAAAAATTTTATTTGTTTGTATTTATATGTGATTCTACAATAATACCATATTAAATACATCAAAAAAAGTGTTTATTACAATCAATCAAAAATCATAAACTATTATATTCTATGGGATCTAATCTTTTTTAGGATTAACAGATGCTACTATGACAAACATCTCCACTAGCTCTTTGCATCGTCCACGTTGGAAAATATGACCGACTACAAGTGACAAGGGATTTTATTTCTGGTGAAATCACATGATGCATTGATTATCATGTTTAACAACTTCATGAATTGACCAAGTGTGTTACTTCTACAGCTTTCTCCACGGCTCTATTCAATCATGTGAACTTCTCAATGATAAGAAATTAGGTACATATTTTTCCGTTCCATCCTAGCCGCACTACTAGATAAATTCGTAGTAATCACCCTTTTAAAGCAATGTTAAATGGTTCTTTAAACATTAGTTGTTAAAACAACTGATGTCTATTTTTTTTAAACCTATTACCTTTATCCGCGAAAAAATGCATCTATCAAAATCATTTTTCATGATTTCTATTGTTTAAAAAATAAAAATAAAAATAAAAAATGGCAGACAAAACCCTTTGTCGTTTCCTCAATCGCCTCGCTTGGCCACCTCCAAATCGCCTCACTACCACATGCAAATCGCGAGGCACCACTAATAGTCAAGAAGGAATGGAAGTTGAAGCGTTTTCCTCCTTCAAATTAGGGGTTTTGATATGAACTGATGTTTCGCTTTCATATCGTCCTCTTATCTCGCTCACGGTAGCGATTGGAAAATAGTAAGTGATTCTGTTTATTGCTTTGCTCGATCTGTCCTCTTTTCTCGAACACGGTTTATGTTTAAGCTTGAACTCAAATACACTCGTATGCTAATGATGATTGGGTTTTAAATAGGAGTGAAACTCCTATTTTCTAGTTTGATTTTGATTGACTGATTCAAGTGATTTTGATTTTCTGTATGTTGCTTAGTTTATACCATGGAAACAAGGAGCGTGGGACGTGGCCATGATCTACGACCCGGTTCTTTTGTCCCCAATCCCAAATGCGACCTGGAAACTTTAGCGGTTGTGAAAAGAAGACGATGATGCACAGGTTTTTGAAAAGAATAAATGACCCCTTAATTTGTGTTGTACAACTATATATGGTTGTAATATATATTGGAAGGACATCTATATAATATATCAATTTGTATATAGATTGGAAGGGCACCTGTAAGTTTGTAAGATCGTCACAACTTGTATTGTTTAACTTCCAAATTTGGTAATTAACATAAAAAATAAATGGGTTAGTTTTTCCAAAGTAGAAAAAAAACATGTTTCATACCCTTGCGTTCCCTCATATCCATACATTCCCTCGTAACAGAAACATTCAAGACAACCTTCCACATATCTCTTTTCGTACCGCGTTTCGTATCGAACCACGTCCTATGTAACCATGGTTCATACATTCACTCAAAAAAATGTAATCTTTGTATAAAGGTTTATACAATTCTTAGCTTAAATGGGAGTTTATATAATTTAGTGGTTGTTGTTATACTGATAAGAATTTGTTTCTTGCATCACTTGCGTTCTACTTATGATATTTTGCATACTTACTTTGCTTTTGACTAATATATGTATGAGTTTTATATATGTGATAACTCATACACTTCTATTACCGTAATGTGCTGATTCTGCTTGTTTAGGATCCATGCATGCTTGGTACTCAGTTGCACCTTGTTGCTTTTATGCCTTACATGATGTTTCATGCTTGGAAACATGACTTAATATTTACGTGTATATATAGATCGTTGGCATACGCACACTTGCTTAAAATTGATAAGAACGGATACCACACTTGGTCAAAACTGATAAATCAAAAGATGATGACAGATAACCCAAATACCTAAGGCAACAATATAAAAAATATTCTTTTTGTTCTAGTTATTTTTAGTGGTTTCTGCTAATTGTCACTTGTGATTATAGGTTGATCTACTTAGTGGTTTTTGCACCGGTTAGGGGTAAAGGTTGAGCTTGTGGTTTTGGTCAAGCTGTTCGCAACAATAGGAACGTTATCCCAGTTGATGGGATAAGGATAGTCAAAAGGGGACTCTTTTGATTAGTTTAATCCCACCAACTTCGAAAAACGTTCTTGTAATTGTCAGACAGTTCCATCGAAACCACAAGATTGAGCCTCACCCCTAGCTCGAAAAGGGAGCACAACTACTACAGGTATATTGACAGTTTATACCTAAATTTTTGTTCGAGCTATATTTAATAGTTTCTGATGAGTGCCTCTTACTTGCGATTATAGGCTGATCTTAGAGTACAAGTAATAATTCATATATGCTACCTTAGAGTACTTCTTACATGAAGGACTTTAAGGCCTTAAGGTAGCATACAAATTATTACTTATGCAACCAATGTCAGCTTTGGAAATTTTGATCTTTTGGAATTATTACATGGGCTTATGGTTTCCGTGGAGTTGTTCGCAACAATAGGAACATCGTACGAGTTGGTGGGATAAGACTAGTCAAAAGTGGACGCTTTTGATTACTCTAATCCCACCAACTTCGGACAATGTTCCAATTACACTATCGGACTGCTCTATTGGAACCACAAGCTTAAGCTTCACCTCTAGCCTAAAAAGGGAACACATCTACTTCAGGTATGTTAGACACTTTATACATGATTTTTTGCATATTTGCACTTGTTTCATTTTAAACTGGAATTGATTATGACCCTTATTTGTTGTATGCATTTGGCCCATGCTTTATTCATACTGGTGCACTTATATTTGTCGGGTTATAATCATGTCTAGTTTGCTTCCCTTGCCTAATTTTGAACAGGATTGTGTACATGCAGTGGCTGCCACACATACGTGTATATATAAACATTTTGTTTACGTATGTACGTATCGACAACATGCGTATATACAACAAACCCATCCTGTCTTATACCATCTATGCATCTGCCCCATTGCTTTTGTTGTGCTTTATGTATGACATCATAATCCATTTTTGTGATCTGTGCCATTTAGGTTTGCTATATGCACAATTTTGCTGTGTGCACAAGGAATAAAGATACAACAATAACAGTTTTGTTGTGTGCATGCTTGATATTTGCACATATTTCATTTTAAACTGGAATTTAATCTAACCCTTAGTTGTTGCATGCATTTGGCCCATGCTTTATTCATACAGGTGCATTTCTATTTGCCGGGTTATAATCATGTCTAGTTTGCTTCCCTTGCCTAGTTTTGAATAGAACTGTGTATATATGGTGGCTACCCCACATTTGTATATATGTAAACATTTTGTTCGCATATATACGTATTAGCAGCATGCATATATACAACAACCCACCTTGTCTTATATCATCTGTGCATCTGCCTCATTGCTTTCGTTGTGCTTTATGTATGACTGCTTTATCCATATTGTAATCTAGGCCATTTAGTTTTGTTGTGTGCACAAGGAATACATATACAACAATACACTACTCCATAGAGGGCCTACTGCAATGAAATTACATGATGATGCTATCTACAACGTAACGATATCTGTGCTGATTTTTGTCTATTACAACATTCGCTTCAAGGTGCTATCTTAGAATCAGCACGTTGTTGCAGTATCTACAGACATATTTTAATTAAAAAATTAAAATAAATAAAATAAAATAAAAAATCATCTCAGCGATCCACGTCGTTAGTTAAAATAAAATCTCAGCCACCCATCCGCTATCTAATTCCACTAACATTTTCATTCACGTGCTTCCTTTTCATTTTGTTCTCCCCCCAATTCTAGATCTAGACTTTGAATTTTACGAACATCACGTTTCAAAGCTTTTAGGGTTCTTTGGAGAATAAAACATGGAGCCGATTGCTTCCAATTTCCATCAACACTTTTTAATGGCAAAATAAAGTTTGAAACAAAGATTCTACCAGTCCCAAATCCGAAACAGTTTGAAACGAAAAGTCCTATGCGGAATCCATCTACGTAAAGCTTTGTTTGGCTTCAATTTTTAATGGCGTGATCTAAAGTTAATCCCAAATCTAATGAGGTAACTTAGGTTTATTTATGGTAGTTATTTTTGATTGAAAGTTGATACCTTTCCTGAAATCTCAATGATTGTTTTGAAATAATAGCTCTTCTTAAGAAAAACAGTTTAAATAGTCGGTTATTTATCGGTCCAAGCAATAAACTAAAAGATCGTACCTTCATTAGTGTCATAGTTAGATTTATGAAGATTATAGTTAAACATAGGATTTATTTTTATGTTAGGAAAAATCAGTTGAAACCGATTTATTAACAATATGATAACTGTTGTACACCATTCACTCACTCAATGTTACAACTAACATAATTAGAAACTAGTTGCTACTCCAGTTTATTAGGGTTTTAGTTTTATGATGAGGTGCCTTTGCTCAAGCCTGAGATCCACACTTAATTTTCTATGATGCAGATTCTTGAAAGCAAGGAAATTTGATTTTGAGAAAGCAAGTCAGATGTGGATTGAAATGCTTATATGGAGAAAAGATTTTGGAACTGATTCCATACTTGAGGATTTAATTTCAAGGAGCTTGGAGATGTTGTGCAATATTACCCACAAGTTTAACATGGAGTAGACAAGGATGGAAGACCAATTTGCATTGAACAAATGGACAAAGTTAAACTAAGTGAACTAATGTTTATAATCGCTGTTGAACGTTACATTAAGTATCATGTACAAGAGTTTGAAAGGGCTTTTCGTGATAGATGTCCTTCATGTCCTTCATGTTTATAATCTTCTATCAAAGCTCCGATACCATGTCAAAGAGCCCCAAGTTATCACAAAACCAATCGGTAACGTGAAGGGTGAACTCATTATAGTTATACAGGATTCATTTTACAAATTCCCCAATGTGGGACTTATCTCAACAGTACCACCACTACCATCCTTGATGTGCATGGTGTGGTATGTTTATATTGTTTTCTTATTCAGCCAATGTTGAATTTCTTTAAATATATACCATACTTGTTTTCATTTGCTGCATTTAAGGATTGAAAAATCTTAACAAGACAGCTAGAGAACTCTTGCATCATATGCAGAAAATTGATGGTGACTATTACCCTAAGGTGTTTACTATGGCGAGTTGATATTATTCTTTTTGGTAACAGCTCAAACATCTCCTTTGTTTACTTATTTTAAAGATGCAGACACTACATCAAATGTTCATCGTTATTATCGGACATGGTGTTAAGCTGCTTTGGAACACTATAAAAGGCCGACTTGATCCCAAAACAACAGCAAAGATACATGTAAAATGATAATATAAGTGTGATTTGTTTACTAGCTTCAAATTCTATCTTATGATACACCACTAATACTTTATTCTCAGGTTTTAGGAAATAATTACCAAAGTAGACTGTTAGAAGCTATAGATGTTAGGTATGTACCTTTGTAATTTTTTGTTATTGATTCACACATTTACCTGAACTTGTTTATATTATATTCAGTCAATTACCTGAATTCCTAGGTGGTTCATGCTCGTGCCCTAGTGAAAGGGGTTGCATTCGATCTAATTATGGTCTGTGGAATGCCCTAGAGATAATGAAGGCGATTTTTACATCGACAGCCATAAAAGGTAATTTTATCGTTTAAGGTTTGATTTTAGCATTTTGGGTCAATATATCAGCTCTTTTTTACAATTTGTATGCAACTAATCCTATTTTCTCTCTATGGCAATAAAATTTAATCTACCAGCTCATATGAGTTAAGTAATTAATCCAGTATCAATTGATACTGATGTTTGAGATATTAGTTCATATAAGTTCAGTTTTGTTTGGTTTGAAAATTTTGGATGGACATATTTTAAAATATTATTTCACTTTTGCACCAGTTGTTAGTAAGAAATTTTCAGTTCTTATTTGAGATTGCCTTTAGTGTCGTATGATCGTAAATGAATTTGAATTTTGTTGCTTGAATTAATATATGTTAGTTTTTGTGGTTGATTTCTTTCTTTCGCACCATGTCTAAAACTTGACTATGGTATCCATCGGAAATTCAATATACATTTCTTACATATATAGCATTTGGTTTGATCTAGTTTACATTGTAGCTGGCATATGCATTTGAGATTAGATGTATGCGTTACATGGAAAATGTATACATTTCTTACATATATAGCATACATATGCAACGAAATTACATGTTGTTGCTAGCTAAACATGTAACGAAACTACATGTATTTTTATGACTTGTCTTGCATATTAAACTGAAAATATGGATATTTATTTGATATAGTTTAGATGCATTCGAGATTGATATATTCAAGTATCAGATTTGCTTGCTATACTTGATTATATATAATCTCATATAGTATTGTGCCATACTTGAATATCATCAAAAATACATATTAGACCAAGTCTAGAAAGATGATGAAAACACACTAGAATTTTGAGGCAAATAAAATTTAAAATAAATTTGTATTTGCTCAAATTTAAATCTATTTTTGTTCTATTCTACTGTGCGTGTTTCTATAATTGACAGGTGCGCAGATAGCTGGACAGATAGATATGGAAGCAGTTGAAGACTCTGTGTGTCAGAGAATGTCGTGAGTCTATATATGAGTGAATCGAGTGACAGTGTAGTGAGAAATGTATGTAAATATGAACGACTGTGTAATATACCAGTGAATGTACAATAGTGGAGTCATAAAATTTATACTATTTGAAATTTTGAAATAAAATATTTATCTGAGTAAAATACTGTGTTTGGATATCCAATTGTGTCAGTAGTATATTATTCAATAAATATCGTTATATTCAACAAGATGTTGCAGTATGTGATGGTAGGTGTTGCAGTATGTGATGGTAAATGTTGCGATATGTGATGATAAATGTTGTGATAAACTAGCAAAGTGTTGTCATTGGATGGTAAAAGTGTTACTATTGATAATGTGCGGCCCACATTTAATTAAAATTAGTATATGTAGCAACATCAGGAAAATGTTGTCATTGGATGGTAAAGATGTTGCTTTTGACTCTAGGGAAACGCGGAAAAATGCATCACCAGAAAAATGTTGTCTTTGATCTTTTTTTGCCTACAACAATATTTTTGGCACTTACTGCATCATATCTTGGGGGCTGTAGTAGGCCATCTATAGCGCAGTTTTGTTGTGTGCACAATTTTGGTCTTGTATGCATGCTTGCGTATTTGCACTTGTTTAATTTTAAATTGAAATTGAATCTGAACCTTAATTGTTGCATGCATTTGGCCCACACTTTATTCATACGAGTGCATTTCTATTTTTGGGTTATAATCTGTCTAGTTTGCTTCATTTTCCTAATTTTGAACAGGATTGTGTATATGTGGTGGCTACCGCACATACGTGTATGTATTTGCGTATATAAGTTGAAACGACCCGAAATCCCCCTAACGGGAAATCACGGATTGAGTTGAGAACACACAAAAGAACGCAGACAGAAGAACATTTCATTGTTTATTACAACAATTCCATCAGAATACAAGAATATACAGAGTATAAATCAATATAACATATTTACCAAATATCAGAGATTACAATAAACTACATGGCAGCAGAAAATAATACAATACACAACTGATGGAGATATATGGGTACAAAGCTTTCCGAATATCGTTCCAGTTTAAAACCAAGATCCTGTGAATATAAATCTGCAAAACCAAAACTACTAGCTGCCCGTGTCAAAATAAGGGCACCCAGAGTTTAGGTTAAAACAATAAACTCCAGGTCAGCCATGTGACTGGTGTGAGAACTAAAACAATTATTAATCTTTATTTTTAAAGTTAGGTAAATCAAGGGACCATGCCGTATAACACGGAATGGGTTTCCTCCCAAGAATACCATTGCATAAAACAAACAGCGCAATGCTAAATAAAGAACAATGGAGCTATTATAAGACCCAGGACCCATCACACAATGCAACATAAGCCGAAGGATAGGGTTTTTACCTTATAATAGCCAAGAATGCTTGGTATGTTTAAAACAAATCATTTGATACTATTATAAATGCATAGTGTATAAAACAACTTCAAATCATAAGTATCAATCATAGACGGCATAAGTGCCCCATACCACTATGTTGCCATACTAGGCTCTACAATCAAAACCGTAAAGTCACGTATTTGGAAATTGGATTTCCATCTGTGAACCGAGGCAAAAGATAGTCCTTTACCGAATTCGAGACAATCTAGCCCATGTCTCAGGGACAGAATGCATTGACCCTTAGGAGCCACAGGGCCAGTCCACTGATATGGATTAAAATGCCTGAACACTACGTTTCCCCGCCCTTTGGGGGCATAAATGAGCCAACGAATGACTCCATCGAACCCGGATCGTCCGATCAAACCGAGGCGCCTCGCAACAGCAACAACCACACAGGTTAAAAGTATATAAATGTCAGCCAGTTTAAGCACTGACACCACCTCTAGCTAGAAAGAAACGCATGCCCTCCCTGGATCCTTCTCCCGTTTCTGGTTCACAACCGGGGTGTGAGGCTCGCGAATCAACGCTACACAAGGTTATGCCACACAGGCCATGCTTTGATCATCAACCACAAGATTTTGCTTTTCAACAAAAGCCTTGATCATTTGCCACTTAGGCATGCCACACAGGCAATTCACTCCATGCGATTGGTATCCATCGATATATAACCCCTGAGCTCGTACGTCTCAGAGAAGGGTGTTAAGCAAGAGAATAAATTCTCCACCGCCAAACAGAAATATATTTAATAGAAATCAATCACACATAATAAAATCCAATGTCAGACACACAGTCCATTTACAAGTTCGTTCTGGGTCTAAACGAAACCGGAGGCACCTAGCACCCCGCATATCCATCGATCTCCAAGTACGTCTGGATGATCACCAACTGATTCCCTCCTCTTGAGTGTACAACCCAATCAAGATCATCGGTAATCACCCAAACGATGTGAAGACCTCTGGTCTTCGACCACCGTCTTCATCCTTGACACCATGTCGAATCAGTTATTCAGAATGGGATAAACCCGGTCTTTCTGAATAACTCGCGTATATAATAAATAAGTGTTACACAAACACAACATACGCCTCATTCCAGTTCAGAATATTCTTTTATTCAAATATTCTTACACTTTGGAAAAGGTTCCCATTAATTTTATCAAAGATAAATTCTTTAAATTTATTCTTTAATCATCTTTTGAATATCAATTCAAACTAGTCGGGATTAGCGAACCACACAGAAGTAATCATTTATTTTATTTCCCAATCCCAACCTATTCATCCCATGAAGTAAAATTGGTAATACTTCATATCTAACACCACGGTATTATCGATAAATTCAATTACCATTTCACGTTCAAATCTAATTAAAGATTTAACTATCGCCTGGAGCAAAACTGGTGATACTCCATTCTCGACCATTTCAATCTAATTAAAGATTCATAAAAACCCCACTTAGTTTTAATCTTCACAGAAATCAATATCCTGCCTTTAACTGGGTTAAAGAACCAATGTCATTTAAAACACGGTTCACGATAAACCCAAAAACAATTCAAATTAAATACCATTTAATTGGTACACTTCATTAAATCTAAATAAAAAGATTTAATCTCTTTCTCAACTGGGTTTAAGAACAGTGTTAATGAAGACACCATTCACGGCAAACCCAAATCACATTTGATATTAAATACAAGGCTCTGAATAGAAAATATATCGGCTTATATTCAATATCAAATTCTACGACCAACAAATATCGTATTGGAAATAACGATATAAATATATCTTTCAAATTTCCATAAGAATACCTGTATAATCACGAAATCCAACATCGAAATATTCCACAGACAATTTCGATTCAAATCCATTCCAATTTAGTTATTGGAAATTCTAGTTATTTTCAAAACCATTTCAAATCCAATTTATTTATTTTAAAAATAAATAAATTATTATTCTAGTTCAAAACTAGTTCATTTCAATAAAAATCTATTTTTATCTTTTCAAATATGGAGTTTTTCATTCCAATTCTTCACAAATCATTTTTTTATGATTTTACACAAATTATTACTATTTTTAATAATTTTATCAAGGCACGTACAGTCGATTTCCATCAACGGCCATCGAACTGCACTTATAGCGACCTTTTCCAAATTTGATTTGGTCATAATTCCAAATCCAACCGTTAGAATTCAAATTTCTAATATTCGTTAGAAAGCTCTTTTCGATACGAACCCAACGGTTCTGGTTTTAGGAGAATCCGATGGTCGGATCTCCCGCAATATCCATTCGAAGTCAATGGTCGAAATTCGTGAACTGCCGCAGCGCGGCGCGTTCTATTCAAGCCATTATATATATATATTATATATATTTCGTCGATTTCCATTTAAACGAAATTTATAAATCATTTTAAATTCGTTTCAAAAACGATTTCCACTTCCTTTTCAAATTCAAATCAAGATTGAATTTTCCAATATAAATTCGTTTTAATTTCATTTCAAATCGATTTCACTTCAATTTCAAATCGATTTCAATTCAATTCGAATTTCAAATCTATTCAATTTAATTTGACTTTCTAATCTATTCAATTTAATTCGAATTTCAAATCTATTCAATCTAATTCGAATTTCAAATCTATTCAATTTAGTTTGAATTTCTAATTTATTCAATTTAATTCGAATTTCAAATCTATTCAATCTATTCAATTTAGTTCAAATTTTGAAATCACTTTCAATATTCGTTGAAAGATGAATAAAATCGATATAAATATCGTTCACGTCAAAATGGCGCAAATCTAATCAACACGGCTTCATGTATTTCTATTTTCAAATATTTCTATTTCAAATATTTCTTTTTCAAATATTTCTTTTTCAAATATTTCTATTTAAAATATTTCTATTTCAAATATTTCTATTTCAAATATTTCTTTTTCAAAACTGGAATGAGCCCCAATCAATTACCATATAATGTTAATTATATGGATTTTCTATAACACATGTATATAATAGCAACAACAAATCATCAACCATCATCCAAAGTGCATTCTACACTGTATAAGCATCAAATATAAATATTCAACGCTTATAGCAGCCTGTCAATCAATCGATCGACATACAGCTAATTATTGGGATTAGTGTATGTCCTATTTCATCCCAACACCCATATGGGGTTTCAAACAATCAAACACAGATTTTATTTGTGCAGTTGGGCGATGTGTAAAATTTATTGTCCCAATCAATATCAGTCAAATAAGTGTATATAAACGAATCGTCCGATTTGTTTATAAATATTTATTTTATATACACGTTAAAAATTATATTTTTAACTATAAAATATTTTCCACTATAAAATATTTTATTTCATTTCACATCACACAATCAAATTCCACAACATAGCAACCAAACAAACAAGTCATCCATGGTCTGTGGACGACGGGTGTCGGGTGCTACTAAACACCGTCTGCATCCTAGTATATATTTCAAACTAGAAATAAATTAAAAGTGGGGAGTTCTCACCGATTCGTTCCACTCCTCCAGTTTTATTTCTGAATTTCTGAATATCTGGAGTTGCCCGTACTTCCAACATAATCTTTGTCACGCTGTTCACATTGAAAATCACATTCTTATTCCAACGCTATGTGGATAAAAATCCCATTTTTATATCATTATACAAATAATAAAAATCAGATTTTTATTTCGCTATATATATATATATAAATTGTATTTTTATATTCTCTACCTTATAAAAATTATATTTTTATAATCTCTACTATATAAAAATCATATTTTTATTATTCTTATAAGATAAAAATCATATTTTTAATATTTTTCTATATATACAGTAAAAATCAAATCTTTATTATGTTCTTTTAAAACCATGTGTAAATTTTATTTAGAAAAACATTGCTTATTTTATTTTAAAACAATCATATTTATCTTTTCAAATCAAAGATATTTATATTTTCAAAATCCTGTATGTTTATATTTTCCAAAACATGTATGTTTATTTATAATCTCAAAAACAATTCTATTTTTATTTCTAAAAACCATGATATTTTCTATTTTAAACTTAATGAAGTAATAAACTAATTTAACTAGGGTTTTCTTTTTATTTACCTTAATCACGTTTGAATTCCATCTTCCCCGTTATACTGCTTCCAGGTTACGAAGCCCATGCCTCAGCCCTAAACCTCGCCTTGCGCACGAACTTCTAGGCAGTCGGTCCCAAAACAAATCACACCCAACCATCCCCCTTTCTGTTGACTCGCAACCCCCCCCCCCCCCCCCAAACATTCCGACCTCCGCCCTAGCTTCGTTTTTTTTCGTCGAGGTCTTCAGTGGAGGTTCGCGGGGGTTTGGGGAGGCTCAACTGAGGTCGAGGGGAGAGAATGCGAGTCAAGAAGGAGAGGAGAGGAGTTGAGCGACGGACTTGAGGGCGGTGGGGTTCGCGAGGAAGGAGCAAACGGAGGAGATGAACGAAAAGGATGGGAACCGACATCGATGGGGAATCGAAGGTGGAGGTGGCGCGAGGCGAGGAGCATCGGTGGTGGCTGGCTTCGCCATTTTTTTTTCTTTCTATTTTCAGATCGAAGAACTGATTTGGGGGAGGGAGGGTATAAACGAGAATTTAGGGTGTAACATATATTTATATATTTAATTTATTTCAATTTAATTTTTAAAAGGGTTGACTTTTCTTTTGAACCCCAGACGAGGCCCAACGACTGTCGCCCCTAGCTAATTACCCCCATTCCGAACACAATGGGATATGTTTCTTAGGCCAATTTGATCGTTACGATTAGTTTTCGTTCAAATTATATTATAAATCTATATATTCAATTTTGAACGTACATTTCAATTTACCGGGGCCACACACTAACTAGAAAAATTCCCAAAAAATATTTTCTAACTTCGTATTGACGATACGGTCCTAACAAAACCAGTTTCGTCAAATTCTGAGATCGTTCGAAAAATGGTCATTTTCCGGTCAATTAAAATCAACTGAAACTGGTCAAACACGTTTTCCTTTGCCACGCTCACATATTGATTCGAAAAATTATGAAATTTGAAACCTAGCAATAATTTGACACCGCGGATCCAACAAGAGTGGTTTCGTCAAAAGCCGACGTCATTTGCAAAATGGCCATTTTTAAGGGCCAGAATTCCATAGCGACTATTCTGAATTTTCTACTGGGCATAATTTTTTATCCCCGCTATGAAATTTCGATTCTTTGGATTCGTTGGAAAGGTATTCTCAAATAAATTCAAATATTTCTGGTTTCACTAAAATCCGATTTATTTTGAATCCTGTACATTCATTTGAATTTTGAAATCGACTTATCGAACTACCGCGCCATTTTCAATTCCTTTTATAATTATAAATAAAATATTTATATTCTAACGACGATCTATATAATATATACATTCGAATTCTATTCAAAATAAATTTCTCGTCGTTTTTATTTAAAATAATTTATTTTAAATAATCAAAATTGCCAAAATAAAAATTTTAAATTGGCTCAGATTTCCGGGTTATTACATAAGTATCGGCAGCATGAGTATATACAACAACCCTACCATGTCTTATACCATCTATGCATCTGCCATATTGCTTTGTTTGTGCTTGATATACGACTACCTTATCCATTTTTGTGATCTAGACCATTTACTTTTGTTATGTGCACAATTTTATTATGTTTACAAGAAATACAGATACAAAAATAATAGTTTTTCTGTGTGCACAATTTTTGTCTTGTGTGCATGCTTGCATATTTTCGCTTGTTTCATTTGAACTAGAATTGAATCTAACCCTTAGTTGTTGCATGCATTTTTCCCGTGCTTTATTCATACCAGTGCATTTATATTTGTCGCGCTATAATCATGTCTAGTTTTCTTCCCTTACCTAGTTTTGGACAGGATTTTGTATATGCGGTGGCTGCCGCACATACGTGTATATGTAAACATTTTGTTTATGTATATACGTATTGGATGCATGTGTACATACGACAAACTCGCCCTGTCTGATACCATCTGTGCATCTGCCACATTGCTTTGTTGTGCTTTATGTATGACTGCCTAATCCATTTTATGATCAGTGTCGTTTAGTTTTTCTGTGTGCACAAGGGATACAGATACAACAATAACAGTTTTGTTTTGTGCACAATTTTTGTCTTGTATGAATGTTGCACATTTGCACTGGTTTCATTTTAAACTGGAACTGAATCTAACCCTTAGTTGTTTGCATGCATTTGGCCCATGCTTTATCCATACTGGTGCATTTCTATTTGTCGGGTTATAATCATGTCTAGTTTGCTTCCCTCGCCTAGTTTTGAACGGGATTGTGTATATGTGGTGGCTGCCGCACATACGTGTATATGTAAACATTTTATTTGCATATATACGTATCGGCAGCATGCATATATACAACAAACCCACCATGTCTTATACAATCTGTGCATCTGCCACATTGCTTTTGTTATGCTTTATGTATGACTTCTTATCCATTTTTGTGATATGGGCCATATAGTTTTGCTGTGTGCACAAGGAATGCAGATACAACAATAATAGTTTTGATGTGTGCACTATATTGATCTTGTGTGCATGCTTGCTTGCGCTTGTTTCATTTTAAACTGGAATTGAATTTTCCCTTAGTTGTTGCATGCATTTGGACCATGCTTTATTCATACTGGTGCATTTCTATTTGCCGGACTATAATCATGTCTAGTTTGCTTCCCTTACCTAGTTTTGAATAGGATTGTGCATATGTAGTGGCTTCCACACATATGTGTACATGTAAACATTTTGTTTGCGTATATTTGCATCGACAACATGCGTACATACAACAACTCACCCTGTCTTATACCATCTGTGCATTTGCCCTATTGCTTTTGTTGTGCTTTATGTATGTCTGCCTTATCCATTTTTGTGATCTGGCCCATTTAGTTTTTCTGTGTGTACAATTTGTGGTGTGTATAAGGAATATAGATACAATAATAACAATTTTATTGTGTGCACAATTTTGATCTTGTGTGCATGCTTGTATATTTGCACTTGTTCCATTTTAAACTGGAATTGAATATGACCCTTAGTTGTTGCATGCATTTGGCCCATGTTTTGTTCATACCGGTACATTTCTATTTGTCGGGTTATAATCATGTCTAGTTCGCTTCCCTTGCCTAGTTTTGAACTGATTGTGTATATATGATGGATGTCGCACATACGTGTATTTGTAAACATTTTGTTTGCATATACACGTATCGATAGCATGCATATATATAACAAACACACCCTGCCTTATACCATCTGTGCATCTTCCCAATTGTTGTTGTTGTGCTTTATGTACGACTGCCTTATCCATGTTTTTGATCTGGGACATTTATTTTTGCAATGTACACAATTTTGCTGTGTGCACAAGGAATACAGATACAATAATAACAGTTTTGCTATGTGTTTATCTACCAAAGAATCATATATGAATCGATAGAATTAATCAAATAATAATTTAGTTATGAAAACCCTGGTCGGTCGGTCGCATGTAATTAGACTCGGTCGTTCATAATCCCGGTCGCTCATTCTTTTAAACAAGAGGAGTCGATCATCTTCTCATCAATAGCAGGTCGGTCACGTGGCCAAGACACAAGTTCCATTGAACATGTTCCAAGTCGTTCTTCCTCTCGCGTCAACAAGCATCTCGTCGGTTTCATAAGAGCTCCTAGTCGGTCGGAATCCTTTAGACCATTTTGCAAGAAGGGTCGGTTGTAATGGACAATATCTTTGGGCATCCTTTTCCTCACAAGGCTCCTGGTCGCTTTTTCTTCTAAGAAAAATGATCGGTTCCTTTCCTGCTATCACCCTCGTTGGGTCCGCCATTCATGGAGCCCTGATCGTTATGCTCTAGATCAAAGCCGTCGGGTCGCTCCAACCTATCATAGCTGGTCGATATCACTTCCATTCTAGCCTGGTCGCCCCAACCTGCTCCGATGCCTCAGGGTCGGTCCGCCCTACGTCAAAGACCCCTGGTCGGTCTGCTCCGCACCAAAACCTCCAGATCTTTAAAATAGGTTTTGGATTGATCAAAGCTGATCTGGTTGGTACAAAAGCATGACAGCTGGTAACAAAAAGTAGTGGCATTTCCATAAATACTCAAAATACCGACCCATAACCTGAAAGTCATATTTCAGCCATTTCGTCACCTATAAATAGGGGATCACTTCCATCATTTTGGGGGGGACTTTCTGGAAGGAGGACGAAGTGTTGTCGGATCATTCCCTCAGAGTATTCTCGAAGTTCACTGGTGTGTGACAGAGCATAAAATCAAGGATTCATTGTAAAAGCTTGATAATAAAGAGATCTCCTCGCTGTCCGAGACATTTTCTCCATCATATTCTGTAATTTGAAGTGAAGAATGTGTGTGAAGGAGAGCTTGGTTAAATGTATGAGTGATTATACCTTGTAAACAGCTTGTGGATAATAAAATTCTCTCTTCAGAGTGGACGTAGACCCCAATAAGGGTCGAACCACTATAAATTCTCGTCTTTTTTTTATATTTGGATGTTTTCAGATCTTAGATATGGTTTCACACAATTGTAAAGGTATTCTTACACCTTATCTCTGAAAAGGTGACGTGCTTTCTAAGCATCTCGCCTCAGATTAGGTGACATGTCAAGCAATACTTCAGTTGTTTTGCCAAATTTTTGGTTTAACAATTAGGCGCCCACCGTGGGGCCATAACTACTTTCTGACATCCAATATATTGCAAAGTTCTTGAGATCTTTAAGCCCAGTCTCGAAATAGATCGTTCGAGTCTACGAGTTGGACCTTCTGACGAGCACTCCACGAAGTTCAAGCTACTTTCTGAAATAATGCCGCCAAAAGCAAATAAGGAAGTAAGGGCTAGAGCATCTAATGAGGGAAATAGAGAGGAAACCCCCGTGGTTAACCGGTTTGAAGTAGGTGAAACGTCGAATGGAGGCGTGATGTCACAAGAGATGAGCTTGATCAAGCTATCGCTGGACTGACACAACAGCAGGAGATAGCTAACAAAGCCATCTTGGCAAGGCTAGATTCACTCTTTGCTCTTCAAGCCGCAACGTCAAAGGTAACTTCAAAGCTTGTTCATGCAGAGGATGTCGGTTCCTCCTCTTCTAGTCCGAATCGAGAAAAATCTTTCCAAGAGATCTCTAATCCTGATAAAGGAAAACTTGAGAATTCAAAGCTAGCTGATTGGAACCATAATGCAAGGATTACTTCTCGTCAAATTGCTAATTCTGCCAAAGGGGCACTTTCCAATGAAGAAAGGCCAGGACCCCGGAGTCGCAACCGTGATGGCTTGCTTAAGCAAGCTTCCGGTCGAGACAAAAGTGTCGGCCCCGCAGATAGCCTTCACGAGAAGGATCGTCTCTGGAAAATGGTCCGACAGATTATGAAAGAAAGCAAATGTCGAAACGATGATGAGGCTAAATGGGAGTTCGCGCCATCAAAAACCCCTCTCACTGAAAGAGTCAAACAGGAAACTTTCCCATGGAAAATCAAGCCACCTACAATCCAAGCTTACAATGGGACATGTGACCCCAATGTGTTTTTGTTTCGATACAACCAACACATGGATGGGGCCTAAGCAACTGACGAGCTTAAGTGCTTGTACTTCCCAGTGTATTTGGAAGGGGTAGCATCATTATGGTTCACTAAATTGCCTCCCAGGTCTATTAATAATTTTTCACACTAGCAAGATGCTTCCAAGACCAGTTCCGCCTCCAGACAACGAAAGTTAGAGATATTATGTCCCTTAACGAGTTGGCACAAGCCCCAGGTGAAACGATTAGATCTTTTCTGAATCTTTTTAATGCTACCGCCGCCGAAGTAGGGACCCATGAGCCAAGGCTAATTCTAATGGCTTTAAAGGGGGGCTTAGATAAACAATCTGAATTTGGAAGGTTGTTAAAGAGAAAGAAACCCAATACGTTAGAGAAATTCTATGACAAAGCTGAGGAATACATGTGTCTTGAAGATGATCCCACTTATTCTGATGGCAATGTCAAAACTAATGTAATTCCGGAAAGGACGGAAGTTTCTACAAAAGCCAATCAAGGAAATTTAAGGGGGGGCAAAAAAGAGGAAACGGAAATGATGCTAGGAACGACAAGGATTCCAAAAAGCAACGCTTCTTCAAGCCAACAGATCTTACTCCGTTGAGTGATACAATTGAGCACATATACATGGCAACTAAGGAAACGGAGGATTATCCGAGCCCGAAGCCGATAAAGGTGTCTGAAGAAGCTGCAAATTCAGGAAGGTTCTGTCGATTTCATAATCGACCGGGTCATGAAACGAATGAGTGTCGGCACTTGAAGAATCTAATTAAAGAGTTGATAAGAAAAAACCGTCTTTAGGAGTATGTGAAGCGTTCATTAGATATTGAGCCTACTCAGGGGCAGCAAGCTCAGCCAAGTCAAGACGGAAGAACACCTGCAAACGGTTCTCTACCTATTATCAATACGATTAGTGGTGGGCCTCATCCTGCAAGAGATACCTGGGAGGACATTGTCAGATATACAAATGAACTAAGCAGTGCTTCAAAAGAAGATGGATTCGAAGTTTGCAGTAGCTCTCTTCATTGGAAAATTCCAAAAACATCCTGGGAAGATGTGGTGTTCGGAGATTGGGATTCTAATGGAATGCTGACTCCAACTATTGACCCAATGGTTATCACTATTGGCTTGGGTCCAGCATTAGTAAAGAAGGTATTGATTGATAATGGGGCATTTGTAAATGTCCTGTTTTACAACACTTTCTCCAAGATGGGGTTGTCTATGGGTAATGTGCAAGCAAGTAAAAATAAAATACACGGTTTCACTGGTGTACCAACTCAGCCTATTGGTGTGGTCGATCTCCTCGTAGAGCTTGGTGAAGGGAAGAAGCAAGTTTCCATGATGCAACCTTTTATTATAATAGACTCGCTTTCAGGGTATAATGCATTTTTGGGAAGGCCAGCACTAGCTGCTTTCAGAATAGCTCTTGCTCCATGGTGCCTGATGATGAAGTTCCCAACTGCAAACGGAGTGGGAGTAATCAGAGGAGATCCTCAAGAGTCAAGAGATTGTTATATGGCAGAATTGATTGAAGCTCAGAAGTATGAAATCAAGAAGGATGTGGAGTCTCCCCTCTGCATCCGTGAAGCCCCCTTATAACAATTAATGACCTCCCCTGTGCTGGAGAATACAACGACATGCAAGAAGATATGGATCCGCGAAAAACCAGTGTAGGGGATGAAAGGGCAGCGCCAGCTGAAGCTACCATTTCTATACAGGTTCATGATAATGATCCAGATAAGGTGGTGAAGATAGGCTCTCAGTTGGATCCCATGCTGCAAAAGGAATTGATTGTTTTTCTAAAGTCAAATTTGGATGTCTTTGCTTGGAACCACTCAGATATGTGCGGAATATCTCCGGAGGTGATGGTGCATAAGCTGAATATTGATCCTAGCATACATCCTGTGAAACAGAAAAGACGGATGCAAGGACCTGAAAGATCTGAGGCTTTGAAAGATGAGGTGGATAGGCTATTAAAGAACAATTTCATTTGTGAATCCACCTATCCTAACTGGGTGTCTAATCCAGTTCTTGTGAAAAAGCAAATGGTAAATGGCGGGTGTGTGTTGATTATTCTGATCTAAATAAAGCGTGCCCGGAAGACAGTTTCCCCCTACCTCGAATTGATCAGCTTGTTGATGCAATAGCGGGGCATGAACTATTTTCCTTCATGGATGCGTACTCAGGTTATAACCAGATCATGATGCACGAGCCGGACCAGGATAGTACTAGTTTCATAACTGATCGTGGGTTGTATTGTTATAAGGTAATGCCGTTTGGTTTGAAAAATGCAGGCGCCACACATCAACGCCTAGTAAATTCAATGTTCAAAGGGCAAATTGGGAAGGCCATGGAAGTCTACGTTGATGATATGTTGGTGAAATCAAAAGAGGCAAAAAGTCATATGGAATACCTTAACGAGATGTTTCAAATCCTAAGGAAATACGGCATGAAGCTGAATCCACTCAAATGTTCATTTGGTGTAGCTTCAGGGAAATTTCTTGGCTTCATGGTAAATGCTCGGGGCATTGAAGCAAACCCAGCGCAGGTGGTTGCCTTGCGGGAAATGCAAGCTCCGCGGACTAAAAAGGAACTCCAAAGCTTGAATGGTAAGGTAGCAGCTTTAAGCCGTTTCATTTCAAAGGCGACGGACAGGTGTATTCCCCTCTTTGATGCATTGAAAAAGGAAAGGAAGAGTTTCTAGTGGACTCCTGAGTGCCAGCAAGCATTTGAGGATCTCATCAAGCACATGGAATCACCTTCGATGCTGTCAAAACCAAAGGATGGGGAAAGCCTGTTCCTATATCTTGCGGTATCATCCCATGCTCTAAGCGCAACCCTCATCAGGGAAGAAGATAAAGTTCAGTGGTCGGTATATTACATCAGTAAAAGGTTTACCGGGGCGGAGAGGAATTATACGAAGATAGAAAAGCTTGCATTTTCCTTGCTTGTCACATAACAGAAGCTCAGGCCTTATTTCCAATCTCATTATATTAAAGTCCTTACAGATCAACCTTTGAAACAAGTGTTGTTCCGTCCAGAAACCTCGGGGAGACTACTAAAGTGGAATATTGAGCTCAGTCAATATGATATCACTTATCATCCCAGGAAAGCGATAAATGGGCAAGCTCTGGTTGACTTTATTGCCGAGTTCACTAATAGAGGAGAGGAAATGGAAGAAACCAATGAAGTGGTCGCCAGATGGAAGCTTTTTGTTGATGGTGCTAAGAATGAATACTGTGCTGGGGCAGGGATAGTGTTTGAAACTCCAGAAAAACGACAGATATGTTGTGCTCTGTGGTTCAAATTCCCTGTTACCAACAACGAGACCGAGTATGAAGCTTTGCTTGGAGGATTGAGAGTTGCGAAAGAGTTAAGCCTGAAAAGTTTATTAATCTTCAGCGATTCACAGTTGATGGTTTCCCATATCAAAGGCGAATTTCAGACCAAGATGGGAAAGCTCCCGACGTATCTACGCAAAGCCAAAGAGTTTCTTGACAATCTGGAGTATTATTCTATTTCCCATATCCCTAGAGGAGAAAATTGGAAAGTCGATTCTTTATCAAAGCTGGCTAGTACCGGAGATCCTCAAATCTTCGATCTAGTTCCTGTTGAAGTTTTATCTAGTTCTAGTATTGAAGAATCTGATGTAGATTGGGTTATGGAGACAATCGACGAGCCAGACTCGTGGATGACCCCCATCAAGAACTATATACTCCATGGAACACTTCCTGGAAACCCGAAGAGTCGCAAGAAGTTGCTCCGAAAGTCTCGCTTGTATCTCATCCAAGATGGTCGCTTATATAGGAGAGGATATTCAACACCTTTGCTACGATGTGTAACAAAGGAAGAATCTAAAGCAATCCTGGCAGAATTACATAAAGGAGATTGTGGAGGCATGCAGGAGGACAAACTCTTGCCAAAAAAGTTCTCCGATATGGCTACTTTTGGCCTGAAGTAAATCTCGACTCTATGATCTTCGTTAAAAAATGTGACCGATAATTCCAAGAGTTCCATCGACTGAGTTGACACAAATGTTGAGTCCTTGGCCATTTGTCGCCTAGGGCATAGACTTGATTGGAGTATTACCTACTGCAAAATCCAGCTTCAAGTATGCCATAGTTGCTGTGGATTACTTTACTAAATGGGATGAAGCTGAACCCCTGGCAACCATTACATCAAGAAAGGTGATCAATTTTGTTTTGAAAAATATCATATGCAGATTTGGAATTCCGCATAAGATTATCACCGATAATGGCACGCAATTTGAAAGTGATGAGTTCAGGGACTTTTGCGACAAATATTATATTCAGAAAAGTTTTGCAGCAGTTGCCCATCTGCAGGCCAACGGGCAAGTCGAGGCAGTCAACAAAATCCTGAAATCTACCATTAAGAAGCGTCTCGAGAAAGCTAAAGGAAACTGGATTGAAGAACTGACACTTGCGCTATGGGCTTACCGTACGACTCATAAAACTGCAACAGGGCACACTCCATTCTCTTTGGCATTCGGTTCGGAAGCAATGATACCTGTGGAGTTAGAGGTTCCTACTCACCGCAGAATCCACTTTGACCAGAAAGAGAATGAAAACCTGCAACTTGAAGCCCTTGATTTACTCGAAGAAAAAAGGGCCAAGACGGAGCTTAGAATAGTCGCCCATCAAAGAAGAATTGTCCGGCACTTCAATCAAAAGGTCAGGCATAGAACATTCGAAGAGGGAGACTTAGTGTTAAAAAAGATCATGACCGCAACAGGAGTCTTTGGCCCCAATTGGGAAGGACCATTTGTCATCAACCAAAAACTCCTCGATGGTACCTTTAAACTCAAGACTACAGACGGAGTGGAACTTCCAAGGGCCTGGAACAGTGATCACCTCCGTCGCTATTTCAAGTGACATTCTGACTCATATTCCTTTGTATTCTTCTATAAATATAGTAGATACTTTGTATGAGATTACATGAATACGAATAAAACAGTTCTTTTGATTCCTATCTAAATTGTACATTTGCATACCTTTGATTATATATTCAAAGACGCAAAGTTATGATTTCTGATCACTAGATGTAATAAATCCACTGGCTCATTATCCGATGAAAGCCCGGTGTTAGTTCATAGCATATTCTAAAAGGGCAAATTGCGTACATGGACTCATAAAGCACCGCCCGTCAAAATACGGGAGTATGAAATGTCTCCATAAGATAAAAAGAAGAACAAAACACCAAGGCCAACCAGCAGGAAAACCAAAGGAATAAAATCAAGAAAACTCGCTAAAATTCCACCAAAGGAGCATCATCCGAAAGGATCGACTTAGGGTTATGGTTTTACTACTAAGACATCTTGATCAATTCAAATGTCCAATAAAATCAATACCTACTACGTGGAACTAGGCAGACACAAATTTAACCCAAAACCTCTCCGGGGGTGCTCAGTCAAATAACTCAAAGTCAGAAAAAATCTGACCATGTTAATACTGAGTTATTAACCCAAAACCTCTCCGGGGGTACTCAGTCAAATAACTTAAAATCAGGAAAATCTGACCACGTTATTGCCAAACTGAATTTTTAACCCAAAACCTCTCCGGGGGTGCTCAGTCAAATAACTCAAAGTCAAAAAAAATTGACCATGTTATTACTGAGTTATTCACCCAAAACCTCTCCGGGGGTGCTCAGTCAAATAACTCAAAGTCAGAAAAAAAAATTTGACCATGTTATTACTGAGTTATTAACCCAAAACCTCTCCGGGGGTACTCAGTCAAATAACTTAAAGTCAGAAAAATCTGACCACGTTATTGCCAAACAGAGTTTTTAACCCAAAACCTCTCGGGGGGTGCTCAGTCAAATAACTCAAAGTCAGAAAAAAAATCTGACCATGTTATAACTGAGTTTTTAACCCAAAACCTCTCCGGGGGTGCTCAGTCAAATAACTCAAAGTCAGAAAAAAAATTGACCATGTTATTACTGAGTTTTTAACCCAAAACCTCTCCGGGGGTGCTCAGTCAAATAACTCAAAGTCAGAAAAAATCTGACCATGTTATTACTGAGTTATTAACCCAAAACCTCTCCGGGGGTACTCAATCAAATAACATAAAGTCAGAAAAATCTGACCACGTTATTGCCAAACTGAGTTTTTAACCCAAAACCTCTCCGGGGGTATTCCGTCAAATAACTTAAAGTCAGGAAAAGTCTGACCACGTTATTGTCAAATTGAGTCATTAACCTAAAATCTCTCCGGGAGCACTCAATCGACTATTAAAGTCAGTAAAAATCTGAACAAACAAAGTCACAAATTGGTTAAAGGCTTTTTTCACGAGGCGTCCACTTATTCTGCAATATCTGGTCCTCCCAGATACAGAGAATATTGGATTAAAGTTAATGCAACTGTTCGCGTAGCATTGGGCCCACCCATTTGTAAAAACAGTTACCCAGGAAAAAGCCATCATCAGAGGCATTCATTCATACAATATCTGGTCCGTCCGGATACCAAAAATAATGGATGTTAGTCAATATCTAACAAGTAGGTAAAATGTGTGAAGTGCATGTGTAATGTGCAAACAAGAAAGCCAGAAGAATAAGGCATAACACATAGGCACATCACTTGCACATACCAAAACGAAACCACCAGCATCGTAAGTACATCCATAGAGTACTAAAAAAACAGTCTAGAAGTTAATGGCGAGGACTGGCACTCGCTTACTACAAACCAGTCTAGATTAAAAGTTCAGAAAATAGAGATCATCAAACAAAGAGTGCTACACAATCGGGTGCTTCCTAGGCCTCCCGACCTTCCTCTTCGCTGGGACAGAACCAGAAGGGGAAGCACCAGAGGCAAGCCTCTTGTCAGAGGGACTCGCTAGTTCAATACTGCCTTTCAGGAAAGCAGCAATGATGGTATCCTGAGCTCGTAAATCTTTAATCAGTTTCATCTTTTCCTCTTCCAAGACGGCAATTCGCTCAAGACTTTCCCTGTGAAGTCTATCCAAATCTCCAGCCAGTATGTACCAATCTTCAAGTTTATGAGCAGTCTGATCCTTCAGCATAACCATTTGTTTATTAAACTGCTCCAAAGCATCCTCCATTCGGCACAGTAATCTAGACTTAACAACGATCATATCACTGGACATAATCTGATGATCAGAATAAGAGACACCTACATTGGAAGCAACTCCTTGTAAATTCCAATTGGGAAGGCGTCGAGCAAGTCTAGCATTACATATTCCTGGGGAATAACGGGGCCTGTTTATAACAGCCTGGAGTTCAGGATAAGATGGCCGAATAAGTGAAGGGGTGTTCGCGGAAGGCTGGACAGTCGTTTCGGCATCCCTATCGAAGTATTTCTTTACAAACTCCTCTCGAGACATGTCCATCCTACACAAGGATTTCACAAACTTTTGGTCAGCAATCAATTTCAAGCGGCGTTGGTTCTGCAAAATAAACTGATGATAAAGTTGGTTGGTACGGATCGCAGTTCAAACCTGTTCGACTAGGATCAGGTAAAGCAAGCGTATGCAGATAATACAGAAAGACACAACGGGATTTACAACACAGACATTCAATTAAATGTCTTATATGCATCAATGTCTCAAATGAAGTAAATGCAAATCACGGAGGTAAAAATTTGAAAGAAAATCGCCTTCAATTGACAAAAAATACCTCTAGTGTCAAGAGATAGCTCCAATAGGACTAAAAGATGATCGGGTTTTGCCATGGGGATCGAGCGCAACTGTCGGATTTAAAAGCGGCGGATGATCTAGTGTGATTAAAGCTTGGAAAAAATCAGTTGTAAACGACGCTTTGAGGATCTTCAGTGCGAGTGAGAATGAATTGCCGCCATGGAAGCTTTTTCCTGAAAAACCTAGGGGAAATGATGAAACAGAACTCAGATGGGTATATAAAAAGGGGAAATACGAAAGGACTGATTTAACCCAGTTGATGCGGGATGACCGACCGACTATAACAATTTGTGGAAGAACCGACCCGACCAGCATTGAGCTTAATTAAAGTATAAAATTTGATTAAATCTTTTGATTGGTATTACGTTTGTTATTTCGAAGCCTGTAAATTCTTCACGAAATCATAACTTACAAACTTCGAGGGGCAAATGTTTATCTACCAAAGAATCATATATGATCGATAGAATTAATCAAATAATAATTTAGTTATGAAAACCCTGGTCGGTCGGTCGCACGTAATTAAACTCGGTCGTTCATAATCCCGGTCGCTCATTCTTTTGAACAAGAGGAGTCGGTCATCTTCTCATCAATAGTAGGTCGGTCGCGTGGCCAAGACACAAGTTCCATTGAACATGTTCCGAGTCGTTCTTCCTCTCGCGTCAACAAGCATCTGGTCGGTTTCATAAGAGCTCCTAGTCGGTCGGAATCCTTCAGACCATTTTGCAAGAAGGGTCGGTCGTAATGGACAATATCTCTGGTCGTCCTTTTCCTCACAAGGCTCCAGGTCGCTTTTTCTTCCAAGAAAAATGATCGGTTCCTTTCCTGCTATCACCCTCGTTGGGTCCGCCATTCATGGAGCCCTGATCGTTCTGCTCTAGATCAAAGCCGTCGGGTCACTCCAACCTATCATAGCTGGTCGATATCACTTCCATTCTATCCTGGTCGCCCCAACCTGCTCTGATGCCTCAGGGTCGGTCCGCCGTACGTCAAAGACCTCTGGTCGGTCTGCTCCGCACCAAAACCTCCAGATCGTTAAAATAGGTTTTGGATTGATCAAAGCTGATCTGGTTGGTACAAAAGCATGACAGCTGATAACAAAAAGTAGTGGCATTTCCGTAAATACTCAAAATACTGACCTATAACCTGAAAGTCATATTTTAGCCATTTCGTCACCTATAAATAGGGGATCACTTCCATCATTTTGGGGGGGACTTCCTGGAAGGAGGACGAAGTGCTGTCGGATCATTCCCTCATTCCTTCCTAGTCATACAAACACAATTCCTTAGTGAATTCGAAGAAGATCGATGAAGCATGCAACCATGGCTTCTATGAATGGTGTGTGACAGAGCATAAAATCGAGGATTCATTGTAAAAGCTTGATAATAAAGAGATCTCCTCGCTGTCCGAGACATTTTCTCCATCATATTCTGTAATTTGAAGTGAAGAATGTGTGTGAAGGAGAGCTTGGTTGAATGTATGAATGATTATACCTTGTAAACAGCTTATGGATAATAAAATTCTCTCTTCAGAGTGGACGTAGACCCCAATAAGGGTCGAACCACTATAAATTCTCGTCTTTTTTTTATATTTGGATGTTTTCAGATCTTAGATATGGTTTCACACAATTGTAAAGGTATTCTTACACCTTGCCTCTGAAAAGGTGACGTGCTTTCTAAGCATCTCGCCTCCGATTAGGTGACGTGTCAAGCAATACTTCGGTTATTTTGCCAAATTTTTGGTTTAACACTATGTGCACAATTTTGGTCTTGTGTGCATGCTTGCATATTTGCACTTGTTTCGTTTTAAACTGGAATTGAATCCGACCCTTTACTGCTGCATGCATTTGTCCCATGCTTTATTCATACTGGTGCATTTCTATTTACCGGGTTATAATCATTGCTTCTCTTTCCTAGTTTTGAATAGGATTGTGTATATGTGGTGGATGTCGCACATACATATATATGTAAACATTTTGTTTGCGTATGTACGTACGACAACATGCGTATATACAAAAAACTCATCCTGTCTTATACCATCTGTGCATCTGCCACATTGCATTGTTGTGCTTTATGTATGACTGCCTTATCCATTTTTGTGATCTGGACTATTTATTTTTGTTTTGTGCATAAGGAATACATAAACAACAATAATAGTTTTGTTGTGTGCACAATTCTGGTCTTGTGTGCATACTTCATTTATGTCTTTTTCCATGACTTAAAAACCCATATTGTTTGGTCCTTTTTGTGATAGGTATACAGGTGATTGGACTGAACTGGAAGCAAATGAAGACTTTGTGTATATGAATTTGTGTATATATTGAGTGATATTGTGGTGAGAGATGTAATATATATGAAACAGAATGTATGAATAACAATGTAATGTAAAATGGTGTATAAAATATTTTACTGAATAAAAAATATTGTTTGAATATTTAAATTCTTTGCAATAACGATATTATTCAATATCAGTTATGTTTAAACAAACTGACGTAATAACTAGTCTATAGCATCAGACGTTAAAAAAAATGTAGTAAACCATCTTTTACATCGCTTGCTGTAGAAAATCAATGTATATAACAAGTAACATCGGTTCTTTTAAAGTGACTGATGTAATTATCTTTTTTGACAGCGGTTCTTTATAAATAACCGATGTACAATTCGCTAAAGACTTTGGTCGTAAATCATCAGATATCCTAATAAAAACATCGAATAAAGCTATCTTAGACATCGACCAAAAAGCGATGTGAAAGACCCTACCCTTTCTTTATACATGCAAAGACATCAGTCAAAAAATTTCAGACATTGGCTAAAAACCGATGTCGTAGGTAGTTTTTCTAGTAGTGTTGGCATGTACGAGGTCAAGGTTCAACTTGTACTTGCTATAGCAATTCAATCGTATGTATTTTAATTAAAACATCAAGTTCCTATGTATAAATTTTTTTGTTACAAGCAGTTAAACATCTGATTCCTTATTCAGATATTTGACTCTGATGTTGGACATCTAAATAAGGATTCAAACATTAGAACCAGCTGAGATTTAAATGGATTCTCGTTTGTTTCAACTTCTTTGAAATCTAGATATATGAATATTAATTCAGAAGTTTAAATAAATACTATTTCCTTTGTCCACTTATCCACTTTCATTGTTTTTTTCTTCTTTATGGATTCAAGTATACATGTTAGATTTCCTTTTAAACAATTTTTTACACAACGTTTCTTATCTTTTACACATGATATCAAGTAATTTATCTTACACATCGCTTATAATATTTCAGTCTTTCATCCACACACACACACACACACACACACACACACACACACACACACACATATATATATATATATATATATATATATATATGTTCAAATTTAATTATGTCAATATATAAGAAAATTCAAATTGATATATTTATTTACGTTCTTATTTATCAAAATATGTCCAAATTTGATAATAAAAAGGAAAATCATATCTATAAAATTAATGTTTGTTTTAATTCAATTTCCCTTCCTCCTCAAATTACAATGATTATATATTAATTCATTGCCTAGGTTTTCCAATATTGTAGATTAGCAAAAAAAATCGAAGTAAAAATTATGGACTTGGATTAAAAATTATATTTTTATTTCTAATATCCTACATAAATGAACATTAATTGCTTATTGATAACATAATCTTTTTATAGATCAATCCACCCAACTTGAGGGATGTTCGGAAAAATTCCTTTTCTAACTTGATTAGAGTGTTTCTCTTTCTATATTCCTTTACTTGTTTGTGCTACTTCTTTGTTTTTTTTATTTGAGACTCTCTCTTTATCAGTATGATTTTTCATTTATTCGAGCTTCAGAAATTTGGAAAGAGATTAGAAAAAAATGTTTGGGTTAAATAATTTAAGAAGGGCGAAGAAAAGATCATTTCGATTAAAATTGGCGATCAGTGGCGTAACCAGGATTCAAGCTGGTGAGGTCATGATTAGTGAATTTTGGGGGTTCGACAAAATTGAAGAAAAATTCCTAATAAACTTAGGGTGTAAAATAATAAAACAGACAGATTAAAAGAAAAACAAAGCATAAAAAATAATAGCAGAACCATATACCCAAATATTTTCTTGATCCGTTCTAATACAATTCTACAGCAATGCGAGCATAATCAAACAATATTGCATGATCAGTAGCCCAATCGATTGCATAATTGATTCAAATAAAACCCTAACAAATTAAATTCAAAGCAGCAGAAATTAAAATTAGGGTTAGTTGATTACCCATAATCGAAGATTCTGAGAAACAATACAATAGCGTGCTCTGGAAGATCGAAGAGAAACAGCGAGAGCAACGATTTTTTCCTTTCTTTTTACTTCCATGTTTTCCTTTCTTTTTTCTTCCATGATTTCCTTTCTTTGTTTTTCCTTTTTGCTTTCTTCTGCCGCATTGGGTTATTGAGTTTTTGTTTTGTTTTCCGTTGCGTGTGTTTATGGTGAGGTCACGTCACCTCACCAGACATAATGTCCCTCCGCACCTGGTGGCAATGGTTAGGCATAGAAAGAAAGGTATGATACGCGCACACGCACAGACATACACACACACACACACACATATATACACACACACACTATTGACTATTGTAATGGATCATGGATTAATATTCAAATGAACATATCTATAAGTATGCATGCACATGTTAATTAGGAGCCTTGCTCTTATTTAGTAATTTCTCAGTCTACTTATAATTAACTGGTATTAATATTTCCAAATGTAAGAATTTGATTTTCTATATAATTTACAATTGAAAAGATATATACATTTTCTTACAAGAGATGATTCTTTTCATCTATTCTGTTATCTATGTAGTATCTTTCATTAAATGCATTTATTTGATAAATATTTTATTACATTCTCCTTGGTAACACATCCTTTTAGTAATTATATCAATAACTTCATCATCGTGCTAATTTATACTTTCTCCTTTTTAATTTTGTGCATAAATATATTTTATTTATTTATTTTATTGCATATAAAATTGTTGGGTGCTTTTAAAAGTAATTTAAAAATGTTTAATTAGTTACATAATAAATAATTTTTTTTGGTGAGGCCGATGGGGTTAAGTGATCCCTACCACTTTATTAATAAATAATTAGAAAAGATAAACACAAACATTTTAGATTAACAGTCTAAACATCAAAGAAGAAAACATAGAAACAAGTGCATCAGTACACCGAAGAATACATAAAGAAAAGGAACAAAATAAACAAAATAGAGACTACAGGAACTACCAAAGCCCAAAAAAGGAAACCATGATGATGAACAAGCAGCCCACATTGGGAAAGTACAATAGGAAAAGCTCATCTATAAACTATCATGCAGGTGGAAAATTGCATAAATGTCCAAACAACAAACCCTTAAAATCCTTTTGACACCATATCACATATAACTAAAAGAACCAGTAACCATTTAACCAATTTTCCATTACCATACATATTCTATCAAAACCTGAGATTGATTCAATGTGTGGACTATTGAGCATTCCTTATCTCAACTTTCATTCTCCTAGTTAAAGGATTCTTGAAGTCTTTGTAACCTGAGATAGAGACAAACGGGAGATAGAGAAAACATCATCAGAAAAAGAGGCAGGCCCAAAGGAGAAGTTGGCAATAGTTGAGCTAGCATAGGATGTGGCACCAACAGAAGAGCTTCCAGGGCCAATCGTGAGAGGGTTAGCTAAAAGGGGAGGTGGTCTAAAGGCAGCAGGGAAAGAATATGGTCGTAAAAGAGGTGGTCAGGTTTTAATTTCTTTGGCTTTGGGTTTAGTTTTAGAAGAGGAGGATAGTGGAGTAGGTTTGATAATGAGACTATTGGGAGTGGGTTTGAATGGATTGGAGGAGAGTTGGTTTGTTTGAGGACATGCTCAACAGTGATTTGGTATGCATAAAAGATGGCCTTGACAATCTTGGGCACCTGTGGTTCTTTTGATAGGCTACATAGTCCATTAGAATAGTTTGGGATGGTGGTATTCATAATCATATCAGATGAGACTTGATTAATTGCATTTTTATTAGGTAAATTTTATTTTAATCCACGGTTTTAATAAGTTAAACCATCATTTTACTTTAATAAGTTAATCCACAAATATTTTGTAAGTTAATCCACGAGTGGATTAACTTAAAGATTTCACCCTATCATATAACTTATAATTGATTTTTGTGCTTCTTGTTTTACCAGCTCGCAAGAGATACAAAAAAAGAAAATATAGCTTTATTCTATTTATATGTTCATCCTTTCCATTCTGCATTTCAAACAGTTACTCTTCCGGGTAGAGTGGAAGAAGGGAAGAGATTCTTGAACGAAGAATGTAACAACCCGCATTTTACGCATCATAGGATCGTAGAATATTTATTTCTTTCACATACGAAGTCATATGGTCATGTAACTTTGGGAGACGGCTACTGGAGTCATTTCCCATGTTCATGATTTTTCCCGATTTTTAAATGACCGTTTTACCCCTAGCTGATCTTGTTTTGGCTATAACTTTTGATTGGAAAGGAGTTTTGACGTGAATCCACTTCCATTGGCTTCGCATGATGGTTTACCTTTCCGTAGAGTGGTCACATGTGAAAAACGGACTTACCGTTTGGGAGATATGGCTGAAATAAGGTTTGGAAGGTGAAAAACTGCTTAACCGGGCCAAATAGGGTGATTAGTGAATGGGCCCATAACCCATTTCGGGATTACGGTTATGGGGAGGCTGAAATGAGTTAGGTTTTCATTTTATTTCAGTTTTCTAGCCGCCACTTACCTCTTAGAAACCCTAACAATGGCCTCCAACCTCTAAAACACCTCCAAATCACTTTCTAATCAAGGATTAGGCTTAGCAACATCAAATACAGGTGGATTAGCACAAGAATCGAGGTAGAGTTGCTGTGTTGCATTGGTATTCGCGCCCAAAAAGTAGAGTTTCAGTTCTAAAGGTTTTATTTGTGGCCAAGGTGAGTGATTGCATAGTTTTGAA
Source organism: Allium sativum (assembly GCA_030737875.1). Classification (NCBI taxonomy): domain Eukaryota; kingdom Viridiplantae; phylum Streptophyta; class Magnoliopsida; order Asparagales; family Amaryllidaceae; genus Allium; species Allium sativum. The sequence goes on along the minus strand of CM060912.1, from coordinate 990,201,800 downwards.
CTAATTACGGTTAATTAAGGGTAATTAGTGAAGATTAATGAAATTAGACATGATAAAATTCTGGAAAATATTTATTAAATTCGAAAATAATGTTTTAGGCCTCTGTTAGAAATTTGGATTAATTTGGTTAAGTTTTGCTAATCCTATCATAAGTTTTGCTTAAACATGCTTAAGGGAAAATATGAGGTTTTGGCTATGTTTGATCCGTTTTAACTTACCAAATTGATGTTTTCGTGTTTACAGTCGTTTCGACATGTTGCTATGACTGTATGGTATGCTTTATGGTTGACTAGGATAGTTAGATTGGTCGAAAACACCGTCGAATGGCCTAAAACAGGTTGCTGGAAGTTCGCAGAAAACTGTGCCGGAAACTGGATCGGATCGCCCTTACCCGAACCGACCCGGATGCTCATCCCCGAACCAATGGTGCAGCTATGAAGCCAGGAGCTCGTGAACTGATAGCCGAGGAGTCCTCCGAACTGCTCCGCCTCTCGTGGCATGTACCACCCCGACCCGACCCGTATGGCCACCTCCGAACCGAACCGATGTATGGCGATTGGACTTGAAGAACCCGACCCGATCTGCTAGGAGGTGATGACGACCGATCCGAACCGCCACGAGGTAAAGGTCATGAGCTGAACTGGGGAAGCACCATCCGAACCCAATGAGAGTACGATCCGAAGCAAAGCAAAGGGGGAAACCGAACCGATCCGGGAAAGAATACCAATAACCCGAGATGCAAAGGTAGTCCAAGTAGGAAGTTTATACGCAGGATCCAGATGGGAACCAACGAGTGAATTTCATGATTGGGCTTTGCTGCGGGACGTGTACAAAGGAGTTGTCGATGTCTATAACTTTGTATCACTATGTATGGGGGGTACGTGAACGGATTCAGGGCCACAGTGGCCTAGGTACGACTAAAAGGGCTATAGACCAATGAAGTGGGGTCATTTGTAAAGATTTAGTCATGACTCCATGAGGTAAGCTTGGTGTTAGCAGTAGTTGTACAAGTCGAACTCCGTCATTACCTTGATGGGTCTAGTGATTGACAGTGGTGGATATCGTATACTTTACGCACTGAGTGAGAGATGTAAGGATGGTTGCCGTGTTTGATTGTTTGCCTTCATTATGACATGCACACTCCCACCCCCGTATTCTTTACACCGTATGTTAGTGGCACCTCAGAGCATTGTACAGTATGTAGTGCTAACTCTTTTGTTGCAGGTCCAGGTTCAGGTATGGTTTAGTATACCTGTTACTATTCTGTTTAGCTTCTTATCGCTCATACCAGACTTTTTGTCTGACCCAGAGTTTTATGTCTCTTCTTATTACTCTGGGTGCTCTCACGAGCAGACTAGAGACAGGTTAGCTGGTGATGTACGAGTAACTGTACCGGAGACGAGCAAGAGGCTTCCACGTATGATATATAGATATTCTCCATGTGTCGATGCTGGTCGCTACTTTGGGCATTAGTAGTGCACCCTTTCTTTCTTTTGTTTAGAGACAGTAATTTGGAAAGTTGTAATAAGCTGTATTTGGGTTTCCGCTACTCTGATGATGATGTTGATGTTGGTTTTAGTTTTCAGCTTATGCACTGTCTCGCCTGTTTTATGTCAAGTATGTTGTTATTATATTTTATCCTATGCGCTGTGAGACATTCTACAGGTTTTCGCTTAGTTCATTCTCTTCTTTTTTTCTTTGGCGACCGTTCTGTGCTAGTCGGGCATGTGTACAGCGCACTTTCGGAGGAAATGCCGGCTTGTGCGGGGCGAGCCATCACACTTGGTATCAGAGCTCTAGGTTGCGTAGTTAACCTAGGGAAGTCGTCAGGGAGAGATAGTATACGTATATGAGAGCACGTATTTGTGATTATTTTGGTTTTCAAAAGCTATATATATATACTATTAGTATAGCTAAGGATGAAGTCGCACTACACTAGCACCACTATGGAGATGGTTAATCGTTTTCTCTTTACAGATTGAACGATGAGCTGATACGCAAGAGGTGCCGGTAGAGGAGCCAATAATGGGAATGTTGCTGACATGAGGACGATGTTTACTGACCTCATAAGAGAGATGCTTAGGGATGTGCAGAGGGAAGCTCCCAATAATGGTAATGGTGGTGGTCCAATAGTTCAAGCGCCTAGGGCCGATTTCGCCAAGCTGAACAAGGATTATACTAGTCTTGGTGGGAAGCCGTTCCACGGAACGGAGTCGGCTACGGATGTTCAGGATTGGTTGGATAGCTGCGAGCGTATCTTTGAAGACTTGGGTATCGAGGATGCGATGAAGAGAAGGCTAGTATCCCGTCAGCTGCAAGGACGGGCAATGAATTGGTGGAATGCTATAAAGGCAGCTACTCCTGAGGATCAGATTACTTGGGAGCAGTTTAAGGATCGCTTTAGCGATAAGTTCATTCCAGCTGCTCAGAAGTCAATGCTATTTAAGAAATTCTTGGAGCTCAAGTAGAATGGTAGAGCTGTCTCGGAGTATATTGCAGAATTCGATACTTTATCGAAGTATGGACTATATCTTATTGATACTGCCGAGAAGAAGAATGAGAAGTTCATAACTGTCTTGGATGGATACTTGTGGGAAAGGCTTATTAACCACATCGATGAGACGTTTGAGTCGATTGTGGGAAAAGCATTGAGGTCTGAGAGTCTTTACCCTAAGTCGAAGACTGAGGTTGCATCTGCAGAGGAGCCAAAACCACAAGCAAGTGGTGGAGGCAAGAGTGGTCCTCAGAATAAGAGGAAGCAGAACCAGAATAAGGATGGCCAGAAAAAGAATAAGAAAGATGTTGAGTGCTTCAGCTGTGGTAAGAAGGGCCATTATGCTAGTAATTGTCGGGCCAAGCCAGCGGATAGGAAGTGCTTCAACTGTGGCCAAGTGAGACATCAGAAGGACAAGTGTCCGCAACTCCCTAAAGAAAAGCAGGTGGTAAAAGCATATGCCCTTAATGTTATTCCTTCTTCGTCGAATGCCCTAACTGCGGCGGAGAAAGTAAAGAATGTTGTTGTTCAAGGTATGCTTTCTGTTTATGATGTTCTAGTTAGAGTTTTGTTTGATACCGGGGCTTCCAGTTCTTTCATATCTAGTGACCTGGTAGATAGGTTGGGATTGGAGCCCGAGATTGTCGATAGACCTTTAGTAGTGACGAACCCGATTGGTGGTTCGACTAACCTTAGCATGATTTGTCGTAATGTGGTCTTATCGAGTCATGGGTGCATATTTGTTTGTGATTGCTTTGTTTTGGGCTTTACAGGGTTTGGCATTATTTTGGGAGTCGATTGGCTCCAAAGATACGGGGTGGTGGTAGACTGTAAGGACTTTTTGGTGACAGCTAGAGCGGATGATGGCCAGAGGGTAGTGTTTGCTGGTCTAACCGGAGATGGGGTAATGGCTAGTTTTCTGAATTCCCTCGACATTCCGCATAGTGAGTTGTCAGGTTTGCCCGTGGTTGGCCAGTATCCGGACGTTTTCGAGGAAGTGACCGGGCTTCCACCACACCGAGAGACTGAGTTCCGTATTGATTTAGTAAAAGATACCAGACCTATAGTGATGCCACTTCGTCGTATGACACCTAGGGAGCAGCGAGAGCTCGGGGTGCAAGTCAGCATTCTTTTGAAGAAGGGATTTATCAGAAGGAGTGTTTCTGAATGGGGAGCACCAGTTGTGTTTGCTACCAAGGCGGATGGTTCCCTTCGTTTTTGTGTAGACTACCTTGAGTTGAATAAAGTGACGAGGAAGAACAAGCATCCTCTACTATGGATAGATGATTTGTTTGATCAGTTGTGTAGCGCGAGAGTATTCTTTCAATTGGATCTCGCGACAGGTTTTCATCAGCTTAGAGTGGAAGCTGAGAGTATAGCTAAAACGGCATTTCGGACACCGTCTGGATTTTATGAGTGGTTGGTCATGCCATTCGGGCTGACTAATGCCCTAGCACATTTTGTGGATCTTATGAATAGAGTATTCAGAGATCAGTTGAATAAGTTTGTCCTTGTGTTCGTGGATGATATTTTGGTCTATTCGAGGACAGAGGAAGAACACAAGGAACATTTAAGAATAGTGATGGAGGTGTTGAGAAAACACCAATTGAAAGCAAAGTTTTCTAAGTGTCACTTCTGGAGGAGGGAAGTGAGATTCTTGGGCCATGTTGTTTCAGAGAATGGTATTGCCGTGGATTCTATGAAGGTGGTTTCGGTACAAGATTGGTCTACGCCCAAGAATGCAACGGACATAAGAAGTTTCTTGGGGTTAGTTGGATATTATCGTAAGTTTATCCAAGACTTCTCCAAGATAGCAGCACCGTTGACTCAGTTGACCAAGAAGAATCAAGCTTTCGTCTGGGATGAAAAGTGCGAGAATGCATTCAAGAGTCTAAAAGAAAAATTGACATGTGCACCAGTGTTAGTCATTCCTAAGGGGAATGAAGAGATGACAGTATATACGGATGCATGTGGCACAGGGCTAGGTGTTGTATTGTTGCAAGGAGGTAGGGTTGTAGCTTATGCAAGTCGGCAACTGAAACCGCACGAGAAAAGATACCCTACCCATGATTTGGAATTGGCAGTGATCATGTTTGCATTGAAGATGTAGAGACATTATCTCTTGGGAAAAAGATTCGAGTTGTTTACCGATCATAAATTGTTAAAGTATCTTTTCTCCCAAAAGTATCTAAATCTCCGACAACAATGGTGGTTAGAATTCTTAGCTTCCTATGATTTCAATATCGCATATACACCTGGAAAGGGTAATGCGGTAGTTGATGCATTGAGTAGGAGACATGCCAGTTTAGGGGCTATGTTTCTAGAATGGAAGCAACTGGAGTACATCGCTGGGTATGATTTCAGACCAAAATGCGAATTGGATGCAGAAATGTTAGCAAGCTTGATGATCAGACCCACTTTGATTGAGCGGATTGGTTCCAGTCAGAGGAACGATCCTAACCTATTGGAAATCATCTCAAAGTTGAAGATGGGAATCGATGGAGAGATGAACAAGTATGGGCTTGATCGAGATAGATGGCTTAGAAAGAATGGAAGACTAGTTGTACCCAATGTCAATGGATTGAGAGATGAAGTGCTTAGAGAATGTCATCACTCAAAACTGACTATACACCCTGGTGGTAACAAGATGTATCGAGACATGAAGCAGACCTACTACTGGGAAGGGATGAAAAGAGACATTGGGAGGTTTATATACAAATGCATGAACTGCCAGCTAGTTAAAGCTGAGCAAAAGAAGCCTAGTGGTTTGTTACAACCATTAGAAATTCCAGAATGGAAATGGGAACAAGTGTCAATGGATTTCATTAATGGGTTACCAAGGAATAGATCGGGCCATGATATCATTTGGGTGATTGTGGACCGATTGACCAGAAGTGCAAGATTTATACCCGCTAAGTCGAATAGAACGGCAGCTAAGTTAGCTGAACTATATGTAAAGTGGGTAGTGAGATTTCATGGAATACCCAAAGGAATTGTGAGTGACCAAGATCCGTTGTTCACTAGTGGATTTTGGAAGAGCTTACAAGAGGCGTTAGGATCGGAATTACATCTCAGTACCGCATATCATCCTCAAACTGACGGACAGACAGAGAGGGTGAATCGAGTGTTAGAAGACCTCTTGAGAGATTATGCATTGGATTTTGGTGGATCATGGGATGACCGTTTGCATCCACTAGAGTTCGCATATAATAATAGCTATCAATCCAGTATCGGTATGGCTCCATTTGAAGCTTTGTACGGAAGACCGTGCAACTCACCGTCATTTTAGGTAGAAGCTAGTGAGAAGTTTGTACTTGGACCCGACATGATAAGAGAAACTTCAGCTAAGATTAAGATTATTCAGCAGCGAATGAAAGTTGCCCAAGATAGGTAGAAGAGTCATGCTGATAAGAGGAGAAGATAATTAAAGTTCTCCATTGGCGACTTGGTGTTTGTCAAGATTTCTCCGTTGAAGAGCATGATACGATGTGGCAGGAGAGGCAAGTTAGCACTAAGATTTGTTGGTCCATTCCCAGTTCTTGAGCAAATTGGGAATTTGGCATACAAAGTTGAATTACCAGAGAAGATGGCACGAGTTCACAACGTATTTCATGTTTCCTAGTTAAGAAAGTTCGTACACGACCCAAATGTGACTATTTCACCTGATCAGTTGGATGATATCGAAGTTGAACCCGAGGCGGTTGGGAACCGCAAGCCTATGCGTATTATTGGGAACGATACGAAACAACTTCGAAGGAAAGAGGTGAAGTTAGTCAAATTTCAGTGGGGCAAGAATGAGAATGACTGTACTTGGGAGACAGAGGAGAGCATTAGGAAGACGTATCCAGAACTCTTTGCCTGGTAATATTTTAACTTAGATTTAGTCTTTTCGCATGCTAGGATAGGCTTGTTTTGTTTAAGTTGCATGATTGATTGTTGTATATGTTGGTAGGCATGCGGGATCCTTTGTATGTTTTGGGTTAAGGAACTTCGGGGACGAAATTTCTTAAGGGGGGGAGAGTGTAACGACCCGCATTCTACGCATCATAGGATCGTAGAATATTTATTTCTTTCACATACGAAGTCGTATGGTCATGTAACTTTGGGAGACGACTATTGGGGTCATTTCCCATATACATGATTTTTCTCGATTTTTAAATTACCATTTTCCCCTAGATGATCTTGTTTTGGACATAACTTTTGATTGGAAAGGAGTTTTGACCTGAAACCACTTCCATTGTTATGGTTTACCTTTCCGTAGAGTGGTCACATTGAAAAAGGATTTACCGTTTGGGAGATATGGCTGAAATAAGGTTTAGAAGGTGAAAAAATGCATAACCGGGCCAAATAGGGTGATTAGTGAATCGGCCCATAACCCATTCCGGGATTAGGGTTATGGGGAGGCTGAAATGAATAAGGTTTTCATTCTATTTCAATTTTCTAGCCGCCACTTACCTCTTAGAAACCCTAACAATGGCCTCCAACCTCTAAAACACCTCCAAATCACTTTCTAATCAAGGATTAGGCTTAGCAACATCAAATCAAGGCGGATTAGCACAAGAATCGAGGTAGAGCTGCTGTGTTGCATTGGTATTCGCGCCCAAACAGTAGAGTTTCAGTTCTAAAGGTTTTATTTGTGGCCAGGGTGAGTGACTTGCATAGTTTTGCACTAATTACGGTTAATTAAGGGTAATTAGTGAAGATTAACGAAATTAGACATGATAAAATTCTGGAAAATATTTATAAAATTCGAAAATAATGTTTTAGACCTCTGTTAGAAATTTGGATTAATTTGGTTAAGTTTTGCTAATCCTATCATTAGTTTTTCTTAAACATGCTTAAGGGAAAATATGGGGTTTTGGCTATGTTTAATCCGTTTTAACTTATCAAATTGATGTTTTGGTGTTTATAGTCGTTTCTACATGTTGCTATGACTGTATGGTATGATTTGTGGTTGATTAGAATAGTTAGATTGGTCGAAAACGCCGTCGAATGGCCTAAAACAGGTTGCTGGAAGTTCGTAGAAAACTGTGCTGGAAACCGGATCGGATCGCCCTTACCCGAACCGGCCCAGATGCTCATCCCCAAACCAATGGTGCAGCTGTGAAGCCCGGAGCTCGTGAACTGATAGCCGAGGAGCCCTCCAAACCGCTCCGCCTCTCGTGGCATGTACCACCCCGACCCGACCCGTATGGCCACCTCCGAACCGAACCGATGTATGGCGATTGGATTTGAAGAATCCGACCCGCTCCGCCAGGAGGTGATGACGACCGATCCGAACCGCCACGAGATGAATGTCACGAGCTGAACTGGGGAAGCACGATTCGAACCCAATGAGAGTACGATCTGAAGCAAAGCAAAGGGGGAAACCGAACCGATCCGGGAAAGAAAACCAATAACCTGAGATGCAAACGTAGTCCAAGTATTAAGTTTATACTCAGGATCCAGATGGGAACCAACGAGTGAATTTCATGATTGGGCTTTGTTGCGGGATGTGTGCTAAGGAGTTGTCGATGTCTATAACTTTGGATCACTATGTATGGGAGTTACGTGAACGGATTCAGGGCCACAGTGGCCTAGGTATGACTAAAAGGGCTATAGACCAATGAAGTACGGTCATTTGTAAAGATTTAGTCATGACTCCATGAGGTAAGCTTGGTGTTAGCAGTAGTTGTACAAGTCGAACTCCGTCATTACCTCGATGGGTCTAGTGATTGACAGTGGTGGACATCATATACTTTACGCGCTGAGTGAGAGATGTAAGGATGGTTGTCGTGTTTGATTGTTTGCCTTCATTATGACATGCACACTCCCACCCCCGTATTCTTTACACCGTATGTTAGTGGCACCTTAGAGCATTGTACAGTATGTATTGCTAACTCATTGGTTGCATGTCTAGGATCAAGTATGGTTTAGTATACCTGTTACTGTTCTGTTTAGCTGCTTATCGCTCATACCAGACTTTTTGTCTGACCCAGAGTTTTATGTCTCTTCTTATTACTCTGGGTGCTCTCACGAGCAGACTAGGGACATGTTAGCTGGTGATGCACGAGTAGTTGTACCGGAAACAAGCAGGAGGCTTCCATGTATGATATATAGATATTCTCCCTGTGTCGATGCAGGTCACTACTTTGGGCATTAGTAGTGCACCCTTTCTTTCTTTTGTTTAAAGACAGTAATTTGGAAAGTTGTAATAAGTTGTATTTGGGTTTCCGCTACTCTGATGATGATGTTGATGTTGGTTTTAGTTTTCAGCTTATGCACTGTCTCGCCTATTTTATGTCAAGTATGTTGTTATTATATTTTATCCTATGCGCTATGAGACATTTTATAGGTTTTCGATTAGTTCATTCTCTTCTTTCTTTTCTTTGGTGACCGTTCCGTGCTAGTCGGGCATGTGTATAGCGCACTTTTGGAGGAAATGCGGGCTGGTGCGGGGCGGGCCGTCACAAAGAAAAGGATCCAATTACTTCGAAAAAATTGAATGAGGAGCCATATGAGGGGAAAATCTCATGTACGGTTCTGTAGAGTGACTTGTCTGTCAACTTTTCCACTATTGCACCCAAAAAAACCAAACTCTGCCTTACGTAAAGTTGCCAGAGTATGATTAATCTCTAGATTTTAAATCACCGTTTATATATAATAAGTCATTTTTAAATACAAACTGATAGCCATAAATAATGGAAAACAACATAGCTAAGAAAATGTAAGTTCATCAATGCAATGACATTTGTAGACAACTAAATTCTTAAAAAATAAAACCTCATTTTGTGAATCCATTGAATATAGTGTTAGGTTGCCACATTTCTAAATCATAAACAATTGTGTCACAGTATGCTTGTAGTCAGTACATCATATTTGCAATATTCATTGGTTAATAAGGAAAATCATAGAGGATGAGTGCAAAAAAATAGCTGATGAAGAATGTACTTGCTTGTTTTTTGTTGTAGTTTGTATAATTGACAAATGTTGTCTTACTATTTCAACAATATTATACCATCCAGACTTTCCAATTTATACTACAAGGAATTAAATCACTGAATTGAAAAACCATTATTGTTTTGATTGATTAAAATTTGGTTTATTATTTCACTTGAAAATTTGTGAACTATCTTCTAACTTCTTTATTGGTTTCATCATTTTAATATAATTTTTATTGTATTTATTCATAATCTAGCTGTTTGCAAAGCACCGCGAACCATAACCATTTAAATGCATATAAAACAAACTCTAGTTTAATATCCACAGCTAATCCTAATTCATCCAAAGTCAGGTAGAGGCAGAACAATGTACTAGAAAATTTGCTAGTATGATTTGTTAAGAAAGCTATAATTGTATATGTAGAACAAAATTGTGACAGTACATTAAGGTATCTAGTAACAGAAAAAGATAAGGTGGATACAAGTATATGATGCAAAATGCACAGAGGAAACCGAGAAGAAGAAAAAAAATAAGTAAGTTATTTTTAGGTAGATACACTGATTAAAATTTGTATTTTAGTGAAAGTCAACGGTCCTATAAAATAAGTGGATTAACTTACTAAAATCGTTTGTTGGAAATCAGAAAAAGATGAAGATAATATTTGTAATTGAGAGTTTGTATTGTAATTGATAAGAATTGTACAGAATGAAAACTGAAAATGAACTAATGTATGTACAGAACATTACAATTCTTAATATATATGCGGAATGTAAACAGATGGGCTAAACCCATTATAATAGCCAAAAATAATATTATGTTTGAGGGCAAGTGTAACGAAGCCGACATATCATTTTACTTCCCCCCCCCCCCCCACGGAAACCTAGCCAGGGTTTCATGGAAAAGAAAAATAAATGAAGACTCCACTATATCAAAAAGACGATTGATGAAAGCATATGCTCCATAGGCCTCCACGATAGTTAAATCCAGTCAACTTTGAGCTCTTGAACTTGAGATTGATTGCGATTTGTTGCAAGAGAATAAATTGAAACTTAAACAGATTTATACTTCGAGTTTGTTGAAAATCTAGCTGAATGAGAAGAGGCAGACATCAATTTGACTTTAAAGCACCGATTAGAGCAGAAAACATCAGTAATCAGGAATAAAGATAACTCTTTTGGATCTTTGCAATGGATCAACAGCTTCAACGTTTAGCTCCTCTTTTAGCTTTGTGAAGTTGGGCTTGGATAAGGATTTCGTAAGAACATCTGCTTTTTGCTCCACCAATGGTATATATCCAACTTTTAACTTATTTTTGATAACTTGTTCATGGATAAAGTAAAGATCTAACTCTATATGCTTGGTTTTTGAGTGTAAAATTGGATTTGATGTTAGGGAAATAGCACTCACATTGTCAGACCAAACTATAGGCTGTTTAACAGTGGTAATTTGTAGTTCGTTCAGAAGTGATTCAATCCACATAATTTATGCATAAGTACTAGCAACACTTCTGAATTCTTCTTCAGTACTAGACCTTGACACTATATTCTGTTTCTTAGCACACCATGGGACTGGAATTTTTCCTAAATAAATACAATAACCTAAAGTTGATTTTCTATCATCATAGTCTGTACCCCAGTCTGCATTAGCGTAAGCATTAATATTTAATGTATTACTGGACTTAAAAATTAATCCATGATCAGTAGTTCCTTTGAGATATCTGAGAATACGCTTAACAGCCTTCCAATGTGTATCCAAAGGATCTTGCATGTACCAACTGACCTTGTTAACACTATAAGCTATGTCAGGTCTAGTAATTGTTGCATATTGTATAACTTTCCATTCTGAAAATGTTCTCCTTTGTGTCTTGATAAATGTATGTTTGTAATCAATGGTGCAGGTAGAGGATTAGCCTTGTACATTTTTGCTCTAAATAGATTCTCTTATATATGTTGACTGAGACATATCTCTGAATTTGATGATCTTTTGACTTCTACACCCAGAAAATAGTTCGATTCTCCCAAATCTTTAATAGTGAATTCTGAATTCAGCATTTTTGCAATAGCATTAATTTCGGAATCACTGCTACCTCTAATAATAAAATCATCAACAAAAATCAGTTTATAGGTTGTAGCAGTATTTGAAATTTTAATGAATATTGAGTTATCAGATTTGGTAGATTTATAGCCGTGATTGACAAGTGTTGCTTTCAACTTGTCAAAACAAACCCTAGGAGCTTGTTTAATTCCATAAATTGCTTTGTTGAGTTTGCACACTAAGTTTTTGTTAGACTGTTGCATAAATACTTGAGGCTGCTCCATATAAACTTCTTCCTGTAATTCACCATTAAGAAAAGTATTATTAACATCAAGTTGTTTGATGTTCCAGTTTCTAAACAAAGCAATGGTAAATATTATTCTTATTGATGTTGGTTTCACAATAGGTGAGAATGTTTCTGAAAAGTCAAACCCATACTGTTGTGAATACCCTTTTGCAACAAGCCTTGCTTTGTATTTAGAAATTGAACCATCTGGATTTTTCTTCAACTTATAAACCCATCTACAACCAATAATATTTTTATTTTATGGTTTATCAACCAGTGTCCAAGTTCCTTTGTTTATTAAAGCATTATATTTATCTAGCATTGCTGCATGCCATTTGTCACTTTGTGCTGCTTCATTAAATGATGATGGTTCTTCAATAATAATAGCAGTGTGATAAATTTTTGGTTTATAAATACCATATTTTGCTCAAGTAAGCATAGGATATTGATTAACAGCATCTCTAGTTGTAGTAATTTGATTATCATTACTTGCTATATTTTCTTTTGACTGCTTAACATTAGTATGACTGACTTCTTCTTCTTGTCTTTGTTGGTCTGCAATACTTTCATCATCATTTATGGAGAAGAATTTCTCTTGACCTGGTCTGCTAGAGGGCACTGTGTGTTGAAAGAAAGAGAATTGCTCTTGACCTGGCCTACTAGAAGACACTATGTGCTGAGAGCTTGAATAGGTGTTATGCTTCTTTTGGTGTACAGGTATCATATCCTCAATTTCATCAGGTACATTAACAACAACTTGTCTTGTACTTACAGATTTATCATCTGTATTTGCATTTGATTTGCTGAAAGGATAAACTTGCTCATTGAATCTAACATGCTTAGAAATGTAAATTTTTCCTTTGCTATCCATGCATTTATACCTTTTGTTTATTGCAGTACCCGAGAAAGGTACAGGGAGTTGATCTAAAATCTAATTTATGATTATTATAAGGTTTAAGATAAGGAAAGCATTCACATCCAAAAACCATTAAATGCTTATATAGTCTGGTTTCACCTTTATTAACACTTCCTGAGGACACTTGAATTTTTGAACCTTTGTAGGCATTAAATTAATCAAGTGTACAGCTGTATTAAATGCATCAGGCCAATATTTAAATGGCATAGAGGCTTAAGCCAGCAAGGTTAAACCTGTTTCTACTATGTGTCGATGCTTCCTTTCAGTAATTCCATTTTGCTCAGAAGTATAAGGACATTTAGTTATATGAATAATACCCTTTTTCTTAAAAAATTCTTTTAAGGGAAAAAATTCTCTTCCACCATCTGTCTGAATATTGCTAACCTTATTTCCAGTAATGTTTTCAACTTTGTTTATGAACTAAATCACAACATTGCTAGTTTCAGATTTTGATTTAATCATATAGATCCAAACAAATCTATAATAAGCATCAATAAATGATATATAGTATTTAAAAATATAATTTGAACTGTTAGGAGCAGGACCCCATATATCAGTTGCTATCAATTCAGGTGGTCTAGTGTAATATGTTTATGAATCTGGAAATGCAAGTTTATGACTCTTCCCCAATTGACATTCTGAACATATATAAGAGTTAGGAATTCTACTAATAGAGATATTATTGCTATTCATGACATGCTTCAAAATTTTTATACTAGGATGTCCCAATTTACAATGCAACATATCAAATTCTTTATAGAATTCATGATCATTCATAACAGACATTATACACTTATTTCTACTAGAATCGGAATTTTCAGAATTACAGATATTAAATCTATATAAACCCATATCCTCTTTACCCTGCAAAAATAATTTCTTGTGTTAGAATGTCCTTGACTATGCATGCATTTGGGTAGAATTCAAAATAAACATTGTTATATTTAGCTAATTGGGAAATACTCATTATGTTTTCCTTGATTGATGGAACTCTCAGTAGATTTTTTAAATATAACTGTTTAGTTCCACCAACACTTGCATTTCCAGTATGTGTAATATGCGCAATTTTACCATTACCAACAATAAGATTTAGCGTACCTTTGTATTCCTTTTTTCCTAAATTCAAGTTGCCTAAATTGTTGGTGACGTGATTAGTTGCACCTGAGTCTGGATACCAGCAATCATCAGCCAAATCATCAGTAAAATAACTTTCAGTATTATTACCTTCTGATATTTTTGTTTTGCCATCTTTTGACACATTCACCATATTTGCACTTACATTACTGTTTTGCTGAGAGGGTGGGTAGTTAGTGTTAATTCTGAAATAATATTTACTGGCTGTGTGACCCACTTTATCACAGATTTGACACCTAATTCTATTATTATTGTTGCTTCTTCCTCCTCTTCTGCCTCTGCCTGACCAACCTCCCCTCTGATTATTAAACTGATTTTTGATCCTCCTCCTTTTTCTTGATTTTGCCACGTCCAAAGGTAGTGTAATTAACAGAAAGATCGAAATTGATATATTTTTTATGTTTTATTCTACCTTCATGTGATAACAAAGTAGAATAGACATACTGCAAGGAAGGTGTTGGATGCATAGACAGTATGATAGTTGTAACAGCTTCATATTCGTCATCTAAACCACTGACAATTGCAATTACCTGTTCTGATTCAGGTATTTTTTTGGCCTATTGAATTTAATTGATCACAAATATTCTTAATTTTTAACAAATACTCATTCATAGATGATTCACCTTTTCTGATACTTTGTAACCGTCTTCTATAATGCATAACTCTTGCAGCAGACTGTGCAGATAAATTTCTTTCCACAGTAGTCCAAACTTCTTGGGCAGTTTTAACCCCAATTAGTTGAGGTAAAACTGCAGATCCAATAGAGGATATGATCCATGCACAAACCAATCCATCTTTCCTTTCGTGAATTGTAAATTTAGGATTGGGGACCAATTTATCTTCAGCATCTCTTATGAATTTTGGGGGTATAATTTTTGTTCCTAGGATATAATCTTCCAATCTGTATGCTCTAATGGTTGTTTTCGTAATAGGTAATTGGATTCATCGAGATGGAAGGATATTAATTGGATTTGAGGCTTAATGATGGTCTTCATCAATTCTTGAACAGGATCAGTTTGAACCGGAGGAACTCTGTTGCTGGAGACTTGAGTGCTAGAAGAACTTGTTTCAACCATGATGAGGAAACTCGAAAAACAAGGTATGATCTGAATTTCTTGAAGCTTTCTTGAATTGAGATATAATTAGAGATTCACACAACTGTTGACTGATGCAACACTAAGTGCCTGATGATGAAATACAAGTTAAAATTCCTGAAGAAAAAATTCTGGTAGGCACTTTGTTGATGGCACTGAAATAGTTGTTGGGTTTTTCTTGATTGATCTTCATCGGTTTCTTGAAATCTGATCATACACCAGCAATACAACTTTGTGTATAAATCAAGATGCAGCCACTGATATGTAGGCGAGGCACTTGATTTGTAGATAAAGCAACAACCCTCAAATGTCAAGAAAATTTCGATGAGGGGTGATCCAAATGATGAAATTTTCCTGGTGGATCTTCAGTCTTCAATTCATCAACACTTCTGATGATCTATTAATCTCAGATGAACACCGAGATAGCTTCCTAGCTCTGATACCAAGTTGGAAATCAGAAAAAGATGAAGATAATATTAGTAATTGAGAGTTTGTATTCTAACTGATAAGAATTGTACAGAATGAAAACTGAAAATGAAGTAATGTATGTACAGAACGTTACAATTCTTAATATATATGCGGAATGTAAACAGATGGGCTAAGCCCAATATAATAGTCCAAAATAATATTATGTTTAAGGGCAAGTGTAATGGAGCCAACATATCATTTTACTTCATGGATTAGAATGAAAAATACCTTTTTCCTATTATGAATTGAAGCTTTGATCACTACTATACTTTCAAATAAAATGGCAGTATGAGCATTACCAACGGGTTCAGTTTGTTTTGTGCCAAGATCTTTGTGCACTTGATCAGTCTAATCATCAATCTGAAGTTGCCCATTATGATTTTGGTAAGTGTCAAACTTCAAATTAGCACTGGCTGAAACCAACAACTCAAAACTTCTGCCTTTAATATCTGTTGAAGGAGATAAAATAAAATTTTGCTAATGTAAATTACCTAATATAAAAGAAACTCCATTACTTTCACACTCATTAGCTACATTCAAGTGGTTCTCTATTGCCTCTTCATTAACAGTAGCTAAAGATTTGGCATTGTATCACAATTCAAAACAATGATATCACTTTCAAAATTATTTATAGCAACAAATCCATTACTAGTTAAAATAAAACTCTTCATGCTGTTTTTTGCAACATGAACGCTAAGAAGTTGTGATTTTTTTTTCTTCTTTCACATAGAACATCTATATTATTAAATTCTAGAGGGCTTATTATTTCACCTTCTTCCAGGTTATTCTTAGAGCATCTCCATCAAGATTCAGGCCTTGAATATTACAACACGTAATATTCAACTGAATATTACATGTTGTTCCCAACAGTTAAAAAAAATTATCGTGTGCCTATTTTCTCGGCTCGCTTCGTTGCGAGTCTATTTTATTGGCTCGCGACATTGTGTGCCTATTAAATCATCTCATGGCACAGAAAATTAATTTGGCATTTTCTGCTGTCGCGAGCCGATTTAATAGGCTCGCAACGTTGCGAGCCGATAAAATAGATTCGAAACGTCACAAGCCGATAAAATAGGCTTGCGAGACCAATTCTGAATTCAGAATTGGTCTTGTAACATTTTATTGAATATTCAGACTTTAAATATCTGTTGGGGGACATTTTTACATCAATTCATGATTTAGACTATGAATCACCCTTCTGTTGGAGATGCTCTTAGCTTCATGCTTTACACTTTTACTTAGATCGTTACTTTTTTGATTAACTAAAGTATCCTTCTATCACTTATGTCACCACTCAAGTAAACACTTTTCATTGTTTTATTTCTGCTTTCGTTAACATATTGCCAACTTTTTCACTCTATGTTTTTATACGTTTGTTTCCTTTTAATCACCACCACATTAGAAGGATTCACATCTGTAACCGGACTAACAGGCATTTTTCTCTTCTCCTCTATCTTACTTTCACAATTTTTCTTGGTATGTCCAAAGCATACACATTTTATGCATATATTAGGCTCCCATAAGTATTGAGCTATTATTTTTTGTCTTTCACCACCTATCAATTGCATATAAAGTTCATCAACTAGCTCATGATTAGGTTTAACTTCTATCAAGCATTTGGCATGCTCCAGCTTCTCTAGCCTTTTAATTGACTCATCCTAAAAAATAATCTTTCAAATCCAACTAGCTAACCAATTAACCCCTAAGCGTGACCAAGAAAATAATGGGATATTACGAAGTTGCACCCAAACAGGAACTGACTTGATTCTACCATAAACATTGCTGATCAAAAGATCACATGACTTAATAATGAAAAGTTTATTACGCGTAATTATATGGTTCCCTGTAGTATTTCAATCCATTCCTCACTACATGAAAATAGGTAAATAAATAAAACTCCATCTGATCTACCTCTGATGGTACACATTAACTTCCATATGCTTTTAAGTTTTTATACCACGGCAGTGTATACTAGTGGCCCATCAAGAAAAAAACTAACCAGAGATTCACATCATACCTTTGAACCAGCTTCAATAATGTCAAATGTTGGCTTCATGTTGTCTCCATCGAAAGAAAGTAATATTTCCACTGGTGAGTACTTGTGGAATTTCGAGGTTGGTTTTTTGAAAAAAGAGGAATAGCTGGGAACTTGAGGATTGATAGTAGGGGTGATAGGGGAGGAGGATGAGGAAGGTAGATATGGTGGAGCCAACGGTGGGTTAGGACGAAAAGAAGTAATGGCTGAAGAGATGGATAGGGTTTGGCTTGAGGAAGAGGAAGGACAGAGCGATTGAAAAGGATAAGGAAAAGCTCTTCCATTAAAGGACGAAGGATGATGATGAACAAGTTTTTATTATAATATATATATGTATATATATATATATATAGGAGCAACTATTAGGATACAAATTAAAATACAGAATTAGAAAAACAAGATCTAGACCGTAGGATTTGTTTGTGGATGTAGTGGAATTCAGGAGGAGATCTAGTGGTTGAGATTGCTTTTGTTTAAATTTGTGTCACCATTTCGCGTCTAAATAGACTTTCCCAATATATATATATATATATATATATATATATATATATATATATATATATAGAGAGAGAGAGAGTAGGGATGGCAAAAAAATTCGTACCTGTGGTCATCCGCAGGTAAAATCCGTCATGGATATGAAAAGGATAGTTAAATGGGTATCCGTGGGTAAAATAAACGAGTATTTTTAATATTCGTTTATTAATTGGGAGGGTACGGATAGTAATATATCCATGTCCCTGGGTACCCGTGCCTATATTGAATGTGATTTATTGTCAATACAAAAAACATTGTTGTTGGATGTTCAATATTTGTGTACATTCCTTTACTCAACAATTTATAATTGGTTGTTGATATTTTGATGGATACTTCTGTTGTCTATTCTTTTCTAGATGTTGGTTTAAATATATATTGATATTTTGAGGTTAGCATTTGAGTATTGGTCTAATTTGTTTTTTTTACCAATGTAATTTTGAGTAATTTCAATAAATGGCTAAAAAATAAATTGAATAAATATAACGGATACCCACGAATACCCTTCATTACCCATAACTTGTTTAAAATTCGTTTAATGGGTACCCGTGCAGGCATGGGGTGGGCACGGGGCAAAAAATCATCAAACGGGGCGGGTGATAGGGTGGTACTACTCGCGCCCATCGCATTGCCATTCCTAAGAGAGAGAGATAGAGCGGCTATATGAACACAAAATTTTGACACAAATAATGAGAAAAAATCTCAGCCACATGATTAATTTGTCCTCACGTGAGGGGTGCAAATCATGAGATAATCCTATGGTTCAAATTTTGTGTTCTTCATTTTGTGACAAATCTTTATGTCCAAATAGACATACATACATACATACATATATATATGGGTGCAAATAATGAGATAATCCTATGGTTCAAATTTTGTGTTCTTCATTTTGTGACAAATCTTTATGTCTAAATAGACATACATACATACATACATACATATATATATGTATATATATATATATATATATATATATATATATGAAAGTCTAAATGAACACAAAATATGGACACAAATTAAACACATAAAATATTAGTCATTGGATCTTCCCCTGAGTTCCACCTCACATATAAAGACAAACAAATCTTGTGGTCAAGGTTTTATGTACATAAATTTGTGTTCAATTTTGTGTCTCTAAAGCCGCTCCCTATATATATATATACATATATACATATATATATATATATGTGTGTGTGTGTGTGTGTGTGTGTATAATTCCTACGTTCAAGTTAAAGGGCTATCCTTTTAAGTATTGTAACGAATGACATTTGGCATATGGTTACGATTAATGTATATCTAAGGGCTTGTTTGCTGTCACATGGGGTTTTCCCAGCTACTTATTTCTATATAAATTAACTTCTTGCAAGAATGAGTTGAATAAATGGAATTAAGTTAGGAGGAAACCAGATGATTCACTACGCGAATTTGAGACTCAATTCAAGGTATTGGAACTTGTAGTGGATAATGATCCAACTAACATTGGTTTATACGAAGAAATGCTTAGCCCAAGAAACCAATACCAAATACAACAGGAAATTCAATTCAAGGGTTTGAAGCAAAAAAGCTAAAGTATTTTGGCTTCAATAAGGTGATACTAATACATAATTTTTCCACTCTAAAATGGCTTCGCGAAAATTTGGGAATAATATAAGAGCTTTTATCAAACCTGATGGTCAGCTAGTTTACAGGGACTCGAAAATTGAACAGGAATCTACTGAGTATTATAACTCTATGTTTAATGGTGAAGTTACTGAGCAGTTCCTGATTTCCAATGTTTGTATACCATCAACGTAGAAGGCCAGGCTTACTTACTTCAGCATATATCTATGCAAGAAATTAGACAAGCAGTGTTCTTTATCTACGATGACTTAAGTCCTGGACCTGACGGTATGAAATCCAAATTTTACAAATTACACTGGGAAGATATAAAACATGATCTGTATATGGCCATGAATGATATATTCGACCATGCTAAGTTACCAAAGGGGTGTAATCATACATTTATTACTCTAATACCAAGAAATGACAAGCCCACAAATATAACTCACTACAGACCAATTTCTTGTTGCGATATTCATTATAAGATTTTTTCGAAAATATTGTGCAAAAGAATTAAGCCTTTTTGACTCATCTTATATCGGAAATCAGTGTGCATTTATTCCTAGTAGAAGTGTTGGAGATAATACTTTATTAGCGCATGAACTTTTATGGGATTTCAAGAAACAGGGAGTCTCTAAATTTTGTGTGAAGGCCAACCTTCAAAAACTTACGATATGGTTAATAGAGAATTGATTTGCTACTTGTTGACGTGTATGGGTTTTCCAATCACTTTGTAAACATCATTTATGAGTGCATCTCTACCCCCAAGTGTAACATCCCTAAGTCCCATATCGTGGTAGCCTGTGTGAAGTGGTATATAGTAGAGCCCATCTCTTACTAACGCCATAGCCTTCTGAGGAACAAAACCCCACACCTATACGGTGGCTAAGTTGGGGACAATATCTTGCGCGAACGGAGGTGTGGGATGTTACAGTGGTATCATAGACAATTCCCAGCCGGAATTGTGGCTCCTGTGTGGACTACAGCGCCTGGGTGAGGTGTTTGTGAGTCAACGGGGACGTTGGGCTCTGTAGGAGGGGAGAATGTAACACCCCTAAGTCCCACATCATGGAAGCCTGTGTGAAGTGGGTACTTATATAGTAGAGCCCATCTCTTACTAACGCCGAGGCCTTTTGAGGGACAAAACCCCACACCTATACGGTGGCTAAGTTGGGGACAATATCTTGCGCGAACGAAGATGTGGGCTATTACACCAAGTTTTTGTATTTTGTTTCAAGGTATACCTAAGGGCTTCATTTCTTCAAATCGCGGGATCCGACAAGGGGACCTGCTGTCCCCATACCTATTTACTGTCACCATGCAATATTTTTCTTTTCTAATGGAAGGTGCTATTTCGAAGAACTTATATCAACCAGTATTTAGGTTCGACCCTATTATCACTCATCTTCTATACGCGGACGACTTAATGGTTATTGGAAAGTCCTCTATTTTGAACGTTACTACTCTATGCACAGTTTTTCAGAAATAGAGTGTATATGCTAGTTTAAATGTAAATGATTCTAAAACCAAGCTTTTCTTTAGTGCTAGCAGCCGCAACATGCATGATATTAAACATATATTGTCCTACGATGTGGATCAACTGCTTGTCAAATATTTGGGAGTACCACTTTCATCCAATTATATACATTATGTAGAATGTGATGCACTTATTCACAGAGTCCAAAACAAAATTGAAGCATGGTTACTAAGCCTCGCAGGTAGGGTTGAACTCATTCAATCGGTGATTACTCCAATCATTCTCTACTGTCTATTTGTGTGCCAAACACAAGAACGTACTTTGGATAAACTACAATATATATATGCAAAAAAATTTGGGGGGATTCGCAGCATAAATTATCATGGCAGCAGTTGTGCAAACCTAAATTTGAAGGGGGGTTGGATTCAAACTCCTTTTCGATTTAAAAAAGGCCGCATGTATTAAACTCTTATGGAATTATTTATCAAAGCATAACTTATGGTGTAAATGGATGGAACGACGCTACTATCATAACAAGCATTTCTGGAATATATATATATATTGACAATAATGCTTCATCGACCTGGAAATCGGTGCTACGGCTGCGTGCAACCACTTCACAATTACTAAATACCTCTTTATGGTTTGATCCGTGGGTGAACTGCAAGTGTCTTATGGATCTTCTTGGAATTCATAGATTTCAGGTAGTCAGGCGCGTTGATGAAAGTGTTAGCATGGTTCTCCGGCAACATACAATTCATCCCTCTCTTCATCCGACCACTAGAGAGATAGCATCTGAACTGCGCACAGTTTCTGTTTATCCAGAAAGATAGGATGATTTCTACCAATGGTGTGATGGTCCCTCCTTCTCCTTTCACACAGCGTGGGATAAGATTAGAGATAGAGGGCCCGTAAGGTCTATATTTACTATTATCTGGCACACTAAGAATAACAGACGGATGTCCTACATCTCCTACCTCGCAGCGTTGGACATGCTTAACAACAAAAGTAGACTTCAACGTTTTGTTATAGTATCAAACACTTCATGCCCACTATGTGATAAACAAGAGGAAACTTCACATCATTTGTTTTTCTCAAGTGATTATTCTTCATTTATTTGAGAATCCTTGAAACGCAGGCTACATCTTCAACCTACTATCATTACTATTGATGACAAGGCCAATTTACTTCTATCCACATTTCGGCTTAAAGACTAGGTTCGTGATCTTGCTTTTGCTGCATTTACCACTGCAATTTATTTTATTTGGAATGAAAGGAACTCGCGGGTTTTTTTGAACAAAGTTACTCACTATTACTCGAAGTTGGCACAGATAGAGAGGGAGAATTCCTTCATAGTTCGAGGTAACATGTAATTTCCCGTATTTTTACGGTATTATAATTAATTAATTAATTTAATTATATAAATAGTGATTTAGAGGATTTAATGGTGGTTTAATTAAATAACTTTGAATATGTAATTAATATAATAATTAAATAATATATTTAATTCTGAAATAATCAGAATTAGCTGAAATGGCAATACGGCATGAATTGGGCAATTCAAAATATATAATTCTGTTTAAAATTGAATTATGATAACGAATATATTTAATTAATGACGGCTGAACGTATAAATTATATTAGAATTATAATCGAGCCAGTAATGGTGTTGTAGTTCGTACTTTGGCAATTGGAACTTTATACGAGTGTACAGAAGCCATTTTAAATCGGATTTCTGTGAAACAAGAAACGTTCGGAGCTGGTGAAGTATATTTTTCTAGTGGAAGAGAAAAATCGGGATTTCGTTGAGTAGATTTTGATTTATTTCCAAATCAAATTTTCGAAAAGTCACTATGGAATTCCTTTATAAATAATAGCGATTTATTTATATTATAAATGGATTTTAAATATAAATCGAATATCGATTTAATCGGGATTTCTAAATATCGAGTTATAAATCCAATTGGAGCTATACGATATTCTGTGTGAATATATATATGGTAATATATATTTATTTATAATTAATTTAATTGTTTTTAAATATATTTATATATTCAAATGGGTTATTTAGAGCTTTAAAAATAGCCAGTTTTGCCAAAGACCTCCGTTTTCGAAGAAACTAATTTTGTTGGATCCGCAATATTAAATTATTATTATATTTCAATTTCCGTGATTTTTGAAGTTAGTATGTGGTCGTATGGGATTTTAATGTGAAATACAGTCTATAATTTGACCTTTAAAAATACGTTGTGTGAGTAAACAGAATCGGAATTCGACGAAACCAGTTTCGTTGGGACCGTAATGTCGAACTTTAGCAGCATGCCCATTTTTGTGATTTTTGGGTATCGTATGTGGTCATAGGAATTTTTAAGGACAAGTACAAGTAGCGGTTGCTTAAAATTAAATATAATAATGAATATAAAAATAATATATTTCTTCTATAAATAACCTACACTAATTCTAAACCTAATTTCAATTCACTTCTTTTAGATTTCCGCCGCTGCCTTCTCTTCTTTTTCTTCAGCAACGAGATTTTGGAAAATCCAAACTAATCATATAAATTCCTTAAATCAGCGGATAAATGTTTTTAAGCTCGTATCAGTTTAAGCTTTAATATGGTGTACACTGTGTTGAGCTCGATCATGTTTTGGCTCGCTGGATTTATGCGGTGTAAGCTAGGGTTAACGAAATGGTGAAGAGGAGGCATCGATGTTGGTTTTTGATATTGTTTTTGGTCTTAGCATGGAGTTTATCATCATGTAGGGGTTTTTAGGGCAGTTCATTGCTTTCTGAGGTCGAGGTCTGTATGGGTGCCGAAGGGAGAACTGGCGGTGCGGTCTTCAGAGAGGGCGTCGAGTGCTGCTTTAGGGGGTGAGGCGAAAGCCTGCGCGATGAGATGAATTTTGGTTAAGTTCTTTTCGAACTCGATAGTGGGTAGAGGGAGAAAGGGCTAATCGAAGTATGGTAATGGACTGTTGAATGATTGAGGAGCAACATTTTGAGTCATCGGGGAAGAAGCACTAATTAGAAGGCAGGTCGGGTCTGTTCAAATAGGGTATGGGCTGGAGAAACGGGTAAGGCTCAATTAACGGGAAAAAGGGTTAAGTTTATTTTAATTTAAATTGTTTAAAAACTTGTAAGCTGAATAACTTCATCATACGTAATCAGAATTTGACGAAACAAAATCCGTTGGAATCGTATGGACAGTGGCTTCATAATGGAATTAACTAGGAGTGAATCGGAGCTCAGTACAATTTATAGCAAAATAAATTGTCCGTCTGAATCAAGCGATGGCTATCGTTATTAACGATGATCGTCCAATGTGAGTAAAACTCACTAACTCTGTCCATTTTATATTTTTACAAACGTATTTTAGAACTGATAAATATGATTGATTGTTGTGTGCTGACTATTTGGTTGAATTACTGATGTATTGATTGAAATTATAGATAACAATATATATATATATATATATATATATATATCGTTGATCAAATGTTGATTCTGTTTATAAGAATACTTCATATCGAAATGAAATCGATGTTATTATATTGTTTAACATCTATGGATGAAGGGAAACAGGTTGGAGGGATCCAACTGGATTCCTCAACGTTTATTTTACTGTTTTTCATATATTGTAATATATGATGTGATATAAAACATGTTATTGATTATGTGTGTTTGAATGATATCGATCATTGTTATTTGGTATTTTAAATACCATATGAAATACTAGAATGTATAAAAAGTAATTTCAAAGTGTATATTGAAAAGGAAATATTTATTTATAAAATAAATAGTATTGAAAAGGAAATATTAATTTGTTAAATAAATAGAATTATATAAAAGGATTTATATAGAATAAATAGAATTTTTATAAAAAGGAAATATTTATAAAATAAATAGAAATATAAAAGGAATACTGATTTAGAAAGTAAATAGATCTAAAAAAGGGAAACATTTGCAAAATGAATAGAGTTTTATAAAAAGAGAATTTTACATTAGGAAGGTTTAGGCCCGTACTTCGCACACGGGTGTAACATGGTATTGATTTAAAGTAAATATTTTGCAAATAAAATATTATAAAGGAATTCAGGGTTTGAATTAGGAATTTAAATGGAATTACTGGAATTAGAACTAACTGGAAATTAGTTGAGTTGAATGACTTTCTGGGTATCGATCTGATGTTTGTTTCGGTCTTCGGGGTTAATACGTAAGGGTTGTTCTCTTACTAGTTCACAGTTAGAGACTGATAAATGTAAAAAGATAGTGATGCGTGAATCAGAAATGGAAACGTTTTCCAAAGTTAATAACGTATATTTTCTAAAATTAGAAATACGGATTTGATGAATATATGGAACGAGAAATGGGGAAATGAATAAATGTTGATTGATCGATAGAATTTCCATCTGGAAATAATATCGTTGTTTGCACACATGTTTTCCTTTGATAGTTAAATCACCGACTATCAAAGTTTTTGACCATTTCCATTGTCAATACGGAGAGACCGGGATCAGATATATTATCTGAAAAGCTCTCCGTAAGGCATTAGCGTTGCGAATCAAATATGATGAAGATAATTGAAGACGGAGTTATGCAAGGGTTGTCCTGTTTACAGAATAGTGCCTTCGGATTGTCCAATCCTAGGACAACTTGAATGGACGAATGCCTAATAGAGTATATATGGCAGATCGCGCAAGTTGATCGTTTCAAATGTATTTACGTTGGTGGCGGAGGAATTCGTTTCTCTTAGCTTATACCCGTGGTATTTTTAGGGGAATCAATTTGTGATTTGATGGGTATGACGATGTGGCATTCAAAGTAAATGAAGGAGTGATCTGTTAAAAGATACATTATGACCCCAAGCCTCATCAACTGGGAAATGACAGAAATCAGGCAGGCATCATGGCTAAGTGGGCCGCACCCAATTAGGGTATGTTGTCACCATCTAGAGAATATTCATATTTGTTACTCCTTTCAATTTTGTATCTCCCGGAAATGGTTATGTTGCTAGCAACCGTAGGTTACAATATATTCGATACACTCAAAAGAAATAAGTGGTCAGTCATTTGTGGCCGAGTTACAAGATGTTCTTGTTGAACTCCAGTGTATCGCTTCTAGAGTACACTGATCGGAAGGTGGATGCATACTTTGTCATAGTTGGAATCCATTTCCCCAATAAGAGCCCGCGGTTTTGATTGTATCTTATATATGTAGAATGTGAGATGAAAGCGTTTCTGCTAGATTTCTATTTACTTGATCTAGACATTATATTAATATCAGACAAGTATCATTTTAGAAAAATATTTGGGTTATCGTAAGGTAAAAACCATTCGTGTTTATGTGTGGATCGGTCTTACGATTATCCTTTGGTTCAAAAGGATTTTAAAAGTTAAACAAATGATTTGAGTTTACTCACACCAGTCACATGACTGACCTAAAGTTTATTTTGTTTTGTTTTCCCTAAAATCTAGGGTGCCCAATTTTGTACGGGCAGTCAAGTAGTCGGGATTTTTCAGATACTTGAAGAGCTGGAGCAGGAGGCTTCAGGATTATATAGCTATTATTATTTCCACTATGTTGGAAGTATTATACTCTAAAAATGGTATTTTATACAGATACTGTTTTATTTCAAAGTTATGTCATGAAATATATTTATTTGTTCCGCTATGAGATTCGTGTTTACTATGATGTTGTATGTTCTTCTTTTTCTTCTATTCGAAGTTCTATCTTATCTATTCTCACCCTCTAATTTTTTTCATGGACTATCTGGTGTTTTCGATGCTTGAATAGTCAATATAGTGTTGTATGCCGATATCCAGGATCGCGAAATCCTCGGGTCGTTACATAATAGTAGCAGATCTATTCGGACAGATTTTCAATAAAAGTGTTCCAATTTTCAAAAGATATATATATATATATATATATATATAAAGGGTGAATAGGCTAATTTCATAAGGGTATTATTATAACTTCCATTTTCTATGACTATGCCTATCCTATAAATAGTGATCCACTGTGAACTGTGAAGTATCTTTTAGGTCTGATGTGAATACGTTAATAGAATTTCTTATCTCTTCTTTAAGGGCATCTTATTATTTTATTGTCCATAAAGCGTCATCAGAACGATTTCTAAATAAAAATTATGAATCTAGAGTAATGATTAGACTCATTTTTTATTATATAGATCCGTCTTTTTCTTTCAATCAACGTAGAAATCAGCTACTACAATTTTCTAACTCTTTAAGGTGTCCATTTGAGTATTACACACATAGGGTATTTTGGAAATTTCAATCACAGAGAAATATGGTATATCTTTAAGGCGTGTTGATTTTATTACTGAATAATGTTTTAGCTAGATATGAGATAAGGTTTTGCAACTTAAAGTAACATTTGTTTAATTGATTCATATATTTGTAAATAAATAATTTGGCAATAGTTCATACTTGTAGACCATATAACAGTTCATTGGATTCATTTTTGTAATAAATGCATTAAATATCGTCGTTACGGTAATGGGTTATATCATCTTATTATCATAAATGCATTGGATGCGTTAATTATTGATGTTTATGTTCGTGTTTGGAATACGAATAGACACATGATTTACTATTATTTGATGTATTTATATTGCAAGAAATATCTCATGTAGTAGAGGAAAAAAGGGTCAGAACAACAACCTCAAGTTATGCAAGATTTTTTTTAAAAGCAAAAGTTGTATAAATTAGAGTTCGAGACTTAAAGACTTGAATTATGAAAATACTTTTTGATGAAGTTTAAAAAAATCTAAAATTTCATCATTTTTTTTAAATTAGCAAAAATGTAATATCTTCTATACTAGAAAATTTAAAAATGTATGAGAACTAGAAGTTCATTATAAATTAATGAATATATATATATATATAAACATATTGCAGATCCTTAAGTCCATCAATCAATGAACTTGAAATAGTTTATAACTTAGAAGCCTAAAAATTTATAGAAGTTGTGTAAAACGTTAGGATTGTACTTCTAGAAGCAGCTAAAAGAGACAAATAAATCATTATATGAGATAATGATGGTGCATTTGAATGATTTCAAAAATATCTAAATGTTTGATATATTTCTTACATATTTACATCTCAATATTATATTAATCAAATATTCTGAACATATTTATTATGGCATTTCAAACATACCCAAATTGAAAATTAATTATTAGTATAGTCTTGGAAAGGGACATCCATTCTTTATAAAATTTGAACTCAAAACACATTATAATTATTTCTCCAATCTCATTACAGCTTATATGTTTCCTCTATTATTCGCTTCCAATCATAGAAATGTATAGATTGATAGTTTAAATTTTTTTTATTGTAGTGGAAATTATTAATTCGTGTGTAGTTTCGATTTAATTACTCTCTCTGTTGCTTTATTATTGACATATCCAATATAACTCAAACTTTAAGTTTGAGGGAGTTTAATTATTGTACTATGTTCTAAAACATGAAGTTTTGATAAGTTACTTATACACACATATATTTCGATATTTTGTTGA
The DNA here is from genome assembly GCA_030737875.1 of Allium sativum. Lineage (NCBI taxonomy): Eukaryota > Viridiplantae > Streptophyta > Magnoliopsida > Asparagales > Amaryllidaceae > Allium > Allium sativum. The sequence continues at coordinate 990,173,274 of CM060912.1, read as the reverse complement.
AGAACATATTTTAGTGCTTCCTGAAATAGAACACATATTAGTTTACATCAATAAATTTTATTTTATCTCCTTAAGAGACATCCATATATTGCAATGTTAGATATTCACATAGTCTCTATAAGAGATTTTCTGAAATTTTGAATTTGTACTTCCTTAAAAGTAATATAATAACTCCTTAATATCATGCAAACTCTAGAAACGATGATGATGATTTATTTGAAAAAGATATATTATATGACAATTTGACACAGCAAAAGTAGCACCTTTATCTTTTAAATGTTACTTTTATTTGATGCATCTAATATTGTTATTGTATTTAAAAATTGATATGACATTTCAAAAGTAATTACAATAAAAAACTCTAGCAAGGATATTATATGCTACTTTAAAATTAGTCATTATGTAATTTATATAAAATAAATATTATATATTGGTATGATACTCCAGTAGTTTCCATAGATATATCTTGAAGATATGAGTTTGATTTATAAGCCATAATAATAAAATATCTTCAAAAGAAATTTGTTTATTTGCAAATGATAAAATATCTCTAGAAGGGATTTGTACATTTCCAAGTAGTTTAGATCTGATTCTAACTTAAAATGAAGCGCTGTGTAAAGCATACATTACTGTTGGCACCAAAATTAGTCACTAACACCACAAACTGCCCAAATCAAATGATAATTAAAAAGCAGTATAGAATACAAAAATTTATACTGGTTCGCAATGTTCCTACGTCCATTATAAGATAATAATGTATATATAATTTTAGATTACAACTATTTATTTATATTGTTATATTACAATAAAATACTTATTTGAATTTACGAAAATACAGAGGAGTTGAGTGCTTAATTTGCCAGAGCTTCCGCGTAGAAGAGCCAAAAGGGTCCCTTTTGTGATTTCCCGAATTCTCTATTTATAGCTGTCAGTCAACTTGGATCGGCCTTGAAACACTCCACACTCCTTAGCATTCCTCAAAATCGAACGCACAATATTGCACACACCCACTAACCTGTCGCTTCATCTCTTTGACCAGTTATATGCCATAATTCAACATAAGCTTGCCTGATCTCAATTCCAGCACTGAGATTGTCCGTCCTTGACCCGAATGAGAATGCTACTAGTACAGGTCCTAACAATCAATATTCTAATTGCATTCGCACCCCGTACTGAGTTCTGGGCTTGGGTATTATTTATTTACCTAATCCCTTATGTGGGTTTTAAATTTAATCCATGATCTAAGTTTTTTTCTTGGCTCGATCCGGATCTAAGCTCAACCTAGTGAATCAGACCCTGACCTAAGCCTATGATATTCTACTTTTATCATAATAGGTTTCTGTTATTTCTTTGTCAATTATTTTATATGATGTTCTAACTCTCCAGACGGTTTCTGTATCATAATAAGCATTTTTATCTTTCTTTTAAAATTATAACATCGATCATAATTTTTGGTAAATTACTATAATTTTCCTATTTTAGTCCAACTTCTTTTTATTTCAAATCTACAAGTTATACAAATTTTCTATAAATTTAGTGTTCCATTATTTCATTTGTATTCGTGAAATTTTCTCTCTTCACATTATTTTTATGTTAAAAAGAGGATTATATCGAAGTTTTAAAACTAACTTTTACAGAGGATAGATGTAAATATCTGTAGAAAACTATAAATAACCGAAAAATAAAATAATTGTAAGAAAAATAATGAAAATAAACTTAAAAAAATGAACTTAAAAATTGTAAGAAAAGAGATGAAATATAGTTATAGAAAAATAAATTAGAAAATGTAAGGAAAACTACAACTATTAAGAACCCTATTATTTTAAGTAACTCTGAATAATTACTAACATTCACATGTCATCTTTAGCCATAATCCACAATCCTCCTCGATTTCGTACTTAGGTTGTCTGTTGATTTTATATTTTAAAATCTTTCCCAAAAAATATTTGGATTCTGGGTTCTGCCTCAGGTAAAAAGAAACTAGAGGGAAAAGATTTGTGACTGACAGAATAGCTAGGTCTAGGACCTTAATTATTGTGGAGTTGGAGCCTTAGAGGATCTCTGACCATACGATTAACTGATTAAATCTGATTTCGATACGTCGCTGGTCAAGAATTAGCTGTCCAATTTCAGAATAAATGCTTATGATTTCACGAAATATAGTTTTAAAATTTTTCGGCTCGTACTTGGACGAATTTTCATTCAAGTGAAAGGCAGTTGACCTGCAGATGGTAGGGATCGACCTATCACTAGGTCAGATCGACCCTTCACACATTTTTTTACTATTGAATTAATTTCGGAACATATATATTTTGAAATTCTTGTTTCTCTAATAACTTTCTCATATGAACTCCGATTTTGACAAGTTGTATACGTAAATCACTCAAAAAATTGCCATGGACAATTGTGAAACTCCTGTAGCTAAATTCTGATGATTCTACAAACTTCTTTTATTTTTAGTTAGTTTTTGATTAATTATTGTTACTTAAATTTTTGGGTTGTTACATTCTTCCCTTCTTAAAAAATTTTGTTCCTGAAATCTCCATGGATAGAAGAACGAAATAAGCAATCACAACCAACTCCAAACCTATCTGCTTAAATATCATCCATTGCATCTATTGTCCTTTAGTTTTCCAATGCAATTTATGTTATTATGTAATAGTATAGTGTATATGATCCTAGCTAATGCAAATGATTAGGCGGTCTGCTGATTCAGCCGACCTCCTTTTATGTAAATATGCATGTTCCGTTTAACCAAAGTATGCAAACATCTTATTGATAACTGATAGTTCTACATGCATGCTCGTTCATCATTCATATACAGCAACAATATGATAAACGTCCATTTATAGCAGCCATGAAAATAAAAGAATAAAAATGCAAAACACTTCTATATACACATGTTTGGTGACTTAGTTTGTCGATCTCTGATAATGCCTAGTCTGTGTTTGTGTGTCCACTTACATCCACTAGAAAACACTTACAATCATTTGTGTCCCTCACACATAACATGTTCTAATAACATATTTACAACAAATCCTACCATCCATAGGATTAATCCCAAGATCTACCCTTTCCAATGATACTAAAAGAAGAAAGATCCAAATCATAAGAAAAACTAATTATATAATATATAAAGAATGTTTATCAAGAATATGAATAAGAAACTTGGATTCTCCTAAGATACCGAAGTTCTATATCTGGAAGTTTCTCCTATGGGATGAAAGATCTTACTGCGGAATTGGTTAAAGCTCTAACCTCTTCTCCATTTCCCCTAACTAAATGTTTCCACTTGTAATGGTTAAGTCATTATAACCAAGTCTATTGGAAAGATTTATCATCTTACCCACTCTAATTACTCTAGGAATAATTTTTTCAAGAAAGCTAGCCAATTTGCTTCCAAAAATTTTCCATCTGCTTCTTACTAATCTTTACGTTTTTAAATCTATTCTCAATTACTAGTTTAATATGTCTTAGTTGCCGTTACAACTTGGTTTAAATTTCTAGACTCTACTCTACTTTCAAGCAAACTATTCATGATCTCATTAATTTTTCCATATCCATATTCCAAATTTACATCGTTACCCTTTTTTACCTTGCATTCCTCTATCTGTTCCACATATATTGTCCAATCCCATAAGAATACACATCTTTTTAAATTATTTATATTTTTCAAAGCTTGATTTAACCTTTAAAAATGCATTTGAAAATTCTTTTTAAGAAAACTCATTATTTACAGATTTATAAAAACTTCTTTCGAAACATTTTGTTATTTCGTGAAATTCCCAAAAATATGAATTTTATATCCAAGCATAATACCTTTTGAAGTTTCCATTTCTATGTTTATATATATATAGGGGTGTTAAATTCAAAGTGGGTTCCATTCCATTTTAAATTTTATTGAAATTTTATTTTCCTTCTTCCCATAATTATTCAACCTTTAGATCAATAAGCTAAACTTTTTGCTCATTTCCAATTGGTAGTTATATAACAATCAATCAAATCTGAGAATTATGTATAACCCCATCTTTAAGAACTTTTAGTGCACTATTTCTTTACTAATAAGTTTTCTAAGATGATGAAACATCGATAAGCACCAAACTCACAATCATTGAACTTTACTAATGGAAAAATTCATCCTCATATCCTATCACAATCCAAGGTATACTCCAAAGTTAAATCTTTTAAGGTCCTAACTAATATGCATAGAGTTAGCCTTAGTTCCCACATGTTCTTGGAGATTCTCCCAAAACCTACTAAGGCAAAACGGGTTCCAAATACTAACTATGATAATGGGAATATCATATAGTCAATTGTTCTTTTTCGTATACTGGGTTGTTATTAATGCTATTAGATGCATCAGGTTAGCTTCAAAATTAGATTTCTTTTATATCCTTTCTCAATCGTAGTAAGCTAAAAAAATCCATGGAAATTCTTCCTTTACAAAGATGGATAGGTTCTCAATTCTCCCACTCTAAGAACCCTAATATCATAGGTCAACAATTTAATAACTACATCCTTACTTCTATCGAGAGTACATGAAGACTCAAAATCATTTGACACTCGAACTTTTTTAATACATGTTGTCTTCAGTTCCAATCCCTTCTGGAGGATAAATAAACCAACAATTTATGGCACTAATATTTCCAAACGTTCTCGTAATAGGTAATGCCTCCATGACCTAGCTGAAGAACTAATGATAGTCATCTTAAGGTAACCCCTCCCATTGGTCTATGTACTTAATGCAATTTAGTAGAACTGATACTAAATTATTAATCAATATTATTTATAAAATTGGCTTCATTCTTTATGTATATAAAATCTAACCTTTCCTCGGTGAGGTAGGTTAAGAGAATAGGTATCTTAGAAAAAAATTCAATAACTTTTCTATAATAAGCCACTAACCCAAGAAAATTCTATACCTTCCAAAAGGAATTCTTTCGTAGAGGACTTAGTCTAGGGTCTATGTGTGTATGAGGTACTGAATTCCTTTAGTAAATACCAAATGTATTACTTTCTACCCTTATATTAGACCAATATGTCTTTTATGCAGACTGCTACCAACTTATTCACAAAATTTCACAAAATACTCTACACATCAATTCAACAACTAGGCTTAAGCATAAGCTAGTCTAAATGGTATGGTAAACTATTCTTAAAATTCATTAGGTGCTATAATAGCGGCTTCGTCCCTAACTCTTTCCACTACTCATGACTAGTGGAAATCACTAACAAAGAAATCTAGTTATGAAAAAATCTTGGCTCCTGCTTATTAATCAAAAAGATCGTATATATAAGGAAAAGGATAATGGTTCTTCTTAAACAACTTACTTATGATTATTGCAAAGCCAAATGAACTATTTGTCTTTGTAGCAAAGACGAGTGATGCCTCTCATCCCATAATTCTTACACTTAACATTTTCTCAAAATTTCCTCAATCTCTTTTCCCCAAAACCACGTGTTGCTGTTGAAGTCCAACAACTTCCACAGATGTATCTAAAAAGCTCTAACAGGCACGTGACTTAGTGTACCAGAAGATTGGTCTAACAAGTAAATGGTTCATCTCAACTGGTCCTTCATATACAAATTATAGGATGTGTCCATTATGTATACCCAAGACAAAGATAGAGATTATGATTCAAAAGAATCGAAGGAAGGTTTTACTAAATTGAAGGGGATTTTGTAAAATTCTATTTTCAAAATTGCTTTTGTTCTGAGAATCCATTTTCTTTGCAAATATATTTTACTTTTAAAACAAATTTTTAGAAATACTGTAACTTTAGGATCTGATACCAAGTGAAACACTCCATATGCCTTAGAAGTCCCCAAAGTCGAGCCATGCCAAGAAATATGAAGCGTTTTAGGTATAAAGAAACAATCATAGAGTCTAAGATTCACAAGCCATGATAATAAATGCAGCATAAAATATTTAAATTAAAAACATAACTTGTTATTCTAAAAGTCCAACATTTATTTTAGAACAAAAACATAAATTTATAACAGCCACATATCTCACAAAAACCTCAGCTTCACATAATAACTTCAGAGTACAAGAACATTCCCCCTCACAAGAACTAATATAACCAAACCAAAACAAAAGGATGGAAAATAGAATAATACATCAAAAATGAGATAAAATTCCAAGAATGAACTTCCAAGCTGTCTGAATCAACTAGCCTTAGCCTTGCGAGCCTAAGAGAGGAAAAAGGAGTGGGTCAAACATAAATCTCCATGTATTGAAGTAATTACTAGAATTTCTAAGAAAATTAAAGATAGTAGACTTAACAATGGTTCTAGTATTAAAAGGCAATATGTATGTTCTTAACTTAAGATGGCTTTAGGGATAATTAAATTATCTGTCAATTCATGCTATTGTTTGATTGCTCGCATAATTTCTGCAGCTATGCAAATCTGATTAGGATAAACTTCCCAACTGTACCTAATGATTTGTTTTTCTACCTACCACCTCTTAGCATGATAGTGTGCAGTGTGAACCTACCCGTCGTGAAAGTGTATCAACAGGAGTCACCATCCGTCAATCCATCGATAAAGACACAGACTAGCACATGGGTGCAGTAGCGAATTGTTTACCTCCATTGATTTTGCATGCATAGTATCGCAGACATCAACTAACCTATCAGCCACCTCTTTGACCAGTTATGCACCACAATTCAGCATAAGTATGTCCTATCTCAATCCTAGATCTGAGATCATTAGTCCTTGACATGAATGGGAATGCTGTTATCTTAGTAACCAGTAGTCTAATTACGCTCTCATCCCATACTCAGTCCTTGACCTAAGTTTATTTATTAACCCAATCCCTAATATGGATTTTATTTATTAGCTTAATACATGATCTAAGTTTCTTTTCTTGAGCCAATCCTAAAACTGAGCCTAACTTATTAACTCAATCTCTAACCTGGGACTATGATATTCTACTTTTAATAGGTTTTATTATTTTCATTTTGATTTATTATATTTTTGATGTTCTAACTTCCTAAGATAGTTTAAATATCATAGTAAGTTTTTTTAATCTTTCTTTATCTTTAAGTTATAATTCAAGATCTACCAGTTATACATATGTTTCTGTAAATTTAATGTTCCATTATTTCATCCATATTCGTGGACTTTGCTCTCTTTACACTATTTTTCAGCTCAAAATGAGGATTAAATCAACAATTTAAAATGAACATTTGCATATTTTATTAATCGTTAAGGATAGATGTAAATATCTACAGATAATCTTTAATAACTGAAGTAAATAAAATAATTGTAAGGAAAACCTGAAAATAAACTTACAAACTATAAGAAAAGATAAGAAATATACTTAAAGAAAATTAATTTAAAACTATAAGAAAAAATACAACTATTAATAATCATATATTTAAGTTACTTAAAACCTAAATAATTACTAGCACCCACCTTTCTTCCTCAGCTTTAATTCACATTCCTTGTAGATCTTGTTCTTAGGTTGTCTATTGATTTTATATTGTAAAATCTTTCCCCAAAGATATGTTGGTTTAGGGTTTTGCCTTAGAAAAAGGTACCCAGAGAGAAAGATTTGTGTGTGAGAAAATAACTAGGTCTAGGATCTTATTTATAGTGGGTTAGGTGATCTCATATAGTAGGCTTGGTTGATTGAATTTGGTCCAAATGCATCACAAGCTAAGAATTAACCATTCAGCTTTAGAATAAACGCTCATGATTTCACAAAATATTGTATTTAAAGTTATCGGCTCATACTTGGATGAAATTTCACCCGATTAAAAGGCAGATGGACTTAAGGATGGTAACAGTCAACCTATATGTTGAGTCGACCTTTCACATATATACTATTTCCTACTAAGTTGATTTCTAAACTTATATATATCTAAATTCTTGTCTCTTTAAAACTTTCTAATATGAGCTCCGATTTTGATAAGCTATATGTGTAAATGGCTCAAAAAATTGCCACGGACTCAATGACACAACTCTCATAGAAAAATTATAACAATTCCACAAACTTATTTTATTTTTAATTAATTCCTTAATTAATTATTATTACATAAAATTTTGGGTTGTTATAAGTCAAAGTTCCATAGAAATTTTGAGGTAGCGGAGGCAACCAAGTCAGAGGAATGTGGGTTGGTTCATCCGCAATCTTGGTTATGACTCAATACTGATCTAGGTCCAACTCTAGTTTAGTATGGACCAATCTAAGCCTTATCCTTCCATGTCCATTTCCTTTAAGTGTTTGCATTTACTGGTCTATGTTGTCCAATGCATATTAACCCGAAATGAAGTGAGGTAGATCGATCCCATGTTTAAGGTATAACCAATCTGAAGTACGACAGAAAATCGTATCGATCCCTTATTCTAGCTTCATGTCGATCCTATTTGGATCCATGGGAGAAGGCCTATCTGGCTCTCCATTCCGTATAGTCCTTATTTATCCAATTCCAACGTTCCATCTAGGTAAATCCATTTATTTGTAGCTTCATTATACCATCCATATTCGATTCCCGAACTATCCGACCATCTCTTTGCGCTATCTGGTTTAATGGATTAGTAATCAGTATATCAAAATCCAAAGCACAACGTTCCTTGCAAAAAGATGATTTAACTCTTTCCCCCAAAACATTTCTTTCTGTGAAAATGTGTTTCGTATTCCCATAAATCGAAAGTCTGGAGTCCATAATCGATAATCCATTCAAAAACTAGCATCTGAAGCCAATACCAAGCTAACAATTTTCCCTTATCATTTATTAAATTCAAATCCATTTGGATCCAAAACCAACACCCAAATCCACAATCCATTGTTTCCATAACTAAATCTCAAATCCACGACTGTTTCGAGCTAGTAACCAAATCCATAGCCACTTTGAGCTTTCCCCAAGCATGATCTATATCGTTAAATTGATATTCGAGCGACCCCGTTGTCGAGATAACCGGATCCTTGCCAAACACAATCCATGTTAGACAATCGATTTAGCAGCTTTGCCAAGTCCTGACAAGACAAAAAAAAATTGCCAAGCATAATCCTCATTTAGTGACCATTTAGTTATTGAGCTAAATCCAGTTTATGTTACCATACATCATGAGTATAATCATACCCATAAAGTGACTTTATTAGGGTTAAAAAATATGAGCTTGTACAATCCAAGAAAGAAAAAATAATCGTTCATTGCCATTTCAAAGCATGCCTACAAACCAAATTCTGATCCCATGCATGTATAAAAGGTGTAGCCATTTTTATTACAAATTCGGTTAATCAAAAAGCAAGTTGAACGATTTATCATAAACTATGAGCATACATAGGAACCAAATCTTTATCCCGTACATGGGAAAGCAGACTTAGTCGTTCATGATCCAAATTCAATCCATATGCTCGGTTGATAACGATCACATGCGAGCTAAGCCACGGTTCCCTCTTATTTTGTGCGCCGGAGGGTTGTTCTTGTTCCATCATGGAAGTTTTGTTATGAACATATTCTTCCAACTTTATACTCCTGACATTCTCCTCTATCACGTCCTTCAAATGCCTTCACTCTTTTCTATTATGTCCATCCATATCATGAAACAAACATTATTTTCCAGACGCTTACTCATGCTCTATGGGCTTTCTTCTTGCCGACCTTGGAAATGGAAGGCATTCCTGAGTTTCCTTGAAGATTATTTCCAAACTAGCATTTAGGTCTATATGCGAAGAGAATATTGGTTCTCTTATCGCATGTTCAAATAGCTATACCCATCCTCGGCCGTTATCTTTCCATTATCCTTTACATAGCTGGACAGTCCTCCATCCTTAACCATATTTTCTTCCAAGGATTCGCAACGTTCCTTTACATCTTACAATCTTAAGAATCTATCATCCTTAAGGTAGAACTTTCCGAGATCTATCAGGGGATTTCTTTTGAAAGATATAATACTGCTGCAACCAAAACCATTGATGGACCCGGGCGATCCACCAAAGCCACTATAGCGTTAAAGCTTTGCAAGAATTTCTACATATTCTCTTATGTCCTCTGCTTCACTTTTGTCAAAGTCATCACACTCTTCGGTCACATAATATGGACCAGAACTATCCCCCAATTTGTGAAGCCCCAATTTACATTAAGGCATGAAATACACCTCGAAATCAATCATGATAGCAAATTTTAGATTCGTTTCGAATGACCAAACGATCTCCGAATGGTGTAAAATTTGATATGCACGAATTAGAAAGACCTGGATTTCAAATGAAAAAGGATTCACTAATTTCCGACATCGTACGAAAAAGTTATAAAGCTTCAAACCTGGTCCAAAAGTTGGACCCGGAAGTGATTTCAGCCGGGGACATCCAATAAAATTGGAATGATACGGAGAAAATAGTTATGTTATATACCACTTATTTACATTATTAAAAGCATGGTATTAGGAAGTGTAATCTTAAATGCCCTTTGCAATAGTACTTAAAATAAACTTGTATATATATCCTTGGTTACAACTTAATGAACAATCAATGATAATGAGAAATCGAATGACCACATCTTGTATTGTTCTTTAATGGTTGAGTTACATCTTAATTCCGAGTCCTACCATTTATGCTCCAGTTCGCGGACAAAAAGTGGAAAAGAATCTGTCATAACCAATTTCGTATTCCTCCATTTCCCATATCATGTGTTTTACGACATCGTTTAATATCCAGTACCTTTCAACCATTTTTATTCAAGTCCCAATTAATTAATCAATTATCCAATAGCATAAACCATAAAGCATCTATATCTGATAGGATGAGTGTGGATCATTTAGCCATGATATTCTTAGATGCTTCCTTGACTTCTATATGCCTCATATACTACATCAAATGGATTGTTAGACTCCTTCCTTCTGTCATAAGATACCAACACTGAGAGTTTGAAGTCCAGTGAATTACTAAAATTTTCGATGTTCAGAGTATGCAGACTCTTATGCACACTATAAAGACCATGTTTAGGCAATCCCCCTCAAACTCATCAAATAATATATGCAACTACTTTATTATTATCTAGACACTATCTCCAATCATAAGAATCGTCACTCCCAATGTGAGTACTAAGCCGTTTCAAGCTAGAGCATCTAACCCTAGCCACCACATTCAAATTGACATTGATCCAAGTAGTTAGATTACTACAGGACCAAGCTCCACAAATAGGGTATATTCCTATTCATCCTACCTAGATCCTACACCCAACATGCCTGATTTTCTGTTCTAATCCTCAAGTCCTGAGTTCTTTCGATGTCCAAAGCCATATCAATAGGTCCCGAGTGTAATGCCCCGAAAATTTAGGACCAGTCAAAATTACCGAAAACCCTTCTGTCTAAAACAAAAAAAGATAGTTACCACTTTATTTGAATAAATATACAACATCACTAAATGCATTGAATAGAATTTTAATAAATATAACTTATCAAAATATTCATTTAATTCACTGGTTGTGCTTAAATACAAATTAAACACAGTTACCATAAATCTACTTTTATGTGACTCTAGTGAGATGGACATTGATATTCATTCCGGTAATCTCGATAAATATGTCAGTATGGCTTAAAAGTTGAAAGATGCACCAACACAAGATGTAATAATAAAAAATATTTTTATTAACATAGCAGCTGCATCACTACCACTAGTGACAACCTACGTACTTTATCTAATTATGTAAGCAATTAGATACATGATCAAGTCAACATAGTCCTTTTTTACACAAGACATTTAAAATCAATATTTACTTCCAAAAATACTCCTTATATCAATTAAGGGTAAAACACTCTGCAAATACTCGTTTGACGGATATCTATATGTCTCTTGCAGAACTTCCATTCAAAAGACAAATATCTTCCCTTTCAAACCAAGAAACTCCTTTGTGATAAAATAGATTATAACTCCAAACTAATCATCAAGAAAAGGAATACTTGATAAATATTGTTTTACATAAAACATTTGTAAAAGTAATGCATTTCGATAATGCAATTATGGTTATCAGACCGTAGGTATTCTATGTCTTTCCCAATCCCTACTAATCCTTATGTTCTTGATTTCAAGACTTTGTGCAAGTCATGCTACGTCATCAATGTCCTCAATCATCAGTCTTATATGTTGTTTGCTTACCGAAGCCAAGATTTTGTTCAATATATTAAGTTGAAGTCATGTGCAACATCAAATTAGAACACATGCTTAACTAATAAGTAATTGTTTAGATGATGAGTATACCTACAGTACTCCTTACTATCTTCATTCAAAAGCTTTGTAGAACATAATATAATACTTAACGTCACCCCAAAGCAATCAAATGTTTTCCTTGAATCATCATAATTTGCAAAACTCACATCAACCTACTTTATTCTTGGTTTTGACACGTTTTGATTCTATTTTACTTTGATTTAACATCCCCACCTTTGATAGTGTGTTTTATGGTACAATGAGGAAGCTCAAACCCAAATTTGAGAGAATTTGGAGTAGTTTACCATGGTTTTATACTCAAAAAGTAATTACAGCATTTTTGTTATGCTATGAAAAGTTCTGGATAGTCTATAATAGTTTCAGACTCAAAACAACTATTGCAGTATTTCAGGTGCGGTGCGAAAAGTTTTATGTAGCTTACAAAACTCAAAACAGATGTTACGCGTTTGTGATGCATTGTGAAAACTTCTAGACTGGTTAATGTGCTTTATAAATAATTGAGAGACAAGACAACGTTTCTAAATTGCAATAAAAAGGTTCCGGCCTTCATACAGTGCTTCATAAATAATTCAAAGAAAAGATAACGTTTCAGAAACCTATGAAAAATTCTGAAGTTCAGATTTCTGACCAGTTTTTAGGCAAAATGTTTGATTCTATTTCTCTATGATAAATATAGTTTTTTACTCCAAATTTTCTGTAGTAAGAAGCTTTCTTAGTCTACTTAATTATCATGAAAAGAAACCACAAAATTATTTATCAATTTAATATATATAATTCAACAATACAAGGCATTTTAACATGCCCATTTTAGGCAAATTTTTACCTGACTTTTCATCCAGTTTTCAAGTACACAAACAATCGAATTAGAAAAAGTGACCGAAAAAAAGTTGTAGGCCTTTGATTTAGCTTTCCAGTTTGATAATGAAATCAAAATTTTATCAAGAATTGAGGAAGTTATGATCAAAATACCAAACGTCATTTCAGGGGTTCAAGACCAATCATTCATCCTAAAATTTCACAACTTTTCTTCAAGATATGAAATGAATACATGTTCTCAAATAGTTTTTATTACCGTATAATTGTAGTTTGAACTTGTATTTATTCTCTTGAATTTATCCTCTTTATCTCATCTTTTTTTTTTTTTTTTTTTTTTTTTTTTTTTTTTGAATGCATGATAAGAAGTGAACATTTCCACCCTTTATATAGCATTTCTTAAGGCTAGTTTGCTAATTTGGTTTTGGACACTTGTCCGCCATATCTTCATGCAAGCTTTAGGATATAGACACATGCCTCCTTAGGTGTTTTTAGATGTTTTTACACCTGGATACCTAATGTTTTTATGTGCCTTTATCTTATTTAATCTTAAAACATATGTACCGTTCATTTGATGACACGTGTCCTTAACATTTTAATCCTTTTTATATTCTAGAATATATATATATATACACGTATACCATTTGTATTTTATTTATATTCTATGTACGAATAGACATGTGTTCTTCTATTGTTACTACATGCACATGATGTTCTAACAACTTTTAACAAGTAAAATGTCGTTTATCGTCAAAACTATTTTCGGTCACATTATCGATATTTCTTCGAACTACTTATCTTTGTAAACAAAATTTCAACAACATGTTTTCTCCTCATTGATTACTATTTATGTAACAACCCGGAAATGCGAGCCAATTTAAAAATTTTATTTTGGAAATTTTAGCAAAGTTTGAACATTTAAAATGAATTATTTTAAATAATATCGACGAGAAAATATTTTGAAATGAATTCGAATGTATATATTATATACGTCGTCGTTAGAATATAAATAATAATATTTTAAATTATAAATAGAATTGAAAATGGCGCGGTAGTTCGATAATTTGATTTCAAACTTCAATTGAATGTACCGGGTGCAAAACAATCCGGATTTTAGTGAAACCAAAAACATTAGGATCTATTTGAGAATATCTTTCCAACGAATCCGAAAAATCAAGATTTCATAGCGGGAATCAAAAGATATGTCCAGTTGAAAATTCTGAATAGTCGCTATGGAATTCAGGCCCTTAAAAATAGACATTTTGCAAACGACCTCAGATTTCGACGAAACCACTTTTGTTGGGTCCGTGATGTCAAGTTATTGCTAGATTCCAAATTACATAATTTTTCGAATCAATATGTGAGCGTGGCAAAGGAAAACGCGTTTGACCGGTTTTAGTTGATTTTAATCGACTGGAAAATGGTCATTTTTCTAACGGTCTCAGAATTCGATGAAATTAGTTTTGTTAGGACCGTATCGTAAATACGAAGCTAGGAAATATTTTTCTAGAATTTTTCGAGTTAGTATGTGACCTCGATAGATTGAAATGCGCGTTCAAATTCAATATATAGAGTTGTATTTTGATTTTGACGAAAAAGATCGAAACGATCGAATCAGCCTACGATATAAATCCCATTGTGTTCGGAATGGGGGTAATTAGCTAGGGGCGACAGTCGTTGGGTTCGATTTGGAGTTCGAATGAAAAAGTAACTTTTTGGAATAAATTAAATTAAATATATATTATTATATAAAGTCAACCCTTACCTTTCTCTCCTCTCATTCATTCATCGTATAAAAAAAAACCGCAGCCCCCCCCCTCACGTCGCTGCCACCTCCCCCCCCCCCCACCCTCGCGCGCCGCCGGCCTCCTCCTTCCCCTCCTCCTCTCCTCTCTCTCCTCCTTCCTTCTCTCTCTCCCTCTCCATTTCTAGAAACCCTAACCCCCAAATCAACCCAAACCCGCCGCCGTGGGCCCCTCCAACGCCTCCACCGCCTCGCTTGCAGCCTCCCCAAGCCCCATCAGGTCCGCCTCCGCCTCTGGCCGCCCTCCCCTTGGCCGTGGGCCCCACAAATCCAAAATCCCTCTTTTCATAAAAATTCCCGTATGTAGAAAAACAGCCAGATCTGTTTTGCCCCATAACTCCCAAACCGTGCATTTCTAGCCAAAGTTCCTCACGACCAAAGTCGAAGAGCACGATTTTCTCTTCGATTTGGTATATGATAAGTCCTATTTTGCATTGCGGAGTTGTCGGGAAAACACGTTCGAAGTCTGTTGTTCAAACACTGTCAAAATGTTGTCTTTTCGCGATTTCCGGCGAAATGGCTCATTTTCGGCAAGAAGACCACTAGGCAAAAGTTGTTCAGAATGGCGTGCTTGTGCTAGTAAAAAAGATGGTGTGAAGATTGAAGCTCGTTTGCAAATTCTGGAGCCAGAACAACAAATCCGGGCGATAGAAAATATGTGAGTTTTCTCCGTTTTAAAGCTTCTATGAGTTTTGACATATGAAGTAAATAAAAATATGATTTTTATATTATAGAGAGAATAAAAATCCGATTTTTTTTAACTTATAGAAGATATAAAGATAAGATTTTTATATAGTGTAGATATTAAAAATATGATTTTTACTTAGGTAGAGTAATAAAAATATAATTTTTATAATATATAGATAATAAAAATTCGATCTTTATATAAGAAGTAGAAATATAAAAATATAATTTTTATATAGAAAGAAGCGTTGTAAATATATGAAGCGAAATAAAAATCTGAACTTTATTTTAATCGTGAAGTAGAGAGAATATAAAAATGTGATTTTTATATATGTAGTGGCTACGGACAACGAAAGTGACAAAAGGCGAGCGACGAAGATTTTCTACAAATGAAGAGTCGTGGAGTTTGGATTAGCTAGTCGGTGAGAATTTCTCACTCAAATTTCCTTTTCTAGTTATATATATATATATATATTATATATATATATATACTAGGATGCAGACGGTGTTTAGCAGCACTCGACACCCGTCATCCACAGACCATGGATGGCTTGTTTGTTTGATTGATGTGTTGTGAAATTAGTTTGGGTTGTTGATGTGAAATCGATAATAAAATGTAATGTGTTGAAATAAATTAATTATCGTTAAAAATATAATTTTTAACGTGAATGTGAATAAATGAATATTTATAAACAAATCGGCCGATTTGTTTACATACATAGATTTGACTGATATTGATTGGGATGATAAATTTTACACATTGCCCAACTGCACAAATAAAAATCTGTGTTTGTTGATTTGAAACCCCACACGGGTGTTTGGATGAAATTTAGCGTACACTAATCCCAATTATTTAATTGTATGTCGATCGATTGGTCGACAGGCTGTGTAAGCGTTGATTATTTATATTTGATGCTTATGTAGTTGTGTGGTGCACTTTGGATGATGGTTGATTATTTATCATTGCTATTATATACATGTGTTGTACGGAATCCAAATAATTAACATTATATGGTGATTGATTGGGCCTCATTCCAATTGGGAAGATAATGAATATTATAAAAAAAAGTTCACGTGTTGAAAATAAAAAAATAGTCATGTGTTGACGATGTTCATGTGGTGAAATTATTCATGTATTGAGTAAAATATTTTAATAATAAAATTTACATCTTTATCATATTTAAAATTAAAACTTCTTTACGGTTGGAGTCTGGTTTAAAAATCAAACGATAGATACCATAGTTTTATAAAATATTTTACATAACAAAAATAGTCGTGTGTTGACAGTACTCATGTGTTGAGATTGGTCGTGTGTTGAAAGAAATATAGATTCATGTGTTGAATGGAATAAATATTCATTTGTTGAATAGAGTAACGAATTTATTGAAATATATAAAGCCGTGTAGATTAGAGTTGCGCTATTTTGACATGAACGATATTTATATCGATTATATTCGTTTTTATAATGAATATAGAAAAGGTAGTGATTTCAAAATATAACGTTTTGAAAATATTATCATTTGTATAGTAATGATATGAAATATTCAATTTTGATTTGAAATTGTATATAGAGTTGAGATGGTTATGAAAACGAATTTAAAACGATTTATAAAATACGTTTTAAAAAGGAAATCGATGAAATATATATAATATATATATATATATATATTATATATATATAATGGCCTAAATAGAACGCGCCACGCCGCGGCAGTTCGTGAATTTCGACCATTGACTTCGAATTGACGTTGCGGGAGATCTGACCGTCGGATTCTCCTAAAACCGGAACCGTTGGGTTCGTATCGAAAAGAGCTTTCCAATGAATATTAGAAATTTAAAATCTAACGGTTGGATTTGGAATTATGTCCAAATCAAATTTGAAAAAGTCGATGTAAGTGCAGTTCGATGGCCATTGATGGAAATCGACTGTACGAACCTTGATAAAATTATTAAAAATATTGATAGTTTGTGTAAAATCATAATATGTGAATTGGAAAGAACTTGGATGAAAAACTCCACATTTGAAATGATAAAAATAGATTTTTTTATCGAAATGAACTAGTTTTGAACTAGAATTAAAATCAATTTATTTTTGAAATAAATAAATTGAATTTGAAAGTGATTTTAAAAATAATCAATATTCCCAATACGTGAATAGGACTGGAGTTGAATCGAAATTATCTTCGGAATGTTTCGATATTGGATTCCGGGATTATACAGATATGGTTATGGGAATTTGAAAGATATTTTATATCGATATTTCCAATATGATATTTGTTGGTTTCAGGATTTGATATTGAATATAAGCCGGTATATTTTATATTCAGAGCTTTATATTTAATATCAAATGTGATTTGGGTTTGTCGTGAACCGTGTTTTAGATGACATTGGTTCTTTAATCCAGTTAAATGCAGGATATTGATTTTTGAAAAGATTAAAACTAAGTGGAGTTGGAATGAATCTTTAATTAGATTGAAATGTGAATTGATAATTTAAATTATCAAATCTAAAAGGTGATCGAGATTGGAGTACCACCAGTTTTGCTCCAATGTGATAGTTAAATCTTTAATTAGATTTGAACGTGAAATGGTAATTAATTTTACCAATAGCACCGTGGTGTTAGATATGGAGTATTACCGGTTTTCTCCATGGGATATATAGGTTGGGATTGGGAAATAAAATAAATAATTACTTCGGTGTGGTTCGCTAATCCCGACTAGTTAGAAATGATATCCAAAGGAAGATTATAGAATAAATTTAGAAGAATTTATCTTGGATAAAATTAATGGGAACCTTTCCCTAAGAATGTGATTTTGTGAATAAAAGAATATCTGAATTGGAATGAGGCGTTCGTTGTGTTTGTGTAACATTTGTTTACTATATATGTGGGATATTCAGAAAGGCCGGGTTTATACCCATTCTGAATAACCGATTCGACGAGATGTCGAAGATGAAGACGGTGGTTGAAGACCGGAAGTCTTCACATCGTTTGGGTGATTACTGATGATCTCGATTGGGATGTACACCCAAGATGTGGGAAACAGTTGGTGATCGTCCAGACGTACTTAGAGATGGATGGATATGCGAGGAAAGTGCCTCCGGTTTCGTTCAGACCCAGAACGAACTTGTAAATGGATTGTGTGTCTGACATTGGATTTTATTCTGTGTTGATTGATCTCTATTAAATATACATCTGTTTGGCGGTAGAGAATTTATTCTCTTTCTTAACGCCCTTTTCTGAGACGTACGAGCTCAGAGGATGTATATCGATGGACATCAGTCGCATAGAGTGAATTGCCAGTGTGGTACACGTAAGTGACAATTGATCAAGGCTTCTGTTGAAAAGCAAAGTCTTGTGGTCGATGATCAAAGCTCGGCCTGTGTGCCGTAGCTTTGTGTATAACGTGAATTCGCGAGCCTCACACCTCGGTATGAGTCAAAAACAGGATAGTGACTGCAGGGAGAGCACGACGTTTCTTTCTAGCTAAGGTGGTGTTAGTGACCTACCAGCCCTGACATTTATATACTTTTCACCTGTGTGGTTGTTGGATATGAGGCGCTTCGGATATAGGTCTGTAAGTACCGAGAAACGTGTGTTCAGGAATTGCCAATCCTCAAAAGTAAGAGAGGACCGGCCCTGAAGATCCAAGGAACATAGTGGGGTCCTGGGACATTTGCTAGAGTGTCTCGAACGCGGAGAGGAGCTTGCCCCTTGCCTCGACTTATGATGGAATCCAATTTCCAATACATGTGTTTCGGTTTTATTAGTAGAACCTAGTATGGCGACATAGTGGTATGGGTCATTCATGCCGCCTATGATTGATATTTATGATTGAAATTGTTTTGACACTATACACTTATAATAGTATCAAATAATGTGTTTTAAACGTATCAAGCATGCTTTGGCTGTTATAAGGTAAAAACCCTATCCTCCGGCTTGCGTTGCATTATGTGATGGGACCTGGATCTTATAACAGCTTCATTTTTCTTTATTTAGCATTGAGTTGTTTGTTCTATGCACTGGTATTCTTGGGAGGAAACCCGTTCCGTGTTATATGGCGTGGTCTCTTGATTTACCAAACTTTAAAACCAATATTAATAACTGTTTTAGTTCTCACACCAGTCACATGACTGACCTGGAGTTTATTGTTTTAACCTAAACTCTGGGTGCCCCTATTTTCCACACGGGCAGCTAGTAGTTTTGGTTTTGCAGATTTATATTCACAGGATCCTGGTTTACAGCTGGAACGATGCTCGGAAAGCTCTGTATCCGTGTATTACTTTCAGTTGTGTTTTATATTGTTTTTCCGCTGCTATGTAATTTATTGTAATCTCTTATATTTATCGAATGTAATTTATTCATTTATACTCTGTATATTCTTGTATCTGAAGGAATTGTTGTAATAACAATGAAATGTTCTTACGTCTGTGTTCTGATTTGTCCTGTTCTCAAAACGATCAGGGGTTTCGAACGGTCTTTGTCGGTTTAACGGTCGATTCGGATCGAGCAAAATTCCTTGCCATTACAGTTGGTATCAGAGCTTTGGTTTATAGAGCTCGAGAACAAGACAGTTTAGAACCATACGAAAGAATTCATCAGATATTGGATTAGTAACATCCAATTAGAATGACTCGTTAGAGATAGGAATAGTAGTATCCTAGAACGAGTGTGAAGATTATATTTTTCAAATGAAAACAATTTTGTTTTAAAATTTAAGCCATTTTATACGTATTTGAATATTTATTTATTTTGAATCTAGACAATCGAGTATATAAAGATTTCGCGTATACGCGTCATAAACGTATAGTCGAAGTTTTAATATACTGGATAGATATAGAGTCACATTCTAGACACCCGGGGATAATTCTGATGATGTGCCCACATCATCAGTATTTATATTCAAGTGACAAAGGTGTGATATCTATATATTTCCATTAGGCTGGTGTGAGAACCAAAACTAATATAGCTAGAATACATTGTTGTGAATTGGCATCAAAAACATGTTTTTCTGTATATATATCAAATTATGAATTTGAAACTCTAATTCACTAATTGATTGATGTTTGTGTTGTTTGTTTATTTGTTTTATAATTTTGAACCATTTAGCCTAATTGAATCAAATATTGAATTGTATTGAAAATTGGTCGCATTTGCTTGCATATACATGTACTTACATTGAACAGGTCATAGCAAGGAGGCTAGAGCAGAGAATAAAATTTGTTTGCCCGACAAATAGGTACATATTTACTATAATTTACTGTTTTGTTTGGGTAATGATGATTTTATGAGCCTATTGGCAAGCCGCTTGGCTTTTTCTTTTTGAGATCAGAAGGCCTGTATGGCAATTTCGGGATTTTCCCGTGGCTCCCGGTGCAGGGGAGGTTATGGCGAAATTTTTCGAAAATTCCGGGTGTTAGCCAAATTTTTGAAGAATTTGAAAATTCTCAGAAACTGAAAGGTTGGAGAATGGAAGCCAGATCGAGCGTAGAGTTGATTGATCAAACCACTTTCGACTTTGTTCCTTTTTGGGGACGAAAAGTTTTAAGTGGGGGAGAATGTAACAACCCGGAAATGCGAGCCAGTTTAAAATTTTTATTTTGGAAATTTTAGTAAAGTTTGAACATTTAAAATGAATTATTTTAAATAATATCGACGAGAAAATATTTTGAAATGAATTCGAACGTATATATTATATACGTCATCGTTAGAATATAAATAATTATATTTTAAATTATAAATAGAATTGAAAATGGCGCAGTAGTTCGATAACTCGATTTCAAACTTCAATTGAATGTACCGGGTGCAAAACAATCCGGATTTTAGTGAAACCAAAATCATTAGGATCTATTTGAGAATATCTTTCCAACGAATCTGAAAAATCAAGATTTCATAGCGGGAATCAAAAGATATGTCCAATTGAAAATTCTGAGTAGTCGCTATGGAATTCAGGCCCTTAAAAATAGACATTTTGCAAACGACCTCGGATTTCGACGAAACCACTTTTGTTGGGTCCTTGATGTCAAGTTATTGCTAGATTCCAAATTACATAATTTTTCGAATCAATATGTGAGCGTGCCAAAGGAAAACGCGTTTGACCAGTTTCAGTTGATTTTAATCGACTGGAAAATGACCATTTTTCTAACGGTCTCAGAATTCGACGAAATTAGTTTTGTTAGGACCATATCGTCAATACAAAGCTAGGAAATATTTTTCTGGAATTTTTCGAGTTAGTATGTGACCTTGGTAGATTGAAATGCGCGTTCAAATTCAATATATAGAGTTATATTTTGATTTTGACGAAAACTGATCGAAACGATCGAATCAGCCTACGATATATATCCCATTGTGTTCGGAATGGGGGTAATTAGCTAGAGGCGACAGTCGTTGGGTTTGATTTGGAGTTCGAATGAAAAAGTAACTTTTTGGAATAAATTAAATTAAATATATATTATTATATAAAGTTAACCCTTACCTTTCTCTCCTCTCATTCATTCACCGTATAAAAAAAAAACCGCAGCCCCCCCCCCTCACGTCGCTGCCACCACCCCCCCCCTCGCGCGCCGCCGGCCTCCTCCTTCTCCTCCTCTCCTCTCTCTCCTCCTTCCTTCTCTATCTCCCTCTCCATTTCTAGAAACCCTAACCCCCAAATCAACCCAAACCCGCCGCCGTGGGCCCCTCCAACGCCTCCACCACCTCGATGTAGCCTCCCCACGCCCCAATAGGTCCGCCTCCGCCTCTGGCCGCCCACCCCTTGGCCGTGGGCCCCACAAATCCAAAATCCCTCTTTTTCACAAAAATTCCCGTATGTAGAAAAACAGCCAGATCTGTTTTGCCCAATAACTCCCAAACCGTGCGTTTCTAGCCAAAGTTCCTCAAGACCAAAGTCGAAGAGCACGATTTTCTCTTCGATTTGGTATATGATAAGTCCTATTTTGCATTGAGGAGTTGTCGGGAAAACGCGTCCGAAGTCTGCTGTTCAAACACTGTCAAAATGCTGTCTTTTCGCGATTTCCAGCGAAATGGCACATTTTCGGCAAGAAGACCACTAGGAAAAAGTTGTTCAGAATGGCGTGCTTGTGCTGGTTAAGAAGATGGTGTGAAGATTGAAGCTCGTTTGCAAATTCTGGAGCTAGAACAACAAATCCGGGCGATAGAAAATATCTGAGTTTTCTCCGTTTTAAAGCTTCTATCGGTTTTGACATGTGAAGTAAATAAAAATATGATTTTTATATTATAGAGAGAATAAAAATCCGATTTTTTTTAACTTATAGAAGATATAAATATAAGGTTTTTATATAGTGTAGATATTAAAAATATGATTTTACTTAGGTAGAGTAATAAAAATATAATTTTTATAATATATAGATAATAAAAATTCGATCTTTATATAAGAAGTTGAAATATAAAAATATAATTTTTATATAGAAAGAAGCGTTGTAAATATATGAAGTGAAATAAAAATCTGAACTTTATTTTAATCGTGAAGTAGAGAGAATATAAAAATGTGATTTTTATATATGTAGTGGCTACGGACAACGAAAGTGACAAAAGGCGAGCGGCGAAGATTTTCTACAAATGAAGAGTCGTGGAGTTTGGATTAGCTAGTCGGTGAGAACTTCTCACTCAAATTTCCTTTTCTAGTTATATATATACTAGGATGCAGACGGTGCTTAGCAGCACCCGACACCCGTCATCCACAGACCATGGATGGCTTGTTTGTTTGATTGATGTGTTGTGAAATTAATTTGGGTTGTTGATGTGAAATCGATAATAAAATGTAATGTGTTGAAATAAATTAATTATCGTTAAAAATATAATTTTTAACGTGAATGTGAATAAATGAATATTTATAAACAAATCGGCCGATTTGTTTACATACACTGATTTGACTGATATTGATTGGGATGATAAATTTTACACATCGCCCAACTACACAAATAAAAATCTGTGTTTGTTGATTTGAAACCCCACACGGGTGTTGGGATGAAATTTAGCGTACACTAATCCCAATTATTTAATTGTATGTCGATCGATTGGTTGACAGGCTGTGTAAGCGTTGATTATTTATATTTAATGCTTATGCAGTTGTGTGATGTACTTTGGATGATAGTTGATTATTTATCATTGCTATTATATACATGTGTTGTATGGAATCCATATAATTAACATTATATGGTGATTGATTGGGCCTCATTCCAATTGGGAAGATAATGAATATTATAAAAGAAAATTCACGTGTTGAAAATAAAAAAATAGTCATGTGTTGACGATGTTCATGTGGTGAAATTATTCATGTGTTAAGTAAAATATTTTAATAATAAAATTTACATCTTTATCATATTTAAAATTAGAACTACTTTACGGTTGGAGTCTGATTTAAAAATCAAACGATAGATACCATAGTTTTATAAAATATTTTACATAACAAAAATAGTCGTGTGTTGACAGTACTCATGTGTTGAGATTGGTCGTGTGTTGAAAGAAATATAGATTCATGTGTTGAATGGAATAAATATTCATTTGTTGAATAGAGTAACGAATTTATTGAAATATATAAAGCTGTGTTGATTAGAGTTGCGCTATTTTGATGTGAACGATATTTATATCGATTATATTCGTTTTTATAATGAATATAGAAAAGGTAGAGATTTCGAAATATAACGTTTTGAAAATATTATCATTTATATAGTAATGATATGAAATATTCAATTTTGATTTGAAATTGAATATAGAGTTGAAATGATTATGAAAACGAATTTAAAACGATTTAAAAAATACGTTTTAAAAAGGAAATCGACGAAATATATAATATATAATATATATATATATATATATATTATATAATGGCCTGAATAGAACGCGCCGCACTACGGCAGTTCGTGAATTTCGACCATTAACTTCGAATTGACGTTGCGGGAGATCCGACCGTCGGATTCTCCTAAAACCGGAACCGTTGGGTTCGTATCGAAAAGAGCTTTCAAATGAATATTAGAAATTTGAAATCTAACGGTTGGATTTGGAATTATGTCCAAATCAAATTTGAAAAAGGTCGTTGTAAGTGCAGTTCGATGGCCCTTGATGGAAATCGACTGTACGGGCCTTGATAAAATTATTAAAAATATTGATAATTTGTGTAAAATCATAATATGTGAATTGGAAAGAACTGGGATGAAAAACTCCACATTTGAAATGATAAAAATAGTTTTTTTATCGAAATGAACTAGTTTTGAACTAGAATTAAAATCAATTTATTTTTGAAATAAATAAATTGAATTTGAAAGTGATTTTAAAAATAATCAATATTCCCAATACGTGAATAGGACTGCAGTTGAATCGAAATTATCTTCGGAATGTTTCGATATTGGATTCCGGGATTATACAGATATGGTTATGGGAATTTGAAAGATATTTTATATCGATATTTCCAATACGATATTTGTTGGTTTCAGGATTTGATATTGAATATAAGCTGGTATATTTTATATTCAGAGCTTTATATTTAATATCAAATGTGATTTGGGTTTGTCGTTAACCGTGTTTTAGATGACATTGGTTCTTTAACCTAGTTAAATGCAGGATATTGATTTTTGAAAAGATTAAAACTAAGTGGAGTTGGAACGAATCTTTAACTAGATTGAAATGTGAATTGATAATTTAAATTATCAAATTTGAAAGGTGATCGAGAATGGAGTACCACCAGTTTTGCTCCAATGCGATAGTTAAATCTTTAATTAGATTTGAACGTGAAATGATAATTAATTTTACCAATAGCACCGTGGTGTTAGATATGGAGTATTACCAGTTTTCTCCATGGGATATATAGGTTGGGATTGGGAAATAAAATAAATAATTACTTCGGTGTGGTTCGCTAATCCCGACTAGTTAGAAATGATATCCAAAGGAAGATTATAGAATAAATTTAGAAGAATTTATCTTGGATAAAATTAATGGGAACCTTTCCCTAAGAATGTGATTTTGTGAATAAAAGAATATTCTGAATTGGAATGAGGCGTTCGTTGTGTTTGTGTAACATTTGTTTACTATATACGTGGGATATTCAGAAAGGCCGGGTTTATACCCATTCTGAATAACCGATTCGACGAGATGTCGAAGATGAAGACGGTGGTTGAAGACCGGAAGTCTTCACATCGTTTGGGTGATTACTGATGATCTCGATTGGGCTGTACACCAAAGATGAGGGAAACAATTGGTGATTGTCTAGACGTACTTGGAGATGGATGGATATGCGAGGAAAGTGCCTCCGGTTTCGTTCAGACCCAGAACGAACTTGTAACTGGATTGTGTGTCTGACATTGGATTTTATTCTGTGTTGATTGATCTCTATTAAATATACATCTGTTTGCGGCAGAGAATTTATTCTCTTGCTTAACGCCCTTCTCTGAGACGTACGAGCTCAGAGGTTGTATATCGATGGACATCAGTCGCATAGAGTGAATTGCCAGTGTGGCACGCGTAAGTGGCAATTGATCAAGGCTTCTGTTGAAAAGCAAAGTCTTGTGGTTGATGATCAAAGCACGGCCTGTGTGGTGTAGCTTTGTGTATAACGTGAATTCGCGAGCCTCACACCTCGGTATGAGTCAAAAACGGGATAGTGACTGCAGGGAGAGCACGATGTTTCTTTCTAGCTAAGGTGGTGTTAGTGACCTACCAGCCCTGACATTTATATACTTTTCACCTGTGTGGTTGTTGGATATGAGGCGCCTCGGATATAAGTCTGTAAGGACCGGGAAACGTGTGTTCAGGAATTGCCAATCCTCAAAAGTAAGAGAGGACCGGCCCTGAAGATCCAAGGATCATTGTAGGGTCCTGGGACATTTGCTAGAGTGTCTCGAACGCGGAGAGGAGCTTGCCCCTTGCCTCGACTCATGATGGAATCCAATTTCCAATACGTGTGTTTCGATTTTATTTGTAGAACCTAGTATGGCGACATAGTGGTATGGGTCATTCATGCCGCCTATGATTGATATTTATGACTAAAATTGTTTTGACACTATACACTTATAATAGTATCAAATAATGTGTTTTAAACGTATCAAGCATGCTTTGGCTGTTATAAGGTAAAAACCCTATCCTCCGGCTTGCGTTACATTGTGTGATGGGACCTGGGTCTTATAACAGCTTCATTTTTCTTTATTTAGCATTGAGCTGTTTGTTCTATGCACTGGTATTCTTGGGAGGAAACCCGTTCCGTGTTATATGGCGTGGTCCCTTGATTTACCAAACTTTAAAACCAATATTAATAACTGTTTTAGTTCTCACACCAGTCACATGACTGACCTGGAGTTTATTGTTTTAACCTAAACTCTGGGTGCCCCTATTTCCCATACGGGCAGCTAGTAGTTTTGGTTTTGCAGATTTATATTCACAGGATCCTGGTTTACAGCTGGAACGATGCTCGGAAAGCTCTGTATCCGTGTATTACTTTCAATTGTGTTTTATATTGTTTTTCTGCTGCTATGTAATTTATTGTAATCTCTGATATTTATCGAATGTAATTTATTCATTTATACTCTGTATATTCTTGTATCTGATGGAATTGTTGTAATAACAATGAAATGTTCTTACGTATGCGTTCTGATTTGTCCTATTCTCAAAACGATCAGGGGTTTCGAACGGTCTTTGTCGGTTTAACGATCGATTCAGATCGAGCGAAATTTCTTGACGTTACAGGATCATAGTGGGGTCCTGGGACATTTTATAGAGTGTCTCGAACGTGGAGAGGAGCTTGCCCCTTGCCTCGACTCGTGATGGAATCCAATTTCCCATACGTGTGTTTCGGTTTTATTTGTAGAACCTAGTATGGCGACATAGTGGTATGGGTCATTCATGCCGCCTATGATTGATATTTATGATTGAAATTGTTTTGACACTATACACTTACAATAGTATCAAATAATGTGTTTTAAACGTATCAAGCATGCTTTGGCTGTTATAAGGTAAAAACCCTATCCTCCGGCTTGCGTTGCATTGTGTGATGGGACCTGGGTCTTATAATAGCTTCATTTTTCTTTATTTAGCATTGCGCTTTTTGTTCTATGCACTGGTATTCTTGGGAGGAAACCCATTCCGTGTTATATGGCGTGGTCCCTTAATTTACCAAACTTTAAAACCAATATTAATAACTGTTTTAGTTCTCACACCAGTCACATGACTGACCTAGAGTTTATTGTTTTAACCTAAACTCTGGGTGCCCCTATTTCCACACGGGCAGCTAGTTGTTTTGGTTTTGCAGATTTATATTCACAGGATCCTGGTTTACAGCTGGAACGATGCTCGGAAAGCTCTGTATCCGTGTATTACTTTCAGTTGTGTTTTATATTGTTTTTCCGCTGCTATGTAATTTATTGTAATCTCTTATATTTATCGAATGTAATTTATTCATTTATACTCTGTATATTTTTGTATCTGATGAAATTGTTGTAATAACAATGGAATGTTCTTACGTCTATGTTCTGATTTGTCCTGTTCTCAAAACGATCAGGGGTTTCGAACGGTCTTTGTTGGTTTAACGATCGATTCAGATCGAGCGAAATTCCTTGCCGTCACAATTTATAAAGGTATTTAATCATGGTTATAAAACTAATTTTGTAACATTAAATCCAAGACTTGTATATTTAAATAACCTTGACATTTAAATATTTACTGCCTGAAGTTTCAGGTTGTTACATTCGTCCCTCCTTGAAAGGAATTTCATCCCTGAAATTCTATGCAATAATTAATCAACAGAATTCCAAATATTCCACGAAGGAAACTTTATGTATCCAGAGTATTTTTCTTTAAAGTTTACTTTCAGAACAATTACATAAATTGAAATTCAGAATTAGAGTATAAGACATACCTGGATATTATATAATTAGAACTTTCTCAATTTGCAATCAACATTCTATCAATGTGAAAGATACTACTGGATTAGACCCGCTATAGTTTCTTCTTATGCCCAAATTAAGGATCATATCCATTTCAGTCCACATCAATACCCAGTCTCTACCCCATGAATATATACTATATTTGGAGTAGATTCAAGAGGTTTTTTATTGGTTGTGTCAAATCATCAAGCAAAGACATGCTCTTCCTGTGTTGTACCCATTGAAATGTACCAAAGAGTAATTGTGGAGGTCGTATTTTAAGGAACTTCAAGTTTATCATCAATTAACTCTTTCAGGATAATATCACATCAAAGTTCAAAATGATATTCAAGTCTTTCAAGATAGACTTTCAAATGATATCCACAAACAAATCAAACAAGTTTGCAATAGAAACAAATACTTTTATCAAAGCAGCATCTTATTCATCTAAGTGGATTTATATCGCATGCTCAATGTATAATAGTTCATCTTGTTTCGACCAATGTTGACTCATCAGGCAATGGTGTGCTCTCCTTGTTGCGGTACCCAACGAAATGTACTATAGAGAAAGATCTTTAAGGCAGACATCCTAAATAGTATCTTCAAATAAGTTTTTTTTTCAATAAAATATCATATTCATCAAAGTAGATCCAAGCTACACAATTAGTTTAGGATATTTTATCCTATTGCGGTCGGCATCCCATCACCAAGTAGGGATGTACTCTATTGGCTCAATACTACATAGAGTTATAGTACATTACCCAAGATCTACTGTCTTATATCGCGCATGTAACGACCCACTTTTTTTTTGACCGTTCAAATCGACAATAAACCACACATGTCGACCCAAACAAATCGCCAATGCATGTAGTTATTGAGAAAAAGAAGAAAAGAAAGTAAGAAGAGAAAACCAATCACAGAATCTCACAGCGGAAGGACAACATATAATAAACAAATAGCAGTTTAAAAGCAGTTGAAATGTATACATTGGTTGTAACATTCAATAATTATCAGAGTTACATATACTTACAGATATACATAATAAACAGCGGAAATAAATGCAGTAGAAATACTTATACTTGATATATATATATATATATATATGTATATGTATATATATATGTATATATGTATATATATATATATGTATATATATATATCAAATCCTCGTCTCCACCCTCCAAGCTATTGAAATCTTCGCTAGCAGCAACTTCTGTTGACTCGAGCGTATTGCATAAAAAGAAAACACAACAAACACTCGGATCAGCAATAAATCATCCTCATATTAGTCAAATTAAAATACGAAATAACTTGAGTAACATGGATGCCCATCTCTCGAGGATCCGTTTAACTAATACATACATAGTATAATACGCTATTATGATAGTGTATACCAGTAAAGTAAATATCATAAAAATAGCATAAACGGGATTACCATATTACCCTTACGCCGTTTGCATGCATCAACAGTCTATACAGTATCGTAAATTCACCGTACAGGTGTTATCAGAGGGCACTCCATAGAAGGCAATGCTAAATCAAAATCGTATGGGGCTCGATATGGATAAATATGACAAGGCACTCGAGGCAATGACCAGGGTAGGATTTTATAAATTGCACTCCCGGACTGGTGGTAACGCATAGCAGCCACTACTGCCCACCTTGGAACACACTCCCAAAATCATAAAGGGCCCAAATCATCATCATCGTCATAGTCATAGAAATTGTATCGAAGAAGTGTGTCCGATCAAAGGTGCTACCTCAATTAGTCACGGTATAGCTCATGTTTTAGTCATTTCAATTCTGACCCGAAGGTCAGGGCTATTTCTTCATCGTTCATCTTCTTCGATTCAATAATCGCCTCCAAGTCATCATACTCATTCTGGATACGTCATAACGCTCACAGTTGTCAAAGTGGTATCGACACTGACAGAGAGTATGCCTTATGTCGACTCTGGTCTCTTTAACAACCAACGTTTACATTTTCCACATCGGTCGGTTCCTTTACTTTTCACAAAGGTTCACTTTCATATCAAAATATCATATTTTGTTTCGAACCAAATTTATATTCAGATAGAATATAATTCCATATCAAATTATCATAAATCATACCAAGCCGATTATATTCTAAATTAGAATATATTTCCATATCCTTATACTATAACCATATAATATTTTTAAAAAAACCTGGCTTATATTCAAATAGAATATATCTCATCTTAAAGATTTCAAATTATTCCAAATCACTTAAGGTTTCAAATCTATTCATATTCAAATAGAATATATATACTTCATAATCATAACAATCCCTTAGGAGAAAATTTTATTTTCAACTAGAAACCCACATTTCCATATTTAAAAATCGGCTTAGAAATCGATTCATATTCAAAGAGGCTATAACCTATCTCAACTCCATATGAACAACGGTTTAGATCCAAACATTTTCCATTCGGAAGGAATTTACGATCATTTAATAACTTAAAATAGATGCTTAAAAAAAGTCTTTATATAATATATATATGTGGAACAATTACTAGAATAAAATAAGAAAATTTCAAACACTACATATATACATATATATATAATTTAAAAGTTTTACAGACTTGTTTAAGAAATCAAATATAAGGAAAATTTTAGTTATAACGAAATAGTTTTATAGGAAAAGTTTTAAATAAATAAAATTTTAAGAAGGAATAGTTATTTGAAATTAAACAGTGTAAATATAAATATATGTATAATATTTCTTTAACTATAATCGTTCCATTATTTCGAACTTCGATAAATTAATCTAAACTGCAGTCTCAATGGAGTTCATTTAGTTTCCATATCTCATTCAAACATCGTTCAAAACTACCGTCCAAATTCAAAAATTCAAATCTACATCCAAAACTGAGTTAAATCAACTCAGAATACTTCGATTTTCTTTATATAAAAAAAATTCAATAAGAATTTATTTCATTCAAATCTACCCCATAAATTTGAATAATTTCCAAATCATATTCAAATCCCAATTTAAAATTTTCCACTTTGGTTTGGGATAATTTCCTTAACCCTTTTTAATAAACATCCTATGTTCAGAATCTTTAAAGAAATGGATTTATCGAGTATTGGCACGTTCTTCTGAATGAAAATTCTATCAATTAAAATTTCCAAATATTTAAAAATCATTTAACCAACCGATGTCTGTATATAATTTTCTATCATATGGCCAAGTGATATTAAATTTAATTTCTCGATATTTCAGTGACGGATATATCATTTCAATCCAAATCAGGGTCATGGAGGTTTATCATTTCACTCTGTGTTCTTAATTTATTATATCGACAAATCCCAGGTTTATTTGATGCCCGTAACATCCAGAGTGAAAGGATTGGGATTCATCGTCAAACATGAGCATACATCATTCATCTACTGAATAAAGGGACGTTCAAACATCATTCATTCAGTAATTCAATCAACCACGACATCCATCACACAACATTTTATTTCATGGTAAATGTTAAATCATTTCACTAATTTCAAGTGTTGAGATTTTCTAGCTAGAAATTTAAATTAAATTTAAATAACTAATTATTGATCTTCATTGCATGTAACACATTTCATGTCAAATTTAAGCAACCATTCACCAATCAAACGCAACCATGCAACCAAATTATTTCACAATTTAATTTGATAATTATGGGAAAATTCAGTTATTTGTGAGCAAAGAATCACTCACCTTTGCACTATGGTTGATTGAACGTCCAACTAAAGGTGAAAATTTTCACAATCTCCAAACGTAGCCAAACTAGCGCAGAACGTCTGCAATTTTACCACGATCGCAACGCAACGAACCGCGCTAAAATCCGACCTCACATGTGAAAGTTATCCACTTTTAACCATTTGAATTTTGAATATATATATAAATTAGTTAATTAATTTCTCACCCAAAAATTTGCTGCCACGTCAGCTTCCTTCAGGCTTCTGCTCCATCTCCTCTTCCGTTTCGCTATAGTGCCACTCACAAAGAAAACGCACCCACGTCCAAATTTTGACCAGCCAGCACGCACGACTCCGACCACCTGGCGACCCCCGACCACCCCTAAACGAAAACTGACCCAAAACCGCACCTATGGGCACCCTCGCCTGCACCTCCGGCCAACTGTGGGCCTCCTAACATCAGCCAGCAATTTTGGGCCTAAAAATGCGAAATCCGATCACTTCACTTACTTCCAGACGATGTCGTCACCTCCGCTGAATTCGTATGCCCTTCCTTTACAATACCCATATGTCGGATTCCTCGATTGAGCTCAAAATCAGAAACCCCCAAATCACGTCCTATGGTTTTCGATTTTCAGAACTTTGATCGAGATTTTCCGACAACTCTAATCACTGCACGTCGGAGTAAAACATACCAGCAGCTTCTCCTCGTCGAGGGCTTCATTTTGACATATAATAAGCTAGGGTTTGGAGATTTTTATTTTTGAGTTGAAATTTGATTTGATCTAGGGTTTTGAAAATATTTCTGCCATTAGAGAAAAGAGTCAGCAGATGGAAAAGTATACGTACAAAATGAGAATGAGTTGGTAAGGTGAAGATGGATTTTGTTTATATATGTATATAAGGTCCAAGTATGAGAAACATCCAAATAACCCATTATTTTGAATCCTTTCACACTTTATCCCGTACGATTAAACGACATGTTCGATTATCACGCAAATTGAAACTCTACAATAATCCACTGTTTCGGATCCAACGGCGCTGATTTCATCGAATTCCAAGTCAGTTATCAAAATTGTAAATTTCACAATTAATCAATTAGTAAAATATCCAAATTCTTCATTTACCGTATTATTTCAAATTAAATACTTAAAATTTCCATTTAAATTTAATTATAACTTAAATAAATCTCATTAAATAAATTTTCATAAATTCTAAGTTCCTAAATTTGATTATTTGAATTTAGATTTGAATTCAATTATGAATTAAACCACTCAACATTCACCGTTTACCGAATTAAATTTGAATTCCAACTTTAAACATAAAAAACTCAAAAATAAATTTGTTATAAAACATTAAACTTCGCATTACAACATTTTTAACTATAACTCAAATCGAAAGGACTGTTTATTATCAATCCAACAATCACAACAAAATTTGTTTTTTCCCCATATTATTCCATTTTATTTATTTTAAATCAAAATTTAAATATACAGAAAATATGGGATGTTACATTCTCCCCCACTTAAAAATATTTTCGTCCTCGAAAAGAGAACGAGATAAGGTATTAAACAAATCCTACTTTCAAATCCATACTTATAGAATAGTATTTATAAAATAAATTATATGATTGAAAAATCTCATAAATTTTCTAACTCCCGAAATCACGGAAAATTTCGGCAACATCTCCTTTGTACGGAGAAGTCCAGAAAATCACAACATATATAAAATTCAAATATACATCTCATCCTATGATGAGGCATCCCAAAAATGGGGAAAACAAAATATATATGTAACAATCAAACTATATAACCCAAACACATACCTTCTTTAGCATTTATATGCAATTTATTTAGCTTAGCATTTAGCATTTCGCAC
This sequence comes from Allium sativum, assembly GCA_030737875.1. Lineage (NCBI taxonomy): Eukaryota > Viridiplantae > Streptophyta > Magnoliopsida > Asparagales > Amaryllidaceae > Allium > Allium sativum. The sequence continues at coordinate 990,139,351 of CM060912.1, read as the reverse complement.
AAGCGAGCTCCGAAACGTAGCACAACTTCCCTACATCTACTACATACTCACATATGCATGAGGATTAAACATACATACAATACACTGCAATGGTATACAACAACATATATTGAACATTTCAACTATAAAACCAAAATGTTAATGACAGACCAGCAAACAAATTGAGGGTTATCACCCCTTAGATGATGGAATTTCACCATAGCACACTAGGGAAAAGTTATTCTAATCGTTTCAGGCTTTTCGAATTGTCTAGATTCATCGAATTCGGATAATCCGTTTGAAAGTTATGACTGTTCACCTCAGCCCATACACTGAAAAATGCAGGTCTGAGTTGTTTAACCTAGTTTTTTACCCCTTTAAACAGCAAAATTTTACTCAGCACATTATGGAAAAGTTTTAGTTCAAATCCTGGGCTTTCCGAATTGTACTCGCACATTAAAATCCGACATTTCGTTTGTAAGTTATGGTCAAAACAATATTGGTATTCAGTTCAGATTTTTATTTTCTGCACATACAACTATGACTAGAACTTGCATTTAAGCTTAATAAACATAGGAATTCGACATGGCTTTATAAACAAAAGTTTTAGCTCAGTTCCTAAGGTTTCCGAAAAGCTCAGAATTGTCGCATTCTGATCATCCCATCAAAAGTTATGTCATTTTAGTTTCAGCTTATCGAATAGTTCAGATTTTTGCGTAAACATTGATTTATATTTGGAGTTTCAACCTTTCGGATTTTAAAACTTAAGCAACACTTAACCATCTAAAAGGGTTATCGCTCCAATATGCTCATACTTTTATTGCTTAAATATATTCATGCTCATTACACTTTAACTAAATGAATTTCCATTCCATTTACTTATATTCCATTATCGCCTATCTTATTTAAGTTTACTTCCAACTCACCCACTTCGTCCATTCTCGTTCTTCCACTCAATCCTTTACATTCACTACATTATCCGAGAAATGGATTCATATTCAATTACTTACTATATTCCAATAAAACTTTCTATTTGTTTCTCATTTCATTCTCAAGCATTAAATTTCGAATAAACTTGAATTCATTTTAAAATTTCCAACGGACTTAATTACGTTAGATCTTTATTTCCTTATCATGAATCAAGTTGCCAAAATTTAACTCATTTCTTTTCTAAGTACTTAATTCTCAAGCAACCGTTATACGGTCCTCTAAGTTAACTCTTATCGAGTCAATACACTTGACTCGAACTAAATTTAGTCTTATTCCAAATTTCAGTTGCTTGTCCATTTTTTCTTCTATCCATACCCTTAATCATTATCTTATTCACTTATTCCGATTTCCATTTTAAGTTAAAGTTTATTCCATTAACTCGATTTATTTATTAGACTCTCGAATCATGGTTTGAATTAAGGGTTGTTCATAACTCAAATTTATATTTAGTTCTCAAACCATTTTTATTCGATTTCCTAAGTTAAACCCTATTTAACTCGATTCCTCTACTCAAATTAAGTTATCTTTTATCTGATAAAATGTTTTACAATCCATTCTTTTCATCGTTTATACTTAGTTTATATTCGATATATTGACCAACGGAAGTTTAATCCATTCAGGTTTTATGTCTTCATTTCACCTGTACACTAATTCATCTTTTACTTTCTTCGTTTAGTTTATCGACCATTCACATTTCATCAATAACACAAATTCCTTTCAATTCCTTCTCGACTAACTTAATATCTTATTAATTAGCCTACGTCATGAGTTTACACAACCTAATCCTCCAATCTATTTTTGTTGACTTAAGTTGAATTTATTTCGCGGTAAATTTAAATTCCTTCTAACACCCTTACTAACCAAAGTTGGGGTTTGTTCCCTTATTATCATCCATATTTAAGAGTTCCGTGGTGACCCCTTAGTTCTTAAGTCCATTCCATAATTTCAAAGTCTAAAACTCCAATGAATCGAGAAAAATTTAATCTTGAATCGATGTAGTTAGGATGAGCTTAAATTGCTTGATTACGGGTTTTATAAACCAAGTTTAAAGATGCATATGTATTTATAAAATCCATAGGAAACATACCATAAATTGAAATCCAAACTTTTATTAATAAAACAAAGAAATTTAAATCCTGGTGTAATCTTAAACTCCACTTTACATACCCTTGGAAATTAGATCCAAAATTCTTTTCAACAAGTTATGAAAGTACGGAGTAGTCTCCCCCACTCAGACACTTCATGATAAATGTTGATAATGCATGCACTCATTGCCGAAGTCATTTCTGATGTCCGAGAAGGGATTACACTCTTATTTCTTTTAATATCCTTTAAACCATTCCTTTCGAAAATACTTATAATATGATATTATTTCAAAATTTGACAAAACTATTTCAAAAGTACCCCAGGATCGAGTTTCAAGTTCATTTCTATTTCAATCTCAAATCTTTCTCACCCAATTATACTTAATGTATCATTTCATTTTCAAATATTTTCATAGACCATTTAAATTTCCTTACTAAATTTATTATTGAATCAACCATGATAGGCATTAACTTAAAATTGTTACCTACCAAGGACCAATGCTTATACACTTAAAACTACTAATATATATAATATATGTATATATAATATAATCGAAAACCATATTATGTCAATCCATTCTATTCGATCATTTAGAAATTCCTATTGATTTTATGGCGTCCCATATATCGACCAAAATCCATAAATATTCAACAGAATAAGTCAACATAATATAAACCAATTTATATCAAAAATACAATTACGCTTTCTCATATCACTCAAACTAATTCTAGGGCATTACTAACCCTATCTCTAATGAGTTAATTCCTAGACAGAGCCAAGGTTATCGCTAACCATCGCTCTCATACCAAATGTAACGACCCTCATTTTTTTTTACCGTTCAAATCGACAATAAACCACACATGTCGACCCAAACAAATTGCCAATGCAGGTAGTTATTAGGAAAAAGAAGAAAAGAAAGTAAGAAGAGAAAACCAATCATAGAATCTCACAGCGGAAGGACAATATATAATAAACAAATAGCAGTTGAAATGTATACATTAGTTGTAACATTCAATGATTATCAGAGTTACAGATACTTACAGATGTACATAATAAACAACGGAAATAAATTTAGCGGAAATACTTATACTTAATATATATATATATATATATATATATTAAATCCTCATCTCCAACCTCCAAGCTATTGAAATCTTCGCTAACTGCAACTTCTGATGTACCGAGCGTATTGCATAAAAAGAAAACACAACAAACACTCGGATCAGCACTAAATCATCCTCATATTAGTCAAATTAAAATACGAAATAACTTGAGTAACATGGGTGCAGTAACTCAAGAGATGTTACTGGATTTTTTCCATCTCTCGAGGATCCGTTAAACTAATACATACATAGTATAATACGCTATTATGATAATGTCTATCTATTAAAGTATATATCATAAAAATAGCATAATCGGGATTACCATATTACCCTTACGCCGTTTACAGGCATCAACAGTCTATACAGTACCGTAAATTCACCGTACTGGTGTTATCAGAGGGCACTCCATAGAAGGCAATGTTAAATCAAAATCGTATTAGGCTCGATATGGATAAATATGACAAGGCACTCGAGGCAATGCCCTGGGTAGGATTCTACCAATTGCACTCCCGGACCGGTGGTAACGCATAGCAGCCACTACCGTCCACCTAGGAACACACTCCCAAAATAATAAAGGGCCCAAATCATCATCATCATCATAGTCATAGAAATTGTATCGAAGAAGTGTGTCCGATCAAAGGTGCTACCTCAATTAGTCACGGTATAGCTCCTGTTTTAGTCATTTCAATTTTGACCCGAAGGTCAGGGCTATTTCGTCATCGTTCATCTTCATCGATTCAATAATCGCCTCCAAGTCATCATACTCATTCCGGATACGTCATAACATTCACAGTTGTCAAAGTGGTATCGACACTGACAGAGAGTATGCCTTATGTCTACTCTGGTCTCTTTAACAACCAACGTTTACATTTTCCACATTGGTCGGTTCCTAAACTTTTCACAAAGGTTCGGTTTCATATCAAAATATCGTATTTTGTTTCGAACCAAATTTATATTCATATAGAATATAATTCAATATCAAATTATCATAAATCATACCAAGCCGATTATATTTTAAATTAGAATATATTTCCATATCCTTATATTATAACCATATAATATTTTTAAAAAAATCCCGGCTTATATTCAAATAGAATATATCTCATATCAAAGATTTCAAATTATTCCAAATCACGTAAGGTTTGAAATCTATTCATATTCAAACAGAATATATATACTTCATAACTCATACCAATCCCTTAGGAGAAAATTTTATATTCAAGTAGAAACCCGCGTTTCCATATTTAAAGATCGGTTTAGAAATCGATTCATATTCAAAGAGGCTATAACCTATCTCAACTCCATTTGAACAACGGTTTAGATCCAAACATTTTCCATTTGGAAGGAATTTACGATCATTTAATAACTTGAAAATAGATGCTTAAAGATAAAATCTTTATATAAGATATATGTATGTGGAATAACAACTAGAATAAAATAAGAAAATTTCAAACACTACATATATATATATATATAATTTAAAAGTTTTACAGACTTATTTAAGAAATCAAATATAAGGAAAATTTTAGTTATAACTAAATAGTTTTATAGGAAAAGTTTTAAATAAATAAAATTTTAAGAAGGAATAGTTATTTCAAATTAAACAGTGTAAATATATATAAAAAAAATTCTTTAACTATTATCGTTCAATTCTTCCGAACTTCAATACATTAATCTAAACTCTAGTCTCAATGGAGTTCATTTAGTTTCCTTATCTCACTAAAACATCGTTCAAAACTACCATTTGAATTCAAAAATTCAAATCTACATCCAAAACTGAGTTAAATCAACTCAAAATACCTCGATTTCCTTTATAAAAAAATCAATAAGAATTTATTTCATTCAAATCTACCCTATAAATTTGAATAATTTCCAAATCATATTCAAATCCCAATTTAAAAATTTCCACTTTGGTTTGGGATAATTTCCTTAACCCTTTTTAATAGACATCCCAAGTTCAGAATCTTTAAAGAAATGGATTTATCGAGTATCGACACATTCTTCTGAATGAAAATTCTATCAATTAAAATTTCCAAATATTTAAAAATCATTTAACCAACCAATGTCTGTATATAATTTTCTATCCTATGGCCAAGTGATATTAAATTTAATTTCTCGATGTTTCAGGGATGGATCTATCATTTCAATCCAAATCAGGGACACAGAGATTTATCATTTCACTCTGTGTTCTTAATTTATTATATCGACAAATCCCAGGTTTATTTGATGCCCGTAACATCCAGGGTGAAAGGAATGGGATTCATCGTCAAACATGAGCATACATCATTCATCTACTGAATAGAAGGACGTTCAAACAGCATTCATTCAGTAATTCAATTAACCACGCCATCCATCACACAACATTTTATTTCATGGTAAATGTTAAATCATTTCACTAATTTCAAGTGTTGAGATTTTCTAACTAGAAATTTAAATTAAATTTAAATAACTAATTATCGATCTTCATTGCATGTAACACACTTCATGTCAAATTTAAGCAACCATTCACCAATCAAATGCAACCATGCAACCAAATTATTTCACAATTTAATTTGATAATTATGGGAAAATTTCAGTTATTCGTGAGCGAAGAATCACTCACCTTTGCACTATGATTGATTGAACGTCCAATTAAAGGTGAAAATTTTCATAGTCTCCAAACGTAGCCAAACCAGCGCCAGAACGTCCGCAATTTTACCACGATCGCAACGCAACGAACCGCGCTCAAATCCGACCTCGCATGTGAAAGTTATGCACATTTAACCATTTGAATTTTGAATATATATAAATTAATTAATTAATTTCTCACCGAAAAATTTGCTGCCATGTCAGCTTCCTTCAAGCTCCCACTCCATCTCCTCTTCCGTTTCGCTAAAGTGCCATTCACGAAGAAAACCCACCCACGTCCAAACTTTGATCAGCCAACACGCACGACTCCGACCACCTGGCCCGACCACCCCCAAACGAAAGCTAACCCAAAACCTCACCTATGGGCATCCTCGCCTGCACCTTCGGCCAAACTGTGGGCCTCCCAGCATCGAGCCAAATGAAAGCAATTTCGGGCCTAAAAATGTGAAATCCGATCACCTCACTTACTTCCAGACGATGTCGTCACCTCTGCTGGATTCGTATGCCCCTCCTCCACAATATCCATATGCCCGATTTCTCGATTGGGCTCAAAATCAGAAACCCCCAAATCACCTCCTAGGATTTTCGATTTTTAAAACTTTGACTGAGATTTTCCAGCAACTCTAATCACTGCATATCGGAATAAATCGTGCCAGCAGCTTCTCCTCGTCGAGAGCTTCATTTTGACATATAATAAGCTTGGGTTTGGAAATTCTTATTTTTGAGTTGAAATTTGATTTGATCTAGGGTTTTGAAAATATTTCTACCATTAGAGAAAAGAGTCGGCAAATGGAAAAGTATACGTAGAAAATGAGAATGAGCTGGTGAGGCGAAGATGGATTTTGTTTATATATGTATATAAGGTCCAAATATGAGAAACACCTTAGAAACCCATTATTTTGAATCATTTCACACTTTATGTTGTACGATCGAACGACACGTCTGATTATCACGCAAATTGAAACTCTACAATAATCCACTATTTCGGATCCAATGGCGTCGGTTTCATCGAATTCCAAGACAGTTATCAAAATTGTAAATTTCATAATTAATTAATTAGTAAAATATCCAAATTCTTGATTAACTGTTTTATTTCAAATTAAGTACTTAAAATTTCCATTTAAATTTAATTATAACTTAAATAAATCTCATTAAATAAATTTTCACAAATTCTAAGTTCCTAAATTTGATTATTTGAATTTAGATTTGAATTCGATTATGAATTAAACCACTCAACATTCACCGTTTACCAAATTAAACTTGAATTCCAACTTTAAACATAAACATCTCAAAATTAAATTTATTATAAAACCTTAAACTTCGCATTACAACATTTTTAACTATAACTCAAATCAAAAGGACTGTTTATTTTCAATCCAAAAATCACAACAAAATTTGATTTTTTTTTTCCCATATTATTCCATTTTATTTATTTTAAATCGAAATTTAAATATATAGAAAATATGGGATGTTACAGCACATCGTCATCATCATCATCCAAAGGAAACCATCGTATTATGGCTAACATCCCCTCACTAAGTAGGGATGTACTCTACTGGCTCAATACCACATAGAGTAATAGTACATAACCCAAGATCTATTGTCTTATACCGCACATTGTCGTCATCATTAGATGATAACCATCATTGATGAAACAATCCATAAAAATCTTTCACAAGTATAAACAAAGTATTCTCTCAAAGTACTTTTATACTTTGTAATCATTACTCCAACATAGATAGCCATTTCCTTTTGAAATATCCACACTCTCAACTTCCAAAATCATCTATAAGGTATTAAGTATGAACTCTTTTTTATCCCACCTCTGTTTTTTCAAAGTACTCGATGTATCTCAAAATCTTATATAGGACACTAGTTATGGAATTCGCATTCAAAGACGTAGAACCCTTTTTTTCAAACACATAGTCAGTTTACAACAATTTTTTGAAATAACAAACTTCCAAATTTTAAAATGTGTGTGATGTAAGTTTTCTAGATAATTAGTCTAGCTTACCAATAAGATTAACTTCGACTAAACCCAATCAAGGAATCAAAAATTATGACCGAATTGTCAAGAGAACTTTTAGAAGCTTTAAGCTAACATCATCAAAGCTAAACAATTAAAATATTACATTATGTAATAGCATGAATATTTAAAGAGATTTTTTTCACCTTGGTTTTGCATAAATGTAAGGTTCAGTTTACTCATCTTGATCTTTCTCAAGTTCATTTACCCAAGCTCATTTAATTCCTCGCTCGACAAGCTATTATTCCACTTTCTTTTTAAGCCACTCCATTTATCCATTTCAAGATACTACATACCTCCCTTTACAAGCCACTTCATTCATTCCTTTGTTACTTTATAACTAATTATATGCACTTCCAACTTCGTCAAACCTCTTTATGAGGTGCTTGATAATGAATCAACACATTATTCTTATAAGTACAAACACTAAACAAAAGTAAAACACACTGTAACACCCCACGTCCACTAAGGTCACTCACTATGGGAATGCCTTAGTTTCAGTGAAGTGTTTTAAGTGAATATAGAACAGAAAGTACAGCAAAGTCAGATATAAAATGATACTTGGAAATAAAAACTTTATTTCATTGCAGCGGAAAGTAATACATGTTTGGTTACATCACAAAACCATAACAAGAGTCAAGTACATAATATCCATCTTGATAAAATAAAAGTACATAATCCCACTACACAACTAATAGCCATAAAAGAAAAGATAAACTGGGCTTTACTCCAACGGTCCAAGCTCCAAAAGATAGATACAGCAATCCAATCAAAGCCCACTGGCACTAGGCCCACTCTGAGAACCTGGGGGTTGGGGAAAAAGATAAAAACAACGGGGTCAGACATATGTCTGAGCGAGCTCTATATTTTAACAATACAATCATTAAAGTAACCAGAGAAGACATAAGTTGACATACGGTAACGACTGGGGATGAATGGCTACACTAAGCAGCTTGGTAGACTTAGGATAAACTAAGATAACCGTAAAGACACATCTACCCACCCAAGGGTAATTACAACTCTGTACTTAAGATATCGGTAAAGACGCATATACCCACCTAAGGGTAATTACTACACTGCACCACACCAGTCATTCCTACTTAAAGGTTGATCCCACCCAAAGACTTAGAAAATATAACTAGTAGTTTCTTGTACTTCTAGCTGACCACGTAGGTGCCGTCTGCCCCTACCTCCACTAGGTGTACCCCACTACTCCCAAGCGATCGGCTCCCTAACGTAGATACCCGTGCTGGCCCCACAGTGGGGTGTATCACTCCCCTAAAGTGGCAACCGATTCTATCAACGGTGCACGGCTTATACCTACACGATGCAACAACGGCTTATCTACCAGCCCGGGCCCACACACACATATGAAGCCCGTTGGACTTGCGTTGCCACCGCTACCCCGTTTTGGCCACTTATAGACGAACCCAGTATGCGTGTCCCGTCCTCGGCTTGGGCCGAGCTCACAAAGATATGTATGGGATACCGGTTGTAATGGGCCCCCACAAGCTACCCACCTAAGCTTGTCATTCATTTAGTATAACCCAATAATGGGTCCCCACAAGCTACCCACCTAATCTTGTCATTCATCAAATGTAACCCTATAATGGGTCCCCACAAGCTACCACCTAAGCTTGTCATTCATCTAGTGTAACCCACTTAACCCTTTTAATAATCATGTTCACTTACATGTTTAAAGTTTGGTTAAGTCATTTAATTATATTTCAATTGCCACCCAAGGCACCCACTAGATTTCCACATGCCACCCAAGGACCCATTAGGTTTCCTCATGCCACCAAAGGCACCCACTTAACCCTTTAATCATGTTTTAGTTACATGTTCCACTTTGGTTAAGTATTCTAATCGTATTTTCTATTGCCACCCAAGGCAACCACTAAATTTCCACATGCCACCCAAGGCACCCACTTAACCCCTCATGTCCCACTACATGCTAATATGGTTAAGTGTTTCTTAATTAATTAAGACCGTGATCTCCCATAAAGACCTCCCACATTAGACTGGCTGTTATGACCGCCTGGTTAAGCCGGTAGGTTCCGGGCAGTCTTACGTCATAACAGAGTCTAACCTCGTGTCTTTACTTTAATCACGTGTTTAATTTATGGCTAAGACCTCTCACATTGGGCTGACATTTGTAGCAACTGGTTAAGCCGGTAGGGTCCGGGCAGTTTTACACTACAAATGAGTCCAACCTCGTGTCTTAGTCGATTAATTACACCTAATTAATCACCCTCATATTAATTATCCCTAATTAATATCAAGTTTTTCATAACATGGGTAGACCTAACTCAATAGGTAAATTCCCATAGGGTAGACCTAACTCAATAGGTAAATTCCCACTTATGTTAATTTATTTTTATGGTATGCTTAATCATACCCAATCATACTTTTATTTACATATTTATTAACCCCATCGTTCCCCACGTAAATCGTTCTCATTTCATGACATAATAAAGGGAAGATCCATCACAAATATCATGGGTTTAACCAAATCTTAGCATATAACTTTGTCATGGGTTAAGAGGATGTCAACTTGCATATATGAGCATATATTAACCCAACTACATTTAACCCAAACTTGCATATTATCATACACATGACTTGCATAACATGTTGCATATGAACTTGCATATTATCATACACATATCTTGCATAACATGTTGAACTTGCATATAAGCATTCTCATAACTTGCATAACATGTTAAACATGCATTTAAGCATACACATAACTTGCATAAGCATTCACATTCTTGCATAAGCATTCACATACTTGCATAAGCATGCATAACTTGCATATCATGTTAAACTTGCATTTAAGCATATACATAACTTGCATATGAACTTGCATAACATCATACACATAACTTGCATATGAACTTGCATAACTCACTTTTAAACATGCATAACTCACTTGTTAAACATGCATAAACCCACTTATTAAATATGCATAAACCCACTTATTAAACATGCATAAACCCACTTGTTAAACATGCATAAACCAACTTATTAAACATGCATAAACCCACTTATTAAATATGCATAAACATAGGAAAACATAGAGTAGCATATCATTACAAATGATTCAAACTCACTAATCCGCATTCAAGACCATAAGTCTCATCACACCTAATCCACTTACTTTAGCAATTGATGTTAAAGTGATAGAAACTCACCAAACCCAAGATTAGCAAACTTATGAAGTGGAATTAGTTGCTTTAGTTGAAGAAGATGTTGATTAGAGGTTGATTAGCTTGCAACTCTCTTCATTGATTTGTGGAGGCCATGATCAAGTTTCATTTTGCCATAGTTTAGTTACAAGATCTAATTATGAATGAATTAGGGTAGGGTTGGGGTCTTATTTATAGGATTAGGTAGTGTTTTAGGCCATTAGATTAACCCTAAATTAGATTAGGACCCTTAGATTTCGGCACCTTCCAGAAACCAGCCCTAAGACCAAGCCCAAACCCCAAACTGGTGCACCCAACCACAGAACTCTCTAGAAACTGTGCAGGTTTCCTGGCTCGGCACGGGCGCACTTCCCAAGTGCGCTAGTGTATTTTTGTACTGGCGCACTTCACAAGTGCGCCAGTGCATTTTTGTGCTGGCGCACTTCACAAGTGCGCCAGTGCATTTCTGGCCTGTTTCGGGTTTTTCTGCCTAACTTCGTTCGTCCATATCTTCTTCATACGGACTCCGATTTACGCAAACTCGGACTCTATTTCGCGTATTTTTCCGAGACGAACGCAATGACGCAGCCCGTTTCCCCTGATTCTCACATCTGAGATTAATTATACTTTAATTTGTGAATTTTAGCATTAACCGAAATTCGGGGTGTTACATTCTCCCCTCCTTAAAGGATTTCGTCCCCGAAATCTCTAAGCTAAGGAGAATGCATATCCTACCATCCAAACAACCATCTACTCAATCCATCAAACACGGGCATCCATTGTCCTTAAAACAGTTTCTAATGATGTATGAGAATATGCAAAAAAGTGTGTGTATATGTTCCCTGTCTAATGCAAAATCAGGCGGTCTACTGGTTCAGTTGACCTCCTTAATGCAAACCATGATAGTGCCATGCATCCAATATGTATGCGAAAGAATCCTATCGACACATACTATCTCTACATGAGTGCACAATCATTCACCGAAATGCATCATCCATATGATAACACAACCATTATACATCCATTAATATAGCTACCTACACACATATATATATGCAATATGCAATATGAAGTGACTGAGCCGATCTAGTGCCTAAAGTGTGTGTATATGCATCCACGAGCAACCACTAGCAAACACTTGCATCCATCAATCATAACATGTCTCAAACACATGTTTCAACCATAGGACTATCCTATCTGAAGGTCAAAGGTACTAACGAGAGGACATACTAAGGATAAGATAAGCACAAGATAAGCGATGAAGGGGAAGCAAAAGGACATAACCTCCGAAAGAAAAAGGGTTCCTCGAACGCATCTTCGCTTCCGTCTCCCAGGTAGTTTTGCACTCTTCATCTCCCCATTTTACTTTGACTAGTTGAACCTCTCTGTTTCTCAACTTCCCAATCTCTGACCCAAGGATGCAAGTAGGAGCTCGTCGAATCGTCGCATCTCGCTCTACCTCTACTTCTCTAAGCAACCTTGGCTCTACCACCTCCGTTGTCTCATGTAGGCACTTCTCCAAATGTGATACATGGAATACACCATGTACACTACTAAGTCCCTCGGGAAACTCCATTCTATAGACCATCTGCCCAATCCTTTCCTTAATAGGAAACGGTCCTACAAACCTCGGTGCTAACTTCCCCACGGACCCAAAGCGAACAACATTCCGTAATGGAGATACTCTGACAAAAACCATGTCCCAAATCTTAAACTCAAGATCCGTTCTCCTCTTATTCGCGTAAGATTTCTATCTGTCTTGCGCCGCTTTCATCCTTCCCTGAATCAAATCGATCTTTTCTGAAGTCTCTCTAACCATACCAGGCCCTTGCAAGATCTTATCCGTAGATTTCCACCAACATGTAGGTAAACGACAAGGCCTTCCATAAAAAGCTTCAAAAGGTGCCAGGCCAATGCTAGACTGAAAGCTGTTGTTATATGCAAACTCCACCAATGGAAGATGCTCTTCCCATGTACCTTAAAAAATCTAAGATACAAAACCGCAAAAGATCCTCAAGAATACGGTTCACCCTCTCGGTCTAACCGTCCGTCTATGGATTATATGCGGTGCTCAAACACAACTGAGTCCCCACCGCCTCTTGCAAACTATACCAAAACTCACTAGTGAAGATGGGATCTCGATCACTCACTGTACTAGAAGGTACTCCATGCAATCGAACTATCTCTCGAAAGTAGACTGAAGCTAGCCATGGAGCAGTCCTCTTACTCTTCACGGGTATGAAATGGGCGCTCTTAGTAAGTCTATCTACCATAACCCAAATTCCCGTATTACCCTTTCTCGATCTTGGTAACCCATCGATAATAATCCATCGAGACACTATCCCACTTTCATTGTGGAACCTCCAATGGGTAAAGTAACCCACCTGGTTTCTTTTACTCTGCTTCCACTTGTTGGCACACCAAGCATCTAGCGACATACTCGGCCACATCTTTCTTCATACCGGCCCAAAAGAAAACTCGCTTCATGTCTTGGTACATCTTGTCCCCACCGGGATGAATGGTCATCTTCGACCGATGTGCATCTTCAAGTATGGCCTTCCTCAAACCCTTGTCTTGCGGTACACAAAGTCTACCGTCTCTACGCAACCACCCCTTACCATCTAGGGTGTACCTACTCAAATGGCTGGACGACTCCCCCTCCTCATGAGCTTCTCTACTAACTCAACCAACTGTGGGTCGTCCCGCTGTGCTCCGCCAATACGCCCCAAAAGAGTAGGCCTAACCTCCAAGGAGGCTAGCAAACCGGGTACAAAGTCAACGGAAGGTCTAAAGTCAAACATAGAAATAAACTCTAAGCTCCGTCGTTCAACGAACAATGAACTCAAGGACAACCTTTTTCTACTTAAGGCGTCCGCTACCACGTTACCCTTGCCATGGGTATACGCTATCTCAAACTCATAGGATGCTAAGAATCCCATCCAAAATCATCACAACTGTCCATCTCTCACGTAGACCACCCTAGTCGAACTCGACATCCCCCAAATGCAAGCCCCAAAGGCCTAAACCAATATCAGACAAACACCCAAGGGATACCTCCTTCGAATTCAGACGACCTACGTGAGATGATACTAGTAAAAACGGCTAAATAATTAAGCCCTTGTCCAACTCTGGATGTCCTCGCCAGTCTCGCTCCAAAACCACCGTTTATCCCATAACTGGCTTTGCTCAACCTATTGAGCACATACGAAAACTTATTTCGCTCCTAGAAAAGGCCAATATGTCATTTACAAAGACCATCACGAACTTATTTAGGTACTCCCTGAACACCCTTCTCATCAAATCAATATGCGGGGTCGTTCTTCAAACCAAATGGCATCACCAGCCACTCATAAAAACCCATCCGGAGTCCTAAAGGAAGTCTTCTCTATACTATCCTCAGCCACTGACGAAACCCCGTGGCTAAGTCCAACTGCGAAAATACTGAGGCGCCCACTAACTGATCAAAGAGATCATCAATCCTCGGCAATGGGTGTCTATTCTTCTTTGTGAGTTTATTTAGTTTTCTTTAGCCTACACAAAGTCTGAGGGACCCATCCGCCTTTGCGGCAAACACTACTGGAGCACCCCACTCCGATATACTTCGTCTTATGAACCCCTTCTCAAGCAAATCGCCTACTTGCTTATGGAGTTCCCTCCTCTCACGAGGAGCCATGTGGCACACTGGCCAAGATACTGGTTTGGCATTGTCTACCAGATATATTCGGAAGTCAATCTCCCGCTCCGGAGGTAAGCCCTTCACCTCCTCAAACACATCCGAGTATTCCCGGACCACCCTTACAGTTCGCAAACCCTCGACCGACGTGTCAAGCGATTCTAGATAGCTTAGCATAACAGATTCCATGGGATTACAAGAGATTCTCGAGAGTGTTACCTAAATGGGTCATAGGCCCAACAACTCTCCCTTCAAAAACAAGAACGGCACCCCTACTGGATAACCAGTCCATGCCCAAAACTAACCCATAGCCCGTGAAGCCCGAAAAGCATCACCTCTAAACTCAACGCTAAGTATAGAAACTTTCAAACCCAAACACATCATGGAGCCCCAATTGGGTTTGAAACAACTAAGGGATCATCTACTAAACTGGTGTCTAAGTGCAGTGACTCAACTAACAATGATGAGATAAATGAACTCGATGCGTCAGAATCAAATAAAGTTCGAACCGGATAATAAAGAAATCCAAATTCCAACCTAGACGGTCCTATCCCCATTTGGTACACTAGCCGCGAGGGAATACAACTACCCTCCAGGAGATTCCATACCTTGCCCATGCCCCTTTTGACAATCCTAATAAGGTGTCCTATTCCTCCAAAAGGATAACTACTCGCCTTCTTCTTCCTA
Source organism: Allium sativum (assembly GCA_030737875.1). NCBI lineage: Eukaryota > Viridiplantae > Streptophyta > Magnoliopsida > Asparagales > Amaryllidaceae > Allium > Allium sativum. The sequence continues at coordinate 990,123,991 of CM060912.1, read as the reverse complement.
TTCTCCACTCGTAACCTCCCACCAATGAGGTTCCATCCTTCATTAACCAAACAACTATTTGAGCCTTCCTCCCATCGTCTATACAATAGATACCTACCAGTCCTCCTCCTTCTTGAACCAACTTCTAATCCGACTAATGTCTAAGTCCCTTGAAGTGGTTTTCCATTCTTATCTATCTTAGAAAGATCATCTATACACGGAGGGGAAACTCAAAACGAGAGAGGAAGAGATTCAGAACGGAGAATTCGAAAGATAAAGATATGGCTATTGGGGATTATGCTTTTCTTTCAAAAACTTTTCTCTTAAAAGACATGTTTTTGAAAATACTCCTTTCAAAAATATTCTTAGAAAATAGTTTTTCTAAAAAAAATTATCTGTTCTGGTAACCTTAAGCTCTGATACCACGTGTAACACCCCACGTCCACTAAGGTCACTCACTATGGGAATGCCTTAGTTTCAGTGAAGTGTTTTAAGTGAATATAGAACAGAAAGTACAGCAAAGTCAGATATAAAATGATACTTGGAAATAAAAACTTTATTTCATTGCAGCGGAAAGTAATACATGTTTGGTTACATCACAAAACCATAACAAGAGTCAAGTACATAATATCCATCTTGATAAAATAAAAGTACATAATCCCACTACACAACTAATAGCCAAAAAAGAAAAGATAAACTGGGCTTTACTCCAACGGTCCAAGCTCCAAAAGATAGATACAGCAATCCAATCAAAGCCCACTGGCACTAGGCCCACTCTGAGAACCTGGGGGTTGGGGAAAAAGATAAAAACAACGGGGTCAGACATAAGTCTGAGCGAGCTCTATAACTTTAACAATACAATCATTAAAGTAACCAGAGAAGACATAAGTTGACATACGGTAACGACTGGGGATGAATGGCTACACTAAGCAGCTTGGTAGACTTAGGATAAACTAAGATAACCGTAAAGACACATCTACCCACCCAAGGGTAATTACGACTCTATACTTAAGATATCGGTAAAGACGCATATACCCACCCAAGGGTAATTACTACACTGCACCACACCAGTCATTCCTACTTAAAGGTTGATCTCACCCAAAGACTTAGAAAATATAACTAGTAGTTTCTTGTACTTCTAGCTGACCACGTAGGTGCCGTCTGCCCCTACCTCCACTAGGTGTACCCCACTACTCCCAAGCGATCGGCTCCCTAACGTAGATACCCGTGCTGGCCCCACAGTGGGGTGTATCACTCCCCTAAAGTGGCAACCGATTCTATCAACGGTGCACGGCTTATACCTACACGATGCAACAACGGCTTATCTACCAGCCCGGGCCCACACACGCATATGAAGCCCGTTGGACTTGCGTTGCCACCGCTACCCCGTTTTGGCCACTTATAGACGAACCCAGTATGCGTGTCCCGTCCTCGGCTTGGGCCGAGCTCACAAAGATACGTATGGGATACCGGTTGTAATGGGCCCCCACAAGCTACCCACCTAAGCTTGTCATTCATTTAGTATAACCCAATAATGGGTCCCTACAAGCTACCCACCTAAGCTTGGCATTCATCAAATGTAACCCTATAATGGGTCCCCACAAGCTACCACCTAAGCTTGTTATTCATCTAGTGTAACCCACTTAACCCTTTTAATAATCATGTTCACTTACATGTTTAAAGTTTGGTTAAGTCATTTAATTATATTTCAATTGCCACCCAAGGCACCCACTAGATTTCCACATGCCACCCAAGGCACCCATTAGGTTTCCTCATGCCACCAAAGGCACCCACTTAACCCTTTAATCATGTTTTAGTTACATGTTCCACTTTGGTTAAGTATTCTAATCGTATTTTCTATTGCCACCCAAGGCAACCACTAAATTTCCACATGCCACCCAAGGCACCCACTTAACCCCTCATGTCCCACTACATGCTAATATGGTTAAGTGTTTCTTAATTAATTAAGACCGTGATCTCCCATAAAGACCTCCCACATTAGACTGGCTGTTATGACCGCCTGGTTAAGCCGGTAGGGTCCGGGCAGTCTTACGTCATAACAGAGTCTAACCTCGTGTCTTTACTTTAATCACGTGTTTAATTTATGGCTAAGACCTCTCACATTGGGCTGACATTTGTAGCAACTGGTTAAGCCGATAGGGTCCGGGAAGTTTTACACTACAAATGAGTCCAACCTCGTGTCTTAGTCGATTAATTACACCTAATTAATCACCCTCATATTAATTATCCCTAATTAATATCAAGTTTTTCATAACATGGGTAGACCTAACTCAATAGGTAAATTCCCATGGGGTAGACCTAACTCAATAGGTAAATTCCCACTTATGTTAATTTATTTTTATGGTATGCTTAATCATACCCAATCATACTTTTATTTACATATTTATTAACCCCATCGTTCCCCACGTAAATCGTTCTCATTTCATGACATAATAAAGGGAAGATCCATCACAAATATCATGGGTTTAACCAAATCTTAGCATATAACTTTGTCATGGGTTAAGAGGATGTCAACTTGCATATATGAGCATATATTAACCCAACTACATTTAACCCAAACTTGCATATTATCATACACATGACTTGCATAACATGTTGCATATGAACTTGCATATTATCATACACATATCTTGCATAACATGTTGAACTTGCATATAAGCATTCTCATAACTTGCATAACATGTTAAACATGCATTTAAGCATACACATAACTTGCATAAGCATTCACATTCTTGCATAAGCATTCACATACTTGCATAAGCATGCATAACTTGCATATCATGTTAAACTTGCATTTAAGCATATACATAACTTGCATATGAACTTGCATAACATCATACACATAACTTGCATATGAACTTGCATAACTCACTTGTTAAACATGCATAAACCCACTTATTAAATATGCATAAACCCACTTATTAAATATGCATAAACCCACTTATTAAACATGCATAAACCCACTTGTTAAACATGCATAAACCAACTTATTAAACATGCATAAACCCACTTATTAAATATGCATAAACATAGGAAAACATAGAGTAGCATATCATTACAAATGATTCAAACTCACTAATCCGCATTCAAGACCATAAGTCTCATCACACCTAATCCACTTACTTTAGCAATTGATGTTAAAGTGATAGAAACTCACCAAACCCAAGATTAGCAAACTTATGAAGTGGAATTAATTGCTTTAGTTGAAGAAGATGTTGATTAGAGGTTGATTAGCTTGCAACTCTCTTCATTGATTTGTGGAGGCCATGATCAAGTTTCATTTTGCCATAGTTTAGTTACAAGATCTAATTATGAATGAATTAGGGTAGGGTTGGGGTCTTATTTATAGGATTAGGTAGTGTTTTAGGCCATTAGATTAACCCTAAATTAGATTAGGACCCTTAGATTTCGGCACCTTCCAGAAACCAGCCCTAAGACCAAGCCCAAACCCTAAACTTGTGCACCCAACCACAGAACTCTCTAGAAACTGTGCAGGTTTCCTGGCTCGGCACGGGCGCACTTCCCAAGTGCGCCAGTGTATTTCTGTACTGGCGCACTTCACAAGTGCGCCAGTGCATTTTTGTGCTGGCGCACTTCACAAGTGCGCCAGTGCATTTCTGGCCTGTTTCGGGTTTTTCTGCCTAACTTCGTTCGTCCATATCTTCTTCATACGGACTCCGATTTACGCAAACTCGGACTCTATTTCGCGTATTTTTCTGAGACGAACGCAATGACGCAGCCCGTTTCCCCTGATTCTCACATCTGAGATTAATTATACTTTAATTTGTGAATTTTAGCATTAACCGAAATTCGGGGTGTTACACACACAAAATAAACATGACCCATAGCCCTGGTCAGAGGTACGGTGCCTTACCCTATCCAGTTTTATTTATCAAATTAAGGTAGCTTCATTTCAAAATTTCTAAGATTATTTTCTAATCCTAGGTGACATTTTATTTAGGCACCTAACCTACGCTCTAATACCAACTTGTAGCTCCCCGAAAATTTTGGACCAGTCAAAATTGCCGAAAATCCTTCCATCCAAAACAAACAATGACAGCTACCACTTTATTTGAATAAATATACAGCATCACTAAATACATTGAATAGAATTTTAATAAATAGCACTTATCAGAATATTCATTTAATTCACAGGCTGTGCTTAAATACAAATTAAACACAATTACCGTAAACCTGCTTTTATGCGACTCTAGTGAGATGGACATCGATATTCAGTCCTGAAATCTTGATAAATATGTCAGCATGGCTTAAAATTTTAAACATGAAAGATGCACCAACACAAGATGTAATAATAAAAAATATTTTTATTTATATAGCAGCTGCATCACTACCACTTGTGACTGCCTACGTATCTTTATCTAATTGGGTAAGCAATTAGATACAGGATCAAGCCAATGTAGTTCTTTTTTACACAAAACATTTAAAATCAATATTTGCTTCCAATAATACTTTTCATATCAAGTAAGGGTAAAATACTCTGCAAATACTCGTTTTGAAAGATATCTATATATCTCTCTTAGAACTTCCTTTCAAAAGATAAACATCTTCTATTATAATACCAAGAAACTCCCTTGTGATAAAATAGATAATAATTCCAAACTAATCATCAAGAAAAAGGAATACTAGAAAATATTGTTTTACATAAATTTTTTGTCAAAGTACTGCATTTCGATAATGCAATTATGGATATCAAACAATAGGTATTCTATGTTTGTCCCAGTCCTTACTAATCCTTATGTTCTTAATTTCAGGACTTTATGCAAGTCATACTAAGTAATCTATGTCCTCAATCATCAGTCGTATATGTTGTTTGCTTACTGAAGCAAAGATTTCAGTCAATATAGTATGTTGAAGTCGTGTGCAACATTAAATTAGAACACAAGCTTAAGAAATAAGTAATCGAAGTAAATGATGAGTATACCCATAGTACTCCTTACTATCTTCATGAAAAAGCATTGTAGAACAAAATATAGTACTTAACATCACCCCAAAGCAACCAAATGTCTTCCTCAAATCATCGTAATTCACAAAACTTACATATACCTACTTTGTTCTTGGTTTTGACACGTTTTGACTCTCTTTTACTTTGATTTAACATCCCCACCTTTGATAGTTTGTTTTATGATAGGATGAGGAAGCTCGGGTCTAAATTTGAGAGGATTTGGACTAGTTTACCATGGTTTTGTACTCAAAAAGTTATTATGCGTTTATGTTGTGTTGTGAAAAGTTCTTGATAGTTTATAATAGCTTTAGGCTCAAAATAGCTATTACAGCGTTCTAGGTGCGTTGTGAAAAGTTCTGTGTAGTTTATAAGACTCAAAACATATATTGCAGCATTTCTGGCGCGCTGTGAAAACTTCTGGACTCGTTATTGTGCTTTATAAATAATTCAGAGGCCAGATAACGTTTCTAAAATGCTATAAAAATTTATGGACTTGGTACAATGTGTAATAACCCGAAAATCTGGGCCAGTTTAAAATTTTTATTTTGGAAATTTTAGCGAATTTTGAATATTTAAAATGAATTATTTTAAATAATATCGATGAGAAATTTATTTTGAATAGAATTCGATGTTATATTATACGCGTCGTCGTTAGAATATAAATAATTATATATATAATTATAAATAGAATTGAAAATGGCGCGGTAGTTCGATAATTCGATTTCAAATTTCAATTGAATGTACCGGGTGCAAAACAATCCGGATTTTAGTGAAACCAAAAACAATAGGATCTATTTGATAATATCTTTCCAACGAATCCGAAAAATTGAGATTTCATAGCGGGAATCAAAAGATATGTCCAGTTGAAAATTCTGAATAGTCGCTATGGAATTCAGGCCCTTAAAAATGGGAATTTTGCAAATGACCTCTGATTTCGACGAAACCACTTTTGTTGGATCCGCAGTGTCAAGTTATTGCTAGGTTCCAATTTTCATAATTTTTCGAATCAATATGTGAGCGTGGCAAAGGAAAACGCGTTTGACCGGTTTCAGTTGATTTTAATCGACTGGAAATTGGCCATTTTTCCAACGGTCTCAGAATTCAACGAAACTAGTTTTGTTAGGACTGTCTCGTCAATACGAAGCTAGAAAATATTTTTCTGCAATTTTTCTAGTTAGTATGTGACCCCGGTAAATTGAAATGTACGTTTAAAATTCAATATAGTGATTTAAATGTAAATTCAACAGAAACTGATTCAAACGATCAAATCAACCTACGAAACATATCCCATTGTGTTCGGAATGGGGGTAATACACTATGGACGACAGGCGGTGGGCCTCGTTTAGAGGTCGTATGTGAAAGTCAACTTTTTGAAAAATAAAATAATTTAATTAATAAAAAAAAATTAAACCTCTCCTTTATCTTTCTCTGGCCCCCCGTTCAAGAATCATTTTTCAGAAAAAAAAAAAAAGAAGAAAGGAGGGGCGCAGCAGCCGCCGCCCTCACCGCGCCACCACCCAGAAGAGCCGCCGCCTCCCCTACAACGTGCCGCGCCGCCGCCTTCTCCTTCTCCTCCTCCTTCTTCCTCCACCTCGCCACCCCCAGTTCGATCGACGCACGAGAACCGAAGCCCCCCCCCCACTCCCTTCTTCTTCCTCCTCCTCCCCTTCCCTTCGCCTGCGACGCCCGACCCCACCCAGACCCGAACCCGCAAACCCCCCCTTCTTCGGCAAATTGACTGTAAGTTTTTCATGTTAATTTTGTTTTTATTTATATACTTTATTATTTATTTTTCAGATTAGGATTTTTAAAAGAAAGTATAGAAAAGTTTGATTTTAAGGCAAGATTTGATTTTTATTTGGTAAAAGGTATGATCTTTATATTTTTAAAGTAATAAAAATATGATTTTTATATTTTTAAAGTATTAAAAATATAGTCTTTATTATATAGCGATTATAAAAATATGATTTTTATATTTTTAAAGTAGTAAAAATATAATCTTTTATATTGTAGAAAGACAAAAATATGATTTTTACTTCGAGAAAAATATAAACTTTATTTTTGAAAAGGAGAAATCTTTATTTTTATAAAGGCGAAATCTATGTTTTTGAAATGGAATTTTTATCTATATGACATAGTAGAAAAAAATTCGATTTTTATATATTGAATAACGGAATAAAAATTCGATTTTTATATATTGAATAACGGAACAAAAATTCGATTTTTATATATTGAATAGCGAAATAAAAATGTGATTTTTATTTTAAAGACATCAAAATATAAAAATTTGTGATTTTTATATATGTAGTGGCTACGGGCAAACGAAGATGATAAAAAGGCGAGAATGAAGAAGATTTCTATAAATGAAGAGTCGTGGTATTGGATAGCTTTCGGTGAGAACTTCTCACTCTTCAATTTCTTTTTCTAGTTATATATATATATACTAGGATGCAGACGGTGCTTAGTAGCACCCGACACCCGTCATCCACAGACCATGGATGGCTTGCTTGTTAAATTGTTTGGTTGAGTAGTTGGTTAGTTTATTTGGTTGGAATTGAATTGTTTGGTGAAATGAAATTGATTTGATTGATGTGTGAATGGCGTGGGCCTTCACTAGACCGGGGATAAGGCTAGGCCTCGTCCCGTTTTCAGTATCGTGCCGTTATGCCGCCGACATTTTCTAAAATATGTTAGAAAAATAAAAATATCATTTTATTGAATAAATGAACTGAATAGAAATTCATGTGTTAAAATAAAATGTTTTATCGTTAAAAATATAATTTTTAACGTGAAAGTGAATAAATGAATATTTATAAACAAATCGACCGATTTGTTTATATACACTGATTTGACTGATATCGATTGGGTCGATAAATTTTACACGTCGCCCAACTGCACAACTAAAATCTGTGTTTGATTGTTTGAAACCCCACACGGGTGTTGGGATGAAATTTGAAGTTCACTCATCCTGATTGATTAAATATGTCGATCGATTGATTGACAGGCTGTTATAAGCGTAAGATATCTATATTTGATGCTTATACAGTGTAGTGCACTTTGGTTGATGGTTGATTATTTTTCAATGCTACTATATACGTGTGATGTATGAAAATCCATATAATTAACATTATATGGTGATTGATTGGGCCTCATTGCAATCGGGGAAAATAATGGATATTATAAAAGAAAATTCATGTGTTGAATATAAAAATAGTCATGTGTTGACGATGATCATGTGTTGAAACTATTCATGTGTTGAGTAAAATATTTTAAATAATAAAAATTACATCTTTATCATATTTACAATTAGAATCTACTTCACGGTGGAGTCTAATTAAAATCAAACGATAGATACCATAGTTTTATAAAATATTTTACATAACAAAAATAGTGATGTGTTGACAGTACTCATGTGTTGAGATTATTCGTGTGTTGAAAGAAATATAGATTCATGTGTTGAATGGGATAAATATTCATTTGTTGAATATAATAAAGAAGTTTTTGAAAAATATAAAGCCGTGTTGATTAGAGATGCGTTATTTTGACGCGAACGATATTTATATCGATTTTATTCATTTTATAATGAATATGGAAAGGTGATTTCAAAATCTGATATTTTGAAATGAAATTCAAATTGAATTAGATAAAAATTGAAATTGAAATTTTATTGAATCAATTTGAAATGAATTAGAATCGAACATAAAATGAATTCGATTCGAATTGAATAGAAAATGAACTCGATTCGAATTGAGTAGAAAACGAATTAGAATTTGAATTGAATAGAAAGGGAATTTGAATTCGAATAAAATAGAAATGAATTCAAATGAAATTAAATTGAAATTGAATTGAAATCGATTTGAAACGAATTCGAATTGAATCAAATAGAAGGTAAATTCAAATTGAATTAAATTGAAATGAATTCGAATTGAATTGAAATCAAAATCGATCTGAAATTGAATATAGTGTTGAAATGGTTTTGAAAACGAATTTAAAACGATTTATAAAATACGTTTTAAAAAGGAAATCGACGAAATATATATAATATATATATTATATATATAATTGCCTGAATAGAACGCGCCGCGCCGCGGCAGTTCGTGAATTTCGACCATTGACTTCGAATTGACGTTGCGGGAGATCCGACCGTCGGATTCCCATAAAACCGGAACCGTTGGGTTCGTATCGAAAAGAGCTTTCCAATGAATATTAGAAATTTGAAATCTAATGGGTGGATTTGGAATTATGTCCAAATCAAATTTGAAAAAGGTCGCTGTAAGTGCAGTTCGATGGCCGTTAATGGAAATCGACTGTACGGGCCTTGATAAAATTATTAAAAATATCTATAATTTGTGTAAAATCATAATATAGAATTTGGGAAAAATTGAGCTGAAGAATTCCACATTTGAAAGGATAAAAATAGATTTTTATCGAAATGAACTAGTTTTGAACTGGAATTAAAATCAATTTATTTTTGAAATAAATAAATTGAATTTGAAAGTGATTTTAAAAATAATCAATATTCCCAATACGTGGATTGGACTGGAGTTGAATCGAAATTATCTTCGGGATATTTCGATGTTGGATTTCGTGACTATACAGATATTGTTATGGGAATTTGAAAGATATATTTTATATCGTTATTTCAAATATGATATTTGTTGGTTTCAGAATTTGATATTGAATATAAGACGATATATTTTCTATTCAGAGCCTTGTATTTAATATCAAATGTGATTTGGGTTTATCGTGAATCGTGTTTTAGATGACGTTGGTTCTTTAACCCAGTTAAAGGCAAGATATCGATTTTTGAAAAGATTAAAACTAAGTGGAGTTTTAATGAATCTTTAATTAGATTAAAAATGTGAATGGATAATTTAAATTATCAAATCTGAAAGGTGATCGAGAATGGAGCACCACCAGTTTTGCTCCAAAGCGATAGTTAAATCTTTAATTAGATTTGAATGTGAAATGGTAATTAATTTTACCGATAACACCGTGGTGTTAGATGTGGAGTATTACCAGTTTTCTCCATGGGATATATAGGTTGGGATTGGGAGATAAAATAAATAATTACTTCGGTGTGGTTCGTTAATCCCGACTAGTTTGAAATGATATCCAAAGGAGGATTAAAGAATGAATTTAGAAGAATTTATCTTGGATAAAATTAATGGGAACATTTCCCTAAGAATGTGATTTTGTGAATAAAAGAATATTCTGAATTGGAATGAGGCGTTTGTGTGTTTGTGTAACATTTGTTTATCATATACGTGGGTTATTCAGAAAGGCCGGGTTATACCCATTCTGAATAACCGATTCGACGAGATGTCGAAGATGAAGACGGTGGACGAAGACCGGAAATCTTCACATCGTTTGGGTGATTACTGATGATCTTGTTGGGCTGTACACCCAGCATGAGGGAAACAGTTGGTGATCGTCCAGACGTACTTGGAGATGGATGGATATGCGAGGAAAGTGCCTCCGGTTTCGTTCAGACCCAGAACGAACTTGTAAATGGATTGTGTGTCTGGCAGTGGATTTTATTCTATGTTGATTGATCTCTATTAAATATACATCTGTTTGGCGGCGGAGAATTTATTCTCTTGCTTAACGCCCTTCTCTGAGACGTACGAGCTCAGAGGTTGTATATCGATGGACATCAGTCGCATGGAGTGAATTGCCAATGTGGCACGCGTAAGTGGCAATTGATCAAGGCTTCTGTTGAAAAGCAAAGTCTTGTGGTGGATGATCAAAGCACGGCCTGTGTGGCGTAGCTTTGTGTATAACGTGAATTCGCGAGCCTCACACCTCGGTATGAGTCAAAACGGGAGATGGACCGCTGGGAGAGCACGACGTTTCTTTCTAGCTAGGGTGGTGTCAGTGACCTACCAGCCCTGACATTTATATACTTTTCACCTGTGTGGTTGTTGGATACGAGGCGCCTCGGATATAGGTCTGTAAGGACCGGGAAACGTGTGTTCAGGAATTGCCAATCCTCGAAAGTAAGAGAGGACCGGCCCAGCCGATTCCAAGGATCGTAGTGGGGTCCTGAGGCATTTGCTAGAGTGTCTCGAACGCGGAGAGGAGCTTTCCCCTTGCCTCGACTCATGAAGGAAATCCAATTTCCAATATGTGTATTGCGGTTTTAATTGTAGAACTAGTATGGCGACATGATAGATGGTACCCATGCCGCCTATGATTGATATTTATGATTTGAATTGTTTTGACACTATACACCTATAATAGTATCAAATAATGTGTTTTAAACGTATCAAGCATGCTTTGGCTGTTATAAGGTAAAAACCCTATCCTCCGGCTTGCGTTGCATTGTGTGATGGGACCTGGGTCTTATAACAGCTTCATTTTTCTTTATTTAGCATTGCACTATTTGTTCTATGCACTGGTATTCTTGGGAGGAAACCCGTTCCGTGTTATACGGCGTGGTCCCTTAATTTACCTAACTTTAAAACCAATATTAATAACTATTTTAGTTCTCACACCAGTCACATGACTGACCTGGAGTTTATTGTTTTAACCTAAACTCTGGGTGCCCCTATTTTCCACACGGGCAGCTAGTAGTTTTGGTTTTGCAGATTTATATTCACAAGGTCCTGATTTACAGCTGGAACGATGCTCGGAAAGCTCTGTATCCGTGTATTATTTTCAGTTGTGTTTTGTAAATTTTTCCGCTGCTATGTAATTTATTGTAATCTCTGATATTTATTGAACGTGATTTATTCATTTATACTCTGTATATTCTTGTATCTGATGGAATTGTTGTAATAACAATGAAATGTTCTTCCGTCTGCGTTCTATTTTGTCTTGTCCTCAATCCTATCTGTGCTTTCCTTCACGGGGAAGTTCGGGTCGTCTCACAATGTTTCATAAATAATTCAGAGAAAAGTTAGCATTTCAGAAAGCTACGAAAAGTTCTAAAATTCATATTTTTGACCAGCTTTTTAGAAAATTGTTTGATTCAATTTCTCCATGATAAATATAGTTTTTGTTAGACCCAAAAGTGGTTCTAACACCCAAATTGATTTGAAATAAGATAAAATGAGATAAAAGTAAAAATGAACACGCAAGATTTATAGTGGTTCGGCGAACAAATGCCTACGTCCACTTATTCTTCACTATATTCAATAATTCAGTTGCAAATACAATGATAGATTCACTCACAACTCACTTTTGTTCACTCAATTGACTAAAACAAGAAATAAAAGATGATTTGGATTTTCCGGGAGTAATGGAGTTCGGATGATGGAGGTGATTGAATTCTTTAAGTGCTGAAAAAAGATCCTTCTCTTTGTCTCCAGATGGGGTATTTATAGGTGTGAATTTGCTTGAGACTTGATCCGGGTCGGGCCACGTGTCATCCATCGCACTCTCTTCGGGTTCGGATGAACTATCAGGTTGACAACGCATCAAAGGGAAGGACGTTAGGGGTAGGAATTAGTCATAGCCGGTCCGGTTCTTCAGGCGATTTTACAGGAGATTAACATGGATCATGGGTGCGGGTCGGAGACGTGCAGGTAAGGGGTTCGGATCGGGATATCCGATCCGAACCGGATTGGTTTGGGCGTCTCTCCTTCTCTAACCTATTCCGCTCCGCTCCAGTGTTGTGGCAAGCAGATGGCTTTCCGATCCGTTCGAGATTTAGTTGCCTTCCGATCCGATTGGATATACCTTACCAATCTATCCAGTAAGAGACCACCGATCCGAACAGAAGTCTCTATCCGATCCGAACCGATATGTTGCTCTGACCCGACTCGAACAACTGTAGCTATCAATCTGAATTGTATGCATTCCTCCAATCCGAACCGAAATCTTATACTTAAACATGTCCTTCAATGTTTGATTTCTTGACTTTGTGTTGCCTAGTTCACAAAGTAGGCTAACATTTTGCCCCCTCAAAGGATGCTTCTGTTGTACGAAGCGTGCTTTGATGTCGTTTTAACTGCTAGTCCTTGAATCAGAACAGTCAGGAGGAATGCACAGATTTCTATTCGGTTCGGGTGTTAGAAGAACGCACATTTTCTTCATTTCTGAGCGAATTTGGGAATTTTTTCTTGACATATAATGCTTCTTGCAGGTGTACTCTTCCTTTATTCTTCTTCTTTTGAACTCAATTCGAGTCGGATGCTAAATTAATGTGTGAAATCTGCTCGGTTCGGATGCCGATCCGAAGCGCTTTCGTGGGTTTGGTTCTTGGACATTGGGCCTTCAGGCAGAGTTGTGCTACTGGGCCTTTACTCCGGTCCGAACGGGTGAGAAAGAATAGGAATACGAGGAGTCAACATTGCCCCTTATATAAGTTCACCACCGTCTTCTTTCTTTTCTTCTTCTTTTCCACCGCCGCTTCCAAACCTAGTATTGAAAACTTTAAAAACTCCAATATTTTGAAACCGTTCCTTGTAGATTTCTCAAATCGAACATATAGGTAGCTTTTTTAATCTCGAATAACTTCGTTGTAACTGTTCTTGATTTCAATTCGTGGTTGATTGGGATGGTTTGGCCACGGGGCTTTGCTTGAACTCCACGTCGTTACTGGTGGATCCGCCATCACTTCAAGGTGTTGCGAGGCTGGAGAGGGCAAATATTTGTCCTTAACGGTAGCTTTGGTGATAGAACGGATTTGTTTGTGAGTAGGGGGGAAAGAGGAAGAAGATGAAGAGCGTGATGACAGATTGGAATTGGTTCGGGTAGAAGACGAAGGAGCAAAAAGGAAGGAGAAGGAAAGGGGATCGGTTCGGGTTGCATACTTTAGAAAAAACGGGAAGGAAGGAAAATGTCGGTTCGGGTCGGGGAAGAGAATGGGATAAGAGGTTGAAATAAATGGACTGGTTAAGTGACGCTGGTTCGGTTCGGATCAGGTCACCCGATCCGACCAGATCAGTCCTGCTTCCGAACCCATCGTTTCCCTTGTCTTGAACTGACCTTACTTTAATGAAGCATCCGAACCGACCCTATATCTGCATTTGTATTGAGCCAACTATTATATGCATATCCGAACCGAACCGAACGTATCAAACTTGGCACATAAAGACTACTCAACTAATTCAACTAACATTTACTCTAGACGATAACTTCGCGGACAGTTAGGATAGTGCCCTGTGAACATAAACGAGAATTAAGAACAACTCTGACTATCACTTTCTCTTCAAAGCTTCGTCTTACATTGCTGTACTTTTATTTTGCATTTCCCACGTTTGCTGCACACACTTTAGTTCACACACATACACAAAGGGGGGCACGGGATAATTTACTCTAATCCGTGCTATTGCTTCTTCAATAGTTCCATGACAATGAGGCCCAGACGTTCTTCCCGTCTAGCTGAGAGGAAAGAAGCTCCGGAAACTTCTAGCAAAATCACTCTTGAGGATATATCTTCTTCGTCCGATCCGGAATGGGACAGTGAAGGTCCGGATTACGGAGTTGGTAATCGGGAAAGCGACGCAGCGTCTTCAGAGGATGAAGTTTCCCTGGGCTTTGAGGAGGAAGGAGGGATTGGTGACAATCGAGCACCAGATGAATTTGACTCAGCTATTATATTGGAGTCACCTCCAGATTCCGTAGAATCGACAATCGACAACGACCGACTTGTTCGAATTTGTTTGAAGTATGGAATAATGAAAAGGGACACCCTAGTGCCCTCACGCTCTGACCGTCCCCATAACCCTCCAGAAGGATATATGACGGTCACTCGACTGATGTGCATGGTCGGCGCCATTCCTCCATTCTCGCCTTTCATCGTTGATTTCTTAAGACAAATGCGGATTGCCCCCATGCAGTTGCATCCCAATTCATATGCCTATTTGCATACCTTATTCATAGCATATCGTGAAATTCTAGGCGTAGAGCTCACGTTCGATGATGTTCATTTCTTCTATAATTTCAAACATCGGACTAGAGAAACTCCATCTTTCTGTTACTTTGAATCAGTCCCAAAAAGGAAGATAATCTCTACACCGTTTAGCAGTAAAGCTGGAGATTCCAGACTAGAGTGGTTCTATATAAAGCAACAGTCTGGATGCGCCAGGAGATGGACAAAATCAAGTAAAGCGTTGACTTTCTGAACCCGTATTCTATACACTTGAATCATCACCCTGACCTGTTTTCCTTTTTTGTTTGCAGTCGACAATCCCAAACAGATATCAGATCAGGTGTTCTTTGATCGGATGCACCGTCTTCTTAATGGCGATCAAAAATTCCTGACTATCGACGAGGTCCTTAAAGATGAATACCTTCATTTTCACGGGCTGCTATCCGTTTTCCGCAGCATCGGTCATGGGGCGGTCCCTTATGCATACATTCCTCCAGTGGAGACAGTTCCAGAGATAGGAGAAGGCTCGGGAATTCCTACAGCTACTCTTCAAACTTCACCTTCTCCCTCTTCCACTCAAGATGATGAACTGGCTAATCTGGCCAAAAAACATCGTGAAGGGTATATTGCCCCCGAGGAAACTACCTCGCTAGACAAGTCAAAATCTTCCCAAGGGTCGCCACTTCACGCTTCCGAAGGGGATGTTCCTAGCACTGATGAGCACATATTTCAGGGTTTGGGGGATCTCCCCTTACCTGAGACTATATATACTTCAGAGGATTTCAGGAAGGATCCTTTAGTCTTCACTTCTTCCGAAGAAACTACTCCCGCTAAGGCCAAAGAGCCTGCCCGCACTAGTCTAGCTTCAGACTCGGGTTGGTTGGGGGGACACACACCACTTAGGATGCACTCTACACCACAGCATTAACATTCGTTGCACCTTTTCCTCCATGAATCCATTAATTCTAAACTTCATTTATTTTATCGTGCAGGTACAATGTCTCGATCCTATTATGACATAAGAAAGCTTCGTCGCAGTATGACCAATCCTCCTCAGGATGTCGAGTACGATCGCCGGGATGACCATGGTAGGGAGGAAAGAAGACCTTATGATCCCTATCGATCTCGGCCCTCACGCTCCCGCTCACCAGTTCGACCGGAACAAGAAAAATACAAGAGCTATAAAGGTCGTAGGGAGGAGGATAGACCACCATCTAAGGATTCCACTTCCTCCTATGAAAAGCGGAGTAGAGAGAAAACTCCTCCAAAGGAAACCGGGTCTCGAAGTAAGCAAAAGGTCCCTGCTACTAAACGACCTAGGACAGACAAGGGTTCTACCGAATCTTCTTCAGGAAGGGACACCGACTTAACAATCCTCACTCCTCCTCCACCAGAGGCGGGAACTGCATTAAAGCTGGCATATTTAAAGGAGCAATTTCCCGAGCACTACTTCGAGACTCTGACCTTTCTACCTACTCTTGAACCTATTTCTTCTAATTGGGCAGATGAGGCCAAAGCAAAAATTGATTTGGTAGAAAAACAATATTCCGAGATGTTCAAGTATTCTCGCAATCTTTCTAGAATCATCCGCACTCTAATGACAAATGCTAACTCAATGCAAAAGACCGCAGAGGAGGATGCTAAGGCCTTAAAAACCTTAGGAAAAGACTTAGAAGACACTCAAGCTCAACTAGCTGTCGCTCAAAAGAACGCTTCTAACTTCAAACAACAGTTTGAGGACATGCAAAAGCGCTATCATGACTTGCTTGAGTCCCACACTCAGGAGCGTTCTGAGTTGAAAAAGCAAGCTGACGAGGCCAAATCAGAGGCTGCTAAGACACGCCTTGCCTATGTTGAGCTTGAACGGAAAAACGCCGAGTTAGCAAAAAGGAGTGCTGAATTAGAAAAGAAGAATGCTGACTTGGCTTCGAAGCTGTTGGAGGCAGAAAACAGGGCTGCTCTGGCCGAGGGTAATGTGGAATGCGCTATTAAATCTGCGGAGGAAACCCGCAAACAATTATCTGAGGCGGAGGTTGAGATTCAAAGTTTCGGCGAATTAATGATTGAATTCTTTGCACATATTATTCGTCGTCGAAACATTTCTTGGATCGAAGACTATCCATCCACTCTGGTTCAAGTATGGAATCAAATCGTTGAGTGGGAAAAAGAAGAACTTAAGGTTGATTCCCTCGATGAAGATAAATTGATGGAGAAATACTTGAAAGATGATGAACCAGAGCGTCTAGCTGAAGGGCGCCGCCTCATCGCTGAGGCTATGGAAGAAGAGAGACGGAAGTCTAAACAGAAAACCATTCCCGAAGCTGGCTCCTCTTCTTCTGCTCATGCAACTCCTGAAGTAGAAGGGTATGATCCCGAAAACCCGGGAATTCCCCGGACAACTTTGCTATCTCCCATTCCTGAAATAACTCCAGAGGTAGTAGTCACCCCCGCTGAAAAGTCTTCAGAAGGTATCCCTATCTTTTCTCCTCAATTTGCCAAGGCTACTACTACCTTTGGCTACATGATTGAACGTTCGATGAGAAATCCTTTGCTTTCGCCTGAGTTGATAACCAATGTTTCTTATTCTGTAGGCATTGAATCATTCGCAAAGACAGATGTAGCTCAAGGAGCTGATGCTGGGACGAAGCCTGTTGATAGGGTCAAAGAAGGGGAAGACAAGGCTGCTTCCACAGACCTGGGGGAAAGAAGTGAGCCAACTAAGATCACTACTCCCCATGATGAAGAAATGATTGCAGCTTTAAAAGATGACGGAGGAGACGAGGGGCATGATGAGGAACCAGAGGTTGCAATAACTGAGGAGTCGAAAAGCGCCGATGACGTTACCTTGGCTGCCATGAAGGCTGATCAAGACAAGCGCTTGCAATTAAAGGCTGAAGAACTAGACCCTGAGGTCCTCAAGCCCCTCGCAGTTGTGGATGCAGGTTCAAGGTTAGTTGTTAATCTCTCAACTAGATCTATTACCGAAGAACTTGCTAAAAAATCTTCTCTTGATTCCAGTGTCCCGCCCTCCGGAAAGAAGTCTACTGGCTCCAGTACCGCATCTTCAGGGAAAAAGAAATCGAAACGAATCCTGACTGAAGCTGAGAAGGAAGCAAAGGAGGCAGAGAAAGCTGCCAAAAAATCTAAGGCTCATTCTAAGCCCAAATAGTGGGTTCCCCTGTATCTTTTTTAACATCTTTGTGAAACAATAAGTACTGCTACAAAAGCAGCTTCCGCACTTTCTTTTTTAGCTATTTCCCTGTACAAATTCATTCATTTGTAAATAAAAAATAATTCACTTTTTGCAATGTTTATTTGTTAGTAGTTCTGCACTTATGTAAAAATGCATGTCTGAATTTATGAAACGAAGTTGTGGAGGGGGGAAACATGTGTATGCATATGTGTCCCCAGTCAATTTCCACAAATTATTCAATGCTTAACCGTGTAATCTGAATGCTCCCAATTCTCTGACGGGATAGCACTTCCTGTGTCGTCAGTACCTATCGTTTTTTCTGGCATTTTTTATACTCTCCCTCTTTCTCTTGAGAGTTAGAGTTCGAGTTCAGTCATTTGTTTATTCCCCGGTCCCTCAACGGGAAAAGATTTCTTTCTCGGCGCTCAGTCGGAGACGCCTTTATACTCTCTTTCTCTCTGGAAAGTTAGAGTTCGGAGTAGAATCTCTTTTTCAGCGCTCAGTCTGAGACGCTTTTATACTCTCTCTCTTTCTCTGGAGAGTTAGAGTTAAGAATAGAAATTTTTTTTTTTTTCAGCGCTCAGTCTGAGACGCTTTTATACTCTCTCTCTTTCTCTGGAGAGTTAGAGTTAAGAATGTCGTTTTCTCATTCTTTTACGTCTTATTGCACAAATAATCATTGTGCTTCTTTTTATGTCCAAACTGTTTTCAACCTTTTTAGGCTCTAAGTTATCCTGTATTTTATAATCACAACAGAACAACTAACGAATGTAAATGCATAAAAGTAAATAACACACAATATTTTTATAGTGGTTCAGCTAAGTCATAGCCTACATCCACTTTATAGTCCTTTATTCATATCATCAGATTTTCCCAAGGCATGTCTTGTCACAGAATTCACAGTAAAAATAACAAAAAATATAGCATTTCTAATCCAAATATCGCATTAAGTGTTGGGCATTCCATGCTCGAGGAACTTCTTCGCCATCTACGGTCGTTAACTTGAAGGTTCCTTTTTCAAGTTTCCGTTGGATGACAAAGGGTCCTTCCCATTTTGGGCCGAGGTGAGGAAGGGATGGAAAAACTCTCTTTAGCACCAAATTTCCTGGTTCAAAAGTTCTGAGGCGAACTTTTTTGTCATAATAGCGTGCCATCTGACGCCGATGTCTTGCTGCACGCAAGTCTGCTTCGTCCCTTTTCTCTTCGACTTCATCAAGGGATTCAAGTAAGAGCGCCCGATTCGTCATCGGGTCATAATATGTCACCCTGTGGGAAGGAACTTCCAATTCAACTGGAATTACTGCTTCTGAGCCAAAGGAGAGAGAGAAAGGGGTATGACTGGTGGTTGTCTTGAATGTTGTTCGATATGCCCACAAAGCTAGGGGCAATTCGTCAACCCATCTTGCCTTTGCGCGTTCCAACCGTTTCTTGAGGATGGATTTTATAACTTTGTTTATTGCCTCTACTTGTCCATTCGATTGCGGATAGGCAACTGCAGTATATCGCTTGTCTATCTTATACTTCTGACAGAAATTTCTGAATTCAGTACTATCAAACTGGGTTCCGTTATCAGTTATGATCGTCCTTGGAATCCCAAATCGACATATAATATTTCTGACCACAAAACTTATCACCTTTCTTGTTGTGATCTTGGTCAAGGGCTCAGCTTCCACCCATTTCGTGAAATAATCCATGGCTACTATTGCGTACTTAGCTCCTCCTTTAGCAATCGGTAAAACTCCAATGATATCAATTCCCCATGTGGCAAATGGCCAAGGACTCACCATCGATTTAAGATGGGTCGACGGAGCCCTGGGGATTTTGGCGAATCTCTGGCACTTATCGCAGCGTCGTGAATAATCAGCTGCATCTTTGTTGATCGTAGGCCAGAAGTATCCGTACCGCAATATTTTCTTTGCTAAAGTTTGACCTCCTGTATGATCTCCACACTCACCTTCGTGTACTTCTCTTAGTACACGCTTGATGTCGTCGTGTGCGATACATCGTAACAGGGGCATAGAAAATCCTTGTCTATAGAGAGTATCGTCTTGCATAACATATCTGGTAGCTTTGCGAACTACAGCTCTCTTTTCACTCTTCTTCGATGGGAGTGTCCCATTCTTAAGAAAATTCTTTATTGGAGTCATCCATGACTCCTTCTCTGGTTCCGCTTCAAGAACGAATTCGATTTCCATTGACTCAAAGCTTGGCGATTCCAATATTTCAATTGGAATTACCTCAGTCCCTTCTGGATTGTCAGAACTAGCCAGCTTTGCCAGTCTATCTGCTTTCTGGTTTTCAATTCTGGGAATATGTGTTATGTTGTACCGCTCTAAGCTATTCAATAGCTCTTTCACTTTCTTGAGGTAGGCAATAAGTCGAGGTCCTCGAGCTGCGAATTCCTCTCGCACTTGACAAACAACAATCTTAGAGTCACAAAATATGTCCATCATTTTTACTTCGAGGTCTTTAGCAAGTTTCAGCCCGGCAATCAGGGCTTCATACTCAGTGTCATTGTTAGTTGCTGAAAATTCTAATCGCAGGGCGTAATATAACGACCGTCCCTCGGGAGTAACTAAGACAATTCCAGCTCCGGACCTTCGGTCATTTTTAGCTCCATCCGTATATAATTTCCACGGATTCATCTCTAGCTTATCCTCGGATTTGACCACTTGGTCATTGATTATTTCCTCCTCTGGAACGGTGAACTCCGCAATAAAGTCTGCTAGAGCTTGCCCCCTGATTGATTTTCGTGGTTGAAAATTCAAATCAAACTGGCTTAGTTCTATGTTCCATTTAATCAACCTTCCCGATGCTTCGGGTCTCTGCAACACCTGTCTTAACGGCTGATCGGTGTATATGGTTATTGGATGGGCTTGGAAGTAGTGACGAAGTTTTCGGGATGCAATCAGGAGGCTGTAAGCAAGCTTCTCAATCTTTGGGTAGTTGTGCTCTGCCGCTGCTAATTTCTTACTCACATAGTATACTGGCCTTGTATTTTGTCTTCTTCTCGAACCAGGGCTGCGCTGACAGCGTGAGCTGAGACTGCTAGATAAACAAATAATTCTTCGTGATCTACGGGCTTTGATAAGATTGGCGATTTCTCTAACAGTTCTAACAGATTTTGAAAGGCCTCAACACAATCGGGAGTCCACTGGAAGTTCTTCTTTCCCCTTTTTATCAAATCAAAGAACGGAACACACTTATCTGTGGCTTTGGAGATGAATCTACTCAACGCCGCTACCTTCCCTGCCAGACTTTGGACGTCTTTAATTCTCCTTGGTTCTTCGATGTTTCTAATCGCTGCTATCTGGCTAGGGTTGATTTCAATTCCTCGGGAACTCACAATGAAGCCAAGGAACTTTCCCGACGCCACTCCAAATGAACATTTTAAAGGATTCAATTTCATACGGTATTTTCGCAAGATACCAAACATTTCTGCTAAATCTTGCGTATGACTGGAAGACTGCTTTGATTTGACAAGCATATCATCCACATAAACTTCCATAGTTTTTCCTATTTGATCATAAAACATTCTATTTACCAAGCGCTGATAAGTAGCTCCAGCGTTTTTTAATCCGAATGGCATTACAACATAACAATATAGCCCCAAATTCGTAATGAAACTCGTATGCTCTTGGTCTGGTACATGCATAGGAATTTGGTTGTATCCAGAGTATGCGTCCATGAAAGAAAGAAGTTCATGACCTGCTGTCGAGTCTACAAGCTGGTCAATTCTGGGAAGTGGGAAACTATCTTTTGGGCAAGCTTTATTTAAATCTGAAAAGTCAATACAAGTTCGCCACTTTCCGTTTGGCTTCTTTACTAAGACGGGATTCGATATCCAGTCGGGATAAGTCGAATCTCGAATAAATCCATTTTGCTTCAATTTCCCTACTTCCTCTTTGAGAGCAGCCGACCTCTCTGGGCCCAGCATGCGTCTCTTTTGCTTCACAGGTGGATGCTTCGGATTTACATTCAGTTTGTGACTTATAATAGAAGGTGATATCCCACACATGTCAGCATGGGTCCAAGCGAACACATCTAGGTTTGCCTTTAAGAAGTCCGTTAGTTCTTCAGCACGACGTGGATCCAATTGAGAACCAATCTTCAAAACTTTCGTTGGATCGGCTTTATCAATGGGAATTTCCAATGTCGCTTCGTTAGGAGTTGCATTCCTAGCTTCTGGTTCCTCGTCTTTTCTGGGATCCAGGTCTTCTGGCGTCCCTTTGGGCAACTCCCTTAGGTTCAATCTCTCTAATTGCTATGCCGAGTCCCCCTTTGAGGGAGACGAGACATTCTTACTCTCAGCATTGACTCCTTTCATCAACATCTTCAGTTCGGCCACATAGCAGGCCCGTCCAGAAACATGATCCCCTCTCATTACTCCAGTCCCGGCTTCGGTTGGGAACTTTAGTAACAAGCACCAAGGGGCGATACAAACTCTAAATTCAGCGAGGGCAGGTCTCCCCAAAAATGCGTTATATGGCGAATCTACGTCCAATACTACGAACTGAAGCATTCGCACTCTTCTACGTTCTCCTTGCCCTAAGGTCACAGGCAACTCTATATATCCCATGGGAGCTGTCGTCGCTCCGTTGAAGCCTCTAATCCATCCTTCGCAAGGTTTCAGATCTTCGGGCTCAAGCTTCATCTGATCAAATGACTTCTTGAACAAAATATTAACGGAACTTCCGTTGTCTACTAATACCTTATGGACCAAGGCCGGCCCAATGGTGGTAGTAATAACCAACGGATCATTGGTGGGAGATTGTATCCCAGTGTTGTCTCGGCTGCGAAATACCACGTCGTCGAACATGGTCCTATGTTGTTTTATGGGGGCGACATCTTCCAAATCGTCACCTTCATTCACATCTAGATGCTTGGCAGCATTCACATATTGGTCCATTGACCTAAAACTTCGGATTGCCGGGTGAGGTCCGCCTACTATGGAGTTGATGACAATCCCTTTACCTTTCTGCTGCGCGGTAGGCTTAGGAGCAGGTAGAATCTGTTTTGGAGCCTGCTCCCCTTGCCCCCTGTCCCTCGGGGCAACCTTGTACTCATCCAACTTTCCTTCACGCAGCAGCTTTTCAATTACATCCCTCAAATGCCGACATTCATTGGTCGAATGTCCATGTGTTCCGTGAAACAAGCAAAATTTCCCAGTCGCCATTTCTTTCTCGGTCGAATCACGAGGTGGCGGTCTTTTGTACTGTATCACGTTGTACGTATCCAGGTAAATATTTTCCAGGGTATCATTCAATGGTGTATAATTCTCGTAGTTCTGGAATCGGGGTCTTTTGTTAGGGTCGCTTCCCCTATTTCTGTTTCTTCTATTACCGCTCGAATTACGGTTATTGTTGTTGTTTCCCCCACTTCCAGTATTGCTGTTTCCACCCTTGTTTCCTACATTTACCTCAACCTTGCCAGAATTCTCCCCCGACTGTTTTGCGGCGATATTACTCTGCACATTCTCCTTTGAAGCCGTTTCAGACTTTCTCTTCCGATTTGCCCTGGCCTCCTCTCGCCGTAAATAAATATCGGCTTTTTCGTAGAATATCTCCCTTGTGGGGGGTGTCTTCCCAGAGAGGTAGTCTCCAAATTCAGATTCAGGATCAACTCCTTCCTTCAATGCCATGAGAATAGTGGGCTCATGCGGGTCACTGACCTCAGTTACAGCTTGGTTAAATCGATCAAGATATGCCCTTAAAGATTCTCCTGGCGCTTGCTTGATTCTCGATAATTCAATAACACTCTTGGACTTTCGGGCATGTAGTCGGAACTGGTTCATGAAACGCTCGCTTAGTTCCTTATAATTAGAAATCGAACGAGGAGGAAGTCGGGTAAACCAGAACAATGCCACATCTTCTAGGTAGATTGGGAATGCTTTGCACTTTACTTCATCAGGGGCAGCAGCGGCATTCATGAGCCACGAATACCGCATCAAATGCTGTCCTGGATCAGTCCTTCCGTTATACTTGTCCATCTGTGGCAAGTAAAAGCGTCGGGGAAACTGGAAGTCGAGGATATCGTCGGTGAACGGAGTATGGCTTCGCTCAATGCCATAATCTTCATTTGTATAATTCCGGCTCTCGGACATTGTAACACCCCACCTCCGCCAGGGTCACTCGCAAAGGAATACACTAGCTTTGGAGGGGCATTATTGGTAAACATGTATAATGACATAGCAAGGCAGGACATGACATATATATATATATGTAAATAAACAGAGTACGTAAATAAAACAGCGGAAGATTTTTAAACTATTTCAAAAACAAGTCTGGTACATCAAAATGTCAATTTCCCAAATAAACAAGTCTAGTACATGAAATAACATTATCTGAAACTGAAAAAGAAAACATAATAGTAGTTATCCCCCAAAGTGGAAAAAACCATAGCGAGCTCAAGTCCAAAGCATACATGAGCTATCCAAGAAAGCAGCTAAGCTCCAAGCTAGGCTCCTGTATTCCCTCCCTGAGAACCTGGGGGGGGGGGAACAGAAGAAAAGAGGCGAAACAAAACGGGTCAGTCAAAAAGGCTGAGTAAGCCCTGCTACGATCAGTCTATAAACTAACAAAGTTAACATCATGATGGAAACTGAGATATAGCTAACAACATACTGGCAAGATATAACAACTACAAGATAGATAGAGGTGTCATCGCATAAAACAAGGTTAAGTTTTTGCACCACGGTGTACTAGCAAACCAACATAACAGGTATTGATCCCTTGGCCCAAGCTTTGGCCCAATAACATGAAGTAACCTTAATAAAAGGTCCAGCCCACGATCTAGTCGATCGGCTCCCTATAAGCCTAACACGTCAAGTGTTGGTGTCCATATGGCCCACGTATGGATGTAGGTAGTCTGTGCTGGGCCCACCTTTGGGTGTATCAAGCCCTCGGTTGTCGACCCCGGACACTTAAGCAATAATGCACAGCCCTAACCTACTGGTACCCGTGCCTCGAGTTTGTCCAACATCGGACTACGTGCACGTCCGTAGCCCGCCGGACCCGCACCGCTGTACCACTCGGCCATCGCCCTTTGGTCGCTTACATCCTCCAGTAATCGTGCCCCGCCCTAGCCTAGCTTCTAGGGTTGTGAATGATACCAAACTGGGATTAGTGTTAGAACAGACCACGTTGCTAGGGTTTCCCCAAGAGGGTTAAGTGTGATTTAACCCCTCACTAATCATGGATTAAATTAGTTAAGTGTAATAAACGGTTCACCACTTAACCCCATCCAATCCCTTGTATTCCCAAATTGATTAAATTGGTTAAGTGTAACTTAACCCCATTCTCATCCCTTGAATCCCCAAATTGGTTAAGTATTAGTGGACCCTGACTTAACCCTAATCATGAGGCATTAATTGACTTAATGCACCTTAACCTCTCACATTAGACCTTGTTGTGGTTACTAGTTAGGCCGGGCGGGTCCGGGTAGGTTTACACCACAACTTAGTCTAACCTCGGGTTTTTGGCACCACATGACCAACTTCTCACATTGGGTCCTATTGTTTGTAGCCACTAGTTAAGCCGGTCGGTTCCGGGTAGAATTACGCTACAAACTCAACCCAACCTCGAGTTGGCCACACTTTTGTTCTCTAAGTGTCATGTCCACTTTATTTTAAACACATAATTACAAGTTAACAAATGCTTGGGTAGACCTAACTTAATAGGTAAATTCCCAAGGGGTAGACCTAACTTAATAGGTAAATTCCCAATCTTATATTTTCATGTATTTTAAGTTTACCCCAAAACCCCCAACGTCATTCTATCGCTTACATATTCGTAGTAACACATAAAGGATAGGAAGAGGGAACTTGGCACAACATACATGATAAACTTGCACAACAATCATGCATAACATGTTAGACTTGCACAACTTAGCATAGTGATCTTGCATATTACCATAAAACATGCACAACTTGTCAAAACATGCACAACTTGTCATCTTAAACTTGCATAAGTATGCATAACTTGTCAAACTTGCACAACTTGTCAAAACATGCACAACTTGTCATTTTAAACTTGCATAAGTATGCATAACTTGTCAAACATGCACAACTTGTCAAAACATGCACAACTTGTCCTTTTAAACTTGCATAAGTATGCATAACTTGTCAAACATGCACAACTTGTCAAAACATGCACAACTTGTCCTTTTAAACTTGCATAAGTATGCATAACTTGTCAAACATGCACAACTTGTCAAAACATGCACAACTTGTCCTTTTAAACTTGCATAAGTATGCATAACTTGTCAAACATGCACAACTTGTCAAAACATGCACAACTTGTCCTTTTAAACTTGCATAAGTATGCATAACTTGTCAAACATACAAATCATGGCTTAACAAACTTGCATAAACATGCATAACTTAATAAACATACAAATCATGGCTTAACAAACTTGCATAAACATGCATAACTTATAAATCTTGCAAATCATGGCTTAGTATACATGCATAACTTAATAGATTTGCAAATCATGGCTTAGTACCCTTGCATAACATGCACAACTCAATAAACATACATAAACCCCAACTTTCATCACACATTAACTTTATAGTTTCTAAAATGAGGGTAAGAGGGCTTACAATGCTTATGCGGACTCAAATGAGTATAACAAACGCAAGAAACCCCTTATGCAACTAATTAAGACCCCCAAATGCAAGCAAACTTGATCAAGACTCCTCCTTTATGATGCCAATTGAAAAACAAGCCTTTAATGCAAGCTAAGGAGGATCATACAAGCCTAAATATGCTTGTATGCATGGAAAATTACTTAGGAATTATTAATGAAGAGATTGGAGGCTAGGGTTTTAGGTGGAGGCCATGAGAGTTTAGATTTTGGCATAGTTTTGTTGCTAGGATGATTAATGAATGATTTAGGGTAGGTTAGAGGCTTATTTATAGAAGATTAGAGTGATTTAGACCATAGGATTAACCCTAGGTGAATTTTGGCCCGTCAGATTTAGGAACTCTCCAGAACCAGACCACACAACCAAGCCCAGACCAAGCCCAAACCAAAGAGGTGCGCCAGGCTAATCTGCCTGGCTACACCCTGTCGACAGGGCTGTCGACAGGGCAGTCGACTCCCTGGGGACCCTGTCGACAGGCCTGTCGACATGGGGCCCCTGGCGGGAATTTTCCCGCCTTGGCCCAGCTGGCCCAATTCTTCAAATTTGAATCTGATTTTTACTTAGTAATTTTCTGCAAACTTCAATGGGCCTTAACTGGGTCATACGGACTCCGATTTTCGAAAACTCGGACTCTATTTCGCGTATTTTTCCGAGACGAACGCAATGGCATAGCCCGTTTCCCCTGATTCCCATTTTATAATTTAATTCTGCCTCAATTCATGTTATTACAGGTTATTAAAAATACGGGTTGTTACATTCTCCCCTCCTTAAAGGATTTCGTCCCCGAAATCTTCAAGTTAGGAAGAACGTATCCTACCATCCAATCATCCATCTACTCAAAGCATCATCCACGAGCAATCATTGTCCTTACAAGATTCTAAATGCTGGATGAACATATGCAAAAGTGTGTGTATATGTACTTATCTAATGCAAAAATCAGGCGGTTACTGATACAGTAAACCTCCTTAATGCATATGTATGTAAATCAGGCGGCTACTGATACAGTAAACCTCCTTAATGCATATGTATGTCAGTGAAATGAATCCATATGTATGCAAATTCCTAATATAATGTATAATATCTACATGCGTGCTCAATCATACATCCATATGCAACATCCATGTGATAGCATACGAATTTCATCCATGAATAAGCATAAACACTCATGCACATGCAATATGAGGAGTGTGTGAGCCGATCTAGTGCCTAATCGTGTATAATGCATCCACGAGCAACCACTTGCAAACACTTGCAACCACTTGCAACCATCAAACATAACATGTTTCAAACACATGTTTCAACCAAAGGGTTTCTACCTAAGGTTCTCATGACAAGATAGACACGATAAACTAGATAACTAGATGAACTCCTTCTTGGATTTTCAAGAAATCCATTCCCACTTTGACATACAGTACTAACCGATGAGTCTTAACCCCCTTATGGAGTTTACAACAGAAATAAGGTCGAGAATGGGACCGAGAGGATATATACGAAAGATAACTTGCAAGCAAGCTCCACAGGAAAACTAGGATCAAGGATGCACTCTTAAAAAGAGATATGATGCGCGTATCTAGTCTTCACTCTTCTTAGTCACGTTTCCTTGAGCTTAACTCCACTGTGCTTTGACTATTTTCCACTTCATGATTCCTTGGCTTCCTAACTCCTATTTCCCAAATTCGAGTTGGAACTCATTTCATTATTGCCTCTCGTCTTTCTTCCCCACTTATTCTTCTTTCTGTATACTTGGCTTAAACATACTATAACCTCATGATTTCATGCAAGCTCTCCAAAATTCACTAGTGAATCCTGGATCTCGTCTTCTTACCATAAGGTATTCCATGCAGCAGAACTTTCCTTGGAAATACCACTCCACGTTGCCAATTGCCCTTATAAACGTGATTTCCTATAACTCAGGCTTAATCGACATGAACCATCCGCCTATAGGCCGTACCTAGATTCAGTTGCCTACCCATGGCTTCCTGGAGGCCATTTCAAAACTGGCCAACTTTTTGAGGATAAACCGTTGCTAACCATGATGCAGTCCTCTTGCTCTTCACCGGACTGAAATGAGCACTCTTCGTAAGTCTACCCACATACCCGTATTCCCTTTCTTTGATCTAGGTAATTTATCCACCTAATCTATCGAGATGTTTTCACACTCCCCTTGCGAAACTTCCAATGGAGGTAATGGCCCACTGGGCTTCTATGACTTGGCCTCAACCTGGTGGCACAACATGTATTCCGAAACCAACTCGGCCACCTCCTCGAGTGATGCGCATCTTCAGGAACCTTCTTTACCAAGTCTTCCACTCGAGGAACACATAATCTCTCATCGCGCCTTAGTCATCCCTTGTCATCTATAATATAACTAACGAGGTGACTTAACATCTCGCCTCAAATCAACTGGTCCATGTTCTTGACCAACTGCGGGTCTTCTTCCCGTGAAACCCCCTTCTTGATCTAGAAGAGTAAGTCTAAGCTCCGGGAATGCTAACTAACTAGCCAAACGGAGAAGGTTTCTTACTTCAATTGCCCTCCTCTGAGTTTTCCGGTTTTAAACCGCAAACAGAATCCACCGCTAGGCCTTACTTAGGAACTATGTGCCCAAGAAATCCAACTTCTTTCCTCCAAAGTGACGTTTGGAGAACTTGACCTTCCACTGGTGGCTCTAAGCGTATCCATCTCCTTCTTGAGATGTCTAACATGCTCTTCCTCGTTCTTTTGAGGAGATCAAATATCGTCTACGACGACCCTGACAAACTTGTTCAAGGACCCCCTAGACACCTTACCCATTTAAATCACGTAACATGCGGGTGCATTAGTCAAACCAAATAGCATGACTAGCCATTCTAAAACCCATCTAGAGTCCTAAACGCAGTCTTGTCAATTCCATCCTCAGCCATCCTAAGCTGATGGAATCCGGTAGCTAGATCAAAAGAAAACAGATGCTCCTACAAGCTGATCAAACAAATCATTGATCCTTGGTAACGGTTATCTATTCTTCTCACGAAGATCAACACACAAGTGAAGCAAACCGTCCACATCAGTAACGAATACTACTGGAGCACCCTACTCGAAAATGCTTCGTCTCAGGAAGTTCTTCTCAAGCAACTCCTTGACTTACTTTCTTAACTCTCATCTCGTGAGGTCATGTGCCTAACCGGCCACGAAACTGGCTTGGTATTACCAACCAGATAATGCGGAAATCTATCCCACGTCTAGGGGTAACCCCTTTACTTTTCCCAAGATATCAAGATATTCTCGGACCACCCTCACAGATTGCAAACTATCGATAGACGAGTTAAGGGATTCAAGATAACATAACCTGACGGGACCCCTAGGGTTGCTAGTAATTTCTAAGGGTACGGCTGAGGCGAGTCATGAGCCTCACAACCCTATATACAAAAACCCAGAATGGCTCCAAAATAGGACAACCATTCCATGCCCAAAGCCAACCCATATCCCCTGAAACCGAGGATATAAACATCCCACGAGAATTCTGTACTCAAGACAGAAATTTTCAAATCCACTCAGACCACAGACAAACGGGCAGAACCCCCAATTGGATTTGAAACACATACGGGATCATCAACTACACTAGTACTTAGGTGCAAAACTTTCAACTAGATCAGATGAAATAAAACTATGCGATGCGCCAGAATCAAACAAAGTTCGAACAGGGAAAATCAGAAAGTGTAAACAAGATTTTCAACAGGAACACTACCTCTATCATGAGCTGGAAGGACGGGGTTGAGGGGATGAATTCGCCCTCCAGATAGTCCTGCACACTGAGTCTGACCTTGCCCTTGTTTCCTCGGGCAATCCTTGCTGAAATGTCCAAACTCACCACAATCAAAGCATTCGCCCCGCTTTCTCTTCTTCTTCCTACATTCCCTGGCTACATGTCCAACTTCACCACAGAAGTTGCATTTCCTATTCCCTCTTGGCTTGTCCTTGCGGTTGTGGTTATTCTTGCCCCGTTTCCCGGAATTTACTCTCTTGCCTTGAGACTCATTCGTCTTGACCTCTTTCTTGTCCTTGCTACCTTCTTCTTGAAGTAGGGCCAAATTTACTAAACTCTCGAAAGTCGCCCCCAAGGGTATATGAGACAGGGCCAAATCACGTAATGGCTCGTTTAATCCTAGAGCAAAGTGTAGGGCCTTCTTCTGAGCTGTATTAGCCAAATCTAAATCGTCCTGAGCCAGTTGATTAAACTTATCTATGTATTCCCTAATAGCCATGTCCCCTTGCTTCAGTGATAAGAATCTCAGTCCAAACCTTCCTCTAAAGTCATCCCAAGTCTCAATTGGTCTAGTAGCAGTAGTGACTACCCACCAACGTGCAGCTTCTTCCTTTAGCAACCATACTGCCAATAAAACCTTCCTGCGGTCACCTATATCAAAGGTGGCTAAAAGATCTTCGGTCTCTTTCAACCAATTCCTTGCCTCTACAAAAGTCTCGGCTCCAAAGAAATTCTTGCAACCCATCGCCTTAAAATCTCGGCAAATCTCGGCGAAGTCAATTTGAGGATGCTGAGGGGAAGGAGGAAGAGGAACATCAACTACGGGAGGAGGAGGAACAGCGGCCTCGACTGGGGAGACAACATTAGGGACACCCGGGACCGGTGCCGTGACTTCCAAGTACCGACGAAACCAATCGGGTATCGTTACTCCTTCGGGCAAGATGAGATTATCAGACATGCTGGAAACGAAAAGAAAAGAGTTCAAACGAGGAGTCAAAGGATAGTGCTAATGGCTTTTGGGGAATAGCCTTTTAAAAATAACTAGACTTTTCTTTGGAAAATACTTTATACTTGGTTTTGAAAATAGTTTTTCAAAAGTTTTTAAAAACCTTTTTATCCCTTCTCGTAAACCATATGCTCTGATACCAAATGTAACACCCCACCTCCGCCAGGGTCACTCGCAAAGGAATACACTAGCTTTGGAGGGGCATTATTGGTAAACATGTATAATGACATAGCAAGGCAGGACATGACATATATATATATGTAAATAAACAGAGTACGTAAATAAAACAGCGGAAGATTTTTAAACTATTTCAAAAACAAGTCTGGTACATCAAAATGTCAATTTCCCAAATAAACAAGTCTAGTACATGAAATAACATTATCTGAAACTGAAAAAGAAAACATAATAGTAGCTATCCCCCAAAGTGGAAAAAACCATAGCGAGCTCAAGTCCAAAGCATACATGAGCTATCCAAGAAAGCAGCTAAGCTCCAAGCTAGGCTCCAATATTCCCTCCCTGAGAACCTGGGGGGGGGGAACGGAAGAAAAGAGGCGAAACAAAACGGGTCAGTCAAAAAGGCTGAGTAAGCCCTGCTACGATCAGTCTATAAACTAACAAAGTTAACATCATGATGGAAACTGAGATATAGCTAACAACATACTGGCAAGATATAACAACTACAAGATAGATAGAGGTGTCATCGCATAAAACAAGGTTAAGTTTTTGCACCACGGTGTACTAGCAAACCAACATAACAGGTATTGATCCCTTGGCCCAAGCTTTGGCCCAATAACATGAAGTGACCTTAATAAAAGGTCCAGCCCACGATCTAGTCGATCGGCTCCCTATAAGCCTAACACGTCAAGTGTTGGTGTCCATATGGCCCACGTATGGATGTAGGTAGTCTGTGCTGGGCCCACCTTTGGGTGTATCAAGCCCTCGGTTGTCGACCCCGGACACTTAAGCAATAATGCACAGCCCTAACCTACTGGTACCCGTGCCTCGAGTTTGTCCAACATCGGACTACGTGCACGTCCGTAGCCCGCCGGACCCGCACCGCTGTACCACTCGGCCATCGCCCTTTGGTCGCTTACATCCTCCAGTAATCGTGCCCCGCCCTAGCCTAGCTTCTAGGGTTGTGAATGATACCAAACTGGGATTACTGTTAGAACAGACCACGTTGCTAGGGTTTCCCCAAGAGGGTTAAGTGTGATTTAACCCCTCACTAATCATGGATTAAATTAGTTAAGTGTAATAAACGGTTCACCACTTAACCCCATCCAATCCCTTGTATTCCCAAATTGATTAAATTGGTTAAGTGTAACTTAACCCCATTCTCATCCCTTGAATCCCCAAATTGGTTAAGTATTAGTGGACCCTGACTTAACCCTAATCATGAGGCATTAATTGACTTAATGCACCTTAACCTCTCACATTAGACCTTGTTGTGGTTACTAGTTAGGCCGGGCGGGTCCGGGTAGGTTTACACCACAACTTAGTCTAACCTCGGGTTTTTGGCACCACATGACCAACTTCTCACATTGGGTCCTATTGTTTGTAGCCACTAGTTAAGCCGGTCGGTTCCGGGTAGAATTACGCTACAAACTCAACCCAACCTCGAGTTGGCCACACTTTTGTTCTCTAAGTGTCATGTCCACTTTATTTTAAACACATAATTACAAGTTAACAAATGCTTGGGTAGACCTAACTTAATAGGTAAATTCCCAAGGGGTAGACCTAACTTAATAGGTAAATTCCCAATCTTATATTTTCATGTATTTTAAGTTTACCCCAAAACCCCCAACGTCATTCTATCGCTTACATATTCGTAGTAACACATAAAGGATAGGAAGAGGGAACTTGGCACAACATACATGATAAACTTGCACAACAATCATGCATAACATGTTAGACTTGCACAACTTAGCATAGTGATCTTGCATATTACCATAAAACATGCACAACTTGTCAAAACATGCACAACTTGTCATCTTAAACTTGCATAAGTATGCATAACTTGTCAAACTTGCACAACTTGTCAAAACATGCACAACTTGTCATTTTAAACTTGCATAAGTATGCATAACTTGTCAAACATGCACAACTTGTCAAAACATGCACAACTTGTCCTTTTAAACTTGCATAAGTATGCATAACTTGTCAAACATGCACAACTTGTCAAAACATGCACAACTTGTCCTTTTAAACTTGCATAAGTATGCATAACTTGTCAAACATGCACAACTTGTCAAAACATGCACAACTTGTCCTTTTAAACTTGCATAAGTATGCATAACTTGTCAAACATGCACAACTTGTCAAAACATGCACAACTTGTCCTTTTAAACTTGCATAAGTATGCATAACTTGTCAAACATACAAATCATGGCTTAACAAACTTGCATAAACATGCATAACTTAATAAACATACAAATCATGGCTTAACAAACTTGCATAAACATGCATAACTTATAAATCTTGCAAATCATGGCTTAGTATACATGCATAACTTAATAGATTTGCAAATCATGGCTTAGTACCCTTGCATAACATGCACAACTCAATAAACATACATAAACCCCAACTTTCATCACACATTAACTTTATAGTTTCTAAAATGAGGGTAAGAGGGCTTACAATGCTTATGCGGACTCAAATGAGTATAACAAACGCAAGAAACCCCTTATGCAACTAATTAAGACCCCCAAATGCAAGCAAACTTGATCAAGACTCCTCCTTTATGATGCCAATTGAAAAACAAGCCTTTAATGCAAGCTAAGGAGGATCATACAAGCCTAAATATGCTTGTATGCATGGAAAATTACTTAGGAATTATTAATGAAGAGATTGGAGGCTAGGGTTTTAGGTGGAGGCCATGAGAGTTTAGATTTTGGCATAGTTTTGTTGCTAGGATGATTAATGAATGATTTAGGGTAGGTTAGAGGCTTATTTATAGAAGATTAGAGTGATTTAGACCATAGGATTAACCCTAGGTGAATTTTGGCCCGTCAGATTTAGGAACTCTCCAGAACCAGACCACACAACCAAGCCCAGACCAAGCCCAAACCAAAGAGGTGCGCCAGGCTAATCTGCCTGGCTACACCCTGTCGACAGGGCTGTCGACAGGGCAGTCGACTCCCTGGGGACCCTGTCGACAGGCCTGTCGACATGGGGCCCCTGGCGGGAATTTTCCCGCCTTGGCCCAGCTGGCCCAATTCTTCAAATTTGAATCTGATTTTTACTTAGTAATTTTCTGCAAACTTCAATGGGCCTTAACTGGGTCATACGGACTCCGATTTTCGAAAACTCGGACTCTATTTCGCGTATTTTTCCGAGACGAACGCAATGGCATAGCCCGTTTCCCCTGATTCCCATTTTATAATTTAATTCTGCCTCAATTCATGTTATTACAGGTTATTAAAAATACGGGTTGTTACAGACATAATTCGGCGGACCATTGCCTGTACATCAGCACTAGTTAGGGGATGTTCAGGTTCCCTGGCCCTAGTATCCGAGTTTATTCTGGGTTGTTGCTCAGGAGATGCCCTTCTTCTTCGAGCTGCCTCTGCTCGATTCCTTTCCCTGCGCTCCCGGTCGATCTCGGGAAGAGGGGACTGGAGTCTTTGCCCCCGAGTGGGGTCATCGTTTCCTAATGCTCGTGCGATATCCTCGCGAGATCCCAAAGATCCAAATGTCAGCTGCTCCACGTTCTGAGGTCGTTCGAGTGGCCTCCGCTCACGGGGCCTCTCTTCCTCGGAAGATGAAGATTGATCTACTGGTGTGTGACAAACCGGTGATGGAGTTCTCTGTCGACGGAGCTCACTGATTTCCCGACTCATGAGCCTCATATTTTCCTGCATCATGAGATTAGTGCACTCGTGAACTTTCATGGCCTCTCTCGTGCTCTCAAGCATGTCAAGCAAGCGCGAGAAATCTCCTTGGGTGATGGGCGCATATGAATTGACCTGATCACCAACCCTGGTAGCTGGAATTGGAGCATTTGTAGGGACTCGAGTAGAGGTTCCAGCTTCACCATGCATCGGGTCGGGTCGGAGGTAGGAGGTCGGATCGGATCGGAGCTGGGGTGCCTGGTCGGATCGGTGTGCAGCGAGCAGCTCGGGTCGGTTTAGATTGGGGGAATGCACAGCTTTAGAGTCTCCTACCCGGATCGGATCGGAACTCTCCCCTTGCTGTCGGCTCGGATTTCCTGCATTGATTCTTCCTGCTGCTGAACTCTGCCCCCGAGACCTTGTTACAACAGCATGTTGCTGGTCTTCGCCAGCTCCATTTCCTTGAACAGACTGAACTTCCTTGCCTTTTCCTTTGGCCATGAGTCTTTGACAATTGCTTCAACAAATATAAAAAAGCGAAGAAACTTAAGGATTCACTTTTTTGAACTCAACGGTCCAAAAAGTAGAAAGAGATCCCGGAAAATAAAGAATTTAGATGAGGGTTCTCAGTGAAAGCACCAAAATGTTAGACCCAAAAGTGGTTCTAACACCCAAATTGATTTGAAATAAGATAAAATGAGATAAAAGTAAAAATGAACACGCAAGATTTATAGTGGTTCGGCGAACAAATGCCTACGTCCACTTATTCTTCACTATATTCAATAATTCAGTTGCAAATACAATGATAGATTCACTCACAACTCACTTTTGTTCACTCAATTGACTAAAACAAGAAATAAAAGATGATTTGGATTTTCCGGGAGTAATGGAGTTCGGATGATGGAGGTGATTGAATTCTTTAAGTGCTGAAAAAAGATCCTTCTCTTTGTCTCCAGATGGGGTATTTATAGGTGTGAATTTGCTTGAGACTTGATCCGGGTCGGGCCACGTGTCATCCATCGCACTCTCTTCGGGTTCGGATGAACTATCAGGTTGACAACGCATCAAAGGGAAGGACGTTAGGGGTAGGAATTAGTCATAGCCGGTCCGGTTCTTCAGGCGATTTTACAGGAGATTAACATGGATCATGGGTGCGGGTCGGAGACGTGCAGGTAAGGGGTTCGGATCGGGATATCCGATCCGAACCGGATTGGTTTGGGCGTCTCTCCTTCTCTAACCTATTCCGCTCCGCTCCAGTGTTGTGGCAAGCAGATGGCTTTCCGATCCGTTCGAGATTTAGTTGCCTTCCGATCCGATTGGATATACCTTACCAATCTATCCAGTAAGAGACCACCGATCCGAACAGAAGTCTCTATCCGATCCGAACCGATATGTTGCTCTGACCCGACTCGAACAACTGTAGCTATCAATCTGAATTGTATGCATTCCTCCAATCCGAACCGAAATCTTATACTTAAACATGTCCTTCAATGTTTGATTTCTTGACTTTGTGTTGCCTAGTTCACAAAGTAGGCTAACAGTTTTTGACTCCAAATTTTTTACAGTAAGAAGCTTTCTTCATCTACTTAATTATCATGAAAATAAAACCTCAAAATCATTTATCAATTTAATATATATAATTCAACAATACAAGGCATTTTTAACATGCCCATTCTAGGCAGATTTTTACCTGACTTTACATCCAGTTTTCAGGTACACAAACGATTGAATTAGAAAAAGTGCCCAAGATGAAAGTTGTAAGCCATTGAGTTAGCTTTCCAGATTGACAAAGAAATCAAAATTTTATCAAGAATTAAGAAAGTTATGGTCAAAATACCAAACGTCGTTTTCAGGTGTTCAAGACCAATCATTCATCCTTAAATTTCACAACTTTTCTTCAAAAAATAAAATGAATATATGTTCTCAAATAGTTTTTATCACCTTAGAATTATACTTTGAACTTGTATTTATTCCCTTGGATTCTCCTAAACTTCTCCTCTTTATCTTATCTTGTTTTTGTTTTTTGAATGCATGAAAAGAAGTGAACATTTCCACACTTTATATAGCATTTCTTAAGGCTAGTTTGGTAATTTGGTTTTGGACACTTGTCCACCTTATCTTCATGCAAGCTATAGGATGTAGACATATGCCTCCTTATGTGCCTTTAGATGTTTCTATACATGGACACCTAATGTGTTTATGTTCCTTTATCTTATTTAATCTTTAGACATGTGTATCGTTCATTTGATGACACGTGTCCCTATCATTTTAAGCCATTTTTCATATTCTAGAATACACACACACACACACACACACATATACCATTCATATTTTATTTATGTTCTATGTACATACATATATATATGTTCTTCTATTTTAACTACATGCACATGATGTTCTAACAACTTTTAACAAGTAAAATGTCGTTTATCGCCAAAACTATTTTCGGTCACATTATCAATATTTCTTCGAACTACTTATCTTTGTAAACAAAATTTCAACAACATATTTTCTCCTCAATAATTGTTATTCATAAAGGGATTTAATCAAGTTATAAGACTATTTGTATAACATTAAATCCAAGATTTAAATATTTAAATAAACAACATATTTAAGTATTCACTGCCTAAAGTTTCAAGTTGCTACACCGAGGGCACTCCCTTTTCCTGAATCAGATCAGTACCAATCCAAGGGTTGGATCAGTACACACTCGATGTGGTGTATGGGGTTTTCCTTCAAATAAAATCTTGTAGCTATTGTCCTCCCAGGTACGACTCCAGCGCGTTCTACCTGACCTCCTGGTCATCCTTGGAGCTTGACTTACCAAAGGAAATTAACCATTATTTTCTATTTCCTCCCTAGTATATTTTCTTGACGTTCTAGTCTATTTTATAATTACTTTACCACTCATAATTTACCACTCCATTCATCTCCTCTTTGGCAAGATAGATAGATGAGTTTGCTCGTGAGGAAGCCTGATGATTTCCTTCATTTCCATCTCCTTCAGCCTAAGAGAAATTACCCCTCTTTTATTCATTACCAATCTTTAGGCTTTTCAAATTCAATCCAATTCGCTACCACCTAGCACACCAGAAATTTTAGTGTAATAACACAAAACTTATTAAGAAATATTTTATGGATTTTAAATATTTAAAATGATTTATTTTGAGAATTAATAACTTAGAATGTATTTAAAACGAAGATGAACGCATAAGTTTATATTAATTATAAACGAACTCATAATGTCGCGGTAGTTTGAAATATTTAGTTTTAAATTTTAATTGAATATAAAAAATTCAATATAAGTCAGAATTCATTAAAACAAAAAATGTTAGGATATATTGAACTATAGTTTTCTAACGAAAGTGAAAAATCGAGATTTCGTGTAATAAATTGTAAGTTATGTCCAAATCAAAATTTCAAATATTCGCTATGAAATCGTTTATAAATTATAACGATTTATTAAATAAACTAAAGGGATTTGTTAGGAAGATGAATATCGATTTGACTTGAATTTTGAAAACATCAAGTTAGAAACCCAGTTATGTACTATATGATATTTTATTTGGACATATACGATAAAATTAATTTATTATTATTTACTAGAAATGTTTTTGAATTTATTTATATTTTGTTGGTTTTATTTAAAACTTAAAAATAGTCATTTTTCAAATGACCTCCTTTTATTACGAAACCAATTTCAAATGTAAAGTCAAACGGAGTTAAAATGTAGACATTTGTAATATAAATATTGAAAATCTAGTTAAAATTCAACAAAATCTAGAAATAAGGCCATTTTCAAACGATCTTCAAATTCGACGAGACCAACTCATTAGAACCGTATTTGTGAAACATAACAGGATTTCAAATTTCGTAATTTTTGGAGTTAGTATGTGGTTGTATTAAAATAAAACGCGCATTGAAAATCAATATTTAACGTTATATTAATATATTTTAATTTTGTGGAAAACCAATTAAAACAATCAAATTACCTTTTGAAACCTATTCCATTATGTCTGTAATAGGGGTAATTGGTTAGGGACAATAGTCATTGGGGTTCATTTGGAGTTCGGCCGTGAAACTTCAAAACTAAGAAACATTAGAATAAAATATTAACATCTATATATAATCGTCAATCTACTAAACCCTAGACTCATTTCAGAAGCCGCCGCCACCACTACATGAATAGCCCAGATCATATGGATTTCATTCCTTAATTTCTCCAAAATTATTTCAAATTAAACCCTGGTTTCAACACGAAAATTATAGTGATTCTCGAGCTCTTCGAATCTATACGGGTATGATCGTTTTTCATTTAGTAATTCGGGAGAAATCATGGCTCAATGGCCACACATTTGGTGCGATTTTGAGGCATGTGAGGGGTTCGAGCTGGCCACCATGCCTGGCAATGGAGGAGAAAGGTCGGCACTATGTTGTAGTGGTTGTGGTGGATGGTGGCATGTGGTGTGTGCGACGAGGAAGAAATGGTTGCAAGGATTGTGTGTGTTCGTTGCCTGTAGATGTTAACGAAAAAGGAGGGTTAAGGAAATAATTAACTAAATTATATAATTAATTGTTTTAGCTAATGAGATATTTAATTATGTAATGATTAAATGACCATATCTTGTTCTAACGAAAACAAAATTCGACAAAACTAGAAACTTTGGAATCGTAGAGAGGAGAGCTTTGAAGTGATGCTAATTTTGAGGAATTTGGAGCTAGTTATAATTTTCAATTAAATTATATGATCTATTTAATTTAATTAAAACGGTCGTTTTATAACGATTTCAAACTGATCAAAGTGAGAACTCCCTCGGCTATTTTTTTTTAAGTTATTATAATCATATTTGAATATGTATTGATTGTCTATGCTTGCAATGTTTGCTTCGTGGTTGATGGACGATTTTAAATTTATTGTTATTATTATTAAACTGTGAATATAAGCGTTGTCGATATAAACGCTTATATTATAATTATTGGTTGATTGATTGTAGTTGATATGGATGTGTTTATATGGTTAACAATATAATTTACACCACGAACATAAGATTTGGAAATCGATTGAATTTCATTCTACTGGAATTTTTAATGAATTTTATATTCACTTAAGTGAAATTTGACAAGAGAATAGAAATTGGATTTTAAAATCAAAACGGATTAGAAAAGGAAGCAGATATAATTTCGAACAACTTTTGAAATGATTGAAATGGATTTGAAGAGGATTTGAATTAAAAACGACTTGTTTTAACTCAAATTAGATTCTGAATAGTAAATTCAAAATGTGAATTCGAGTCAGGTATATAAACGATGTTTTTGACTCCAACAGATTTTTCCATTGATCTTTTTTATCTTTATAATGGATGTCAAGAAAAATTGGATTTCAAAATTGTATATTTTAAAATTATTATAATTTTAATATTATAATAACATGGAATATTCAGTTTTGAATTAAAATTGGATTTGGAGTTGAAATCGTTTTTAAAAAAGTTTATAAATATTTTATAATATATGTTTGAAGTGAATTGATGAATTTTATTATAAATAATAAAATTGTTTGAATAAGACGAGTCGCACAGCGACCGCTGGCGAATTTCGACCATTAACTTCAAAATTACGTACCAGGAGATCCGACCGTCAGATTCTCTGGAATTGAAAAACGTTTGGTTCGGGATGAAAAGAGCTTTCCAATGGTATGTAAAGTGTTAAAATCTAATGGATAGATTTTAAGATAAGTTCAAATCTATTTTTGAAAAGGTCGCTACAGATGAAGGTTGGTGACTGTTATTAGAACCAACTGAAACGGCCGTATAAAAATTATTAAAAATATGGAAAAATCACGACAAATCATAATTAATGATTTTAAAACGATTTAGGTAAAATTATGAATATTTGAACTACGATTTGAATTTTTGGACTTTTGACATGATTTACTTAACATAGTAAATCGATATTTGAAATTTAGTTTGAAGATAAACTAAAATTTTCCAAACTTAAGTTCATTTGGGCTTGAATGGAAATAATATTTGGGTATTTCAATATTGGATTATGTAGTTATACAGATACTGTTTGAGGAATTAGGAAGATATAGATATCATTATTCCTTATACGGTATTGGTTGATTTCAGAATTTGATATTGAATATGAGTCGATACGATTTCTATTTAAAGCCTTATATTAGATATCAAATTAGATTTTGACTCGTCATGAATGATGTCTCGAATAACATCTATATTCTTTAACCCAGTTAAAGACAGGACTGGCTTCCAAAGCTAAGTAATCATTGAATAATAATTTGGAGATTAAACCTATGTTAGAGTTTTAATAAATCTTTCAATTAAGATTTGATTGAGTGAAATAAAGATTAAAACTATGTTATAATTTTAATAAATCTTCCAATTAAGATTTGATTGAGTAAAGCGAAGATTAAAAATATGTAAGAGTTTTAATAGATCTTTCAATTAAGATTTGATTGAGTGAAATGAAGATTAAAACTATGTAAGAGTTTTAATAGATCATTCAATTAAAATTTAACTGAGTGAAATAAAGACTAAAACTATTTTAGAGCTTTAATAAATCTTTCAATTATGATTTGTTTGGGTGAAATGAAGATTAAAACTATGTTAGAGTTTTGATCAATCTTTGAACAAAGAATTGAAATGAAAGAAGGTAATTAAACTTACCAAACACGAGGGGTGTTAGATATGGAGTACCACCAGTTTTTCTCCATAGGATGAATAGAATTTGAATGGGATAACGATACTGGAGATTACATTTTTGAAGTATCACTAGTTTTGAGGGGTGTTAGATATGGAGTATCACCATCTTTAATCTTTCTTCTTTAAGTCCGTAGCTTCTCAAAGAAGATAAAGAGAGTAATAAATGTAAGAAGATAATCTGAATTTTTCTTCCTTAAGTCCAAAGCTTCTTAAAGAAGCTAAAAAAAGTAATAAGTGTAATAAGGCAATTCGAATTTTTCTTCCTCAAGTCCGTAGTTCTCAGAGAAGCTAAAGTAATATGTGTAAGAAGACAATTTGATTTTTTTTCTTCCTTAAGTACGTAGCTTCTCAAAGAATCTAAAGAGAGTAATATGTATAAGAAGACAATTTGATTTTCTTTTTCTTCCTTAATACCATAGCTTTTCAAGGAAGCTAAAGAGGGTAATATGTATAACAAGACAATTTAGTTTTTTCTTCCTTAAGCTTATGACTTCTTAAGCAAGTCTTAACCATGTATGCTTACATGTTAAGTAATGGTAGGAATATGACAAGTGCCCCTAGGTTAATGACGTAAATGTCCTTTAAACATGGCTATATAAAGGCACCTACACCCTCTCATCATCATTCCATTCTTATCACTTTCCTTCTCCACATTCTCTCTGTTTCTAAGCTGCATGGCCATAGCTTCTTGGCCTACTTCTTCACCCTTTCTTTCCCGCCTTTCTCTCCCTCTTTTTCCTCCTCCCCTCCTCCCAAATTCATGGCCGAAGGCCTTCCCACCTCCATCCCAATCCCCTAACACTAAGAAATCCTTAATTGTTTTCTCCTCGAACCAAATTTATACTCATATATACACCTGTTAGTTTATTAAATACCGTAGCATCGAACCCTTGCCCATTTCAATTCCAAAAATCTTTGGTGACGCCAAGAGGTTGCCAAAATCATTCATGAATTTTAAGATACCATCCATTTAAAGATTGACGGAGTGGAACCCGTAGTGAGGATCTCCGAACTAATTAAGGGCTAATTTGGCTTTAGTTGCTATTGTGAATAATTTGGGTTATATATAGATGTCTGATGGATGATTTGAGCTCATTATAATGTTTAATGATGTTTAACATGATAAAAATGTGATTTTTAAGTGATATACACGTAGTTGCAGGGGTAAGTGGCACGTAAAACTAATAATGTTGACCTGGAAATTGATTGGAGTCTTAAATGGTTACTGATTGGGAAAATTAACCAGATATTAGTTATTGGGCTTGGGTATGAACGCCATTGGATATTGAATGATATGATTGTGTTGAATGCATATGATTGTTGATGAATGATAATGCGATTAATTAGTTGATTGACAAACTCATATAAGTGTTAATGGTTAGAAATGATTTGATATGTTGTTCATGATTCGGGTAACCCGTGACTAAAAATTTGGGCAAATGGGTATGGGCTCTCTGGTTATAGAGAGACATACCGTATGAGACTCCACTTAATATAGAGGGACATATACTAGAATGATTATGGAGATGGGAAGGTTTGTCCCCAGTTCCCTTGTTATCGAGAGAAACATCCAGACTTAGTTGCATATGTTTTGATATGCTTGTATTGTAGATATTTAGAATTTTCCCAAAAATGATTTGTTTTTGAAATCCCGAAGTCAGGTATGATTTGATATGGAAGAAATATCTAGTATTTCAAATTATTTGAAATGAAATGGGGGTTTTAAGTACGAAGAGATTACTTTCAAAAGAACTGTTTTTGAAAATAAATTAGATTCAATAAATCAAATGGTGAAGATAAAACTTGTTTGGTTTTGAGTTATTATGAAGTTCGTTAGATTTGTTAAATCTAAAAGTGTTGATAAAACTATTTGGGATTGAGTTTGATGAACCGGTATTCATGTGGAGTAAACCCGTTCCGTGTTATATGGCGTGGTCCTGAGATATGCCTCACTTTTGAGTAAGTTAATTGTAACTGCTTGAGTTCTAATATCAATTCCATGACTGACTCGTAGTTTGTTTTTTCCTTGCAAATTCGGGTGCCCTTACTTCCATGTGGGCAGCCGGGTTGTTTTGTTTGCAGATATCTGTTTTAGAGAATAATTCTGGATTGAACCTATAGCTATGTCCAGGGCATATGATAGTCTTCCGCTGTGTGTATTTATGTTTTTGATGTGTATTGTAATGTGTTATTCTCTGATATTCTGTACTCTAATGTAACATTGTAATGGTGACAATGAAATGTTCTTTTGTTTCAGTCTGATGTGTTGTATGCCCAAAGTTAATGTCTCGAGGGTTTCTACCGTTTTGGGTCGGACTTGTGTGTCATATGGTTAATTCGAAAGGTGGGGATTTTTGAGTCATTACAGAATGGTATCAGAGCCTCGATTAATTCAAAAGCTTTGGGGTACAACTCATTAGAACAAAAAGAAAAGACTCATCAGAGGGAGGATTAGTAACATCTTATAAAAGAAAAATCATTGGAGATAGGATCGGTAGTATCCTAGAATGAGTGAATCATTAGAGATAGAGATAGTAATGCCCTAGAATGAGTTAAGAGTATTACGTCCTCCTTCCTTTTTTAGGACGAAAAGTTTTTAAGTGGGGGAGAATGCAATGACCCGTATTTTTAGTCAATCTAAAATATGACTTTTAATTGATTTTAGTGGATTTTAAATGGCCAAATATTGAATCTGGACTTGAGAATAACATTTAATTTTTGTTAAAATACAACAGTATAATTTTGATAAGAATTCGTCAAACTTGTGTCACAACGAATTGTGTCAAATTTGTGTTTTTCAAACT
This sequence comes from Allium sativum, assembly GCA_030737875.1. NCBI lineage: Eukaryota > Viridiplantae > Streptophyta > Magnoliopsida > Asparagales > Amaryllidaceae > Allium > Allium sativum. Next base: position 990,079,273 of record CM060912.1, on the reverse strand, counting down.
ATTTTTGTTTACATAATCTTTTATCAGAATATATATATATATATATATATATGTTAAATTTAAGTAATAAGTGTAAGAAGATAGTTTGAATTTTTCTTTCTTAAATCCATAGCTTCTTAAAGAAGCTAAAGAGAGTAATAAGTGTAAGAAGACAATTTGAATTTTTCTTAAGTCCAAAGCTTCTCAAAGAAGCTAAAGATGGTAATAAGTATAAGAAGACAATTTGAATTTTTTTTCTTCCTTGGGCTTATGGCTTCTTAAGGAAGCCTTAACACATGCATACTTACATGTTAAGTAGCGGTAGGAACGTGGCAAGTGTCCCTATTTTAATGACATAAATACCCCTTAAACATGGCTATATAAAGGCACCTACACCCTCTCATTTTCATTCCATCCTCACCTCTTTCCTTCTCCTCCTTCTCTCCATTTCTAAGCTCTATGGCCATGGCTTATTGGCCTCCTTCTTCCCCTTTCTTTCCCTTCTTTCTCACCCTATTTTTCCACCTCCCCTCCACCTAAATTCACAGCCAAAGGCCTTTCCATCGCCATCCCAAGCACCTAACGCTAAGAAATCCTTAACTTTTACTTCTCGAGCCAAATTTATATCCATATATACTACCGTTAGTTTATAAATCTCGTAGCGTCGAAGCACTAACCATTCTATTCTAGAAACATTTGGTGACGCCGGAAGGCTGCCAAAATCATATAGGAATATTAGGATACCATCCATTTAAAGATTGACGGAGTGGAACCTGTGGTGAGAATCTCCAAACTGATTATGGGCTAGTTTAGTTTTAATTGCTGTTGTGAATTGTGTGGGTTACATATTGGCGTGTGATGAATGATTTGGGATCATTATAGTGTTTAATGATTTTGGAGAGGTGGTGGGGCCACAGGGAGTGATATAAGAGGTGTTAGATATGGAGTATCACTAGTTTTACTCTGATATCAGTTTATTGTATTTGTTATTTTCCGATATTTGCGATGTACTCTTATTTATTTTATACTCTAATGTAAAATTGTTGTAATAACAATAAAATATTCGTTTGTGTTTTTTCTAATGTGTTGTATCACATAACGGTTGGAAGATTTCTGCCATTTTGGATTGGACTTGTGTGATTCGAACGGCAGGATTTTCTGGTCGTCACATTTGGTATCAGAGCTTTGGGGATATGACTCATTAGAACAAGATGAAAAGGATCATCAGAGGTAGGATCAGTAGTATCCTAATATGAGTAACTCATTAGAGATAGGGTTAGTAATGGCCTAAAATGAGTTTGAAGATTATTATATATAAGATAGAACGAAGTTCATAAAAATGAATTTGATTTTGAAAATTTATATCTTATAATAAGAATTTGAGTATTTTGTTTGATGATTGAGTTTGGACTATCGAGTATAAGAAGATTTTGCATATACACCTGGCCGATGTATGTATGAAATCTCAAATATGTTGGGTAGATATAGAATCACACTCTAGTCGCTCGAGGATGATTATGATGATGATTGCAACATCATCGGTACTTATTTTCGAGTTTTGAAAGTGGGATGTCAATATGATTCAAATTGACTAGTGTGAGGACCAAGAACTTAGTTAGAGTTTAATGTTTGTGATTTGACTTTAAAATATACTCTGAGTATATAAAAGATATATGTTTTTAACAACGTATAAAGTTGGAAAGTTAATCAGCTAATTGATTGCTGGTTATGATGTGTGATAATCAGTTTAACTAATAAAATAATTGGAATGATAAAACCAACATGCGAATGGAAGTTAAATTGGGCCAAGTGACCAAGTCAAATTTGATGTTGAACTGAATTGGAAATTTGTCGAAGTTAGACATATGTATATTGGACAGGTTATTGCATGAAAGCTAGGAAGAGGAATAAAATTGAATGCCCGACACAAAGGTACATATTTACCATATTGATTGGGTTTGATGATTTCATGAGCCAATTGGCAAGCCACAAGGCTTTTGGGATTTTCTTTTGAAAGATGAAGGCCTAGAGAGGCAAATCATAGTTGTACCGATCAACCCGTATAAAATTTGAAATTTAAGGCGATAGCCAAATTTCAATAAATTGAGAAGTTCTTAGAAACTAAAAAGATAAAGGGCTTAAGTTAGAACGAAGGTTGAGTTGGTTAAGTAGAGGACCTTAATTCCATATTTCTTTTCGAGGACAAAAAGTTTTTAAGTAGGGGAGAATGCAACAACCCAAAACTTATTAAGAAATATTTTATGGATTTTAAATATTTAAAATGGTTTATTTTGAGAATTAGTGACTTAGAATTTATTTAAAACGAAGTTGAACATATAAGTATATATTAATTATAACGAACTCGTAATGTCGTGGTAGTTCGAAATATTAAGTTTTGAATTTCAATTGAATGTACATAATTCAATATAAGTAAGAATTCATTAAAACAAGAAACATTAAAATATATTGAACAATGGTTTTCTAACGAAAGCCAAAAATCGAGATTTCGTGTAAAGTGTAAGTTATGTCCAATCAAAATTTTAAATAGTCGTTATGAAATCAATTATAAATTATAACGATTTATTAAATAAACTAAATGAATTTATTAGGAAATTGAATATCGATTTGACTTGAATTTTGAAAACATCAAGTTATAAACCCAAAAATGTTTTTTTGAAACTATATGATATTTTATTTGGATATATACGATAAAATTAATTTATTATTGTTTATTGGATCGGTTTAAGAATTTATTAATATTTTATTAGTTTTATTTAAGCCTTAAAAATAGCTATTTTTCAAACGATCTCAATTTCGACGAAACCAATTTTATCAGTTCTGAAACATTAAATTATTGTTATGTTTAAATTTCAAGTCAATCGGAGTTAATATGTAAACATACGTAATATAAACGCATATTGAAAATCTAGTTAAAATTCAACAAAAGCTGGAAATAAGGCCATTTTTCAAACGGTCTTCGAATTCGACGAGACGAGGCTCGTTAGAACTGTATTTGTGAAACGTAATAGGATTTCAAATTTCATAATTTTTGGAGTTAGTATGTGGTTATAGTAAATTAAAATGCGCGTTGAAAATCAATATTTAACGTTATATTAACTTATATTTTGAGAAAAACTTATCAAAACGATCGAATTAGCTTCCAAAACCTATTCCATTGTATCCGAAATAAGGGTATTTGGTTAGGAACGATAATCGTTGGGGTTCGTTTGGAGTTCGATCGCGAAACTTCAAAACTAAGAAACATCAGAATAAAATATTAATATACATATATAACCCTCAATCTACTAAACCCTAGCCTCATTTCAGAAGCCGCCGCCACCCACGCATGAACAGCTCAGATCATCCCAATTTCACTCCAAAATTTCTCCCCAATCATTTCGATTTAAACCCTGGTTTCAACACGAAAATTGTAGGGATTCTTGAGCTCTTTGAATCTATACGGGTGACTGTTTTTCGTGTAGTAATTCGATAGAAATCATGGCTCAATGGCCATACGTCCGGCTGCGATTTCGAGGCACGTGAGGGGTGCGAGCTGGCCACCGTGCCTAGCGATGGAGGAGGAAGGTTGGCTCTATGTTGTGGTGGTTGTTGATCGATGGATGGTGGCCTGTGGTGCGTGCGACGGGGAGGAAATGGTTGCGACGATTGTGTGTGTTCATTGCCTAGAGTTGTAAACAAAGGAGTGTTAGGGAAATAATTAAGTAAATTATTTTAATTAATTGTTTTAGCTAATGACCTATTTAATTATTTAAGGATTAAATGACCATAATCTGTTCTCATGAAAACAGAATTCGTTGAATCTGGAATCATTGGAATTGTGGAGACGAGAACTTCGCAGTGAAGCTAATTCAAAGGAAATTGGACCCAGCTAAATTTTTTGATTAAATGCACTGTTTAATTTAATTAAAACGATAGTTTTATAACGATTTTAAACCGATCAAAGTGGGAATTCCCTCAATTGTTTTGTTTAAGTTATTATAATCATATCCAAATGTGTATTGGTTGCTTGTGAATGCAATTTTTGCTTCGTGGTTGATGGATAATTTTTACAGTTATTGTTATTATTATTAAACTGTGAATATAAGCATTGTCGATAGAAACACTTATGTCATAATTATTGGTTGATGGATGGTAGTTGATATGAATGTGTTTATATGGTTGACACAAAAGTTTACACAACGAACATGAGATTTGGAAATCGATTTATATTCATTCTATTGGAATTTTAAATGAATTTTATGTTCATTTAAGTGAAATTTGATAAGAGAATAAAAATTGGATTTTTAAATCCAAACTAATTTGAAAATTAAGCCAATATAATTCCAAACAACTTTTGAAATGACTGAAGTGGATTTGAAGAGGATTTGAATTAAAAATGGCTTGTTTTAATTCAAATTAGATTTTGAATACTAAATTAAAAATGTAAACTCGAGTTAGGTATATAAATGATGTTTTTAACTTAAACGATTTTTTCCATTGATCTTATTTATTTTTATAATGGATGTCGAGAAAATTTGGATTGCAAAATAGTATATTTTGAAAATATTATTATTTTAATATCATAATAATATGGAATATTGAATTTTGATTTAAAATTGAATTTGAAGTTGGAATTGTTTTTAAACGAGTTTATAAACGTTTTATAAAATACGCTTGAACTGAATTGACGAATTTTTTATAAATAATAAAATGGTTTGAATAGGACGAGTCGCGCAGCGACTGTTCGTGAATTTCGACCATTAACTTCAAATTGACGTACCGGGAGATCTGACCGTCAGATTCTCCCAAAACGAAAAATGTTTGTTTCAGAATGAGAAAAGAATTCCAATGGTACGTAAAGTGTTAAAATCTAACATTTAGAGTTTAAGATAAGTTCAAATCTATTTTTGAAAAGGTCGCTATAAATGCAGTTTGGTACCGGAATTGGAAACTGACTGAAACAAACTTATAAAAATTATTAAAATATGGAAAAATCATGAGAAATCATAATGAATGATTTTAAAATGATTTAGGTAAAAATTGTGAAGATTCAAACTATGATTTGAATTTTTGGACTTTTAACATGATTGACTTAACATAGTAAATCAATATTTTGAAATTTAGTTTGAAGATAGACTAAAAAAATTCAAACTTAAGTTCATTTGGGTTTGAATGGAAATAATCTTCAGATATTTCAGTATTGGGTTCTATAGTTATACAGATACTTTTTGAGGAATTTGGAAGATATAGATATTGTTATTCCTATACGATACCGTTTGATTTCAGAAATTGATATTCAATATAAGTCGATACTATTTTTATTTAAAGCCTTATATTTGATATCAAATTGGATTTTGGGTTTGTCGTGAATGATATCTTGAATAACATATATTCTTTAACCCAGTTAAAGATAGGATTGACTTCTAAAGTTAAGTCATCATTGAATAATGGTTTGGCGATTAAAATTATGTTAGAGTTTTAATAAAACTTTCAATTAAGATTTGATTGAGTGAGATGAAGATTAAAACTATGTTAGAGTTTTAATCAATCTTAAGATTTGATTGAGTGAAATGAAGATTAAAACTATGTTAGAGTTTTAATAAATCTTTCAATTAAGATTTGGTTGAGTGAAATGAAGATTAAAACTATGTTAGAGTTTTAACAAATCTTCCAATTAAGATTTGAAATGAATGAAGGTAATTAAACTTAGCTAACACGAGGGATGTTAGATATGGTGTATCACCAGTTTTGCTCCATGGGAGGAATGGGATGGGAATGGGATAACGATATTTGAGATTACCTTTTTCTAAGGCTTGATAATCCTGATAAGGCTTACAAACCTTAATTTGAGTAAAAGAATATTCCGAATTGGAATGAGACTTTTGATATGTTTATATATCACTTAATTTTAATGATGCGATAGTTATGTGGAAAGACTGGGTTTCAACCGATTTTGAATAACTAATACGACGAATGTAAAATATATTGAAGACGGTGGTTGAAGGTCAAAGATCTTCACATCGTTTGAATTATTGTTAATGCCTTAGGTAGCCCCAGTTATAAGGTTAGAGTAGTGGTTGTCCAGCCATACCTGGAGATTGACCGGATATGCAAGGGTATCTCCCCCTTAGGGGACGAGAAATAGGGTGGTGGCTTCGGTTTTGTTCAGACCCAGGACGAACTTGTAAATGGATGCGTATCTGACGCTGTATTTCATAACATAATCAATTAGTTTCTATTGATGATATATCTGTGGTGGCGGAGAATGTTTTCTCTTAGCTTAACACCCTTCTTTGAGACGTATGAGCTCAAAGGTTATATTATTAATAGAAACTGATCATATGTGTAAATTGACAATGTGGCATGATAAGTCGTTGATAGATAACAAAAATTTTGCTGAAAAGCAGAGCTTTGTGGATGATGATCAAAGCATGGCTGATATAGCGTAGCTTTGTGTTGAAATGTGAATTCGGTAAGCCTCAAAACCTGGCAATGGCCGAAAACAGGATGAAAGACCGCAGAGTAAGGACTAACGTTTCCTTCTAGCTGAAAAGTGATGCCATGGTACGGAGCCAAAGCAATTTACTTATGTGGATGATGGATTGAGGTGCCTCGGATAATGGTCAATCAACGACTAGTTGAAGGTCTAATAAGACCGGGGAACATTATGTTCAGAAGTGACTCGAACTCACCAGGAATTGGTGGGCCGGCTCTGCTGATCATGGGAAACATGCATGTGATTCCTGGACATCTTGCTAGAGATGGCTCCGAATCGGATAAGGAAGGTCCATTGCCTTGGTCATTGATGGAAATCCAACTTCCAATACAAACCTTGCGTTTTCGGTTGTAAACCTATATGGCGACATAATAGGATGTGGTATTATGCCATCATAGATTGATACATTTATTGTCGAAATTGATTCCCACACTATGCCCTAGTGATAATAAAAAAGAAATTTCGCGTATCAAACATGTTTGGCGATTATAAGGTAAAACTTCATCCTTCGGTTTGCGCTTGCATTGTGTGACGGGACTTGAGTCTTATAATAGTTTCATTTTTCAAAAAGCATTACGAGTTTTTATGACGGGTGTTCATGTGGAGAAAACCTGTTTCGTGTTACACGACGTGTTCTTGGGTAAAACACGGCGTGGTCCCGTGATTTCCCCAAATTTAAAATAAAGTAAATAACTGTTTTGGTTCTATCATCAGTCCCATGACTGACTCGGAGATTATTGTTTTCCACTTAAACTCTAGGTGCCCATATTTTCCACACAAACAACTAGTAGTTTTGGTTTTGCAGATACGTTAAAAGAAAGATTATGGATTGAAGCTTGAGCTATGTCTAGAGCATTTGGTACCCTTCCGTTGTGTTTATTTATGTTTCTGCCGTGTATTGTATTTATTATTTTCTGGTATTTGCGATGTAATCTGATTTATTCTGTGCTCTGATGTAAAATTGTTGTAATAACAATGAAATATGCTTTTGTGTTTTGTTCTGATGTGTTGTATCTCATAACGGTTCGAGGATTTCTGTCGTTTTGAATCGGACTTGTGTGGTTTACGGTCGATTCGGAAGGCAGAGATTTTCGGGTCGTCACAGTTTAAATTGGTCACTAATACTCCAGATAGTTCAAATCACAAAATAAATCATAAAGTAATCAGAAAGCTGTAAGGAACACAAGAATTTATGTGGTTTAGTAATGTGCTTACATCCACTGTAAGGTATTATATATGCTATTAGATTACGATACAATACCTGCTTGAATGTACAAGAATAATACCCCTTAAGTTTGAAGGGGAATTAGAATTCCCTTATCGTGAAATTAGGGTATGAAATGGAAACTTAAATTGTAGAGCCCAACCTCCAAATAGCGTTGAGACATTTTGAGGAACAAAACCCCACTTTTATACAATAACCTTGTGAATGGAGAAAATGGTCGTTACCGTGGTATCAGAGCAAATACCCAACTGGAACTATGGCTCACGCGACGACCACAAAGTTTGGGTAGTGAGAGATGGTGGGCCAACGAGAACGTTGAGCTTTCTAGGGGAGATTATAACACCCCTTAAGTTTGGAGGGAATTAGAAGTCCCACGTCGTAGAATTAGGATATGATATCTGATATGATAACATGAGTATGCTAATGTTACAAGGACATTATTGTATCTTTCATTTTAGGGTTGTCAATGAATACTCGAAAAATTTGAAAACCGTCCGCATCCACAACCAGAAAACGGATAAATATCCGATATTCGGAATAGCAGATAGAAAATTATATGTCTGTTTTTATGATTATAGCTTAAATTATATGTATTTTAGCATAACGAAATACATTAATTTATTATTCAATTAAGTTGAAAATGTATGTTATACATAGGGGTGGAATCGGTTCGGTACCGGAACTTTGTATTCAAAACCATTACCGTACCGACTTTATATGGTAATAGAAAAATCATACTATTACCAGCCGAAGAAATCGGTTACCAACAGTTCGGTTTATGGATGGTAATGGTTAGCAGAGGTCGGTAATAAGTTTTTGCCGTTTACTAGTATGAGATATTTTTGTTTACAATATTTCACATTAAAATATTAAATATTAAAATTGATTTTTTTTTTTTTTGTTATTATATTGTTATTTATCTATCATATTTTACATAGTTAAACATGCATGAAAACTTTATTGATGAACTCAAATATCAAATAAATTATACTATTTCTAAGATATATGATAATAATTGCATTCAATCTTGTAATGCAATAGTATTTTCCTAGATATTTTATTAAATCATTACATATTAGAAATCCTTTGTTATGTGATAAACATAGATGATGAAATATAAGAATATACATATGTATTGTTTAGGATATATGGTAGGTATGGTAATTATCATTGTTAATGCTCAATTACCATTACCGTACCACATATTTTCATGTGGTTTGTCATACCGTACCATTCGAATTGGTTACCGATTGTTCGGTACCACTTTCATTGGTAGCGGTTGGTAATGGCAAGTAAGTGGTAATGTGGTAAAAAATGTCCACCTCTAATTATACATGTTAAACGCATATTTATTGCTCAAAATCATTTATTATCATTATATTTGTTTAGTTTTAGCATTTTAATAATCAATTGGATTGAAAAAAAAAAAAAAAAAAACTTCATGCTAAACTAAAAAAATCGTTTTTATTTCTTTGTTTATCAGCCATTATTGGATCTGATAGTTATCCAGTATTCGCATCTTAAAACATCCGTTGATAGTCCTAACTTTCTAAGTCATATGCCTACCAATAAGTCTTTGTTATAACGTTTGTTTTAGATGTGATGAAAATCAAGCTTTTCTCTCATTCTCTAATGGCTTATCATTTCCTGGTTGTTCATTCCAGTTTTGACTTAATCTTGTAATTAATTTTTACGCTTGACTCCAGAATTTGCACAAAACTCGTAACATTGTTTAAATAGGGATGTCTCGTACGATTGAAAGCAACATTTTTTTCTACTTGGACCTATTTCAGTGGCCAACTGGCTATAAAGCTCCATCGCTGGCCACTATAAGAACACATATGTTGTTAGAATATACATATTGCTACCCACTTTACTTAATTTAGGCTTTCATTAGTTATTTTTCATACTTCAAGTATTGTTTATAAGAGCTAAGAACATAGTAAGTTTAAACTGATCAGAAAAGAATTGATTGTTAAAAAAAAAAGCGATTGCAACACACCGGTTCAAATTGTTTGGACCCATATTTCCTGAACCAAATCAATATTGACTATTGATTTCAGTGGAATAGTGGAATCCAGCTGAAATTAAAGGTAGAGTCCAGGAAATACAGGTCTAGATGATTATTTCCGACACGCCTTCTTTACCAGATATTCTACCCACGACAAGTCATACGTCATTGTGTCAATTTGAAGTAAACTGAAATTTCAACTATTCTTAACTTTTAAGTACCAAAATCTGTGCAAACTGCCATTTCGTTGTGTAAAGAGCAAAGTCTAAAATAAGTAAATTGCATTTGTTTAATAAAGAAATCAACATCATGTTAAATATATTATTCACATCGTAATTGCATTTAGAAAAAACTAGCTACATCATCCATTTACCCACGTAGCATTTGTTTTATATTGCTTGGCATCTCAAAACATTTTGACTAAAGTCTGATACAAGAAGCTTTTGCATCAGCGTTTTTTTAACAGGCAACAATGAGCTTTATAATAGAGTTTCAATGACATATAACAAAGTTTCTGATCAGTTTGAGCGTCTTCAATAATAGAAGACCATATATTCAATATAAATAAAAATACAGGCACCATTTCTCCTAGAACATAAATTAGGAAACAAAAGGAGTACGTTTAAATAAATTTAATATCGCATAATTATCTAGCAATTTAAAGAATGCAATAGCAGAAACACAAGCCATCATACTATTACAAAAATAAATATACCAGCAGAAACTAATATAACATAATCACAGCCAGATTATCTTGCAAAATCCATCTAGAACTGCAATTCAGGTTAAAATTGCTCTACTAATCTTCATTATCGGATAGATCGAGTGATTCTTTGTAGACTTCGAAATCATCAGGGGTCCATCTACACATAAGATGGAGTTTGAATGTGGCCATCTTTATCCCTAGCAATCTCTGCAAACAGAAAGAAGAAACATGCATTTATTCTGATAACTCTTGAACGTTCCAATTTTAAACTGCACATAACACCAAAATTGCCTATGCATTCATTTCATTAGCATATTTTTGAGAAATGAAAGGAACTTTAACAATAAAGTTGGTCATGTAAATGGATACTTTCCAACACTTGGGATATCAAACAAATTATCCTATCCATCAACGATCGAGAAATATAAATAAAAAAGTTTTGATTTACCATAAACTTTCTTCAATCTCATTGATAATAAAAGTGTGAAAAATAAACAAAAAGAATGATAATAAATAGTTTTTAGCAATTAATATGCATTAAATCGTATAATACAAACTAGTAACTTACAATAAAAAAATAAACACATCTATAGTTGCACTAAAATACACAAAATAATAACTGACAAAAACCGGATAAATAATTTTTGAATACTTCATATCCACATCCGTATCCTTGTTTTTTCTTTTGCGTATAGGATATTTATCTTCTTTTTAGATATAGATGAGGCGGATTTCGAATATTTCAATCATCCAATGGCAGACATTAAAAAACATATAAAAATGAATTCGGGCACTTAAAAGTAATTTATACCAGAATTATAAATTCAATCTACAAAAAGTAAACATAACATTGCATGTCAGATCATGAATCAAAGTCCAGTTCTGGACAACATTCTGGATTTGCTTTTCAAATGCTTAAGAAAACAAAACGTAGTTAAAAAAAACAAGAAATTAGTTTTCCTTTCTTTTTTTTAAAGACAACAAACCAACCAAGAAAAAAAATGGAGAAATAACCAAATACCTTTAAAAGAAACTCTTGATACATTCATCAGTTTCTATCAAATACAATAGAAATAACATGAAAAAACAGTTGTATTATTTGCAAATTTAAACCATGCAAGAGTGTTTCCCTTGTCATAGTGTTAGAACCCTCCAAAGCCAAAATATGTTAATGGATAACAAGATAGTGGTCATAACATGTCATAGTTCAACTTGGTGAAATAATTTTTAGTTTTACAAACAAATATAAACTACAAATATTTAGTCTTTTAAAATGTGATCCTCTAATTAAAAAGTCAAATAATATATAAAACAATCTTTCCCAAAAAAATTATGTTGTTTCAAAATATAAATATTCAAATAAATTGAAATATATTCCAATAAAATTTAATTTTAAGAAGTTTAAACTGTGTTGTCAAAGTTCAGTTTCAAAATAGGATTTGCTCAAAAACCAGCATCTTTTTCAAAGCTTGTAATATCTCAAAAGAGGGGAAAGAAAGTTAAAAATTGTTCGACTAAAATATCAATTAAAAAATGTACAAGCTTTTCCCCAGGAAATCAAAATTTATGAGAAGTATGAATCCTCCAGCAAAATCCGGATTTTTTATTATACTATTAGACTCCGTGTTTCCTACTTTTTAAGTGGAATAAACCAAACAAGAGACAAAACCATCAGTCTGTTAGCACCATTTTTACGATAGTAAAAGTACTTTCCTACACAAACTTCAAGCGAAGGCATACCAGTGTATGAGATGCTTCTGGAGATATGGGCATCCCTTCCTCACAAACTACGAAGTCTGCAACCAGTTCAATGACACCTGCAAATGAGATAATAAGAGAAGATATTACAAATAATATTATATCTTCACATACTATTATGCAGTTAAGTAAGGTACAAAATTACCAACCTTTGTTAAGACGAACAGGCAATCCTTGTTTTCGAAGAAAAGGCTCCATATCGTGTGTGAACTGCTCTAAAGGACCTTCCTTCAATTCCACCTATCATTTCAAAGAAAACAGTAAACACAAATGGGAACCAGTACAAAACGTTGTGATGGATTGACCACCCATCTACAAAAAAATCAATAGTATTAAAGGTGGAAAGTAAGACACTGTGCTCTAAATTAACAAAATCAACCACACATTTGTAAAATTGAGTGATCCTACAGCAGAGATATCGGATGAATATTGATTTCAATCGTGCAAGACATCTCAGTTTAGACTTACAAGTAAATAAGAAAATTACTTTCAATCGTGCAGGACCTTAAGTGTCCACCCCAATTCAAATATCCTCCCCCTGCACACCCTCCCCCCCCCCCCCCCCAAACCCAAAAAAAAAGGCCTAAACACTCAACTGCTATCTCCTTGTAAAACCCCAGTTCTCTTAATTGTGTAAACCTTCAAAATTGAAACCCATGTTTTTAACTACCAAAAGCCTATTTGAATGACAGATATAAACTAAAGCTTTAAAGAATATTCTGTTTAAACTAGAACCGAAAATGCTGAATATAAAATTAAAGATCTGAAAGAGAAAATAATGACATATCAGTAAACGTGCTCGATAAGAGGCTATGAACTTATGAATACAAGGATAAGAATAAAATGAAATCAAATAATGACATATCAGTAAACGTGCTCGATATTCATAAAGGTGAAACAATAATCTGATTCCTCTTTTAACAAAAAGATTAGTTGTAAAATTTTAACTTTACAATGCAGCTTATTCTTTAGTCTCCCTTTGGTATCTTCACATAAGAAATATAAGAGAACAAACGAATAAGTCACATTCACTGAAACATTGCTTCAGCTTGAGCACGAATTTGTAATTTATAAATGTCTGAGATTTTCTGCATGTTCTCAAGCTAATTTGATTGTTAAAATTAACCTCCAGCATTCATTGTATTAGACCTTTACTCTCTTTCCTATTTCAATATAATGTCAAAGTTACCAACTGTTAAACCCCCAAGAGGTTAATCTTACAAAATGAAGTTAAAGATCAAGAATTCAATGGAATGGGAACTTATGTCAGAACTGGTTATGGTATGTATTTTTTTTTTTTTAAAAAAAAAAAAAAAGAACTGGTTATAGTATGTGACATAGTATAGAGTCAGAGGCTAAACAAGTTGACAGAAAATGATTAATGAATTTCACATGGATAATCAGTATGTGTATGTCACAGGATGGCTTACTTAACTAGGACTGATAATATTAAGCATGACACTAAGCTTGTGAAAAACAGTCATTAAACTTTAGTTGATGTTAATATCTCCGACTGAAAAGATCAGATGATGGGTATCATCAGTAATACTAAATCTTAAATTCCAAAATGTAATTAACCTTTTCACTTGCAATGCTTCCGGTTCTTGCAAAATCTTGCTCTTCAAAATTTTCAAAAATCCTGCACAAGTAATGGATGCATATAATTGATCTGGCAATCCCTAGGGAATTTTTTAGATGATATGATAAAAGCAGCAAAACCCTGCTTCAAAGCTTTAAAAAAATATTCATACAGCCTGAATTTACATGAAATATATCTAAGTGATGATATTAAGACAAGTAAATAGTGGCATAAAACGTAGTGTAGGTCCTCAGTATCTATCACTGCTATTACCATTATTATTGTCATTGTTATTATCATCATTAATCATTATCATCTTGGTTTTTCTTATTCATTATTATTTGTTTAACTGTTTTACTTTATTTATTTATCTCTATTTATGTTTACACCTTTAAATCCCTTGTTATATTATTATCTTTAAATTGACTTTGTCATTTGGTTTTGGGTTCCATGTCTAGTCAGCTCAACTTGTTTGGGATACTGGCTTAGTTGTTATTGTTATATTTAAGTGACAATATAAAAATATGTCAAATTGCTCAGGGGTTATGCATAGGTGGCATTTTTGGGCCTTTGATGAAGCTATAAAAAAGGTTATCCTATATGTTAGGGACAGGGGAAGGATACATTTAAAGATTCTGATTAAATTCTACGACCTATAAAAATATATTGATTGAAGATTACAATTTCTTAAACAAATGAATGCTTTAGATAATTTGTGCAGCTGTGTAAATATAACAAGTGAAAAGGACTGCAAAAAAGGTATACTATATTGAATACAAACATGAATATCCAGTGCATTTCACAGTCTTGGTGAATGTTCCTTGGATCGAGGGTTTAAAAAAAACTTATATGATGATTTGGGTGATAATATGCCTCTTTCATAGTTAATTGGTTTATACGATTGTCTCGTTGATCTAAGGTACAAACATTAAGTACCTCCTAGATATTATTACAATCTAATCACATGAATCTGTTACCTGTGTACTTCATCTCTATCCATATTGGTAAAGAAAAGCCCTGAATCACCTCGCAAAAACTACACATGATAAAAAAATAGAAGTAAATAACCGTGACATATCCTTGATAAAACAAGTCCATTTCACTGTATAAGGAAACAACCTTTGCAAGTTTATGGGAACCGGGACTATGTTCATCGGCATTCGATCTTCCCAGTGCTACTTGCATCACTTTATTTGAACCCAGAAAGAATCTACATCAAAATCCAAATTTGAGTTCAAAAATATATAACTTTCTTTAATCCAAATTTAAATACAGAAATATATAACCCTTTAAACATATATTGACATAAAAAATGTAAAAAATAATTCAGCACTTGTTTATTAAAGTATTTTAATTTTAGCAACTTTTCAATATATGTAGTTTAGTAATGTACTTTAATTAAACACATAAACCGACATTCCAGAAAATTTCATGTGAGCAAACAAATTTGTATGACTTACGATCAAGTGCAAAAATTGCTTTTGATTTACTCAAACCCTATGTCTTATATCCTACGTTAAATTTAACCTTTCTACTAAACTAATTTTTTGTAACCATAAGCCACTTTCTAAAGCTTACAGCTGAAATAACTAACATTAAAAATTGACTACTGAAATAGCAATAACATACTAGTGCCGCACACCCATGAATACTTATTTTACTTTTATTTTTCATTACAGTGGGAAAAGAAGGATGCCAAACACCAAATTTCATTAGTCACCTTCTGCCAGTGTAGCCTATTATAGTAAGTCTAGAAAACTGGTTTGTAATTGTACTAAATATTTGAAAAATTCACACGGTAAAGAGCAAATCCGATGGAGACATCAAATTGAATGTTCAATTTTGCAACTTCCATACTGATGTTCTAAAATACATTTTAGGTGGTCCAGTCCAAACATCAAAGGAGGATATAAAATAGGTTCTCCATATTTTGGTATGTAAATTTGATGTAAATGACATTTGATGCCTCTTGAATTTTTCAGGGTTTTTTGAAATGACAACTCAAAAGAAAATCAAAAACGGTTTCATGTTTGACTACTGGAATTGGAATGCACTAGTATTTGAGTAATCAAATGGATAGCCAAAATGTTGTGGGGTATGGCCATTCGCACCCCGTTATTTTCTCTTCACCCCCCGAATAAAATTTTAAAATTTCATTTCCAAATTTGCCCTTTAACAGCCGATTAGATAGTTCGTCTAATGTTGCAAAATGATTAAAAAAATAATAATTTCAATTATATATATGAGTGTTCGATGCTAAACTGCAAATTATAATTAAATTTAATATTAGCATTGTACACGATCTTTATAAAAAAAAGATAGAAATTAAAAAAATTGATTAAAAAAATTAAAACAATTATTAAAAATTTAAAAATTATACTATCAACGATGTGTATCGTTATGCATTTTGAGATCGAGTATGTTAGCAGTAACGGAAATTGCAAAGATCTAAACAGTAAATAAATAAATCATTAATATAGATGATATTGTTCAAATAAATCGATGTTGAAATAATATACAATAAGGGCATTTTTGGATTAAACGGGGTGGGAAGAGCAAATGATGGAGTGCATATTTTATTTTCTAGTTTGTGGAGGGTGAAGAGCAATTAACGGGGTGTTAATAGACGCAGCCAATGTTGTGAGAGTAACCAAATGAGTGTTTTGATGTTTTTTTGGATGTTCTGGATTAGAGTTGCTAAGCTGCAGAAAAAACGATTATGAATAAGACAATATTCAACATAGAGGATTGTTACTGACACACCAATTTTGAATAAGGGGAGGACACGTGTGAAATTTGGAAATGAAAAGGAGTTTACCTGCTGTTAGGCTTAAGCTGCTCGCGCAACTCTTTAAACTTCTGATTTCTCATGTTCTCGTAAGTGAAAGCATAAGCGGAGCTATAATCTTCTAGAGCCTTCCTTACTGCACTAACAATTGCTTCTTTATGCTCTCTTCCTTTCTTCTTCGTCTTTGACAAAGTAACTAAGTTTAAGAACACATATATCAGTTAACCGATAAGTATCGAAATTCAACGCGATAAATTCCTTACCAATTTTATTCCGCTTAGATTTAGGCATCTTGAGCTAGGTTTTTTTCCCTTTCTCCTCGGGAGCTCGGCTGCTGCGATTGTGATTTATATATTCGAAGGAAGAGGGAAGGAGGTGTGTTTTTAGGGTTTTGTTTTTTCACTTCTTAGGCCGTTTTATTTATTGGGCCTTTTAACAGCAGTTAAGGTCTGATTGTGTAACAGGCCAACAAGAAACCAGCCCAAGTGATATTTATCAAGTTACGAAGGCCAGAAGTATATTTCAGGTAATAAAGCCCAAAGTATCTCAGCTATACATACACACACGAGTAATTTGATACGTGGCAGGAGGAATTAGTATCTAAAAAAGGGTATTTGCAAGTTTTTTCCGATTTTATAAAATGAATCTGACTTGTAAGTAAAGTAAAATGACTATAACATAAAGTGGTGTGGAGAATTTGGCACAAATAAATGCGACTTAACATTAATGGTACACTTCTAAATTTATCTTCCATTAATAGAAATGGGAAACTCTATTTAGACACAGAATAAGGACATAAAACTGCATACAATAAATCTCAATCATTCGATCCTCACATGAATTACACTCTCCACATAAAGACAAACAAATACAACGGTGGAGGCTTTGTGTCTTTCTTTGTGTTTAATTTTGTGTCCAAATAGTCGGCCCAATAGAAATGTCGGCACAGTTATTTCATTTTATATATGTTGTACATCATATTGGGCCTGGGTTTCGCCCACCCGCCTTTATTTTTCATTTGCCCGCCGTTTATTTTCATTTTGGGCTTGTAACGTTTGGCATACGATCGTTGTGTCATTCCCTATATATTTACATTGCTCTGTACATCGAACTATCACTTTTTACAATAATGAATAAAGTTTTTACAATTCAGTCTTCAATCATCTTCTTGTTTCTAATTCTCCACCGCAAATTCTTCAATATAAATCAGTCCAAATTCTATTTTGGTATCAGGGCGAACAGCCTAACGACATATTGATAATGCTGCTGTGTTTTTATGTAACACCCCTAAGTTCCACATCGTGGAAGCCTGTGTGAAGTGGGTACTTATAGCTCATCTCTTACTAACGTCAAAGCCTTTTGGGGAACAAAACCCCACATCTATACGGTGGCTAAGTTGGGGACAATATCTTGCGTGAACGAAGGTGCGGGTTGTTACATTTTCGATCAACTCATCAGATTTTAGCATCATCACCTGAGTATGACTCATCAGAGGGTGTTCCTCATCATTTGAGAGAAGATATAATTTCATCGATAAGTGTCACGCCTGAAGTCATCTAGACCAGGTTGCATCTGACCAATTAGTTATATCCTTTATTATCAGCAACAAAGATCACCAGGAAATCAACCAAGAATTCAAGAAATTATCAAACAAATAAGAGCTGTGCCGAGAAAATTCTTCAGAAAGGTATTGATATTAAATAAAATCATTCATCATTAGAATTCTCTGGCTGCTACATATCTGTCTGAGTAATCTACTTAGATTCTTGATTAATTACGACATTCTTCATTCTGATTTTTACTGTTAATCATGTGTCATCGTCTGCCTGTTATCAATGGGTGATGAAACAACTATTGTGGCATCAGACAACGGTATGAATACTTCTCTTGATAATCCATTTGCAAATCAATTAGTAAAAACTGTCATTAGTCTCATAAGTCAGTTAATTACTATACATCTTGAAGATAATTAACTTCTTTGGAAACTAAAAATTGAAACTATTATTCAAGGTTATGGTATTGAAGGGTATATTCTTGGCACTATAGATATACCAGCCAAATTTATTACCGATGAAAACAATAGAATAATTGCAAATGAGAAATATGTTAAGTATCATAGGCAAAATAAGCTCATCAGTTCATGGTTATTATCATCAATAAGTGCAAGTTTATTACCCCAAGTTATTGGATGTAGTTCTGCATATGATATTTGGATCATTGTTGAAAGAGTATTTAATAATCAATGTTCTACAAAAGTTCTTCATTACAAGAACCAGTTGCAAAGAATAAAAAAGGAGAATTTGTCAATGAGAGAATATATCACAAAATACATCAACGAAAACCGAACCTACCAGGATTTTGAATATTTTACGGTGACTTAGCAATCGATCCATTTGGCATACAATTATATTTCTAGTAACTCATGCAGCTAAGAAAATAAAGACCCATACATTAGACTTTGATAAAGAAAATAAATTCAGGTAAAATATGTCTGACATTGCAATATCAATATTAGCACGTATTTATTTATTAAAGAACCCATCTCCTTGACATAATAATATAAATGGATCGATGAATGAAAGCAGGTATACAACTACATGCTCATTACAAGTGATAGTAAAAAAAACATGATTCTCTAATAGCTCAAAACATGATTGCATACGTAAGTTTAGTGTTTTGTTTGATAATAGAAAACATACGCATTTTCAAATTTTCAAAGCTAAGAGAACACTCATCCAATGTGATTTCAACTATTTGATAGCTCAAAACAATGTTGATCATACATGGTTTAGTGCTGCCAAATTAGTCAAAATTAATATATATATATATATATATATATATATATATATATATAATTCAATTTTTGCACTCAACATTAGTCAGTTCATGCAAAACAATAGCAAAAAGAGAAACATGACATTTTTCTTATGGATATTTGCTGATAGATATTTTTGTCTAAGTGTAGGTTCAGTGTTTTGTTTGATAATAGAAAACATATGCATTTTCAGATTTTCAAAGCTATGAGAACGTTCATTCAATATGAATTCAACTAAATGATAGCTTAAAATAATGCTAATCTTGCATGGTTTAGTGCCACTAAATTAGTTGAAATTTGTACATATAATTCAGCTAGTGCACTAAAAATCAGTCCACTCATGCAAAACTACAGAAAAAAGCAACAGTCCACTCATGCGAAATAAAGATAAGCATGCCGGGTACAAAAAAAATGATGAGAATTGGCAAAGCAAAGACACAACAAATACTGGCAATAAGACTAAAGTAAAAGGCAAGGAAAATGTTAAGTTACATGGAAAAGAAACCAAAATCGGTGCTCTACAATGATAACCCCTTCAATGTACCACAAGAGGAGGATCCTAGGCATACACTGGTACTGAAACAAGGGATGCCAAAACAATTACTGAAGACGGTACTCATTCTGAAGATACAAAAAGCCATGCACAAGAATTGAAAGAAGACTACACAAAAAAATGGAAAAATACAAGAAGTGGTATAGTCACTGAAGAAGGAACTGATATATCATCCAACACACGAGAAAGATGAATTTAAGCCTTTCATCAATGAATTTTAGGCTACAGTTAATATTGACAACCTAGCAACAAATATTAAGGAAGAAATAGAAGCTTCGAGACTACAGATGTAAGGTACACATGAAATAAGCTCAACTCATTTATAAATCTCACCAATAAAACACATACATGTTACCTATTACCAATGAAGTATATAAAGAGTGGCCCTTACGTACCTGACGTCTGCTTGTAAGACGTGGGATACAGTGTTGAGATCCACGTCGAGATGATGAAGATAAATCAAAATTTTCAGATCCTCTTCATATCCATGTTACCATGCACGCACTGACTTTCCATTACCTTAAATGTAATTAAACTCATTATCCAAATCATCAACACCATCTTCTTCGTCATCTCTAGGAACTCGTGGACTCCCTACCAAATAAATACATTGCGTGCAATAGTTAGTTTTACGATTAACATTTAGGGGATCAACAACGAACCTGTTATCTCCAAAATTAGTGTCATAAGTTAACTAAATGAAATTTTTACTTCTACAACGAACAAATCCATACTCATGTCAACTTAATTGCACATGTCAAACATTTTATCTAGTGTTAATGACATTATTATTTAATGATTTAAATGTTAGAATTTGTGATACGATATTTCCATTTGCAGAAAATTTGGAAATATAATTGATTATGGTGATACTATATTTCCATTTAGAGAAGATTTGGGAAATATTGTTAATTTAAGTACTATAATATTTTCAACTGTAAAAGATTTGGAAGATATCAGAAAATTTATTGCCTCTTTTTTGTAAAATTAGACAGGGCAATAAATTACCTACATAAGTGGAAGAATGTGAAGAAGTTTCTTTTGGGATATTGAAGTAAGGAATTAATTATCTGATTGGAGAATTAATTAGGCATTGATTTATAACCATAAATCAATTACTTCAATCGTAAATACTAATCCTTATATAAGGATAGGGATTAGGTAAATGTATGGTACATCTCTTAAAAGTTGTATTTCTTCTTCTTCTCCACTATCAGTCATGTAATTTTTTTCTTATTTAGAAAAGGAATAAAATCTCCTCTCCTCAAGTGGACTTACACTAACAAGACGTTAGCGGAACCACTATAAATTTCTTGTGTCTTTTCTTTTATTGCTTGATCTGTGATTGTTTTGCTGGTGACTATCTGTTGTTTGTTTTGCCTCGCCATCAATCCGTTTTTATTTGTTTTTCCGCAAGGTTGAGTTTTTTATCAAGGCGTTTTTGGGAAACTTTTTCCCAACAATTGGTATTGGAGCTACAAGGTTGATTGAGAAAGAGTGTTAGGCATATGGCAGGAGATAAGGAGAATTCAACAATTGTATCAAAGATATATGTCAAAGCGACATATATGGCAGCAGGATCTCGGTTAACAATAGAAAAATGGAATGGAGATAAAGACTTTGAGAAGTGGCAATGGAGGATTAAAGCTGTTCTGATGAGAAACAATGTTCATCCTGTGGTGTTTGCTCTTGAGGAGTTGACGGATGATATTTCAGCTGTGGAAAAGAAGGAGATGGAACGATGGGCATTTACTACTTTACAATTAGCAATGGGAGAAAATGTCATTTCAGAGATTAGCGGTGAGACCACTGCTAAGGACATTTGGACCAAGTCGGAAAAACTCTATTTAAAGAAGTCACCAACCATCTGATTTTGCTGAAGACGTTTTTCACCATGCGGATGAGAGATGGTACTTTAGTGAAGGCACATCTAAGCTTCTTCGATGATCGCATAATAAAGACGAAGACTTTTGACTTGAAAGTGGATGAAGAGTAAATAGCAATGATTCTTTTGTGTTCACTTCTGGAGCGATACACAGGTTTCGCTAATAGTCTTATATATGCCAGAGATACACTAACAGTAGATGATGTGAAGGCAGGTCTTCTATCAGAGGACTTGAGGGATCAGATGAAGGGGTTGAGTGAAGGTAGAGGAGGAAGTAGTACGGAAGCCTTATTAGCTGGTATGGAGAAAGGGGAGAAGAAGTAGAAGAAAATAAAGTCAAGAGATGGGAAGTGCTACATTTGCGAGAAAACAGGTCATTGGAAGAGAGATTGTCCAGACCTAAAGAAAAAAAATTGAAGTTGGAAATTCATCGGTTGCATTAGAGAAATTTTTGTCTGATGACTTGTTGACAACAGTAGTATCAGATGTATCAGACTATTGGGTGCTAGATACAGGGGCGTCTTTTCATATGACACCTAATAAGAATTATTTCAGTTTTTTTAAAAGAAAAAGAGGGAAACTGATTCTTATGGGAAATGATGCTAGTTGTAGAGTCATGGGCGAAGGTACTGTGCAGATTCGCATGTATGACGAGTTAATACGCACTTGACAGGTGTCCGTTATGTTCTAGGTCTTCGGAAGTCAATGATATCTCTTGGGCAGTTAGCATCCAAAGGATGCAAGGTAACTATTGATAAGGATAGTCTAGGGGTTTCTAAGGGTGCATTTGTAGTGATGAAGGGAGACATGCTTCATAATTTGTATCTCCTGAGGGGAAGCACTGTACTTGGAGAGTCAAGGGCTGGAGTCTACAGTTCTCATGGAAAAGATGTCAAAGTTAGACATACAAGAAGGGACTTTGAGTTTCTGCATAGGCAGAATATGATCAAAGGGGAAGCTTCAACAAGGTGGGAATTTTCGAAGAGAATGTGCTTGATAAGCGGAAGAAGGGATCGTCTGAAGTTGGTCAGAGATCAAAGGAGAAAGTAGTGTATATGCATAATTCTTTGCAGACTGCTAAGTTTGGGCATTGCTCGAGCTGGAATCGCTTATCGAAATGCTATGTGCCATGCGGTGGCACAGCGTGGAGAGAGAGTTGAGATGGTTCATGGAGACATTTGTTTTCATGGTGAAGATTGATAGGTCTTACTTGAAGGGGGTACTTTGAACACTTTGTTGGCAGGCAGTGGCGTTGCCGGAGTTTGTTGACGAAGTGCAATGGGTTATGGCCATGTTGAAGTTCATTGGGAAAAGTAACCATGGTGTCTTGTCCAAGAAGATGCTTAGAGTAAGAGGATGTTGGTGGAGTTGATATGCTTTCAAGGAAATATAGTATCAAGGTGGAGATTGTTAGAATTTGTGATGCAATATTTCCATTTGCAGAAGATTTGGAAATATTATTGATTATGGTGATACAGTATTTCCATTTAGAGAAAATTTGGGAAATATTGCTAATTTGAGTAATATAATATTCCCAACTATAGAAGATTTGGAAGATATCATAAAATTCATTGCCTCTTTTTTGTAAAATTAGATAGGGCAATAAATCACCTACATAAGTGAAAGAATGTGAAGAAGTTTCTTTTAGGGTATTAAAGTAAGGAATTACGTATCTGATTGGAGAATTCATTAGGCATTGATTTATAACCATAAATTGATTAATTAAACCCCAAGTATTTATCCTTATATAAGGACAAGGATTAGGTAAATGTATAGTGCATCTCTTGAAAGTTGTATTTCTTCTTCTTCTTCTCCACTATCAGTCTTGTAATATTTTCTTATTTAGAAAAGGAATAAAAATCTCCTCTCCCCAAGTGGACGTACCTTAACAAGACGTTAATGGAACCACTATAAATTTGTTGTGTTCTTTCTTTTATTGCCTGATCTGTGATTGTTTTGCTGGTGACTATCTGTTGTTTGTTTTGCCTTGCCCTCAATCCGTTTCTATTTGTTTTTCCGCAAGGTTGAGTTTTATTCTCAAGGCATTTTTGGGAAATATTTTCCCAATAATTGGTATCGGAGCTACGAGGTTGGTTGAGAAAGGGTGTTAGGCATTATGGCAGGAGATAAGGAGAATTCAGCAATTGTATCAAGGCCATATGTCAAAGGGACATATATGGCAGCAGGATCTCAGTTAGCAATAGAAAGATGGAATGGAGATAAAGACTTCGAGAAGTGGCAATGGAGGATGGAAGCTGTTCTGATGAGAAACAATGTTCATCCTGTGGTGTTTGCTCTTGAGGAGTTGACGGATGATATTTCAGCTGTGGAAAAGAAGGAGATGGAACGATGGGCATTTACTACTTTACAATTAGTAATGGTAGAAAATGTCATTTCAGAGAATAGCGGTGAGATCACTGTTAAGGACATTTGGACCAAGATGGAAAAGCTCTATTTAAAGAAGTCACTAACAAACCGCCTGATTTTGCTGAAGACGTTTTTCACCATGAGGATGAGAGATGGCACTTCAGTGATGGAACATCGTAGCTTCTTCGACGATCTCGTAATGAAGATGAAGACCGTTGACTTGAAAGTGGATGAAAAGAAAATAGCAATGATTCTTTTGTGTTCTCTTTCGGAGCGGTACACAGGTTTCGCTAACAGTCTTATATGCCAAAGATACACTAACAGTAGATGATGTGAAGGCACTTCTATTTGAGGACTTTAGGGATCAGATGAAGGGGTTGACTGGAGGTAGAGGAGGAAGTAGTACCGAAGCCTTATTAGCTGGTATGGAGAAAGGGGAGAAGAAGAAGAAAATAAAGTCAAGATGTAACGACCTAGGGTTTCGCGATCCTGAGTAATCCGAAATAAACTCAATGTCGACTACCCAAGCATCGGAAATACCGGATAGTTAATGAAGGAAATTAGAGGGTGAGAATAGATAAGATAGAAACTTAGAATAGAAGAAGAAGAAAAACATACAACATCAGGGTAAACACGAATCTCACAGCGGAACGAACAACATATAATAGATAACATATCTTTGAAATAAAATCAGTATATGTATACAGTAACATTATCAGAGTACAACACTTACAACACAACAGAGTAAACAATAGCTGTATAATCCTGAAGCCTCCTGCTCCAAGCTCTCCAAGTATATCTGTAAAATCTGACTACTTAACTGCCCGTACAAATTTGGGCACCCAAGAGTTTAGGTTAAAACGAAAAAAAATAAACTCCGGGTCAGTCAACGGACTGGTGTGAGTAAACAGTTTAAAACAGTTAGAGAAAATAAACGATATCTCATAAGACCACGCCGTATAACACGGAACGGGTTTTTCCTTTATGAGAATCCAAAACACTTGATTTAACTTTCAAAATCCTTTTGAAAGAACCGATAATCTTTATATCAAAAATCTTTTGATATTATAATAATGTCTATAAACCACAATATAACAATCATCTAGCAGAACGCTTTCATCTCATGTTCCACATACATAATATATAATCAAAAACCGCTGACGCTTATTGGTTAATGAATTCCAACTGGCAAGGTATGGGACCACCTTCCGACAGTGTATCTCTAGAGAGGAATACACCGGGTTCAACAAGAACATCTTGTAACTCAGGCTAAACATGACCGGTCACTCATTTCGCTTGAGTATACCGAATGTATTATCACCAACGGTTTTAACCAACAACCGTTTCCCGAAAGGGACAACATCGAAATAGATTATAAACTAAATGGAATTTCTCTAGATCAGGTGACAATACACCCTAACTGGCAGCTAACCACATAGCCATGCGATCTACCCGATTTTATACTGTTTCCTGGTTGCGAGGTTAGAGGCTATAACGTACAGATCACACCTTTATTTACTTTGAATGTCACATCGTCATACCCGCCAAATCTTAAATTGATTTCTCTAAACATACCATGGGTATACAGCTAAGAGAAACAAATTCCTCCGCCACCAAACGTAAATACGTTTGAAGAGATCAACTTACGCGATCCATTAGATATCCTCTATCAGACATTCTTCCATATAAGTTGTCCTGGGACTGGACAAACCGAAGGTACTATTCTGTAAACAGGACAACCCTTGCATAACTCCATCTTCAATTTTCTTCCATCATATTTGATTAGCAACGCTAATGCCATACGGAGTGATTTTCTGATAATATATCTAGTCCCGGTCTCTCTGTATTGACAACGGAAATGGCCAAAAACTTTGATAGTCGGTGATTTAACTATAAAAGAAAAACATGTATGCAAACAACGATATTATTTCGATATGGAAATTCTATCGATCAATCATCAATCAACATTTATTCATTTCCCCATTTCTCGTTTCCATATATTCATCAAATCCTTATTTTCTAATTTTAGAAAATATACGTTATTAACTATGGAAAATGTTTCCATTTCTGATTCACGCATCACTATCTTTTCACATATATCAGTCTCTAACTATAAACTAGTAAGAGAACAACCCCCTACGTATTAACCTCGAAGGCCGAAGCCAACATCAGATCAATACCCAAACAGCTGTTCAACTTAACTAATCTCCAATCAGTTTCTAATTCCTTTAACTCCAATTTAATTCCTATTTCCTTAATAAATATTTTACTAGCAAAATATTTACTTAAATCCTTTATTCATATTAAATGTAAATAATATTTCTTCTTTGCAATCAAAACAGTTTGATTTCGTATTTAAAACAATATCCCAAATCCAATTTCTATTTATACTTCTAATTACAGAATTATTTATATGAAATCTCATTTATTCTTCTAACACTTATAATCCCATTTATAATCACCTTTATATAATTCTATTTATTCTGTATAAATCCTTTTATATAATTCTATTCATTTTGTATAAATCCTTTTATATAATTCTATTTATTTCATATAAATCCATTTATATAATTCTATTCATTTCATATAAATCCATTTATATAATTCTATTCATTTCCCATTTATCTCCTAAATTATATTTCCCAATATTTGTTTTCCAAATATTACCTTTTATAATATCTTATTTATTTCATATATAAATATTTCATTTTCAATATTCACTTTGAAATTTTCCTTTTTACATTCCAATATTTCATGTGGTATTTAAAATACTAAATAACATGACCAGTGTCATCATAATCAATCACAGATTATATATCACATCATATATCACAATATATGAAAACAACAGTATTATAATATTGTGGAATCCAGTTGGATCCCTCCAACCTGTTTTCCCTGCATCACATATGTTAAACAATATAAATAACATCGATTTCATTTCAATATGAAATATTCCGATAAACAGAATCAATAGTTTATTAATGATATATACATATATCGTTATCTTTAATTTCAACCACTAAATCAACCATTCAACTAAACAATCATCACACAGCAATCAATCATCATTTATCAACATTAGATTATATTTATAAAAATATAAACTGTGCAAAGTTAGTGAGATTTACAAACATTGGACGGTTATCATTAAAAACGATTAACTATCTTTGATTCAGATGGACAATTTATTTCGCTATAAATTGTATCGAGCTCCAAATCACTCCCAATCAGTTCCAGTGTGTAGCCACTGTCCATACGATCCCAACGGATCTGACCGTTCATTAATCTAGCACCGTAAGGCCAAGATATTATAAATACAAGATAATACAATATTTAGATTTAAATTTAAACTAATATATGATTTGTTTTAGTTTATTGGGCCTTTACCTTGTCAAATATCAGTCCACTAAAATATCGGACCCGCCCCCTTTTATTTGCTTCTTCCCCGATCTGTTGAAAATCAAAATTCTTGCTCCTCGTTTCTTTGCCATTACCGCATCTTCTAACACCACAAACTCACTCTTCACTTCACAATAATCCAAACCGATGCTACCAACTCTCTTCTCCTCCCTTCCTCTTCCATCCTTCTACCATCCTTCAGAGCTCGCACCCCCCATTTGAATTCCGACTACTACAAAAACTTCCGTCATTACCAGGTCGTGACAGTATTTCCTTTTTCAAACTGAACTCCACCAACTACGACAACTCAACCTCCTCAACCCGAGTACAACGACCAACACCTCGACTACATCGCGATAGGAACTGCACCATTATCTCCCGCTCGCAACTAATTTCTGACATGCGATTTTGAGACTCAACCTGTTTCACGCAGTGACTGGTGTGACATCTTTTCAAACGGAACTTCACAAGAAAATCAAAACTCGAGCTATTCAATGCCATGATTCAATTATCGACTTTGTTTTACAATCCGATTACTAAAAAATCCTGAAACCCGCACCCCAGCTCAGCTATACATTTTCCAGTATCACGAAAGAAGCATCGCACCTCCTAAAACCCACATTAACTTGAAGCTCTTCACCCTAGGATCCTGAATATACATGTATTGTAAATTATAGGATTTTATTTCTATTTGTTTTGATTTATTTTTGCTCAAGATTTTTGCTGTAAAAAGAGTTAGGGACGGCGG
Source organism: Allium sativum (assembly GCA_030737875.1). Lineage (NCBI taxonomy): Eukaryota > Viridiplantae > Streptophyta > Magnoliopsida > Asparagales > Amaryllidaceae > Allium > Allium sativum. The sequence goes on along the minus strand of CM060912.1, from coordinate 990,050,961 downwards.
AAATTATTTAACCAGCGAATGAAAGTTTTTAGGTTTAAGAGAGGTTAGACGATAGTTATAGCGGTGGGGAAAATATTGTTTTAATCAATTTTATATTCAAACGTAATCAATCGTTGTTTGTATTTATTGTCTAAAAATCCGCATGATCACACACGATATCCAAAAATCATGAAAATGGGCATGCAGCTATAGTTCGACGTTACAGACCCAACAAAATTTGTTTCATCGAATTCCGACTCCGTTTGCTCACACAACGTATTTTTAAAGTTGAATTATTAACTGTTTTCCACATTAAAATCCCATATGGCCACATAATAACTCAAAAAATCACGAAAATTGAAATCTAGCCATAATTTAATATTCTGGATCCAACAAAATTAGTTTCGTCGAAAACGAAGGTCGTTTGCAAAACAGGCTATTTTTAAAGCTCTAAATAAACCATTTTAAATATTAATATATTTAAAAATAATTAAATTAAAAAAAATATTACTGTATATATTTACATCGAATGTAATATTACTCCAAAATAACCACATCAGAATTTATAACTCAATATTTCAAATCCGGATTATATCGATATCCAATTTATATTAAAAGTCCATTTAAAATATAAATAAATCATTATAAATTATAAAAGGAATTCCATAGTGATTTTCAAAATTTTGATTTGGACATAATTCAAAATCTACACGATGAAATCCTGATTTTTCTCTTCCATTAGAAAAATATACTTCACTAGCTCCGAACGTTTCTCGTTTCACCGAAATCCGACTTAAAACGGATAATGTATATTCATTTAAAGTTCGAATCGCCAAATTATGAACTGCCGCGCCATTTCGAGCTCGATTATAATTATAACATAATTTATACGTTCAACTGATGATTATAAATGAATTCATTATTATAATTAAGTTCTAAACGGAATTATATGTTTTAAATAATCCAATTCACTCTATATTGTGAATTCAACTATTCTCCGACTATTCTGGAATTTAAATATATTATTTAATTGTTGTATTAATTAAATATTCAATTTTATTTAATTCTGGTCATTTTAAATTACCAAACCATTATTCAAATAATTAAATAAATTAATTAGTATACCATAAAAATGCGGGACGTTACATTTTTCCCCCTTGAAATAATTTCGTCCTCAAAATTGCTAAGGTAGAAAATAAACCCTATTAACTGGGTAAACATTTATTTGTTTACTTCTTTACTTTAGTTTCAACTGAACCAATTAATTAGCAGTTAAAATATTAATTCATCCCGACTATCTAAAATTTCCAGAAATGCTGAAAATTTTCTAACACCTTAAATTTTCGGAAAATTTCGCCAGCATCTCCTTTGTACTGGTCAATCGGTACAACTACAACTCGCCTCTCTAGGTCTTCTCCAACCCAAAAGAAAATCAAATAGCCAAGCGGCTTGCCAAACAGGCTCATAAATCTCATTCTTATACTAAATATAAACTTGTACCTTTTTGTCAGGCATATCATTATATCCTTTCCATCTGTTTCCAATTCTGCATATACCAATAAATTTCCAACTTGATCATCAATCAGTTTATCTTTAACACAATCATTCGCTTATATCCAAACCATAATATCATTTCAAACTTGAGTTCCATCCTCGATTCCAAACTCTTAACTCATTAATCCAATACTAGTTCAGATTCCTATCTCACAATCCAATTTCATTCGATATCATTTTAATCTAATTCATTTTTCAGTTAATTGGTTTCAATTCAATTCCAACTCGGTTTTACAAATTTCTATTTAAATTTTTTCTTAATTCAAACAGTCTCTTCCTGGGGACTTTGAACATTTTAACTTTCCTAAAACCAAATATCCCTTTTCAGGATTCTAAACAAATTGCTTTCCATAAAACAATTCAAAACCGTATCTTTGGTAGTAATTCGTCACTTACAACTCAAAAATGAACACTAATGATGTGGCCAGCATCATCAGAGTTGTTTCCCAACGATCGAAGTGAGTTCAATACTACTCCACTTTCAAAACCATTTCTAAACATTTCCTTTTTGAAATCAATTTCAAAATACCATTCACGGTTCTTGTAAAACAATTTAAAATCTACCAGGATTTTAGAATTCTCATATACTTAGTCCAAATCCATTTACAAACACTTCTTCAAATTTCCAGAGTTATAATTTCAATTCTGACTTTAATTCAAGATTTAATTCATCTGATTTCATATATTACACTTATATGAATCCTGATTGGATATTTACATAACCATTTCACATTTTATAATCTTATTCGACTATAATCACAACCAACACATTCAATATACTATAATACTTCAAATATCTACACTTTCTTTTATATCAAAATATAATTTTGGGCGAAATTATTCCATTTACCCTTCTTTCAAAACATACTGTGTCGGTTCATCGTATTCGAGAGTTTATAAGCTCCTGCCGATACAGTGGATCAAACTGATCGACCAGAACTCATAAACAACTCAACCAATAAATCTCCACAATATAAAACAATTTTATATTAAATAACAAATACGTTCACTCGTATATATACACTCAACTCAATCTAGGGTATTACTAACCCATCTCTACTGAGTTATGCCACAGTGTGAAGGTAATTACTTAACCTTAAGCTTTGATACCAACTGTAATGACCCAGGGTTTCGCGATCCTGAGTAATCCGACATAAACTCAATGTCGATTATCCAAGCATCGGAAATACCAGATAGTTAATGAAAGAATTTAGAGGGTGAGAATAGATAAGATAGAAACTTAGAATAAAAGAAGAAGAAAAACATACAACATCAGGCTAAACACGAATCTTACAGCGGAACGAACAACATATAATAGATAACATATCTTTGAAATAAGATCAGTATATGTATACAGTAACATTATCAGAGTACAACACTAACAACATAGTGGAATAAACAATAGCTATATAATCCTGAAGCCTCCTGCTCCAAGCTCTCCAAGTATATCTGTAAAACCTGACTACTTGGCTGCCATACAAATTTGGGCACCCAAGAGTTTAGGGTAAAACAAAACAAAATAAACTCCGGGTCAGTCATGGGACTGGTGCGAGTAAACAATTTGAAACATTCTGAGAAAATAAACAATATCTCATAAGACCACGCCGTATAACACGGAACGGGTTTTTCCCTTAAGAGAATCCAAAATGTTTGATTTAACTTTCAAAATCCTTTTTAAAGAACCGATAATCTTTATATAAAAACTCTTTTGATATTATAATAATGTCTATAAATCACAATATAATAATCATCTAGCAGAACGCTTTCATCTCACGTTCCACATACCTAATATATAATCAAAAACCGCTGACGCTTATTGGTTAATGAATTCCAACTGGCAAGGTATGGGACCACCTTCCAACAGTGTATCTCTAGAGAGGAATACACTGGGTTCAACAAGAACATCTTGTAATCCTGGCTAAACATGACTGGTCACTCATTTCTCTTGAGTGTACCGAATGTATTATCACCAATGGTTGGGATTAGCAACCGTTTCCCGAAAGGGACAACATCGAAATAGATTATAGAAGTAAATGGAATTTCTCTAAATCAGGTGACAATACACCCTAACTGGCAGCTAACGACTTAGCCATGCAACCTACCCGATTTTATACCATTTCCTGGTTGCGAGGCTATAACGTACAGATCAAACCTTTATTTACTTTGAATGTCACATCGCCATACCTGCCAAATAACAAATTGATTTCTCTAAACATACCACGGGTATACAGCTAAGAGAAACGAATTCCTCCGCCACCAAATGTGAATACGTTTGAAGAGATCAACTTACGCGATCCATTAGATATCCTCTATCAGACATTCTTCCATATAAGTTGTCCTAGGACTAGACAAACCGAAGGCACTATTTTGTAAACAGGATAGCCCTTGCATAACTCCGTCTTCAATTTTCTTCCATCATATTTGATTCACAATGCTAATGCCATACGGAGTGGTTTTCAGATAATATATCTGATACCGGTCTCTCCGTATTGACAACAGAAATGGTCAAAAACTTTGATAGTCGATGATTTAATCATCAAAGAAAAACATGTGTGCAAACAACGAAATTATTTCCAGATGGAAATTCCATCGATCAATCATCAATCAACATTTATTCATTTCCCCATTTCTTGTTTCCATATATTCATCAAATACTTATTTTCTACTTTTAGAAAATATACGTTATTAACTTTGGAAAACGTTTCCATTTCTGATTCACGCATCACTATCTTTTCACATATATCAGTCTCTAACTGTAAATTAGTAAGAGAACAACCCCTTACGCATTAACCCTGAAGGCTGAAACCAACATCGGATCAATACCCATACAGCTGTTCAACTTAACTAATCTCCAGTTAGTTTCTAATTCCTTTAACTCCATTTTAATTCCTATTTCAAACCCTATTTCCCTTATAAATATTTTATTAGCAAAACATTTACTTAAATCCTTTATTCACATTAAATGTAAATAATATTTCTTCTTTGCAATCAAAACAGTTTGATTTCGTATTTAAAACAATATCCCAAATCCAATTTCTATTTATACTTCTAATTATAGAATTATTTACATAAAATCTCATTTATTTTTCTAACACTTATAATCCCATTTATAATCACCTTTATATAATTCTATTTATTCTATATAAATCCTTCTATATAATTCTATTCATTTTATATAAATCCTTTTATATAATTCTATATATTTCATATAAATCCATTTATATAATTCTATACATCTCATATAAATCCATTTATATAATTCTATTCATTTCCCATTTATCTCCTTAATTATATTTCCCACTATTTGTTTTCCAAATATTACCTTTTATAATATCTTATTTATTTCATATATAAATATTTCATTTTCAATATTCACTTTGAAATTTTCCTTTTTACATTCCAGTATTTCGTATGGTATTTAAAATACAAAATAACATGACTAGTGTCATCATAATCAATCATAGATTGTATATCACATCATATATCACAATATATGAAAACAACAGTATTATAATATTGAGGAATCCAGTTGGATCCCTCCAACCTGTTTTCCCTGCATCACAGATGTTAAACAATATAAACAACATCGATTTCATTTCAATATGAAATATTCCGATAAACAAAATCAATATTTTATTAACGATATATATATATATATCGTTATCTATAATTTCAACCACTAAATCAGCCGTTCAACCAAACAATCATCACACAACAATCAATCATCATTTATCAACACTAGATTATATTTATAAAAATATAAACTGTACATAGTTAGTGAGATTTACTCACATTGGACGGTTATCGTTTAAAACAATTAACTATCTTTGACTCAAACAGACAATTTATTTCGCTATAAATTATAACGAGCTCCAGTTCACTCCTAGTCAGTTCCATTGGGTAGCCACCGTCCATACGATCGCAACGGATCTGACCGTTCATTAATATGGCATAGTATGGCCAAGATATTATAAATACAAGATAATACAATATTTAGATTTAAATTTAAACTAATATATGATTTTGTTTTAATTTATTGGGCCTTTACCTTGTCTAATATCAGCCCACTAAAATATTGGACCCGCCCCCTTTTATTTGCTTTCTTCCCCGATTTGTTGTAAACCAAAATTCCTACTCCTCGTTTCTTTGCCATTACCGCATCTTCTAACACCAAAAATTCCCTCTTCGCTTCACGATAATCCAAAACGATGCCACCAACTCTCTTCTCCTCCCTTCCTCTTCCATCCTATACCATCCTTTAGAGCTCGCACTCCCCATTTGAATTCCGACTCCTACACAACTTTCGTCATTACCAGGTTGCGACAGTATTTCCTTTTTCAAACTGAACTCCACCAACTACGACAACTCAGCCTCCTCAATCCGAGTACAACGACCAACACCTCGACTACATTGCGACAGGAACTGCACCATTGTCTCCAGCTTGCAACTAATTTCTGACATGCGATTTCAAGACTCAACCTGGTTCGCACAGTGACTGGTGCGACAACTTTTCGAACGGAACTTCACAAGAAAATCAAAACTCGAGCTATTCAATGCCATGAATTCAATTATCGACTTTGTTTTGCAATTCGATTACTAAAAATTCCCGAAACCTGCACCCTAGCTCAGTTGTACATTTTCCAGTATCACGAATGAAGCATCGCACCTCCTAAAACCCACATTAACTTGAAGCTCTTCACTCTAGGATGCTAAATATACATGTATTGTAAATTATAGGATTTTATTTCTATTTGTTTTGATATATTTTTGCTCAAGATTTTTGCTGTAAGAAGAGTTACAAACAGTGGAAATTATTTGACCAGCGAATGACAGTTTTTAGGTTTAGGAGAGGTTAGACGATATTTATAGCGGTGGGAAAATATTATTTTAATCAATTTTATATTCAAATGTAATCAATCGTTGTTTGTATTTATTATCTAAAAATCCGAATGATCACACACGATATCCAAAAATCATGAAAATGGGCATGCAGCTACAGTTTGACACTACGGACCCAGCGAAACTTGTTTTGTTGAATTCCGACTCCGTTTGCTCACACAACATATTTTTAAAGTCGAATTATTAACTATTTTTCACATTAAAATCCCATACAGCCACATACTAACTCCAAAAATCACGAAAATTGAAATTTAGCAAAAATTTAATATTTTGAATCTAACAAAATTAGTTTCGTCGAAAACGGAAGTCATTTGCAAAACTGGCTATTTTTAAAGCTCTAAATAAACCAAATTAAATATTAATATATTTAAAAATAATTAAATTAAAAAATATAATTTAATATTATCGTATATATTGACGTCAAATGTAATATAGCTCCAAAATAACCATATCAGAATTTATAAATCGATATTTCAAATCCGGATTATATCGATATCCAATTTATATTCAAAATCCATTTAAAATATAAATAAATCATTATAAATTATAAAGGAATTCGATAGCAAATTTTTGAAAGTTGATTTGGACATAATACAAAATCTACACGATGAAATCCGGTTTTTTCTCTTCCATTAGAAAAATGTACTTCACCAGCTCCGAACGTTTCTTGTTTCACAGAAATCCGACTTAAAACGGATTACATATATTCATTTAAAGTTCGAATCACCAAATTACGAAGTGCCGCGCCATTTCAAGCTCGATTATAATCATAATATAATTTATACGTTCAATTGACAATTATAAATGAATTCGTTATTATAATTAAATTGTAAACGGAATTATATGTTTTAAATAATCCAATTCACACTATATTGTGAATTTTACTATTCTCCGACTATTCTGGAATTCAAATATATTATTTAATTATTATATTAATTAGATATTCAATATTATTTAATTTTGGTCATTTTAAATTACCAAACCATTATTCAAATAATTAAATAAATTAATTATTATACCATAAAAATACGGGATGTTACACAAGAGAAGGGAAGTGCTACATTTGCAAGAAAGCAGGTAATTGGAAGAGATATTGTCTAGACTTAAAGAAAAAAAATGAAGTTGGAAATTCATCGGTTGTAGTGGAGAAATTTTTGTCTGATGACTTGTTGACAGCGGTAGTATCAAATGTATCAGACCATCGGGTGCAAGATAAGGGGTCGTCTTTGCATATGACACCTAATAATAATTATTTCAGTCCTTTTAAAAGAAAAGGAGGAAAACTGATTTTTATGGGAAATAATGCTAGTTGAAGAGTCATGGGCGAAGGTACTGTGCAGTTTTGCATGTATGACGGGGTAATACACACCTTGACAGGTGTCCGTTATGTTCTAGGTCTTCGGAAGTCAATGATATCTCTTGGGCAGTTGACATCCAAAGGATGAAAGATGACTATTGATAAGAATATTCGAGGGGTTTCAGGGTGCATTTGTAGTGGTGAAGGGAGACATGCTTCATAATTTGTATCTCCTGAGGGGAAGCACTGTACTTGGAGAGCCAAGGATTGGATTTTATAGTTCTCGTGGAAAATATGTCAAAGCTAGACATACAAGAAGGGACTTTGAGTTTCTGCATAGGCGGAATATGATCAAAAGGGAAAGCTTCAAACAAGGTGGGATTTTTCCAAGAGGATGTGCTTGATAAGCGAAAGAAGGGATCGTCTGAAGTTGATCAGAGATCAAAGGAGAAAGTAGTGGATATGCATAATTCTTTGTAGACTGCTAAGTTCGGGGGTTGCTTGAGCTGGAATCGCTTATCGAAATGTTAGGTACCACGTGGTGGCACAGTGTAGGAAAAGAGTTGAAATGGTTCATGGAGACATTTGTTTTCATGGTGAAGATTGATAGGTCTTACTTGAAGGGGGTACTTTCAACACTTTATTGGAAGGTGGTGGCGTTGCCAGAGTTTGTTGACGAAGTGCAATGGGTTATGGCCATGCCGAAGCTCATTGGGAAAAGTAACCATGGTGTCTTGTCCGAGAAGATGCTTAGAGTAAGAGGATGTAGGTGGAGTTGATATGCTTTCAAGGAAATATAGTATCAAGGTGGAGATTGTTAGAATTTGTGATACAATATTTTCATTTGCAAAATATTTGGAAATATTATTGATTATGGCGAAACAATATTTCCATTTAGAGAAGATTTGGGAAATATTGTTAATTTGAGTAATATAATATTTACAACAGCAGAAGATTTGGAATATATCAGAAAATTTATTGCCTCTTTTTTGTAAAATTAGACAGGGCAATAAATTACCTACATAAGTGGAAGAATGTGAAGAAGTTTCTTTTGGGACATTGAAGTAAGGAATTAATTCTCTGATTGGAGAATTAATTAGGAATTGATTCATAACTATAAATCAACTACTTCGACCCCAAGTGTTAATCCTTATATAAGGATAGGGATTAGGTAAATGTATGGTACATCTGTTAAAAGTTGTATTTCTTCTTCTTCTAGTACTTCTCCACTGTCAGTTTTGTAATATTTTCTTATTTAGAAAAGGAATAAATCTCCTCTCCACAAGTGGACGTACACTAACAAGACGTTAGTGGAACCACTATAAATTTCTTGTGTTCTTTCTTTTATTGCTTGATATGTGATTGTTTTGTTGGTGACTGTCTGTTGTTTGTTTTCCTCATCATCAATCTGTTCCTATTTGTTTTTCCGCAAGGTTGGGTTTTAGTCTCAAGGCGTTTTTGGGAAAGTTTACCCTAACATTAAATTGCTCGATTTTCTCTTTTCTTGATTTGTTTCTTGAAAATCATTTTTTAAATTGTATTCAGCTATTTGATAGCCAGTTCAAAAGGCAGACCAAATACTGGCTAAAGATAATGAAACGTGTACGAAAACATGGAAAGATAAGAAACTATTACATTTATCAAATACATTGGGGCCAAAAAAAAAAAATCTATTTGCCTTGGGCAACAGAACATGGGATAGGCCTTATTGGTTGGCTAAGTAACCTTAAGCACTGTATGTTGTTTTCAAGAATTTGTTTGAGTTGTTCATAACTTCAGCCTAAACTACACTACAAGAAAAAAGATTTTTTGTTGCAAAAATCAGTGGCGTTTATTTGCAAATGCAAGAAAAAGCGTTTTCACTCCTATTATTAACCCGGCAAAAAAAAAAATCATCTCCTCGCCTATCAAAAATTATTTCGTGTGGTAAAAAAAAATGTGACCACCTATTTTCTATTCGATTCCGCTCATATTTCGAAAATATTAACCCTCGTTCCCTTTCCCCCAAATCCCTTTACCGAAAAATTACTATTCCTCTAAATCACTCTCTACCGAAGAAATCACACAGATTAACGTTCCTCATGTCATCGTCAACTCCGTCGTACTCCTCTCAACAACGTCGCGGAAGCCAACAAAAATCTCCGCTCGTGGTATAGGTAAATTTAGGTATGAATTCTTTAACTCGATTTTGTGATTCTATTTGGATTGTGTATAAAATATTTGAATGCATGCTATTTTCTCATATCCTATCTTGCTAGTGTTTGATGGTATAGTTGATTAACCCTAATTGCAATCACTCATTGATCTGTAATTCTGTATTCTGTCTTTTTCTCATCTCTTATCTTATTAGGGCTCAGTTATGTTATAACTGCTTGATTTTCAATTTCTATTTGGGTGCTTTTCTGATAGGTTATTTTCATGTTGTACGCTTTTGATATGATGAATTTTTATTTAGTTATGGGGAGTAATAAGACATGAAAACCATTCAGGAGTTTTGAATAGACAAATTTTCCTCTCTTTTAGGTAAATCTAGGATCTATGAGATCTGGTTAATGTACAATAATATGCTGATGATATCATGTATGGTGTACATGGGCATAAGCAGTGGCGTACGCAGTCACACTAATCGATACCATGTCTTATATGTGAATCTAGGATTTTTCTAGATTTCATATTTTGAATAGTGTTGCTAATTTCTACGGCTTTTTGATATACGGTTAATAAAAGTAATTCACCAGGCACCACCCTCTAAACTTTTGCATAGCTAAGCCTTAACAATTTCCCTACTTTTGCCTCGTCCTAGGCTTTGATGATCCAAGTCTGTACTTCTTACTAGCTCCTTTTTTCCTTATAATTGTAAATGAGATATTATGGAGTTTGCCCTTTTCTAATTTTTTTTGATTCACTGGCTGTATTTAAATTACGCAAAGCCTTTGGTAGATAAGATACTCATGTCTCAAACCTTTTTCGCTCTTTATGACTTTATCCTATATGGTTCTGAGCAATATGTAATTGTATAATTCTCTTCAGTTGTCTTGTCCTTGTTCAAATCTCTTGAAACATTTGCAGTTTAGATATTCCTATATGTTTCCGTAACATTTTGCTTGATTGCTTTCATCTTCAAATGGGCAGGCTTATTTAGTATTTGAATGGAGATTTGTACCATTATAGCTGATAATAGTACTGGTACCCAATGTTATTAAACGCGAAAAGCGCATCGAAGCGCCATGCTTGGAGCATAAGCGCAATGCGCTATCGCGAAGGGAGCGCTTCAGTAAAGCAAAGCCCATAATATACAAAATTTTAGATAATAGTAGTGTTGGAATCTGTTTTCCTTCTTTCTTATAATTGTTCCTGCCGATTTGTATTTGATCATATAATCAGATTTGCTGAAGTAGAATTAGGTAGTTAGTGCATCATTCATAAGATGCTTGGATGTCTTTTTGAGTAATATCTTCAACATGTAGTTATTTTTTTTCTAACAACAGATAACTAATTTATACGTCAAAGATTGGAAACTTATTTGCCTTCATAAGTCGATGATGGAAAAAGATTGGGTTTTCTAAACAAGTGATAAAACAATGCTTAACTTAATACATATTTTAAGATTTAGAACATATAATCTAATATTAAAACTAAATTTTTATGTTTTTTACTTTTGTCATAGAACTAGTGTAGAGTACCGACAAGGGGCAGTAAATTTTGTGCATGATGCAAAGAGGAACGTAAAATGTAGAAAAAATGTTATGCCCTTGCAGAGACTGTCAGAATCTTAGTCGCCATGATGTCCAAACTATTGTTGACCATTTAATTATAAAAGGAATGGATCCTAGATACATTGATGGTGAATGGTTTAATCATGGTGTTGAGATAAATGTAGAGAAGAAAACAAATACATTTGACATATACGATCTATTTAAGATGATTCACTATGAAGATGAATATTTTATGAATAATGATTTTTTTGATGATGATAAAGATAATGTTGATTTTTGGAGAAAAGAGGATGAGTTACCCAAGAACTTGGAAGATGCAGAAACTCCATTATACCCTGATTGCATAGATCACACAAAATTATTTGCTATCACCGTCTTGTATAATCTTAAATGCAAGACTAGCTTGTCTGATAGTGGGTTCGATAAGCTTTTAGCTATGTAACATCTATTTCAGAAGAAAAACGTGCTTCCCAAAACCTTGTATGAAGTTAAGAAATTTCTTAAAGTGTTCGACAAAGGTTTTGAAAAGATACATGCATGTGAGAATGACTGCTGTCTTTTCAGAAAAGAATACAAAGATTTATAAAATTGTTTAAAATGTGGTTCTTCGAGATGGAAGAAAAATCAAGAAACTGAAGAGGTTATACAAGGTGTTCCAGTGAAAGTATTGAGATATTTCCCAATCATTCCAAGATTTAGAAGAATGTATACATCTCAAAAGATGGCAGAAGATTTAAGATGACATTTTACTAATAAAAGCAGCAATGGAAAAATGCGTCATCCCGTGGATTTTATGACGTGGAAAATGGTGGATGAAAAATATAAATCTTTTCCATCGGATCCACGCAATTTTAGGCTTGGTCTTGCTACAGATGGACTCAACCCATTTTCTATGTTGAGTTCGAAATATAGTTGTTGGCCGGTAAGTCTTGTGGCATACAATCTCTCACCTATGTTGTGTATGAAGAAGGAAAATATTATGTTGACTTTACATATTTCAGGCCCGAAGCAACCCAGAAATGATATTGATGTATATTTGGCACCTTTGGTGGAAGATTTGCATCACTTGTGGTCTTACGGAGTTAATGCTTATGACGCATTTAGCAACTTTATTTAAATTAAATGCAATTTTGCTATAGACGATTAATGATTTTCCTGCTTATGGAAATCTTGCTGTATGTCATGTGAAAGGGGAAAAAGCTTGCCCATTATGTGGTGTCAATACCCATTCTCGTTGGTTGAATCATATTTGAAAGTTCGCCTACATGGGACACAGAAGATTTCTACTTCCTTAAGATTCACGTAGGAAACAAAAGGCGTTGTTTGATAACACCGTAGAGACAAATAGTGCTCCTAGATTGCTTATTGGGAGAAACATCTATGTAGTATTGAAGGATTATCCAAATGCTTTTGAAAAAGGAAAAGAAGACAAAATTAATAAGAGAAAGTGTGTTTATGATGAAGAAGATGAAATTGATGATACAAACACTTCCACGAAAATGGAGATAGCGAGATGGAAAAAGAGATCAATTTTCTTTGATTTGCCTTATTGGGAGGTTAGTGGTTAATATGTCTAATTTTTACTGTTTTAGTATAAGAAAACCCAATAATGCGTTATAGTTATGGTTTTCGCAGGAACTTCCATTACGTCATAATATAGATGTTATGCATGTGGAGAAGAATATTGGTGAAAACTTATTGGGCACGATGTTGCATGGTAATAAATCCAAAGATGTAACCAACTGTAGGAAGGATTTAGAGGATTGGGGAATTCGACGTGAGCTTCATACACAACCTCATGGGAATAAAACATATCTTCCACCGGCTCCATATTTGTTGTCAAAATCCGAAGAAAAATATTTTGCAAAAGATGTACGATTTCAAAGGACCAGATGGCTACTGTTCAAATTTAAAAAATCGGATTTCGTTATCGGATTGTAAAATTAGTGGATTTAAGTCACACGATTATCATGTATTAATGCAATATTTACTGCCAGCAGCATCGAAAGGATTACTGGCAAAGAAGGAAAAAAGCAATAATTCGCTTATGCTCTTTTCTCAACAAATTATGTCAACGTGTTCTTGATAGAGAGAAGGTAGAACAAATCAATGTTGAGATTATTGAAGTTTTATGTGAGCTTGAAAAATTTTTCCCACCATCTTTCTTTGATATAATGGTACATTTATCCATTCATCTTGGAAAAGAAGCACTAATGTGTGGACCATTTCATTTTCGTTGGATGTATCCGTTCGAAAGATATATGAAGACACTCAATGATTATGTCAGAAATTATGCATGACCAGAGGGATGTATCGCAGAATCTTATATAGCAGTAGAATGCATGTTGTTCTTCAATGAATTTTTGAAAAAATCATGACATATAGAGGAGAAAGGAGCTCGAAATGAAGAGTATGAAAGTAGTGTAATACTCGACGGACGTCCAATTTCAACATTGAAGACAATTACATTGCCGGCTAATGAGAAAGAAATGGCTCATTTAGCCGTGTTAATGAATATGGCTGTGGTGGAACCATTTATGGAGTAAGTTCATGTTATATATTGTTTTAATTATTTTTATGTATTCGTTATGATATATGTAACTTATAATCAAATCTTCAATACTAGTTTGCATTTGGAGGAATAAGAAAATTCAGACCAGCGCATGAAAAATATGCAACCTTACTTTGGGAAACACATACCAAAAATTTTGCCGATTGGATTAGAAGGAAGGTTAGTTGGATTTCAAATATATTCTCATATGACTATTAGTATACTATATATAAAATTTACATGCTAAATGAAATTCTATGTAGATACCTATAACCTCCAAGGATCATAAGGACATGTTGAAATGGATTGCTTACGGTCTGAAGGATGATGTCGTGTCTTACAAAGGATATATCATCAATGAGCAACGTTTTCATGTAAAAGATTTAGGGAGACAAACTCAGAATTGTGGGGTTTCTTTTGATGTGACTACTATGTGTAGAGTAAGTGCAAAAGATATGTCCCAAGTGGTTGATGTAGTCACTTATTATGGAATACTAACAGATATAATTTTATTAGATTATCATTTGTTTTATATTCCTATTTTTAAGTGTCCTTGGGTGTATAAAGGAAATGGAGTAAAAGTTGATGATGATGGGTTCACTCTTGTTAATTTAAATCAAGCATCATTTTCACAGGACCCCTACATACTCGCATCTCAAGCTAAACAAGTATTTTATTCAAGAGAGGACGATGATTCTAATTGGTATGTTGTAATGAAAGCACCATCAAGAAGTTTTACTGATTTAGAGGATCCTGATTGCCTCGAGGAAGATATACAAGTGATGGAAGATGAAATAACCGAAGTGGATGATGAAAATGTTAGCTATGTTAGAGAGAATTGCGAGGGCATACTTGAGTAGATTATATGTCCTACTTGAGCATCGTTGTTCATTGTACTCGTATTTATTTTCTGTAGTGTTGTTTGTTCATCTGTTTTAGTGTTGGTTGTTCATTGCAATCATATTGATTTTCTGTACTTTGGTTGTTTATTGATGTTGCACCTAAAACTATGTTATATACATTTTTATTGTACTAGAAATTCTAGCATTTCATGGCCATGTGGTCTGACCTGTTTTTTATATTACCCACACATGCACTAGTACATTGTGTTGCCTTGTCTTCCAATTATACTTGAGATTTGTCTGGTCTAGTCTGCTTTTGCATATGCACATATTACACGCATATGCACTAGTACACGCTATTTTATATACATATATCTGTATACATAAACATTGCATTGCCTTGTCTGGTCATGCATTTGTTTACATCAAACCACACAATATAAATTATATATGTATATTTATGACTGTATATACAATTCAAATTATGTATTTTGTTTCATTTGCAAGAAATGATGTCAACATGCAATGTACGTACTCGCAACCAGATAAAGGCTGCGACGGAATCCCAAAAGAATAAGCCAGATCGGAAGCGTAAGTCAAAGCTAAAGCATAAGATTCAATGCGAAGATCAACCAGTCAGTTCAAATAAGAAGCAAGCCATTGTTCACAATTAAGGAGAAGAACAAACTGTCCTGAATGACCAAAATGAAGAAGGTCTACGCTCAGAAAATCAAACATGTCTTGAACAAACTGATGATGCCGAGATGGAAATTGGAAAACAAAGTGTACCTGACATCGGAAGTACTTCTCGGAAAAGAGGCGGTAGGGGTCCAGCAAAAGTAAAAAGGCTCCCTTTATGCAGTCAGGATCGAATTGAAGTTGAGTTCAATGATCTAGGTATACCGATAGGGCAAGGGTCTGTATATTTACCCTCTTCTCTTGGACCGCTTGTGCGGGGGAAGGTTCCATACACTATCGATGATTGGCAGAATATAAATGATGATTTAAAATAAGTTTTATGGCAGTCGGTTCAGGAGTGAATTACTTAATTACATGATAGAAATCTCAGAATTCATGCAACAAAATTTAATATTCTAAAGTTGTGTACTCCAGTTAGGACCATATGCACAGGTGAATTATTTGATTTTAATATCATATTTTCATGAACTGATTCAGGTTATATTTAAACTGGAAGAGGAATGGCAAAGAAAAGCCATATTTCAACAAATGGGAGTACTGTGGGGATTGTTAGAAAATAAATTGGTTCGAACTTTGCAAAAAATGGAGAGTGAAGAGGAAAGACTTAAACTGAAACCAACCAACATCAAAAACATGAACGAATGGAGAATGTTTGTGAAGGCAAAAATAATTGTGGAGTTTAAGGTAAATTTAAGATAAAATTCAATACTTCAACAGCAGATCATTCCTATGCTCATCTCTATTAGTATGATAATTTTAACATCTTTTTATATTTCCAGCAAAAAAGTGAGAAATATTCGGCCCTTAGGTACACACAACTTCCACATACAACCGGTCGTAAGGGAATGGCTAGAATGACCGAAGACCAGGTTAGATAAATAACTGCAGCTTTTTTAATATTATTTTATACCTTTCATTTTACTTATTTAATGTTATCCTAAATTTAGAAAAATGAAAGTGTAGATCCATCATCCATAATTAGAGTTGATGTGTGGATCAAATCTCACATAAAAAGTTGGTCAACCGGTGTCCATGGAAGCTGCAAATACTACTATATTGTTTTTTATTTTATTGGTATTTTTTTGAAACTGTGGTATTTTTACCATTGTACATCATCTACATGTTTTTATTTATGTAGGAGGATATTAAAAAGTTTGGTAGCGTAACCTAGTCTAGCTCGACACGGAATGTCAGTGGGGATGCTCTTGCACATGTATTGGGAGAAGATAGATGGGGAAGGTTAAGGGCA
Organism: Allium sativum; assembly: GCA_030737875.1. Classification (NCBI taxonomy): domain Eukaryota; kingdom Viridiplantae; phylum Streptophyta; class Magnoliopsida; order Asparagales; family Amaryllidaceae; genus Allium; species Allium sativum. Next base: position 990,034,175 of record CM060912.1, on the reverse strand, counting down.
TTGGGAAGGGGTTGCACTTTAACCAAGCTAACTGTGGCTTAGTCCAAAGATAAACAAGTCTCACGGTGTCGAGAGGAAATAACAGATTTGAAGGGAAAGATACAGACTCTGATGGACCAGAAGGTAAACTTCTAAAATTAAATTCGTTAAATACAATATTTAGCACACTCTATAATTTAAAATACTAAAAAGAACAAATTTTGGTGCTATACTGTAGGGTAAAGAAAGTTCGAAAGGGAGCACACATGAAATGGTAAAAATAATAATTATATTACCCGATAAATATTTTGATCCAGTAATGTTTTATTTTAAGTGTTGTGGCATCCACTTGATTGCTCCTTAGATTAAAATATCGTTATATTTGTGCTTTGCAGTAGGGTAAAGAAAGTTCAGGAAAGATCCCACCTGAATCGGTAAAAATAATAATTATATTACTCAAGAAATAAAATTTATGTTTTAAATTTGTAATCCAGGATTTGACATTGCTTTTGGTTGAATAATTCTAGAGTGACGATGAAGTATGTTCGTTGCAGGATTGGGATGGAACCTTTGGAGTTATTTGCTATGGTAAGCTGTTGTCCATGGACCCAAATGACGTTGTCAATGACATTCGTCTTGGACCAAATGTTGGGAGCGTTGTTATAGATTTTGTGGATAAGCCAGATGCTTATTTATGGAGGCCTACACGTAAAATGGATGTATTAGCATATGCCGTGAATAAGGTAATAGCTTGGCCATCAGTTTGCATCAAGGTACCGTTGCGAACACGCTTGAACTTTGATGAAGCCAGTATGGTAAAATTTAAACTTCTCATATTATATTTATAGCTATTTTGTGTGTGTATAATACAATGTTTATTTATAGTTACGCGTGAAGCTATTAACAACAACTACATAGAAATAACACAATATTCTCTTATTTTGAAACTGTCATGACTAATATTAGCAGTTACATGTGTGTATAATTGCTAATATTGAGGTATATTCTCATTTTTAGAGTACCGACAGTATCCGCAATATTTGCAAGATTTATGGCTGGGATGAGGGTGAAGGCGTAGTTGCCGAAGGAAGAATCCATGCCGATGATCCAAAATGCACTGTTAATGGTATTCCGCTCGGTCCGTCTGCTGTTGTCATTTGGGTGGATAAATAAAGATGTTTATTTGTGGTGACCCATATCTGATATGTCATGCATTGGAGATGCAACTGGTAGGAAAGTAGCATGGCCAAGATCAAAAGTAGAAGCGGACAAAGAAAATACAACCAAGAGTCGTGATGATAGTGAAAATCATGCGACTTTTCCCTTGAAATCCTCATATATGTTCACGAATAAATCGAAACATGTAAGTATTAATTTTCAACATTGATCACTGTGTAAGTATATACATTCTGCATAGTAATCTTTTTTTCTTTCAGCCGATTGCACACATGACAAAAGATGCCAAATGCAAGTTGATAGATGTGGTTGGAAAAGACGTAGTGGCTGAAGGATATATTGCATCAACTGATCCGATAGCGATGGTCCATTGTCGTCCATTGGGAAAGGATGCTGTAAAGGTTTGGTTTGAACATGTGACAGTTCCAACTTTAGAGCTATGGAGACCAACATCAGCTCTGACGTGTATGGAAGATGCCTTTGGCGTTCCCATAGCTTGGCCGGTGGGAAAATCATTATTGATACAAAATGAAAGGTATTTTAATATTTTTTAATATACATTTAGTAGTTATTGCCCTCGGGAGCACATGATCGAATGAAAATAATCGAGTTAGGTTATTTTGGATAATAAGTGTGTTGTCTCACTCTCCTTATAAATCAAACTTGGTAGTAGTACCAGACAAAACTCCCACTTAATGTTTATTAATTCTTTTGAAGCCAATTTGGTGAGATATCTTAGATGATTTGCATTATAGATCAAACTTTTATGTACGTGGTTAAAATATTATCAAGATAATGTGTACTAATGCAAAGATACCAATATGATTTACCTTAATTGGAGAGAAATCATATATGAAATATACTCGAGGAGACAACACATGTCATCTTAGAATTACAGGTCATCTCAGAATTACATATCATCTCAAATTACATGGTCATCTCAGAAATCATATATGAAACCATACATTCACCTTAATGGGTAGGCACTGTCATCTCTGAATTACTCGATCATAGAATTACATGGTCACAGAATTGCATTACATGGTTCAGAGTTCTGAGTTCTAGAACATTTTCTATATTTCGGAAATTGAGGTTGTCTATTTCAGTTAAAATTATTTTGCTGTCATTATTGTACGCAATGGACATTGGTTAGGGAAAAATTGAGGTTGAGAAAAAAACCATGTGTTTGTGTTATGTAGTGTCCATAGTGTGCAGGAAAATGAGCGTGTCTGAAAGGTTAATGTTATGTAGTGTTACATTCAAAGCTGGTGTCTAAAAGGTTTATGTTATGTAGTATCTGAAAGGTTTATGTTATTTCTATTCTTAAGTTATGTTATGTTATTTGGTTTATAGGTAGATCAACAATATCTCAGGTGGTTTGATAATAGCAGCACTACAATATTTGCTCGGTAACTTGGTTATTTCAGGTGTTTATTTCAGTGTTTATTGTACTTGGTTATGATAGTGTTACTGGTTATTTAAACTCGGTAGTCTGGTTGTGTATGTTATGGTTATGACAGTGTTACTGGTAGTTTGTTTGTGAAGGTTGTGAAAGATTGAACTTGTGGATGTTTGTATGATTATCTTGTGGATGTTTGAAGGTGTATGTTGTGGTTCTATAATATGTTATGTTCAAATATGTATGTGTTTGTGGATTATGCTATTTAATTGGCGGCAAAATTATGGGTATGTACGAAATATTATAATACAAATTTGGTAACAAATGGTGGCAGGGAAAATGCTACAGGATATTAAATTCATTCGTAGCGTTTAAAAACTGCTACAAATAAATTGTCACAGAACACAAAAACAGTTTTGTTGGCGCGTTTTAAAAGCTACAATAGAACTAAAAGAACGCAACAATAAAACAATTGTAATGCAGAAACCCTTTTGGTGGCGTTTCATTAACGCCACAAAAAAAATGGTAACGTTAAAAAAGCGCTATGAAAAAGATTTTATTAGTGCGTTTATATAAATTGCAACAAAAAATTTATTTTTAGTGGCATGTTTTCTCGTAACGATTATCGAAACGCCACCAAAAATACTTAGTGGCAGTTTTTAGGCGCTACAAAAAATCATTTCTCTTGTAGTGCTAGTTTGCATGAAGTATACGTTTCTTAGTAGTGAATAATAATTATCTTTCCTACGGTGCTTATACTTAAATTTGACAAGATGTTTTAAGTGTTGAATAAAAATATACATAGGAAAAATATTGAATTGAATAACATGCATAGCAAGAAACGAGTCCTATTTAGCCTTCTTTGCAGTGCATCTGATTACGAAGCCATTTTAGAACAAACAAAAATTATAAAACGTTATATCTGTGCTCACTAACGAAATATATTATTTGGAAATAGCTTAATCTTTGTTTTTGTTAGACATTAAAGGCATTGTAATAAAACATATATGGCTCACCAAATCATCAATGGATACTATGAATTACCATCAGAGGTCGACCTTCGATTGAAGAGGATGTATTTCAAACAATGTCCCTGCTGTAAAGAAAAAAATCATCAAGTCAGAGTTGGCTCGATCAGAATTTCCATGATAACATACATATAAGGAATGTTGTCAATTAAAAAGTTGAGAAGTGCTAGGACATAAAAAGTAAGCTTACAGTAGACTTTAGTTGTGAATAAAGTTCATTCTTGAATTTTCCCTCTTGTTGGATGTATACTTTTGTAATGTCTAAGCTTGTAGCTATCTTGACTCTTGAGTGCTCCTGGAATAGAGGTTGGTTGCTGCAAGGCACATTCTTTCTGTGTTATATGCCTCAGTCATTGTTGCGTGAAACTTTTAGAAATTGGGGACTGAGATAAGAACGTTTGTTATCCTAAAGCAGAATACAACCAAGACTAACAAATGTAATGTTAGGGATAATGGGACAGTGTAAACTTTATTGCTCCATTCCTTGTATACATTAGAACAAAACTGTGCATAGTTTCACCAAAAGTAGAGGTCAAAATTCTGGAGAAGATTGTAAACTCACCCTGGCCTAAAGTTTTACAGTGGCTATTTTGCACTAGTGCCTAAAGACAACATCCACTTTATCAAAAATGCCGGTTGGCCCCTTTTTACGTCTGAATTTATGTCAGAAAAGGAATTGACAACTGATAATGACTCGGTGATATAAATCCGACAGACTATTTCAACCTGGTTGAGTTCACATACCCAATTTCAGGTCTTCTAATATCTCACCACACTTCATATATCAATGCAGTTAACTGTTAGTTTTATTATTTCATTCTTCTCAATTTGACATAAGCAAATAATAATTTAAGGGTCCATTTGGCACAAGTCCCTAATAAGTTTCAAAATTCATGTCACATCCGGTCCTAAACTTATTGTAAATTAGGTCCTTGTTTTTCGAAAATTCATAAAAAATATAAAAAAGTCACCTAAATTCATTATTAAATAAAACACATACACGCCGAAAAATTCATGCGTTAAAACCACCAAAAAACGCACCAAAAAACAAAAAACGAACGGCATGCGAAACAGTAGGTTTATGCATCAAAAGATGCACCTATTCGTTAATAGTTGCATATATTCATACTTATATCTCAGCGTTGCAACAAACTGCAGTATAAATGCATACATGTATGCTGATAAATAGCAATACACACATCCTTTTATGCATATATTCAAATCTGGCCTATTTTTGCTGGCATTTGTGCTTTCCAGACGTTGTTGCATTCATTTATGCACGTATACAGAATACACGCATGCATTCATGTCCACATTCAGAAGCCTTCCTCCCTTTTAAATTTATTGCATGCATGAATGCATATATACAGAATAGTTGCATTCATGTATGGAACTATTCATAACACATGCATCTCGTTCAACTTTGTATGTATACATGTATGCAACTATTACACATATACGCATATATTGGTCCAGATTTTCAATAGAAAACACTGGATGAATATATGCATACATGTATGCTACTATTGGTAATAGTTGCACAGATGTATGCAATTTTTTTTCGAATGCTTTTGGGAATATTTCCGATTTTTCGACCTTTTTTTTTTTTTACATAGCAGCGCCTAAAATTTCCTGAAAAACGCGTAACATTGAAAATAGAGACTCGCTTTACATTTCAAACATGCGAGGGATGCCGTTTACATTTCGAAACCTTTTAGCGACGTCACACTTATTTTCTTTAATTCCACTTCATATATTAATACAGTTAAATGTTAGTCTTGTTATTTCATTCTTCTCAAGTTGATATAAGCAAATAATGATATAAGGTGGGCCGGCAACAGAAGTAGTATTCAAAAAGTTGAAGACATAACAGATATTGGCATGACTAAATCTCCTAAATGATCCAAGGATAATTATTGTCATGTGCGACCTCCGACTAGTTAATAAACAAGATCATCATGAGTTTGTTGTAGGATTCTCAATGTTAGTCGCACTTTCCAAGTTTTTTTTTCAAAAATTAAAAACCTATATAAATTTAGAATTTTAGTGGTATTTGCCCAAATTTAACCATTATACAGTAAAGACAGAAACTTTGACACAAACTCATTTTTCTGTATGGATAATTACACAAGACTTGATTTGGTTTTTAGATCAGTACAAAATAAATAAATAATTAGCTTCATAACATCGATTCTGCTAACTAATATGACATAATATGAACACATATAATATTGTTGCATCCATAAATTGATGCATGATATTTTATCAAGACATCTTTCATATACTACTATCATGCAACTCCTCTTACTATAAAGATTGTTTGTTGTAACTTGTAAACAATTCTTTTTCACAGCAAAGCCCTAAAATACAATCTACTGTAAAGAAAGACGTACTAGAATAGCTAGCACTAACATAATTAAAGATCCAATAAATCTGACTAAAGAAAAAATATTACGGCAGAAGAAATTGAAATTTAATACTAAAAATAAGGATCGGAAAGGGTGATCCTCAAATCTCCACCCAAATTTAAACAATTGAAGCAATCAAATTGTAATGGATGGAATTTGTAAATTACCTAGGGTTCTGGAATCAGTTTGCTGTCCAACAAAAGAGGCTAAGGCTAACGAAAGAAGGTCAGAAAGTGATGGATGCTTAATGATGACGAAGGAATTCATGCACGAGAGTTCATTTGATTTACGGAAATGGTCGACAAGGGATTGGAAAGGAAAGTGATCTAGGAAAATTATTGATTATTGTTTGGGAACGATTTTTTTTAATTATATTACCTACGACCTTAAAGTTCATAAAGCTACATTGGGCTGGACGGGTCAGATCATCATGTGGGCTTCATAATATTACGACATTTATACTGCAAGAATTATGTAGACATTTTTTATAAATAAATAAGAAACCATTAATGATAGATAGAAACACATTGTACGTGTATCAAGGTTCGCAACATTATAAAAGGGTTTCAGGTAAAAAACTTATGTGCTTCTAATTTAGCATTTTGGTGTAGTGTACGCATGTGATCGGCTCCTTAATACCTGAATATCCTATGTCAGCCTCGGTAGTATGGTGTATCAGTCTCTAATCCAACAACGTATCGAACACAACCATATCTGTAGGTGTTACTCGCGTCTTAGTATCCTGTAGTCGGACTCATGCACGCTCATGACTCTGTCAGAACATGTAACGACCCGCATTCTACGTATCGGAAATCATAGAATATTTATTTTATTTTCGTACAAAGTCATATGGTCGTTAACTTTGGGAAACGACTATTGGGTTCATTTCCCACATTCACGATTTTTGCCGAATTTTAAATAACCTTTTTACCCTTGGTGAATCTTGTTTCTCCTGTAACTTTTGATTGGTAAGGAGTTTTGCCTTGAAACCACTTCCATTGGATTCAGGTGATGGTTTAATTTTCCGTAGAGTGGTCACATTAATCAAACAAACTTACCGTTTGGGAGATATGACTGAAATAAGATTTGAAGATGGAAAAACAGCCTAATCGGGCTTAATAGGGTGATTAGCAGCTAGGCCCATAACCCACTTCAGGATTAGGGTTATGGGAGGGCTGAAAGGAGTTAGAGAATGATTCCTTTTCATTTTTTCTCAGCCGCCACAAACATTTCCTAAACCCTAGTAATGGCCTCCATCTTCTAAATCACTCCCTAATCACATTTTTATCACTAATTAAGCAAAACTACATCAAATCAAGTTAAATTAGCATCAAATCGGAGATAGAGCTGCTGCTACACATTGAGATCCATGCCAAATCAGTTAGAGTTTCATAACTATAATTTGTTTGTGGCTAAGTGAGTAATTAGCACGTTTATTCACTAATTACGGCTAATTAGGGGTGACTAGTGGTAATTAGCGAAACTATGACTCAGAAAAATATGTAGAAATTCTGAAATATTATTTTATGTTACTGATAAAAATTTGGGTTAATTTGGATTAATTTTGCTAATCCTATGGTTAAACATGGTTAAGGGGATTAAGGGAAAAATCATGGTTTTGGGCATGTTGGATCTAAAAAAATCTATATGCTTGATGTTTTGATCTTTTTGATTGAACATATACATTGTTACTATTGCTTGGAATGTTTTATGATAGTTTAGAAAAGTTAGAATGGTTGAAAATGCCTTCATATGGCGAGAACGGACGAAACAAGCTTGTTGGGAATTCTACAGGATCCAGATCGGATCGGGTATAAGGGATCGGATGAAGTAAAGGGGACCGGATCGGAAGGAACGAATCGAACCGGGGTAGTGGAATCTTTAGCAGCATAAGGAAGCATGGCGAGAAGGAAGGCCACATGCATTGGGTTGGAGTTGGGATCGGACCGAAGCTTGGCATGGGAACGGATCAGATCGACTGGAAGATAAGAGGACCGAACCGAACCCAGACAGGGAGATCGAACCGAACCCAAACAGAAGGACTGAACCGAACCGAGGCATGGACTATGAGCACTGAACCGAACCGAGTATAAAGGCTGAAACAAACTGGGTTTATCCTTGCTGCTGCTACGCGACGACTCTTCTGAAGACCAACTCCAATTCGACAAAAACCCGAGATGCAAAGGAAGTACAAGTAGGAAGTTATTACTCAAGATCTAGATAGGAACCAACGAGTTAACTTCATGAGTTGGGCTTTACTGTGGGACGTGTGCAAAGGGATTATCGATATCTATAACTTTGGTTCACTATTGAGGATGGGGCATTGACTATGGACCAATGTAGTGGGGTCAGGCGTTGTATGGAGTGGGGCTCCATCAGACTCCAAAGGGCAAAATGGTCGTAGTGATAGTTGAACGGAGTGGGACTCCTTCATAGCCCCTATACTTCTGGTGAACAAAGTGGTGGATATCGTATACTTTACACACTAAGTGAGAGATGTGAGGATGATTTCTATGTTTGATGTTTGTTATCACAATGACACGCATACTTCCATTTTTACACCATATGTTAGTGTAACCTTAGAGTATACTGTCTATCTTGTTGTGCTAACTCTTTGGTTACAGGTCCAGATTCTGGTATGATCACTTATACCTGTTATTGTTTTGTTTTGCTGCTATCACTCATACCTAACTTTTATCTGACCCAGAGTTTTATGTCTCTTCTTACTACTCTGGGTGCTCCAAAACGAGCATACTAGAGACATGTTAGGTGGTTATGCACGAGTAGTTGTCCGGATACGAGCAGGAGGCTTCCACATACTATTTACATATATTCTCCCTGTGTTGTTGTTGGTCACTGCTTTGGGCATTAGTAGTGTACCTTTTTATTTTGTTTTAAAGACAGTATTTTGAAGTTGTAATAATGGTTTGGATCATAAGCTGTATTTTGGATTCCGCTGCTATGATGGTTTTGTTTTCAGCTTATGCATTGTCTCGCCTGTTTTATGTCAAGTTATGTTATCATTATAATTTATTTCATGCGCTGTGAGATATACTACATGTTCTTTGGTGATTCATCGTTTCAACCCTTTCTTTTGATGATCGTTCCGTGCTGGTCGTGTATTGGCATAATGCATTTCGAGGGGAATGTCGGCTGGTGCGGGGCGGGCCGTCACACTTGGTATCAGAGCGAGGTTGCATAGTTTAACCTAGGGGAAGACATCAGCGAGAGATAGTATACGTATATGAGAGCATGTATTTGTGATATTTTGGTTTCAAAACTATATATATACTATTAGTATTTCTACGGATGAAGTGGCATTGCACGGGTACCACTAAGGAGATGGTTAATCGTTTTCTCTTTACAGATTGGACGATGAGCCGAAATACGAGGAGTACGGGTTCAGGGGCCAATGATGGGAATGTCCCTGATATGAGGAAGATGTTTGTTGCCTTCATGCGAGAGATGCGAGGATTACTCAAAGAGCAGTTCCTAATGCTGCTAACGGTGGTATTGCAGTAGTGCAAGCGCATAGAGCCGATTCCGCCAAGCTTAGCAAGGATTATACTAGTTTTGGTGGGGAAGCTGTTCCATGGAACAGAATTGGCTACGGATGTTCAAGATTGGCTTGATAGTTGTGAGCGCATCTTTGAGGATTTGAGAATCGATGATGCAATGAAAGGAAAGTTAGCATTGCATCAACTTCAAGGACGGGCTATGAATTGGTGGAATGCCAATAAAGCGGCTACTCCCGAGGATCAAGTTATTTGGAATTAGTTTATGTAACGACCCGTATTCTATGCACCGAAGGATCATAAGATATTTATTTTATTTTCATAAGAAGTCATAGGGTCGTGTCACTTTGGGAAACGACTATTGGATTCATTTCCCATGTTCACGATTTTTGCCGAATTTTAAATGACCATTTTACCCCTAGCTATCTTGTTTCGCCTATAACTTTTGATTGGTAAGGATTTTTGACTTAAACCATTTCCATTAGATTCATATGATGGTTTATCTTTCCATAGAGTGGTCACATTTATCAAATAGACTTATCGTTTGGGAGATATGGCTGAAACAAGGTTAGGAAGGTGAAAAACTTCTTAAGCGGGCTTAATAGGGTAATTAGTGGATGGGCCCATAATCCATTTCGGGATTAGGGTCATGGGGAGGCTGAAATGAGTTAGGAAACCGTCTAATTTCATTTTCTTAGTTGACGCTTTCATTTATTCAAACCTAGTAATGGCCTCCACCTTCTAAACTACCTCCTAATCACTTTCTAATCCAATATTAAGCTAATCAATGTCAATCAAGGATAATTAACATCAAATTGGAGGTAAAGCTGCTGTGTTGCATTGGGATTCGAACCAAATCAGGGATATTTTCATATTTGGGATTTATTTGTAGCTAAGGCGAGTGATTAGCATGTTTTTACACTAATTACGGCGAATCAAGGATGATTAGTGATAATTAGCGAAATTATGCATCATAAAAATTTGGAAAAATATGTAGAAATTCTTAAATATTGTTTTAGGCCTCTGTTGAAATTTGGGTTAATTTGGATTAAGTTTGCTAATCTGATTGCTACACATAATTAAACATGATTAATGGGAAAACGTGGGTTTTGGGTATATTTGATCCATATTAACATTGTTGTTTTGGTGTTTGTGGTTGATCCTATATGTTATTACTACTGTTTGGAATTCTTCCTGATGTTTAGCAATGTTAGAATGGTCGAAAATGTCGTCGTATGGTGTAAATAGCTCGTTGGAAAAGTTGTAGGAAATTGGTCAGAACCCTCCCCGGATCGTGAAGCACCCCCACGAGCCGACCGGCTCGTGGAGGTACCATGATCCACCCCTGGTATATACACAACGACCCGAAGAACCCCTAGAACCGGATCAAACAGGACCCACGAACCACTGCATGTACCATGAACCGGCTCGGCCTATGTACCCACGAGTCGCCGCTCGAGCCAGGAGGCCCGTCCCCGAACCTATGCCACGAACCAGAGTACCACTCGAGCTCCACGAACCGGTATTCTTCCTCGAACCGAAGTGCACATCCGACCCGACCTGGACGAAGTACTCGAGCTGCTTGCATTAAGAATGGAGATCCACGAACCGGACAAGGAGAAGAAGACAGAACATAATGGAAACTTGTTTTTCGAACCGAACCGGAGGAGATCAATACCCGAGATGCAAAGGAAGTCCAAATGGGAGGTGTGCAAAGGGGTTATCGATATCTGTAGCTTTGGTTCACCACGGAGAGACGTATTAGTAGCTATAGATCAGCGCAATGGGCTCATTAAGACTCCCAAGGGCAAAATGATAGTAGCATGGCTACGGACCAGTGCAATGAGACCATTAGGACTCCCAAGGGAAAAGTGATCGTAGTAAAGGATTAGTGGCTATGGACCAGCGCAAGTGGTCATTAAGACTCCCAAGGACAAGTGGTTATAGCAAAGGATTTGGTGAATCAAAGTGGTGGATATCGCATGCTTTACGCACTGAGCGAGAGATCTGAGGATGATTCACTACAAGAAAAAGCCATTTTTATAGCGTTTAAAAAACATTACGAAAGGATACGATGGCAATTTTATACGTGCTATATATCAACATGTTGTAATATGTCAGGGATCTATAATAGCAACCTAATAATCGCTATTAAAAACAAGCTATAAATGATGTTACACATAGCGTTTCAAAATTGCTATTAAGTTGCTGTAGAAATTTCATAGCCTGGTTATTATAGCAACTATAAATGCTATAGAAACACTATGGAAAGTTTAGGTATTTTATAGCATTATTTACTTGCCATGAAAGCTGCTTAATCATTGGAGAATATTTTCATTCCACCAGCTTAATGCTATAGTATATATAGCCATTATTAAAGGTATTTCATGCACAATATTAAGCATATAAATATTTATGATAAAAAAGTATGTAATACAAAGTTCAAAGCATATAAATATTTATGATCAGAAGTAACAATTCTTACAATCGTTGCTAACCAAAACAATACATAAATACAAGAGATTTATAGTGGTTCCACTAACATCTTGTTAGTGTACATCCACTTTGGAGAGAGTATTTTATTACCACAATGAAAGAAATACAAGAGATTGATCCAGTAATCACTATATTTCAATACAGAAAAGAGTTTGAGGAGAATAGAATTGAAGAATTGGAATTAGGTTATAAACCCTGATTCACTCTTGAGAATAAACCCTTGATCCCAAATCAAGTTTCCAAGCTCTCTTACATTTACATCAGAAAATAGCTTATATAGAGGTTTGGCCAATTACCCAAATTTCCTCCGAATTAGTCACAAATCTGCTTGCTTATTTCCAGTCCGAAATAGCCCAAAGACACAATCAGATGTCTGTCGCATCGCCTGATAGACGTCTGTCATCTTCCAGAGATTAATTGGGCATGTGCACCCAGCATAGACTTATATTCCTCATGTGTCAGACGTCTGTCTAAACTCTCAGGAAACCAATTCCCTGCACTCAGACGTCTGTCACCTCCAATGACAGACGTCTGTCCCTGTTCCCAGCTGACAACAAACTTCTTCTAGCTCATATCTCCTACATACGAGCTCCGATTTGCGAACGGTCACCTCCAACTCGAAGCTATCTTCGACCTCTTCAATCCAACATATAGTATCACATACTTCAACACTCCACCTCGATACTATAACCATCTCAACTCCAAACTCTAATGCCCCAAGCATTTCCTTCTACCTTTGACCAAGAAAACTTGAATGTTTTCCCAATGAGCTCCGGCATAGCCACCGCCCATTGCACCACACCAACGAGTTCAGGCAATGCCCCCACCCGCCAATGTAGTGTTGACAACATTCAAACCAAAACCGTCTCACCAAAAGACAATGTACTCGGGAGTGTAACAAGTACTTACCATGAAGATAGATTTCCAATCTCTCACTGCTATTCCTTTCCATCAAACACAAAATCACTCTCTCCACCTCGTGGCACCTAGCAACTCAACAAGCAAATTAAGTTCGAGCAATGCTCGAACTTCCCATATGGCAATACCTTCGTAAACATATCCGCCACATTATCCTTTGTGTGCACTTTCCGAAGGTATACTAGCTTACCCTCATCCATGGCTACAAGAAATGACTCCCTCACCTCAATATGTTTGGTCCGTGAGCTAAACGCCAAATTCTCCGCCAAATGGATAGCACTTTGGCTATCACATTGAACATCAACACTTTCATGTTCGAAACCCAAGTCACACAACAATCGTTTCAAGTAGAGTGCCTCCTTGGCCGCCTCCACAGTGGCAATCAACTCCGCCTCTGTAATGGATAAAGCAACTACGGTTTGCAATCGCGATCTCCAACTAATGGCTGTCCCGCCAAGTGTGAAGACATACCCGTAAGTTGATTTACTCCGATCCCTATCACCGGCGTAGTCCGAGTCACAATAACCAACCAACTTGCAACTCCTATCATTACTACCGCTAAAGACAAGTCTATGAGATATTGTGCCTTCCAAGTATCTCATAATGGCCTTCACGGCTTCCCAATGCGATTTCCCCGGATTAGCCATATACCGACTAACCACCCCGACGGCATTTGCAATATCGGGCCTTGTACACACCATTATGCACATCAAACTACAAACCGCACTTGCATATGGCCATAAGCCTTATCTTTATCTCTGATAGGTGATCCATTTTCCGAAAGCTTCATATGCAAAGGTAAAAGTGTATCTAACACCTTTGCATCCTCCGTGCTAAATCGGCAAAGCACTTTTTTAATGTATTCCTTTTGAGTCAATCTTAACTCAAAACGCTTTCGATCCCTTTAAATTTCCATCCCAAGTTTTTTCTTGCTTCTCCAAAAATCTTTTATTTCGAATTCCGATTTCAAAAGCATCTTCAACTTGTTGAATTCATTTTGATCCTTGGAAGCAATGAGCATATCATCCACACAGAAAAGTAAATACACCCAACAATCATTTCCCAACCTCTTGAAATATACGCAAAGCATCCTTGATGCTTCGATGGAAGTCACTTTCAAGCATGAAATGATCGAATCTCTTCTACCATTGTCTAGGTGATTGCTTCAACCCATACAGTGATTTCTTCAACTTGCAAACCATTTTAGACTTACCATCTACAACAAACCCTTCCGGTTGCTCTATGTATATGTCATCATCCAAGTCTCCATGCAAGAGGGCGTTTTTCACATCAAGTTGATCCAACTCCAAGTCATGGATAGCAACTATGGCTAGTAAAACCCCGATAGAAGTATGGCGAATGTAACAACCTGCATTCTATGCATCGAATGATCGTAGAATATTTATTTCTTTCACATACGAAGTCGTATGGTCATGTAGCTTTGGAAAGTGACTAGTGGGGTTATTTCCCATGTTCATGATTTTTTCCAATTTTTAAATGACCATTTTGCCCATAGCTGGTACTGTTTTGGCCATAACTTTTGATTGGAAAGGAATTTGGATTTGAAACCACTTCCATTGGCTTCGGATGATGGTTTACCTTTCTGTAGAGTGGTCACATTAGCCAAACGGACTCACCGTTTGGGAGATATGGATGAAACAAGGTTTAGAAGGTGAAAAACAACTTAACCGGGCCTAATTAGGGTGATTAGCAAGAGGGCCCATGACCCATTTCGGGATTAGAGATGTATAGGAGCTGATTAGGGTTAGAAAACATTTCTTTCAGCCGCCACATTCATTCTTGGAACCCTAGCAATGGCCTCCAACACCCAAATCAACTTCTAATCAAGTTTTAGCTTAATCAACATAAAATCAAGGAAGATCTTCACCAAATCAGTAGGGCTGCTGTGTTACATTGGTATTCGCGCCCAAATAGTAGGGTTTCAGTTCTAAAGGTTTCATTTGTGGCCAAGGTGAGTGATTTGCATAGTTTTGCACTAATTACGGTTAATAAAGGGTAATTAGTGAAGATTAGCGAATTTATACATAAATAAATTCTGGAAAGATATTTGTAAATTCTTAAATAATGTTGTAGACCTCTGTTAGAAATTTGGTTTAATTTGATTAAGTTTTGCTAATCATATGATTAGTTTTGCCTAAACATGCTTAAGGGAAAATATGAGATTTTGGGTAGGTTTGATCCAAAATACATGCTATGGTTGTTGTTTTGATGTCTATGGTTGATTCCCTATGTTGCTATGACTGTATGGTATGTTTTGTGATTGATTAGAACTGTTAGATTGGTCGAAAACGCCGTCGTATGGCGTAAAACAGTCGCTGGAAAGTCACAGGAAATATGCAGGGTTCCGAACCGGATCGGATCAGATAATTGGGCTTGGATCGGATAGGAGAACTGGGCAAGTGGACTCGATTCGTGTTGGAACTTAGCATAAGGGACTTGGCGAGAAGGAAGGCCATTTGCTTAGAATTGGAGTTGGGCAAGGGATCGGATCGGATCGGATAGAAACTAAAGGGGATCGGATCAGAGAGAAACCAAAGGGGATCGGATCGGAGAGTCTAATAGGGATCGGATCAGAGGCAACGGCACAGGGATCGGATCGGAGGACTTAGCTTGGAGCTGGAGTTAGAGCAAAGCACCGGATCGGATCGGGACATCTAGGAGGGAGCAACCACCGAACCAGACACAGAGCATCTGAACCGAACCGGTCGAGCAAGAGTACACCGAACCAGGCCAGAAGGGGAACATCGAACCGTACATATGCTGTTACTACTATGCGACGACTTTTCTGAAGACGAACTCCAATTCGACCAAAACCCGAGATGCAAAGGAAGTCCAAATGAGGAGCTTTGACTCAGGATCCAGTTGGGAACTAGTGAATGGGCTTCATGAGTCGGGCTTTGCTGCGGGACGTGTGCTAAGGGGTTGTCGATGTCCGTAACTTTGGATCACTATGTGTAGGAAGTACGTGAACGGATTCAAGGCCATATTGGCCTAGGTACGACTAAAGGGATATAGACCAATGAAGTGGGGTCATTTGTAAAGATTTGGTCATGACTCCATGTGGTAAGCTTGGTAGTAGTAGTTGTACAAGTCGAACTCCGTCACTACTTCGATGGGTCTAGTGATTGACAGTGGTGGACATCGTATGCTTTATGCACTGAGTGAGAGATGTGAGGATGGTTGTTAGGGTTGATTTGTTTGCCATCATTATGACATGCACACCCCCACCCCCGTTATCTTTACACCATTTTTTCAATGGCACCTCAGAGTATTGTATGGTATGTAGTGCTAACTCTTTGGTTGTAGGTCCAGGTTCAGGTATGGTTTAGTATACATGTTGTTGTTCTGTTTAGCTGCTTATCGCTCATACCAGACTTTTTGTCTGACCCAGAGTTTTATGTCTCTTCTTATTACTATGGGTGCTCTCACGAGCAGACTAGAGACATGTTAGCTGTTAGCTGGGTATGCACGGGTTGCTGATCCGGAGACGAGCATGAGGCTTCCACGTATGGTATATATAGTATT
The DNA here is from genome assembly GCA_030737875.1 of Allium sativum. NCBI lineage: Eukaryota > Viridiplantae > Streptophyta > Magnoliopsida > Asparagales > Amaryllidaceae > Allium > Allium sativum. Next base: position 990,017,710 of record CM060912.1, on the reverse strand, counting down.
CTCCCTGTGTTGTTGAAGATCACTGCTTGGGCTTTAGTAGTGCATCTTCTACTTCAGCTTTCTTTTGTTTTAGAGACAGTAATTTGGAAAGTTGTAATAAGTTGTATTTGGATTTCCGCTGCTATGTTGGTTTAGTTTTCAGCTTATGCACTGTCTCGCCTGTTATATGTCAAGATTATGTTATTATTATATTTTGTTCCATGCGCTGTGAGACATTCTACAGGTTCCTTGTTGATTCTTTGTCTTCTTTCTTTCCTTCTGTCGACCGTTCCATGCTAATTGGACATGTGTATAGCACATTTTTGGAGTAAATGTCGGTTGGTGTGGGGCGGGTTGTCACATTTGGTATCAGAGCTCTAGGTTGCGTTGTAAACCTATGGAAGTTACCAGGGAGAGATAGCATACGTATATGAGAGCGCTTACTTGTGATTATTTTGGTTTTCAAAAGCTGCATATATATACTATTAGTATAGCTAAGGATGAAGTCGCACTGCACTAGCACCGCTATGGAGATGGTTAATCATTTTCTCTTTACAGATTGAACGATGAGCCGATACGTAAGAGGTGCCGGTAGAGGAGCCAATAATGGGAATGCTGCTGACATGAGGACGATGTTTACTGACCTCACGAGAGAGATTCTTAGGGATGTGCAGAGGGCAGCTCCCAATGGTGGTAATGGTGGTGGTCCAATAGTGCAGGTGCCTAGGGCCGATTTCGCCAAGCTGAATAAGGATTATACTAGTCTTGGTGGGAAGCCGTTCCACGGAACGGAGTCGGCTACGGAAGTTCAGGATTGGTTGGATAGTTGCGAACGTATCTTCGAGGATTTGGGTATCGAGGATGCGATGAAGAGAAGGCTAGCATCCCGTCAGCTGCAAGGACGGACAATGAATTGGTGGAATGCTATAAAAGCAGCTACTCCCGAAGATCAGATTACTTGGGATCGGTTTAAGGTTCACTTTAGCGAGAAGTTTCATTCCAGCTGCCCAGAAGTCAGTGTTGTTTAAGAGATTCTTGGAACTCAAGCAGAATGGCAGAGCTGTCTCGGAGTATATTGCCGAATTCGAAACTTTGTCAAAGTATGGGTTATCTCTTATTGATACTGCCGAGAAGAAGAACGAGAAGTTCATAACTGGTTTGGATCATTACTTGGGGGAAAGGCTCATTAACCACATCGATAAGACATTTGAATCGGTTGTGGGGAAAGCATTGAGATCAGAAAGTCTTTACCCTAGGTCAAAGACTGAGGTTGCATCTACAGAGGAGCCAAAACCGCAAGCAAGTGGTGGAGACAAGAGTAGTTCTCAGAATAAGAGGAAGCAGAACCAGAATAAGGATGGCCAGAAAAATAATAAGAAAGATGTTGAGTGCTTCAACTGTGGTAAGAAGGGCCATTTTGTTAGTAATTGTCGGGCCAAGCCAGCGGATAGGAAGTGCTTCAACTGTGGCCAAGTGGGACATCACAAGGACAAGTGTCTGCAACCCCCCTAAAGAAAAGCAGATGGTGAAAGCATATGCCCTTAATACTATTCCTTCTTCGTCGAATGCCCCAACTGCGACGGAGAAGGGAAAGAATGTCGTTATTCAATGTATGCTTTTTGTTTATGATGTTCCTGTTAGAGTTTTGTTTGATATCGGAGCTTCCAGTTCTTTCATATCTAGTGACCTGGTAGATAGGTTGGGATTGGAGCCCGAGATTGTCGATAGACCTTTAGTAGTGACGAACCCGGTTGGTGGTTCGACTAACCTTAGCATGATTTGTCGTAATGTGGTCTTATCGAGGTCATGGATGCATGTTTGTTTGTGGTTGCTTTGTTTTGGGCTTTACTAGGTTTGGTATTATTTTGGGAGTCGATTGGCTCCAAAGATACGGGGTGGTGGTAGACTGTGAGGGTTTTTTGGTGATAGCTAGAGCGGATGATGGGCGGAGGGTAGTGTTTGGTGGTCTACCCGGTGATGGGGTAATGGCTAGTTTTCTAAATTCCCTCGACATCCCGCATAGTGAGTTGTCAGGTTTGCCCGTGGTTGGCCAGTATCCGAACGTTTTCGAGGAAGTGACCGGGCTTTCACCACACCGAGAGATTGAGTTCCGTATTGATTTGGTGAAAGATGTCAGACCTATAGTGATGCCACTTCGTCATATGGCACCAAGGGAGCAGCGAGTGATCGGGGTGCAAGTCAGCGATCTTTTGAAGAAGGGATTTATCAGAAGGAGTGTTTCCGGATGGGGAGCACCAGTTGTGTTTGCTACCAAGGCAGATGGTTCCCTTCATTTGTGTGTAGACTACCGCGAGTTGAATAAAGTGACGAGGAAGAACAAGTATCCTCTACCGCGGATAGATGATTTGTTTGATCAGTTGAGTGGCGCGAGAGTATTTTCTCAGTTGGATCTCGCGACAGGCTTTCATCAGCTTAGAGTGGAAGCTGAGAGTATAGCTAAAACGGCATTTCGGACGCCGTCTGGGTTTTATGAGTGGTTGGTCATGCCATTCGGACGCCGTCTGGGTTTTATGAGTGGTTGGTCATGCCATTCGGGCTGACCAATGCCCCAGCATATTTTGTGGATCTTATGAATAGGGTATTCAGAGATCTATTGAATAAGTGTATCCTTGTGTTCGTGGATGACATTTTGGTCTATTCGAGGACAGAGGAAGAACACAAGGAACATTTAAGAATAGTGATGGAGGTGTTGAGAAAACACCAGTTGAAAGCAAAGTTTTCTAAGTGTCACTTCTGGAGGAGGGAAGTGAGATTCTTGGGCCATGTTGTTTCAGAGAATGGTATTGTCGTGGACCCTGCGAAGGTGGCTACGGTACAGGATTGGCCTACGCCCAAGAATGCAATAGACGTAAGAAGCCTCTTGGGGTTAGCTGGATATTATCGTAAGTTTATCCAGGACTTCTCCAAGATAACAACACCGTTGACTCAGTTGACTAAGAAGAATCAAGCCTTCGTCTGGGACAGAGTGTGTGAGAATGCATTCAAGAGTCTAAAAGAAAAGTTGGCGCGTGCGCCAGTGTTAGTCGTTCCTAAAGGGAATGAAGAAATGACGGTATACACGGATGCTTGTGGTACCGGACTAGGTGCTGTATTGATGCAAGGAGGTAGGGTTGTAGCTTATGCTAGTCGGCAACTAAAGACGCATGAGAAAAGTATCCTACCCATGATTTGGAACTGGCAGTGATCGTGTTCGCGTTGAAGATGTGGAGACATTATCTCTTGGGAGAGAGATTTGAGTTGTTTACCGATCATAAATCGTTAAAGTATCTCTTCTCTCAAAAGGATCTAAATCTCCGACAGCAGAGATGGTTAGAGTTCTTGGCTTCATATGACTTTGATATCGCATATACACCTGGGAAAGGCAATGCGGTAGCCGATGCCTTGAGTAGAAAACATGAAAGTTTAGGGGCTATGTTTCTTGAATGGAAGCAACTGGAGTATATCGCAGGGTATGATTTCAGACCAAAGTGCGAATTGGATCCAGAGATGTTAGCTAGTTTGACGATCAGACCCACCTTGATTGAGCGGATTGGTTCCAGTCGGAGGGACGATCTTAATCTATTGGAAATCATCTCCAAGTTAGAGATGAACATCGACGGTGAGGAAATGAATTTGTATGGGCTTGATCGAGAAGGATGGCTTTGAAAGAATGGAAGACTAGTTGTACCCAACGTGAATGGTTTGAGAAATGAAGTGCTTAGGGAATGTCATCACTCAAAACTGACTATACACCCCGGTGGTGATAAGATGTATCGAAACATGAAACAGGCTTACTACTGGGAAGGGATGAAAAGAGACGTTGGGAAGTTTATATCCAAGTGCATGAATTGCCAGCTAGTAAAAGCCGAGCAAAAGAAGCCTAGTGGTTTGTTGCAACCAGTAGAAATTCCAGAATGGAAATCGGAGCAAGTCTCAATGGATTTCATTGATGGTTTACCAAGAACTAGATCGGGACATGATGGCATTTGGGTAATTGTGGATCGATTGACTAAGAGTACAAGATTTATACCAGTCAAATCGACCAGAACGACAGCTAAGTTAGCAGAATTGTATACGAAGTGGGTAGTGAGATTTCATGGAGTACCTAAAAGCATTGTGATTGACTGAGACACGTTGTTCACTAGTGGGTTTTGGAAGATCTTACAAGAGGCTCTGGGGTCGGAACTATATCTCAGTACCGCGTATCATCTTCAAACTGATGGTCAGACAGAGAGGGTGAATCGTATATTGGAAGATCTCTTGGGAGCTTGTATATTGGATTTTTGTGGATCATGGGATGACCATTTGCATCTAGTGGAGTTTGCATATAATAATAGCAACCAATCCAGTATCGGTATGGCTCCATATGAAGCTTTGTACGGAAGACCGTGCAACTCACCTTCATGTTGGATAGAGACCGGTGAGAAGTTTGTGCTTGGGCCAGATGTGGTAAGGGAAACTTTAGATAAGATTAAGATCATTCAACAACGGATGAAGGCTGCCTAGGATAGGCAGATGAGTTATGCTGACAAGAGGAGAAAAGACTTAAAATTCTCCATTGGTGACTTGGTGTTTGTCAAGGTTTCTCCGTTGAAGAGCGTGATACGATTTGGTAGGAGAGGCTAGTTGGCACCAAGATTTGTTGGCCCATTCCCAGTTCTCGAGCAAGTTGGGAATTTGGCGTATAGAGTTGACTTACCCGAAAAGATGGCGGGCGTTCATAAAATATTTCATGTTTCCTAGTTAAGGAAGTTCATGCACGACCCAGATATGACTATTTCACCTGACCAGTTAGAGGACTTCGAAGTGGAACCCGAAGCGGTTGGGAACCGCAAGCCGATTCGTATTATCGAGCACGATACGAAGTGACTTCAAAGGAAGGCGGTGAATCTAGTCAAGGTCCAGTGGGGCGAGAATGAGGATGACTGTACTTGTGAGACAGAGGAGAGCATTAGGAAGACGTATTCAAACTCTTTACCTGGTAAGATTTACTTTGCAATTTAGTTATTCCGCAAGCTAGGATAGGCTTGGTTTGCTTGTTTTGCATGTTTGACTGTTGTTTTATGGTTGATAGGCATGAGGGACCCTGTGTGTTTTGGTTAGGGAGTTTCGGGGGCGAAATTTCTTAAGGGGGGAGAATGTAACAACCCGCATTCTACGCATCGAATGATCGTAGAATATTTATTTCTTTCACATACGAAGTCGTATGGTCATGTAGCTTTGGGAAGCGACTAGTGGGGTTATTTCCCATGTTCATGATTTTTGCCGATTTTTAAATGACCATTTTGCCCCTAGCTGGTACTGTTTTGGCCATAACTTTTGATTGGAAAGGAATTTTGACCTGAAACCTCTTTCATTGGCTCCGGATGATGGTTTACCTTTCCGTAGAGTGGTCACATTAGCGAAACGGAATCACCGTTTGGGAGATATGGCTGAAACAAGGTTTAGAAGGTGAAAAACAACTTAGCCGGGCCTAATTAGGGTAATTATCAAGAGGGCCCATGACCCATTTCGGGATTAGAGATGTATAGGAGATGATTAGGGTTAGAAAACATTTCTTTCAGCTGCCACTTTCGTTCTTGGAACCCTAGTAATGGCCTCCAACACCCAAATCAACTTCTAATCACTTTCTAATCAAGTTTTGGCTTAATCAACATCAAATCAAGGAAGATCTTCACCAAATCAGTAGTAGAGCTGCTGTGTTACATTGGTATTCGCACCCAAATAGTAGGGTTTTAGTTCTAAAGGTTTCATTTGTGGCCAAGGTGAGTGATTTGCATAGTTTTGCACTAATTACGATTAATTAAGGGTAATTAGTGAAGATTAGCGAATTTATACATTAATAAATTCTGGAAAAATATTTGTAAATTCTTAAATAATGTTGTAGACCTCTGTTAGAAATTTGGTTTAATTTGATTAAAATTTTCTAATCATATCATTAGTTTTGCCTAAACACGCTTAAGGGAAAATATGGGATTTTGGGTAGGTTTGATCCAAATTACATGCTATGGTTGTTGTTTTGATGTCTATGGTTGATCCCCTATGTTGCTATGACTGTATGGTATGTTTTGTGATTGATTAGAACTGTTAGATTGGTCGAAAACACCGTCGTATGGCGTTAAACAGTCGCTGGAAAGTCACAGGAAATATGTAGGGTTCCGAACCGGATCGGATCGGATAATTGGGCTCGGATCGGATAGGAGAACTGGGCAAGTGGACTCGATTCGGGTTGGAACTTAGCATAAGGGGCTTGGCAAGAAGGAAGGCCATTTGCTTAGAATTGGAGTTGGGCAGGGGATCAGATCGGAGAGAAACTAAAGGGGATTGGATCGGAGAGAAACCAATTGTGAGTGACTGAGACCCGTTGTTCACTAGTGGGTTTTGGAAGAGCTTACAAGAGGCTCTAGGGTCGGAACTATATCTCAGTACCGCGTATCATCCTCAAACTGATGGTCAGACAGAGAGGGTGAATCGTATATTGGAAGATCTCTTGAGAGCTTGTATATTGGATTTTTGTGGATCATGGGATGACCATTTGCATCTAGTGGAGTTTGCATATAATAATAGCTACTAATCCAATATCGGTATGGCTCCATGTGAAGCTTTGTACGGAAGACCGTGCAACTCACCTTCATGTTGGATAGAGATCGGTGAGAAGTTTGTGCTTGGACCAAATGTGGTAAAAGAAACTTCAGATAAGATTAAGATCATTCAACAACGAATGAAGGCTGCCCAGGATATGCAGATGAGTTATGCTGACAAGAGGAGAAAAGACTTAAAATTCTCCATTGGTGACTTGATGTTTGTCAAAATTACTCCGTTGAAGAGAGTGATACGATTTGGCAGGAGAGGAAAGTTGGCACCAAGATTTGTTGGCCCATTCCCAGTTCTTGAGCAAGTTGGGAATTTGGCGTATAGAGTTGACTTACCAGAAAAGATGGCGGGAGTTCATAAAATATTTCATGTTTCCCAGTTAAGGAAGTTCGTGCACGACCTAGATATGACTATTTCACATGACCGATTAGAGGACTTCGAAGTGGAACCTGAAGCGGTTGGGAACTGCAAGCCGATTCGTATTGTCGAGCACGATACGAAACGACTTCGAAGGAAGGCGGTGAATCTAGTCAAGGTCCAGTGGGGCGAGAATGAGGATGACTGTACTTGAGAGACAGAGGAGAGCATTAGGAAGACGTATCCAGAACTCTTTGCCTGGTAAGATTTACTTTGCAATTTAGTTATTCCGCATGCTAGGATATGCTTGTTTTGCATGTTTGACTATTGTTTTATGGTTGATAGGCATGCGGGACCCTTTGTGTGTTTTGGTTTGGGAATTTCGGGGGCGAAATTTCTTAAGGGGGGAGAATGTAACAACCCGCATTCTACGCATCGAATGATCGTAGAATATTTATTTATTTTACATACGAAATCATATGGTCATGTAGCTTTGGGAAGCGACTAGTGGGGTTATTTCCCATGTTCATGATTTTTGCCGATTTTTGAATGACCATTTTGCCCCTAGCTGATACTGTTTTGGCCATAACTTGTGATTGGAAAGGAATTTTGACCTGAAACAACTTCCATTGGCTCCGGATGATAGTGTACCTTTCCGTAGAGTGGTCACATTAGCCAACGGACTCACCGTTTGGGAGATATGGCTGAAACAAGGTTTAGAAGGTGAAAAACAGCTTAACCGGGCCTAATTAGGGTGATTAGCAAGAGGGCCCATGATCCATTTCGGGATTAGAGATGTATAGGAGCTGATTAGGGTTAGAAAAAATTTCTTTCAGGCGCCACTTTCAATCTTGGAACCCTAGCAATGGCCTCCAACACCCAAATCAACTTCTAATCACTTTCTAATCAAGTTTTGGCTTAATCAACATCAAATCAAGGAAGATCTTCACCAAATCAGTAGTAGAGCTGCTGTGTAACATTGGTATTCGCACCCAAACAGTAGGGTTTCAGTTCTGAAGGTTTCATTTGTGGCCAAGGTGAGTGATTTGCATAGTTTTGCAGTAATTACGGTTAATTAAGGGTAATTAGTGAAGATTAGCGAATTTATACATTAATAAATTCTGGAAAAATATTTGTAAATTCTTAAATAATGTTGTAGACCTCTATTAGAAATTTGGTTTAATTTGATTAAATTTTGCTAATCATATCATTAGTTTTTCCTAAACATGCTTAAGGGAAAATATGGGATTTTGGATAGGTTTGATCCAAATTACATGCTATGGTTGTTGTTTTGATGTCTATGGTTGATTCCCTATGTTGCTATGACTGTATGGTATGTTTGTGGTTGATTAGAACTATTAGATTGGTCGAAAATGCCGTCGTATGGCGTAAAACAATCGCTGGAAAGTCATAGGAAATATGTAGGGTTCCGAACCGGATCAGATAATTGGGCTCGGATCGGATAGGAGAACTGGGCAATTGGGCTCGATTCGGGTTGGAACTTAACATAAAGGGCTTGGCGAGAAGGAAGGCCATTTGCTTAGAATTGGAGTTGGGCAGGGGATCGGATCGGAGAGAAACTAAAGGGGATAGGATCGAAGAGAAACCAAAGGGGATCGGATTGGAGAGACTAATAGGGATCGGATCGGAGGCAAGGGCATAGGGATCGGACCGGAGGACCTAGCTTGGAGGTGGAGTTGGAGCGAAGCACCGGATCAGATCGGGACATCTAGGAGGGAGCAACCACCGAACGAGACACAGAGCATCTGAACCGAACCGATGGAGTAAGAGTACACCAAACCGAACTAGGCCAGAAGGGGAACACCAAACCGAACCGTACATATGCTATTACTACTACGTGACGACTCTTCTGAAGACCAACTCCAATTCAACCAAAACCCGAGATGCAAAGGAAGTCCAAATGAGGAGTTTTGACTCAGGATCCAGTTGGGAACCAATGAGTGGGCTTCACGAGTCGGGCTTTGCTGCGGGACGTGTGCTAAGGGGTTGTCGATGTCCGTAACTTTGGATCACTATGTGTATGAAGTACGTGAACGGATTCAGGGCCATAGTGGCCTAGGTACGACTAAAGGGCTATAGACCAATGAAGTGGGGTCATTTGTAAAGATTTGGTCATGACTCCATGTGGTAAGCTTGGTAGTAGTAGTAGTTGTACAAGTCGAACTCCGTCACTACTTCGATGGGTCTAGTGATTGACAGTGGTGGACATCGTATGCTTTATGCACTGAGTGAGAGATGTGAGGATGGTTGTTAGGGTTGATTTGTTTGCCATCATTATGACATGCACACCCCCACCCCCGTTATCTTTACACCATTTGTTCAATGGCACCTTAGAGTATTGTACGGTATGTATTGCTAACTATTTGGTTGCAGGTCCAGGTTCATGTATGGTTTAGTATACCTGTTGTTGTTCTGTTTAGTTGCTTATCGCTCATACCAGACTTTTTATCTGACCCAGAGTTTTATGTCTCTTCTTATTACTCTGGGTGCTCTCACGAGCAGACTAGAGACAGGTTAGCTGGGTATGCACGGGTAGCTGATCCGGAGACGAGCAGGAGGCTTCCACGTATGATATATATAGTATTCTCCCTGTGTTATTGAAGATCACTGCTTAGGCATTAGTAGTGCATCTTCTACTTCAGCTTTCTTTTGTTTTAGAGACAGTAATTTGGAAAGTTGTAATAAGCTGTATTTGGATTTCCGCTGCTATGTTGGTTTAGTTTTCAGCTTATGCACTGTCTCGCCTATTTTATGTCAACATTATGTTATTATTATATTTTTTCCATGCGCTGTGAGACATTCTACAGGTTTCTTGTTAATTCTTTGTCTTCTTTCTTTCCTTCTGACGACCGTTCCGTGCTAACTGGACATGTGTACAACACACTTTTGGCGTAAATGTCGATTGGTGCGGGGCGGGTTGTCACAGCGAACCACCGGTGCAAAAATTTCATCATACTCCTTTCTTTTCCTTTGTGAATAACCCTTGGCCACTAACCTTGCTTTGTACCTTCCGTCATCCTTCACCTTGTAAATCCATTTGCACCCTATAGCACGGTTTCCTTGAGGAAGTGGAACCAGCTCCCAAGTTCGGTTCTTCAAAAGCGATTGGATCTCTTCCTCCATGGTACAAATCCACTTCGAGCTCTCTCTCGACTCCATGACGTCATCAAGGTCCATCGGCACCTCTTTGACTACATTGAGAGCATAGTCCAAACGATCACAAAAGCTAAGGTAGTTCCAATCACCATATCTTTCGGGAGGCCTTATTGCACGTCGACCAACCCGAGTAGCAATACTATCACCCAAACCCCTTTCGGCTCCACCTTGAGTCGAAACTTCTCTAGTATCATGTACATCACCAACATCACTAGAGGAACCATGTGGACTATGTGATGTTTCATCAACCGCTTCAACCCCACGAGCTTCTTCAACTCTACTACCACTTGGATGGAATGTGGGAATGACTTCCTTCTCCTTTGATTCACCATGAACCAAACCCGAAACGTCCGATGAGCTCTCATTCACCTTGAATAAAGCCGACTCATCAAAAGTGACATGACGAGAATTAACAACCTTCTTCGTTTTCGGATTTCAAATCCGATAGCCTTTCACGCCATCTATGAAACCAAGCAAGACTCCTTTGAATGCTCTAGCTCCAAGCTTATCATTCCCCAAATCATGCACATAAACCGGGCTATCAAACACACGAAGATATCTCAAGTCAACACTCCTCCGGAATTTTGTTACCAATGGCCGAGCACGGAATTCGATTCACAATATGCACCGCGGTTGACAAAGCTTCGGCTCAAAATCCATTAGACAAACCCGATGTCAATCTCAAGCATCGATATTTCTCAAGTAGAGCTCGGTTAATTCTCTCCGCAACTCCATTAGATTGCGGATCTTCCAGTGTAGTAAAATGTCTCCGGATTCTGTGATGCTTACGATACTCCAAGAATTCCCAGGAAACATATTCGCCACCATTGTCGATCCTTAACACCTTCAAAGTCTTACCACTCTAATTCTCAACAAGAGCCTTCCACACTTTGAACTTAGCAAATGCCTCCGACTTGGCCTTCATTACATACACCCATACCTTTCAAGACGAATCATTAATGAAGGATATATAATATCTTGCTCCTCCCAAAGAAGCAGCTGGTGCCGGTCCCCAAACATCCAAATGAACATACTCAAGAACCTCCTTTGAGTCATGCTTGCCTTCATCGAATGATACCCTTATTTGCTTCCCCATGACACATTCCTCGCAAAATTCTAGCTTGTTGAAACTCTCACCCTCGATCATCTCCCGCTTCCGAAGAATATCCAAACTCCTCTCCGAGACATGACCCAATCTCAAATGCCATAACTGTGTCGCATCCAAGTCACGAGAACTATCAACACCCACACAAGCCTCACCTCCTACGATCACACCTTGAAGCAAATATATACCATGAGTCCTAGCACCCTTCACAACCACAAGTACCCCCTTCGAAACCCTCAAGCAATCCTTCTCGAAAGTAATCTTGCATCCTAGAGAATACAATTTCCCCAAAGATATAAGCGACTTTCTAAGTCCCGGAACATAGCTAACATTGGTAAGCATGCGAACAACTCCATCAAAATCCTTATTTGCACGGAGCAACTACTCATCGACTTGCAAACAACACCATTTCCCATAACAATTGCATTTCCCTCTTTGACCTCAAAGGATGAAAAACAATTTCTATTTGGCGTCATATGACAAGATGCACCCGAATCGAGTACCCATTCGTTACTCGAAACACCCATTGCTACAGCTGTCAACACGTTCTCATCTATCTCACCATCCCCACTCTCCACCTCCACGAATGAAGACGCTACTTCCTTCTTATCTTTGTCCGGACATTCATTCTTCCAATGTCCCGGTTTCTTACAAACAAAGCACTTGCCATTTCTCTCTTTCGATTTACCTCTTCCACCGGGTTTTCTTGATTTAGAACGCCCCCAGTTTCCTTTCTTCACATTCTTTTCTTTCTCCACAAACAACCCGTGACTACTACTAGCTCCACTACTGCCCTCATTCATCTCCTTCATTTGATCTCTTAACTCCTCACTAAGAAGACCCGTCTTGACATCATCTAGAGACAAGGTACCCCAGCCATAGATCAAACTATTTGAGAAACCCGTATAACAGTCCGGCAACGAACACAATAATATCATCGCCTTTTGCTCTTCCTCAATCTTCAAATCAACGGCCTTCATCTTCATGAGCAAATCACTAAAGCCATTCAAATGTGCCTTAAGCGAATTACCCTCCTTCATCTTGAAAGTGAAAAACATTTGCAACAAGATCAAACAGTTAGTGAGTGACTTCTTCATATAAAGTTCTTCCAACTTGTCCCAAATACCTTTAACGGTAGTCTCACCACTAATTTCGGAGATCACATTCTCCCTCATAGCAAGTTGAAGAGTGGTGTAAGCCCATCCCTCCATCTCCCCTCTCTCAACCTCCGAGATATCACTTGGCAATAAGTCAGTATCAAATACTACTCAGTGCACCTGATTCCGCCTAAGAACCACTTTCATTTTCCATTGCCACTTCTCAAAGTCATTATCACCATTCCACTTATCAATAGCCAATTGAGAACCCGACACCACATACGAACCCCGTACATAAGGTGCTACACTATTCGAACTTCCGGTTGAAGAACTTACCGAGCTACTATCCGTCTATGGCATTTTCACAAACACCTAACAAGCACCAAATAGCTCTGATACCAACTGTTGTAACCGTTGTGATAAATCTGATTCAAGACCACTCGAATCCTATATCGAAACCACAAAGCTCTAGCGGAAGACTAGATCGTTGTTAGGCTTGCAAAAACAACCAAAGCAATAACTCTAGTCACAAAAACCAATATCAACCAACCACGAACGATTCAAATCTCAATCACAAGAAAAAAACTAATGACTAAAGTAGCAAAAATAAATCACACAAGGATTTATGGTGGTTCCACTAACATCTTGTTAGTGTACATCCACTTTGGAGACAGTTTTATTACCACGATGAAAGAAATATAAGAGATTGATCCAGTAATCACTATATTTCAATATAGAAAAGAGTTTGAGGAGAACAGAATTGAAGAATTGGAATTAGGTTATAAACCCTAATTCACCCTTGAAAATAAACCCTTGATCCCAAATCAAGTTTCCAAGCTCTCTTACATTCACATCAGAAAATAGCTTATATAGAGGTTTGGCCAGTTACCCAAATTGCCCCCGAATTAGTCATAAATCTGCTTGCTTATTTCTAGCCCGAAATAGCCCAAAGACACGATCAAACGTCTGTCACATCGCCTGATAAATGTCTGTCATCTTCCAGAGATTAATTGGGCATATGCACTCAGCACAGACGTCTGTCCCTTATGTGTCAAACGTCTGTCTGAACTCTCGGGAAACCAATTCCCTACAGTCAGACGTCTGTCACCTCCAATGGCAGACGTCTGTCCCTGTTTCCAACTGATAGCAAACTTCTTCCAGCTCATAAATCCTACATACGAGCTCCGATTTGCGAACGGTCACCTCCGACTCGAAGCTATCTTCGACCTCCTTAATCAAACATACAGTATCACATACTTCAACACAAAAGCGATAGCATAACATAATTTACATAGTCTGCAACATAAGAAGTAAGCTACCAAGAGAATCAATCATCAGACGAGCTAGCGGCTTGAGCTAACCAGTTACTACCCACTGATTCAGCTAGAGAAGGTTTAGGCAAGGCAAGATTAAGAGGAACTGCCTGAATTCCTGTCCAAAGATGATAAAAGTAATCAATTTTCCTGCAAACAATGAGAACATTTCCCTTCCTTTTATTGGAAACAAAATCATTTTGTTGCTTCCAAATACACCAATAATATATCAAAATGAAAATATCCCTCTGCTTATCAGTAGATTCATATTGCCAGTAATCATAAAGAGAGGATATAACTGGAGTGAGTCCCAACATATGAATACTTGCTGATACCCAAATTGGATAAGAGAAATCACATTCAAAAAAACAAGTGTTGGATAGTTTCATCATGATCATTACAAAAGACACATCTGGGATTGTGGACTATACTGCAATGAAACAATTTACTACGAGTATTGATTTTGTTATGAATCAAGCACCACTGAAAAAACAACATTTTAGGAGAAGTTCTACATTTCCAAAGTCTAGAAAAAGCAAAGCTTCTCCCTGAATGACTTAAAAAACGATAGCATGAAGCAATAGAAAATCCTTTAGAAGGAAAGAGTGCCCATATAAAATGGTTAGGTGAATGAACAACATGAATACCAGAAAGCACATCATTGATAGAAAATAGATTCATGAGAACTGAAGTATCAAATGAACCTTGTGGACAAAGACTATTAATACCAGCATTCAGAATACTGGCGATAGAGAGATGAGAGTGGTTAATATGAGAATAAAGAACTGAAAACACTGATGATAAGGGAAGTTGGCCATGATAAATATCATGCCAAAAAAGACAATTTACTACGAGTATTGATTGCAGAAAAAATATATTGTTTACAATCAGAATAAAAAAAGACCGCAAAATTAAGACACGACCTTAATGCCATCAAGGTATTCAAAAGAAAGAGGGAAGGAAGCATCTTCAAAGAATACTTTTTCCATTAAGCATGGAAGCCAATCGCTGAATGCAACCATTCTATAGTTTATGCTATTGCACCATATATGTCATAACCAACCATGCAATCAAGATAATTTTGGGATAGCCTAAAGCATCATAATAAGCTCATGTTAACAGTGATTTGTATGTAGCAATAAAAATAATTCCGGAGAAAACGTATACAAAAGCTTCAACTGTCTTCCCCTTTCAATTGTAAACACTATAAGATAGGAGCCAATAAAGGCATTTTAGTCCAGTAACCTCATTTCGAAGTTATAAGCACATTAAGGGTCGAGACACTGGTCTAATAATGCAGCAAGTATCATTAAATCTAACCCACCGAAAAAAACTAGAACGCTCCTACTAAAAATCTGAGGCAAATGAATTTTTTTAGGGTTAAATTTTAACCAGAGATGGGATTTTGTCTAAATTCCGGCTCTAAGCATGCAGAAACCAGGCCGAAATAGTCGAGATTCCGACACACCAGGCGGAATTTAGAACCATGGTTCAAACGCATGTGAAATTTTTGGGAAACAAAACAAATTGATGTGTGTAAAACAATTTTAACAAATCATTCTAAAAAGTTCTATAATTTCATATTACTAACAATGAGAAAGATGTTTACTATATTCATTTGTTCCTAGCATGCTGCATGCATTGATATTTATATTTCTGTTTCTAGGGTACGTTGGCTAGTCTCTCTAACGTACCACATCAAGGTAACCACAAGCACAAGCTAATGCATCAACAAATGTTGCTATAGAACATATTTTAAATGAGATAATAAAGAAGTCAACAAATGCATAAAAGCATTAAAGGGAAAATTGTTTTCATCAAAGAATGGAAAATTGGCTCACTAAATTAAAACATGAATTGGCTATGTAGAAAATTTGTAAAATATTGTCCAGCCATTCCAATTTTATATATATATATATAATACTAAAATACCAAAACTGAAGCTCGCAAAATCAAGAATTAACAGGTATGCATTTAGGATATAATTTCAAAGTTATTCCATTCATTATAAATTTTCCTATAACAGAGGTTGGTGGAAACAAAAAAATCTTTTTTAAATGAGTTAATGAGTCGGTATAGTTTGGTGCATTAATCCAATTGAAGCTAATGAGCTATACCTTGCACACCTCTAAAATACTTCATTTATGTTTACTTGTAAAACACTGTACAATTTAAAAATTTGGTATTGCTTGTGTCATCGCGAAAACATAGAACTTCCTATGTCACTGCAACAACCACAAAATTCAGTTCGTTCCTCACTTCAGTTGTATACCAAAATGGGGATTTCCCTATTTCAGTTTGGTGAATAAAGGTAAAGCTTATGAACATAATAGAAAATATGCTTCATAATTAAGGAATTAATTGCTTAACCTCGACTGCTCCCCAAGCCACAGATCCAATTTGCAAATCGCCAAGTACAAGCTCAAGCCTTCCTCCTCCCTTAGACCTCGTCTATCGCCGCAAGCCAACCCCTCCTCCTCCCTCGACCCTATCTATCACGGCAAGTTCTCACAAGGTTACCATTTCAAGTTTGGTGGTTGGCGGTGGAGATTTGAGCACTTATTTATTGTTTTTGATTATTGTTATTGGTGGTGAATCTAAGAGAAGCAAACTGAATATATATTTTAGGGTTACAATTGAGAGGGAAATGAAAAACCGAAGGCCGAATAGAGCTAAACGAACTGAAAAAGAAACGGCCTCGAAAATATTTCATTCGCGGGCTTACTCATTTTGACATGTCATTATGTTTACAACGTAGAGTGATGTCGTAGATAATTAAGTGTAATTTTGACACGAAGTAATTATAGTAGCAAGCGTTTAAACGCTCTTCTAGCCGCAATTAATTAGTATTTTTCTTGTAGTGATTGCTATGTTTAATGTTTGTTATCACCATGACATGGATACTCCCACTTTACACTTCATGTTAGTGTTACCTTAGAGTACTGCACATCTTGTTGTGCTAACTCTTTGGTTGCAGGTCCAGGTTCAGGTTTGATTATTTATACATGCTATTGCTTTATTTTGCTGCTATTGCTTGTACCAGACTTTTGTCTGACCCGGAGTTTTATGTCTCTTCTTATTACTTTAGGTGCTCCTAAACGAGCAGACTAGGGACAGGTTATGTGGTTATGCACGAGTAGCAGCCCGGAGACGAGCAGGAGGCTCCCACGTACTATTTACATATATTCTCCCTGTGTTGTTGCTGGTCACTACTTTGGGCATTAGTAGTGTACCTTTTCTATTTTGCTTTAGAGACAATATTTTGAAGTTGTAATAATGATGGTTCAGATCATAAGTTGTATTTTTGATTCCGCTGCTATGATGGTTTAGTTTCAGCTTATGCATTGCCTCGCTTGTTTTATGTCAAGTATGTTATCATTGTATTTTATTTCATACGTTGTGAGATATACTACAGGTTCTTGGTGATTCATAGTTTCAAATCCTTTTTTTTGCGACCGTCCGGTGCTAGTTAGACATCGACACAGTTCATTTCGAGGGAAATGTCGGCTGGTGCGGGGCAGGCCGTCACACTTGGTATCAGAACCGAGGTTGCATAGATTAACCTAGGGGAAGACATTAGGGGAGATAGTATAGTATATGAAAGCATATATTTGTGATATTTTGGTTTTCAAAAGCTATATATACTATTATATATCTAAGGATGAAGTCGCACAACACTGGCACCACTACGAAGATGGTTAATCGTTTTCTCTTTACAGCTAAAATGATGAGCCGATATATGAGGAGTATGGGTTTAGGGGCCAACAATGGGAATGCCCCTGATATGAGAATGATGTTTACTGCCTTCATGCGAGAGATGCTTAGGGATTCTCAGGGACTAGTTCCTAATGCTGCCAACGGTGGTGGTGCAGCGGTGCAGGCACCTAGAGCCGATTTCACAAGGCTCAACAAGGATTATACTAGCTTTGGTAGGAAGCCATTCCATGGAACGGAATCAGCTACGGTGGTTCAAGATTGGTTGGATAATTATGAGCGCATTTTCGAGGATTTGGGGATCCATGATGCAATGAAGAGAAAGCTAGCATCGCGTCAGCTTCATGGATGGGCAATGAGTTGATGGAATGCCATTAAAGCAACTACTCTTGAGGATCAGATTACTTGGAGTCAGTTTAAAACTCGCTTTAGTGACAAGTTTATTCCAATCGCTCAGAAATCAGAATTGTTTAGAATTTTTTTGGAGCTTAAGCAGAATGCTAGGGCAGTCTCAGAATATATTGCTGAATTTGATAATTTATTGAAGTATGGATTATCTCTTATCTATACTTCCGAGAAGAAGAACGAGAAGTTCATAACCTGCTTATATGAGTACTTGGGGGAAAGACTTAGAAACCACAACGATGAGACATTTGAATCTATAATGGGAAAGGCATTAAGGTCGGAGAGCCTTTACCCTAAGTCAAAGGTCGAGGTTGTTATTACATCTGCAGGGGAGCCAAAGCCGCAGGCAAACGGTGGGGGAAAGAATAATTCACAGAATAAGAGGAAAAATAACCAAGATAAGGATGGTCGAAAGAAGAATAAAAAAGATGTCAAGTGCTATAGCTGTGGCAAGAAGGGCCACTATGCCAAAGGTTGTCGAGCAAAGCCAGCGGACAGGAAGTGCTTCAATTGCAGCCAAGTGGGACATCACAATGATAAATGTCTACAACCTCATAAAGAGAAGCAGATTGTGAAAGCATAAGCTATCAACACTCTTCCTTCTTTATCGAATGCCCCAACTGCGGCAGAGAAAGGAAAGGGTATTGTTATCCAAGGTATGCTTTCTATTTATGATGTTCCTGTTTAGTACTGTTTGATACCGGGGCTTCCCATTCCTTCATATCTAGTGACCTGGTCGATAGGTTGGAATTGAAACCTGGGATTGTCGATAGACCTTTAGTTGTGACAAACCCGATCGATGGTTCGACCAGCCTTAGTATGATTTTTCATAATTTGGTCTTATCAAGTCATGAATGCATGTTTGTTTGTGATTGTTTGTTTTGGGCTTTACTGGGTTTGGCATTATTCTGGGAGTTGATTAGCTTCAAAGGTATGGGGTGGTGGTAGACTGTGACGGGTCTTCGGTGACCATTAGAGAGGATGATGGGCGAAGGGTGGTATTGGGTTGCCTACCTAGTAATGAGGTGATCGCTATTTTTCTAAATTCCCTCGACATCCCGCATGGTGAGTTGTCAGATATGCCTATTGTTGGCGTGTATTCGGACATCATCGGGGAAGTGACTGGACTTCCACCACACCGAGAGATCGAGTTTCGTATTGATTTAGTGAGACATGCCAGGCCTATAGTGATGCCACTTCATCGTATGGCACCAAAGGAGCAGTGAGAGCTTGAGGTGCAAGTAAGCGATCTTTTGAAGAAGGGATTTATCTGAAGGAGTGTTTTCGAGCGGGTAGCACCAATTGTATTTGCCACCAAGGCTGATGATTCCCTTCGCTTATGAGTGGATTAACGCGAGTTGAACAAGGTGACTAGGAAGAATAAGTATCCTTTTCCACGGATAGATGATCTGTTTGATCAATTAAATGGAGCAAGAGTGTTCTCCTAGTTAGATCTCACGGTAGGATTTCATTAGCTCGGAGTAGCAGCTGAGAGTATTCCTAAAACAACATTTTGGACGCCATCTGGATTCTATGAGTGGTTGGTCATGCCATTCGGGTTGACCAGTGCACCAACATATTTTGTGGATTTTATGAATAGGGTATTCACGGATCAATTGAATAAGTTTGTTCTTGTGTTCGCGGATGATATCTTGGTTTATTCGAGGACAGAGGAAGAACACAAGGAGCATTTGAGGACAGTGTTGGAGGTGTTGAGGAAACACCAATTGAAAGCGAAAATTTTTAAGTGTCACTTCTTGTGTAGGGAAGTGAGATTCTTGGGCCATGTTGTTTCAGAGAATGGTATTGCCGTGGATCCTGCGAAAGTGGATACGGTGCAAGATTGGTCTACGACCAAGAATGCAAGAGACTTGAGAAGTTTCTTCAGGTTAGCTAGATATTATCGTAAGTTTATCGAATACTTCTCCAAGATAGCGGCACTGTTAACTCAGTTGACCAAGAAGAATCAAGCTTTCATCTGGGACGGAAGGTGTGAGAATGCATTTAACAGTCTAAAGGAAAAGTTGACGTGTGCACCAGTGTTATTCATTCCTAAAGGGAACGAAGAGATGATGGTATACACAAATGCTTATGGTACCGGACTAGGTGCTACACTGATGCAAGGAGGTAGGGTTATGGCTTATGCGAGTCCACATGAGAAAAGATATCCTACCCACAATTTGGAATTGGCAGCGATCGAGTTCGCATTGAAGATGTTGAGACATTATCTCTTGTGAGAAAGATTCGAGTTGTTTACCGATCATAAGTCATTAAAGTATCTTTTCTCTCAGAAGTATTTAAATCTTCGTCAACAGAAATGGTTAGAGTTCTTGGCTTCATATGATTTCAATATCGCATACACACCTGGGAAGATTCCTAAAGGGAACGAAGAGATGATGGTATACACAAATGCTTATGGTACCGGACTAGGTGTTGCACTGATGCAAGGAGGTAAGGTTATGGCTTATGCGAGTCCACATGAGAAAAGATATCCTACCCACAATTTGGAATTGGCAGCGATCGAGTTCGCATTCAAGATGTGGAGACATTATCTCTTGGGAGAAAGATTCGAGTTGTTTACCGATCATAAGTCATTAAAGTATCTTTTCTCTCAGAAGGATTTAAATCTTCGTCAACAGAAATGGTTAGAGTTCTTGGCTTCATATGATTTCAATATCGCATACACACCTGGGAAGGGCAATGCAGTAGCTGATGCATTAAGTAGGAGACATGCCAGTTTGGGGGCTATGTTTCTGGAGTGGAAGCAACTGGAGTATATCGCAGGATATGATTTCGGACCTAAGTGCGAATTGGATCCAGAGATGTTAGCAAGTTTGACGATCAGACCGACTTTGATTGATCGGATCGACTACGGCCAAAGGGACAATCCTAATCTATTTGAAATCATCTCCAACGTAGAGATGGGTATAGACGGTGAGGAAATGAACAAGTATGGTCTCGATCGAGAAAGATGGCTTCGAAAGAATGGGATACTAGTTGTACCCAATGTTAATGGATCGAGAGATGAAGTGCTTAGAGAGTGTCATCACTTGAAACTGACTATCCATCCCGGTGGTAACAAAATGTATCGAGACATAAAGCAGACCTACTACTGGGAAGGGGATGAAGAGAACGTTGGGAAGTTTATATCCGAGTGCATGAACTGCCATTTAGTTAAAGCCGAGCAAAAGAAGCCTAGTGGTTTGTTACAACTGATAGAAATTCCCGAATAGAAATGGGAACAAGTCTCAATTGATTTCATTGATGGTTTACCAAGGACTAGATCAGACCATGATAGCTTCTGGGTGATTGTGGATCGATTGACCAAGAGTTCAAGGTTCATACTAGTCAAGTCGAATATAATGACAACTAACTTAGCAGAACTGTACATGAAGTGGGTAGTGAGATTTCATGGAGTACCTTGATGTATTATGAGTGACCAAGATCCATTATTTACGTGGGTTTTGGAAGAGCTTATAAGAGGCTTTAGAGTCAGAATTACATCTTAGTACCACATACCATCCTCAAATCAACTGTCAAACAGAGAGGGTGAATCGTGTATTAGAATATCTCTTAAGAGCTTGTAAATTGGATTTTGGAGGGTCATGGGATGACCATTTACATCTGGTTGAATTCGCATATAATAATAGTTATCAATCTAGTATTGGTATGGCTCCATTTGAAGCTTGGTATGGAAGACCGTGCAACTCACCATCATGTTGGTTGGAAACCGGTGGGAAATTTATGCTTGGACCAGATGTTATAAGAGAAACATCAGATAAGACTAAGGTTATTCAACAGCGAATGAAGACTTCCCAAGGTAAGCAGAAGGGTTATGCTGATAAAAGATGAAGAGAATTGAAATTCTCCGTTGGCGACTTCGTATTCGTCAAGATTTCTCCGTTAAAGCATGTAATTCATTTTGGCAGGAGAGATAAGTTGGCACCAAGGTTTGTTGGTCCATTTCTAGTTCTCGAACAAGTTGGGAATTTAGCGTATAAAGTTGAATTACCAGGTAAGATAACAGGAGTTCACAATGTATTTCATGTTTCCTAGTTAAGGAAGTTCATGCACGATTCTGATATGACTATTTCACCAGATCAGTTGGATGATATCGAAGTGGAATCTGAGGCAGTTGGGAGCTACAGAACGATTCTATTGTTGGACATGATACGAAGCAACTTCGAAGGAAGACGGTGAAACTGGTTAAGGTCATGTGGGGCGATAATGAGAATGAGGGAAACCGAGGAAAGCATAAGGAAGTCATATCCAGAACTCTTTGCTTGGTAAGGTTCTAAATCGCAATATAGTTATTCTACATGCTAGGATAGGCCTGTTGTGTTTATTATGTATGTTTGATTGTTGCAAATGGTTGATAGGCATGCGGGAACCTTTGTCATTTTCTTAGTTAGGGAATTTCGGGGGCGAAATTTCTTAAGGGAGGGAGAGTGTAACGACCCGCATTCTATGCACCAGAGGATCGTAGGATATTTATCTTATTTTCATAAGAAGTCATAGGGTCGCGTAACTTTGGGAAACGACTATTGGGGTCATTTCCCATGTTCACGATTTTTGTCGAACTTTGAATGACCATTTTACCCCTAGTGAATCTTTTTTCACCTATAACTTTTGACTGGTAAGGCGTTTTGGCTTAAAACCACTTCCATTGGATTTAGATGATAGTTTACCTTTCCGTAGAGTGGTCAAATTAGTCAAACGGACTTACCGTTTGGGAGATATGGCTGAAACAATGTTTGGAAGACGAAAAACTGCTTACGCGGGCAAAGGGTGATTTGTGGATATGTCCATAACCCATTTCGGGATTAGGGTTATGGGGGGCTAAAATGAGTTAGGAAACCATCTCATTTCACTTTCTTAGCCGCCGCTTTCATTTATTCAAACCTAGTAATGGCCTTTACCTTCTAAACTACCTCCTAATCACTTTCTAATCCGATATTAAGCTAATCAACATCAAATCGGGGCAAATTAACATCAAATTGGAGGTATAGCTACTGTGTTGCACTGGGATTCGGCCCAAATCAGAGATATTTTCAGATCTGAGATTTATTTGTGGATAAGGTGAGTGATTAACATGTTTTTAAACTAATTACGGCTAATTAGGGGTGATTAGTGATAATTAGCGAAATTATGCATCATAAAAATCTGAAAAAATATGTATAAATTCTTAAATATTATTTTAGGCCTCTACTGAAAATTTGGGTTAATTTGGATTAAGTTTGCTAATCTGATTGCTAGATATAGGTAAACATGATTAATGGGAAAACATGGGTTTTGGGTGTATTTGATCCTGTTGTACATGACGTAGTTGTATACACAATTGTATGATTTTTGTTTGATGATAACAACCAAATAAATATTATTTTAATTGTGTTTGTTACTGTACTATTATTCTATATCATAGACAGAAATATAATATTTATATTTATATAAAATACCATTGGACAAGCATTAAATATTCAAACAGTATTTTGTTAAATATAATATATTTTTTCAACATTCAAACAGTACAGTATTACAACTCGACTATTTACACATCTCTGTTATACAATTTAATTCATATTCAATTTATATACAATTCATACACAACTCTTACTACGACACTCTATCTCTTCATTGACTCATATGCACACACTCAGTCGGTTTACAACTCAATATACAAACACATTTTTATTGACACAGACACATCTCATTCTTCTGACTTCACAGTCTTCAGCAAGTCCAATTTTCATACCTGTCATATACAGAAACACACATAAAGTATTTGGAACAGAAATAATTTCAAATTCTAGCAGATATAATTTTTTTAATTTTAATTTTTTTAATTTGCCTCAATTTTCTGGTGTGTTTCTCATCATTTTTCATGACTTGATCTGATTTATCTGTGTTTAGACAACTTGTGATATTCACAATGAAACCCTGTAAATACCACAAGGCAGTCCGTTTGTATATATAGTAGCAGGGACAGGGAAATCTTTTCTGATGGCCTGCAAATACCCACGTGTATAAATATGCACGTGTGCCCTGCCTTGCCAATCAAAATGCAATGTAGCAACTGAGAAGCAGCCACGTGGACCAACTCGACTCAGTGCACATATATGATCAACATAGAAAATATACGAAATGGTTCAAAACAGTGGTGCATGCTAAGTCGACATGGTCGAGCAGCATGAAAGTCCAAAATACCACATGGAATTCAAGTCAGCAACAAATTTGCACAATATATACATGGCAGCTTTGGGCATGATTAAAGTGCTGAAGTGGTGCAACAATGAACACAACATACATGGTGATGACAAGCTACAAGATCAAATAATATACATGCAACAAGTAGTCGACCAAGTGAATAGTGGCATATGAACATTGGCATGACTCATGGTTCAGCCCAAATACGCAGGCAATGCAAGTCAAGAATGACATCAACCAAGTGTGCATATGTAGGTCACAAACAATGTAGCAATGAATTAAACATGGTGGAGTAGTTCACATGTAGTCAGGCACTATTTCATCTCAAAGCAAAACATGAAGCAGTACAAATTCTCAAGTCAGCAAAGCAGGTTAATCATAGCAGTGTCTAACATGGTTCAGTCAATAAGGTCAACAAGGCATTTGCAAATCTTAGTATGCAAAGCAAAAACTCCATACTGAAAATCAGGAAATTGCATATGTTATATTTCCAGAAATGATTCAAGACAATCAACCAAGTTTTTATAACTAGTTTTAAATGGGGGCGTTGCAAGCAGAAATCAAAGTATGGGATCAATCAATGCATTCAGACTTGGCAAGAGAGCAATTTGCTTCAAGGCAGTTCAAAGTCACAATTTATTTTGGTGCAAGGGGCCATAATTTTCAATTATTCTTTTCCATATTTACTCATATCAATCAATCAATTAAATCGCACAAGGGAATTCATAGCATATTCTTTGGGCAATAAATTATATTCCAAGAATGATTCAAGTTAAATCACATAGGGGGCAAGTTATATCAACCAAATTAATTGGGAGCGAAGGAGATGTACAAGTTCATCAATTAACTCACAGAAATATTTCAAAGCCGAGGTAATTAATTTCAAAAGAGGAAAATCAAATAAAAATCAGCCAAGTCATCAATTCATATGAAATCAGAGAATTAGGGTTTTCGTTTTACCCTATAAATACTAATCATCACTGGCAAAAATAATCCATCAAAAATACAAGCCAAACATTCAAAGAGCAGCATTGAAAATTCATTCAAATCACTCATAGGTTTTTCGATCGAAAGAATTATCCCAAATCAGTGGCGAGAGAGAGAGAGCTGAGCATCATCCATTCGAAGTTATCATCAAATTGAAGTATCTGATATTGTTTTTGTAGTCGTGATTTGGATTCAATAAAGAACCCTAATTTCATTCACAAGCCGCCACCATTTTTAATTCTCCAAAGAGGAAAAGAGAATTGGGCAAAGGAAATGATAGTGGACCGAGCTATTCTTGTTTCTCTTAACCAAGCCATATTTAAATAAGGGGCTAGCGTTTTCTTTTAATTTGTTGTATTTGTTTCTGAATTTTTTATTTTCTTTTGAATCGTTCCAAACAGTTACTAGAGTCTGTAAAATTCTAGCAATCCAATTAAGGTGTTAACTGGCAGTTTACTAGAGTCTGTAAAACTAGGAGTAATCTGATCTAGGGGTTTAGATCAGTCTAGGGTTTTGAGCGTAGGATTAAAATAGGAGCAAGGCGTTTGCGAGTGTACATGGTCTTGTATGCGGGATCTGTTCTTTAACCTAGTAGAAACCTTAGGAATGCAGCAGTAGGCAGGGTTTTGCAGAAACTGGGTATATCTTATGTCATTTATTTTCTGCATTTCTATTTCTGTTATATTATAAGATCTGTGATTATTTTTAATATCCCATTAACTTTAACAACTCAGCGATAAAGTGATAAACCCTATTCATCCCCCCTCTAGGTTTAATCTAGAACCAACAAGTGGTATCAGAGCTGGTATGAGGTAACAACATGATAGGGGGATTATGTAGCCAAGTATTGACTCTTGCCCCTACATGCCCGTGGGCGGTTATCCGTGTCGAGAGGCAGGACGTGAAACCAATGTACGAGGTATCTTTGGTGGCCACCGGTGGTTAAAATTCCTCGTAAATAGAGACATCAAGTGGTATCAGAGCTTAGTATTTCATTAACTCTGGAGTAATGGGTCATCCTAGTTGTCAGTCGTGTGAGAGTCAGTCCAGTTGTATTCCATTTATTCTCAATGGTACATATTTTTTATATTGGAAATTAGACATGGAGTTATATTTAAAATCTGTTGATATTAAATATTGTAATACTGTTATTCATGGATTTGATGTGGTTAGTAGAAATGATATTAGGTAAAATTCTCGTGTTATTCATATTTTGTATTCTTATATTGATGATGTTCAGTATAGCCTTATCTCCCACTGTTTGACTGCGCAGGAAATCTAGACAACTCTCAACATGCTATATGGAAAAGAAGATAATAGCTCAAAACCCCAGAAGGTCAACTCAGTTTCAGATTTGTGCTTAGCAGGTTGTACAGATGGAAATCCAGATGGAGACTCAACAGGAGATCTTTCTTGTAAAGATTTAATTTCTTGCTTAAATGATTTAACTGAATCTGTTGAGAACCTAAAGTCTGAAAATAAAATTCTAAAATATGAAAAACTTGAGTTGGTCTGCAAAAATAATCTTTTGGAATCAAAGCTTAAAAATGTCAATAAGTCTTCAAATTCTAATTGCAAAAATTGTTTAAATTTGAAGAACAATCTTGTTCGTCAAAATAAAAATATTCAAAAACTTGAGAATGAAATTCTGATTTTAAAAAGAACAAGACAAAGCTTGAAAGTACAAAAAATTGTTTACAAAAAGAATTTGAAAATTTTAAGACGACTGAAAATTCCAAATATATTTTTGCAGAAAATCAAAGCTTGTTGAAATTTGAGTCTATTTTGAATGAGCTAGAAATTGAGATTGAAAAACTCAAGAAATTTGAGTATAAAAATCAAAAACATTTTGAATCTAAGATTGCTGAGTGCCAAACCAAAATTAATTTGCTTAAAGATGAAAATTTGATTTTGAAATATGATTTTGAAAGATGTAAGATCACTGAAAATCGTTGTTCATATTTAATGAAAAAAAACAGTGATCTTAAAACTAAAATTCGACAACTTCAAACAACTTTGGCTAAATTTTCTAATGGTGAAAAATCTCTGAATATGTTGCTGAAAAATCAATTTTCATCTGGAACTAAAAGTGGACTCAGCTTTGGGAAAAATAATGGTTTTGAAAAAGAGAAATCAAATGATTTTAAAAATCCGTCAAATCGTTTTGAAAATATTCGTTTTGAAAATTTGAATTCAAATAATTTCAAAGGGTTTTTAAATCAAAAGCAAAATGAGAATTTGTTTGATAATAATCCAATTAAACCATTTTTGACCCCAAAAAGAAATACAGTGAATTAATCAAAATTCAGACAGATTTGGGTCCCTAAAGGTACTTTGGTAAATTCTGATGGATTGTTATAGAAACAAGTTTGGGTACCAAAACATATGAATTCAACTATGAGTGGTTTTACTAATTTTGTTAGACCACTCGATCCTTTAAGCTGTTAGGTACCGAAGGTGGCTGAGGAACTGCTGTGCTGAAAGGAAATTTGAAATTAAGCTGGTCTATAATTCTGTATCATTTACAGTTCCTTTAGCAAAGATCTGATGAGTTAGAGATTCTACTGTTTACATCGATTTCAGGTACAACCTCTAAACTTATCTTTGTAAATATTTTTCTTTTTCTTTGTGTCTTCCTCCTTCTACCCCCTCTGGATTTTTTTCATTGATTTTGCTTACTTGATATGTCAATCTCATATCATTGTAACTTCTTTTGGGCTTCATTAAACTTCCAATTGTAGTATTCATGATCTTCTAGAAATTCGCTTTATTTTAATAGAACTCTAATGTCTTTAATAATTTCCAGGTCTTGAATTTAAACTTGCAAATATCTGCAATTGATTTGAAGTTTGTTTTCTGATTCTCTGAATTCATAACAGTGTTGATGTATTCTTGTCATATCTTGAACACTGTTGATTCGAATTCTAAATTTTTGAAGATTTGAAAGTTTTGTGGAATTTCACATACCTTTGTTGTTTTGAGTCTCTTCTAATTGATGTTGGAAAGTACTGAAAATTTATACTCATTACAGCACTCTGTTATCTATCAGTTGTGATAAATTCAGAAATTTTCAGATTGGCTTAAAATTCATCTTTATTCATGATTATTATGGTTGAAATTAGTTTTGTTTGAAATCATCTGAAATTATTGATATTTTGAATATCAAACACCACTTAAATTTGAAATTATCAATCTTGTGTGAATAATTCATTATATCTCAAACTTGACATTGATTCAAGTGATTTCAAATAAATTATTTTTAATTTTTTTTGGATCATGAATACCTATCAAACTTATGTAAATGATCTGAAATTTCTCATGTACTTGTTAGAAAATACATATAGAAAATTCTTTGAAAATCAGGTCTTAAAACTCATTGCTATTTCAAGATTATTTGATTTAAATATTTGTTTGTTTAAAATCATTTGAAATTATTGATTTATTGAATCACAGACATATCTTGAATCTGAAATTTACATTCTGGTGTGATTGATTCACTAAATATTGAGGGTTTCATATTCCTCAAATGATTTCAAATAAAAGGTATTTTTAATCTTGGATCATGAATCATATTCTATGACCATCAGAAACATCTTCTGACAAGTCTGTTGTGCTAGTAGTTTCTTGTGCTGCTCTGATATTGTTTTTGAAAATATTTTTTAGTGACTCCTTGTTTTGGTATCAAATATTTACCATGCTCTGATAGATGAAATTATTTTGCCCGATTTGTTAATCTTGTCTGGTTGGGCTTTGGGCCTAAATTTCTTTTATCTATGATACACTGGTCTGTCTCCTGTGTCTTATTACAATCCTCATAATAGAGGCACCACAATTAGTATCAGAAGTGCTAAATTCTTATGTATATATTTTTCCCTCTTGGCATGTATAGATCTTCATATCTGTAATGACCCGGATTCTTATGGGTTAATTTTAATTATTTAATACGGATTTAAATATTGGGTGGATAATATAAATGGAATTTTATATTAAGTTATAAATTTAATAATCAATTTCAATTTAATATCGAATATATATTAAATCATCGTAATGCGAAAATGTAATTCAGTTCAAGATTTAAAACTAAATTAAATACAGTTCAGACTTCTGTTGGAATTAGAAACGATACTATTAATTTATTATCGTAGAATAAATTGTGTTGAATTTAACCTATATCAATTTAAATTTATATCTTCTACAGACAATCGAATTGGACTTCGTGACCTATCCCAGTGTGTTCAGAATAGGGGTATTACCCTAGAATATGACAGTTGTTGGGTTCAGAAAGGAGTTAGGATCACGAAGTGATTTAAATTTAGGGATACCGATTTTTAACAAATTAAAGAAAAATAAAAGATAATAAAAAAGGAAAATCCTTTCTTTCTTTTATGGACAAAAAATCAAGCACGTTGGTTCTCCCTCTCCTCACATTAAAAACCTTGTTGTTCAAAATATAACAACTCCTCTCCAAAACAAAATGGTCGTGCCTCTTTATAACTCAAAATCGCTCCTCCCTTATAAAAAGCACACCCATTTCCCTCTTCTGTTTCTATTTTCTTCTTCGGTTACAATTCGAAGGCCTCAGATAAAATCGAAATGGCCACCGCAACCATTCCTTTCATCTCCAGGAACTCGAACCTGGTCTTGGATAAATCGCGAAGACAACCGGAAGCTCAACTCGACGACGCTCGGAGACTAGGTACGATGGTGATTTCGTTCGAATAGGGTTGTCGCGGTTCCTATTGGGGTGTGCGAGTGGAGAAGGAGAGTTTGAGATTGTTCTGTGTGAAGTCGCGATTTTCAGAGAGGGTTCTGAGGTTAGAATCGATTTCAGTTCGAAGGGGGATGGTACGACTGCGATATTGGAAGGTGAAGTACGAACTGTAGGCGTGCAATGTTCAAAGGAGTTTGGGTTTTCCGACAGCATGTTTTAGGGGTTCGATGATTCAGGCAGAGGTTGGGGAAATTGAGGTCGACGCTGACCTTGGGAGGTGCGGTGGTGTGATCAAAGATGCTGACTGATATGGGGGTGGGATTGAAGAAAAGGTGTTTGTTGAAATGCTTAAATAGAGCTGGAGGAATAAGGCACGTTCTGGGTTTAATTAGGCAAAGGTATATTAAATTTAAAATATTTAGAAGTTTTTATTTCTATTTTTGTCAATAGTTAATTTATTTAATAATCATTTAATCGCTTACTAAATAAATGTTAAATCGATAAATAATTTTAGGTAAGGACAATGAAGATGGATTTGTGAGGTCAAGTTTTAGTTCGCAAAAAAATAAAAGAAGAGAATTTAGGTAATTATTTTAGTTAGTACTTAATTTTTAATTTCATTTAAATAATTCGATGACTTAGATAATAAATATAAATTGTTAAATTTATACAAGATTTCATTGAATTGAATGGGTCGAGAAATTCGTAGCTCCGAAAGACTTAAGCTGGAATTAAATTGAAAATCAGAATGGATCGACGAATTGAAAATCCCGGTGAGTAAATCTCACTCACCTTTTAGTTAGAATTAATTTTATATCGTTAAAAATAATTGTTTGTTGCTTGTTGAATGCTTTCTGATTGTTTGAAATACATTAGTTATTTAGGGTTGACTATTATATATATATATTAGGTTGATGATTGGATTGATTCTCGCAGTACCATTAGCGGATGCCCGCAGTTTCATAGCGGATGATTTCCCTATGTGCCCCACAAATATATATTAGTGGATGACCTTAATACCGCGATATCCTGCCTCGAAGTAGGATGGGTATTACTATGTTGATTAACGTCTGTGGATGTAGGAAAACAGGTTAGAGGAATCCGACTGGATTCCTCAAAAATATATTATCTGTTGTTTATTTGTTTGCACATATACTGTCATATATAATGTGTTTGAAAACCTGAAATAAATAATTGGTTGTTTGGTGTTTAAATATCACTGGGCCTGAGTGTTAATTTATAAAATACCCTGAAAGGGGTATTTGAGATTTAAAAAGGGAAATTCTATTTTTTTCTAAAATAGAATTTGAATTTTTAAATAGATTTGAAATATAAAACTTGTTTTGAAAAATAAAACAAGTGGTTCCTTTATAAACGAAGTTTATAAATAGTTCTTTTATAAACGAAGTTTATAAATAGTTCTTTTATAGACGAAGTTTATAAATGAAGTAAAAAGAATTATCATTGGATAATTCAGAAATAAAAATACAAGTGTGAAATTGAAAAAGGGTATCTATTTTCCAAAAGTAGAAATATCGATTTCAAAAGGAATTGAAATCGAGACTTGTTTAAAGAATGAATAAAGAAAGTTTGAAACAGAGTTTGAATATAGAAATTCAAATGGAATTCAAATATAGAATTTGAATATAGAAAATATAAAGGAAATTCAAATATAGAATTTGAATATAGAAAGTAAAATGGAATTTGAATAAAGAAATGTGATATATATAGAATTTGAATAGAATTTGGTATATAGAATTCAAATAGAATTGAATATAGAATTTGAATAGAGAATTCAAATAGAATTAAATATGGAATTTGAATAAAGAGAATTCAAATAGAATTTGAATAAAGAGAATTAAAATAGAATTAAAATAGAATTAAAATAGAATTGAATTTAAAATTTGAATAAAGAGAATTCAAATAGAATTGAATAATAGAATTGAGTAGAGAATTCAAATAGAGTTGAAAATAGAATTGAATATAGGGAATTCAAATATAATTGAATTGGAATTTGAATATAGAAGTCGATAAGAAAACGAGCTTAAAAATAGAATTAGATTTGGTTTATAAGTAAGTTAAAATATATTTGAACATTTTATACTCAAATATGAAGATGAAATAGCCAAACCAGTTAATTTGTAAATCAATTAACGAACTAAGTTAAAAGGATTGTATTAAGTTAAAACGATTGGATTAAGTTGAAACGAATTAGAAATATATGTATATACATGAGAGAGGTTTGGAATAAAGTATAGAAGTGAAATAGATAGAGTGCTCGACAAAAAGGTATGTATTTAATTCATATATGAGATTTTATGCGCCGTATCGGCAAGCTGCTTGGCTTTTTCTTTTTCTTTTGGATTGGTGAGGGCCATGGAAGGCTATCTGAAATATCCCGATGCTCCCGGTACAAAGGAGGTTATGGCGAATTTTTCCGAAAATTTAAGGAGTTAGAATATTTTTAAGATAATTTGATAGTTAGAAATCAACGTATCGATATATATATAAGTCGATAAGGAAACAAACTAAAAAATATAATAGTAAAGTCAAAAAGGAAGACTAGGAATAAAATCTCGTAAGAATAGAAAGAGAAAGTCTACGTGTTTAAAAGTGAATAAGTAGTTGTATGGTATTGATTATTCGAGTAAGTAGTCTTATCTGTTTTGACGTTATAAATGTTATTCAGTCAAGGTCTGAGAGGTAGTTATACCCAACTTGATTGATTTCATTATTAACAAATAAATAGTAAGATTCCAGGCTCGAAGATCAATGTTGGATAAGAGTTAGTTGAATATAGTATTTGGGTTGTCGTAACGATGTTTTACACAACATCCATTTTAACCCAAATAAGTGTAAACTTGGAAATATAATAATAAATATTTCCTAAGTATAGAAATAAACGAGATTGGAAAAGAGATAAGTAATTGGAATATTTTCCAATTATAAATAGCATATATTTTCTAAAGTTTAGAAAATAAAGGAAGGCGATATTCAGAAATGTTTTCCAAATAACGTAAAAGGCCAATATGGTTATTGAAAATATTTGGTTAACAAATATTGACAAAGAAATAGAGAAGTGATTTAATTAATGGAATATTAATTAAGAGCTCAGTTATTGTTTGATAATTGGATGAACACTTGTTTTCTTCGATAGTTAAATCATCGATTATCGAAACACTTGTTTTTATTCGATAGTTAAATCACAGGCTGTCGAAGTTTTGACCATCGTTGTCAATATGGAGAGACCGGTTGGATTATTATCCAAAGAACCACTCTGTGTTGGCATAAGCATTGCGAATCATATATGCCAAAGATAATTGAAGACGGAGTAAAGTGCAAGGTCTATTGTATAAGTCTTAGATAACAGTGCCTAAGATGGATGTACTGAATTGTGCCTTCGGTTCATCCTGTTCCTGGATGACTTGTATGGATGAATGTCTGACAGAGTATTTCCAGAAAGGTCACATACATTGATTTCTTCGATCGTACCAAGAGTGGAAGCGGAGAAGGAAACTTCTTTAGCTAACACGTAATGTACTGTTATAGACGTCAATTAGTGATTTTCGATGGATCTGACAATGTAGCATTCGAAGTGAATCTGATGTGATGACAAAGCGTAACCTCAAGCCTCATCATCCGGTAAATGACAGAAATCGGGAAGGCAGCATGGCTATGTAGGTCGCACCTATTAGGGTGTATAATCACCTGATCTAGAGTTTCATTTATTTCTAAAAATCTATTGTTGATGCTGTCCCATTCGGGAAACGGTTGCTGATCCAAACCGGTGGTGATATACATTCGATACACTCAAGCGAAATGAGTGGTCGGTCATGTGTGACCAGGTTGCAAGATGTTCTTGTTGAACCTAGTGTATTCCTCTCTAGAGGTACACTAGCGAAAGGTGGTCCCATACCTTGTCATAGTTGGAAATCCATTACCCAATACGTGATTGCGGTTTTGATTGTATACTATGTATGTAGAACGTGAGATGAAAGCGTTTCTGCAAGATGATTATTATATTGTGGCTGATAGACATTATTATAATATCAAAAGGTTTTTGATATAAAGATATTTTGGATTCTCGTAAGGGAAAAACCCGTTCCATTATACAGCGTGGTCTTATGAGATATCGTTTACTTGTTCAAGCTAATTTAAACTGTTTACTCATACCAGCCCCATGACTGACCCGGAGTTTATTTGTTTTGTTTTACCTAAACTCTTGGGTGCCTAAATTTGTACGGGCAGTCAAGTAGTTCAGGATTTTACAGATCTATCTAAAGGAGCTTGGAGCAGGAGGCTTCAGCGTTAGTTATATTGAGTTTTGTTCAGCTGTGTTGTAAGTGTTGTACTCTGATAAGTGTATGTTATACAGTTGAAATTTTGTATTTCAAAAGTTATGATATATTATATTTTGTTCCGGTGCGATGTGAGATTATGTGTTGTTATTTTTGTTCTTCTTCTACCTTTTTCTTCTAAAAAAAATTGTTTCGTATTTTTGTGATATTTGGGTTGGACGTATGATGTATATAGTCAACTCAGGTATTACGGATTTGCGGGCCGTTACAGTTGGTACCTGAGCTTAGGTTGAGCGAATATCTGGGCTTGTGTGGCATGTGCTCATTAGAGATAGGGTCAGTAGCACCCTATAATGAGTTGAGTGTATATATATACGAGGGAGAGTATTTGTTATTTGATATAAAAATTGTTATATATTGTGTTGACTAGTCTGTTGAGTGAACTATGAATTCTGATCGAATCGTGGGACGCCACGATGTCGATAGGAGTTTATAAACACTTAAGCAGGAGATTGGACACAATATTGTTTTAAATGGTTGAGTTGATTGTCAGGATTATAATCAAATTAGATTATAAAAACTGAAATAGTTATATATATAACAATTGGAATTTGTATATGAAATCAAATATACAAATGTGATAAATTGAAATTGAATTCCAACCAGAATTCAGAATTTAAAATCCTGGGAAGTTAGAAAATATTTTCCGAATTTTATTAAAATAATATAGCTTTATTTTGGAAGGATTTTTGAATAAAAATTATTTGAATGGATTTTGAATATGATAAAGCACTGAACTCACTTCAGTGGTTGGGAAATATTTCTGATGATGGTCGCAACATCATCAGTGTTCATTTTCGAGTTTCTAAGTGATGAATTGCTGCCTTAGAAAAGTTTTTGATGGAAATTTATTTGAAAAGAAAACAAGTTGTTTGAAAATTCAAATGTTTTGAATTTTAGATGGATATAAATATATGTATATATTTATATTACTTCAAAGGAGTTTTGAAATAAAACCCTGGGAATTTGAATGATTGAAAATAAATTTAACTTAAGTAAGTTAAATGGATCGAAATGAATAAATTGAGTAAAATCAATGTGAATGAAATATGAATTAGGTGTGAATAAAGGAAAAACCAAAAGAGTTAAAAAGAAATATATTTGTAAAACAAATATAAAAGAAAATATATTTGTAAAACAAATATAAAGGAATTATATTTGTAACACAAATACAAAGGAAGTTATGTGCAAACAAATAGAAGGAGAAATATTTGTAAAAACATTTACAAATAGAATTTAAAAGGAAATATTTGTAAAACATTTACAAATAGATTAAATGGAAATATTTATTTATAGAAAATAAATAGAATGTTATAAATGAGATATTTATTTGTTAAATAAAATAGAATTTAATCAAAGGAATATTTAGAAGATGAATAGAAAATGGAAATCTATTTTTAACAGATAAATAGAAAAGATTAATTTATAAATAACAGTTTATAAATTAAACT
The DNA here is from genome assembly GCA_030737875.1 of Allium sativum. NCBI lineage: Eukaryota > Viridiplantae > Streptophyta > Magnoliopsida > Asparagales > Amaryllidaceae > Allium > Allium sativum. Next base: position 989,982,258 of record CM060912.1, on the reverse strand, counting down.
AAATATTTATCATTCGATAAATGGAATATATAAGTCTGAACTTATATGGAGAAGAAATATTGGTTTTTAACACCGATAGTTTTAAATAGAAGGGGTACACAACACTTGTATAAGTGAAGTAACGTTATTAAAGAGAACATTTATAAAGTGAAGAACCATTACTAAAAGTAAATCTTTATAAATGAATAAACGCTATCCAATAGGAGTTATTCGAATAGGAGATGTCGATTAGAGTTAGAAATAATCGATTAGAGTTAGGATAAATCGATTAGAGTAAGAATTAACCAGTTAGAGTTAATCAGTTAGGGTTAATCCGTAGAGTTAATTGAATATTAGTTATTCAATTAGAATTTATTGAATATTTGTTATTCAAATTAAGAGTTAACCAAATAGAGTAAATTAAACATAGTTAATCGAATTAGGATTTAATTGAATGTTAGTTATTCAATTAAAGTTGATCGAATATAGTTATTGAGATAGAGTTAGTCAAACATAGTTACTCGGGATAAGTTTCCATTTCGTGCGACTGCTAGCGTAATTCGCAGGGCTGCAGATAGCCTAGGGCGGTCGGATGTTTCCTGATGGAATCAGGCGTAACCATTGTGATCGCTGCGATCTAGAGTCAAGCGAATGGAGTTAAATCAAATATTAGTTATTCGAATAGTGTTAAAGGAGTTATCGAATATAGCTTATTCGGAAGGAGTTAAGTGAAAAGAGCTAATCAAATAGGGTTAATCAATAAGAGTTAAATCCAATAGAGTTAATTGATAAGAGTAAATTGAATAGAGTAAATCGAATATAGTTTATTCGAAGAAAGGTTTTCGAATCTAGTTATTCGAAAAAGAGATTATCGAATATAGTTATTCGAAGGGAGGAGTTATCGAATATGGATTTATTCGAAAGAGAGTTACGTAAGGAAGTTTGAAATGTTGAGTATCAATATAAATAAGTTTTGAAAAGATAAATGGGTTTGTAGCACTTTTTCTACCTTAGCAATTTCGAGGACGAAATTATTTTAAGTGGAGAAGATTGTAATAACCCGGATTCTTATGGGTTAATTTTAATTATTTAATACGGATTTAAATATTGGGTGGATAATATAAATGGAATTTTATATTAAGTTATAAATTTAATAATCAATTTCAATTTAATATCGAATATATATTAAATCATCGTAATGCGAAAATGTAATTCAGTTCAAGATTTAAAACTGAATTAAATACAGTTCAGACTTCTGTTGGAATTAGAAACGATAATATTAATTTATTATCGTAGAATAAATCGTGTTGAATTTAACCTATATCAATTTAAATTTATATCTTCTACAGACAATCGAATTGGACTTCGTGACCTATCCCAGTGTGTTCAGAATAGGGGTATTACCCTAGAATATGACAGTTGTTGGGTTCAGAAAGGAGTTAGGAATCACGAAGTGATTTAAATTTAGGGATACCGATTTTTAACAAATTAAAGAAAAATAAAAGATAATAAAAAAGGAAAATCCTTTCTTTCTTTTATGGACAAAAAATCAAGCACGTTGGTTCTCCCTCTCCTCACATTAAAAACCTTGTTGTTCAAAATATAACCACTCCTCTCCAAAACAAAATGGTCGTGCCTCTTTATAACTCAAAATCGCTCCTCCCTTATAAAAAGCACACCCATTTCCCTCTTCTGTTTCTATTTTATTCTTCGGTTACAATTCAAAGGCCTCAGATAAAATCAAAATGGCCACCGCAACCATTCCTTTCATCTCCAGGAGCTCGAACCTGGTCTTGGATAAATCGCGAAGACAACCGGAAGCTCAACTCGACGACGCTCGCGGACCAGGTACGATGGTGATTTGATTCGAATAGGGTTGTCACGGTTCCTATTGGGGTGTGCAAGTGGAGAAGGAGAGTTCGAGATTGTTCTGTGTGAAGTCGCGATTTTTAGAGAGGGTTCTGAGGTTAGAATCGATTTCAGTTCGAAGGGGGATGGTACGACTGCGATATGGGAAGGTGAAGTTCGAACTGTAGGTGTGCGATGTTCAAAGGAGTTTGGGTTTTCCGACAGCATGTTTTAGGGGTTCGATGATTCAGGCAGAGGTTGGGGAAATTGAGGTCAACGCTGACCTTGGGAGGTGCAGTGGTGTGATCAAAGATGCTGACTAATATGGGGATGGGATTGAAGAAAAGGTGTTTGTTGAAATGCTTAAATAGAGCTGGAGGAATAAGGCACGTTCTGGGTTTAATTAGGCAAAGGTATATATTAAATTTAAAATATTTAGGAGTTTTTATTTCTATTTTTGTCAATAGTTAATTTATTTAATAATCATTTAACCGCTTACTAAATAAATGTTAAATCAATAAATAATTTTAGGTAAGGACAATGAAGATGGATTTGTGAGGTCAAGTTTTAGTTCGTAGAAAAATAAATGAAGAGAATTTGGGTAATTATTTTAGTTAGTACTTAATTTTTAATTTCATTTAAATAATTCGATGACTTAGATAATAAATATAAATTGTTAAATTTATACAAGATTTCATCGAATTGAATGGGTCAAGAAATTCGTAGCTCCGAAAGACTTAAGCTAGAATTAAATTGAAAATCAGAATGGATCGACGAATTAAAAATCCCGGTGAGTAAATCTCACTCACCTTTTAATTAAAATTATTTTTATATCGTTAAAAATAATTGTTTGTTGCTTGTTGAATGCTTTCCGATTGTTTGAAATATATTAGTTATTTAGTGTTGACTATTATAGATATTGGGTTGATGATTGGATTGATTCCCGCAGTACCATTAGTGGATGCCCGCAGTTTCATAGTGGATGATTTCCCTATGCGCCCCACAAATATATATTAGTGGATGACCTTCATACCGCGATATCCTGCCTCGAAGCAGGATGGGTATTACTATGTTGACTAACGTTTATGGATGCAGGAAAACAGGTTGGAGGAATCCGACTGGATTCCTCAAAAATATATTATCTGTTGTTTATTTGTTTGCACATATATTGTCATATATAATGTGTTAGAAAACCTAAAATAAATAATTGGTTGTTTGGTGTTTAAATATCACTGGGCCTGAGTGTTAATTTATAAAATACTCTGAAAGGGGTATTTGAGATTTAAAAAGGAAAATTCTAGTTTTTTCTAAAATAGAATTTGAATTTTTAAATAGATTTGAAATATAAAACTTGTTTTGAAAAATATAACAAGTGGTTCCTTTATAAACGAAGTTTATAAATAGTTCTTTTATAAACAAAGTTTATAAATGAAGTAAAAAGAATTATCATTGGATAATTCAGAAATAAAAATACAAGTGTGAAATTGAAAAGGGGTATCTATTTTCCAAAAGTAGAAATATCGATTTCAAAAGGAATTGAAATCGAGACTTGTTTAAAGAATGAAAAAAGAAAGTTTGAAATAGAGTTTGAATATAGAAATTCAAATGGAATTCAAGTATAGAATTTGAATATAGAAAATATAAAGGAAATTCAAATATAGAATTTGAATATAGAAAGTAAAATGGAATTTGAATAAAGAAATGTGATATATAGAATTTGAATAGAATTTGATATATAGAATTCAAATAGAATTGAATATAGAATTTGAATACAGAATTCAAATAGAATTGAATATGGAATTTGAATAAAGAGAATTCAAATAGAATTTGAATAAAGAGAATTAAAATAGAATCGAATATAGAATTTGATTAAAGAGAATTCAAATAAAATTGAATAATAGAATTGAATAGAGAACTCAAATAGAGTTGAATATAGAATTGAATATAGGGAATTTAAATAGAATCGAATTGGAATTTGAATATAGAAGTCGATAAGGAAACGAGCTTAAAAATAGAATTAGATCTGGTTTATAAGTAAGCTAAAATATATTTGAACATGTTATACTCAAATATGAAGGTGAAATAGGCAAACCAATTAATTTGCAAAACAATTAACGAACTAAGTTAAAACGATTGTATTAAGTTAAAACGATTGGATTAAGTTGAAACGAATTAGAAATGTATGGATATACATGAGAGAGGTTTGGAATAAAGTATAGAAGTGAAATAGATAGAGTACTCGACAAAAAGGTATGTATTTAATTCATATATGAGATTTTTTGCACCGTATCGGTAAGCCGCTTGGCTTTTTCTTTTTCTTTTGGATTAGTGAGGGCCATGGAAGGCTATCTGAAATATCCCGATGCTTCCGGTACAAAGGAGGTTATGGCGAATTTTTCCGGAAATTTAAGGAGTTCGAATATTTTTAAGATAATTTGATAGTTAGAAATCAACGTATCGATATATATATAAGTCGATGAGGAAACGAACTTAAAAATATAATAATAAAATCAAAAAGGAAGACTAGGAATAAAATCTCGTAAGAATAGAAAGAGAAAGTGTACATGTTTAAAAGTGAATAAGTAGTTGTATGGTATTGATTATTCGAGTAAGTAGTCTTATCTGTTTTGACGTTATAAATGTTATTCAGTCAAGGTCTGAGAGGTAGTTATACCCCAACTTGATTGATTTCATTATTAACAAATAAACAGTAAGATTCCAGGCTCGAAGATCAATGTTGGATAAGAGTTAGTTGAATATAGTATTTGGGTTGTCGTAACGATGTTTTACACAACATCCATTTTAACCCAAATAAGTGTAAACTTGGAAATAGAATAATAAATATTTCCTAAGTATAGAAATAAACGAGATCGGTAAAGAGATAAGTAATTGGAATATTTTCCAATTATAAATAGCATATATTTTCTAAAGTTTAGAAAATAAAGGAAGACGATATTCGGAAATGTTTTCCAAATAACGTAAAAGGCCAATATGGTTATTGAAAATATTTGGTTAACAAATATTGATAAAGAAATAGAGAAGTGATTTAATTAATGGAATATTAATTAAGGGCTCAGTGATTGTTTGATAATTGGATGAACATTTGTTTTCTTCGATAGTTAAATCATCGACTATCGAAACACTTGTTTTTATTCGATAGTTAAATCATAGATTATCGAAGTTTTGACCATCGTTGTCAATATGGAAAGACCGGTTGGATTACTATCCAAAGAACCACTCTGTATTGGCATAAGCGTTGCGAATCATATATGCCAAAGATAATTGAAGACGGAGTAAAGTGCAAGGGCTATTGTATAAGTCTTAGATAACAGTGCCTAAGATGGATGTACTGAATTGTGCCTTCGGTTCATCCTGTTCCTGGATGACTTGTATGGATGAATGTCTGACAGAGTATTTCCAGAAAGGTCACATACATTGATTTCTTCGACCGTACCAAGAGTGAAAGCGGAGAAGGAAACTTCTTTAGCTAACACGTAATGTACTATTGTAGACGTCAATTAGTGATTTTCGATGGATCTGACAATATGGCATTCGAAGTGAATCTGATGTGATAATAAAGCATAACCTCAAGCCTCATCATCCGGTAAATGACAGAAATCGAGCAGGCAGCATGGCTATGTAGGTCGCACCTATTAGGGTGTATAATCACCTGATCTAGAGTTTCATTTATTTCTAAAAATCTATTGTTGATGCTGTCCCATTCGGGAAACGGTTGCTGATCCCAACCGGTGATGATATACATTCGATACACTCAAGCGAAATGAGTGGTCGGTCATGTGTGGCCGGGTTGCAAGATGTTCTTGTTGAACCCAGTGTATTCCTCTCTAGAGGTACACTAGCGAAAGGTGGTTCCATACCTTGTCATAGTTGGAAATCCATTGCCCAATACGTGCTTGCAGTTTTGATTGTACACTATGTATGTAGAACGTGAGATGAAAGCGTTTCTACTAAATGATTATTATATTGTGGTTGATAGACATTATTATAATATCAAAAGGTTTTTGATATAAAGATATTTTGGATTCTCATAAGGGAAAAACCCGTTCCGTTATATGGCGTGGTCTTATGAGATATCGTTTACTTGTTCAAGCTAATTTAAACTGTTTACTCATACCAGCCCCATGACTGACCCGGAGTTTATTTGTTTTGTTTTACCTAAACTCTTGGGTGCCTAAATTTGTACGGGTAGTCAAGTAGTTCAGGATTTTACAGATCTATCGAAAGGAGCTTCGAGCAGGAGGCTTCTGCGTTAGTTATATAGAGTTTTGTTCCCCTGTGTTGTAAGTGTTGTACTCTGATAAGTGCATGTTATATAGTTGAAATTTTGTATTTCAAAAGTTATGATATATTATATTTTGTTCCGCTGCGATGTGAGATTCTGTGTTGTTATTTCTGTTCTTCTTCTTCCTTTTTCTTCTAAAAAAATGTTTCGTATTTTCGTGATATTTGGGTTGGACGTATGATGTATATAGTTAACTCAGGGTTTACGGATTTGCGGGCCATTACAATATCCCTCTTGTAATTGATTCTCAATATTAAAATTATTTATTGATTATTCATTCAGAAATTGAAATCAATATCCAAATTGAACAGTAGTTATAATTCATCAAAATTATTATCAGATTTTGAAATTGTGATGAATCGCGACTGTAGTATATTTCACAACAAGAGGAGTTTTTATTTAGATTTTCATGATGGTTGAAAATTTATTATAATATCTTTGAATTGATAATTATTTTACGACCATCTCCTTTATCTATCATATTTCTGCCATCTATCGTAAATTTATTTAATGTGGAGAGTATATATGTTTTTAAAATCATTTTTTTAATAAACAGTGGAAACATTTGTGATAGAAATGGGACTATTTTATTATTCAGAATTAGTAAAAATTGAATTTTTTTAATGATCTTGGTACAGTTGATCATATTTCATAATATGATTAATTGAGAAATTTATTTCACAAACCATTTCTGTACCTATCACATTTCTACCATCCATTTTAGCTTTATATACGGAGGAGTTTTTCGTTCTGAAACTGAAAATAATAAAAATATAATATTCATATGTGTTTCTCTAATCTCATTTAAAAATCCAAGCTCTGGTTATGCATGGTTACGAGATTACTTATATTTAAGCTGGAACTGATCTCATTTAAAAATCCAAGATCTGGTTATGCATGGTCAGTGTGCTCTTAAATTAAAAGAAAAAGAAAATAATTTTCTAAATAAATTTGTATATGAAATTCTCCTTGGTGTATAAAAACCAGTCTATCAATCCATTTTCTAATTTGTGAAACGTGTTAAAATCTTATGAAATATTATGATTTGTTGATTGATAGCTATTGGGATTTGAGATTATACGATTTTGTCACTTAAATTGAATTTATAACTATAGTCCAAGTTCATCACTGTTCTTTGAACTTCATTTTTATAAATTCTTTTGAAAATAATTGAGATTCACATTTTTATATCTCTCCCTATTTATATATATTTCATCGTAAATCTGTCATTCTCTACAATGTGAAATATGCCACATGTTCTTAAAATATTATGATTTTTGTTTGACTGATTGAGGTCTATGATGACCATTTCTTCCTCTTGAGCTGATATTGTATTTGTTAGTCATTTTTCATCTATATTTTAAATTCTAAATCCTTTTGACGATAGCAAAAGGGGGAGAATGGATTTTGATTTTGATTAATGAGTGAATATTTTATAAATATTTTTAATTTTTAAAATTCATTATTATTCATTCATTTCACTCATGCATAGTTATAGAAGGAGTTTACTGTTGTAGAGAGAACTAAAAAATAGGGAGAGCTCAATATTCACTGTCAAACACAATTTTTGTGCTCAAAATCTTTTATTTGTTTGTCATCATCAAAAGAGGGAGATTGTTGTATATGGCGTAGTTGTATACATAATTATATGATTTTGGTTTGATGATAACAACCAAATAAATATTATTTTAAATGTGTTTGTTACTGTACTGTTATTCTATATCACAGACAGAAATATAATGTTTATGTTTATATAAAATGCTACTGGACAAGAATTAAATATTCAAACAGTATTTTATTAAATATAATATTTTATTTCAACATTCAAACAGTACAGTATTACAACTCGATTATTTACACATCTCTGTTATACAATTCAATTCATATTCAATTTTATATACATTTCATACACAACTCTCACTACAACACTCTATCTCTACATTGACTCTTATGCACACACTTAGTCAGTTTACAACTCAATATACAGACACATTTTTATTGACACAGACACATCTCAGTCTTCTCACTTCACAGCCTTTAGTCAGTCCAATCTTCATACTTGCCATATACAGAAACACACATTATCTGGAACAGAAATAATTTCATATTCTAGCATATATAATTTTTTAACTTTAAAAAAAAATTGCCTCAGTTTTCTAGTGTGTTTCTCATCATTTTTCATGACTTGATTTGATTCATCTGTGTCTAAACAGCTTGTGATATTCACAGTGAAACACTGTAAATACCACAAGGCAGTCAGTTTGTATATACAGTAGCAGGGACAGGGAAATCTTTTCTGATGGTCTGCAAATACCCATCTGTATATATATATACACGTGTGCACTGCCTCGCCAATCAAAGTGCAGTGTAGCAACTGAGGAGCAGCCACGTGGACCAACTCGACTCAGTGCACATACATGATCAACATAGCAAATATACGAAATGGTTTAAAAACAGTGGTGCATGCCAAGTCGACATGGTCGAGCAGCATGAAAGTCCAAAATATCACATGGAATTCAAGTCAGCAACAAATTTGCATAATATATACATGACAGCTTTAGGCATGATTAAAGTGATGAAGTGGTGCAACAATGAACACAACAAACATGGTGATGACAAGCTACAAGATCAAATAATGTACATGTAGCAAGTAGTCGAGCAAGTGAATAGTGGCATATGAACATTGGCATGACTCATGGTTCAGCCCAAACACGCAGGCAATGCAAGTCAAGAACGGCATCAACCAAGTGTGCACATGTAGGTCACAAACAGTGTAACAATGAATTAAACATGGTGGGGTAGTTCACATGCAGTCAGACACTATTTCATCTCAAAGAAAAACATGAAGCAGTACAAACTCTCAAGTCAGCAAAGCAGGTTAATCATAGCACTGTCTAACATGGTTCAGTCAGTAAGGTCAACAAGGCATGTGCAAATCTAAGTGTGCAAAAAAAATACTGCATACTGAAAATTAGGAAATTGCATATGTTATATTTCCAGAATGATTCAAGACAATCAGTCAAGTTTTTATAACTAGTTTTAAATGGGGGTGCTGCAAGTAGAAATCAAAGTATGGGATCAATCAATGGATTCAAACTTAGCAAGAGAACAATCTGGTTCAAAGAAGTTCACAGTCACAATTTATTTTGGTGCAAGGGGCCACATTTTTCAATTATTCATATCAATCAATCAATTAAATCACGCAAGGGAACTCACAACATATTCTTTGGGAAACAAATTATATTCCAAGAATGAGTCAAGTTTAATCACACAGGGGGCCAACCAGATTAATTGAGAGCCAAGGAGATGTACAAATTCATCAATTAACTCACAGAAATATTTCAAAGCCGAGTTGATTAATTTCAAAAGAGAAAAATCAGCCAAGACATCAATTCATATGAAATCAGAGAATCAGGATTTTCGTTTTACCCTATAAACACCAATCATCACTGGAAAATTAATCCATCAAAAATACAAGCCAAACATTCAAAGAGCAACATTGAAAATTCGTTCAGATCACTCACAAGTTTTTCAGTCGGAAGAATTATCTCAAATCAGTGACGAGAGAGAGAGAGAGAACTGAGCGTCATCCATTCGAAGTCATCATCAAATCGAAGTATCTGATATTGTTTTTGTAGTCGCGATTTGGGTTTTAGGAGAGAACCCTAATTTCATTCACAAGTCGCTGCCATTTTTAATTCTCTAAAGAGGAAAAGAGAATTGGGCAAAGGAAATGATAGTGGACCGAGCTATTCTTGTTTCGATTAACTAAGCCATATTCTAATAAGGAGCTAGGGTTTTCTTTTAATTTGTTGTATTTGTTTCTGAATTTCTTATTTTCTTTTGAATTGTTCCTAGCAGTTACTGGAGTCTGTAAAATTCTAGGAATCCAGTTAGGGTGTTAACTGGCAGTTTACTAGAGTCTGTAAAACTAGGGGAAATCTGATCTAGGGGTTTAGATCAGTCTAGGGTTTTAAGCGTAGGATTAAAATAGGAGCAAGGGGTTCGCGAGTGTACATGGTCTTGTATGCGGGATCTGTTCTTTTACCTAGTAGAAACCTTAAGAATGAAGCAGTAGGCAGTGTTTTGCCGAAGCTAGGTATATTTTGTGCCATTTATTTTCTGCATTTCTATTTCTGCTATATTATATGGTCTGTGATTAATTTTAATATCCCGTTAACTTTAACAACTCAGCGATAAAGTGTAATAAACCCTATTCACCCTCCTCTAGGGTTAATCTAGATCCAACAGATCCATATTAACATTGTTAAATTGTTGTTTTGGTGTTTATGGTTGATCTTATGTGTTATTTCTACTATCTGGATTGCTTCTTGATTTTTTAGCAATGTTAGAATGGTCGAAAATGCCGTCATATGGCGTAAATAGCTCGTTGGAAAGGTTGCAGGAAATTGGTCGGCTCATGACCATAGTACCACGACCCGCCCGTGTTATAGACACCACGACCTGAAGCACCCCTCAAACTGGATCAAACAGGACCCACGAACCGTCTCGGCCTATGCACCCACGAGCCGCCGCTCGAGCCAGGAGGCCTGACCCCGAACCGATGCCACAAACTAGAGTACCACTCGAGCTCCACAAACCGGTTGCCTTCCTCAAACCGAAGTGCACAGTCGTCCCGACCTGGATGAAGTACTCGAGCCGCTTGCGTCAAGAATGGAGACCCACGAACCGGACGAGGAGAAGAAGACAAAACAGAATGGAAGCTTGTTTTCTAAACTGAACCAGGGGAGACCAAAACCCGAGATGCAAAGGAAGTCCAAATGGGAGGTTATTACTCAGGATCCAGATGGGAACCAATGAGTTAACTTCATGAGTTGGGCTTGGCTGCGGAACGTGTGCAAAGGGGTTATCGATATCTATAGCTTTGGTTCACCACGGAAAGACGTATTAGTGGCTATGGATCAGCGCAATGGGGTCATTAAGACTCCCAAGCGCAAAGTGATCGTAGCATGGCTATGGATAAATGCAATAGGACCATTAGTACTCCCAAGGGCAAAGTGATCGTAGTAAAGGATTAGTGGTTATGGACCAGTGCAATGGGGTCATTAAGGCTCCTAAGGGCAAGTGGTCGTAGAAAAGGATTTAGTGAATCAAAGTGGTGGATATTGCATGTTTTATGCACTGAGTGAGAGATGTGAGGATGATTGCTATGTTTGATGTTTGTTATCACCATGGCATGCACACTCCCACTTTACACTTCATGTTAGTGTTACCTTAGAATACTCTACATCTTGTTGTGCTAACACTTTGGTTGCAGGTCCAGGTTTAGGTATGATTATTTATATCTGTTATTGCTTTATTTTGCTGCTATCGCTCATACCAGACTTTTGTCTGACCTAGTTTTTATGTCTCTTCTTATTACTCTCAGTGCTCCTAAATGAGCAGACTAGAGACAAGTTAGGTGGTTTTGCACGAGTAGCTGTTCGGAGACGAGCGGGAGGTTCCCACGTACTATTTACATATATTCTCCCTATATTGTTGTTGGTCACTACTTTGGGCATAAGTAGTGTACCTTTTCTATTTTGTATTAGAGACAGTATTTTGAAGTTGTAATAATGATTATTTGGATCATAAGCTGTATTTTGGATTTCGCTGGTATAATGGTTTAGTTTTTAGTTTATGCACTGTCTCGCCTGTTTTATGTCAAGTATGTTATCATTATATTTTATTCCGTACGCTGTGAGATATACTACAGGATCTTGGTGATTCATTGTTTCAAATCATTTTCTTTTGATGACCGTCCCATGCTAGTTGGACATTGACACAACGCATTTCAAGCGAAATATCGGCTGGTGCAGGGCGGGCCGTCACAGTTTAAGACTCACTTTAGTGACAAGTTTATTCTGGCTGCTCAAAAATCAGATTTTTTAGTAAATTTTTGGAGCTTAAGTAGAATGGTAGGTCATTCTCGGAATATATTGTTGAATTCGACACCTTATCAAAGTATGGATTATTTTTTATCGATACTGCTGAGAAGAAGAACGAGAAGTTCATAACAGGCTTAAATGAATACTCGGGGGAAAGATTTATAAACCATATCGATGAGACATTTGAATCTATTGTGGGAAAGGCATTGAGATCCGAGAACCTATACCCTAAGTCGAAGATCGAGGTTGCTGTACATTTGTAGAGGAGCCAAAGCCGCAAGCAAGCGGTGGAGGCAAGAATAATTCCCAGAATAAGAGAAAACAAAGTCAAATAAAGGATGGTCAGAAAAAGAAGGATAAGAAAAATATCGAGTGTTTTAGCTGTGGCAAGAAGGGACACTATGTCAAAGATTGTCAAGCAAGGCCTGTTGACAGGAAGTGCTTCAACTGTTGCCAAGTGGGACATCACAAGGATAAATGTCAACAACCTCCTAAAGAGAAGCAGATTGTGAAAGCATATGCTATCAACACTGTTCCTTCTTAATCGAATGCCCCAAATGCAGCGGAGAAGGGAAAGGGTGTCGTTATTCAAGGTGTGCTTTCTGTTTATGATGTCCCTGTTCAAGTACTGTTTGATACCAGGGCTTCCCATTCCTTCGTATCTAGTGACCTGGTAGATATGTTGGAATTGAAACCCGAGATTGTCGACAGACCTTTAGTTGTGACGAAGTCGATTGGTGGTTCGACTAGCCTTATTTATGATTTTTCGTAATTTGGTCTTATCGAGTCATGGATGCATGTTTGTGATTGCTTTGTTTTGGGCTTTACTGGGTTTGGCATTATTTTGGGACTCGATTGGCTCCAAAGATATGGGGTGGTGGCAGACTGTGAGGGGTCTTCGGTGACCATTAGAGTGGATGATGGGCGGAAGTTACTGTTTGGTTGCCTACCTAGTGATGGGGTGATGTCTAGTTTTCTAAATTCCCTCGACATCTTGCATGATAAGTTGTCAGATGTGCCTATTGCTAGTGAGTATCCGGACATCTTCGGGGAAGTGACCGGACTTCCACCACACCGAGAGATCGAGTTTCGTATTGATTTACTGGAAGATGCCAGGCCTATAGTGATGCCTCTTTGTCGTATGGCGCCAAGGGAGCAGCGAGAGCTCGAGGTGCAAGTAAGCATCTTTTGATGAAGGGATTTATCCAAAGAAGTGTTTCCAAGTGGGGAGCACCAGTTGTATTTGCTACCAAGGCTGATGGTTCCCTTCGACTGTGTGTGGACTACTGCGAGTTGAATTGACGAGAAAGAATAAGTATCCTCTTCCGCGGATAGATGATTTTTTTGATAAGTTGAATGGAGTGAGAGTGTTCTCCCAATTAGACATCACAATAGGTTTCCATCAGCTCCGAGTAGCAGCTGAGAGCATACCTAAAACGACATTTCGGACGCCGTTTGGATTCTATGAGTGGTTGATGCAGCCATTCGGGTTGACCAATGCACCAGTATATTTTGTGGATCTTATGAATTGGGTATTCAGGGATCAATTGAATAAGTTTGTTCTTGTGTGCGTGGACGATATCTTGGTTTACTCAAGAATAGAGGAAGAACCCAAGGAACATTTGAGGACAGTAATGGAGGTATTGAGGAAACACCAATTGAAAGAGAATTTTTCAAAATGTCACTTTTGGAGGAGGGAAGTGAGGTTCTTGGGCCATGTTGTTCAAGAGAATGGTATTGTTGTGGACCCTGCGAAGGTGACTACGGTGCAAGATTGGTCTACGCCCAAGAATGCAACGGAAATAAGAAGTTTCATGGGGTTGGCTAGATATTATCATAAGTTTATTCTAGACTTCTCCAAGGTAGCGGCACCGTTAACTCAACTGACCAAGAAGAATCAAGCTTTTGCTTGGGTGTGTGATAATGCATTTAAGAGCCTAAAGGAGAAGTTAACGTGTGCACCAGTATTAATTATTCCTAAAGGGAACAAAGAGATGACGGTATACATGGATGCCTGTGGTACGGACTAGGCGCTGTACTAATGCAAGGAGGTATGATAGTAGCTTACGCTAATCGGCAACTGAAACCGCATGAGAAAAGATATCCTACCCATGATTTGGAATTGGGAGCGATTGTGTTCGCGTTAAAGATGTAGAGACATTATCTCTTGGGAGAAATATTTGAGTTGTTTACCGATCATAGGTCGTTAAACTATCTTTTCTCTCAAAAGAATTTTAATTTTTGTCAGCAGAGATGGTTAGAGTTCTTGGCTTCATATGATTTCAATATCGCATACACACTTGGTAAGGGCAATGCGATAGCTAATGCATTGAGTAGGAGGCATGCCAGCTTGGGGGCTATGTTTCTGGAATGAAAGCAACTGGAATATATTGCGGGATATGATTTCAGACCTAAGTACGAATTGGATATAGAAATGTTAGCAAGTTTGACGATCATACCGACTTTGATTGAGAGGATTGGTTCCATTCAGAGGGACGATCCTAACCAATTGGAAATCATCTCCAAGGTAGAGATGGATATTGGTGGTGAGGAAATGAACAAGCATGGACTTGATCGGGAAGGACGACTTCAAAAGAATGGGAGAATAGTTGTACCCAACGTTAATGGATTGAGAGATGAAGTGCTTAGAGAGTGTCATCACTCGAGACTGACTATACATCCCAGTGGTTACAAGATGTATCGAGACATGAAGTAGCCATACTACTGGGAAGGGATGAAGAGAGACGTTGGGAAGTTTGTATCCAAGTGCATGAATTGCCAGCTAGTTAAAGTTGAGAAAAAGAAGCCTAGTGGTTTATTACAACCGTTAGAAATTCCCGAATGGAAATGGGAACAAGTTTCAATGGATATCATTGATGGTTTACCAAGGACTAGATCGGGTGATGATAGTATTTGGGTGATTGTAGATCGATTGACCAAGTGTGCAAGGTTTATACCAGTCAAGTCGAATAGAACGACAACTAAGTTAGCAGAACTGTCTATGAAGTGGGTAGTGAGATTTGATGGAGTACCTAAAGGTATTGTTAGTGACCGAGATCCATTATTCACTAGTGGGTTTTGGAAGAGTTTACAAGAGGCTTTAGGATCAGAATTACATCTCAGAACCGTGTACCATCCTCAAACCGACGGTCAAACGGAGAGGATGAATTGTGTATTAGAAGATCTCTTGAGAGTCTGTATATTGGATTTTGGAGGGTTATGGGATGACCATTTGCATCAGGTTGAATTCGCATATAACAATAGTTATCAGTCCAGTATTGGTATGACTCCATTTGAAGCTTTGTATGGAAGACCGTGCAACTCACTATCATGTTGGTTGGAAGCCGGTGAGAAATTTGCGCTTGGGCCAGATGTAGTAAGAGAAACTTCGAATAAGATCAAAGTTATTCAACAACGAGTGAAGGCTGCCCAAGATAGGCAGAAGAGTTATGTTGATAAAAAGCGAAGAGATTCGAAATTCTTCGTTGGCGACTTGCTATTCGTCAAGATTTCTCCATTGAAGAGTGTGATTCGATTTGGTAAAAGAGGAATGTTGGCACCAAGGTTTGTTGGTCCATTTCCAGTTCTCGAACAAGTTGGGAATTTAGCGTATTAAGTTGGATTTCCTGACAAGATGGCAGGAATTCACGACGTATTTCATGTTTTCCAGTTAAGGAAGTTCGTGCGTGATTCTGATATGACTATTTCACCAGATCAATTGGATGATATCGAGGTAGAATCCTAGGCAGTTGGGAGCCGCATGACAATTCGTATTGTCGGACACGATACAAAACAACTTCGAAGGAAGACGGTGGAACTAGTCAAGGTCCAGTGGGGCGATAATGAGAATGACTGTACTTAGGAAACAAAGGTGAGCATAAGGAATTCATATCCAGAACTCTTTGCCTCGTAAGATTTTAAATCGCGACAAAGTTATTCCCTTATTAGTAAATTGCATGCTAGGATAAGCTCGTTGTGTTATTGTGTATGTTTACTGTTTGTAAATGGTTGATAGGCATGCGAGACACCATCGTATGTTTCTTGGTTAAGGAATTTTGGGAGCGAAATTTCTTACGGAGGGGAGAGTGTAACGACTGCATTCTACATATCTGAGGGTCGTAGAATATTTATTTTATTTTCATACGAAGTCGTATGGTTGTGTAACTTTGGAAAACGATTATTGGGTTCATTTCCCACATTCACGATTTTTGCCGAATTTTAAATAACTGTTTTGCCCTTGGCGAATCTTGTTTCACCTATAACTTTTGATTGGTAATGAATTTTGACCTGAAACCACTTCCATTGGATTCGGATGATGGTTTACCTTTCCATAGAGTGGTCAAATTAATTAAACGGACTTACCGTTTGGGAGATATGACTGAAAAAATTTGGAGATGGAAAAATAGCCTAATCGGGCTTAATAAGGTGATTAGCAGCTAGGCCCATAACCCATTTCGGGATTAGGGTTATGGGAGGGCTGAAAGGAGTTAGTGAACGATTTTTTTCATTTTCTCATCCACCACAAACATTTCCTAAACCTCAGTAATGACCTCCGTCTTCTAAATCACTCACTAATCACCTTTTTATCACTAATTAAGCAAAAGTACATCAAATCACGTCAAATTAGCATCAAATCGGATATAGAGCTGCTGCTATACATTGAGATCCATGCCAAATCAGTTATAGTTTCAGATCTATAAATTGTTTGTGGCTAAGATAAGTGATTAACATGTTTATTCACTAATTACGGCTAATTAGGGGTGATTAGTGATAATTAGCGAAATTATAACTCAGAAAAATATGGAAAAATATGTAGAAATTCTAAAATGTTATTTTATGCTACTGATAAAAATTGGGGTTAATTTGGATTAAGTTTGCTAATCCTATGCTTAAACATGGTTAAGGGGATTAAGGGGAAAATCATTTTTTTGGGCATGTTTGATCTAAAATAACCTGTATGCTTGATGTCTTGATCTTTTTGATTGAACCTATATGTTGTTACTGTTGCTTGGAATGTTTTGTGATAGTTTAGAAAAGTTAGAATGGTTGAAAACGCCTTCGTATTGCGAGAACGGACGAAACAAGCTTGTTTGAAATTCTGCATGATCTGGATCGGATCGGGTATAGGGTTTCGGATCAGGTAAAGGGGACCAGATCGGATGGAACGAACAAAAATGGGGTAGTGGAATCTTTAGCAGCATGAGGAAGCTTGGCGAGAAGGAAAGCCACATGCATTGGGTTGGAGTTGGGATCAGATCGAAGCTTGGCATGGGAACGAATCAGATCGACTGGAAGATAAGAGGACCGAACCGAACCCAGATAGGGAGACTGAACCGAACCTAGACAGAAGGATCGAACTGAACCGAGGCATGGACTACGAGCACCGAACCGAACCAGATTTGGAGGCTGAACCGAACCAGGTTTATCCCTTCTGCTGCTATGCGACGACTCTTCTGAAGACCAACTTCAATTCGACCAAAACCCGAGATGCAAAGGAAGTCCAAGTGGGAAGTTATTACTCAGGATCTAGATAGGAAGCAATGAGTTAACTTCATGAGTTGAGCTTTACCGCGAGATGTATGCAAAGGGGTTATCGATATCTATAACTTTGGTTCACAGTTGAGGAGGAAGCATTGACTATGGATTAGTGCAGTGGGGTTAGAGGTTGTATGGAGTGGGACTCCATCAGGGCTCCAAAGGGCAAAGTAGTCATAGTGATAGTTGTACCGAGTGGGACTCTGTCATAGCCCCAATAGTTCTGGTGACCAAAGTGGAGGATATTGGATACTTTACGCACTGAGTAAGAGATGTGAGGATGATTGCTATGTTTGATGTTTTTTATCACCATGACAAACACACTTCCATTTTTACACTATATGTTAGTGTTACCTTAGATTACTGTACATCTTGTTGTGCTAACTCTTTGGTTGCAGGTCCAGGTTCAGGTCTGGTCATTTATACCTGTTATTGTTTTGTTTTGTTGCTATCGCTCATACTAGACTTTTACCTGACCCAGAATTTTATGTCTCTTCTTATTACTCAGGGTGCTCCTAAACGAGAAGACTAGAGACAGGTTAGGTGGTTATGCACGAGTAGTTGTCCGGAGACGAGCATGAGGCTTCCACGTACTATTTACATATATTCTCTCTGTGTTGTTGTTGGTCACTGCTTTAGGCACTAGCACCGTACCTTTTCTATTTAGCTTTAGAGACAGTATTTTGAAGTTGTAATAATGGTTTAGATCATAAGCTGTATTTTGAATTCCGCTGCTATGATGGTTTAGTTTTTAGCTTCTGCATTATCTCGCCTGTTTTATGTCAAGTTATGTTATTATTATATTTTATTTCATGCGATGTGAGATATACTACAGGTTCTTTGTGATTCATCGTTTCAACCCTTTCTTTTCACGACCGTTCCGTGCTAGTCGAGCATTGGGACAACGCATTTCTAGGGGAATGTCGGCTGGCGCGGGGCGGGCCGTCACAGAACGCGCCCTGTACGCCCCCTTAACCTTGAACCTCTTATAATCAAGTTCAGTAAAGCATGCCTTTACCCCTACCTAGTGTGGGGTCCGTACCGTGATACCAACTGGGATACTGGCTGATATGGGTTCCACACAACTTGACAAAAGCCAACCCCTAGACTTGTGTCCCCGTCAACCTATGATTTAAGAGTCCCGACAACCTGATACAATAACTTGGCTTGGGACCTCTTTAGATTATTGTTTAACAAGTGTAACTTAGCAGGTTTAATTCCAATAATAAACCCAGTTTTAAAAATTACATTTATTTAAATGCTATTAGTGTACAACCCTTTTTACCCCCAACAAGCACCTGCCCGGATGTACAACTAGACTTATGGTAATTTTACTTTGTTCTTAGATTTGGCACTATTTAATCTTTACATGTCATATTAAGTCCAATTTAACTGATTATCATGTCGCATGTTCATGTAATTAACCCAGCCTTAAAAGAATAACATGTAATTATTCCAAATAGATGAACATGTAATTATCCAACCCTAACAGGTTAACGTATAATTATCCTAACCTAATAGGTCAACATGTAAATTATCCAAAATAGATTAACATGTAATTATCCAAGCCTAATAGGTTAACATGTAATTGTCCCAATTCTTAAGAGTTCTAGTACATAATATTCCCGATTTCCCCCGTTTATGTGTCATTATCTAATTATTCCAATTTATATCCTTTATACGCACTTAACGTAATATCCTAGGCTTGAGTAGCCTAGGTTCTGCATAAAAATAAAGGAAAAAAGGGAGAAAATAAATCTCAAACTGATAAAGGCATATAGAAAAGACTGTAAATAAATGAAAGGCATAATAGGGATAAGGAAGATTAAAGTTCATGATATAATTTGTGGATCTGAATAGAAAAACATGTATAAATGTATGTAGGGATTATTTTGGGCACTGTTCATATCAGATCCAATCTTATTTACCGTCTAAAACCTTTTTAAATAATCTAATCTAAAAATAACATAGAACTTACAATAGAACTTGGTGAAGAATCTGAATATACTACTGAAGAATAATGTCCATTGAAATCTTGTGTGTATGCAAGTCCCGATTTTGCCTCTATTTGATCCAATCCTTAACAGCATTCCCCCATTACATGTTTCTATTTTTCAGAATACTTCCATAGAGGTAGATGAAATTATGAAGAATTTGTGTGAGTTTGGAAATGGAAGAAGCCACAAATTTATAAATGCATAGAGCCATCCTCAACATTTAGATTTTAGGTTTTAGATCCAGACCTTACACATGTTGCTGAGTCAGCAACGAATAAAGCCACGAAACTGTCCAGGTTCATCACTCAGCACCCGCCTAGATCTGGGGTGGGTCGACCCAGCCCCCCTTGGGTCTATCTATGGGTCGACACGGGCTGAGCGTGGGTTGTACCCCAATGTGCCATTTTCCCTCATTTTTTCCTTGATTTGTTCGTTTGATTTTTCTAGAATATTATATATACATATAAGCTCCTTATACGTATACAAACTTCTAATGCTTATAACTTCTTCATATGTTATCCGTTTTACGCAAACTTGGGGTCCGTCTTAACCATAATTCTGAGACGAACACAATGGTAATGTCGGTTTCAGTTAGTTCTGAATATTTAACTAAGTTATATCAAAATTATCGTCTTAATGTATAGTTATTGTGTATTAAATTTTTGGAGTGTTACATTAGGATTGTGCAACACTGGTGGAAGGCGAAGAAAGTCTTCTTAGCCAAGACAAAAAAGTAGGTCGCTTTTTAGTCAAGCTTAGTTAAATGAATTGGTTGTCATCTTGGACTGAACCAGGACATGCTGGTAGGATTATCTCTTATTTGTGAGAAAATTGAGTAATGGTGCAACATTATCATTCTGATATCGTCTATTTGACATTATTTATAGTAATCAATAGAAAACTCTAAGTGATTCATTTCACAGTTATCTAACAACTATAAGCATATAACCTCATTGTGCCCAAAATAGTAAGGAGTAATATATTATCTTACACTTGGAGGACAATGTTATATACTTTAGTCTCAACTAATGAATCAATAACTTTGTTTGAAACAACTAGACCAAAATATTTAAAATAATTTATTAACATTTATGTGATAGATTTCTGATGATTATTATCATATAACATATCAGTTAGGGATTTGGTATTTAAATATTGATATTAAATTAAAGATTGTAATATAAAAGGTACATAATAGAAAGAATAATACATTTTATGATGAAATAGATCAGTTATTGAATTGGATATATATAATAAATTATATAATTACCTCCGGCATATATTTAGCTTTATTAATGATTAATTTTTAGGAGCATCGATGCCATCAAACGTTTCAAGTCTAGAGAAACTAGGAAAATGTCGTTGACCGCAAAACCATCGCCGTTTGCCATCATTTTTTTTGAAAGGTTGGATTAGAAACTTTAAAAATGTAGTGGTTGACTGAACAATAGAAATGGTAAAGAACAACAACAATGGTCGTAATTGAAGTCCATCTCATCATAGTGTACATAGTCAAATGTTGCAAATCCAATAGTCAAATGTTGCAAATTCAATTGTCAGAGTGATATACTGCCACTTTCCAACATTGAAGCTTGCTTTAACATGGATATCATACATTTTGAGTTTGTTTGGATCGACTAAAATATATCATATTTTTGTTTTTTGGAAACCAAATTGAATTGGTTTTGACATTCAGAAAGTAAAAGAAGGCCTATGTAAGTAAGTCCAAATGAGTAAATCAAGCAAAGATGATTGATACATAGATAAAGAAATTACATAATACATGAAGATGTGGGGGTACCAAGAGTTTGTGATTTTCCAATGTTGTTTTCCGTTCTAAGTTAAGCAACATAAGCCGGACCACAAGGCGGAGATTGCATTGTTTTTAAATCTTCAACTTTTAACCTTCAAATGTAAAAATAATCGCTGTTCTGACTTGTAAATGCCCATCGACAATTCTACACAGCTCACATTTTACTGCTAAACATAAAAAATTTATTTGGCGATACCTGCATCTGTTATATTAATTTTTAATACCTAGATCGACCTTTAGAGCTCACGGTTGCTTATTTGACGTCCAAAGTTAGTTGGACTAACAATAAAAGAACAAAAAATGCTGGCTTTTTCCTGACGTGACATATGACTGAATCATTAACATGTTCGCAACCATACCACTCAACCACAGCACGCTTCACTCCGACACATGTTTGGTGATGAACCGTAATTTTAGGATCGAATCACATTCTTAACATAATCTTAGCTAAGTGCGTGTCCAACAATGATCTAATATCATGTATTACAACGGTGACCCTCGGGTAAGGCCATCAAAGGAAGAACTCTAGAGCCTCCGACCTCATACTGCATGTACTTGGATATGTTCTGCTGGCCTGCGGCCTCTGATATTCTGATTTGTCTAGAGCATCGGATAATTATTTGTATTTCAAGACTGACATTTTCGTGCTTTTATAATGTGTACATTCATTTTCATTTACAACATAGTACAGATTTTATAATCGGTTACATTTTCGGTTAAAACGATTACAAAAACGTAATCTCACGGGTTTGTTCAACCGACGTAAATGCAGATCTTCTTCAATTACATTTCACTAAAGTAAAATATATTCATGACAATATTTGCTATTCTCATTATAGCAATTGACATCTACTGTTCAGTTCTTCAGCATATAGTATACGATACTTTGTATAATACATGGTAATAGGTATAAGGTTTTGATTTTCTTTGAAAGTCACATGAGTACCGCGACATATGCTGCTTTAGCATAAGACTATACAAGATTAATTATAGCAAACAGGACATTTGAACGCATGGCCCAAAACATAATAAAAGACAAATGATGGGCTATAATTTTGTTTTCCTAGTGGTCCACATTCTAGTATTGACATTATGCAGCTTGATGCATGGAATCATCAATCATGTACGTTTTGCCTTTGATTAAAAATCCTTAGAATGGATTGTTACGTGATAAAGTAATATTCAATTTTAATTTTTCCTTGATTGTAACTAAATTCATTGTTGTTTATTTTGGATTTAAAAATCATATGAAAATTATCAAATGTAATTTTGACATGTATATTCACATACTATTATTCATCTTTTAATATGTAAGTATTTTTAATTTAGAACATCGGACTTCATCAAAAGCATACGTAAAAGTAAAAAAAGTTCAATGCGGTACAAATCATAACTTTTTTTTTTTAATAATCTGTAGCACGTCTACGTAACACGAACAAGTTTATTATATATACCTCAAAATAAATGAATAAAACTTTGCAAATATATTAAATGAAAATAAAAAATTTTGTCTATTTTTTTAGATTGAATCTAAATTCCCTTTAGGCTTCATAGAGTTAGTAAACATAAATATATATATATATATATATATATATATATATATATATATATATATTTTAAATTCATCTATTTAATCCACTTTTGATTTGCTTGGTTACTTTGATGATATCGAAGCCTAATGGTCTATATAGTCTAAATTAGCAATGTTACAGCTGACCAATTAAAATCTTCCAATTTAGCAAAATGTCTAAATAGGTAGTGTCGATGGTTTTGGTTGTGTAGTCAAGTACTCTACCATAACTGGCTATTAGCCTTGCCTAATTAATAAGGTAAATAATCAAGACATATATTATGATATGTGTATGCTTATCTTAAAATATTTAAAGTAAATAAAGATCAAATTTTGATTTAATTAAGAGTTAATTAATACATATTACGCATATATGTTCATATGTGTACAAAATCATTATAAATGTTCTAGCCTGTATCCATCCTTAAATTGCTGAGTATTAATGAAATAAAATTCAATAGTTGAAAATTCAAATAAAAGACTTAAAGTGTTAGTTAAAAATAAGTAAGTAAATTAATTAAATATAATTAATTTAGTAATAAAAATAAAATATGATTTAACTAAACAAAATGGAGCTAAGTAACACAAACAAAATTCATGGAGAATATATATATACACACACACACAAACGCGCACGCGCACGCGCTTGTGTCATGATTTTTGATATGTCCGATAATACTTGAATCATTATGGTGTTATGTAATAAAATACACTATTCATAAAATTGATATCATTCTTATATACATAAAAAAGACTACGAATCCATAAAATATAAGTTTTCTTCTGCCAGTTATATATTGATAGAGTACATGCATACTACATGATTATTGGTTTTCCACAGGTTGGGATGTTATGTGTAGTATTATCAACATACCGACTAGGAGAAGTAAGATACATGCACATATTTGTTGAGGTTCCTCAAGGAACGTGCATTATACTTAAGTCATGGGGAATTAGTAGGTACGAGTGAATAATCTCTATCAGTTTGTTGAACTTCCTTAAGGTTAAAATAGTATTAAAACAAAGATCACAAATTAGGAGTTCTATAGTGCGAGTTATGGTGTAATAAATATTATGACTACTTTAACACTAGAAGGGGGTAGATAATTGTAACGACCCACACTTCCACTAACTTCAAACCGACCAAAAACCGAACCCACGTCGATTCAAGGTAAGCAAAAATATGTTTCGTTAGGGTTTATTAGAGAAAACACAGCGGAATACAAAGCTCACAACGGAACAGATAAAATATAATAAGAATATATTATTGCAGCTGGAACATTTTGAATACAAATCAGATTTTACATACCAATACTCCATGTAGACTTAACATAATATACCGATAATAGAGTACGTCGAGCCTTCATATGAAACTCCAGCTCTTTCTGGAACTCCAAGTCTTCAAGCTTGAACCCGGTCTCGAAAAATGAAAAACAAACTAACAGACCGCCCGTGTGGAAATTGTGGGCACCTGCATTTTGCAAGGGAAAAACGAACTACGAGTCAGTCATGGGACTGGTGTGAGAAAACTTTATTATCTAATCTTATACTTAGCCTTATTTAACTCGGGACCACGCCGCATGTCACGGAACAGGTTTCCTCCCAAGGATACGTGCACAACCATAGCAACCAAAATCAAACATAGCAACCATAACGTAGGTTTTGAAAACTTGATTTTAGAAAAATGAACGATTATGAGCCCCAGGTCCCATCATACAATGTAAGTGCACACCATAGGATAGGGGTTTGCCTTATAATCGCAAAATATGCTTGATATAATTCAAAATGAAAACATTTGATATTATTATAATGACTAGGGTGTGAAAAATCGTTTCACAAATAAACTTATGAATCTTAGCTCGCATAGTGTCCCATCCCACTATGTTCGCTACATAGGTATACAACTGAAAATCGTAAAGGGTTTTGTACTAGAAGCTAGATTTTTGTCAATGAGCCTGGGCTAAGGATCTTCCCACTCCGATTTAGAACCCCCGGCTAGGTTCCAGGATCTCGTCTGGCTCCTTTAGAGAGGCAGGGTTGGTCCACCCTACTTCGTGGATTAAAGTAACAACCTGAACATAACGTCCCTCAGTCTGTGTGTAGACAGTCATCTAGGTATATTGACCTAGTACGAGGCGCCTCATCCAACAAACCATATAAGTAAATGTCTGGGCTCAATACCATGGCGTTACCTTTTGCTAGATGGAACGTTAAGTTCCTACCCCTACGGTCTATAATCCTGTTTCGGCTCATTTCAGATTGTGAGGCCCGCGAAGTCACGTCATACACAAAGCAACGCATTTAAGCCATGCTTTGGTCTTCAACCACAAAGCTCTACTTTTCAACAAAAGCCTTGATCATTTCCACTTATCATGCCACACATCATTCTTAAAACACAAATTGCTATTTACCAACATACAATCTTTGAGCTCGTACGTATCAAAGAAGGGTGTTAAGTAAGAGAATAAATTCTCCGCCACCAAACAGAAGTATGTATAGTAAATGTCAGTCTATATTTTACAAAATACAGTGTTAGACACGAAATCCATCAACAAGTCCATTCCGGGAATAGGAACGAAACCGAAGGCACTTGATTCCACGTCCCCGCCTGGAAGTGCAAGTCCTTGTAATCCGATACGCTTCAAGCACGATCAGATAATTCCATCACTTTAACCTCTTGAGGAGCGACCCTGAGGCATCGACAAGCTATCCATCCGATGTGAAGAATACCGGTCTTCAATCGTCATCGTCGTCATCTTGATATCAGCATCACGTCGTATAATTATTCGAAATGGGTAAAAACTCGGCCTTTCCAAATAATTAGCGCAATTTTAAAAACACAATTATGGAATACACAGGCTTTCAACCAATCTCCTTACGTCTTGGATTTGTTAATTAAACTACTTTAAACTCATTCTCATATTATCTTTAACAAAATCCATATTTTAACTTTTCTCCTTTAAAACACATCCTTTATCAAAGATATTTTAGCCTTAAACCTCAATTGACTTCCTTTTGATAACTCTTATTCAAATCCAGTTTATTTTGAAAACCATAATTTCGAATCAAAACTTTATTCAATTCTTTAATCTTAGTTAAAGATTATACTTCCTTCCCAATTCCTTACCTTCAATTTCTTCAAATCAAAGATTTGATTCAATCCCAAATTACGATATGAACTTCCACAACTCAATCTCATCAGGTTTCAAGAATGGCATTGTTGAAGATACCATTCACGACAAAACCCAAATCAATCGATGTTAAACACAAGTTACACATAAATAGTATCTACTTATATTCGATATCAATTCTCATAATCAACGAATACGAGAAATAATGATATAATAATATCTTCCAAATTCCTCAAATAATATATGTTTACACCACAAAATTTCATATCAAATATCCGAAGATTATTTCTATCCAACTTATCACAATTAAGTTAGGAAACCCGTATCTTAATTAAAAGATTTATCCAACTCTTTGACATTAAATCTGGATAGAAATACCATCAGCTTATCCTTAATATTAATCTCCGTATCCAACTCATACAATAAGCGGAATAACGGTGAACTACCTTTATAATTCCTCAAATAGTAAGAGTCATCATTTACTGAATTAATATCAAACATCCGAAGATTTATCTCCAACCATATCCAATTATTTAAAATCGAAAAACTCATTTAATATCAAATAAATCAATTTAATTTTCATACAAAACTTTTTCTATAAATCTTCGAAAACATTTCACCAATCATTTATTTATAGTACGGGAAATAGTCCGCGGGTTAAAAACTTCAAAATAGATTGCTTTCAAAGAAAGTGTTACAATAGTGTTCCAAAGTGTTACAAAACCGTTACCTTAACTTCTTTGATCAAAATATCATTTATCTTAGCAAAAACTTAAACTTTACAATACAGAACACTTTTACATAATTTATACTAATTTTACAAAAAAAATTCATATTTTAAAAACATTTAAAATATATGTTTATAGTTATGGCCGACGACTGTTCTTAAAACGACCTTTTCAAAACGGTTTTAAATATAACTTGAAAATTATAACCCGAAATTAAAATCTGCTTTTACTCATTTGAAAGCTCTTGTAAATAGGAATCAAACGTACTTTGTTTCGTGGAAATCCGATTTAAATTGCAAAAGTTATAAGCGTTTAAAGTTGTAACTAAAATACGTGAGTTACCATTCTACGACAAACACTATTTGATTTGCAATATAAATTAATCTGCGATACTTCAAAATACCTTGGAAAACCCTTATACACTCATGTAAATCATTTAAATTGACTTTCCAAATCATTTAGGGTTTAAAACTCAAGTTTTATTTTTCACCAATAAATTAAATCCCAATTTATTTCTAAAACTCAAATAATTTCTAATCAGATTTTTAATTAACCATCCCATCTGTCGGATCAGTTAGGGATAGCTAGGGAGAGCAGGAAACTATATTTTCCAAATCCTAGCCTAGACACTATCCTCTTTGTCATCCTTGAATATTCTGGTACTTATTTATTCATTTAAAGAGACTTTATCATAAATTATTATCCTTCAACTTCAAAAATATATTGCTTCTAATTACGAAGGGATTTGTCGATCACCAATGTAATACCATAATTGATGCGTCATGGTGTGCGCGAAACAACAACCATTATAAATAGTCATAGCAACCATCATAACTGTGCACAAGCGTTATAACACTAATGCTTAATTGTTTGTGTATGCTAAACTACACAACCATCATCCATCATAACAAACATCATACATACAATCAAAACCCTTTAAAAGTTCAGTTTTTCTGACCCCGTGAAGTCCAAGCCTTTGCCTAAGGGTCCCTGACTCCTAGTCTTGCCCTCCTTTCTCCTTTTCTTCCTTTTCTATATATATTTTTTATTTTTTTATTAATGAATTTCAGCCATGGCCATGAGCTTAAGGGAGAGGGAGATAGAAGAAGATGGAAGTGAGATTAAAGTGAAGCGGTAAGGTCCTTTTATAGCTTAGAAAGTGACATGAATTGGTGACATGCCAAAAATCTAAGGGAAGAGAAATGAATGGCTTAGATTCATCCTTATCCATTTTCATACTAATCCAAAAGTGTGCTTTCTCAAGTGTTTTCTCATCGACTTTCTGATCTCATTTCGGAGTATCAAACGATAACGGTTTTCAGAAATTCTTCAACCATATTGTCCAGTTTCTAACGTACTTCAATCCTATGTGTTCAAATCAAAAATCGGAGTTCGTTTGGATTTTCAAATAATTTATTTTAAATTTGTTTTCTTAATAACTTTCTATATTCAATACGGGATTTTCCCAGACTTCATACATAGCTAATATTCTATGTTATAAATTTTTCTGGATAGGTCTCAGGTTCCAGTTTTTCCATTAGCACTATCAAATTCCAATTACGGTCAAAATTTAGTTCAAATTTTGGCCTTTTATTTTATTTTTCTTTTCCACATACAGATGCCATTTTACGCGAAACTTCCTTGAGTACTAAAATTACCTATTCTGGATCCAACGGAAGTGGTCTCACAATCTAACGATATTCCATTCTCAAGATATCCTCAAAATCGTTTGTTTTTAGTTCAAATTTTGTATCTTCTGCGAATTTAACATATCTACCGGATGCCTAACTTGGTTGGTTAACTAATTTCATTATTCCGGATTTTTTGAAACTGATTTCATCGAAATCCGAGTTCGTTGGCTACTGCTTACTTAAGAAACTGCTATTTATTAAGAGAAATCAATATTAAATTGGTTCTAAAATTTCTGGGTCCTTACAATAATATTTGTAAATTCTTTTGACTTTATTTTAAGGTTTATATCAAATCATTTATTATTAACACAGATTTGTACCATTCAAGTAGCCATAGATGCAATCACAGATAAGTATGAAAGCAACAAAAAAAGGTAAAGTAAGCGAGGTAACACCATGAGTTTTATACTAGTTTGGATGCCATCCAGCTGTAATACAATGTATAGTTATAACAACTAAGATTTTAAATAAGGAATGTTTAATTAATTAAAATATTTAAAATGAAGAATTTTAAGAATTAATTGCTTGAGTTAAATTTTAAACAAGGATTTGAATGATGGAATAGCTTGAAACTGAGAATGTTGAGTTTAAAATTCCAAATATATTTATTTTGAAGCTACGGAAAATTCTAATTGAATAGAATGATAATAATAATTTATTATCAATGGATTTGATTGTTTGGAAATTGATTTATATTTTATCGATTTGACCCATGGAAATAGCCATTTTTAAAATAATCCCGGATTTCAACAAAATCATTTTCATCGGATTCAGAATGGTAAATTATTATGAGATTTCAAATTTCATATTAATTGGAGTTGTTTTGTGAGGTGCGCGATATAACCGCGTAGTAAAAATCGATTTGATTTTTTTTTTGGCATAGCAAATCGATTTGAAATTTATATTATTTTAGAAATTAATTTTAGAAATAAATACTATATATATCCGAAATTGCTTTCGAAACTAATTCCATTGAGTTTGAAATATGGGTAATTAGCTAGGAACAATACTCGTTGCGCTACGATTGGAGTTCGAGAATTTTCGATGTGAATAGTGTTTTGGAAATTTTCTACATAAGGACCTTAAATCTCATTTTTTTACAAAAAACTTTGAACCTTAAAAGAACATTTTTGAGCCTCTGTTCTAAACCTTAAAGAAATGGACGACTAGCTCTTCCATAATAAATCTCCTCCGATCTCTTTCCCCGGACCTCGTTTTGTGATGGAGTGTGAAGGTCTTTTGTTTGTCTCAAGGGCAGCTACGCGCAGTTGATGGCGCTTGACTTACGGTGGTCGAAGAAGGGCAGGGCGAGCTTGAGAAGGCGGCATTGTAGTTGTCGAGGGGGCTCGTGACTTAGGGGATTGGAGGAGCTCGGAAGGCGGAGAGGATGGTGGGGTTTGATGGGAAGTCGATGGCCTATAGAAGGGGCGACAACGTGTCTTTTTTCTGTCAGATCGTGTTCGATTTCGAACGAGAGAGAGGATGTTATGGGAGGGATTAATTTAAATTAGTAGGGGTTAAGTTTAGTTAATGACTACGTTAACTAATTTATTTATTTTATTTCAAATGAGAACTTGTAATGACTATAACTTTTTCATACATGATCAGATTAAAGCAAAACAAGTTGTGTTCGGTTCATATTCGCGAACACTACGCATACGAATTGGATTGGTGCGATTTGAAGTTATCTGGATTTTTGTATAATTTCAAAGCGCCTGTTTGAAATTATATAAATCGACACGAAATCATCAAAATGGAATGGATGGTGAGTTAGTTCTCACGCTTTCTAGAATACTTGAAATGTTGTTATTTTGTATAATAATATTCATTGTTATTACCATATAAATTATGTGTTTGGATGAATTATTGCTTTGTTGGTGGTTGTCTATACACACACACACACACACACACAAAGAGAGCAGAATAAAATGGCGGTTGTCAACAAAAATGGGGATCCAAACCCTAGTACTCCTGATGAAGCGGAAGAGGAAAACGAGTGCTAGTTAGTTAGTAAGAAACGTGGACAGAAGGCGCCGGTCGCAAGGACAACAAACCTTAAAGCTAGATTTGGGAAAATCTCCAATAGCCATAACCCTAAGCCAACGTGGCTTAATCATAAGTTTGCAAACAACACGCGCATGTGGGCTGAAGCAATAGCGGGTAATACTTCAATCAATAGAGGGGTGGAACGATTTGAAGCCACACAAAATGATTTGGGAGAGTACGTTGTGTTAGATGACGAGGTTTTCAAACAAGCTGAAACTTTATGACGTAACGCTATTTATGTATATTTAGTGGGTAAAAGACCTTATTTTGTTCACCTAAATGCGTTTATTCGACGAGAATGGAGACCGGCAGGTAACTGGTGTGTATTTGCTTGAGAAAACAAGTTTTATTTGACAAAATTTGACAAAGTTGAGGATTGTCAGAAAGTACTTGAGGGAGGAACGTGGTTCATGGACAACAAATTGATGTTTATCAAAAAAAAGGACCCTAATTTGAGGCTAGAGAGGGACATGTTGGAGACACATCCAGTGTGGATTAAAATGCTTAATCTAGATCTATCCCTTTGGAATA
The DNA here is from genome assembly GCA_030737875.1 of Allium sativum. Classification (NCBI taxonomy): domain Eukaryota; kingdom Viridiplantae; phylum Streptophyta; class Magnoliopsida; order Asparagales; family Amaryllidaceae; genus Allium; species Allium sativum. The sequence goes on along the minus strand of CM060912.1, from coordinate 989,951,198 downwards.
CCAGAGGAATAAGCAAACTGGCTAGTCTAATTGGCAACCCCTTAACCATGGATGATAACACTAAAAACATCACTATACTTAAGTATGCCAGGGTGTTAGTCGAAATCAAGGCATGTGACGACCTTAAGAAGCAAGTGCGTACCAAAGACATCAAAGTAAACGTGTATGTGCAAGACATTGAGTACGAAGCTATGCCCCCTAAATGTGGTAGATGTGTGTGTTTTGGCCATACGAATGACTAGTGTGGTGTGGTAGCAAAACCAATTACACAAGTTTGGAAAATGAAAGGCAAAGCTACAACTAGTGAGACATATGCACAACCAGACAAAAGGATGGAACAAGTTGCCTCCACATCAAATGCAGCTGAACCAGTTACCCATACTTATAATTTACAGACAAGTCCAGCACAAAGCAACACATTCACAGCCCACCAGCAGGATTAGGGGGAGGTGAGCCCTCCCCTTGGGGTCCAAGAAAAGTCTGATGTAGGCAAACCAAGTACACCAGCAAAAGAAAATCCATCACCTACAAGACAAGTACAGATGGAATCAGAAAGGACAGCGAGACAAGAAGTCACTACAACTAAATTCACTAAACCAAATGAGAAATACAATGAACAATTCAAAAGTAAGGAAGTGAGCACACTTTCAAGTGTGCAGGCAACCACCTCTAGGACATTGAGGAGCAATTCTCAAACTTCCAAATGTCTATAGCCAACTGGAACGTTAGAGGTCTAAATAATGATGCCCGTCAACTAGACCTCTCTAATCTTAGAAGGGAACTCTCACTTTCTATTTTGGGCATGTTGGAAAATAAGTTTAATGATGATAACATGATTTATTTTAATATTTGTATGGGTAATGAATGGGAGTCTACAAATAATAATGACATAGGAGGAAAAGGCAGAATCTTATTGTTGTGGAACAAACATATTTGGCATACGCAAACTACAGAGAAGGATGAGCAACAAATTACGATAAAAGCAACTAATCATGGGGGTTTTGGTTCTGTTTGTAACATTTGTCTATGCTAGCAACTTAGCATCACAACGAATTATCCTTTGGAATAAAATTAAAGCTATTAGTGCATGCATTCATGGGCCATGGTTGGTGACGGGGGATTTTAATGCGGTGTTAAAAAGTAATGAAAAAAAAGGTGGGCTTACACTAAGGGTTTCCCAATTGTTAGAGTTTAATGAGTGTGTGGTGGCGGCTGGATTGCTCGAACCAGTCCATAGAGGCTTAAAATATACATGGAGAAGTGGTGAATGCAAAAAAATTCATGCAAATTAGACAGAGTACATGTGAATGCAAAGTGTATTACTATGTATACTGATATCTCAGTTAATATATTATCTAACTCTACTAGTGATCACAGCCCATTGCATATCATGCTCACGGAGAATCAAGATATTGTCAAGGGTAAGCCTTTCAAATACTGTAATTCGTGGCCACAAATACAAGGATATGGTGAGGAAGTACAACTCAATGCGATGTCACAGGTGAATGGCACATGCTTCTACAGAATTAATCACATCCTGAAGAAAGCTAAAGTCAACTTAAAAGAGTGGAACAGACTCAGACCAAAGGAGCAATACATCATAAACGAGCTGCAAAACCAATGTGAGGAGCTTTTGACTAGACTGGATGAAGATAATGAAGAGGATGACAATTGGCAAGCATATTATAATGTACAAGGGAAACTGAAGGATGCACTAACAATCAAAGCTATTGAACTTAAACAGAAAGCCAAAGAGAGATGGTGAATTGAAGGCAATGAACGCACAAAATTTTTCTACACTAAGATGTCAGTTAGGATAAATATTAATACTAATTTTCAATGTTTTGATCAGGATGGGGAAACCAAAAATAACAGTCTGAAGATGGAGGAGGATGCTATCAAATATTAATCAAGTCTGTACAACGGACACAATGACAATGACTTACCCACTGTTCATTGCCGCAGACTGTTGAGCACTGCCAGCAGCAGGAATCTGAGACGTCCAGTCACCATTGCTGAAGTATGGGAGGATCTGTCTAGTATTCACAATGATGCCAGTCTGGGCCCCGACGGTTTGGGGGCTGCCTTCTTCAAAGTTCATTGGGAAGACCTGGAACAATATGTGTTAGATGCTATACAGGAGGCTTTCAATACTGGTAAAATTCTCAAAGAAATTAACCATACTTTCATTTGTCTAATTCCAAAAAAAGATAATCCCAATGGTATTAAAGATTATAGGCCCATTGCGTGTTGCAATGTGATTTATAAAATCCTTTCGAAGGTGATTTGCCATAGAATCAACCATATACTACCAGAATTTATTGCAATATGTCAAAGCGCATTAAAGGCCGGAGTATTACTGACAATTCGTTGCCATATCATGAGCTTATTAGAAACTTTAACAAGAAAGGAGCGGACAAGTTTTATCTCAAGGTCGATTTGCACAAAGCATATGATAAAATTAATCGAAAATTCATCATTCATATGCTTCGAAGTATGGGTTTCCCTAATATATTAACAACCCTCACTGAAGACTGCATCTCTATGCCCACATTTTCGATTCTCATCAATGGCATACCTAAGGGGCACATTACTAGCAATAGAGGAATTAGATAAGGGGATCCACTATCTCCGTACTTATTTGCGATTGCTATGGAATATTTCTCGCTGCAAATGGAACTACTGTGTTTCAAAGAGCAGGTTAAACCCATTTTCAAGTTTTAGCTTACGCTTAGTCACTTATTATACGCTGATGACTTGTTAATATGTACTAAATCCAATAGAGAGGCTGCCCTAGCGATTACTAGAGTGTTTGAATTGCTGGAGAAATTTGCAGGGCTAAAGGTGAACGAATTTAAGACAAAATGCTATTTTAACAAGTTCAACACAAGGAAGTTGGAGATTCTGGATATCCTGAAAGTTCAAGAAGGCTTTCTCCCTGTCAAATACTTGGGAGTGCCTCTCTTGTCAAATAAAACCACTGACGCTGAATGTGCTGATCTAATTACAAAAATCAGGGACAAACTGCAAGGATGGAGCTCAAAGTTGCTATCGTTCGCTGGCAGAGTTGAACCGGTGAACACAGTCATTCAAGCTAAGGTGAACTTCTGGCTACAGATTTTTCAACTGCGCGATGCCTCAATTGACAAAATTGAGAGGGTATGTGCGGAGTTAATTTGGAAAGGAAGCATACATAACATCAAATTCTCGGATCTGTGTCGTACGAAGGAGGAAGGTGGGGTTGGTTTACGTAATCTCCAAGAAATGAGAGATGCTTTCACCATAAAACAAGGCTAGAAAATTATTAATGCTAGTGGTTTATGGGCAAAGTGGATGAGGAAGAGATACGTGAAAGGAAAATTTTGGCAGATGGCTATAAACAATAACTCATCACCTACATGGAAAGCTATTTTTCGGATTCGAGACAAATTAACCATTAACTGCACCAAAGAAATAGCAAATGGCAAGGACACTGATTTGTGCAAAGACCCCTGGATTGAGGGTAAATTGTTGATTGACATTGTTCGGTGGGACACATACTCGGCTTATGGCTGCCCTAATAAGAGAGTTGAAGATATTATAGAGGTAAATGGATGGAATTGTCGTAACCTACCATGCAGTGAGGAAGTGAAAACGAAAATTGAGTACATGCCTTTTGCTATATAATAATGAAGAGGATATTTGGGAATGGAAACATGGTAAAGAATTTTCAACTAGATCAGCTTGGGAAGTGACTAGAAAGAAAAGCCAGTCAACAACTTGGCACAGTTTCATTTGGGATAGGGTAAATTGCCCGAAAATGGCAATGACTACATATAAAGCACTGCTAAACAAGTTACCCAATAAAGATAGACTAATGGCATGGGGCATTGTGGACAACAGTGTGTGTGTGTGTGTTATGCATCAAAGAAGCAGAATCACACCAACACCTATTTTTTGAATGTGAATTCTTAAAGAGGGTCTGGGGTAACTGCCTTGATAAACTTAACATCAGTAACAGTAGTTACGATTTGCAAAACAGTGTGGAGTACCTGAATGTTCGGAGACAGTTGGAATACGACGAAGCCAAACTGTAAAATTGTCGTCACGTCTTCAATTTGGATGATTTGGAGAGAGAGAAACGCGAGAATTTTCAAGCATGCAAATCAAGCAGTAAGTAAAGTTAGTTATCTGAATTGGAGGGAGATTCGATTAACGGCTAAGAGAATTAAGGTGAGAAAACTTACAAGTAGCTAGGAAGGAGCAGCAATGGTCTTGCGAGCAGAGGATCGAAGGGTTCCATGGGAAGAAATCCGATTTGTGAGAAGTAATTTTCAGCCGCCATGACCTAATTACAAGCGCTGCCTTTTTATCTTTCTGAAAGATGAAGAATGTGGCAGCGAGAAAGTGGTTTTTGTTTTATTATTGCTTAGTAGGACTTTAACGTGGGCTTATGGGCCTCCTTTGTGCTGAGATTGCATGTAATGGCCGAGTTTTGGTCAATCAGTTTGGACTGGATAAGCCTTAATAAAAATTATCTATCTTCAAAAAAGTAATATATATATATAACTCCCGCTTGTAAACAAATGACTTTGATACTACATGATGTTAAGCGGAAGATTCATCTTAAATGAATTAGATTAGAATATCTAATTTATATGGATATATAAACTAATATACGAGCTGCGATGCAAGGGGGACAGGTTGGAGGGATCCAACAGGATTCCTCAATGTTTTGGATGTTACTGGCTTTCATATTTGACACATATGAACTGTCTAACATATGTAACATTAAAATCTTATTCGGATGATTACCGTTGAATTAAATTCAACGTTGATGTGTTATTAATCAATAAACATTATTAGTTAAGTGATTGGCAGCAGATGGCCTAAAATCCATCTTTTAAGGCGTTTGTTCGCCGTTAGGAGAATTGACTAAGTTGAAGTTATAAAATTTAATTTTTATAACAAAAGCAAGGTTTTGGATTTATTTCATATAAATTATATGAAATAATGGTTTTATAAATAGACTAATATTTATAGTTCGATTTTATATTTGAATTATAAAATGGCTTATGAAGCAAAACCCCTGTTTCATAAATAAGTTTTATAATTGCAGATTTCGAGCGGTAAAACTTTACTAAGTTCTATAATTAAGTTTTATGAAGTTATAAAATTTTGTTTTATAATTGATTGAGTTTATAAGTGATTTTTCAGTTGTTTTGAACAAGTTTAATAAATAGTTTTGTTGAACTTGTAATACGACACAAAATTGATTTTGGATTTCAGAATTGAAATTTTAGAAATGTTGGATATTCTTAAAAAGCATTTAAATGATTTAAATTGATTTTTAAGCGAAGTTTAAAGTGATTTGAATTTAAAATTAAACTCGGATCTATAAGGTTTAAAGTTTATAAAGGAAAGGAAATCGAGTTTATAAAAAGATTTGAATTGAACTTTTGTAAAGGATTTTTTAAAGGGATTTTGTAATAAATTCAAGTTTTATAAACAAGATTTATAAATGAGATTTAAAACTAATGTGATGGTTTTAAATGAGGGTTTACTTAATAATTGAATTAAGTAAAAGTGATTATAATTGAAATGCAACTTTCAAATATGGGAAGTAATTTTCAAACGTTATTGGAATTGAATAGTAATTGAAATCTTATTGTGACATTTACTACATATTAGATTTTGTGTTGACAAACTTCCAATTGCCTCGAAGATAGTAATGTTATCAAAGGTCTGGGAGGTAAATAAAATACCCAAACTTGAACGACTTTTTATGAATGAATGTTACTAGTGCATTGCCAATGAAGGGCGATGAACATTCATAGATTTAAATATGCCATGTGTTAAAGCTAAAAGTGTTTCCTTAAGCCTCATCAATCGGGAATGACTAAAATCAGGGGAGATGCAGCAGGGATATGTGGGTTGCACCCATTAAGGTATGTTCACCACTAATCTAGAGCGGTTGACCCTTTAATCATTGTATGCTGGTTGTTAATCACAACCATGGTGGTTACATATTCAGTATTATCATGTTAGTGGTAAGTTGATTCTGTGTTGGCAGAGAGCCATAGGTTAACTCTTGGTACGCTTGTCTAGAAAGGTACTATGACGAGTGGTACCCTGTTGCCCAATCGTTGTATGGAATCCAAACTCCAAGACGAGCATGTACAGTTTTAGATATATACCAACTATGCCAAAATATGAGATGCAAACATTCTGGTTATATTTCTATTTTATTTAAGATGATTTAATAGACATTATTATAATATCATTGGATTTATAAAAAAAAAATTAGGTTATCGTAAGGGGAAAACACGTGCCATGTTTAGGTGTGGTCGTGTCTTACGAGAGTTAAATTCTTTAAAAGATTTATAAATTTAAGCAAGTTGTTGTAATGTGAGTTTTCTCATTGTTAAATATTCCAGATTGATCCGGGTTTTTTTGCTTTTCCTTAAAATGTTCTCGGGACAGACTGAGTATAATTTACAGGTTGCATAGGATTCATTTGGAGCTGTAAGAGAGAAGCTGGAGTCGAGACGTATTCTCGTATTTTTCATGTTAAGTTATTTCCACTGTATGTGCTTTATTTATTAGTTATTGTATAGATAGAGTTTTATGGCTGTATATGCTGATTTATTGTGTACTCTGATGATCAATGCGTATATATATACAGTATTTTTTCTCTTGTGTAAATAGTATTGGTATATTACATTTTATACATTTCGCTATGAGGTTCCAATCTTTTTTATTCTGATGTATTTGTGTTCTTCGCCTTCTTTTATTCTATCCTTTCTTTCTTATTTCTTACCCTCTAACTTCTTTCTTTTAACTTTCTACATTTTCAGTACTTGATTTTAGGCACATAAATACAAAGGATAAATTAGTGTTGAAATTTTGGCATTGAATTCCCCTGACCGTTACATTTGGTATTAGAGCTAAAGGTTAGGTGTAACACCCCGTAATTTTAACAACACTAAAGATGATGAATTAAAGGATAATTAAATAATTGTTTAGAATTAAGTGAAATGGACTACGTCATTGCGTTCATCTCAGAATTCTAGTCAAAATAGACACTTGGTTTGCAACAGACATCGTGTAAAGAAATTATTAAGGTTTCAAGTTTATATACGCAAAGGAATAAATATATATAATAAGCCCAGAATTCAAAATCAGTTCAAAATAATACAAAATCGTAAAAAAGGGAGGAGCGGGAAAAATCCCACCCAGTTGTGTCGACCCCTGGGTCGACCCTATAAAGGGGAGGGGTAGACCCCCGTACGGAAGATCTGGGCAGAATTCTTCTAGCTGATTGTGGACTCATTTCTTGACTTGGTTCATTGGCTTTAGGCTATAAATAAGACCCTGTTTCTCTTGTTTCTCCACACCTAAAACAATGGAGAACTAGATGCTACCTCTGCCCAGATTAAATCAAGTCTTTTCTTCTTCAGAAATCAAGTCATTTAAGTTAGAGATCTATGGTTCAACATCAACAATCCCTTTTCTATTTTTCTAGATCCAATCACAGTGAGTCTATGTTAATTTTAGATTTAAATAATTAAAAGTTAATCTTGACATGACTATAAACTAGATCTAAGCCTATACCTAGTTATAATTTCAGATTGCCAATGTTAATTGATCTAATTCATTGTTTAGATCTTATCATGCCTGTTTATAATGTCCTTATTATGTTATAATCAGTTCTATTGTCACATGTTCATTAGATCTGTTCCTATATGCCAATCTTGTCATTATGCCACTGTATGTTTATGCCTATTTCTGCCATTATATGTCAATCTTGTTAGTATGATAATTTATGTCCTCTTCCCTTAGTATTTTCCCTTTTATTTTTATAGCCAGGCTACCTTCGAGCCTAGGCATGCCACTGATATATGCAGACGCGTTAAAATTGGGAACGAAGGGAACACGGTAAAAATGGGGCACAACTTGTAATTAGAAATTTGGGCATAACTTGGATGAAATATATGAATATGAATTTGGGGCATATGGCTATTATGAACATAATTTGGGAAAGGGGCATAAAAACCTATAATGACATAAGAATAATTGGTTAATAACGGAAATGCTTAGAACTACAGTAATTAGAAACTGTAACCGCGCCTAGACATGAGGTTACATTAAACTTGTGGTGGAAGTCTGCCCGGGACCAACCGGCATATCCAGTGACCACAAGTGGTAAAGATAATGTGAGGGGTCTAAGTGTATAAACACGTGATGTGCTAAGGCACGAGGTTAAGCCCGACTTGTGGAAGAAGTCTGCCTGGACCCGCCCAGCATATCCAACATCTTTAAGTTGTAGATTTAATGTGAGAGGTCTAGTACACTATAACCAAAAATGAATCTGGTAATAAATTTGAATACTTAACCTAGTTGAATCCATAGGGATTGTATATGTTAACTTGAGTAGGGGTTAAGTAAAATTGTATGAAACAGTGGGAGGGTTAAGTATATCTTGGGTTGGTGGGTAATATTTATATATAGGCCCACAAACTTAACCTGTGGGGTTATGCAATCTTTTACTCTGGTATGGCATAACCTGTTGAAAACCTAGTGGGGATGCAAGCGTAGGGGGAAGCTTGCATCATCTTGTGTGTGGGACCCGTTTCAGTCAGTAACCCATATATAGGTATCAAACGAGTACTCCAAACTAGGTTGGGGTCAGGGCACGCTTACTGGATTGATTGCAAGTGATCCAAACAAAGGGGTGGTGTGGGCGACGCATTCCGACAGAGTCATGTGCGTGCATGTGTCCGCTAAAGAGGGTTTAGACTCTGTGACATCCGTAGATATGGTTGTGCACATCAATGAAGGGTTGCCACTTTAGGAAGTGATACATCCTTCTATGGGGCCAGCACAAGGTATCTACGGAGTAAGGAGCCGATCGATTGGGGTACTAATTAGGGTACAACTAGACTCTGGCATGTTTAGGAGCCCATTATTATCCTTAGGGGTAACTCCGGTATGTTGGGCTTCCTGTTGATTGTATGGGGTTAAAACCTATCACTAGAAGTACACCTAAGTCTACCATCTTATAGTTGTTGGGATCATCTCACCTTGGTTATACTAGTATTGGTGCAGAGAGAGAAAGTACTAGAGAAGCGCAATATACTCTATCATGTTTTTTCTGTTTACCTTGTCGTACCTACCTTTTTATGATGTTATCTCTCTTATCCACTTTATATGCCTGTCATGATACTTTTACTTATTTATATGCTAAAAGTAACTGGACTCGCCAGACTTTACGTCTGGTCTATTTTGTTTCCTCTTCCATTTCCTTCCCAGGTTCTCAGAGTGGGAATACTCAAGCTTGATCAAGACTCTGCTTTCATCTTTCTTGGAGCTATTTTAGATGTACGGCTTGATTTCTTATCTCTCAACTGTGGCTACGTTTTCCAGATTATGCTTCTTTTATTATTGTACTCTGATGTTTTAAGTACACGACAGAAGTTTTAATTTTGTACCGGGTTTTATGCATTTCAGATATATGATGTAACCATGTTATGAACTATGATGTTTTCTACTTAATAAAATTTTAAATTCCGCTGCTACTTTATATCTGTATTGTAATATTTCTGTTTCCGTTTATCTATAACGCTTCAAGAAACTTAATGCATTCTCTTAATGAGTGACATTAACAGACGCGGGGTGTCACACTTGGTATCAGAGTTGAAGGTTACCAGATCAAATAAAAGATTTTGAAAATTATTTTCAAAAAGGTATTAAAGGAAAGCATTTTCAAAAGAAAAGTCTGTTTCGAAAAACATATTCCCCAAAGCCATATGTAATATCATTCGATTCTCTGTCTGAATCCCTTTCCTTTTCTTTTCAGCATGTCCGAGGAACCTAATATTCCAAAGGGCGTTACGATACCGGGCTGGTTCCATAGGTATCTAGAGGCCATGGCGCCTGTCGGTGGTCCATCAAACGTTCCTCCCCCAGCTGCATCCGCTGTTCCTTATCCTCCTCCCCCGCAAGTGGATAATTTCTCTAAGATTTGCAAAGATTTCTATGCTATGGGTGGAAAGTCATTCTGAGAAACCAAAACTTTTTAGTAGAGGAAAGGAATTGACTTAAAAAGATGGAGGACTTGTTTGGAATTTTTGAAGTTGACGATCGTAGGAAGATTCAGTTAGCCGCTTGGTTGCTGAATGATAAGGCTTCATTCTGGTGGGAAGTGACGCAAGCAGGGCATCCAGTGGAGACTTGGGATGATTTTCGGCATAGGTTTGAAATGAAGTTTCTTTCTCAAGTTGAGAAAAACATGCAAATGGAAAGGTTTCTGGCACTCAAGCAAGGAGGCATGACTGTCAAAGAGTATGTTAACAAATTCAATCAATTGGCGAGGTTTGGGTTGGAGCTAGTGGATAATCCGCATAAGAAAGCTTTGCAGTATGCTAAAGGACTGAAGGTACCCCTCCATGGCTTAGCTATGTCCCATATTCTGATGTGAGAAACTTTAGAGAGACTAGTTGATATGGCGTTAATGCATGAGGAAGACAAAGGCGAAAAGAAAGAAACTAAGGTGGAGGAAACACAAAATAAGAAAGTGTGGCCAAAGAAGGGACAACAACAACAACAACAAAAGAAAGGCAGAAAGAAAGACAAGGCTAAGGATAATAGGAAGTGCCATAATTGTGGACGTGAGGGTCATTTGGTAAAGGACTGCAAAAGAAGGAAGAATGCTTGCTTTAGTTGTGGAGAGGTCGGACACATTTCTAAGGAGTGCCCGAAGAAGCAAGGACAAGGTCCAAGGGAAGGAGCTTCTGGAGGGCAGGTTCATGCTCTCGTGACTCCCAATAGAGGTAGGAAAGTTTCCATGGAAGGTTTGATTTCTCTTTCCAATCATCTTATTAGAACTCTTTTTGATTCTGGCGCTTTGCATTCTTTTGTATATGATTTTATGATTGAGACTTTGCAACTTAGTACTAGTATGGTAGTGGATCTCGTTGTTGTCTAAAACCCCATTGGTAGTACGGTCATTTATCTATGATTTGTTGGGGTTTGAGAATATCTGTATTAGGCGTCGAGTTTGAATGCGATGCATATGTGCTTGGTTCCATGGGCTATGAATTGATTCTAGGGATGGATTGGCTAGCCATGTATGGTGCCATTCTGGATTGTGAGAGGAAGGTCTTTAGACTTTTGACTTGCCATGGGAGGACCATTGAGATTTCTTGTGACCCAAAGGGGTCTGTCACGCTTAGTTTCCTAGAGTTACTTGATACATCTATCGGTGATCTGCGATCTATACAAGTAGTTCGTGAGTATCTTGATGGTCTTGAGGAGGTTCGGGGCTTACCTCCAAGGCGCGAGATCAATATTCGTATATACTTGGTGGACAATGCAAAGCCAGTTGCATTGTCTGTGCGCCACATGGCTCCAAGGGAAAGAAGGGAGCTTAGCAAGCAAGTAGGGGAGCTACTTGAGAAAAGGTTTATTACACGAAGCATATCTGAATGGGGTGCTCCGGTGGTATTCGCAACAAATGGTTCTCTTCGCTTATGTGTAGACTATAGATAGGTGAATAAACTCACCAAGAAGAACAAGCACCCACTCCCGAGGATAGATGATCTGTTTGACCAGCTTGTTGGTGCATCAATTTTCTCTCAGTTAGACTTGGTCATGGGGTTTCATCAGTTGAGGGTGGCCGAGGACAGTATAGATATGACCGCTTTTTGGACTCCAGATGGTTTTTTGAATGGCTCGTTATGCCTTTTGGGTTGACCCGCCTATTTTTTTGATCTAATGAGTAGGGTATTTTGGGAGTTCCTAAATAAATTCGTTGTGGTCACTGTTGATGACATTTTAATTTTCTCGAAGAGCGAGGAAGAGCATGCCTTACATATAAGGGAGATTTTTAAAACTCTGCATGCATATCAGCTTAAGCCGAAATTCTTCAAACGCCATTTTTGGAGAAAAGAGGTGAGAAGTTTTCTAGGGCATGTAGTCTCTAAAGATGGGATAGCAGTAGATCCCACAAAGGTAGTTGTAGTTCAAGATTGAAAATTCCAAAGAGTGCAACGGAGGTGAGAAGTTTTCTTGGATTGGCAGGCTATTACAGGAAATTTATTAAGGACTTCGCAAAGATATCAGCCCCACTCAGCAGGCTGACGAAGAAGAATCTGACGTTTTCGTGGGACATAGATTGTGATGTTGCTTTCCAATGATTGAAGAGGGCTCTGACAACAACCCCAGTCTTGACCCTACTCGATGGGAACAAAGTGTTTACAGTATACATTAATGCATGTGGTACAAGGCTTGGTGCGAACTGATGCAAGAGGGAAGGGTAGTATGTTATGGAGGTAGACAGTTAAGGGTTCATGAGAAGAACTACCCTACCCATGACTTAGAGCTAGCTGCCATAGTATTCGCGCTTAAGACTTGGTGCCATTATTTTCTTGGAGAGAAGTTCGAGTTGTACACCGATCATAAATCTCTCAAGTACTTGTTCTCGCAGAAGGATCTTAACTTAAGGAAACAAAGGTGGATGGAGTTCCTAGCATCTTATGACTTCAAGATTGCTTATACCCCTGGCAAGGGTAATGTGGTGGCAGACGCACTAAGTAGGAAGAGGATGGCCTTGAATCCTCTGTTTGTGGAGAGGAAAAGCTTGGAGTTTATGTCGACTTTTGGCTTTAAACCCTCCACCTAGTTTTTGCCTGGTTTATTTGCATCACTGGAGGTGCAACCTACTCTTATGGATTAGATAAGAGCTTCGCAGCGAGAGGATCCATAGATTTTAGACATCTTGGATAGACTTATTAAAGGGGAGACTTCTAGTCACCTCAATATATATTCCACAGACGATAGATGGTGGTTGCAATGAGATAGAAGGTTTTGTGTTCCCCAAGTTGGGAGTTTGGTAAGACAGTCTTAGAGGAAGCCCATCATTCTAAGATGACTATTTATCCAGGCAGTGATAAGATGTACAGTGATATGAAGAGGGTTTTCTTTTGGGCTGGGATGAAGAAGATGTGGTTGAATTTGTTTCTCAATGTTTGGTTTGCCAGCAAGTCAAAGGTGAGCAAAAGAATCCCGTTGGTTTACTTCATCCTTTGGAGGTCCTACAGTAGAAGTGGGAGAGCGTGTCTATGGATTTCATAGATGGTTTGCCTAGATCAAGGAAGGGCAACACTAGTATTTGGGTTGTAGTAAACAGACTTACTAAGAGCACTCATTTTATTCCGGTTAAGAGTAAGAGGACGACAGTAATTTATGTTCGTGAGATAGTCCATCTTCATGAAGTACCTTCCAGTATCATAAGTGATCGTGACCCCATTTTCACCAATGAATTTTGGAAGATCTTGCAAGAACCATTAGATACACAGTTATGTTTGAGCACTGCTCATCACCCTCAGACCGATGGATAGACGGAAAGGGTGAATAGAGTTCTTGAGGATCTTTTAAGACTGTGTATCCTAAACTTCAAAGGGACTTGGGAATAGCATCTTCCTTTAGTAGAGTTCGCCTACAACAACGATTATCAAGCTAGTATTGGCATGGCACCCCTCGAAGCAATATACGGGAGACCCTGTAGATCACTGACTCGTTAGTGGGAGTCTATAGAAAGACTTCTACTTGGACCAGATATGGTTAGAGAAACTTCCAAAAAGGTTGATCTTATTAGACGGCGAATGAAGACAGCTCAAGATGGGCTGATGTCCTACGCAGACAAGAGAAGGACTGACATTGAATTTGAGGTGGGAGACAAGGTTTTCATTAAGGTATCACCATTAAGAAATGTAGTTCGCTTTGGATCTATAAGGAAATTGGCACCAAGATTTGTAGGGCCATTTCCCATAACAAAAAGGATTGGCCAAATAGCCTATAGAGTAAAGCTACCAGAAAGACTATCTAGCATCCATGATGTTTTCCATGTTTCTCATTTGCGGAAGTGCTTGAATGATACCTTAGAAGTAGTTGAGCCGATTATATTGGAGGAAGTATAGGTGGAACGGGAGGCGATAGTTAGATGAGTTCCTACCCATGTTCTTGGATCAGAAGTTAAGAATCTACGCAATAGAGAACTCAAGTTGATGAAAGTTCAATGGGAAGACAACCAAGAGGATGCATGAAGCACCCCACCTCCGTTAAGGTCACTCACAAAGCGAATGCCTTAACTTTGGTTGAGCATTTTAGGTAAAAGAAGCAGATAAATTACAAGACAGGCAAATAAAGCAGCGGAAAATAAAGTTATTTTATAAACAACTTAATTCAGTCAAGCTTTTACAATAATTGTCTCAATCATACTTAAAAGTAATATATAGAAACTCTGTCTTGACTCAAAAACATCCAATACAAAAGAAGCATAAAAAGTAACGATGATATTCCCTAATAAAGCGTGAACCAGCCATAGCAGTAGAATAGAGAGAGTCCAAAGCAATACATCGACTATCTTCGAGCTTGGAAAAAAAAACTGAGCTAAGTGATAATATTCCCTCCCTGTGAACCTGGGGGGGGGGGGGGGGGGAGAAACGGAAGAAAAGAGGCGAAACAAAACTAGGTCAGACATAAGTCTGGTAAGTCCAGTGACTTTCAGCATATAAACAGGCAAAAGCATCATGACATGAATAAACTGAATATAAGACAGTACCATGATAACAGGGATAACAAGATAACATAGGATAAGCATAAGGTATGATAAGGCAAGATAAACTGAATGCGCTTCTACTCTTTCTCTGCTTCGCTACTACTTTGTTATTCTGATTTCTATATCTATCTCTGCACCACCTAACTAGTGTCCCAACTAGTAATCTGTATAAAATGATACCGTGATCCCAATCCCCATAAATTGTGGTAGCCTTTAGGTGTACATCTATCGTGAGGATTCCACCTCAATCTTCCTAATTGCCACGAACATGTTAGATGTACCCTTACTACCCTATCGATCGTCTCCCTACTTGTATTCATTTCTCTTGTGTCTGTGTCAATCAGCCCTCTTTTGAGTGTAGATACCCTGTGCTGGTCCCACCTTAAGGTGTATCAATCCTTATGATAACGACCCGACACGATTCAAGATGCACAATGTATAACTACTGGTACTCAGTGCCTGCTTTTTCCCACTCCGGAGTACGTGCACGCCTATAAACCGTCGAAACCTACACTGACGCACCCCTTCCGCTGTTTTGAGCACTTATAATCAGCTCAGTAATTGTGCCCTAACCTGCTTAGTTTCAGAGTACCATGATACATCTATATGGGTTACTGGTGAAATGGGTACCCGTTACTAGGGTTTCCTATTGGTTAAGTTTATGGGCCTTTATATACGAATATTACCCACCTACACGAGATGTACTTAACCCTCCCACCGATTCTAGCATGTTTTTTTAATGGTCAAGTTATGTGGGTCTATATATACTAATATTACCCACCTACACGAGATGTACTTAACCCTCCCATCGATTCAAGCATATTTATTTAACGGTTAAGTTTTGTGGGCCTATATGTACTAATATTACCCACCAACCCGATATGTACTTAACTCTCCTGCACATTATGTCATATTGGTTAAGTGTTGTCCATTCATGTTAATTTAACCTACTCATTCATCATGTCATGTCGGTTAAGTGTTCCTATTAACTTAACCCTCCTTACTTATCAGATTGGTTAAGTGTTTCCTATAAACTTAACCCTGTTCGTTCATCAAGTTATATTGGTCAAGTGTTTCTTGTTACTTAGCCCCCACGTGTTCATCTTGTTGTATTGGTTAAGTGTCATCAGTCAATTCAAGTTAACTTAACTCACCAACTCATCAAGTCATGTTACTTTGGTTAAGTGTTGCCTTCTTGTGTTAGCTTAACCCTACCACAAACCAAGTTATATTGGTTAAGTGTTAACTTAACCCTTTCCATTTATCATGTTATACTGGTTAAGTGTTTCCTATTAACTTAACCCTAATCATCCATCTTGTCATATTGGTTAAGTGTTTCTCATTACTTAACCCTAGTCATCCATGTTATACTGGATAAATGTTCCTACGAACTTGACCCTACTCATTCATCTTGTTCATTAGCATTAATTGATTTATTAATGCACCAACCTCTCACATTAGATATGTGTTGTTGCGATTACTGGATGTGCCGGGCGGTTCCGGGCAGTTTTACACCACAACTCAATCTAACCTCGGGTTTTCTTGGGCATGATGCACTAACCTCTCACATTAGATAGGTATTGTTGTGGTTACTGGATGTGCCGGACGGTTCTGGGCAGTTTTACACCACAACTCAATCTAACCTCAGTTTAGGCATGTTCATCTTTAGTCTACACATTTACCCTATATGCCCAAATCTAAATTTTACATGCTAATTACCAAATTCACCAAAACTAGTCATGTTACATTTTACACCCAATCTAGATTTAATGCTCCAGTTACCCCAAATTCGAAACAATAACAATTTTGCCCAAAACTTGATTTATATGCCAACTTCATAATTTGTCGTTCATGCCAATTCTAGGTTCAATATGTCAAATTACATATTCCATAATTCATGTCAAATTACCCCAAATTGCATCTTAACAGTTATGCCATATTACATGTTCCAAATTATGCCAAATAATGTCAATTTTCATGTTATACTCAATTTCCCCTGCATCCGTAACGTACGTATTTCGAGATTCAACTCAAGATTCATAATATAAGGGGAGAAGCAAGATGGAACATCGTAAGGATAGGCATAGTCATATGATGATAAGAACTACTGGTCCAATAAACTTGATGTACTAAAAAGACAAGTTTTGCAAGGAATACATCGCAGGCATATAGATATGATAAGAATTATTTCATGAACTTAAAAAGGGATTACAATTCCGATATAAAACAAGGATAGATATGAATCGACCAATTTCATAGTAAAAAATGATTCCCAAAGATATATATACTCAAGCATAGATTTCAATGAAAGGATAGCTTACATCAGGCATATTCTCATATCCATTTTATTCCATATCACAATTAGATTTAGATGTTCAAATCTAAAAAGTAACTGACTTACAAAACAAAGGCAAATCACTATACAGCCTAATCTTCTTCTTCCAAATCATAAACTATCATATATATATATATATATATATATATATATATATATATATATATATGCCCCAATTTTAGATTTTAAACCACAACATGTACTATGCCTTATATTTACCGTTCAATTTACGCCCCAAATCCCAAGTCATATGTCCAATACTTTATGTCTCAAATCTCAAGTCATATGTCCAATACTTTATGCCTCAAATCTCAAGTCATATGTCCAATACTTTATGCCTGAAATCCCAAGTCATATGTTCGATACACTTTATGTTTTGAATACAACATGTGTTATGTCCTCAAATCAGTTACAACTCATTTATGCCCAATTATACACAATTTAATACTTTTCCAAATTTTTGGCGCTAGTCATGTCCAAATCATATATTATGCCCAATTTTATTTCCGACGTACGTTCATCTCTTATGAGATTTGGTCAGGCTCGCAGTAGCCTGGCTATAAAGCAAAAAGGGAAGAAGGAAAGAAGAGACAAAGAATGGACATAATATTATCAATGAGATAGATCCGAAGGATATAGAAAGACAGATAGAAATAGACATAATCTCATATCCAGATTTATTACAATGTCAGAATCACAATTAACTTTTATTTCTGAAAGTAACGTGAACTTACAAATTACAGAAAGGCCTTGAATTCTGAGATCTGTATTCTGAAACTGAATAGCTCTCCCTTGAAGTAAACTATTTGATCTTCTAATTTAAATTTGATTTGATTCTTAGAAAATAGTTGTTAAAGTCATTGAATTAGCCTTTGAATCTCTACTAGAATTCTAAACTTGATTTCTATGAAGGACTTGAGCAGCATAACCCCGTCTTAGATTTATTTTGATATAAATTAGGGAAGAGTATAGGCAAAATGAAGTTATGTGGAGAGAAAGTGAGGTTCGGGGGTGTTTAAATAGCTTAGGAACAACGAATCTAGTCAGAACGGGTGTCTAAATGAAGAAAAACGAATCTGTCCACGGATCTGGAAAAGGGAGGAGGTCGACCCCGTGGTCGATCTGTTCTACCCAGGTCGACCCCCTGGTCGACTTGGGTCCTGGGCGGAAAATTTCCCGCCCAGCCCGGGTGTGTGATTTGAATTTCGAAACTTTAAATTTGAATTCGGGCTGGCTTTTATTTTAAATCCCTGAAACTTTTGATGGTCATAACTTCTTCATACAGAGTCCGATTTACGCAAACTCGGACTTTATCTCAAGCAGAATTCCGAGACGAACGTGATGGCGTAACCCGTTTCCCTTAATTCTTCTCTTAAAAATTAAGTATACTTTAATATGTTACTTTGACGTTCACAGAAAATACGGGGTGTTACATTCTCCCCTCCTTAAAGGATTTCGTCCCCGAAATCTTCAAGTTAAGAAGAATGCATATCGTAACATCCAATATCCATATACTCAACCATTCAATCACAGGCATCCATTTTCCTTAAATATATTTCTAATGCTTTCATGATCATATGCATAGCGTGTGTACATGTCCTTATCTATGCAAAATCAGGCGGTGTACTGATTCAATTGACCTCCTTAATGCGGATTATGTTAGTGCCATGAGTCCATCATGTATGCAATTATTCCTAATCGTACTTTATAACTTCTACATGAGTGCACAGTCATTCATACAAATGCAACATCCATATGATAACACATCAAGTTTCAATCCATATATATATAATTTCACTCATCCATATGCAATATGAAAGTGACTGAGTTGATCTAGTGCCTAATGTGTGTATATGCATCCACGAGCAACCACTAGCAAACACTTGCAACCACTTGCATCCACCAAACATAACATGTCTCAAACACATGTTTACATCCATTGGCTCCTACCTAAGGATCGGGAATAGGAACAAGAGGATATACTTAAAAGATAAAGACTAGCATGCAAATAAACTTTACAAAAAAAGAGGAATCAAGGATATACCCTCAAAAAGGGTATGATGCGCGTATCTAGTCTTCAGTCTTCTAAGTCGCATCTTCTTGAGCTTCACTCCACTGTACCTTAACTAATTTAACTTCACGGTTGCGAAGCTTCTTGACCTCCATTTCCAAAACCCACTAGTAAAGATAGGACCTCAATCACTTATGATGCTAGAGGGTATCCAATGTAGTCGAACTATCTTTCCAAGATAAACAGATGTTAACCATGATACCAAGTGTATATACTAAGATGATTAGAGGTCTCTCTTTTACTTAGCTTATCCATCATGTCACAAATCTTAGGGTCGATATCTCTCACGCAAACCATCCTAGTCGAACTTGACATCCCTCAAGTACAAGCCCCAAAGGCCTAAACCAATATCAGACAAGCACCCAAGGAATACCTCCTCCGAATTTGGACGATTTATGTGAGATGATACTAGCAAAACAACCAAACAATTGAGCACTTAACCGACTCTGGCTATCCTCGCCAATCTTGCTCCAAAACTATCATTGATCGCATAACTGGCTTTGCATTGTCATCTAGATATATGTGGGAGTCTACCTCACGTTTTAGGGGACAAACCCCTACTCAAAAACATCTGTGTACTCATGGAATACTCCAATGGATCGAAAATCGTCGATAAATACATAAAGTGATTCTAGGTAGCTAAGACAAACTGATCCCTTAGGATCGCACGCAATTTCGAGGGTATTCCCAAGGCAAGTCGAAAGTATAACTACCCTCCTTTCACAATTACTAGCTAACCAATCCATGCCTAGAATCAACCCATAGCCCATGAAACCAAAAACATAAGTATTTCAAATCGTTACAAACCAAAGATAAATGAGCCGAACCACAAATTGGATTTGAGACAATAATGGGATCTTCTACTATACAAGTACTAAGGAGCAGAGACTACACTATGGAAGTAGGTATAAACGAATGTGAAGCGCTAAAATCAAAAAGAGTGCTAACCGGATGATCAAAGAGGAGAAACTAAACTCTTTCAACAGATACCTTACTGCCTCTCTCTCAGGTACGCTGGCGGTGGGAGCATACACTTGCCCTTCTGAAAATCCTGTTCTTTGTTCTTGTCCTTGTCCTCCGAGCAATCCTTGATAAGATGCCCTACCTCACCATGCTGAAAACAACCACTTGTATTTTACTTCCTACAATTAAATGACCCGCTATACCATAGAAAAATACTTCCTCTTGTTGCGGGATCTATTATTTCCTCCGCCCTTCTTATATTCCAATCCCTTGTTGTGATTCTTCCCCTTTGGCCTTTTTCTCTTTACCTCCTTTGTGAATCATGTTGACAAGTCCAAAGCAATACATTGACTATCTTCGAGCTTGGAAAGAAAAATGAGCTAAGTGATAACATTTCCTCCCTGTGAACCTGGGCGGGGGGGGGGGGGGGGGGATAGAAACAGAAGAAAAGAGGCGAAACAAAGCTAGGTCAGACATAAGTCTGGTAAGTCCAGTGACTGTCAGCATATAAACAGGCAAAAGAATCATGACACGAATAAAATGAATATATGACAATACCGTGATAACAGGGATAACAAGATAACATAGGATAAGCATAAGTTATGATAAGGCAAGATAAACTGAATGTGCTTCTACTCTTTCTCTGCTTCGCTACTACTTTGTTATTCTTATTTCTATATCTATCTCTGCACCACCTAACTAGTGTCCCAACTAGTAATCTGTATAAAATGATAACGTGATCCCAATCCCCGTAAATTGTGGTAGCCTTCAGGTGTACATCTATCGTGAGGATTCCACCTCAATCTGCCTAATTGCCATGAACATGTTAGATGTACCCTTACTACCCTATCGATCGTCTCCCTACTTGTATTCATTTCTCTTGTGTCTGTGTCAATCAACCCTCTCTTGCATGTAGATACCCTGTGGTTGTCCCATCATAAGGTGTATCAATCCTTATGATAGCGACCCGACACGATTCAAGATGCACAGTGTATAACTACTGGTACTCAGTGCCTGCTTTTTCCCACTCCGGAGTATGTGCACGCCCATAAACCGTCGGAACCTACACTGACGCACCCCCTGCCGTTGTTTTGACCACTTATAATCAGCCCAGTAATCGTGCCCCACCCTGCTTAGTTTCAGGGTACCATGATACATCTATGTGGGTTACTTCTGAAATGGGTCCCCGTTACTAGGGTTTCCTATTGGTTAAGTTTGTGGGCCTATATATACAAATATTACCCACCTAACGAGATGTACTTAACCCTCCCACCGATTCTAGCATGTTTATTTAACGGTTAAGTTGTGTAGGTCTATATGTACTAATATTACCCACCTACACGAGATGTACTTAACCCACCCATCGATTCAAGCATATTTATTTAACGGTTAAGTTTTGTGGGCCTATATGTACTAATATTACCCACCAACTCGATATGTACTTAACCCTCCCGCACATTATGTCATATTGGTTAAGTGTTGTCCATTCATGTTAACTTAACCTACCCATTCATCATGTCATATTGGTTAAGTGATCCTATTAACTTAAACCCTCCTCACTTATCAGATTGGTTAAGTGTTTCCTATTAACTTAACCCTGTTCATTCATCAAGTTATACTGGTCAAGTGTTTCTTGCTACTTAACCCTGCGTGTTCGTCTTGTTGTATTGGTTAAGTGTCATTAGTCAATTCAAGTTAACTTAACCCACCTACTCATCATGTCATGTTAATTTGGTTAAGTGTCGCCTTCTTGTGTTAACTTAACCCTACCACAAACCAAGTTATATTCGTTAAGTGTTAACTTAACCCTTTCCATTTATCATGCTATACCGGTTAAGTATTTCCTATTAACTTAACCCTAGTCATCCATCTTGTCATATTGGTTAAGTGTTTCTCATTACTTAACCCTTGTCATCCATGTTATATTGGTTAAGTGTTCCTATGAACTTAACTCTGTTCATTCATCTTTTTCATTAGCATTAATTGATTTATTAATGCACCAACCTCTCACATTAGATATGTGTTGTTGCAGTTACTGGATGTGCCGGGCGGTTCCGGGCAGTTTTACACCACAACTCAATCTAACTTCGGTTTTTTCTTGGGCATGATGCACTAACCTCTCACATTAGATAGGTGTTGTTGTGGTTACTGATTGTGCTGGGCGGTTCCGGGAAGTTTTACACCACAACTCAATCTAACCTCGGGTTAGGCATGTTCATCTTTACTCTACACATTTACCCTATATACCCAAATCTAGATTTTACATGCTAATTACCAAATTCACCAAAATTAGTCATGTTACATTTTACACCCAATCTAGATTTAATGCTCAAGTTACCCCAAATTCGAAACAATAACAATTTTGCCCAAAACTTGATTTATATGCAAACTTCATACTTTATCGTTCAGGCCAATTCTAGGTTCAATATGTCAAATTACATATTCCATAATTCATGTCAAATTACCCCAAATTGCATCTTAAAATTTATGCCATATTACATGTTCCAAATTAAGCCAAATAATGTCAATTTTCATGTTATACCCAATTTCCCCCGCATTCATAATGTACGTATTTCGAGATTCAACTCAAGATTCATAATATAAGGGGAGAAGCAAGATGGAACATCGTAAGGATAGGCATAGTCATATGATGATAAGAACTGCTGGTCCAATAAACTTGATGCACTAAAAAGACAAGTTTTGCAAGGAATACATCGCAGGCATATAGATATGATAAGAATTATATCATGAACTTAAAAAGGGATTACAATTCCGATATACAACAAGGATAGATATGATTGGAACAATTTCATAGTCAAAAATGATTCCCAAATATATATATATATACACTCAAGCACAAATTTCAATGAAAGGATAGCTTACATCAGGCATATTCTCATATCCATTTTATTTCATGTCACAATTAGATTTAGGTGTTCAAATCTAAAAAGTATCTGACTTACAAAACAAAGGCAAATCACTATACACCCTAATCTTCTTCTTCCAAATCATAAACTATTATATATATATATATGCCCCAATTTTTGATTTTAAACCACAACATGTACTATGCCTTATATTTACAGTTCAATTTACGCCCCAAATCCCAAGTCATATGTCCAATACTTTATGTCTCAAATTTCAATTCATATGTCTAATACTTTATGCCTCAAATCTCAAGTCATATGTCCAATGCTTTATGCCTCAAATCCCAAGTCATATGTTCAATACACTTTATGTTTTGAATACAACATGTGTTATGTCCTCAAATTAGTTACAACTCAATTATGCCTAATTATACACAATTTAATACTTTTCCAAATTTTTGGTGCTAGTCATGTCCAAATCATATATTATGTCCAATTTTATTTCCAACATACATTCATCTCTTATGAGATTCGGCTCAGGCTCGTAGCAGCCTGGCTATAAAATAAAAAGGAAAGAAGAGACAAAGAATGGACATAATATTATCAATGAGATAGATCCAAAAGATATAGAAAGACAGATAGAAATAGGCATAATCGCAGACCTAGATTTATTACAATGTCAGAATCACAATTAACTTTTATTTCTGAAAGTAACGTGAACTTACAAATTATAGAACAGTCTTGAATTCTGGGATCTGTATTCTGAAACTGAATAGCTCTTCCTTGAAGTAGACTATTTGTTCTTCTAATTTAGATTTGATTCTTAGAGAATAGTTGTTGAAATCATTGAATTAGCCTTTGAATCTATACTAGAATTCTAAACCTGATTTCTACGAAGGACTTGAGCAGCGTAACCCCGTCTTAGATTTAATTTGATATGAATTAGGGTAGAGTATAGGAAAAATGAAGTTGTGTGCAGAGAAAGTGAGGTCTGGGTGTATTTAAATAGCTTAGGAGTAACGTATCTAGTCAGAACGGGCGTCTAAATGCAGAAAAACGAATCTGTCCACGAATCTGGAAAAGGGGGGAGGTCGACCCCCAGGTCGACCCCGTGGTCGACCCAGGTCGACCCCCTGGTCGACCTGGGTCCTAGGCGGGAAATTTCTCGCCCAGCCTGGGTTTGTGATTTGAATTTTGAAACTTTAAATTTGAATTCGGGCTGGCTTTTATTTTAAATCCCTGAAACGTCTGAAGGTCATAACTTCTTCATACGGAGTCCAATTTATGCAAACTCGGACTCCATCTCAAGCAGAATTCCGAGAAGAATGCGATGGCATAACCTGTTTCCCTTAATTCTTCTCTTAAAAATTATACTTTAATTTGTTACTTTGACTTTCACAGAAAATACGGGGTGTTACAATGATACTTGGGAGGCCGAAGACAAGATTCGTGCTTCGTACCCTTTTCTTTTCAAGGGTATGTTCTTAACTTCCTTTCTAAAGCTTTTATTCATGCTTGTTTCTATCATTTAAGTACATCCTATCGATCGAATTTTCGACCTTTAGGTAGGAATCCCATGGATGTAAACATGTGTTTGAGACATGATATGTTTGATGGATACAAGTGGATGCAAGTGTTTGCTCATGGATGCATATACACACACATTAGGCACTAGATCGGCTCAATCACTCTCATACTACATATGGATGTGTGTGCATTTTTCTTCTTTTTATGGATGGAAATGGATGTATCATCATATGGATGTTGTATTTGGATGAATGAGTGTAAACACATTTAAAACTCACATGTTATAATAGGATTATTTACATACATGATGGATTCATGGCACTAAATATGTTGCATTGAGGAGGTCGACTGAATCAGTTGACCGCCTGATCTTTTGCATTAGTATAAGGTCATATACACACACCTTTGTATATGTTCATATAAGCATTAGAAATCTTTTAAGGACAATGGACGCCTATGATTGGTGGATGAGTCGATGGATGTGGATGTTAGGATATACATTCTTCTTAACTTGGAGATTTCAGAGACGAAATTCTTTGATTAGGGATAATGTAACAACTCATAATTTTAACAACACTAAAGATGATAAATTGAAGTATAATTAAATAAATGATTAGAATTAAGTGAAACAGACAGCGCTATTGCGTTCGTTTTGGAATTCTGGTCAAAATAGACACCTGGTTTGTATAAAACGAACACTGTATGAAGAAGTTATTAAGTTTTGAAGTTTGTATACGCATAGGAAGAATATATATATATATAGCCCAGAATTCAAAATCAGTTCAAAATAATTCAAAATTGCAGAAAAAAGGGGAGTGGGAAAAATCCCGCCCAGGGTGTCAACCCCATCAAGGGGGCGTCGACCCCTGGGTCCACCTCATAAGAGGGTCGTCGACCCATGGGTCGACCCCATAATTATGAGGGGGGTCGACCCCCTTATGGAAGATCTGGGCAGAATTCTTCTAGCTGAATGTGGACTCCTTTCTTGACTTGGTTCATTGGCTTTAGGTTATAAATAAGACCCCATTTCTCTTGTTTCTCCACGCCTAAAGCAATGAAGAACTAGATGTTGCATTTGCCCAGATTAAACCAAGTCTTTTCTTCTTCAGAAATCAAATCATTTAAGTTTGAGATCTGTGATTCAACATCAACAATCCCTTTTCAATTTTTCTAGATTCAATCAGTGAGTCTATGTTAATTTTAGATCTAAATAATTAAAAGTAAGTCTTGACATGACTATGAACTAGATCTAAGCCTATACCTATTTATCATGTTAAATCTGCCATTATTAGTTGATCTAATTCATTGTTTAGATCTTATCATACCTGTTTATGATGTTCCTATTATGTTAGAATCAGTTCCATTGTCACATGTTCATCAGATCTGTTCCTATATGCCTATCTTGTCATTGTGCCACTGTAAGTTTATGCCTATTTTTTCCATTATACATCAATCTTGTTAGTACGATCATTTCTATCCTCTTCCATTCATCTTTTCCCTTTTATTTTTATACCCAGGCTACCTTCGAGCCTAGGCATGCCGCTGAAATATGTGAATGCGTTAAAATTGGGAACGAGGAGAAAACAGTAAAATTGGGGAATAACTTGGAATTGGAAATTTGGGCACAACTTGAATGAAATATATGAATATGAATTTGGGGCATATGGTTATTATGAACATAACTTCGGAAAGGGGCATAAAAACCTATAATGATATAGGAATAATTGGTTAATAACGGAAATGCCTAGAATTACAGTAATCAGAAAATGTAACCGCGCCTAGACATGAGGTAAGATTACACTTGTGGCGGAAGTCTGCCTAGAACCAATCGGCATATCCAGCGACCACAAATGGTGAATCTCATGTAAGGGGTCTAAGCACATAAACAAGTGACATGCTAAGACACGAGGTTAAGCCCAACTTGTGGAAAAAGTCTTCCTGGAACCGCCCGGCATACCCAACATCCACAAGTTGTAGGTTTAATGTGGGAGGTCTAGTACAATATAACCATAGATGAATATGGTAATAAATTTGAGTACTTAACCTAGTTGAATCCATAGGGATTGTATATGTTAACTTGAGTAGGGGTTAAATAAAAGTGTATGAAACAGTGGGAGGGTTAAGTATATCTTGGGTTGGTGGGTAATATTTATAGATAGGCCCACAAGCTTAACCTGTGGGGTTATGCAATCTTTTACTCTGGTATGGCATAACCTGTGGAAAACCTAGTGGGGATGCAAGCATAGGGGGAAGCTTGTATCATCTTGTGTGTGGGATCCATTTCAGTCAGTAACCCATAGTTAAGTATCAAATGAGTACTCCGAACTAGGTCGAAGTTGAGGCACACTTACTAGGCTGATTGTAAGAGATCCAAATGAAGGGGTGGTGTGGGAGGCGCATTCCGATGGTGTCATATGCGTGCATGGGTCTGGCAGAGGAGGTTTAGACGACGTGACATTAGTAGATATGGTTGTGCACATCCTGAAAACGAAGGGTTGCCACTTTAGGAAGTGATACATCCTATTATGGGGCCAGCACTGGTATTTACGGAGTAGGAAGCCGATCGATTGAGGTAGTAATTAGGGTACATCTAGACTCTGGCATGTTTAGGAATCCTTTATTATCCTTAGGGGTAACTCTGGTATGTTGGGCTACCTGTTGATTGTATAGGGTTAAAACCTCTCATAAGAAGTACGCCTGAGTCAACCATCTTGTAGTTGTTGGGATCATCTCATCTTGGGTATACTAGTATTGGTGTAGAGTGAGAAAGAGAAAGTACTAGAGAAGCGCAATATACTCTATCATGTTATTCCTAATTACCTTGTCATACTTGCATTTTTATGGTGTTATCTCTCTTATCCACTTTATATGTCTGTCATGATACTTTTACTTATTTATATGCTAAAAGTAACAAGACTCGCCAGACTTTATGTCTGACTTATTTTGTTTCCTCTTTCCTTTCCTCCCCCAGGTTCTCGGGTGGGGATTATGCTTCTTTTATTATTGTACTCTGATGTTTTAAGTAGAAGACAAAAGTTTTAATGATGTACTGGGTTTTATGCCTTTCAGACATATGATGTAACCATGTTTTGAACTATGATGTTTTCTGCTTAATAAAATTTTAAATTCTGCTACTATTTTGTATCTGTCCTGTAATGTTTTTGTTTATGTTTACCTATAACGCTTCACGAAACATAATGCATTCTCTTAATGAGTGACATTAACGGACGTGAGGTGTCACATTAAGTGATAACCTTGGCTCCATGGCGTAACTTAACAAGAGATAAGGTAATGGAATACCTTGTTATGAGTTTAAGTATGTATGTATGTGTGTGTGTGTGTGTATATATATGTATGTATGTATGTATGAGAGCGCGTACTTGTTAGTGTTATAAAATATTTTATATTATGTTATCTATTGAGTGGCATATAAATTTCATATTGATGCATTTGGTCGACGTTATCAATAGAAATTTCTAAACACTTGAATAAGGAAAATCAACATAGTATTGTTTGAAAGAGTTGGTAAATGAAATATTTCTACCAAGATTTTATACATTTTTATATATAAAAAGAATTTTCAAATTAAATTTAGTTCGATGGATGATTAATTTGATTTGAAATAATGATATTCTATTATTATCATTTATTATTTGATTAGTCATGCTCACTTTTGAGCGTTGACTAGTGTTGATTGATTTGTAGCTCTCCCGACCAGTTTATCGGTGTTAGTTATTTTGTTTAGACAAGAGAAATCATATCCCTCTTTTGCATGGTTTGGGTAAGATTTTAACCTATGTAAGTTGTTTAATATAAATTTAAACAAGGAAGTACTTAGGTGAAGTAATTTTACATAGAGATAGAACTATATAAGTGTGATTTATAAACGAGGTTTGTAAATAAGAAATGGATTTGAGTTGAAAATTGAAGGATCTGAATTTCTAATAAACTTGAGAATATGGGTTTTCAAGATTTAAAATGAATATTGTGTTTATGTTAAAGTGTTTATGAAAATAAATGGATTTTAAAGAGTTTTAAAAGCATAGATCTTGCTCGTGTCGCTGGAAAATAATTCAAATGATGATTGTAGCATCATTGGTTTTCATTTTTGAGTTTTTAAGTAAGAACTTGCTACCATGGATAATGGATGGATTAAAATGGAAGTAGTGTCGAATCCAGAATTTATGGTTTTGAAATTCGGAGTTTGATACCAAAATTCTTAACTTAGTTATAATACGGAAGCATTTATGTTATAAGTGCTAGAGTTATTTGGTTATGCATTTAACTTGATATGATGTTTCGTAGATTTGGAATGGAATATTTGAAAATTTTGTATAGTCAAAATGTTCAAGTTAGATTTGAAAACTAGATTAGGTTTTATTAAAAAGTTATGTGAATATGGCTATAAGTTATTAATTAAACGAAGTTTGAACATTTTAATTAAACTTAATTAAAACGAGCTTGTCGCGATGCCACAGTTTATAGTTTTACAATTTGAACTTCAATTGAGTGTATAGGGTCCAATATAAGTCGGAATTCTTTGAAACAAGAATCTTTTGGATCTATTGGATTGTAGTTTTCTAATGAAAGATAAAAATTAGGACATCACCTGGTAGAATTTGAGTTATGTCAAAATCAAATTTCAATAAAAATCGCGGTGTGGCCACTTCAAAATAAAATGATTTATTTAATAAAATGGAAGGATTTTAAGTGAATAAATTTATGATTTCCATTAATAAAATATACCTACTTGGTATGTTAGCATGTGGTGAGTTTGGAATTAAATTTTCGAGTTGCTCGGGTTAGCGTGAATAATGGGTTAAGTAATAGTCTGAGGCTGTTGAGTGAATGTTGACGCTTAACAGGTTGTTTATCATCCTAGCACGATGATAAGGTTTATTCTGAATAAACCTTGAGTTAAGATTATTAGTGTTTGTAACACTGTATGATATTGATATGTGATGATTGATTGTAGTTTCATGTAGAGTTAGGCTACATTTGTTTTGTTTGCTAATTTGCATCATTATTGCCAGTTGCATCATATTGAATTGATGTTATGATTGTTATGTTGTTGATGCATATGTCAGTTGTTGTTGTATTTGTGACAACCCGAACTTCTGGTACTTTTTGAGCTGACCAAAACGACACAAGTCCAACCCAAAATGCACTAGAAACGCAGATGCCAATAAAAAGAAATTAGAGTGTAAGATAAGATAGAAATATTAGAATAGAAGAAGAAGAACAACACAACACAGAGTCTCACATCACAGCGGAACAAAGTATAATACAGAAATAAATCTTTATAGAGAGCTTTAAAAATACTTATAATCATCAGAGTACATCAATACATCTGGATAGTTATAATGACCTGTCCTCATATACAACACACAGCGGAATAAATATATATCATACGTCTGGACTTATCCAACTCATTTCTTCACTGCATCCGATAACCTGAACCTATACAACTCGGTCTGACCCAAACATTACAAACACACGGATCAGTCTGGTGAACCAGAGTGAGAAAACACACTAAGTTTATGGGTATCATCAAATTGATTTTAAAGTTAAAGTCTTTTCGAAAGAAAGGGATAATAGTAAGACCAAATCCACACATAAATACAGACGGTTTTTTTACCTTACTATAACCCAAAACATTTTGAAATCATGTATCATCTGATATTATAATAATGTCTAATATCAAGTAACTAGCAATCTAGCAGAACGCTTGCATATCACGCTCTACATACATAGTATACAATCAAAACCGTGGGATCATATTGGAGAATGGATTTCCAACTATGGCAAGATATGGAAGCACCTTCCGATAATGTACCTTTGGAGATGAGTACATTGGGGGTTCAACAAGAACATCTTGCAACACGGAAAAAACATGACCGACCCCTCACTTCGCTTGAGATTACGAATATATCTTCACCACAGTTGAGGGCCAGCCAACCGAACCGATATCATAGAAATAAAATAAAGGGACAACCGAAGGCATTTAATTTCACTAGATCAGGTAATGATATACCATTTTGATGGGTGCGACCCACATAGCCATGCAACCTAGCTGATTTTATACCATTTCCAGGTTGATGAGGCTTGAGGTCAACATTAATTAATTTATCAATATTATACTATTATGTAATTCATGTTCTAGAGCATCTGTCCACTATTCAGTTTGAATGCCACATCGTCAGATCCGCCAGAAATCACTAATTGATTTCCATAAAAACACTCGGGTTATTAAATTAAGAGAAGGTGTCTTCTCCGCCGCCACAGAAATACGTTTGAGGAAATCAATGTATGTAACTCCTTTGGAAATACACTGTCAGATATCTGTCCATACAAGTTGTCAACCGAAGGCACCCTCCTACTGCATCCTTGAATTACCCTTTGGATCAGTAGCGAGTAGTCCTTGCAAATCCGCAAAATCTCAACCACGACACAATCACATCAGTACCTCTGTGTTGCAACACATAAAATATTCGACAAGTAATACTTCTTCTTATGAAGATCCATGGTCTTCAATTTCTCCATCTTCTATCTTCAACGTTACGTATTTGTTGGTTGGAATGGTTTTCGAATATAAACTCGATATCGGTTTTTCTGTACCAACAATCATATTGCCAAATTTGATAGTCGATTATTTAACTATTGAATAAACAATCATGAAAATAAAATGAGTTACTGGTTCAGTACTTGGCATTACTTGGACTTTTTAATTTAAACAACCAACGAATGTTAATTTCAAACTCTTTAAATATTTCGATATTACGAATATAACTTTTGTTTCTTATTTAACACAAGAAAATTTCAAAACTATTTTTATATCATTTCTCTTTCTCTATAATTGGGAAAATTAATTCAACTTATCATTCGTAAAATAATGTTAGGAATCTCTTTTGTTTCATTATTTGGAAACAACAACCCATCTCTACTCTTGTAGAATATACTTATACCAGCACTTCACTTTTCATTTCCTTTTTACTTGAAAATACCATTATAATTTCTCAATCTCCTTTTATTTCTTTTACTTTGGAAAATACCATTATATATATATATGTCCTCAAATCTTTCCATTTCCGTTACTTTAGAAATTTCATTTCATATTATCAAATCTTGTCATTTCCGTTACTTTGGAAATCTCATCATATATTCTCAAATTCTGTTTATTTCCGTTACTTTGGAAATCTCATTATATTCTCAAATCTCGCAATTTACGTTGCGTTATTACTTCTCATCTAGAAGTGTTCTTAACCTCTTTTCCATTACAAACAAATATCATTCTCAGATAATCCTGAAGTCATTCAAGTTAGGGTATTTGAATTACCTCTCAGACCTTGATCAACAACATTCATATCTTAAGATAGACACAAATTGTAATTTAAAACTGATATTTATTCTAATATCAACAAAATCTCATTAAACAACTTTCTTTAAAACATGGTTTATAAAACCTTCTTATTTTTTTTTAAAATACCTCTTTTTAAATACAACTTATCATTATTTAATATATTGATTAAATCACTTCTTAACCTTAGCTTCTTTCAAAGCATTCATTCTATAATTAGAATTTATTATTACTAAATCCCATTTTAAAATCCTTTACCAAATTCACTTACAAATCTTTTCCATTATCATTCCCTTTTGGAATTCTCATTTCAATTCTAACCCTTTTACTGAATTCCATGAATAAGTATCGCCAATTCAATCACGCTTTGACTTCTCATTTCCTTTCATAACACTTTATATCTCATTTTCTTTTACTTAATTCAAATATTAAGTATATATTTATTTTAAGCCATTGTTTCGCTTAAAAATCTCCTTTGTAACTTTATTATAAAACTCGAGTTTAATATAGAACTCGTTTATAACCTCTTTTAAAAACTCATCCATATTCCATTTCAAAAATTGGTTATTAAATGTATTTCATTTAAGAAGTAATTACTTAAATGATTAAAATAATATTTTAATCCATTATTCTAGAATTAGTATTAATTTTTTTTAAAATCTTATTCACGTCAAACAACTATATTCTAAATTATTTCATTTCTAATTGGCACAAAATAATTTAGTTAAATAATCAGTTTAATTAAAACAGTTGATTTGGTCAACTCTAAACATGTTTAGCTCGTTGATCAACTTTAACTCATCTCTTCATTTAAATTAATTAATAAATTAATTTAAATAACCTTACTTAAATTAATAAATTAATTTAAATAACCTTATTTAAATTAATAAATTAATTTAAATAAATATCATTTACTTCGGTTAATATTAATTAAATAATAATAATATAATTCCATTTTAATTGTTTCTTAAATAAATTAATCTCAGTTGTAAATCGTTACATTAGTTAAGATGGGGCACATGCTCCGCACACGGCTGATTTCTTTTTATTTATTTATAAATTTCATTTTAAAATCATATATTTAAAAATCTATATTAAGTTATAAAATAAATTTCATAACTTCATTTTTATATCAATTTACCTGACGGTAAATTAATATTTCAAATGATTGATTTATCGGCCAACTGCTGCCAATTACTTAACCAATATCACCCATTGGTTAAAACAAAATAATTTGTTGAATTTCAAGTCAATAGTCAATAATCAAATCAATCATCCAAACAGATGGGTTTAAACAGTTCATATACTGATAATATGAAAATAAATAACATCTAATATATTTGAGGAATCCAGTTGGATCCCTTCAACCTGTTCTTCTCTGCATCCAAATGGGTTACTTCCAATAACATCATTTACTTCAATTTTACTCGTTATTTCTATAACAGTAAAATAACAACAATTTAATATCAATCAATTTATTTAACACTAACAACCAATCCAAACAATTCAAGCCACTGGTTAAATTAGACACGTTTATGTATAAACGTGTTCAACAAGGTAAGCCATCTTATATTGAAACAATCGTTAAAAAACGATTGGTTTTCATTTAAATTGAACTAACATGCAATTCAATCAATTCAGACAACATATATGTAAACAGTCAACACACAACAAACAATCAGCAATTATAACACACAAGATAAAAAAACCCAGCTTATATAAAATATAAGTGAGAATAACTGAGTGAATAAATCACCTTGTTTCCATTGTCGCTAAAGCGGTTCGGTTTTCAGTTAAATTAAACTAGTGTTTAATTTAACTAAAATCTACAGTAATCTCTAATTTTGTCCCAGCCTGTTCCAAATGTAGAATTCACCATTACATTCTCTGTGCAACTTGGTTAGTCCAATTTTGATCAAATGGGCATAAGTTATACAATTTAAATAATTACGATTTTATTTAATAATTAACTAATTATCTTAGTTATAATTTAACTTCCTAACTACTAAATTAGTTAAAACTAATCATACTGTAATTAAAAGGAATGGCCTACTATTATATTCTTCTGCATCTAACATCATTTAACGTTATACAATAATCTAATAATATTAAGAAGCCTTAGTTACACTCTAAATTATTTGATTACTTTGCTTATAATTCTGGTCATAACTTAAACACTTCGTTCCCCTTTTCAAACCATTGCCTGTGCCCAATTCGTTATTTAAGTCAATATACTTTTAACTTTAATAATTATCCTTAAATAAATTTAAACCAATTTTAACTAATTACTTTGGTCATGGGTAAATAGTTGATTCAAAGTGTTCTCCAGATTTTCCTGTGCGCTGTTAAGTTGCTGGTTCCATCACAAGATTTAAATAACTTCAAATACCTCAACTAATATATAAAACGTTGATTACATAGTTAATTAATATGCTAATATAATTACTTTAAATCAGGTCTGTTACGTCATGTTCACAATGAGGCCGATCCAGCCTTTCCTCCCATACGTGATTTCCTGTTTTAGAATTAAAGTCAGTCGAACTGTTTGCTTTCCTTTTGTTTGAAACAACATGTACCAAATATCATAGCTGTGATTTAAGTTTAAATGTTAATAATGGATTAAAACAAATTACATATTTAAATTGATTACTTTATTAGTTCTTAATACCTCAACTAATTACCCTAGTCATCTCGTGTAAACCTGCTTTTGATTCATGAAATCCCTTACCGTTCGAAGAAAAAGGCCTGAACAAAATCCTATTGCTCCTTTGTTCATTCATGTTGCATATACTGTTTTCATCTGCAACCTTTCCCATGCGATTACATTCATTACCCTTTCGAATGCTAAGACTCTATCCCCATTCACCAGTGCTGCACCTAACGCCGACCATCGGGGTCGCATCCAAGACCACCGCACCATGCCCTCAGGCCTCCTCCGCCTTCGACTGAAGCCACGCCCTGGCACGCCTTAGTCAATCGCCCTCAAAACCTCTTTGAAAGTCGCGCATTCACGAACAGATTTCGGCCTCATCGTTGAATGAAAACCCATCGTAACCGTTGAGCAGAAAGCCCTTTCCCAGATCTATGTTTTTGTTGTTGATGATTCGAGGGTGGATGAAGGGATCAGAAGTTATGGAAGGGGAAATTTTGTGAAGTTCTGGCCGTTCAAAATATAAATGGAGGCGGCTAACATTCGTTGGTCACAAAATAAGGGTTTTGATCCTTGGAATTTGGCTGCCGTTATATTTATAGGGTGATTGGACGAAAAATATTAATATAATATTCCTAGAAACTTCATAGTGAAGTATTAGGTTACAACGAGCTCATTGATCCCCGTTTTTGACAAAATAAGGTAATTTTAACATAGAAAAATATTCCGGACCCAATGGGACAAGTTTCTTCGAATTCCGAAGTCGTTTGTGAAAAGTCCATTATAAATATCGATGAAAAATCAAGTGTCTAAAATTCCTATAATTACAGAAAAATCCAAAAAACATGAAACCTTGACTTTTTACTAGACCTCTTCCTAACGGATCCAATGAATCTTGTTTCGTTAAATTTGGAGTTTTTTGGCCAGTCGTTTATTCATTAAAATTTACCTCTGTCTAAATAATCTAATTAATTAAATAGAAACAGAGACGATTTGGACCACCGAAGTCACATATGATATCGTTTTTCCACGAAATTTGATTTTTTTATAATAATTTAATGATACGGTTACAATGAAACTAATTTCATTGAAAACTGAGATCGTTTGCAGAAATGGCTATTTTTAACACTTAAATAATATTAATAAAATATTATATAAATTCCCAAGTACATCATAATAAATTATTTTTATCATAATATCCAAACAGAATATATATACAATTTCAGATATAATTTACACAACTCAATATCGTCAATTGAGTTAAATGATTTAAATTTCCCATTTAAATATATTAAATAAACGTTATAATAACGATTTCCTTAACGACTATTTTAAAAATTGAATTAGCCATAACTAACAATCTATAATACAAAATATGGATTTCTCTCTTTCATATGAAAATTATAATCAATTAGATTTCAACATTTCTGGTTTCACATAAATCCAACTTAAATCAGATCCTATATTTCCAATCAAAGTTCAAAACTCCGTATTACGAACTACAACGCCATTTCGATCTCGTTTATAATTAAATAAAATTTATATATATTCAATCGTCGTTTTATTAATGATTTCAATATTAAAATCGATTAATATTTAAATATAATATTTAAAATAATAAGTTAAATTAAATATTTGACGACAAAAAATACAGGACATTACAGTATTACTTGCCTATTTTGCTGAACTCTCTTTTGGGTTATGTATGTATATCAGGTATATGGAAGCAAAAGCTTGATAATTTGCTTATAGCTTTTGGTTTCGTGGTAAAGTTATGTTTTCCCAAGAAAATTGTACGTATTTCAGATTATATACTGTACGTGATTCTTTTTTATTTTCCCTATGGTTTGGGATTCCTCATCACTAAGATGAGATGTATAGTGCCTTTATAGTAACTTTGGCCTAATCAATGACTACATATTTTTGGTGTCGACTAACTTTCATCGTTAAACTTATCTTCATTTATATGGAATCTATGGCTAGTCCAAACTCTGTTATTATCACAGGCCTATCTATTTGACAACTCAAACAAAGACATTGTAACAACCTAGATTTTTTAACTAAATAAATTTGAATATTGCAAATAATTTTAAGATGGATTTTGAATTTGATTTATGTAATAAAATAATTTTGTTTAAACCGATAGAATATGACTGTAAAATATACCAATAAAAATATATCGACTTTTATTTGAAAACAAGTATTCGAATGAGTATTGACTAAACCATTTCCCAAACTATTTGGTAACATAACATTTCATTAATGCTATTAAATCACTTAAGAGATACAATAGCACTTTGAAATGCTACCAAAGCTTCTGTCCTAAAGCATGAACATGTGTCTTAACACATGTCACCATGCATGCATAAAAGCTTTAGGAGAGGACAAGTGTCCTCTTAGGTGTGAGCTAAAGAAGCCTCCTC
Organism: Allium sativum; assembly: GCA_030737875.1. Lineage (NCBI taxonomy): Eukaryota > Viridiplantae > Streptophyta > Magnoliopsida > Asparagales > Amaryllidaceae > Allium > Allium sativum. Next base: position 989,914,406 of record CM060912.1, on the reverse strand, counting down.
TTTTCATATAAAAAGCTAGCAAACTCCCCTTATTTCATTCAGCTTTTTAAATTAACAAATTTTTTGACAAGATTGACAAAAATTCATTTTATATTTTTGACAAAAGTTTGATGAAAATTCAGGGATGTTACAAGTATGATTCAAGGACGTGCCCTTAATTTGTACGAGCTTCTTGTGGCTAAGTTAGATGAGAGTCCACTTCAGAGTGGAAACAGTTTAAGGAAAGGTTCAAGCTTAAGTTTTTTCCAGAATCGAAGAAGGAGAATCTTACTCGTCGCTTCCTTGAGCTTATGCAAAGTAAGTCAACCGTTATTGAGTATGTTTCATCTTTTGGGGCTTTATCGAAGTATGGTCTGAAGCATATTTCTACACATTATAAGAAGAAACTTAAGTTTATGAGCAGACTTAAGAAATACCTAAAGAATCCTCTTATGTTGCTATTGAAGTTGAATTTCGAAGAGCTTGTCGATGCGGGTCTCCTTCTCGAGGCAGTCGAGAAGGAGAGGGATAGTGAGGACGAAGCTATCGCTCAGGGAATTCCAATCAATAAGCTTTTTCCATTTTCCATTTTCTAAATCTTAGCCCTTCCCTCGTAAGAATAAGAAGCAGCAGAGTGGCTTAGACTCATGTGACACTGCCTTTGACTTCAATGAAGGGATGCTACAATTGCGGTTCATTTGATCATTTTGCTCTGAGCATGTCCTAAGCCTCATATGTCCAGATATCACATGAAAGAGGGTCATGAGATATCTTCGTGTCCTAATAGGCCTAATAGTCCTAATTCTAGTAATCTCAATGTGGCTAGTGCATCAGGAGGTTCATCCCAGCATGGAGGTACGACTTCTATCCTTAAGGATTCAATATTATTTAGAGACCGTTCTATTCGAGTTTTATTTAATACAGATGCATCTCACTCATTCGTAGCGAAGGAACTAGTGGATGCATTGTCTATGGATGTAGTATGTTTATTGACTTCTCTTTAGATTGTGAATCCTATTTGGGGACCGCAACGCTCAGAATGATGTGTACTGATGCTGAGTTATTTCAGTGAGGGTTTTCTTCTATGCCAATATGCACATGATATGTTCTTCGGGTTTCAATATAATACTCGGTATGGATTGGCTCATACGATACGAGGCCAGGATTCTTTGTGTTGAGCGGATTGTGTATCTTCAACATCCTAATTCACTTGATCAACTATCTCTCGTTCTTAAGGATGGTTATCCTAGTTCAGTAACCTCTTTATTTTCTAGCGTGACTCGATACCATGGCGATGAGAATGATGTGTCTCGTATTACAGTATTGTGTGACTTCACAGGTTTATTTGAGACAGTTTAGGGTTTTCCACCTAAACAACTATCGAATTTCGCATTGACTTGATCCCTGGAGCACAACCTATTAGCCGGCCTACTATCGGATGTTGACTACGGAGATTGAGAAGTAACTTCTTGAACTTGAGTGTAAGCAGTTTATTTGATCCAGTTCTTCACCGTGGGGTTCCACAGTGGTATTCGTAAGGAAGTCCGATGGGACTCTTAGGCTATGCACCGATTACTACAAGCTTAATGAGTTGAACATCAAGAACTGATACCCATTACTTAGGACGGACGATATGTTCGATCAATTAAGTGGAGCTAAGATCTTTTCCCGGCTTGATCTCACTACCAGATTCCATTAGATCTAAGTTGCGGAGGACCGTGTACCTCTTACAACATTCGTCACTCACTATGGTTCTTACAAGTGGATTGTCATGCCATTCGGTTTGACAAATGCACCCACATACTTTGTCGATCTTATGAATCGAGTGTTTAGTGAATATCTCGATAAGTTCGTTTTGGTATTCATTGATGATATTCTTGTGTATTCCAAATCTAAAGCCACGCATGCTAATCATTTACACATTGCCTTGATTAATCTTCGCCATCATCAACTTAAAGTAAAACTATCTAAGTGTCACTTTTGGGAGAAGCAAGTTCGATTTCTAGGCCATGTCATTTTAGCCAAGGGTATTTCTGTCGATCCTTCTAAGATCGAGGCCATCCAGAATTGGGAAAGGCCCGAGAATGCTGATCAGATTCGTTGCTTTCTGGATCTAGCCAGGTATTATCATCGCTTGATTAGAGACTTCTCTTGCATGTTGCTTTTCTTGACTAATGTCATGAAGAAAGGAGTTCGTTTTGCTTAAAATGATGAGTGTAAGACTTCTTTTAAGACACTGAAGGAGCTTCTCACACATGCCCCTATTTCGGTGGTTTCGGAAGGGAACTAGGATCTTATCACATATATTGATGCTAGTCATAGCGGTCTTGATGTTGTTCTAATGCAAAAGGATCAGGTGTTTCCTATGCCTTTAGGCAATTGCATCCAAATAAGGTTCGATATGCTACCCACGGTTTGGAGATTGTAACCATTGTCTTCGCTTTGAAGATATGGCGTCATTATCTATTTGAAGAGCGCTTTACTCTTTATACCAACCATGAATCTTTGAAGTATCTTTTTACCAAAAAGGAGCTTAATATGAGGCAACAACATTGGCTTGAATTTCTTGCCTCATATGATTTCGAGATCCAGTATACCCCGACAATGGGTAATCGTGTAGCTGATGTGCTTAGTTGCTAATATTGTAGTTTCTATGATGTTAACTAACTAGGATGTTCTTAGGACTCTATCTAGTTGTGATATTCATGATCGAGCTTCTTTGTCAGATTTGTCGATCTTATTATTTAGTTTTAAAGCTCGATCTTTTCTGTTTGATTGCATTAGTGATGCTCAGCGGCCTGATCTTGAGGTGATGTGCCGTATCCAACTTTGTGAGTCTGGATCCCAAGATGAGGAGTCATGGGATTTCAGTATCGATTGTTGTGGTTGTCTTCGTATGAAGGACCGTATTGTAGTGCCATCTGATACAACACTTAGTTGTGACATTCTTAATGATTGTCATTGTTCTAAGTATGTCATCCATCCTAGCATTAGCAAGATGTATGTTGATATGCATTGCCTATATTATTGAAAATGCATAAAGCATGACATTGCAAGTTATGTAAGTAGTTGCATGAACTGCCTACTAATTAAGGTCGAGCATCAGTTGCCATCCTGTCTTTTCCAGCGTCTAGAGATTTCAATATCGAAATGAGATAAAATTTCAATGGTCTTTATTGACAGCCAACCATCTGAGGTCAGGTCATTCCACTATTTGGTTATCGTTGGTTGCCTCACGAAGTCAACTCATTTCATCCTTATTAAGACTAATAGGAGTGCACTTTTTCTTGCTAAGTTGTATGTTAAGGAAGTAATTCGACTTCATGGTGTTCTTTCATCGGTCATTTGAGATCTTGATCCTCTATCCACAAGCCATTTTTGGGGGAACCTTCAGCAAGCTTTGAGAACAAAGCTTAATTTTAGTATAGCCTATCACCCACAGTCTGATTGGTAGACTGAGTAGGTTAACCATATTCTGGAAAATCTTCTTCATCCTTGTATCTTTGACTTTTGTGGTTTTTGGGAAGATCATATTCATCTCGTGGAATTCTCTTATAAAAATAGCATTCAGTCCGGTTTTGGCATGGCACCGTTTGAGGCCCTATATGGGAGGCTGTGTCATTTGCGTACGGGTTGGTTGAAATCTAGAGAGAAGCTAATTCTTGGTCTGGATTCATTTCATGATTCTTCAATGAAGACTATTTTTATTAGATAGAGAATGAAAGAGTAATAGAGTAGAAAGAAATCCTATATAGACAACCATAGGAAGCCTCTTGTTTTCTCTGTGGGTGATCTTGTTTTCATTCGTGTTTTTCCGCTGAAGGGAGTTATGAGTTTCAGTATGTTGGGGAAGATGGCTCCTCACATTGCAGGACCGTTTCCTATTACTGCGCGCATAGGATATGTTTCTTATCTAGTATCCCTTCCAGCTTATCTGTTGGGTAACCATGATGTTTTTCGCGTATCGTAGTTCCATAAGTGACTTCGAGATTCTAATTCAGTTATTGACCTTCTGAGTATCGTCTTGAGATTGAGATCTACCCAGACTTATCTATTGTGCAGCAGCTATTTGTGTTCTTGATTCGGAGTGAGGCACCTTCAAAGCAAGAATGTCCCGCTTGTTAAGATCCAATGGTCAGGAAATCCCAAGGATTGTACTAGGGAAACTCAAGAGTTCATCGAGCATTTATACCTAATTTTATCTTTTCTCATGCTAGGGGTGAGAATTTTTAATTCAGGCTTATTTATTCATCTTTTGTTTATCGTTGTCGGATGTGATAGATTAGGCTATTTACAACTTACTCCTTGGGAAATTGCGGAACACAAGGGGGAGTCTGTAACAACCTGAGTTTTGATGATTACCTGATTTAATTATTAATAATTTGTGAATAAATATTAAGGTGGTAATTAAGTTGAATTTATCAATTTAATTGTAAATTAGCTTAATTATTTAAGTTGGTGCTTTAAATATCTTTCTTGGGATTTATTATGGTAAAATAAGTAATTAATCATTTTAATGATTAATTTGAGGCTTGGAGGTTATTAAATTTGGAAAATGCTGTTTTGTTAAATATTGGTGCAAATTTGTTAACATTGAGGAAAATTTAAGGTTGGGTTGCTAATAAATCATTTTTGGCAGGATCAGATATTTTTTCTAAGACTATGCGACAGGAATAAATTTTGATCTTACAAATTGATTTAATAAGCAGTTTAGTATTTTGTAAATTTAAAATTAATAATTAAAAATGTTGTATTGAGAAAAAAAAAATTAAAATGTTCTTTTTTGAAATTTATGGTCCAAATGAATTTGGGTTATGACAATTTAATAGTAAATATTGTATTTATTGTTGCAAAAATGTTAAAATGTAATTTTTTGTTAAAAATGTTAATAAAACATTACGTGAATTTGGTGTATTTTGGGTGATTGTCTACTAAAAATTTGGGCAATAGAGTATTTAGTTCATGTGTTATGTAAAAGTTTACACAAGTTATGTCAAAATGTTTATATTTATTATAAAATGTAAAAATTTGTTGTAAATGTTATTTTTATGGTATAAAAACTTTAAAATGTTTTTATAGATGTTGTAAATAATTTTGATGCTATTATTTGAGGTTAACACATGGTGGATATATGAAGAAATGAGCTTTAATATGCTCATATTAGCCTAAATGTGTTTAATAGCCAAAACATTCACTTAGTAACTTAATTAGCTAGTTTAGGTTTAATTATTATGTTTTGGGTCTTATTGACATGATTAAGTAGAGAGAACTCCAAAAAAAAGTGTTGTACGTAATTTTTAGAGGTCTCCCTTCTTCCTCCTTAGTAAGAAAAAACCAACATAAAAAGAAACATTATTGCTAATTACAAACCAAGCCTCCAACCCACCTTAAATATTTTCTAATTACTTAATATTATTGCTTTAAGTCTTCTCCAGCAGTTAATTCATCCAAAAACTCGATTTAGTCCATGTTCTCTCTATTTTTGTTAAAAGGTTTTAAATGAATGTTGAATTTCGTTTTTGTATGCTGTTGTTGTTGATTTCTTAGGTAAAAAGCAAGCTTCTTCAAAGTAATAAAACATATATTCCCTGCGAATCGCTTCTAATCTTGCATTAAATCAATGGTGAGAGTTCCATCACTCTTCAAACTTGTTTTAGAAATTTTCTATACGAAAATCTGCTTGGAAATTGAAGTTACGTATCTTTTATTACTATGTATTCCTGACAAAAGCCTATGCTTGGAGCTGAATATCTCCTCCAATACTTAATGAAATGGAGTTATTCTTTTTCCATTGTGTTCTTTATGTTCTCTAGTTAATGCTTGTCAATTTTCATATGATTTTGTGTTCGTTTGATCGTCGGAATTTGGCTTCAAAGTGGAGAGTTCTTCAGGATTTTGACCTTGGCAACATTCTATTGCCTGGGTCGACCCAGTATTGAGCTGGGTCGACCCAAGCTTTATGGTGGGTCAACCTTCCTAGGAAAAAATGCCTAGGAAACCCGTTTTCTTCCTGTTAGAGCCAGCATCAATTCTTGATACCGTTGGTGCTTGTTTGAGTGGATTCCTAGGTGAATTTTTAAGGTTTTTTGATGTGTTTAGATTGCCATTTCCACACCTATCAGTGTAGTAAAATTTTCATGAATTCAAATGTGGAATTTTTGGTAGTTTTAATAGTAAAGAAGAAATGCTTCGTACTATTTTCCAGTGATTTTGATAACCTTGTGCGTATACCCATTTCCGTGACATTTCATGTGTATCAGTGACACGTGCATGAATTTTATAAATTATTTCCGAAATGTTTTGGATAAGAAAGTATGGCTCTAAAAATAAATATTTTTAACAAAGTTGTATAAATTTCATTAATAATATTATTTAAACAAGGATTTCCAAACAATACGATTTTTTCAAAGATTTTTCTTGATAAACTGCTTTTTCCAACTATTTTTTTAACATAAGATTTTAATTAAAAACCATACACATTTGCACTTTTTGAGAGGGCATGTTGGTGATTGAATGGTATTATAAATCATGCGGTGTGAGACGTGACTGTAAACTGTACTGATTAATCCTAGATTCGTCCGGTGAAAGCAATGAATCTTAAGGACTCTCAGTGTTCTAGTGATCTACTGACACTGTGATTCTCTATGTTATTTAGTGTTTTCTATGATATCTTGTGCATTTTTGCCTCTTCTAGTGTGGAGCTAACTTACATTGTGTGAACGGTTAAGTGGGAATTTGCGGTATGGGACACACGGTTACCACTTTTCGAACTACTATTGAGGGTCTGTGATACATTCCTATCTGACCACTAGTACTAGGCCTTCTGGTCAATTTTGTGCGAATTATGTATGGACCTTCGGTTCAATCCTATATGAACTCTTGTGGTCCTTCGGGTCATTGGGATACCCTTTATGTGATATAGCACTGGCTATGAAGTTAAGCCATCTTGTGTGATTGCACGTGTAGGCATAACTTTGGTTGGGCACTTTGTGATGGATCCATACTTTGTGATTCTGTGTTTTTGGTTTAATATTGATTTCACCATAATGAATATTAATATTGGTGATTTCACCAGTGGTTTAAACTCTTATAGGAGTTCCGTGATTATATGAATCCATGATTCGACGATTTTTTGTAAAACCTATGATTTGTAAAATTTTGTGATTTCTTCTTGTGAATTTCAAAGATATTCCTGATTTTTTGATAAGATTAAACCTTGTGGAAAACCATGACACTTCATTCCTTTATGATTTAAAGGAATGTTCCCTGATAGGCAACTATTCCTTATCACATTTATACCGATTATCTGATTCAAGTTAAACTAACCCATGTGTGTGTGCGTGCTCCTTGGGTCAGACCGAGTTTCAGGTTAGGATATTTTACTTCATGCTTAACTATACACTTTGGATATCCTTCTTCACTTTTGTGGATCACATAGTATTTTTCTTCATCTTTTGTAGTTATCATGGACGTAGTGATGTGTATGTTTTTGTGGGTGTATTCTTTTATGGGTATTTTGATTTACTTATTCATGTATATTTTGTGAGTGACTTTCAGACCTCATTATGTATGATGTATTGTACAGGATGTATTTGTGTGTATGTATATCTATGTCAGTTGTTATGTGTTGACATTATATTATACTTTGTTCTGAATTGGTCAATAAGCCACTGTAGTTGTGTATTAGATAAAGATTAGGTATGTAGCAACCCATTCAGAACGAGCCTAAATTCTAACCCAGTAAAGGCCCATTGGAACATAGAGACACTCTAACGGATTGTTGGTTTATATAAGGAGTTACTAAAATAGATATACAGAGCAGTCTAAATGAAAATTAGAATCTCACACAGCGGAAGGGATAAAATATAATAGCATAAAATAGATTTACCATTATTAGAAACCAAAAATTCTAATATAATAAGTCTCACAAATGATAATGGGTACATCATTCATTATCCCAAGTACATAACAACAATACTAATAAGGCTACTGCCACGATAACTAAATCTTCGAGAGGCTCCTCCTCCAAGCAATCATTCCTCATCCTTAATCAACAATCGCGCCTAATAACCTGTTAATGTTAAGATGAGGGAGGTCAGAACATAAAGTTCTGGTGAATGAAATACAGAGAAGATTAGGAATAACTATTTCCTGTATTTGGAAGTACAACTCCCTACTCACATTATCGTCTATTAAGACCGTTTAATACCTTATAAGGGGAAATGCGAACCCAATGACCATTTAAGACCTTTGCAAGGGTGAGTCGCATGACTTAGGTCCTAAACCAAGGAGTGAACCTTTGGAATGGACCTAGTCCTAACTACTTAAAACCCAAAACAATGTAGGTCATCCACTTGATACCTTTTCTCCAAGGCAGACCTACTTCACATACAAATATATGCACACTAAACATCTCACATTAGACCAACCACTTGTAGATGCTGGATTTGCCGGGCGGTTCCGGGTAAGCTTCTATTACCAGTTGGGCCTAAACTCGTATTATAGTGTACTAATAATAATGTCCTATGGCCCTTAGACCCCTCACATTAGCCAGGATTACTTGTAGATGATGGATATGCCGGTCGGTTCCATCCAGGCTTCTACTACTAGTAACGAGTAACGTCATGTCTATGTGTCATTAATGTATCTAAAGCCATTAACACACACAAACATACAAATTCCGATGTTTAAGCCTATCCCGTATTCCCATGCTTCAAGTTCTTATTTTTGAGGACGGAATTCTCTAAGGATAAACTTCTTCTTCACTAAATATTTGAAAAATCACTAAGACCACACACTTCTTCCTTGTATGCTACAAATCAAATTCCGTCATTAACTTCCAAATCCTATAAATTGTTGATCACTGAGCTAAGTATCCCCATAAAAACCTCTATTACTCATTTATCTTAAAATCTAATAAGGGCCTCAAATCCCAAAATCGCAGGCACACACAGGGATATATTAATTATATCACTTTATACCCTTATCCAATTAATACGGGGGACCACTAGTGAACACAACATGAAAAATTCTTTTTTGGAAGGTTTATCCTACAGTTACGTGGTTTAAATGGTGCTGAGATCTAAATGCCTTTACTCGAATTCCATAAGATGCCAATCCATCACTTTAAAATTTTCCAACTTTGTCTTTCTCATAATTGTGTCCATCCCATTCTCAAAATCTGACCATTCCATGAATACTTAGCTCTTTCAAGCTTGAAAATATATCCATTTTCTCTCAATCAACTTATCTCTTAAATCAGTCCCTAAAATCCTCTTTTGATCTTATTAGTTATAAATTTATCGCCCACTAAATTTGCAATTAATACCCATGAATCTTTCTATGAAATCGCAACTTATAATAAATTATGCTACACTAATTTATATATAAATATATACAAATAATTAAATATAGAAATAAAAATACTAATTCCTAGACTAAATCATTTAGGGAAATCTAATTCACAACCAACCCTTGATTCTGGAAACATTATACGTCACAATCCTTTCAAATAGAAACTTCTGGGACCGATACTAAAATTTCCATATTGGGTTGTGTAATTTATCCTTACTTGGTCCTAGAACCTAATTAGCTACCCATATTACTCTAGAGTTATCTCTTTTTGTAAGGTAAAATTTTTGTTAGTGATAGCCTCAAAATGTTTGTCATTTTGAAGGATATTAAAGACTGACATTAAGAACACAAATAGAAGATAAACGTTAAAACAAATAGGGTATTTTGCTCTTAAATTAAAGAATTATGAACATTTATGTCATTTTATGGAACTAAAAAAAACTCGACATATTTAATACATATTTGATACAATGTTACGGCTGGTCGCTCCTAACCAGCTCTATACTCCGTATTACCAGTCAGTATTACCAGTTCATGTTCTTTGTTAACATGGAGCTCAAGGGTAGAACATCACATGATTTCTCCATAAGTTGTTCAATTAATACAAGGTCGAGAAAAGGGAAGCTTAAATCTGGACATTTGTCTATGTTATCGGAATATGCAACCAAGTGAGCATTTTCGAAAGCATCCACAATGATTTCATTAAGAGATTTTTTTCAAAAGATCATAAAATTTCATCTTCGTGTCAAAAAAAGCATGGAGAAATTTTGAAAGTGAATCTTTTATTTTGTGTAAACCTTCTTAGTATGGGGGCATACCTACTCAAGAGAAGCATTTTTGGTAACAAGCTTAGACATTTCGTGTTGTGCCTCTTGCAGGGACATGTTTAATCCTATTACTTGGTCGGATAAGACTTGTGAATACTTCCATTTTTCAGCGACACAAGCCTTCAATGAACCAATTCTTTCAAAGCATTGTCTTTCAAAGAAATTAAAGGTAGAAATTTGATCTTTAAAGCTTGGTTCTCTTCCTTGATCTTTGAGAATACAAGGAATATTAGGAATCAAAAGAGGAAGAAAGGAAGGTTTAACTCCTTCTCTTCTTGGTCTAGTAATGTCAGAGAATCAGTAAGAGTAACATAAGCATGGGTGTCATCTTTGGAAATAGGAGCCTCCATTTAGAGTCTCATCCTCTATGGTTGGCTAGATACCACTAGTAGATGTTTCTAGAGTCTTTGTAGCTACTATGACACCCTTTTTCTCCCCTTCGATAATAATAATGACATGGGAATAAAAAAGTGTAGCTTTCTTAGAGACATGCCCTTTGGCAGATGCACTGCTCAATCTCTTTATAGCCATAAGTTTAGATTTGGCAATAGCACTCGTCGTGGTAGGAAAATTTGTCTTTGGAGATGAAGGGGAAGGTTTGCTAGAAACTGAAGGAAAAAATAACACACAAGCGGAAAATGCTGAAATCAAGAAGCAAAAGTCAAATAATAAGACAGTTAGTAAGTAACAAATGTTAAGTTCAAACCTCACCAGATCGATCTGAAGGAATGGGTGATATAATAGAGAAATTGGCGGGATCACCCAAAATCAAGACGTGGCCACCTTTCAGAGAATATTGCATTGTCGGATGCTAACCAAAAACCTTCTATCCAAGGGGAAGAATATAATGTTTCACCAAAATACCTAACATCAACAAAGTTATCCTATTCCATAGACTTGCCGAAGCCACCAACATTTTTCTGAAAAGTTTCTTTATGCAAGCACCAGGGCTCTTTGGGTTGGCACCAGCACAACAAATAATCATAGCAACAATGAGCTTACATAAAGAAATGAATTACAAAAAATAAGCAAAATGAAAGCTTGGGACAGTTACCAAGATTAGAACATCTCCCGATGGTACTAAGGGGCATTTGATATAGAAGAACCGATTCTCTCTACTTTTAGTCTTATTGTTGCCTTGAGAAATTAGCTTTTTGGAGGGATTCGATCTAAATATATGAGGACTTGTGTTAGGAATAACTTCTCACAAGCTTAAGAGCTCGTAAAAGGAACATCTGATTCTAAAGAAATGACTTCCAAGCAAAGCAAGCATGTATATGCATTGGGAGAGAGTTGAATTGGAGAAATATGGAGGTGTTGGGAAACCAATAGATAAAATTTAGAAATGGAAAGAAACCATTGTGCCAGATATAAATGGCGATATAAGAAAAATACCCTTAGGAGGGTCATCAAAAATTTCATCAGCGCAAGGGGGAGGTCCACAACTCTCAACATTCCAAAATCCTTTATTATGGCATCAGCCACTTCTTGAGTTTTAATTAAAGAATGCTTTAAAGTGGAAGCAATTTTTTTCAAAACGTTCTGTTGGATAGAGGGTAGAGATCATTCGATTTCAGAAGTAACATCTAAGTCAAATTTCTTTGTTGTTGTTTTCTTATCACCCATTACTTCCTAGTGATATCCTTTCATTATTATTAAGTAATATGTAAGTAAAGGCAATCTTTAAGAAAAGTTTTCGTTTTTTTCCCTTCAAAAGAGATGAAGGCTAGAGAGCAAGTAATAAGCATTTATCATCTTAACTAATTTTATGCCTTCGAATGGGGTTGTAAAAAAAAGTTGATGGCTTTTGATAAGGTAAAAACCATTGAACCATCTACAGTCAATTGACCCTTCAACTACATCGATACCCTCGAAGTATATCAATATTTCACTCTCTCATTGCGAAACCCTTGAAATATTATGATATAAGGTTTCAGCTAAGTCGAAAGCATCAAGAGAGGTACCGATATAGCCAAAGGGGATTTATTTTGAATTAGTATCTTCTTTCGTGATTATTATACCCTAGTTTCACTGTATTATGGATACAGGTCCAAACCCATTATCTTGAATAGCTCAAAATACCGAATTTAGTGGAAATTGGGAAAATCATGTTTTGATTCTTAAACTTGCTTCAATAAACAATATTACTTAAATTTTTGTGGAAAGACAAGATCAAAATCCAGATTTATGTCTAATTTCGATTAGATTCAAGAACATATTACCATTCATGGAAGTTTTCATAATTAATCAAACCTAAATCGATTACGTATTTCTATATGAAAATCATGAAACCCTAGAGATCAAAATTTTTAAATCTATTATGAAGTCAGGATTAAGTTTAAAAACAGATTATTGACTTGATAATAGCTAGATTGAAGAAGAACGATTTTGAATTTTTAGAAATCATTGATACTTGTGCTCAAAAATTACTATTGTAGGTAAATGAAAAGGATGAAGAAAATAAAATATTTGTAGAGAAAAGGCAAAACAAAGACAATGTGTCAGGTTAGATCTTGTTGAGCCGATGAGAATGCCAAAAGATGGGAAATTTCAGTAGGATTCCAAAGAAGCTAAATACCTGGAACTGTTGATTTAAAAAGTAAAGAACTCCCCCTTCACTATGGAGGCGAATGTGAGTGCCAAAATCTTCAAAACTGTGTCGAAAGGTAAAGCTATGATGTAGGGATGTCAAGAGATAAGAGATTTCAGTGGAGACGAAGGCATATCACTACACATTTCATCATTAAAGAAATTAAAAGTGTAAATTCTACATTTGACTAGGTCGAAAGGCATGCTTTTCTTTATTTTGGCAAAGCGACAACCTTTAAATGGAGCAAAAAGAAATGAGATAGCACCTTTAGAACTAGAACACCCTTCAATCCAGTAAAAGGGGAGTTTCTACCATCTACACGTTGAAGAAAAAGCTCCATGGCATGCGAAGAAGTCTACCTTGGGTAAAGAAGCCCTTCAAAGTGCTTGATCGATAGCGATCAATCCCTTCAAATCGGTCAAACCATCAAGCAGTCGGTATTTGAAGGCATCTTTCTCTCGTAGGCATTAATCTTCCCTTCGGATTAAAATCATCCCTTTGATGTACTAAAAGGCTACTCTCAATCTATTTGTCAAAGGCTTCTAGTGGGATCCGTAACTACTTCCTAATCACATAAATAGCTCCCAGACAAAAAAGGGGAAACCGCTTCTAATAGCCTTTTATTCGACTTCTACGAGAGCATTAAAGCGAAAGCACCAAGGCTGAAGGGGGATCAACCTACGCCTGTAGATATGACTCTAAGGGTCAAAATCGAGAAATTTTCCATTCTCACACTTGTCTCTAAAGTTCTGAGTAGTAAATTCTTATTCTCAAATCAAATTGGGGATCTTGTGAATTGTAATACATAAGTCTTTGTATTCTTCAATGTCATCTATAAAAGGATATTATTTACAATCAATCATGGTAAACTAAGGATAATAATTATATTGTTTTATTATTATATCATAAACTTTGCAGTCTCGTTCTGAAGGTAATCATCCTATAAAATTGCTTTAAACACATCTGAAAGGGCTTATTGGATAATTGGAAGGAATCAAATATCCTTAAACCCATGCGAAGGGTCATTGCCTATGACATACTAATCCTGGTTCCATTCGAAGTTTCCCAAAGATACTTAATAACTATTGGCTTACCCAAAAGCTTCTTATCTGTATTTAATGGATTCACCTAGCCGATCGGAAGGGTTCATTCAATAACAGATAATATCCCGATAACTATGGACTTATATAAAAGTTGATGAGACGTCAGTCATTTTGTTATCAGGATTTTTAATTGAATGAATAAAGTAAGAAAAATGTAATTAGATTGTTAATTTGATATTTGTACATATGAACAAATAATCGTATGGTTCGGCCTTAGGAATGAAATAAACTAGAGTAGGAAGATGGAAGGGGAATAATGAGTAACATTTAGTCTTCTATATGATATTTTCCTACCTCTTCTCTTTCATTTTTCTCTTTCTCTCAAAATCTACAAGGAACCTAAGGGAGAACGACCATTTAACAAAAAAGTAATGAGAAGAAAACTTAAAAGACTGGAATTTAAAGCTTTGGAAATCAACATTTATAATTCTTAAATCCTCAATCCAAACAAGGTGAATAATAGTCTTTACCCATATTTAGGTTCGACTATTTTTCTGTACCCAAATTTCTTGTGTTTGTTCATGATTTCTTTCATGATTCAATTGCTGTTGCTTGATTGTTTATTAATACCCATGTTTTCATTTTAGATTATATGCTTTTTTTCATAAAAATGAATTGGTTTTAGGGAAACTCCTATAGTTAGAGATCTCCAAATGTTATGAAATTTTAATATGTTTTATGTTGCATGATTTTGGAGATGGATTTCCAATATCATAATTTTCCTAGTGTTTAGGAATATTATGTGAATTTCCTAAGGAAGGGTTCATTAATGATGGGATTAATAAATTAAAGGGGTTAATTAATTATTTTGAAGATGGAATTTTTATGATGGTAGAGGAGGATATACTCTTTTCTCTGTCAAATTTGGTGATTTCCATATTTTCTCTTACTGATATAAATTTGCTAATGTTGATTTTGCCTACGAAAGCTTATACAATAAGTAGGATGTTGACGTACAAGTAAAAATATTGTATACTTTGCACTTACATACTATACTTCATTCATAATGCTTTTTACGTTAATCAATGAAAACTTTACAAGTACGAAGGAGTTGACCAATTTTATTTATTATTTATAGTTAGTGTCATCATCCTTAATATAGAAAGAATATTTCTTGCTTTTCAGAATGGTTGAAATCACCTTTCGCTTCCTTTCGATAAGCATCATATGTTTGTAATGGCACAAATTGGCATATAAAGCATTTGAACTTCCGTCTTCTTATGAAGGGTTTTGGCATTCGGATTTCGTTTCTGGTCCTTGGCCATTGGCTTTAAGTTTTAAATGCATGAACTCCAGTAGGATCTATCGCCTTTGCACATAAGCTTTAGTCATTGCATTGAGTAGATGGGATGCTTTCCTCAAAAGAAATCATTTATATAATGAACCTAAGGTGTAAAACCATGGAACCGTTCCACATGGTCAAAAATGGTAATTTTTCGTAAAGTTATGTTTTTATAATGATTAATGTCCTATAGCCTTTGCACCTTTTAAGTACCAAAAGGAGGTTATTTATAATTATTTAGATAAGTGAGTCTCTAGCTGTGACCCAGTACCTTTCAACATGGTCGAAAGGAATTGCTTACCTTAATATTGTTTTATAAGGATAAAGGCTTTTTATTCGACATTTTTATGTTGAATTATGCCTGTTTCTCTAGACCACAGGTTATTAAAAAGTAAATCCATAAGACCTTGGAACCTTTCGATGAAAATGAAAGGAGCATTCAAACTTTATGTTAATTTCAAGGGCTATTACCTCCAAACCCTTCAATAGGAACAAACAGATTGGTTATTTAAAGGTTTTTTAACATGAAGGATTTTCCTCAAAAGTATATAAGGCAATTATCTCCATTTTATTCATGGGCAATGAAAGGAGTGGGATTTATCTAAATTTCCTTTATATAAAAATTAGGGGCATAACGCCTAAGTTCTTTACGATGGAGTCGAAAGGATACCCTTGTAATCGTTATTTATTTAAAGCTTTTCTTCATAAAAGATAATATGGGCTATCGTCCTTGTATCTCTCGACATGATCGAAGAGATTTATTTTCCGAACTACATTTAAAAGGTATTTGAAGCACATAGCACTCGTGCCATCCAACAGTGTTGGAAGGGTTCCTTCACATTTGAATGATTGGTTATCTAAATTTGACTTTAGCTTGAGGCTACCGCCTCAATTCCCTACGAAGGATTTAGAGAGGGTTAAGATGATGAAGACTTTATTTTATATAAAAAGGAAGAGAATAATAACTCGTTGTCTTATGGTGGGACCAAAAGAGGGTCAAGTTTATAACCTTAAATCTAAAAGATTAGAGGTTGTCAACTCAACACCCTTCGATGGAATAGAAAGGATGAGTTTTCTGGTAAAAGTTTGACTTACTGGTTAATGATGGTTTATGGACTTATTGCCTATAGGGATTGCCGACACAGTCAATGCAGGAAAGGGTTGTATATGACCTATTACTTTAGCGTCATGTCAACATAGGTAATGTCAACAAGGTTTATGCACAATGCTCCGCTGGCTCATTACCATTGTTTGCTTTGATACGGTTGTCATCGAAAGGGATCGACTTTGAAATGTTGCTTTCAAATGGCTTTGAAATAGGTGTTCAAAGCCACGATTTTTTGTCTATATCCTAATTGACACCATTGATGTCGAAAGGGTTGGTTCATATACTTATTTTCTGAATTGAAGCCCATGCTACTAAAAAACCTTGAAGTTGATTGTCTACGACGACAGGTCTTTATCAATTTTTCCTAACTTTATTTCTTTGGACATAGTAATTGTCATCAAGGATTTTTTTATTAAAGATGATTCGAGTCTTTACCTGCATGACCTATTGATGTCGACAACATTATCTAGGATAACCTGTTATTATTTATCAAACTAGCTAAAAGATATTGCCTTTATAGTTTATTGCCATAACATAAGTCGGTAGTTTATGTGTGCTTACTTGTTTGCATGATGCTTGTAGGGCTTTTCCTATCATTGAATTTGATACTTGGGGAAAGAATCGAAAGGGGTTTACTTTCAAAACTCAAATGTAAGAGAAAGTGGTTGTTTCCTCATTACGCTTCGGCAGAAATGAAGGGGAAGAGTTCAAATGTAAGACTTAACTTGTTGAACAACTTGATTTTCTATGTTTTCTTAGGCTAGTTTGCTTGTAATGTTTGTTTCTATGGCTTTGTTTTCTCAAGGGGTTTTTATCACATGAATTTGACACCTAAGGAAGGAGTCGAAAGGGGTTTAGGGTTGGAAGGGATTTTCTGAGCCATTGATTTGATTGATGCTTTCGGCAATAAGTCGATATCATAATTATCACTATTATGCTCAGCTTGCAGAAGGTTGGGTTCTTGTTTGGACAATGGTAGGAAACCATACTATGTCATTGCATTTGACTGAACAAACCGTGGATGCCAATGAAAGGGATAAATTGATACATTACTAATTTGACATGAACACTTATTGGGGAGACAAGTACAAAACAAATTGATAGGCCTTAGTTAACCTAGGTTAAGACTATGATATGCCGGCAGGTGTTCGGCATTAGATGTACAAATGGTTTACAGTAACCCTACAAATAAAACTACATAACTTTGGAGAAAGGTCTCTAATTATCCTACGGAATAACGCTTCAAGGTTTATAGTTACACTATTGTATAGAACTAAAAGGTTCTTAGTTTGCCTACCTGCAAAACTATGAGACATGCGATGGGCTAACCCATAAGGTAAAAGTTTTATAATTATCCTACTGAATAAAACTACAGGTTTTATAGCTATTCCATTGATTAAAACTACATGGTTCTTGGGATAAAACTAAGGGGTTTCTAGAAGTTAGCCGACATCCACTGAAGGTACTTCATAAATTTATCAGGGATAGTTAATCTTGAAGTCAAAGGAGGGTGTCCTAACATTGAATGATAAATTAATTCATATAAATGAACAAGGAAATTAGAATGATACATACATGTTAGGTAGGTCGTAAAGCATATAAAGTAACAATCAAGACAGTTAGTCAATATAACAAAGGGATGGAAAATCCATAGCACTATCGTTTATTGTATGTTGCATATCATATTCCTATTGTATTTGTGCTATAGTTTACTAGGCACTGAAGTGAAAAGCACAGGTTTGGTTGCTATCTTTCAGTACTAGTGAGGGGAAACTCATTCTAGTAAGCGATGTGGTCTCGCTATGTACCTATCATTATTGGATAGAAAGGTAATTACTCACACTAGTCCTTTTATCTAACCCGTAGTTTTTTCCCCCTTTAACTCTCGGGTACTCGTTTGAAGTAGCTTGAGAGTGTAACAACCCTCCCAAAATAAGCCTAAATCCCAATCCAGAAAATACCCATCGGAACTTATATTCATTCTAGGCAAATCGTTTGCTTCTATAAGAAACAAATAACAAATCCTAATTAAAAATGAAACCAGAATCTCACAGCAGATGGGACAAAAGATAATAACCAAAATAAATGAACCTTTCATAAAGACCATAATAATGTCGATTACATCACAATTTCCAAATGTTATAAACAAGGTACATTAATAATATCCCATAAGTACAGTTAACTACTAGATATAATAAGAAACTAAGATAAGTTCTCCGTCACCAAGCTTGTATCTTCATTATGTCACGAATTAAGCATTCCCACCTATTGACTTGTATTGTTAAGAGGAGAGGGTCAGAACAACAATGTTCTAGTGAATGAAAATCACATACATTTAAAGGAAATATGTTTCCTATATTTGGCGGTATAAATTTTTTAGGTTATGTCTTGGAAAATTAAATACACAATTCAATATGACATACACATACATTAAATATGAGGACCTATGCTACAGTCACTTAAGGCCATCCTTTGTATATAAGGGAGGATTCCTACGATCAAAGGGTGGATTCCTATGATCACTTAAGGCCCTACAAGCCGGACTCTCATTCTCTCACTTAAGTCTGTCTTACCTATTTATTTAGGGGTGTATTCCTACGATCACTTAATACCCTACAAGTGGATCCTTTTGATCGCTTAAGACCTTATGACGGACCCTAGTCCCTTAATATCCCATTTAATGTTATCGAGGAAAGAATAATAAAGTTGGGTAGAACCAAAATCTAATTCTGCACTACAACTATAGAAAACAGTAGAATTATAAAATTTCCACTCATGGAGTTATAAAGAGAAGAATAACAACGTTGAACCAAAATCTAGATTGTTTCCTCGAAATAGCGTACTCTAAATATTCCTCTTAAAGATTATATATATATGTGAATCAAATTAGAGCCTTATATACATATAATTTAAAATTCCAAATTCTAACAGAAAATATATTAGAGAAGATAGAAAATAATTTAAAGAAGAAGAAACCTAAATATCCTAAATTCCAGAATATAGAAAAATGTAGGAAAAGCAGAATGGAGGCGGAGTTGAGAAGAGAAAGAAGGGTTCTGGAGGAGAGGCTATGGACTTATTTACATTTGATGGAGTATGTGTGTTCCATTAAATTAGTTTTATAAAATTTGGGCAGTCCATTCCAACAAAAAATATAGAAATCAATCACTAAAGCAAGCCTCTTGCCACCCTCAGGGCTTAAGGGCGGTTGAAACCCTCCTTAGAAGGGCGGCCGAGCCCCGTTTAAGGGGACTGGTCGACTCCCCTTAAGGGTAGGCCATGTATAATTTAGTCTTCCTGGTAGTTTCTTTTTATATTAATTTGTTATTAGTGTTTATTAATCCTTTCTGTTTATTGCAAACGTCGTCCCAATCTTATATGTTTATATATGCACATAGGTTTGAAATCCAAAAGGAATATTTTCATTATGCCATAGGTATTTATTTTTATTTTACATTTATTGTTTTAATTTCAAATGCTATGCATACATAATTTTTGCACAACTTGTTTTATTCGTAACTTTCTCATACGAACTCCGTTTTTGGTAAATAAAATATGTAAACGGGCTAGAATCTCACCATAAATACAATGGAACAATTATTAATTATTCTTATTTTAATCCTATCAATATTTTATAAATTAGTATTATTTATTCTTAATTTAACTATTTATGCCTATTTAAAGTATATTTTGTCGGGTGTTACATTCTTATCTCCTTAAAAGAGATTTCATCTCGAAATATTTCCAAAGGGACGAAAAACACAACTCATTCTAAGAAACATGTTTTAAAACCAAGTTATTTATTGTACACCCATAATACAGTCATACTCAATGTGATTATGTATTGTAGACTTGCTAAAGTGAGCTCAGTCCTAGCGTGAAAGTGTAATATGCGATGCTGTATGTATGCGTAATCCCCTAACATACATATAATTTCTATATGAGTGCTTAGTGCATTTGTGTTGTGAACAATTCCTAGCATCCAATTTAGCAACCATAATGCAACCATATAATACTAAAATTTCTAAGAAAGGCTACAAAATTTATTTTTTCAAGCCTTCTATTGAATTTTCTCCCCAAATGTACTCGAACCAATTTAACTAAATGTTATGGAGCCTTGAAATCTCGTGCTCCACAATATTTGTAGTGGCTCAAGATGCCAAGGGTTCGATCTTTATCCCCATTTTCTTATTTGGCTCTACCAAAATTGGTTATAGTGTATAGGCATCTTATCATATATAAAAATGCAATGGGATCCTATCACCAACAACCTCTTTTATTTCCCTAGTATTGGAAAAGCCTAAAATATCATATCGACTCTCTAACCTTCAACAACTACCTAATCCATCTAGAATTTTTCCAAAGTCTAATCACAAAATTGGTTCTAGTAGGAATCTGTCAATGGTTGTCCCATCAACACTTTAGTAATTTAGATAGCTCCTTGAAGTACTTCAAGAGCACCCACCAAATACCAAAGAAAATAACTTATGCTAATCCGATAAAGATAAATATTAATCCTACTATCTACAATTAATGAGAAGTCCTAAGATTCAATAAATTTTCCAAATTTAATTTTCTAGATTAAACTAATTTACTTTCTAGTCCATATTAACAACCAGAACAATCTTTCTATGTTATGGTTTGTTAAAATTCAAGTCTTATTAAAACTCCCTAGCTATAATTTTTGTAAATTTTCCAAAACAACAATAAAGAAAGAATATCGACATATTAAAATTACAAGATATAAGTATTTTTTATATTTGGAATAGACAATATAAACAATGTACACACATGTAAATTTACACATCTCTTTCTTTATACTTTGTGCATATTCCTTATAATTTTAATGATAGTCTTTTGATGAAAAATTATAAAAGTGCTAATTTATAAAAATTTAACGAATTTACATAAACAAACCAAAACATAGATAGATTCAACTAAAATATCTTCCTTACGCAAATCCAACATTTATGCCTATATAAATTCTTATTCTAAAGAATGAAACTCCAAGTGCAAAATTTATCCTTTACTCAACACTCTGAAACCTTGAGTTCGAGATGTTTCCTCATTATTAGATGCAACTTCGATTCATTAATTTCTTACAAGACATTTCATTAATGAACAGTAAATAAATCTTTTAAAATTTGTAACATATTGGAGACATTTATTAAATTTTCATATTTTTTAAATTAAGTATGTAATAACTACTTTTCTTATTAACACTTGTCTTCACCAACATTTTGAATGTTAATTCTAATATTTTACAAAAACGACAAATGTTTTAAGATTTAAAAAAATGAAAGCTTATTTTATTTTGAAAACAAAACCTTACTAATTAAGTGACCAAAATCAAATGAGGTGACAGTTAAGTGCTCTGACACATTTATTACAATATTCTTAAGTGATGTTGCAACTTTAAAAAAACAATTAAAAAATTATTCAAAATCTGTATTCATTCTAGCAATAAAGTTAAATAACTTCTTTGTACAATTATATTTTAAAACCTTTATTGTTATATATGCATACTCATATTAGACTTCACATTAACCTATGTTTGAATTTTGAAAAGCTTTAATTATTCATGAATGCTTTTATCAAAAACATAACTGTTTATTATACTTTATTTGCACAATAAGGGTGATTCACAAAATTGTCATAAATTAGTCACAAAATACTAGATTAATTTATTGGAGTAGTGAATTGCCATTTGCTCTATTCCAATTATTACTTTCTCATATATTCTCGATGTATTTCTAAGTATTGAAGTAATCTATTAGAATACAAATAATACTTATTCCAAGTCATAAGTGATAGCTACTACTTACAAATTGAATATTCAAATTAAGAATAAGATTTGGAGTAGTTAATTCCAGTAACAAATTTTATATCCTTTCTCTTCCAAATAAGTGTACCTGCTCCTAGGGATGGCAATGGGGCGGGTCTAGGGTCCAAACCCGCTTGAACCACCCCTATTTGACCCATCTAGACCCGTCCCATAGGGTTTTCGGGGCGGGTCGACCCGCGACCCACTTTTTGAGGTCCGGGTCTAGGGTCGGGTCTGGGGAACGGCTAACCCGCCCCAACCCGACCAGCATGATTGAAACATCATTAAAACACTTTATAACTTAATTGTTACTTTTTAATCTTCTTAAGTACACATGGTTATAACTTGAATATTATATTCTTTCGATCAACTAACTATAAAATTTTCATATTATTAGGTTGCATCGATGATGATCATACAATAAAAAATGCATACATTTTGAACTATTATCTTACAACTTGTTTTATTATATTCTCTTATCATTGTGAAGACATTATAATATGTATATAATTTATCATTTAGTGATAAAATATATAAATTTGTGTACATTAAAAAACAATATCATCGGGTCGCGGGGCGGGTCGCGTCTACCCTGACTCATACGGGTTTCAGGTACGGGCCAAAATTCCAGCATGCACCAGGTCTACGTGGCGGGTCTGGGGCAGGGTCTAAAAAGTCCGGGTCGGGTTTGGGGAACGAGAAACCCACCCTAACCTGCCCCATTTCCATTCCTACCTATCCCGTCTATCCTACTAGACATTTAAACAATCTACCCTTCCCATTAAATATCAATTCCATGATCATAACTAGTGCAAAACTTGGAAGAAACGAATTTTTATAATTCATTTATTTCATGTGAAACCTAACACAGAAAATATTGGTTAAACAAGAGTTGAAACCTCTTAATTCATTTAAATTTTAAAAGCTGCTACAACAAGTCGGAAACAAAATGTCAAATTTGTACCGTTATAATTCTTCATTGTTTGTTACTCCTAAAAGCTTACATTTCTTTTCTATTTTTCTTAAGGCTAATGAATGAAAACTTTTTAGTTTACAATGAACTATTTGTTCTTTTTAAAGAATTCATCTTCTATTTTCAAATATTTACATTTTCACTGTGTGTACCAGAAGAAATGGTAAATTTTCAAAAGCCTTCTAGAAATGTTTTTATCTCTAAAAAACTGTTTTTTAAGCTTCTTTCCTAAAGTTTCGTAACGTAGGCTTATCTACAAAAATGTTTTAGATTTTCTATAAACATTCATTTTACCAATAATTTTTTAGTGTTAATTTTATTTTTCATCAACACCGGAATTTTGTCCGTGGAAGTTGCGACACCTCACGTCTGTTAATGTCACTCTTTATCAGAATTAAGTCCAAGCATTATAGGTAAACAGAAATAAAATCCCAAAAGAATTTTTCAGCAGAAAACATCGTGGTCTCAAAATCCATTTACAACATCAGACTAAAATACTGGAAAAAAGTACATCAAATAAACATATGTCTTTATCTAAGAACCATCAGAGTACAAAAATGATAAATCATAATCCCCATAAGTAGCCATAAACAAGTGGACAAATAGTCAAAGCGATACATCAAAGCAGATCCAGATCCAAGCAGAAACAGAAGAGGGAGAAAGTCCTAATCACGTCTGAGCATCCTTCCCTAAGAACCTAGAGGGGGGGGGGGGAAGGGGAAGGAGGAAAGAGAAGGAAACAAAATGGTCAGACATAAAGTCTGGCAAGTCTAGTGACATTTAACATATAAAGAAATAAAAGTATCATGACGGTAAACAAACTGGATAAGAGATAACTCTAATATATAACATGTATATACAGGATGGACCTGATAAATAGAAAAAATAGGATAAACTATGTTTCTCAATTACTTTCTCTGCACCAATACTGGTTTATCAGATTAAATGTTTTCTAATTACGTAACAGAAACAGATTGATACCAACACAAATACAATGGTAGACTTAGGTGTACTTCTAGTAACGGTTTTTACCCCAAACAAAAATAATAGGTACCCCAAAAAAAATAAAGGGTGTTGCCCCAAACATAAAAACGGATACCTAAACAGGCAGGACTGGATGTACCCAAATTACTACCCCCAAGTGATCGACTCCCTAACACATAAATGCCCTGTATCGGCCCCATAGTTGGGTGTTGTAACACCCATAAATTTTAACAACATTAAAGAAGATAATTTAAAGAATAAATAATTTAATATTAATAATTAAGGGAAATTGATTACGTCATTACGTCCGTCTTGAAATTCTGGTCGGGATAGACACCTAGTTTGCGTAAAACAGATAACATATGAATAAGTTGATAGAAAGTAGAAAATCAGAACCAGATATAACTGGCGCACTTGCCAAGTGCGCCAAGGCAATTTTGCACTAGCGCACCTATAAAGTGCGCCCGGAACAGTTTCTGGGTATTCATGCCTTTTTCGAGTGAGTGACGACCCTTGACCTGACCCAATTCCATTAGGGCTGAGGTGGCATCTGAATTTTGTGACCCAGCAGCTATAAATACATCTCATATCTTTTGTTTTCTTCACAAAAAACAATGGTGGTCGGTCTTTGTTGGATTCTGAACTAAACTAGGGCCTCTCAACATCTTCTAAAGCATATCAAATTCTGAGATTCAAGCATAGACTTTGCACCTTTTCTATCATTTTAGCAATCCAATCACAGTGAGTTCTAGTTGCTTTTAGGTTCAGATAAATAATAGTGAATTATGAAAGACTGTGATTTGGACACATTGCAAATTTTGAATCTATGTTATTGTTAGATCTTATGCTACATCATGATAGATCTATTTCTTTGGATCCAATTCAATTGTTCTACTATGTTATTATTATGGATCTTGGTTTGTAACTTTTATGATATGCTATGATGCGGATGTATGTAGATCTATTCTATGTGATCTAAAATTATCACCTTAGATCTATTCTATGTGATCTAAAAATTATCACTTTATGATTCATGTTAGATCTATTCTATGTGATCTAAAAATTGTCACCTTATTATTCATGATATATCTATTCTATGTGATCTAAAATTGTCACCTTATGATTCATGTTAGATCTATTCTATGTGATCTAAAATTATCACCTTATGATTCATGTTAGATTTATTCTATGTGATCAAAAACAGTCACCTTATGGTTCATGTTAGATCTATTCTATGTGATCTAAAATTGTCACCTTATGATTCATGTTAGATCTATTCTATGTGATCTATAATTGTCACCTTATGACTCATGTTAGATCTATTTTATGTGATCTAAATTGTCACCTTATGATTCATGTTAGATCTATTTTATGTGATATAAATTATCATCTTATGTTAAAATGTTAGATCTATTTTTTGTGATCTATATTTTCACCTTATGTTATCATGTTAGATCTAAACCGATTGGACATCTAAATTGCTAATTTAGATGTTGTGACATTATAGTTCATCAGTTTTATGTCGACCTTGTTATAATGACAATTTCATGTCCATGCTTGTATGTATGTTCACCTTATCATCATACAAGTTTATGTTTATGCCAAGATGATCATTTTAGTTATATTCCCATTATTTTCCCTGTTATCGTTTATGACTAGGCTATTGTCTAGCCTAGGCATGTTACCAATTTTGTGAGGGCGCTAGTTAAGGAATAGGGGAAAAAGGGTCAAAAATGGCATAATTTGAATATGAACATTTATGGACATGTAATTCAAATTATTGGGTAAAATAAGTACTGACACCTATAAAAGAAAAGGATTAATTAATTGATTAATTAAAAATGGAATGTCTAGCAGTTACAATTAGGAATTGTAATTGTACTTGTGATACGAGGTTAGGTTGCATTAGTGGTGGAAGTCTGCCCGGACCCGACCGACATATCCAGCAGCCACTAATGGTAAACATAATGTGGGAGGTCTAAGTACGTAAATACGAATTGGGCTATGACACAAGGTTAGGCCCAACTGTGGAGTAAGTCTGCCCTGACCCGACCGGCATATCCAGCATCCATATGTTGTAGGCTTAATGTGTGAGGTCTGGCCCATTATTAAACCATAAATGAACATGGTAAAGGATTGGACTACTTAACCTAAGTTAATCTATATGGATTGTATGAGCTTAAATTTAAGTTGGGGGTTAAGTAAACATGGTTGAGGGGTAGGTTAAGTAAATCTGAAGAGGGGATGGGTGATATTCACGTATAGGCAAGCAAATTTAACAATTTAAGGTTACATAATTAAAGACACCTAGTGGTATACATAATCAGTGGAAATAATAAAGTTATCTAATTGAAGACACCTTTTAGGGTAAAATAACTTGTTGAAGTGATAGGGTTATGTAATTAAAGAAACCTATAGGTAAGCATAACCAGTTGGAAGATAAGGGGTTATGTATTAAAGACACCTGTAGGTAAGCATAACTAGTAGACATAAACAAGGCTATGTAATTAAAGACACCTAGTGGTATACATAGTCAGTGAAAACCTAGTGGGGGATACAAGACAAAGGGGAGAGCTTGTATCATGTTGTGTGGGACCCATTTCAGTCTGTAACCTGGAGTAGGTATCAAACAAAGTACTCTGTACTAGGCAGAGAAGGGGCACGCTTACTGACTTATTGTAAGAGATCCAAATGTGGAGGACGGTGTGGGCGGCACAAACTGACCAGACCATGTGCATGTTTGAGCTTGGAAGAAGGGGATAAGACGACCATGACACCTGTAGATATGGTTATGCACATTGTTACGATGAGTTGTTGCCACTTTAGGAAGTGATACCTCGTACTGTGGGGCCAGCACAAGGTATCTACGAGGGTTAGGGAGCCAATCGATCAGGGTAGTAGTTAGGATACATTTGGACGTATACCTAAGTCTACCACTTTATAGTTGAAGGGATCATCTCTTTCTGGATATACTAGTAACAGTGTAGAGTAATCATTAGTGAGGCATGTACACCTTATCTTACTTACCTTGTCACACCTGCCATTTATGTAGTGATCTCCCTTATCCACTTTATATGCCTATCATGTTACTTCTATTTATCTACTGGCTAAAAGTAACTAGACTCGCCAGACTTTATGTCTGACCCTTTTTGTTTCTCCTTCTTTCTTCCGTTCCCCCAAGGTTCTCAGGGAGGAAACACCCAGGCTTAGTCAGGATTTATATATCACCTTGCTATGAGCTACTTCTGAAGTATGGCTCAAGTACTTGTCTCTACTATGGCTTAACTATTTCAATTGGGGAATTATGTTTTTATATTCTTATGTACTTTGATGATGCAAGACAGAAGTTATTTTATTGTAATGGTTTTTGTGACTTATGGTATTGTGGACCACGGTATTTTAATTTATATTGAAATAAAAATTTAAATTTGCGCTGCTATCTTATTTATATTTGTCTTGTAACTATTCTGTGTCTAATTACCTATAACGCTTCATGGTACATAATGCATTCCCTTAGTGAGTGACATTAACGGATATAGGGTGTCACAGTTGGTATCAGAGCTGAAGGTTACCAGATTAGATAAAAGTTTTTGAAAATTATTTTCAAAAAGGTTTTAAAAGAAAGCATTTTAAAAAGAAAATTCTGTTTTGAAAAACATATTCCCCAAAGCCATAGGAAGTATCTCTCGATTCTCCGCTTGATTCCTTTTTTCTCTTTTTGTCTGGGGGACTGATTCTTCTAGAAAGGTGTCCCCATTCCGGCATAATGCCATAGGTATATTTAAACTGCGACACATATCGAAGGGCAATGTAGTGCCTAACCTCCATTTGAAGCTGCAATAGTATCACCTACGGCTAATTTTCTTGAGCTTCGTAAGGATTTCTGTGCGATGAAGGCAACTTTCGAAAGCTTGTTACACAAATATGGTAAAAAGGAGAATAAGGGAGTCAGGGCTAAGGAGTACAACCCTAGGATGAGAAAAAATGATGGCCCAAGAAGGGAACATAGATAAATTTCAAATAAATTTGAAAAGGAAGAAGCTAAGGTTGAGGAAACACATAATAAAAAGGTATAACCCAAGAAAGGGCGGAAATAATGATAAGGCTAAGGGTAAGAGGAAGTGCCATAGTTGCGGATGAGAGGGTCATTTGGCCCAGGACTGCAAGAAAAGGAAGAATGCTTGCTTCGTTTGTGAAGGGGTTGGACACTATTCTAGGGAGTGCCCAAGGAAGCAAGGGCAAGGTCAAAGGACAGGAACCTCTGGAGGGCAAGCGAATGCTCTCGTGGCTAGTGCACTAGATAGAGGTAGGAAAGTTCCATGGAAGGTTTGATTTCTCTTTCCAGTCACCCTATTAGAACACTTTTTGATTTTGGTGCTCACATTCATTTATATCAAGTTCTGTAATTGAATCTCTGCACTTAATTACTAGTACGGTTGTAGATCCCGTACAAACCTCATTGGTGGTTCGGCTCATTTATCAATGATTTCTCGGGGTTTGAAAATATCTGTGTTAGGCGTCGAGTATGAATGCGACGCGTATATGCTCGGGTTTATGGGCTATGGGTTGATTCTAGGAATGGATTGGCTTACCACGTATGGTGCTATTCTGGATTGTGAGAAGAGGGTTGTTAGGCTTCTTACTTGTCATGGGAGAACCCTCAAGATTTAGTGTGACCCACAAGGGTCAGTTATGCTTAGTTTTCAAGAATCTCTTGATGCATCTATCGACGATCTGCAATCTGTTCCAGTAGTCCGAGATTTTTTCGATGTTTTTGATGAGGTTCAGGATTTACCTCCGAGGCGTGAGATAGATTTTTGTATATATTTGGTGGACAAAGAAAAGCCAGTTGCATTTCCAGTGCGCTGTATAGCTCCAAGGGAAAGGAGGGAGCTGAGCAAGCAAGTAGGGGAGCTACTTGAGAAAGGGTTTATCAGATGAAGCATATCTGAATGGGGTGCTCTAGTAGTATTCGCAACTAAGGCGGATGGTTTGCTTCGTCTATGTGTTGATTATAGGGACTAAATAAACTCACTAAGAAGAATAGGCACCCACTTCCGAGGATTGATGATTTATTTGATCAGCTTGTTGGTGCCTCGATATTTTCCCAGTTAGACTTGTCCATGGGGTTCCATTAGTTGAGGGTGGCTGAGGACGGCATAGATAATACTGCCCTTAGACTCCGAACGGTTTCTTTGAATGGCTAGTTATGCCTTTTGGGCTGATGAATGCGCCCGCCTATTTTGTCGATCTGATGAGTAGGGTGTTTCGGTTGTTCCTAAATAAATTTGTTGTAGTCTTTATCGATGATATTTTGATCTTCTCCAAAAGCAAAGAAGAGCATGCCCAACATTTGAGAGTAGTTTTGAAAACTCTCCGTGACAATCAGCTTAATTTTTTTTTCTCCAAATGCTATTTTTGGAGAAACGAGGTGAGATTCTTAGGGCATGTGGTCTCCAAGAAGTGATAGCGGTAGATCCCACAAAGGTGGTTGTAGTGCAAGGTTGGTAGGTTCCTAAAAATGCAACCGAGGTGAGAAGCTTTCTTGGGTTAACTGGTTACTATAGAAAGTTCATTAAGGACTTCGCAAAGATATCAACCCCACTCATCAAGGTTGACGAAGAAGAACTTGGCATTCTCATGGGATATAAAATGTGACGTTGCTTTCCAACTACTGAAGAGGGCTCTGACAACAGCCCCAGTCTTGACTTTACCTGAAGGGAATAAAGTGTTTACCGTTTACACTGATGCATGCGGTACAGGGCTTGGTGCGGTTCTAATGCATGAAGAGAAAGTAGTGTGTTATGGGGGTAGACAGCTGAGAGTTCACGAAAAGAACTACCCCATCCATGATCTAGAGCTAGCTACCATAGTGTTTGCATTAAAGACGTGGCGTCATTATTTACTTGGAGGGAAGTTCGAGTTATACATCGATCTCAAGTATTTGTTCTCGCATAAGGATCTCAATTTAAGGCAACAACGGTAGATCGATTTTCTAGCTTCTTATGATTTTGAGATTTCTTATATCATTGGCAAGGGTAATGTGGTGGCAGACGCACTAAGTAGGCAGAGGGTGGCGTTGAGTCCTCTGTTTGTGGAAAGAAAGAACTTGGAGTTCATATCAGCTATTGATTTTAGACCCTCTATCTAGATTTTTCCTGATTTGTTTGCATCCTTGGAGATACGACTAACTCTTATGGACCAGACAGGAGCTTCGCAACAAGGTGACCCATAGATTCTAGACATCTTGGATAAGCTCAGAAGAGGGGAGACTTCTAGTCACCTCAGTCAATAAACCATAGATGAAAAGGGGTGGTTGCGACGAGATGGAAGGCTTTGTGTTCCTCAAACTGGAAGCTTGATAAAGGCAGTCCCAGAAGAAACCCACCATTCTAAGATGATCATTCATCCAGGCGGTGATAAGATGTACAGGGACATGAAGAGGGTTTGCTTTTGGGCTGGAATGAAGAAAGATGTGACCGAATTTGTTTCTCAATGTTTAGTTTGCCATCAAGTCAAAGCTGAGCAAAAGAAGGCCGGTGGTTTACTTCATCCTTTGGAGGTTCCTCAGTGGAAATGAGAGAGCGTCTCTATGGATTTCATAGATGGTTTACCTAGACCGAAGAAAGGCAACACCAGTATCTAGGTTGTGGTAGATAGACTCACTAAGAGCACTCAGTTTATTCCAGTTAAGAGTAAGAGGACGACATCATGGTTAGCAGCAATTTATGTCCGAGAGATAGATCGTCTTCATGGAGTTCCTTCTAGTATCGTGAGCAATTGTGACCCCATCTTTACCAGCGAATTTTGGAGGAGCTTGCAAGAAGCATTAGGTACACAGTTGCGTTGAGAACCGCTTATCATCCTCAGACCGATGGGCAAATGGAGAGGGTGAACAAAATTCTAGAAGATCTTTTAAGGCTGTGTATCCTAGACTTTGGAGGGACTTGGGAAGAGCATCTTGCTTTAGTAGAGTTTGCCTATAACAATAGCTATCAGGCTAGCATCGACATGGAACCCTTCGAAGCATTGTACGGATGACCCTGTAGATCACCAAGTTGTTGGTGGGAATCTACAAAAAGACTATTACTTGGGCCAGATATGGCTAGAGAAACGTCCGAAAAGATTGACCTTATTCGACGGTGGATGAAGACAGCTCAAGATAGACATAAATCCTATGTAGACAAGAGAAGGATTGACCTCAAATTTGAAGCAGGAGACTTGGTTTTTATCAAAGTGTCACATCTAAGGAATGTGGTTTGCTTCGGATTGGTAGGGAAGTTGGCACCTAGGTCTGTGGGACCATTTCGCATAACCAAGAGGATTGGCCAAATGGCCTATAAAAGGAAGCTCTTCGAAAATCTATCTGGTGTTCATGATGTTTTCCACGTTTCCTATTTTCCGAATTGCCTGCTTGACACCGCATAAGTTGTTGAGCCGGGTGTTTTGGAAGAGGTAGAAGTGGAATAAGAGGCGACAGTCAGGCGAGTTCCTTCCCGTATTCTAGGATCGGAAGTTAAGAAGTTACGCAATAAAGAGATCAAGTTGCTAAAGGTTCAATGGGGAGCCAACCAAGAGGATGCGATTTGAAGAGGCCGAAGACAAGATTTTTGAACTTTTTACCCTTTTTTTTAAGGGAATGTTCTTAACTTCTCTTCCAAAAGCTTTTATCTATGCTTGCGTCTATCATCTGAGTATATCCTATCGATCGAATCTTCGACCTTTAGGCAGGAAATCCCATGATTGTAAACATGTGTTTGAGACATGTTATGTTTGATGGATACAAGTGGATGCAAGTGTTTTCTAGTGGTTGCATGTGGATGCATATACACACACATTAGGCACTAGATCAGCTCAACCACTCTCATTCTGCATATGGATGTGTGTGCATTTTCTTTTCTTTTATGGATGGAAATGGATGAACTAGCATAAGGATGTTGCATTTGGATGAACGAGTGTGCACACATATAGAACTTACATGTTATAATAGGATTATTTGCATACATATTGGATTCATGGCACTAACATACATTGCATTAAGGAGGTTAATTGAATTAGTAGACCGCCTGATATTCACATTAGTATTAGGACATATACACACACCTTTGCATATACTCATATAAGAATTAGAAATCTTTAAGGACAATGGATGCCAGTGTTTGGTGGATGAGTAGATGGTAGGATACATTCTTTTTAACTTGAAGATTTCTGGGAAGAAATCCTTTGAGTAGGGGAGAATGTAACACCCCAAAATTTTAACGACATTAAAGAAGATAAATAAAAGAATGAATAATTTAATATTACTAATTAATGGAAACTGATTATGTCATTACGTCCGTCTCGAAATTCTGGTTTGGATAGACACCTAGTTTGCGTAAAACAGATAACATATGAAGAAGTTACGGACGATAGAAATTTGAAAATCAGAACCAGATATTACTGGCACTTGCCAAGTGCGCCATGGCAATTTGCAATGGCGCACCTGTAAAGTGCGCCCATAACAGTTTCTGGGCATGCGGGCCTTTTTTGAGTGAGTGACGACCCGTGACCTGACCCAATTCCATTAGGGCTGGGGTGGCATCCGAATTCTGTAACCTAGCAGCTATAAATATATCTCAGATCCTTTGTTTTCTTCACAAAGAAACAATGGTGGCCAGACTCTGCTGGATTCTGAACTAAACTAGGGTCTCTCATCTTCTTCTAAAGCATATCATATTCTGAGTTTCAAGCATAGACTCAGCACCTTTTCTATCATTTTAGCAATCCAATCACAGTGAGTTCTAGTTGCTTTTAGGTTTAGATAAATAATAGTGAATTATGAAAGACTGTGATTTGGATACGTTGCAAACCTTGAATCTATGTTATTGTTAGATCTTATGCTATGTCATGGTAGATCTATTTCTTTAGATCTAACTCAATTGTTCCACTATGTTATTGTTATGGATCTTGGTTTGTAAGTTTTATGATATGCTGTGATGCAGATGTATGTAAATCTATTCTATGTGATCTAAAATTATCACCTTAGATCTATTCTATGTGATCTAAAAATTGTCACCTTATGATTCATGTTAGATCTATTCTATGTGATCTAAAAATTATCACCTTATGATTCATGTTAGATCTATTCTGTGTAATCTAAAATTGTCACCTTATGATTCATGTAAGATCTATGATATGTGAACTAAAATTGTCACCTTATGATTCATGTTAGATCTATTCTAAGTGATCTAAAATTGTCACCTTATGATTCATGTTAGATCTATTCTATGTGGTCTAAAATTGTCACCTTAAGATTCATTTTAGATCTATTTTATGTGATCCAAATTGCCACCTAATGATTCATGTTAGATCTATTTTATGTGATCTAAATTGTAACAACCCGGAAATTCTGAACCAGTTTAAAATTTTTATTTTGGCAATTTTAATGAATTTTGAATATTTAAACTGAATTATTTTAAATAATATCAATGAAAAATTTATTTTGAATATATTCGAAAGTATATATTATGCGCGTCGTCGTTAGAATATAAATATTTATATATAATTATAAATAGAATTGAAAATGGCGCGGTAGTTCGATAATTCGATTTCAAACTTCAATTGAATGTACCGGGTGTAAAACAATCCGGATTTTAGTGAAACCAAAAGCATTAGGATCTAATTGATGATATCTTTCCAACGAATCCGGCAAATCAAGATTTCATAACGGGAATCAAAAGATATGTCCAGTTGAGAATTCTGAATAGTCGCTATGGAATTCAGGCCCTTAAAAATGAGCATTTTGCAAACGACCTCGGATTTCGACGAAACCACTTTTGTTGGGTCCGTGATGTCAAATTATTGCTAGGTTTCAAATTTCATAATTTTTCGAATCAATATGTGAGCGTGGCAAAGGAAAACGCATTTGACCAGTTCCAGTTGATTTTAATCGACTGGAAAATGGCCATTTCTCTAATGGTCTCAGAATTCGATGAAACTAGTTTTGTTAGGACCGTATCGTCAATACGAGGCTAGAAAATATTTTTCGAGAATTTTTAGAGTTAGTATGTGACCCCGGTAATTTGAAATGTATGTTTAAAATTCAATATAGTGATTTAAATGTAAATTCAACGGAAACTGATCGAGACGATCGAATCAGTTTGCGATACATATCCCATTGTGTTCGGAATGGGGGTGAAACGCTATGGACGACAGGCGGTGGGCCTCGTTTCGAGGTCGTATGTAAAAGTCAACTTTTTCATAATTAAAATAATTAAAAATTTAAAATCCTTTCTCTCTCCCGCCCCTTTAACCCGCTTTGGCCCCCCCTATTTCATTCGTTCATTTCAGAAATAAAAAAAAGGAGAAAGAGGCGGACGGGGGGAGACTCGTCGCCGCCCCCCTCCGATGAGCGCCGCCGCGCCTCAGGCGGGCCACCCCGTCGCCCCTCTAGCCTCCTCGCTCCCCTCTCCTCTTCAATCGACAGCCGCACCCCAAGTCGCGCCACCACATCCCCAAGACCCCATCGCCCTCCGCCTCGACGTAACCCCCCCGGTCAGCAATCGCGCCGCGCGATGCAAGCAGCCCCCCAACCCGCATCCAACCACCTCCGCCTCCCTCTCTTCTTCTTCCTCCCTCTCTCGCCTCCATCTCCTCCTTCTTCTGCCTGAAAAGCCGCCGCCCCCTAAACCCTAAGCCGCCGATCCCTCCCCCTTCCACCGCGACGTTGCTGAGACCACCCCCTCTCTTCGAAAAGTAAGTTCTTTTTTTTATGATTAATTTAAATCAGTTTTTATGTTTAATTTAAATCAATTTTTGTGTGTATTTACATAGTAGGAAAATCAGTTTTTAGCAAGCAAAAGACGTGATTTTTAAAATAGAAAAGACGTGATTTTTAAAATAGAAAAGACGTGATTTTTAAAATAGAAAAGACGTGATTTTTAAAGGAAGAAAGAAGATATTTTTAAATGGAGAAAGGTGAGATTTTTACATATGTAGTGGGTTAAAAATATGACTTTTACATAGTAGGAACTATAAAAAAATAAAAACTATATTTTTATAAAGACGAAAACTTTATTTTTATAAAGATGAAATCTATATTTTTATAAAGACGAAATCTATATTTTTATAAAGGCGAGATCTTTATATAGAAAATAGAGAAGTAAAATATGATTTTTATATATTGAACATCGTAGTAAAAATTCGATTTTTATATATTGAATAGCATAGTAAAAATTCGATTTTTAAATATATGAAGTGATTATAAAAATATGACTTTTAAATTGAAAATGAATGAATAAAAATGTGATTTTTATTTTAAAGACATCAAAATATAAAAATGTGTGATTTTTATATATGTAGTGACTACGGGCAACGAAGATGATAAAAAGGCGAGAATGAAGAAGATTTCTATAAAAGAAGAGTCAAGATGATTGGATAGCTTTCGGTGAGAACTTCTCACTCTAAACTTCTTTTTCTAGTTATATATAAATATATACTAGGATGCAGACGGTGCTTAGCAGCACCCGACACCCGTCATCCACAGACCATGGATGGCTTGTTTGTTAAATTGTTTGATTGTGTAGTTGGTTAGTCCAATTGGTTTGAATTGAATTGTTTGGTGAAATGGAATGGATTTGATTGATGTGTGAATGGCGTGGGCCTTCACTAGACCGGGGATAAGGCTAGACCTCGTCCCGTTTCTAGTATCGTGCCGTTATGCCGCCGAAATTTTCTAAAATATGTTAGAAAAATAAAAATATCATTTTTATTGTGTAAATGAACTGAATAGAAATTCATGTGTTGAAATAGAATATTTTATCGTTAAAAATATAATTTTTAACGTGAATGTGAATAAATAAAATATTCATTTACAAACCGGACGGTTTGTTTATGTACACCTATTTGAAGGATATTGATTGGGTCGATAAATTTTACACATCGCCCAACTGCACAAATAAAAAATCTGTGTTTGTTGATTTGAAACCCCACACGGGTGTTGGGATGAAATTTTGCGTACACTAATCCCAATTATTTAATTGTATGTCGATCGATAGGTCGACAGATTATGTAAGCGTTGATTATCTATATTTGATGCTTATGCAGTTGTGTGGTGCACTTTGGATGATGGTTGATTGTTTATCGTTGCTATTAAATACATGTGTTGTATGAAATCCATATAATTAACATTATATGGTGATTGATTGGGCCTCATTCCAATCGGGAAAATAATGAATATTGTAAAAGAAAATTCATGTGTTGAATATAAAAATAGTCATGTGCTGACGATGTTCATGTGTTGAAAATATTCATGTGTTGAGTGAAATAATTTATACAATGAAATTACATCTTTATCATATTTAAAATTAGAACTACTTCCCAGTAGAAGTCTAATTAAAAAATCAAACGATAGATACCATAGTTTTATAAAATATTTTACATAACGAAAATAGTGATGTGTTGACAGTACTCATGTGTTGAGATTATTCGTGTGTTGAAAGAAATATAGATTCATGTGTTGAATAGAATAAATATTCATTTGTTGAATAGGATAACGAATTTATTGAAATATATAAAGCCGTGTTGATTAGAGTTGCGCCATTTTGACGTGAACGATATTTATATCGATTATATTCGTTTTTATAATGAATATAGAAAAGAAGTGATTTCAAAATATAACGTTTTGAAAATATTATCATTTATATAGTAATGATATAAAATATTCAGTTTTGATTAGAAATTGAAATAGTGTTGAAATGGTTTTGAAACAAAGTTAAAACGATTTATAAAATACCTTTTAAAAGGAAATTGACGAAATATATATAATATATATATATTATATATATATAATGGCCTGAATAGAACGCGCCGCGCCGCGGCAGTTCGTGAATTTCGACCATTAACTTCGAATTGACGTTGCGGGAGATCCGACCGTCGGATTCTCCTAAAACCGGAACCGTTGGGTTCGTATCGAAAAGAGCTTTCCAATGAATATTAGAAATTTGAAATCTAACGGTTGGATTTGGAATTATGTCCAAATCAAATTCGAAAAAGGTCGATGTAAGTGCAGTCCGATGGCCGTTGTTGGAAATCGACTGTACGGGCCTTGATAAAATTATTAAAAATATCAATAATTTGTGTAAAATCATAATATATGAATTGGAAAGAACTGGGATGAAAAACTCCATATTTGAAAAGATAAAAATAGATTTTTATCGAAATAAACTAGTTTTGAACTAGAATTCAATCAATTTATTTTTGAAATAAATGAATTAAATTTGAAAGTGATTTTAAAAATAATTAGTATTCCCAATACGTGAATTGGACTGGAGTTGAATCGAAATTATCTTCGGAATATTTCGATGTTGGATTTCGTGACTATACAGATATTGTTTTGGGAATTTGAAAGATATATTTAATATCGTTATTTCCAATACGATATTTGTTGGTTTCAGAATTTGATATTGAATATAAGTCGATATATTTTCTATTCAGAGCCTTGTATTTAATATCAAATGTGATTTGGGTTTATCGTGGATCATGTTTTAGATGACATTGGTTCTTTAACCCAGTTAAAGGCAGGATATTGATTTTTGAAAAGATTAAAACTAAGTGGAGTTTTAATGAATCTTTAATTAGATTAAAATGTGAATTGATAATTTAAATTATCAAATCTAAAAGGTGATCGAGAATGGAGTACCACCAGTTTTACTCCACAGCGATAGGCAAATCTTTAATTAGATTTGAACGTGAGATGGTAATTAATTTTACTGGTAACACCGTGGTGTTAGATATGGAGTATTACTAGTTTTTCTCCATGGGATATATAGGTTGGGATTGGGAAATAAAATAAATAATTACTTCGGTGTGGTTCGTTAATCCCGACTAGTTTGAAATGATATCCAAAGGAAGATCAAAGAATAAATTTAGAAGAATTTATCTTGGATAAAATTAATGGGAACCTTTCCCTAAGAATGGGATTTTGTGAATAAAAGAATATTCTGAATTGGAATGAGGCGTTTGTTGTGTTTGTGTAACATTCGTTTATTATATACGTGGGTTATTCAGAAAGGCCGGGTTTATACCCATTCTGAATAACCGATTCGACGAGATGTCGAAGATGAAGACGGTGGTAGAAGACCGGAAGTCTTCACATCGTTTGGGTGATTACTGATGATCTTGATTGGGCTGTACACCCAGGATGAGGGAATCAGTTGGTGATCGTCCAGACGTACTTGGAGATGGATGGATATGCGAGGAAAGTGCCTCCGGTTTCGTTCAGACCCAGAACGAACTTATAAATGGATTGAGTGTCTGACATTGGATTTTATTCTGTGTTGATTGATCTTTATTAAATATACATCTGTTTGGCGGCAGAGAATTTATTCTCTTGCTTAACGCCCTTCTCTGAGACGTACGAGCTCAGAGGTTGTATATCGATGGACATCAGTCGCATGGAGTGAATTGCCAATGTGGCACGCGTAAGTGGAAATTGATCAAGGCTTCTATTGAAAAGCAAAGTCTTGTGGTTGATGATCAAAGCACGGCCTGTGTGGCGTAGCTTTGTGTATAACGTGAATTCGCGAGCCTCACACCTCGGTATGAGTCAAAAACGGGATAGTGACTGCAGGGAGAGCACGACGTTTCTTTCTAGGTAGGGTGGTGTCAGTGACCTACCAGCCCTGACATTTATATACTTTTCACCTGTGTGGTTGTTGGATACGAGGCGCCTCGGATATAGGTCTGTAAGGACCGGGAAACGTGTGTTCAAGAATAGCCAATCCTCAAAAGTAAGAGAGGACCGACCCTGAAGATCCAAGGATCATAGTGGGGTCCTGAGGCATTTGCTAGAGTGACTCGAACGCGGAGAGGAGCTTTCCCCTTGCCTCGACTCATGACGGAAATCCAATTTCCAATACGTGTATTGCGGTTTTAATTGTAGAACTAGTATGGCGACATGATATATGGTACCCATGCCGTCTATGATTGATATTTATGATTGAATTGTTTTGACACTATACACTTATTATAGTATCAAATAATGTGTTTTAAACATATCAAGCATGCTTTGGCTGTTATAAGGGAAAACCCTATCCTCCGGCTTGCGTTGCATTGTGTGATGGGACCTGGGTCTTATAACAGCTTCATTTTTCTTTATTTAGCATTGCGCTGTTTGTTCTATGCACTGGTATTCTTGGGAGGAAACCCGTTCCGTGTTATACGGCGTGGTCCCTTGATTTACCTAACTTTAAAACCAATATTAATAACTGTTTAGTTCTCACACCAGTCACATGACTGACCTGGAGTTTATTATTTTAACCTAAACTCTGGGTTCCCCTATTTTCCACATGGGCAGCTCGTAGTTTTGGTTTTGCAGATTTATATCCACAGGGTCCTGATTTACAGCTGGAACGATGCTCGGGAAGCTCTGTATCCGTGTATCACTTTCAGTTGTGTTTTTGTATTATTTTCCGCTGCTATGTAATTTATTGTAATCTCTGATATTTATCGAATGTATATTATTCATTTATACTCTGTATATTCTTGTATCTGATGGAATTGTTGAAATAACAATGAAATGTTCTTCTGTCTGTGTTTCGATGTGTGTTGTTCTCAAAGTATCCGCTCTTTCCTTACCGGGGAAGTTACGGGTCCTTATAGTGGTATCAGAGCTTTGGTTTATAGAGCTCGAGAACAAGACACATTAGAACCATACGGAAGAATTCATCAGATATTGGATTAGTAATATCCAATTAGAATGACTTGTTAGAGATAGGATCAGTAGTATCCTAGAACGAGTGAAAAGAGTATATTTTTCAAATGAAAGCAATTTTGTTTTGAAAATTTTAATCTCTTTATACGTATTTGATTATTTATTTATTTTGAATATGGACAATCGAGTATATAAAGATTTCGCGTATACGCGTCATGAACGTATAGTCGAAGTTTTAATATACTGGGTAGATATAGAATCACATTCTAGACATTCGGGGATGATTCTGATGATGGTGCATCATCATCAGTATTCATATTCAAATTTCGAAGGTGTGATATCTATATATTTCCATTAGACTGGTGTGAGAACCAAAACTAATATAGCTAGAATACATTGTTGTGAATTGGCATCAAAACATGATTTTTTGTATAAATATCAAAATTATGAATTTGAAACGTTAATTCACTAATTGATTGATGTTTGTGTTGTTTGTTTATTTGTTTGATAATTTTGAACCATTATACCTAATTGCATCAAATATTGAACTGTATTGAAAATTGGTCGCATTTGCTTGCATATACATATACTTACATTGAACAGGTCATAGCAAGGAGGCTAGAGCCGAAGAATAAAATTTGTTTGCCCGACAAATAGGTACATGTTTACTACATAATTTACTGTTTTGTTTGGGTGATGATGATTTTATGAGCCTATTGGCTAGCCGCTTGGCTTTTTCTTTTTCTTTTTGAGATTAGAAGGACCGGGGAAGCTATTTGAAATTCCCCGATGCTCCCGGTGCAGGGGAGGTTATGGCGAATTTTTTTGAAAATTTAGGGTGTTAGCCAAATTTTTGAAGAATTTTGAAAATTCTCAGAAACTGAAAAGTTGGAGAATGGAAGCCAGATCGAATGTAGAGCTTATTAATCAAACCACTTTCGACTTTGTTCCTTTTCGGGGACGAAAAGTTTTAAATGGGGGAGATTGTAACAACCCGGAAATTCTGAACCAGTTTAAAAATTTTTATTTTGGCAATTTTAATGAATTTTGAATATTTAAACTGAATTATTTTAAATAATATCAACGAAAAATTTATTTTGAATATATTCGAAAGTATATATTATACGCGTCATCATTAGAATATAAATATTTATATATAATTATAAATAGAATTGAAAATGGCGCGGTAGTTCGATAATTCGATTTCAAACTTCAATTGAATGTACCGGGTGCAAAACAATCCAGATTTTAGTGAAACCAAAAACATTAGGATCTAATTGATGATATCTTTCCAACGAATCCGACAAATCAAGATTTCATAGCGGGAATCAAAAGATATGTCCAGTTGAGAATTCTGAGTAGTCGCTATGGAATTCAGGCCCTTAAAAATGAGCATTTTGCAAACGACCTCGGATTTCGACGAAACCACTTTTGTTGGGTCCGTGATGTCAAATTATTGCTAGGTTTCAAATTTCATAATTTTTCGAATCAATATGTGAGTGTGGCAAAGGAAAACGCGTTTGACCAGTTCCAGTTGATTTTAATCGACTGGAAAATGGCCATTTTTCTAACGGTCTCAGAATTCGACGAAACTAGTTTTGTTAGGACCGTATCGTCAATACGAGGCTAGAAAATATTTTTCGAGAATTTTTAGAGTAAGTATGTGACCCCGGTAATTTGAAATGTACGTTTAAAATTCAATATAGCGATTTAAATGTAAATTCAACGGAAACTGATCGAGACGATCGAATCAGTTTGCGATACATATCCCATTGTGTTCGGAATGGGGGTGAAACGCTATGGACGACAGGCGGTGGGCCTTGTTTCGAGGTCGTATGTAAAAGTCAACTTTTTCATAATTAAAATAATTAAAAATTTAAAATCCTTTCTCTCTCCCTCCCCTTTAACCCGCTTTGGCCCCCCCCTATTTCATTCATTCATTTCAGAAGAAAAAAAAGGAGAAAGAGGCGGACGGGGGGAGACTCGTCGCCGCCGCGCCTCAGGCGGGCCACCCCGTCGCCCCTCCAGCCTCCTCGCTCCCCTCTCCTCTTCAATCGACAGCCGCACCCAAGTCGCGCCACCACAT
This sequence comes from Allium sativum, assembly GCA_030737875.1. NCBI lineage: Eukaryota > Viridiplantae > Streptophyta > Magnoliopsida > Asparagales > Amaryllidaceae > Allium > Allium sativum. The sequence goes on along the minus strand of CM060912.1, from coordinate 989,872,605 downwards.
CCTCAAGACCCCATCGCCCTCCGCCTCGACGTAACCCCCCCCCCCCCCCCGGTCAGCAATCGCGCCGCGCGATGCAAGCAGCCCCCCCAACCCGCATCCAACCACCTCCGCCTCCCTCTCTTCTTCTTCCTCCCTCTCTCGCCTCCATCTCCTCCTTCTTCAGCCTGAAAATCCGCCCCCCCTAAACCCTAAGCCGCCGATCCCTCCCCCTTCCACCGCGACGTTGCTGAGACCACCCCCTCTCTTCGAAAAGTAAGTTCTTTCTTTTATGATTAATTTAAATCAGTTTTTATGTTTAATTTAAATCAATTTTTGTGTGCATTTACATAGTAGGAAAATCAGTTTTTAGCAAGCAAAAGACGTGATTTTTAAAATAGAAAAGACGTGATTTTTAAAGGAAGAAAGACGATATTTTTAAATGGAGAAAGGTGAGATTTTTACATATGTAGTGGGTTAAAAATATGACTTTTACGTAGTAGGAACTATAAAAAAATAAAAACTATATTTTTATAAAGACGAAAACTTTATTTTTATAAAGACGAAATCTATATTTTTATAAAGACGAAATCTATATTTTTATAAAGGCGAGATCTTTATATAGAAAATAGAGAAGTAAAATATGATTTTTATATATTGAACATCGTAGTAAAAATTCGATTTTTATATATTGAATAGCATAGTAAAAATTCGATTTTTAAATATATGAAGTGATTATAAAAATATGACTTTTAAATTGAAAATGAATGAATAAAAATGTGATTTTTATTTTAAAGATATCAAAATATAAAAATGTGTGATTTTTATATATGTAGTGACTACGAGCAACGAAGATGATAAAAAGGCGAGAATGAAGAAGATTTCTATAAAAGAAGAGTCAAGATGATTGGATAGCTTTCGGTGAGAACTTCTCACTCTAAACTTCTTTTTCTAGTTATATATAAATATATACTAGGATGCAGACGGTGCTTAGCAGCACCCGACACCCGTCATCCACAGACCATGGATGGCTTGTTTGTTAAATATTTTGATTGTGTAGTTGGTTAGTCCAATTGGTTTGAATTGAATTGTTTGGTGAAATGGAATGGATTTGATTGATGTGTGAATGGCGTGGGCCTTCACTAGACCGGGGATAAGGCTAGACCTCGTCCCGTTTCTAGTATCGTGCCGTTATGCCGCCGAAATTTTCTAAAATATGTTAGAAAAATAAAAATATCATTTTTATTGTGTAAATGAACTGAATAGAAATTCATGTGTTGAAATAGAATATTTTATCGTTAAAAATATAATTTTTAACGTGAATGTGAATAAATAAAATATTCATTTACAAACCGGACGGTTTGTTTATGTACACCTATTTGAAGGATATTGATTGGGTCGATAAATTTTACACATCGCCCAACTGCACAAATAAAAAATCTGTGTTTGTTGATTTGAAACCCCACACGGGTGTTGGGATGAAATTTAGCGTACACTAATCCCAATTATTTAATTGTATGTCGATCGATAGGTCGACAGATTATGTAAGCGTTGATTATCTATATTTGATGCTTATGCAGTTGTGTGGTGCACTTTGGATGATGGTTGATTGTTTATCGTCGCTATTAAATACATGTGTTGTATGAAATCCATATAATTAACATTATATGGTGATTGATTGGGCCTCATTCCAATCGGGAAAATAATGAATATTATAAAAGAAAATTCATGTGTTGAATATAAAAATAGTCATGTGCTGACGATGTTCATGTGTTGAAAATATTCATGTGTTGAGTGAAATAATTTATACAATGAAATTACATCTTTATCATATTTAAAATTAGAACTACTTCCCAGTAGAAGTCTAATTAAAAAATCAAACGATAGATACCATAGTTTTATAAAATATTTTACATAACGAAAATAGTGATGTGTTGACAGTACTCATGTGTTGAGATTATTCGTGTGTTGAAAGAAATATAGATTCATGTGTTGAATAGAATAAATATTCATTTGTTGAATAGGATAACGAATTTATTGAAATATATAAAGCCGTGTTGATTAGAGTTGCGCCATTTTGACGTGAACGATATTTATATCGATTATATTCGTTTTTATAATGAATATAGAAAAGAAGTGATTTCAAAATATAACGTTTTGAAAATATTATCATTTATATAGTAATGATATAAAATATTCAGTTTTGATTAGAAATTGAAATAGTGTTGAAATGGTTTTGAAACAAAGTTAAAACGATTTATAAAATACCTTTTAAAAGGAAATTGACGAAATATATATAATATATATATATATTATATATATATAATGGCCTGAATAGAACGCGCCGCGCCGCGGCAGTTCGTGAATTTCGACCATTAACTTCGAATTGACGTTGCGGGAGATCCGACCGTCGGATTCTCCTAAAACCGGAACCGTTGGGTTCGTATCGAAAAGAGCTTTCCAATGAATATTAGAAATTTGAAATCTAACGGTTGGATTTGGAATTATGTCCAAATCAAATTCGAAAAAGGTCGATGTAAGTGCAGTCCGATGGCCGTTGTTGGAAATCGACTGTACGGGCCTTGATAAAATTATTAAAAATATCAATAATTTGTGTAAAATCATAATATATGAATTGGAAAGAACTGGGATGAAAAACTCCATATTTGAAAAGATAAAAATAGATTTTTATCGAAATAAACTAGTTTTGAACTAGAATTCAATCAATTTATTTTTGAAATAAATGAATTGAATTTGAAAGTGATTTTAAAAATAATTAGTATTCCCAATACGTGAATTGGACTGGAGTTGAATCGAAATTATCTTCGGAATATTTCGATGTTGGATTTCGTGACTATACAGATATTGTTTTGGGAATTTGAAAGATATATTTAATATCGTTATTTCCAATACGATATTTGTTGGTTTCAGAATTTGATATTGAATATAAGTCGATATATTTTCTATTCAGAGCCTTGTATTTAATATCAAATGTGATTTGGGTTTATCGTGGATCATGTTTTAGATGACATTGGTTCTTTAACCCAGTTAAAGGCAGGATATTGATTTTTGAAAATATTAAAACTAAGTGGAGTTTTAATGAATCTTTAATTAGATTAAAATGTGAATTGATAATTTAAATTATCAAATCTAAAAGGTGATCGAGAATGGAGTACCACCAGTTTTACTCCACAGCGATAGGCAAATCTTTAATTAGATTTGAACGTGAGATGGTAATTAATTTTACTGGTAACACCGTGGTGTTAGATATGGAGTATTACTAGTTTTTCTCCATGGGATATATAGGTTGGGATTGGGAAATAAAATAAATAATTACTTCGGTGTGGTTCGTTAATCCCGACTAGTTTGAAATGATATCCAAAGGAAGATCAAAGAATAAATTTAGAAGAATTTATCTTGGATAAAATTAATGGGAACCTTTCCCTAAGAATGGGATTTTGTGAATAAAAGAATATTCTGAATTGGAATGAGGCGTTTGTTGTGTTTGTGTAACATTCGTTTATTATATACGTGGGTTATTCAGAAAGGCCGGGTTTATACCCATTCTGAATAACCGATTCGACGAGATGTCGAAGATGAAGACAGTGGTAGAAGACCGGAAGTCTTCACATCGTTTGGGTGATTACTGATGATCTTGATTGGGCTGTACACCCAGGATGAGGGAATCAGTTGGTGATCGTCCAGACGTACTTGGAGATGGATGGATATGCGAGGAAAGTGCCTCCGGTTTCGTTCAGACCCAGAACGAACTTGTAAATGGATTGTGTGTCTGACATTGGATTTTATTCTGTGTTGATTGATCTTTATTAAATATACATCTGTTTGGCGGCAGAGAATTTATTCTCTTGCTTAACGCCCTTCTCTGAGACGTACGAGCTCAGAGGTTGTATATCGATGGACATCAGTCGCATGGAGTGAATTGCCAATGTGGCACGCGTAAGTGGCAATTGATCAAGGCTTCTGTTGAAAAGCAAAGTCTTGTGGTTGATGATCAAAGCACGGCCTGTGTGGCGTAGCTTTGTGTATAACGTGAATTCGCGAGCCTCACACCTCGGTATGAGTCAAAAACGGGATAGTGACTGCAGGGAGAGCACGACGTTTCTTTCTAGCTAGGGTGGTGTCAGTGACCTACCAGCCCTGACATTTATATACTTTTCACCTGTGTGGTTGTTGGATACGAGGCGCCTCGGATATAGGTCTGTAAGGACCGGGAAACGTGTGTTCAGGAATTGCCAATCCTCAAAAGTAAGAGAGGACCGGCCCTGAAGATCCAAGGATCATAGTGGGGTCCTGAGGCATTTGCTAGAGTGTCTCGAACGCGGAGAGGAGCTTGCCCCTTTCCTCGACTCATGACGGAAATCCAATTTCCAATACGTGTATTGCGGTTTTAATTGTAGAACTAGTATGGCGACATGATATATGGTACCCATGCCGTCTATGATTGATATTTATGATTGAATTGTTTTGACACTATACACTTATTATAGTATCAAATAATGTGTTTTAAACGTATCAAGCATGCTTTGGCTGTTATAAGGGAAAACCCTATCCTCCGGCTTGCGTTGCATTGTGTGATGGGACCTGGGTCTTATAACAGCTTCATTTTTCTTTATTTAGCATTGCGCTGTTTGTTCTATGCACTGGTATTCTTGGGAGGAAACCCGTTCCGTGTTATACGGCGTGGTCCCTTGATTTACCTAACTTTAAAACCAATATTAATAACTGTTTTAGTTCTCACACCAGTCACATGACTGACCTGGAGTTTATTGTTTTAACCTAAACTCTGGGTGCCCCTATTTTCCACACGGGCAGCTAGTAGTTTTGGTTTTGCAGATTTATATCCACAGGGTCCTGATTTACAGCTGGAACGATGCTCGGGAAGCTCTGTATCCGTGTATCACTTTCAGTTGTGTTTTGTGTTATTTTCCGCTGCTATGTAATTTATTGTAATCTCTGATATTTATCGAATGTATATTATTCATTTATACTCTGTATATTCTTGTATCTGATGGAATTGTTGAAATAACAATGAAATGTTCTTCTGTCTGTGTTCCAATGTGTGTTGTTCTCAAAGTATCCGCTCTTTCCTTACCGGGGAAGTTACGGGTCCTTACATAAATTATCACCTTATGTTAGCAGGTTAGATCTATTTTATGTGATCTAAATTATCACAATATGTTATCATGTTAGATCTAAACCGATTGGACATTAAACTGCTAATTTAGATATTGTGACATCATAGTTCATCAGTTTTATGTCCACTTGTTATAATGACAATTTCATGTCCATGCTAGTATGTATGTTCACCTTATTATCATACAAGTTTATGTTTATGCCAAGATGATCATTTTAATTATTCTCCCATGATTTTCCCTATTATCGTTTATGACTTGGCTATTGTCTAGCCTAGGCATGTTGCCAATTTTGTGAGGGTGCTAGTTAAGGAACGGGGAAAAAGGGTTAAAAATGGAATAATTTGAATATGAACATGAGCTTAAAATTAGGAATTATCACAATAGGTACAGACACCTATAAAAGGAAAGGGTTAATTAATTAAAAATGGAATGTCTAGTAATTAAAATTAGGAATTGTAATTGTACTTATGACATGAGCTTATGTTGCATTAGTGGTGGAAGTCTGCCTGGAACCAACCGGCATATCCAGTAGCCACTAATGGTAAACCTAATGTGGGAGGCATAAGTACGTAAATACGAATCGGGCTATGATACAAGGTTAGGCCCGACTGTGGAATAAGTCTGCCTGGACCCAACTGGCATATCCAGCATCCACATGTTGTAGGCCCAATGTGGGAGGTCTGGCCCATTATGAAACCATAAATGGATATGGTAAAGAATTGGACTACTTAACCTAAGTTAATCCATAGGGATTGTATGAACTTAAATTTAAGTTGGGGGTTAAGTAAACATGGTTGAGTGGTGGTTTAAGTAAATCTGAAGAGGAGATGGTTAATATTCACATATAGGCTCACAAACTTAGCCCATTAAGGTTATGTAATTAAAGACACCAAGTGGTATACATAATTGGTGGAAATAATAAAGTTAGGTAATTAAAGACACCTTTTAGGGTAAACATAACTTGTTGAAGTGATAGAGTTATGAAATTAAAGACACCTATTGGTAAGCATAACCAGTTGAAAGATTAGGGATTATGTATTAAAGACACCTATAGGTAAGCACAGGTAGACATAAACAAGGCTATGTAATTAAAGACACCCAGTGGTAAACATAGTCAGTGAAAACCTAGTAGGGGATACAAGACAAACCAGAGAGCTTGTATCATACTGTGTGGGACCTATTTCAGTCAGTAACCTAGAGTAAGCATCAAATAAAGTACTCCGTACTAGCGGAGAAGGGGCACGCTTACTGACTAATTGTAAGAGATCTAAACATGGATGGCGGTGTGGGCAGCGCAAACCAACCGGGCCATGTGCGTGCATGAGCCTGGCAGAAGGGGATAAGACGACCGTGACACCTGTAGATATGGTTGTGCACATTATTACGAGGAGGGGTTGCCGCTTTAGGAAGTGATACCTCCTACTGTGGGGCCAGCACAAGGTATCTACGAGGGTTAGGGAGCCAATTGATCAGGGCAGTAGTTAGGATACATTTGGACGTATACCTAAGTCTACCACCTTATAGTTGAAGGGATCGTCTCTTTCTGAATATACTAGTAACAGTGCAGAGTAATCATTAGTGAGGCATGTACATCTTGTCTTACTTACCTTGTCACACCTGCCATTTATGTAGTGATCTCCCTTATCCACTTTATATGCCTATCATATTACTTTTATTTATCTACTGGCTAAAAGTAATTAGACTCGTTAGACTTTATGTCTGACCCTTTTTGTTTCTCCTTCTTTCTTCCGTTTCTGCCCCCCCCCTTTACCCCAAGGTTCTCAGGGAGGAAACACCCAGGCTTAGTCAGGATTCAGATATCACCTTACTAGGAGCTATTTCTGAAGTATGGCTCAAGTTCTTGTCTCTGCTATGGCTTAACTCTTTCAATTGGGGAATTATGTTTTTATGTTCTTATGTACTCTGATGATGCAAGACAGAAGTTATTTTATTGTAATGGTTTTTGTGACTTATGGTATTGTGGACCACGTTATTTTAATTTATGTTTAAATAAAATTTTAAATTTCCGCTGCTATCTTATTTATATCTGTCTTGTAATTATTCTATGTCTGATTATCTATAACGCTTCACGGAAGTTAATGCATTCCCTTAGTGAGTGACATTAACAAACGTGGGGTGTCACAGGTGTATTACTTCCTAATGTGGCAACCTACTGAAAGAAACAAACCTATTTACAAGTGCTATAGCGGCTTATTTTCCCAGGCAAGCCAGATCCATGCATGCACATGACCCATTGGAACGCGCCATCAAACACCCCTTCCCACATGAACCTCTTACAATTAGCTCAGTGAGCCTGCCCTGACCACTACCTAGTGCGGGGTCCCCATTTAATACCAGAATCTATTATTAACTGATATGGGTCCTACACAACAGATGACACAAGTCATACCCTTAAATTTGTGTCCTCAAACAACTAGAATTTCCACAGATTAAGTCTTACAGCCTAACCCTCCCCCACACAAATTCAACAAGTTAAGTTTCGACGGGTTAACAGTGTGTATACAACCCCAACAAATTAAACAGGTTTACTCAACCCCAACAGATTAAATAGATTACACAAATAACATACAATTTCCTTAACATTTCCACTTAATCTTTAAATTATGCCTACAGAATTATATGTTCATGCCCCCCAAATTTCAATTACATTCCACAGGATAAGCTATGCCCCAAATTTCCCTCTTTTATTTTCGTTCCAAATATTCCCTAATTTTTCCCTATTTCGTCCATACGTATGTCTCTTACGAGATTGTCCTAGGCTCAAAGGTAGCCTAGGCTTATAAAATAAAAAGGGAATAAGAGAGGGAGAAGAACAAAAATAGGCATATAATAACAGAAATAGGCATATAGTAACAACAAAATAACATAATAGGTGTATGGAAAATTACATGTAATTATAGCAGATCTGTTTAGATATAAATCAGTCTCTTGATAGGCATTGGCTTATATACGGCTTATTAATATGTCAAGGTTACTGTTAAAATTTTATATCTAAAAGTAACATGAACTTACAGAGATTGGATCAGAGTGAAAGAAGTATCTCTTATGCATCTATAGGCTGTTGTAGTAGAAATAGTCTAATTCAATCCAAGCTGAGGCAGCAACTCCTTGTCTCCATTGTTTTCGGTGTAGGAAAACAATAGAAATGTTGGCCTTTATATAGACTATTTCCAACGAATCCAGTAGACAAAAAAGTCCAGGTTCAAAAAGTGAACCTGGCCAGATCTAGGTTAGGTCGACCCTAAGGTCGACACACCCTTGTTTAGGTCGACCCCCTTGGGGTGCGGGTCAACACCAACGGGTCTAATTCCCGCATTGGTCTCCCGCTCCTCTAATTAGACTTATTTTGAATTTCTGGTTTGATTTATTTATATATATCTTCCTTATATGTATACAAACTTCTGACCTAAATATCTTCTTCATACGATGTCCGTTTTACGCAAATTCGGAGTCTATCTAAACTAGGATTCCGAGACAAATGCAATGGTACAGTCTGTTTTACTTAATTCCCTACATAAATTAAGTATTAATTAGTTTATTAATGTTCTATAAAATTACGGGGTGTTACATTCTCCCCTACTTAAAGGATTTCGTCCTCGAAATCACCAAGTTAATAAGAATGTTACTATCCTAACAACCACAACCATATACTCATCCATCATCTACAAGCATCCACTATCGTTAAAAAATTTCTAATGCTTGCATGAACATATGTAATGGTGTGTGTATATGTCCTTACACTAATGCGAAAAATCAGGTGGTCGACTGATTCAGTAGACCTCCTTAATGCAATTTATGTTCGTGTCATGTAACCAAAATGTATGCAGATATCCTAGTATAACATGTAATTTATATATGTGTGCACATTCGTTCATCCAAATGCAGCATCAATGATGATACATCCATTTTCATCCACATAAAATTCGTAATGCACACACATCCATATGCAATTAAACTTGCTGGCATATTAAACATCGGGCTACGAATTTCGCTACATCTTTCTTCATCCCAGCCCAAAAGAAAACCCTCCTCATGTCTCGATACATCTTATCACCGCCTGGATGAATAGTCATCCTAGAATAATGGGCTTCCTCAAGGACTGTCTTCAACAGATTTTCAACTCGGGGAACACAAAGCCTACCATCTCGCCGTAGCCACCCTTTACCGTCCACGGAATATCTACTAAGGTGACAAGAAGTTTCCCCTATACGAGCCTATTCTAGATGTCTGCTATCTGTGGGTCCACTCATTGGGAAGATCATATCTGATCCATAAGAGTAGGTCGCACCTCTAGAGATGTCAACAAACAAGGTATAAGATCCATAAGTGGCCTAAAATCAAATGTCGATATGTACTCCAAACTTCGCCTCTTTACGAATGGAGGACTCAATGTCATCCTCTTCCTATTCAACGCGTCCGCCACTACATTACCCTTGTAGGGGTATAAGCAATCTCAAGATCATAGGACGCTAGGAACTTCATCCATCTCTGCTGTCTCAAATTGAGATCCTTCTGCGAGAACAAATACTTGAGCGACTTTTGGTCCATGTATAATTCGAACCTTTTCCCCAAGAGATTATGCCACCAAGTCTTAAATGCAAACACTATAGCAGCTAACTCCAAATCATGGGTAGGGTAGTTCCACTCATGAACCTTCAACTGTCTACTACCATAGCATGCTACCATTCCCTCCTGCATCAAGATGGCAACGAGCACTGTACCACATGCATCAGTATATACTGTGAACACCTTGCTCCCATAAGGCAATGTCAAAATTACTGTTGTTGTCAGAGCCCTCTTTAATAACTGAAAATCATCCTCACAATCACTACGCCAAGAAAAGGTCAGATTCTTCTTCATCAATCTGATGAGTGGGGCTGATATCTTTGCGAAGTCCTTGATAAACTTCCTATAGTAGCCCGCTAAACCAAGAAAACTTATCACCTCTGTTGCATTCTTTGGAACTTTCCAATCTTGAACTGCAACTACTTTCGTGGGATCCACCGCTATCCCATCCTTGGAGACCACATGACCTAGAAATATCACCTCCTTTCTCCAAAACTGACACCTAGAGAATTTTGTCCTAAGCTGGTGTGCTCTGAGAGCCCTTAAGACCTCTTCTAAATGTAGGGCATGCTCTTCTTCAGTCTTCGAGAAAATTAGGACGTCATCCACAAAGACCACAACGAATTTATTCAAGAACTCCCTGAACACCCAAATCATCAGATCTACATAATATGCGAGTGCATTCGTCAACCCAAAAGGCATGACTAGTCACTCACAAAAGCCATCTGGAGTTCTGAAAGTGGTCTACTCTATACTATCCTCGGCCACCCTCAACTGATGAAACACCATGGCCAAGTCTAACTGAGGGAAAACAGATGTGCCAACAAGCCGATTAAACAGATCGCAAATCCTCGAAAGTGGGTGCTTATTTTTCTTGGTGAGCTTATTCAAATCCCTGTAATCTACACATAGGCGAATTGAACCATCCACCTTGGTAGTGAAGATGACTAGCACCCTATTCTGATATACTTCGTCTAATAAACCCCTTCTCAAGTAGCTCCCCTACTTGCTTGCTAAGCTCCCTTCTTTCCCTCAGAGCCATGTGGCGCACAAGAAATGCTACTGGCTTTGCATTCTCCACCAACTATATCCGAAAATCAATCTCCCCCCTCGGAGATAAGACCCTAACCTCATCAAAAACATCCGGATACTCATAGACTATAGGTACAGATCGCAAATCATCGACAGAAGCTTCAAGTGATTCTGGGAATCCAAGCATTATAGTCCCCCTTGGGTCACAGGAAATATCAAGAGTCTTCCCATGACAAGTCAAAAGTCTAACAACCCTCCTCTCACAGTCTAGGATGACACCATACATGGCTAGCCAATCCACCCTAGAATCAGACCATAGCCCATAAAACCAAGCACATATGCATCGCACTCGAACTCGACGCCTGACACAGATATCCTCAAACCCTGATATATCATAGAAAAATGAGTCGTGCCTCTAATGGGGTTTAAGGCGATAACGGGGTCAAAAACAATACTAGTACTAAGCTGTAGAGACTCAACCACAAAATCAGATATAAACAAATAAGAAGCGCTAGAATAAAAAAGAGTCCTAATTGGATGATCGGAAAGGGAAATCAACCCTTCAACAGAAACTCTCCTACCTCTTTCTGGTCTGTTAGCCGTAAGAGCATGCACTTGCCCTCTAGAAGGTCCTGTCCTTTGCCCCTGTCCTTGCTTCTTCGGGCATTCCTTACTATAGTATCCAGTTTCAACACAGTAGAAACAAGCATTCTTCCTTTTTCTACAATCCTTGACCACGTGACCCAAACTCCCACAACCATGACATTTCTTCTTATTCTGAGCTTTGTCGTTCTTTCCACCTTTGTTTTGTTGTTCTTTCTTGGGCCACACTTTTTGTTTTGTGTCTCATCGGTCTTGACCTCTTTCTTCTCATCCTTACCTTCTTCAACCATCAATGCCATGTCAACCGGTCTCTCAATATATCCCCCATCGGAATGTGAGAAAATGCTAATTCTTGGAGAGGTTGATTCAACCCTCTCGCAAACCTTAAAGCTTTCTTGTGCAGGGTATTCACCAGTTCCAGACCAAACCTTGCCATCTGATTGAATTTATTGACATACTCTATAACAGACATACTTCCTTGCTTAAGTGCTAAGAATCTCTCAATCTATGTACTCTCTTCCGCTTAAGAAAGGAACTTCGCCTCGAATCCCTGTCGGAAATCAGCCCAAGTATCTACTAGACGCCCTGCTTGCATCACTTCCCACCAAAATGAAGCTTCATCCTTAAGCTGCCATATAACCAACTGTATCTTCCTACGGTCGTCGACCTCAAAAAGTCCAAACAAGTTCTTTGTCTTTCGCAACCAATCGCATGCTTCCACAAAGCTTTTAGTTCCATGGAATGCTTTTCCTCCTATAGCACAAAAGTCCTTCATATCTTAGAGAAATTATCCGCTCGTAAAGGAGGAGGAACATCGGCTGCAGTTGGGGGATGGGCATCTCCTTGGCCTCCGGAATGCACCATAGCCTCTAGATACCTACGGAACCAAGTTAGTATCTGAATGCCTTCGGGAAGATTCGGCTCCCCAAACATGCTGAAAAGAAAACGAAAAGAGATTCAAATAGAGAATTGAAAGATATTTCATATAGATTTGGGGAATATGTTAACAATATTTTTCATCAACACCAGAATTTAGTCTACGGAAGTGGACCTAGGGTAACCTAAAGGATTATTTATTTCCTTTGAGCTTGAGTAAGTTCAGTGCATCCTAAATATCAAGGTTTTATTCCCGAAGATTAGTTACTCTTCCTTTAAAGAGGCGAGTATCATGCTTGCGAGACTCAAGAACCAACTGTTACCTTGGGATAAGGGTTCCCTAAGCGCAATGCAAGTTAGAAAGCTAAACGGTTTGTAGAAGGGTATTTTACGTGATTCGGCTTATGCATGGAGTCTTCTTGTGGACAAGTATTATGAAATCAGCATCATAAGAGATAACGGAATTCAATATAAATCTCACGTATGGATTCTCTCTTTATTGATCACTTTCTTGGATTATATAGAAATTTCTAAGTAAAATCCCCAAATCGATTTAGAAATTAGGGTTTACTCTATAAGAAAAGTTTACAAGAATGGGGAATGAGAAAAGCCCCCCTCAAATGAGACCCATGTGGCCTTATTTATAGGCATATTGGGCCTCCTTTTGTTAACAGCTCAACAAAAGTTATTTTTTGATGCGGCAATGGGGTTTCGGCCGCTTTTATGCCTTTTGGTTTCAGCAACATGGTTTCGACCGCCTTTCTCTCATTGTTATCGGGTCTATCCTGCTTTCGGAGTTTCGGTTTAGTGCTCCAAGAGCTTAAGTTTGATGCAGCTTTTTCACAGTGTATCGATACTAAGTCCATTAATATTGATAGCTTCGAGAGCTGCTTTCGGCTTTGGCGATAAGCTTCGGTCTCAGTAGTAAGTCTTCATAATATCACCTTCATGCTTCCGTTCCATTTGTCATCTTTATCTGTTTCAGCATCGACACTAAGTAAATTAGTGTTGATAGCCCTTCTTCTTATGCCTACGTGTTACTTAAGCGATTTCTTGGTTTTATCTCAAGCTTTGTGATAGAATACTTTCAAAATGCCTTCCGATGGTTTTTGAGTTGCTTCTTGGTGTCAGTATTAGTACCAAATACCATTAGCCCTTTGCTTCCTCCTAGCTTGACTTTATGTTTTTCTTTCGTGGTTCTGTGTTCCGGGTCATGAGCTTTCAGCCATCCCTTCTTGTCTGCTTCTGGGTTCAATTAGTATGCGTTCATAAGTGAACTTATGTCTGTTGCTTTTGGTGTCGACACGGCCTTTCCGCTATCTCTTTTTGTACCGGTACCAAGCCTTTGCCTCCTATGTTGGTATCAATAGCTCATTGACTAGATCTTCCACTTTCTCCTTTCAGTATTGGTTTCCTCTGCAATCTGGTATGGGTTTTTTTCTAGTATCGCTACCAAGCATGTTGGTAGCGGTAGCACCTTTATTAGAGATTATACTTTGTTGATAATCTCTTTCTTTTGCTTGTTTTGGGTACTATATTCCGATAGTAGACTTCATTCTTCGTTCTCCTTTAATGGCTCTATATTTTGGTGTCCAAACAACTGCCTTCGGCTTCATGTTCATGTTCATTTCTTGTGTTGGTTTCTTTCTTCCAAAACCATTTTTTGTTGTTTCTCATGCTCTGATACCCCTTCAACAATCTCTGGTTTCGGTGTCGAGTTTGGTAGTAACATGTAGTGTGACGGTCTAGAAATTTTGACAAGTCGAATGATAGATTTTATATATGGAAATGATTATTAAGGTTGTGATTTGTTAATACTATTTGTCGTTCGATCAGATTTGTCAATGATAACATGAATTAGTAACACTAGAATTAAGTGTTGCTCTTAGTTTCCATAACATTTTAAGGAAAATGCTACTAAAATCATCTCCCTTATCTTTATTATAAGTGTTAGGACACTTGTAATTTTTTGTGCAACATTCCATGCATAATTTACACATGTCCTAAGTGGTGTCGTTACCATACTCTTCCATTCCATGTATAAATATACCTCCTTTCCTCCCTTAAACACCATTCCACTCTTCTCTTCCATTTCTCCTCCTTCTTTATCTTAAATCCATGGCTTCCTAAGCCTTTCTTCCTTATTCCTCTCCTTGTTTTCCTCCCTCTTTCTCCCTAAATTCGGCCAAAGTTGCATCCTCCTCCTTCTTCAAAATTCTGACCTTTCCTCCTCTTAAAAAGGAAAAAAAATGAAGCTTAATAATTATTTTTGATTATAAAGAGTCAGCAAGGAAATTTTGTTAGTCCGGGATATCTATAGTCGGTCGAGTAGTCCTATAATAAAGATTGGTGGAGTGGAACCCCAAGGTGAGAACTTGACACTTATATTTATTCACTTTATATGCTATATGAATTGTTATTGATGATATGGTTAATTAGTAATTATTGCAATATAAGCATTTAATGGAAAACGCTTGTACGTACATTGATATATATATATATATATATATATATATATATATATATATATATATATATACACACACCCATATATGCTCTAGTGATGGAAGAATGGATGCTTCGTGGTTGTTATTAGTGATAATATGTGCATTATACTTGTTATACACACTTATGTGGATTTATATGGATATCAAATAAGTCTCGAACAAAGTCGATATTGCAAATGAATATTTTATTCAATTTGAAAGTTGAAAATGGTTTTCTAAATTGTTTTGAAGGAATTTATATCGTGGTCAAAAAATAGAGTTTATCAAAATAAATACCGGATCGTTCTAGGATGACAGAGACGATAGTGTCTAGGCTTGAGCTTGGAAAATATAGTTTCCTACTCTACCTGGTTATCCCTAACTGATCTGACAGATGGGATGGTTAATTTAAAATTTTAATTTGAAACTATTTGAATTTATAGTAGAATTTAGCGTATTTTTGTTAAAAACTTCAAATGGTTATAATTTTTGCAACTTAAATAGTATTTCCACAGAACGAAAACATTTGATTTCATCAACAAGAGCTTTTAAATGAGTGAAAGCAAAATTTAATTTAGACTTATAATTTTCAAGTTATGTTTAAAACAATTTATAAAATGTTGCTATAAGTGGAGTTAGTTAACTATAATTATAAAATGGCTACTATAAATTCTTAAAAATGTGGAAATTTTTTGTCAAATCATGATTAATTATAAAAAAATTATTTATGGTAAAATCATGAAGCTTTGGATAACACAAAAGTCATTTTACTTAAACTAGCCAATATTAGTAGTTTGAAACACTTTTTGAAACTCTTTTGTAACCTTGTTTGTTAAATATTGAGTTTTAAAGTGATCTAGCTTTATAAATCTTTTCAAAACCTTAGTAAATGATTTCTAACAAGTAATAAAGTATTTTGAACTATAATTTGAGACTGCAAACATGAAGTATGAGTTTAGACTTAATTTGGTCCTACATATCCACATGGTTTTAAAGTTGCGTTTATTATTTGGAAAACCGGGATTTGATTTATGTCTAAAACCTGTTCCAAGTAATAATACAACATTTTAGAGAAATTGAAGGCATTGAAGACGATATCGAAGACCGGGACCCTTCATACCGTAAGGACGACTTGTGAATGTCTCAAATGGGTAGCTCCGTTTGCAGATGGATTTTATATTAGCTAAGTGGCAAGAAGCCCGAACGTATGTGAAGGATTTTCAGATTGTGGTTTCATTCAGACCCAGAACGGACTTGTATGGATTTTGTGTTTGACATTGTAATTGACTGCGTAGCACTGATCACTGTTAAATATATATCTGCTTGGGGCGGAGAATTTATTCTCTTGCTTAACACCCTTCTCTAAGACGTATGAGCTTAGAGGTTAAATATTGATAGAAATCAGTGATGCCTTGTGAATGGACAATGTGACATACTTAAGTTATGTGGTGAGCTATGGATGATCAAAGTATGGCTTGTTTAAGCGTAGCTTTGTGTAAATCTTAACCTCGGCAAGCCTCAAAATCTGGTAAATGGCTAAAACAGGAAAGATGCAGCGAGGTTAAGGTTAGTCATTTCCTTCTAGATAAAAGGTGTATTATGGTATGGAGCCCAGGTATTAACCTATGTGGATAACTTCTATTTTATATGGATATTGATGTTCCAAGGCCTCGGTTCAAAGGTTGGTAACGACCGGGAAGTGATATTCTCAGGCGTGCTCTAAGTTACCTAGTTAAGGGGTAACCCGACCTCGTGTTGGCAGAGAGGCCGATTTGGTTCTCGGGGCGTCCCTCTTGAGGCGTTGTAACGTCCTGGGTTTTGACCACTTTTGTAATACAATTTATTTTGGATTATTTTGATAACTGATAATAAATTGTGAATAATAAATATTGAGTAAATCCAGTATATATTATTATTGTTTAAAAATTCCTTAACCTGTGTGTACATGTATACTAAACCGGTAAATATTATTGTATCTTTCTGTTCTGTAATTTCAAAAGTTGTTTTAAAACTCTAGTTAAAATTTTAAAATAATATTGTACATTATAAAATATTAGCATGATAATTAGCTAAAAATCATATATGTAATTTTTATTTATTATATTTAAATATACATAAGTGTTATTTTATATTGTGTGTATATCAAAACTTGTTTTAAATACATATAAAATTAGTTAAAAATTTATCATTCTGTATATTGATTGCTATTGCATTAGGAATTAAGTTAAAAATATTCAATGTATTTAGTATATAGGAAATTTAACAAATTAATTGTTTAATAATGAAGTTTTGCGCACATGGTTGTGTACTTGTGTAGGCTGCACACTTAGCTTAATCTTAGCACATGACTTGAACCCTGTACACATATATACACATCAATCCATTACTAAATGCACCTAGCGGACCATGACATCATAGCCTGGGGAACTAATGAAAATATTTGCATTTCCAATAAATTGTAACACCCTAGTTTAGCATCTCTGCACAAAAATTCGGTGACTAAACACTCTAAAATGCTGCAGCCAAACAGACTACCCAATAGTATAGTTGAGAATCCATTTTTAGCACCTTCCATCACACCAATAAGAAGCCACACCATCTACATAGGACTACACTGCAATACATATTTAATTAGAACCTGCAAACACCAAGCACATCTATAACTTAGCATAGTTGACAGCTCCACTTAAATCCTTCAAAACTTTATTTGTTGCATCTCTTCAATCAAAGATATAGGCTGTCAGGCATTTGTAATTTAAATCATAGCTACCTCCTATTTACACATGATTATACTTATATGTTGTACTTGATATAAGGCTGCATCGCATTGTCATTAGAAAGGGGATAGAAACAGCTATAAACTGTATAGCCACATTCGATCTCATCAACCCATATGCTCAGTTATGGAATATAGCTGTTTTCTTTTCAATCAATCTGAGAAAAACATCCATTTCTATCACCTAAATTATAGCTAGAAACCATAGTTGTTCCAATAGAACAGCACATATGCATGTAGCTAGTACATAGCTTTATTCTCCCATCAAGCATACGCGCAGCTAAACCCTGTGACTATCCTTTCTATTCACATTTAAGGCCTATACCTCACTGCATAGATAGTTCGAGTGCAATTATTTGATGTCACCTATAAAAACACTGGTACGACTTCTCATTCAAAATTCACTCGAACCCTTGCATTAAGTCTGGAACCAGAGAGCTGTTTTCGGTGAGTAAACTTCTTGCATTTCCCAATCTAAATCTATCTATGATTGATATGTATTTGATTTCGAATATGCTGCAACGAGATGATTTAACAATTTGGGTTATACTCTGAAATATATGTAAACTTAGACTGGAATTAAAACAGAGAGTGAGACTGTGAATGTAAAACAAGAACAGAGAACTACGATCTGGAAATAATGGCAAGAAAGCAGTGAAACCATCAGTGAATAAACTTTCCATTTACTCATTTAAACTATCATTGTACACATATAATTATTATGCAGAGTTATATATGGGCATATTGGCTTTAAATGGATTGTATTTGATTAACCTGATTTTTATAACAACACTGGAAAATAAACATAGATTAGAAAACTAAGTGTGTAAAACTTCACTAAAACTTCTAAGTTGAATCAGTTTTGAACTGATATACTACATGTTGCCATGCAAATAACTACACCCCTTATTATTATCATTGTTTTATTCATTTTAAGACAAGTTAGAGGACAACAACCCTATTAAACTTTGAGAAACATAGCAGCATGTTTAACCCATTTTAGTAAGTCATAGAATAAAGTTATTACATGAATGAGGTTCGCTTATCACTGTAGTGGAGCTTGATGTTGATCGACGCTTTAGTGTGGCGGCGGTAGCGGGTGTTTGGGGTTTTGTTCCGAACAAGTTAAGTTGAATCATGTTATGCCGATAGAGATGATTGGAGACGAATGTGAGTGTGTGGACGAGTTTAGGAGGCGGTGGCACGTTCGTGTGGGCAACCGAAATGGATGCAGATTGGCTGGAGGGGTTGTGCACTTGCACAAGTGTGCACGCTGGACATGAACAAAGGAGAGAAAGGTAAAGGGAAGAAACATGGAAAGGAAGGAGAGGAATAGGGTAAGATGCGGTTTGGCTTGGCTTAAAATGTTTGCTGTAACAATGAGTTGAGGAAATGGGGTGCTAGTGGTTTGGTATGATGGCAAGTGGATCAGCACAGTTTTTATTATAAAAATATATATTATAATAACGAAGGAAAGAAAGGTAAAAGAAATTGAAATTTAAAAAGAAAAGAAGGAAACAAAGAAAAGAGAAGTAAGAAGATAACAGAATAAAAAAGAAGAAGGCATGAGGGGTAGCACGGCAGCAGGTCAAAAGAACTAAGGGAATGGGGGGAGAGTACAGCGAAATGGAAAGAAAAAAGTAAAAGAAGAGGAAGGAAACTGTGCAATGGATTGCATAGGTGAAACAGGGTAATGCGTCTAGTCCAATAAAAATAATAAAAACTGAAAGAAGAGAGAGAAGTATGGAAGTTTCCATGGCATATTGGTTTGCCTGTGACCATCGAGCTATGCTTACCATGAACTGATGTGTAACTAACAAATAAAATAATAATAATAAAAAAATAAACCGTAGTGAAATTATGGGGTATTAGAATATTAATGACTTTGGATGTTTGATTAATACTAGCGTGTGTGTTAGTTTGGTATTTGGGTTACAATCATCATACTAAAAACCTTCAATGTTGAGTGCTAAACCTCAACTAGAGCTCTCCGTTGTTCCCAAACTCAGCTGCAGCAACTCCATGTTTGACTGTATAGCCATTTCAGATGGAGTCACATAATGTTTGGGTTTGATCCCATTGTTTATGGACCATGTAATGGAATCAGGTAAACCATTGGTGATTTCTTATTGGAAGTGTTCATTGCGGATAGTGACCGATTATTGCTTTTTTTTTAAAGTGCACGCAACTTGCTATAAACCCATGACGTCATTATATGGCAAAATAAATACAACTTCAACCTGAATACATTCAAATAAATTCTAACTAGGACACGTGGATTTAAACTACATTTAGAGTGAATCTCTTATCTGAATATATTAGGCTAAAAATAAATAAATAAAACATTTTTTCGTATCAAACCAAGAGACGTAGACTTGAACATATTTCTAAACTAAATGTACACATTGAAACAACACTGGTTATAAAACTGAATACATTTATACACCAAAATTTGTGCCACCATTAATTCCGAATTTATTATTCTTTGAATCTAATTGATTAAGTAGTAAAAATAGGTGTAGTTTATAACAATAGGTTATTTTATAATAAATGTAAATATAGTCGTTGAACTAGAATATCGTAAACTATAAAGTATTGATCAGTAACGATCTATAAATCAATAGATTTTGAATTGGTTGTTTAATTGATTATTTGGTTAATTAGGTCGTGTTCAAATTACGTATATCGTAATTATATATTCTTATTGAAATCTATTAGTAGGAACAAGCACTGTTAAACACTATAAATTGAACTGTTTGAATACCCTGTTAGCATAAATAAACACCATTCTGCTATTATATCAGTTTGACGTATTTTATCAGTTAATATATGCTGTTGAGATATCATAAGTTGATAATATTGAATTGTATTTCTATGTTGGATTGTGCATATTGGGTTAAAGACTTGAATGCCGTCTGTTTTAAAGAAGTGTATATGTCATTGGAACTGTTGAATTATTCCTTCTATAAGGTAACCTAGAAATAAACTTGAGTTCTGATAATTGGATATAAATTGTTTTTAAGAAACTATTAAATGGATTATTTTTAAATTTATTATATTATTAATTAATTTAAAAGGGAAAGATTTATTTTAATCATTTAATCAGTTTGTTTGATGTAAGTCAACTATTTTAAATAGGGATTAATTAGTAAACTAATATGTTTCAATTAACTTAATAAAAATGGATCTGACAAACAATTGTTTAAAACTCAATAATATTTTAGAAAAGTTAATTGATGTTAGATTAACAGATTTTGGTAAAATAATGATGTAGTTAGATAGCAGTTTAAATTTGGATTAATTATCTCAGAAGGATATCTTAAACTTAATTAACATTTTAATTAAGGTTTAAATATAATTTAAGTATCAAAAGAGTAGAAAACCAAGTCGATCATTTCAATTAAAGTCCCCTGATTTAACATCAAGTTAAATTGATCAATGATTCAAAATAACAAAGTTGTTTGAAACTTGTTTAAGATTTTGAAATCAAATGAATTTACCAATTTCTGGCTTTGTCGATATTTTGAATATCGAACTTCTACGAATCTTGGCGATGAGAATGATGTCGATTTAAGGTCTGAGAGGTAATTAAAATACCCCAACTTGAATGATTTCACTATTATCTGATAGATCTTATTAATTTGTGTTCGAAATAAGTGTAAGAGTTGAATATCATTTCCAATTATGAAATGTATATTCAAGTGTGAGATTATCACGTAAGACTGATATTAAGAATTTTCTAAGTTAGTTAAGACTTATGTATTCAAATAAAAACATATAATGTTAATATTTGTATTTAAATGACCAAAGATTTATTTAAATAAGGAATAACAGATGCAATGAAAATAAATCTATTTATTTTATTTTTGATAGTTAAATCACCGACTATCAAATCTGGAACTTTTCGTTATCATTTCGAAGAGACCGAAATCTAAATTCCACTTCGATTCGATTTATACGTTATGAGTCACAATTATTGAAGACCATTGAAGATGGAGTTTATGCAAGGGTTGTTCTGCTAATCCTAGATAGAAATTTAATAAGACAGATTTATAGGATAGTGCCTTTGGTTTGTCCACTCCTAGGACAATTTGTATGGACAAATGTCTGACAGAGTATGCCTAATAGATCGCATAAGTTAATCTTTTCAAAACTATGTTTGGTGGCGGGGAAATTTGTTTCTCTCAGCTTTATACCCGTAGTTTTAGGGAGACCAATTTGTGATTTGACGGGTTTGATGATGTGACATTCAAAGTGAATGAAGACGTGATATATTGAAAGGTAAGTTCAGCCTCAAGCCTCACAACCGGGAAATGAAAAAAATCGGACAGGCAGCATGGCTATGTGGGTCTCTCCCATTAGGGTGTATTGTCACCTATCTAGAGATATTTCATTTGATTCTTTATTCTATTCGATGCTATCCTTTTCAGGAAACGGTGGGTAGTTCCTAATCATTGGTGACAATATATTCGATACACTCAAGCGAAATGAGTGGTCGGTCATGTGTGGGCCGGGTTGCAAGATTTTCTTATTGAACCCAGTGTATTCCTCTCTAGATATACACTATCGGCAGGTTGTTCCATACCTTGTCATAGTCGGAATCCAATCTCCAATAAGCGCATGCAGTTTTGGTTGTATACTATGTATGTAGAGCGTGAGATGCAAGCGTTCTGCTAGATTGCTATTTATTTGTATTTAGACATTATTATAATATCAGATGAGTTAAAGATGTTTTAGGTTATCGTAAGGTTAAAACCATTCGTATTTATGTGTGGATCGGTCTTACGAATATCTTTTCTTTCAAAAGGTTTTTGAAAGTTAAAATCAAACTACTTTTAATCGTTTACTCACACCAGTCCCATGACTGACCTAGAGTTTATTCTTTTATGTTTCCCTAAACTCTTGGGTGCCCAAATTTGTATGGGAAGTCCAATAGTTCAGGATTTTACAGATTTTCTGAAGGAGTTGGAGCAGGAGGCTTCAACGTTAGACATATATAGTCTATTCCTCTGTGTTGCATATGTGCTGTTCTCTAATGATGTATGTAAGTCCAAATACTGTTGTATTTCAAAAGTGATTGTGAGACAGTATTGTTGTTCAGTTTGGTCTTCTATCTCTTTTCTTCTATTCTAATTTTCTATCTTCCTATTTATCATCTTCTAACTTCTTTCTATTAATGATTCGTATTTCCGTGCAATTTGGGTTGGACATGAGTCATATTCAGTCAGCTCAAATGGTACGAATTTGCGGGTCGTTACACTTGGTATCAGAGCTGAAGGTTGAGTAGTAACCTTGGATCTGTGGCATAACTCGATAGAGACGGGGTTAGTAATACCCTAGAATGAGTTTGAATGTGTATATATGAGCGCATATTTGTTAATTGATATAAAAACAGTTTTTGTTGTGATGATTGTTTTGTTGAGCAATTTATGAATTCTGGTCGATCCAGGGTGTACAACTGTATCGATAGGTGTTTCTAAACTCTCGAACAAAGTGATTCGACACAGTATTGTTTTCAAAGCTGGGCAAATGAAATAATTTTACCCAAAAATATATTTTTGTTATGAAGGGAATAATTTTCTAAAATTATCATATCTGAATGTGTCGATTATTGTTTTTATTATCAAATAGGATTACAAACGCTAAGATGATTGTATATTCAACCAGATGAGTTTGTATAAGAATAAAATATAAAAATGAGACAAACTGAGAAAATTGTTTGGTAAAACAAAGTGTTTGGGAAAATTCAAAAGTTTTGGATTTACAATGGGATTAAGATTTGTGATTTCAAATTGTTTTGAAATAAAAACTAGAAATTTGGATTCTGGAATTTCAAAATTTTACTAGAGATAAGAAATTGGAACCTAACTGGAATCTGGTTGAGTTAAATGATTTCTGAGTATTAATCTGATGTTGATTTCCTTCTTTGAGGTTGATACTTAAAGGATTATTTTCTTACCAATTTAAAATCAAAAACAAATGAATGTTGAAGGATAGCAATAAATGGAAATGTATTCCAACCGTAGTAACATATATTTCTAGTTTTAAAATTAACTGTGATTGATAGTTAATTACTGATGTATTGAATGTTTGATTGCGGTGAAATGTTTGGTAGATAAACCGTGGGTTCTGGATGCCTTGTTTGATATGATTATTAGACCCATGTATGGGTTTTGTTTTAAGTCTATAACTATAGATATAACTATAATCTCCACGTTACTCTTCAATTTCGAGGACGGAATTATTTTAAGGTGGGTAGATTGTAACGTCCTGGGTTTTGACCACTTTTGTAATACATTTTATTTTAGATTATTTTGATAATTGATAATAAATTGTGAATAATAAATATTGGGTAACTCCAGTATATATTATTGTTATTGTTTAAAATTCCTTAACCTATGTGTACATGTATACTAAACCGGTAAATATTATTGTATCTTTCTGTTCTGTAATTTTAAAAGTTGTTTTAAAACTCTAGTTAAAATTTTAAAATAATATTGGACATTATAAAATATTAGTATGATGAGTAGCTAAAAATCATATATGTGTATTTTACTTGTTATATTTAAATATACATAAGTGTTATTTTATATTGTGTGTATATCAAAACTTGTTTTAAATACATATAAAATTGGTTAAAAATTTATCATTTTATACATTGATTGCTATTGCATTAGAAATTAAGTTAAAAATATTCAATGAATTTAGTATATAGGAAATTTAACAAATTAATTGTTTAGTAATGAAGTTTCGCGCACATGGTTGTATACTTGTATAGGCTGCACACCTAGCATAATCTTAGCACATGGGCTGAACCCTGTACACATATGTACACATCAACCCATTACTAAATGCACCTAGCTAACCATGACATCATAGCCTGGGGAAGTAATGAAAATATGTGCATTTCCAATAAATTGTAATAGCCTAATTTAGCATTTCTGCACACAAAATTCGGTGACTAAACACTCTTAAATGCTGCAGCCAAACAATCTACCCAACAATCAAGTTGAGAATCCATTTTTAGAACCTTCCTTCACACCAATAAGAAGCCACACCATCTACATAGGACTGTACTACAATACATATTTAATTATAACCTGCAAAAACCAAGCACATCTATAACATAGCATAGCTGATAGCTCCACTTAAATCATTCAAAACTTTATTTGTTGCATCTCTTCAATCAAATATATAGGCTGTCATGCATTTGTCATTTAAAGCATAGCTACCTACTATTTACACAAGACTATACTTATATGTTGTACTTGATATAAGGCTGCATTGCATTGCCATTAGAAAGGGGATAGAAACAACTAAAAACTGTATAGCCACATTCCATCACATCAACCCATATACTCGGTTATGGAATATAGTTCTTTTCTTTTCAATCAATCTGAGAAAAACATCCATTTTGATCACCTAAACTATAGCTAAAAACCATTGCTTTTCCAACAGACCAGCACATATGCAAGTAGCTAGTACATAGCTTTATTCTCCCATCAAGAATATGTGCAGATAAACCTTATGACTATCCTTTCTATCCACATTTAAGGCCTGTACCTCACTGCATAGATAGTTCGAGTGCAATTATTTGGTGTCACCTATAAATACACTATTACGACTTCTCATTCAAAATTCACTCGAACCCTTGCATTAAGTCTGGAACCAGAGAGCTGTTTTCGGTGAGTAAACTTCTTGCTTTTCCCAATCTAAATCTATCTATGATTGATATGTATATGATTTCGAATATGTTGTATAGAGTTGATTTAACTATTTGGTTTAAACCCTGAAATGTATGTAAACTTAGGCTGTAATTAAAACAGAGAGTGAAACTGTGAATGTAAAACAAGAACAGAGAACTAGGATCTGGAAATAATGGCAAAAAAACAGTGAAACTACCAGTGAATAAACTTTCCATTTACTCATTTAAACAATCATTGTATGCATATAATTATTATGCAGAGTTATATATGGGCATATTGGCTTTAAATGGATTGTATTTGATTAACATGATTTTTATAACAACACCGAAAAATAAACATAGATCAGAAAACTAAGTAAGTGTGTAAAAATTCACTAAAACTTCTAAGTTGAATCACTTTTGAATTGTTATACTACATGTTGCCATGCAAACACCTACACCACTTGTTATTATCATTGTTTTATTCATTTTAAGACAAATTTGAGGACGTCAACTCTGTTAAACTTTGAGAAACATAGCAGCATGTTTAACCCATTTTAGTAAGTCATAAAATATAGTTATTACATGAACGAGGTTCGCTTATCACTGTAGTGGTGTTTGACATTGATTGACGCTTTAGTGTGGCGGCGGTAGCGGGTGTTGGGGTTTTGTTCCGAACATATTGGGTTGAATCATGTAATGCTGATAGAAATGATTGGAGCAGAATATGAGTGTGTGGACGAGTTCAGGAGGCAGTGGCTCGTTCGTGTGGGCAACCGAAATGGATGCAGATTGGCTGGAGGGGTTGTGCCCTTGCACAAGTGTGCACCCTGGGCATGAACAAGGGAGAGAAAGGTAAAGGGAAGAAACATGGAAAGGAAGGACAGGAACAGGGTAAGATGCGGTTTGGGTTGGCTCAAAATGTTTGTTGTAACAATGAGTTGAGGAAATGAGTTGAGGAAATGTTTGTTGTAACACAGTTTTTATTATAAAAATATATATTATAATAATGAAGGAAAGAAAGGTAAAAGAAATTGAAATTTAAAAAGAAAAGAAGGAAACAAAGAAAAGAGAAGTAAGAAGATAACAGAAGAAAGAAAGAAGAGGAAGGCGTGAGGGGTAGCACGGATGCAGGTCAAAAGAACTAAGGAAACGGGGGGAGAGTACAGCGAAATGGAAAGAAATAAGTAAAAGAAGAGGAAGGAAACTGTGAAATGGATTGCATAGGTGAAACAGGGTAATGCGTCTGGTCCAATAAAAATAATAAAAACCGAAAGAAGAGGGACAAGTATGGAAGTTGCCATGGTATATTGGTTTGCCTGTGACCATCGAGTTGTTCTTACCATGAACTAATGTGTAATTATCAAAAAAAAAAAAAAAAAAAAATAAACAGTAGTGAAACTATGGGGTAGTAGAATATCAATGACTTGGTTTGTTTGATTAATACTAGCGTGTGTGTTTGTTTGGGGTTTGGTTTACAATCATCATACTACAAGCCCACAATGTTGAGTACTAAACCTCAGCTAGAGCTCTTCGTTGTTCCCAAACTCAGCTGCAGCAATGCCAGGATTGACGAAGTCACAAAATGTCTGGGTTTGATCCCATTACTTATGGACCATGTGATGGAATCAGGTAAACCATTGGTGATTTCTTATTGGAATTTTTCATTGCGGTTAGTGACCGATTATTCCTTTTTTTTAAAGTGCACGCAACCTGCTATAAATCCATGACGTCATTATATGGCAAAATAGATACAACTCAACCTGAATACATTCAAATAAATTCTAACTAGGACGCGTGGATTTAAACTACATTTAGATCGAATCTCTTATCTGAATATATCAGGCTAAAAATAAATAAATAAAACATTTGTTCGTATCAAACCAAGAGACACAGACTTGAACATATTTCTAAACTGAGTGTACACATCGAAACAACACTGGTTATAAAGCTAAATACATCTATACACCAAAGTTTATGCCACCATTAATTTCTGAATTTATCATTCTTCGAATCTAATTGATTAAGTAATAAAAATGGGTGTAGTTTATAACAATCGTTTGTTTTATAATGAATGTAAATATAGTCGTTGAACTAGATTATCGTAAACTATAAAGTATTGATCAGTAACGATCTATAAATCAATTGATTTTGAATTGGTTGTTTAATTGATTATTTGGTTAATTAGGTCATGTTCAAATTACGTATATCGTAATTATATATTCTTATTGACATCTATTAGTGGGAACAAACACCATTAACCATTATAAACTGAATTGTTTGAATACCCTGTTAGCAGAAATAAACACCATTCTATTATTATATCAGTTTGACGTATTTTATCAGTTAATATATGTTGTTGAGATATCATAAGTTGATAATATTGAATTGTATTTCTATGTTGGTTTGTGCAAATTGGGTTAACGACTCGAGTGTCGTCTGTTTTAAAGAAGTGTATATGTCATTAGAACTGCTGAATTATACCTTCTATAAAGTAACCTAGAAATAAACTTGAGTTCTGATAATTGGATATAAATTGTTTTTAAGAAACAATTAAATGGATTATTTTAAAATTTATTATATTATTAATTAATTTATAAGGGGAAGATTTATTTTAATCAATTAATCAGTTTGTTTGATGTAAGGCAACTATTTTAAATAGGGATTAATTAGTAAATTAATATGTTTCAATTAACTTAATAAAAATGGATCTGACAAACAATTGTTTAAAACGCAATAGTATTTTAGAAAAGTTAATTGATGTTAGATTAATAGATTTTGGTAAAATAATGATGTAGTTAAATAAGAGTTTAAATTTGGATTAATTATCTCAGAAGGATATCTTAAACTTAATTAACATTTTAATTAAGGTTTAAATAAAATTTAAGTATCAGAAGAGAAGAAAACCAAGTCGATCATTTTAATTAAATTCCCCTGATTTAACATCAAGTTAAATTGATCAATGATTCAAAATAACAACGTTGTTTGAAACTTGTTTAAGAATTTGAAATCAAATGGATTTACCAATTTCTGGCTTTGTCGATATTTTGAATATCGAACTTCCATGTATCTTGGTGATGAGAATGATGTCGATTCAAGGTCTGAGTGGTAATTAGAATACCCCAACTTGAACGATTTCACTAATATCCAATAGATCGTAATAGTTTGTGTTCGAAATAAGTGTTAGAGTTGAATATCGTTTCCAATTATGAAATGTATATTCAAGCGTGAGATTATCACGTAAGACTGATAATAAGAATTTTCTAAGTTAGTTCAGACTTATGTGTTCAAATAAATACATAAAAAGTTAATATTTGAATTTAAATGACCAAAGATTTATTTAAATATGGATTAACAGAACCGATGAAAATAAATCTATTTATTTTATTTTTGACAGTTAAATCGCCGACTATCAAATCTGGAACTTTTCGTTATCGTTTCGAAGAGACCGGAATCTAAATTCCACATCGATTCGATTTATACGTTACGAGTTAGAATTATTGAAGACCATTGAAGATGAAGTTTATGCAAGGGCTATTCTGCTACTCCTAGATAGAAATTTCCTAAGATGGACTTACAGGATAGTGCCTTTGGTTTGTCCAGTCCCAGGAAAACTTGTATGGACGAATGTCTGACAGAGTATGCCTAACAGATCATGTAAGTTGATCTTTTCAAAACTATGTTTGGTGGCGGGGAAATTCGTTTCTCTTAGCTTTATACCCGTAGTTTTAGGGAGACCAATTTGTGATTTGACGGGTTTGACGATGTTACATTCAAAGTGAATGAAGACATGCTATATTGAAAGGTAAGTTCAGCCTCAAGCCTCGCAACAGGGAAATGACAAAAATCGGGCAGGCAGCACGGCTATGTGGGTCGCTCCCATTAGGGTGTATTGTCACCTATCTAGATAAATTTCATTTGCTTCTTTATTCTATTTGATGCTATCCTTTTCAGGAAACGGTGGGTAGCTCCCAACCGTTGGTGACAATATATTCGATACACTCAAGCGAAATGAGTGGTCGGTCATGTGTGGGCGGGGTTGCAAGATGTTCTTGTTGAACCCAGTGTATTCCTCTCCAGAGACACACTATCGGCAGGTGGTTCCATACCTTGTCATAGTCGGAATTCAATCTCCAATAAGCGCCCTCGGTTTTGATTGTATACTATGTATGTAGAGCATGAGATGCAAACGTTCTGCTAGATTGATATTCATTTGTATTTTGACATTATTATAATATTTGATGAGTTTTTGATATAAAGATGTTTTGGGTTATCGTAAGGTAAAATCCATTCGTATTTATGTGTGGATCGGTCTTACGATTATCTTTTCTTTCAAAAGGTTTCTGAAAGTTAAAATCAAACTACTTTTAATCGTTTACTCACACCTGTCCCATGACTGACCAAGAGTTTATTCTTCTATGTTTCCCTTAAACTCTTGGGTGCCCAAATTTGTACGAGCATTCCAATAGTTCAGGATTTTACAAATTTTCTGAAGGAGCTTGGAGCAGGAGCCTTCAGCGTTAGGCATATAGAGTTTATTCCGCTGTGCTGTACACGTGTTGTTCTCTGATGATGTATGTAAGTCCAAATACTGTTGTATTTCAAAAGTGATTATTTATGTATTATATTTTATTCTGGTGCGATTGTGAGACGGTATTGTTGTCAGTTCGGTATTCTATCTCTTTTCTTCTATTTTAATTATCTATCTTCCTATTTTTCATCCTCTAACTTCTTTCTATTAATGAATCGTATTTTCGTGCAATTTCGGTTGGACGTGAGTCATATTTATTCAGCTCAAATGGTGCGGATTTGCGGGTCGTTACAAGCATACCCATCGGTTCAGTAAGGAAGTTCCTTCGCCTGGTCATTTATTGGAAATTCATTATCTACTACGAGCTTTTACGATTTTATGTGTATAGCCTACTGGTTACAAGTAGGAATATGTCAGCATAGTGGGATGGGGCATTATGTTGGCTAAGATTGATAAATTTATTTATGAAATTGATTTTCACATTATGCACTAATAATAATATGGAAAATGGTTTCCACGTATCAAGCAAGTTTGACTATCATAAGGAAAAACCTCGCCCATGCGTGTGTTTACCTTGTGTGTGTGCCGCGAGACATTATGTTAATTTCATTTTATAAAAAGCACTGCGAATTTTATTGCACATAACAAATATATATTGAGTTCTCACACCAGTCCCATGACTGACCTAGAGTTTATCTGTTTTCCCACAAAACTCTAGGTGCCTATAATTTTCCACATGGGCAGCCTAGTGTCAGGTTTAGTAGCTGTGTTGGAGCCTACATCTTGGAGCCTTTTCTGGTGTATCTTTGCTTTGGTGCAGTTGTTATTGCCGTGGAGCATCTTTAGCTGTTCCGTGGAGTGTTTAGTTTTTGTGGGCATCAATAATTTGGAGCTATCCAAGTGAAGATGAAGTTTGGTTTTGGATTCACCTTGATTAGTTTTTTCCGCTGCTTCTGTGGTATCTTGTTATTGTAAATTGTGTTGCACCTTGATGTTGAATCCGTTGTAAACTCTGATATAATCTCATGTTATATAAATGAGAAGTTGTTTTATTTCATTATGATTGTTCTAATGTGATATATCCCCAGACAACTGGGAATCCGACATTTGAATATGTGACATTTGAATACAAGTAGATATTATATATCGATTTTCGAAGGTCGAAATTCCGGGTCATCATAGTTGGTATCAGAGCTTTGGTTTATACAAAGCTTTGGTGTATAACTCATTAGAAATGGGGTAATAATACCCTAGAATCAGTAGAATCCAATGAACTACGAAAAGTTTAACTATTTCATAACTCCTAAGGTAATTCATCTGTATGTCTAACATCATTTTTGTACTATATCCAGATAGTAGAAAATGAGCTATAGAGGCAGACGTCGAGGAGGAAGTTGTACCACCACCAACAGTCGTAATGTTATCACAGTTAATTAGACTATGATTCAAGACCGACCCAAACCAGTCTTCCAATTCTGAACAAGAATTACGCAAAATTGGGCAGGAATCCGTTTAAGGGATCTGATCATGTTA
This sequence comes from Allium sativum, assembly GCA_030737875.1. Taxonomy (NCBI): domain Eukaryota; kingdom Viridiplantae; phylum Streptophyta; class Magnoliopsida; order Asparagales; family Amaryllidaceae; genus Allium; species Allium sativum. The sequence continues at coordinate 989,841,365 of CM060912.1, read as the reverse complement.
TGGAAGCTCATGCCAGGATTAACGCATGCGAGAAGATTTTTAGAGGACTTAACCTAGAAGATAACCAAAAGAAGCCATTAGCTACATGGCAATTACAAGAAGGAGCTACTGCATGGTGGGAGACTATCGTCCAAGGCAAATCAGAAGACGACTTTTCATGGAAGGATTTCAAAGAAGTTTTCGAAGAACACTGTATATCTTCGGCAGAAATTTCCATGATGTACGAGGAATTTATGAATCTCAAGCAAGGCGATATGCCTTTCGAGGAGTATTTAAATAAGTTTAACGAGCTTTCTCGCTTTGGACCTGAGCTGATAGACACCACGTTAAAGAAAAATGAAAGATTTATTAAGGGGATGGCATCAAAGTACTATGACAGGATGACTGCACATATCAAACAATCCTTCGTTGACTTGGTAGACATGGGGTATAAATATGCTACTATTGATAAGAAGAAGGGTACTAAAGTTATGGAAGGTAATGGTAGTAACAATTGGAAGAGGAGAAAATTCCAGGGGAAGAAGCCTAAACAGAAGGCTGAGAAGAAAGGAATGAAGGAAGATCATCTTAACGATGTTCTCTACTACAGTTTCCAAGAGAAAGGTCTTTATTCCTGCGACTGTAAGAAGCCAAAGAAGTCAAGACAGCCAAACAAAGGGTTTCCAGAATATTATCACTGCCGTAAGCCCAGTCATATGGTTAAAGATTGTCCCGTAATGAATAAAGCTGATGTGGCAAGCGTTTATGCAATCAAGGATGAGCCTTCGACTTCGAAGAATGATAAAGGGAAGGATGTTCTGGAAGTTACTATTTTTATTTCTAATAAATTAGTCCGAGTTATGTTTGACACTGGTGCTTCACGTAGTTTTATCTCGAAACCACTCGTAGAAAAATTGAAACTTAAGCCTAAATTTGTTGATGAACCTTTATGTGTAAGTAATCCAGTAGGAGGTCCTACTAGCTTGTGTTAGTATTGCAAAAATGTTCCTTTCATCTATTCACACTATGAATTCCCTTTTAACTTATTCATTCTTGACTTCAATGAATTTCAAATAGTACTTGGAATGGTTTGTTTAAATAAATATGAGGCTAAATTAGATTGCGTAGATAGGAAAGCTCTGGTAAAGGCAAGTCATGGAAATTTTATTGAAATATCTTGTGTTATCCCTAGCCCAAAAAGAGATTGTTTGATGTATACTTTAGATTACCCTGATACCAACATAAAAACTATACCTGTCGTTAGAGATTTTCCCAATGTATTTGAAGAAGTTAATAACCTCTCTCCACACCGAGAAATTGAGTTTAGAATTGACCTAGTACCCAATGCCCAACCTGTTGTTCATCCAAGTCGAAGAATGGCTCCGAAAGAGAGAGAAGAACTGAACAAGCAAACCCAAGATCTCTTAAGAAAAGGATTTATTCGAACCAGCAGTTCTAATTGGGGGTCAGCTATAGTATTCAAGGTTTTAAATCTCGGATATCAGTCGCGTCTCATCTCGGGGATTTTATAGACTTGGTTTCATATCGGGGGAAATCTCGGATGAGATGAGTCTAACTGGGGAGTTCATCTTGGATTTTCATCTCGGGGTCTGAAAGTTCATGTCAGAATAATCTCGGGGCACATGATATATTAAAAATGATATTTAAACAAAATGACTTTTATGAATGCTATCAAAAACATAGTAATTTAAACTTAAAATGCAAAATAACTTTATTATTCTTTATTTTGCGAAAGATCATTCATACTCTGAATCGTAATGTGCTTAAAACAAGAATATTATTGGGTAGGAAACATTAAAAGGATCCAAAACATTAAAAAATCCAGTATAAATAGACCATAAAATACATAATTTCATAAGTAACATGTATGTAAATAGACGAATATGAAAATCATAAGCATTGTAAAACATATACGAACATACAATATAGTCATTTAACATGCAAAATGTAAAATAACAAAAGATTGATATGGCTAGATTTGAATTTTTTAATTATAGTCCTAGTTCGGGCATAAATTTAAATTTTAACCAAAAAACTAAGATCTTGGACGATATTCCAGTATTTCGTCTCGGTCAATATAACGTTTGATATTGCAATATCTCGGGCGATAGATTCGAAAGGACATTTAGAGTGGTATTTGCTGTTTCGTTTCGAAAGGATCCCAAAACGAGATCTTGGAGGAGATCTCGGGCAACATTTGCGAGATTTGAAATAGTAGTAGTATTTGTAGCAAAGTCTGACGGTTCCTTACGATTGTGCGTAGACTATAGAGACCTTAATAAACAAACCCTCAAGAATAAGTACCCATTGCCACTAATAGATGTCTTATTTGACCAGTTAAGTGATGCCCGATTTTTTTCAAAGATGGATTTAGCCTCTGGTTTTCACCAACTCAGAATTGCTGAGGATTGTATTCATTTGACTGCCTTTCATGGATCCGATACTTATTACGAATGGTTAGTAATGCCATTCGGATTGACAAATGCCCCAGCCTATTTTGTGGACTTAATGACTCGAGTATTCCGTGAGGTGTTGAATAAATTTGTGTTAGTCTTCATTGATGACATCCTGATCTATTCAAAAACCGAGAAGAACATGCTGAGCATTTAAGGATTGCACTGGAGATATTAAGGTAAAATGTGTTTAAAGCTAAAATTTACAAATGTCATTTTTGGAAAAAAGAAGTAAAATTTCTTGGGCATATCCTATTTGAAGAAGGAATTGCTGTAGATCCCGAAAATATTTCTGCTATGTTGGATTGGAAGCAACCAACAACTCCAAAGGAAGTTAGAAGTTTCTTAGGATTGGCAGGATATTACTATAGATTCGTCCAAGATTTGTCAAAGATAGCCTCTCCCTTGACAAATTTGTCCATGCAAAAAGCCAAATTTGTTTGGTCTCCTAACGTAAAGATCTTTTAATGAGTTAAAGAAGAGATTGACCATTGCCTTGGTTTTGGCTATTACCAATGGCAATAAAGGATATCCATTTATATGAATGCTTATAAAGAAGGAGTTGGTGCCGTTTTAATGCAAGAAGGAAGAGTGATTGTTTATGCAAGCAGACAATTGAGACTGCCCTGACTGATGACCTTGAGCTACTCGCAGTAATATTCGATTTAAAAATTTGGAGACATTATCTGCTTGGAGAAAAATTTGAATTATTCACTGATCACAAGCCCTTGAAATATCTGTTTACTTAGAAAGACTTGAGTTTAAGGCGGCAACAATGGTTGGAATTTCTAGCATCTTATGATCTAGATATTCAGTATACCCCTGGAAAAGCCAATGTTGTTGCAGATACTTTGAATGGAAAGTATGATGTTCTTGCCTACCTCGTTATCACTCCGACTCTCCTAGAGAAGATTGCCCACTAGAAAAAGAAGGATAAATTTCTATAAGAGATTTCTAAAAGAATTCAGGAAGGAGAAAATTTAAGTTTTGAAATCGATGATAAAGGCACCATAAGATTAAAAGGAAAAATATGTATGCCCAATATTAAAGAACTTAAGCAGGGGGTGTTGGATGAGTGCCTTAAGTCCAAATTTGGCATCCATCCAGGAGTTAATAAGATGTATCGTGATGTTAAATGTACATTTTGGTGGAAGTCGATTAAAACGAACATATCTATCTATGTCAGCCATTGTGCTACGTGTCGGCAAATAAAGAGTGATCAGCAGAAGACTCCAGGATTACTTCAGCCTTTGGAAATACCAAAATGGAAGTGGGATCAAGTTACGATGGATTTCATCGATGGTTTACCTCGCACTCGTAAAGAGAATGAGGGAATATGGGTTATTGTGGATGTCTAACTAAAAGTGCCCATTTTATCCCAGTAAAGTCATCTAGAACTGCTGCAAGTTTGGCAGAATTGTATATCAAGGAAATCATTCGATTGCATGGGATTCCAGGCAGGATTGTGAGTGATCGCGATCCTCTTTTCACCCGTCATTTTTGGGAAGCTTTTCAAGATGCTTTGGGAACCAAGTTAAACTTTAGTACTGTTTATCATCCACAATCAGATGGACAAACAGAAAGAGTTAACATAATTTTGGAAGATTTATTGAGAGCAAGTGTTCTCGATTTCGGAGGTTCATGGGAAAATTATTTACCATTAGTTGAGTTCTTCTATAACAATAGCTATCAGACAAGTATTAAGATGGCACCTTTTGAAGCATTGTATGGACGACCATGTAAGTCACTAGTTTGTTGGATTGAGTCTAGAGATAAAATTGTTCTAGGACCTAATATGATTAGAGAGGCCACAAAGAAGGTAGATCTGATTAGGAAGAGGATGAAAACAGCCTAGGATCGGCAGAAATGTTATGCAGATCGTAGAAGGAGCGTATTAGAATTCAAAGTTGGGGATTCAGTATTCCTAAAAGTCTTTCCAATGCGCGGAGTTACAAGGTTTGGAAGAAAAGGAAAATTAGCACCTCACTATATTGGACCATTCCCTATTCTGGAAAAAGTTAGACCATTGGAATATAAGGTTCAGTTACCCGAATAGCTCTTAGGTGTGCATAATGTTTTTCACATATCAAATCTGAGAAAGTTTGTTCGTGACCCTAATCAGATTGTGGAAGAAGCCGCTCAATAAGATCTAGAAATTACACCTAATCTAGCCGTTAAAAGTGACCCCATAAAGATCATCGATCGAGATGAACACTACAAGAAAAGCTGTATATAGCGGCAGTTTTTTAGCAGCGGAAAATTCCGTCGCAAATTAGCGACGGATTTTCGCGGACTTTGTAGGAGATAATATTTTGGATTTTATATGTCAACTTATTTTAAATTATTACAGTCGAATCTTATTTCTGTCGCTAAATCATTGGAAATTGCAGCACTTTACCATCATAAATAATTTAACGCTAAATTTCGTTGCAGATAGAGATTGTTTATCGTCGTCAAAATTTTGACGCTATTTTTGCAGCAGTTTTTCAAGAGATTTGAAAAGAACTTTAATAATTATTATTTATAAAATGTTTTACATTTGATTTTTTAATTAGTAATTAATAAGTAAATATAAATTTTAAATAATTAATGTTAATAACATATTAATAATAAATAATTACTATTAAAAGTAAATAATATTCAATAGTTAGTGTTGCTTAATTATTAATTACTATAAAATATAAATAAGAGGTAATAATAATTAATAAAATAGATTAATATATAATTAATTATCACAAAAATAAATTATTACTATTAATAGTAAATAAAGTTCAATAGCTAGTATTGATTAATTAATAATTACTAAATAATTAAGAGGTAACAATTATTAATTAATAATATATATAAATAATTAATCTTTAATAATCAACGATTAATAAGTAATTTTTATGATTAAGAAGTATGTTGTTATCCATAAAATTTGGTACTTTCTAAAATAAATTTAAAATTATCCACAATTAATTATTAGTAATCAACAAATTTTACATAATACATACACACACACACATACGCACATATATATATATATATATGTATGTATGTATATATATAAATTAAAGGAATATTACATCAGTAGGTTAAGGAACTGTCAATGTTTCCCCAAAATTTCGTAGCTCGCCTCTTTTTTTAAATCGAGAATATAAGCTACAGGTGAAACACCACTAGGGTTTTACTTTTCCTTTCTTAAGCTGCCACGTACTTCATCTCTATCAATTTCAATTCTCAATTGTTTCTCCTGCGCATCCACCACTATCTAACAAATCCTAGCTTTCTCTGTTGTTGTTTCCACAACGATTTACACCAGATCTTTTTTCGCATTATCTTCTTTCTAATTCTTACGCACCATGATTGCCTCCACCACCCTCGCGCTCGCCCATCAGGCAACATATTGGGGGCAACCCTCCTTATACGAGTAACCCCCCGTTGAATAAAAAAAACCTAGTTTCGAAATCAAGAACAAAAAAATGACGATCACCAAAGCAAGGAAGAAACTGACGCGCAAGAATTCGATTAGGGTTTGGTTACTTGCGATTTGCGAAACCAGAAGGCAAGAAGAAGACGATGCTCAGTTACTTCACATGAATTTGGAAATCGATTCAATCATGATTCACCTTATACTGTGAGTTTAGATTTTAATCAGCGACATTGATTCACACTGAATCTAGAAATTGCAAATAGCGAAACGTATTCTTATCATCTTCATTCTTGTGTGATAGGTCCGTAGGAAGATCGGCATATGTACTTGAATTGGGGGGGGGGGGATTTGTTTTAAGTAACGAAACCTATTTTTAAGTAAATTTCCTTTAATGCTAAATCTGGAAATTCATTTTGCTTATTTGAAATGCTTTTTAAGTAAATTTCCTTTAATGTTGAATGTGGAAATGCCTTTTACTTATTTGACAATAGCATGTGTTTATATTTTGCAAATTTGCATGTCTGTTACAGTACAACTATGGTGGTATCCAAGCCAAAATTGCTATTGGATCGGCTGTGGAGATTATCGAGGATGAGTCGCACACTACAACAAAAGTGCTCTTTTGCTATGCAAGTGTTTGTGATGTAAAATTATACGTCGTAGAAGACCATTATTTACTAAGTTTCATTATGATGCAATTAACAAACGAAGCGAATGTTTCATCAAAACAATTTCTATCACAGGTGACTATATTATGCGTCGTAAATAACCAAATAAACTATAATATTATTATTAATTCAAATTCATACTCATTTACAACGTATTATTTACATCACAAATGAAAACGATATTATCTATCTCATTGTCAACAATTCCAATTCAAAGTCATGACTGTATTACAAAATATTGTATCAATGTAAAAATATGCACATTTTAACAATGATTTTTTCTTACATGTAATAAATTTTATTTTGGAAACTACAAAATGATTTCTGAAAATTTAATATCAACTATAATAAAAAATGAACTTTTTTAACATAAATAACAGATAGCATTTCTTCAATTTTTTTATTTAATTAGGGAATAAATAAGCATTGCTGACTCGTAAGCATTAAAAATATTTGGGCTAGAGGGGATACTTAAAATTTCAGGAGAAAACAGAATCAATGCTTTCCACTTCCTAACGGCTCATTTCAGAACTCTCGAATTATGCCCAACATCTCTAGGGTTTCTCCATCTTTCTTCCACCATTTCCGTCCTATCGAATCAATCACGGTCTTTATTATTCCCTTTAGAGCAACTAGTTCTACAGAAGAATTTTTCTGATTTCTCCATCTTAGGTATTCTCAGATGTAGATTTCTTCTAATGCTATAACAGTTCTCGATTTCTAGAGAAGGGACGAAATTCGTAAACCTAACTCAGCAAAACTACTTGACCCTTTAACTCATTCTTCCTCGCCCACTTCCTATGCTGTCATCTTCGATCGACTTACTCTAAGTTTTGTGCTGCCTGTATCGATTTCAGAAGTAATCTATTCTCCATCGCAAATTGGTCGTTAGGGTTAAAGGTACTAAATTTTGTTTCTCTTCTTTCTTCTACAGACACATTGATTTTCTACTATTAATTACATCATCTTATTCTCTGAAATTGCATACTTCCAAGTATTTTCATTTCATTAAATATTTTCCCTAATATTGTCATTTGTTTACATAATTTTGTCCCCTATTTATTCTGTCTATTCTTAGTCATAGTTGTGATTTAACAGTTGAACCATAAATTTTGGATTTCCTTTGACATCATGTTCATGTTAATAATAATCATGGTTCTTGAATTCAAGTAATGTGGTACTGATAAGTCCTAATTTGGCAATGTGCAAGTACATATCAAATTTTTATTGGCTAATGTCGTAAAAACTTAACTGAATTTTTTATATGTGAGATGACAGGATTGAGGGGGCCTTTGTTGATCCCCCATTCTTAGCCCTCGGGTATCAAACACGCAATATAATATTTGTCTCTTTACCGTGACACATAGTATTAGTTAAATACAAACTGTTCTTAGAATAAGGGAGTTGAAAGTAGGGGTTAAATAAAGGGGTTGCCAATCTTAGCATGCTTGCTCTCGTGTACACAAGCATGTGCGTCAACTAGCAATTTCAACCCTATGATGTTTTGCTTCATTTTGATGTACGTTGAAATGCCATCATTTGATGTGCATTGTTCCATCACATAGCCGAAGTGCAATAGCAATGCATACGATTAGCATTTATGAGCTTAAATGCCTTCATGATAGTTTTTTGTTTTCTTTTTCTGAATAGCCAACGACTACGTTCTACCATACATGACATTATTATTTCCAAGATAAATGTGTATTCAACTAGGAGTTCATCACTGTAGTACATATATCAAGGGGTAAATTCATCTAACTCTGAACTACTTAGTGTAAAAGGTTTACTATAGATTCTTTTATCTCTCAGGGAAAAAGTTGAAAGCGGGCCTTCTTTTCCAAGAACACAGTTGGTTATTAGCCTGGTCCCACCAGCATTGGCACCCATGGGAGCTGCACTTACCGCATAACTTGCTTGAATTTATCATTCGCGTACCTGGTAAGACACTGATCCTGATTTGTCTTGTCCTTTTGAATTTAATATTCACTATCTCATAACTTGCTTTGAACTGTCTATAATTAGATAATCATATCGTCATTAGGGTACACCTATGTCAATGAATGGTGACATGAGTTGGAAGCCTGATACCGATTCTTCTCAAATTGCTGGAGGTTTTGGTGTCAGATTTTCTTTGATGGTCATACAGGTAGTTTATACTTTTAGCCTCTTTTGTGAATGATTTATTTGATTTAATTGAATTCTCAATTATGTTCACTGTATTGATTACAAGTTTATACAGTACTGGAATAAGTTTTTCATGTAGATTTGTAATGTTAATGTGTGGGTAAATAAAGTTTGATCTATATGAAATATTTATGGGCAAATGTTATCAAGTAAAGCAGAGACTATCATTTTTATATAGAAGCAGCAAAAGTTTCACTAAGATTGTAGGTTATTATATGTTTTTTTTTCTTTTCTAATTTTTTACTCATATTCATTTGTTGTATATGTAGAAGGACTGCCAAAAACTTATATGTGAAGTTATGGCAACTCCAAAAGCATCAACTACTGATGCTATCGTCCAAACCACTAGCTAGGCATGCAAACAAGGCTCTTTTTAATTGCAAGAGGTAAGTTGTTGCAGCATTTAGAAATCAAATGTGAATTGATTATGTCTAATTGTATGTTTTTCTAATTAATCCAGTTTACACTTTAGTACACCTTTACTTAAATGACTGTAATCACACACCTTTTATCATCTGTTTATTTCCTATGCATAAATCTCATTTAAAACACTTCTTATGAGGGTGTACGTTCCAATAAGTAGCATGTGAGTGCATTTTGGAGAAAGCTGTATTTTGCAGTCAACAAATATATCATTGACTCAGTCACCCAATATTTGCTTCATCCAATCATTGTTATGTGCTTAATATTTCCAGTAATTAGTCTCTCATTTTAACACTTGAAAATTTTCTGCATGTTTGATCATTTGCATGTCAATATTTGAATATACATAGCTTCTATGATGCTTAACTGTGGGAAAGATAACAGAATCATGTAGCAGTGACACTTCTCAAACAATGCCATTAATCTTCTGTTTGTTAGAATACACGTTAGTTTAACAACATTGTCAAAAGTTACTTGAATTTAATACAACTTAAAAATTATGTGTTAGCATGGATGGATCGTAAGGCCTTTCTTTTGAATTTTGCTTTACATATACAATATTATCTACTTCCAATCAAGGTATGCATCTCTTTTTCAATTATTCTGTGAATATAACATTTTCACCAATTTACTTTATTACTAATTTTTTGCCTAATGACATGATACTCTGATCGGTCTAAAAGCGGTAAACAAACGTTACAAATCTCCACTTGGAGTAGATGCTCTGATCCATCTAAAAGTGGTAAACAAACATTTCAAATCTCTACATGGAATATTAACTAATAAAGATTATATTAATATGTTAAAATTGCCATCCCATGGTAAAACCTGATGATGTATTAGCAGATGTAGAATTCAACTGATATCTATCTAAATGACTACAAATGATATGCACAGTTCAGCATGTCCACTTTGACGGGTAAATTCTCATATACTATTTTTTTTCAATTTTTTTTTTGGTTATAAGGCAACCAAATTGTTTTTCGACTGGGGCAACCCAATGATCCGAACCAACCCTGACTTCAACCTTAGAGAAAAGAGTCATAGCTTTTCAAAAATAAGAAGAAAGGCACTAATCATGTTTGTGCACGTGCACAGTTTTGCAGTTAACTATGAATTTAATTTATTAATCACCTATAAAATGCTGCTGGATTCCAAAATGTTCTTGGTAACGGCAATTCATTCAAGTATGAAGTTCAATTTTCAGAAGCTTTTGCTGCAAGTGCTACTCTTCGAATCGCTGCTCTGCCCATTGTTAGTGCTTGTTCTATCGGCTCAGGTGATTTTTCACGTCCTTCTACAATATTATCAAGAATATGTATAAGTGTTAATCAACCAACTAAACATTTAATATATCCTGAAGAGAACAACAAAACTGTGTGCTATACGAATCACTTAAGGTACATATATTAGAAGTCAATACATGTTTTTCTACAAGTATCTCATAGAATACTTGTCAAGTTTGAATTGCAGGTAGTTACCATGACTGATGAAGAAAATTTATTTTCTAAAATAAAGAAAGTGCTAGGGGTATCCACCATTTCTGTACTAAACACCATTTTTTTCTTGATGATGTCATTAGCGAGAAAACAAGATAAATATTTGGTAGAAGAAGAACAGAAGTTAGGTATCTCAAAAGTGACGTAAAGAGGAGGAAGAGAATTGGCAGTATGATTTTGAGAGCTGATGATGAAGTGAAGTAGCCCATGGTTTATAATTTTACAAAAGATTAATCACAACAGTGCAATTTTAATGGATAATTTTGGCATCAACTGAATAGTTTTCTTATTCATAATTCAGCTTGGTGTATGAATTGATGAAAAATTATGGATGTTGTGGTTTTTTTGTATGTGATTATGAATGTTCTTTTTAGTTCTAAATTAATATTATTGGCTAATTTATCTTTGTTTTTTTAAATATGTTATTTATCTCAGTGTTCACAGTTGAATGATGTTATATATACATATACATATATATATATATATATATATACAGTTTTCTTGTTCATAATTCAGCTTGGTGTATGAATTGATGAAAAATTATGGATGTTGTGGTTTTATTGTATGTGATTATGAATGTTCTTTTTAGTTCTAAATTAATATTATTGGCTAATTTATCTTTGTTTTTTTAAATATGTTATTTATCTCAGTGTTCACAGTTGAATGATGTTATATATACATATACATATACATATACATATACATATACATATACATATACATATACATATACATATACATATACATATACATATACATATATATATAAGCAGATCAGAAGGGGAATAGCGGTGGATTACCAACAAAAAACGTGAGGTTAAGTTTACCTCAATTTATTTTTGTCGCTAATCCTTTGGAAATTAGCAAGGCTTTACCGACACCTTTTATAAATAATAATTTATTATAAATTACTTATCCATCGGTAAATAGTCGGTAAATAAATTAAAATTAAATTAATAAACACGATTATATTTTTATTATATAATTAGTAAAATGACGGAAAACCATCGGATAACTCATGTTAAATTCCGTCGTAAAAATCTGACACAATAAACGTCATGGTTTTTGCTGACCATAGTATTATGTAGGAAATCCGTAGTCAAGGCCAATATAGCGACGGACTAGAAGCGGATACTGCCGTTTCTATATGCGGTTTTTCTTGTAGTGGAGAAGAGGCTAAGGAATAAAATGATTAAGTTAGTTAAAGTGCAATGGAGCGGTGATCCCAAAGATTGTACTTGGGAAATAGAAGAGGTTATGCAAATATTCTACCCGAACTATACAGTAGATTTCAAGATGAATCCGACCCTTAGGTAAGCTTGTTTCTTTATTTATTTCCTTTGATTATTCCCTTCATATGCAGTATTAAGGACAAAACTTTCTTAAGGTGGGTGAGTGTGACGGTCTAGAAATTTTGATAAGTTAAATGATAGATTTTATATATGGCAATGGTTATTAAGGTTGTGCTTTGTTAATGATATTTGTCGTTCGATCGGATTTGTCAACGATAACATGAATTAGTAACACTAGAATTAAGCGTTGCTCTTAGTTCCCATAAAGTTTTAAGGAAAATGCTACTAAACGCACCTCCCTTCTCTTTATTATAAGTGTTAAGACACTTGTAATTTTGCATGCAACATTCCATGCATGATTTACACATGTCCTAAGAGGTTTCATTACCATATTCTTCCATTCCATGTATAAATATACCTCCTTTCCTCCCTTAAACACCATTCCACTCTTCTCTTCCATTTCTCCTCCTTCTTTATCTTAAATTCATGGCTTCCTAAGCCTTTCTTCCTTATTCCTCTCCTTATTTTCCTCCCTCTTTCTCCCTAAATTCAGCCAAAGTTGCCTCCTCCTCCTCTTCCTCCAAAATTCGGACTCTTTCCTCCTCTTAAAAAGGAAAAGAAAACGAAGCTTAATAATTATTTTAGTTTATAAAGAGTCGATAAGGAAAATTTGTTAGTCCGGGATAGCTATAGTCGGTCGAGTGGTCCTACAATAAAGATTGGTGGATTTGAACCCCAAGGTGAGAACTCGACACTTATATTTGTTCACTTTTTATGCTATGTGTATTGTTATTGATGATATGTTTAATTAGTGATTATTGCAATATAAGCGTTTAATGGAAAACGCTTGTACGTACACTGTTATATATATACCCATATATGCTCGTGTAATGGATTTACGGATGCTTCGTGGTTGTTAGTATGGTCAAAAAATAGAGTTTGTCAATAAATACCGGAACGTTCTAGGATGACAGAGAGGATAGTGTCTAGTCTCGAGTTTGGAAAATATAGTTTCCTGCTCTCCCTAACTGATCCGATGGACGGTTAATTCAAAATTTTAATTTGAAACTATTTGAATTTATAGTGGAATTTAGCGTATTTTTGTTAAAAACTACAAACCTTTAATTTTTGCAACTTAAATCAGATTTCCATGGAATGAAAACATTTGATTTTCATCAAGAAATCAAGAAGAGCTTTCAAATGAGTGAACGCAAATTTTATTTTCGACTTACAGTTTTCAAGTTATGTTTAAAACAATTTAGAAAAGGTTGCTTTAAGTGGAGTTAGTTAACTATAATTCTAAAATGGCTGCTATAAATTATTAAAAATATGGGAAAAAAATTCAAATCATAAATAATTTTTTTAAAAATGATTTATAGTAAAATAAATAAGTTTTGGATAACACAAAAGTATTTTACTTAAACTAGCCAATATTAGTATTTCAAAACACTTTTGAAACGCTTTTGTAACATTGTTTGTTAAATATTGAGTTTAAAGTGATCTAGCTTTATAAATCTTTTCCAAACCTTAGTAAATGATTTCTAACAAGTTATAAAGTATTTTAAACTATAATTTACGATTGCAAACATGAAGTGTGAGTTGAGACTTGATTTGATTCTATATATCCACATAGTTTTAAAGTTGCATTTATTATTTGGAAAGACGGGGATTGAATTTATGTTTGAAAACCATTCCAAGTAATAATACGACATTGAGGAGAAATTGAAGGCATTGAAGACGATATTGAAGACCGGGACCCTTCATATCGTAAGGATGACTAACTGAAAGTCTCAAATGGGTAGCTCCCGTTTGTAGATGGATTTTATATCAGTTAAGTGGCAAGAAGCCCGAACGTATGTGAAGGAAATCAGGATTGGGGTTTCATTCATACCCAGAACGGACTTGTATGGATTATGTGTCTGATGTTTAATTGACTGCATAGCACTGATCTCTATTAAATATATATCTGCTTAGTGGGAGAGAATTTATTCTCTTGCTTAACACCCTTCTCTAAGACGTATGAGCTTAGATGTTATATATTGATAGAAATCAGTGTTGCATTGTGAGCAGACAATGTGGCATACTTAAGTTATATGGTGAGCTATGGATGATCAAATCATGGCTTGTTTAAGCGTAGCTTTGTGTATATCGTGACCTCGGCAAGCCTCACAACCTGATAAATGGCTAAAACAGGAAAGATGCAGCGAGGTTAAAGGTAGTCATTTCCTTCTAGATAAAAGGTGTACTATGGTATGGAGCCCAGGTATTAACCTATGTAGATAACTTCTATTTTATATGGATGTTGATGTTAGGCGGCCTCGATTCAAAGGTTGGTAACGACCGAGAAGTGATATACTCAGACATGCTCTAAGTTAACCAGTTAAGGGGTAACCCGGCCTCGCGTTGGCAGAGAGCTCAATTTGGTTCTTGGGGAGTCCCTCTAGTGGCATACCCATCAGTTTAGTAAGGAAGTTCCTTTGCCTGTTCATTTGTTGGAAATTCATTATCCACTATGAGCTTTTACAATTTCATGTGTATAACCTACTGGTTACCGATAGGGATATCTCAGCATAGTGGGATGGGCATTATGTTGGCTAAGATTGATAAATTTATTTGTGAAATTGATTTTCACATTATCCACTAATAATAATATGGAAAATGGTATCCACGTATCAAGCATGTTTGACTATCATAAGGAGAAACCTCGTCCATGTGTTCATTTACCTTGTGTGTGCACCACGAGACCTTATGTTAGTTTCATTTTCTAAAAAGCATTGCGAATTTTATTGCATGTAACAAATATATATTGAGTTCTCGCACCAGTCCCATGACTGACCTGGAGTCTATTTGTTTTCCCATAAAACTCAGGGTGCCCATAATTTTCCACACAGGCAGCCTAGTGTAGGGTTTAGTAGCTATGTTTGGAGCCTACATCTTGGAACCTTTTCTAGTATGTCTTTGCTTTGGTGGAGTTGCTATTGCCGTGGAGCATCTTTAGCTGTGCCGTGGAGCGTTTGGTTTTTGTGGGCATCTGCAATTTGGAGCTTTCCAAATTAGGATGAAGTTTAGCTTTGGATTCACCTTGATAGATGTTTCCGCTGCTTCTGTGGTATCTTGTTATTGTAAATAGTGTTGCACCTTGATGTTGAATCTGTTGTAAACTCTGATATAATCTCATCTTATATAAATGAGAAGTTGTTTTATTTCATTATGATTGTTCTAATGTGTTATATCCCCAGACAACTAGGAAATCGACATTTGAATCTGCGACATTTGAATACAAATAGGTATTAAATGTCGATTTTCGAAGGTCGAAATTCTAGGTCGTCACATGTAGTATTATTGAAAGTCCATTTTTCTTGTTTCTTTACCAAATCTATTTGCAAAAATGAAAAACATATTTATTCTTTATTCCTAAACTTTTTTATTTCACCTATTATCCTTCCAAAACAATATTCTGTGGAACACTATCTCTTTTCTTAAACTATTTCTTCCATATTCTTATTATTCCACCTATTGACATTCCTAATTGCTGCCTCTATAAATGTCCTTTGTGTCCATTTTATCCACTTAAGTAACGCTCGTTCTATGGAAATTTAATTTCTTATTAAAGCTGAATATTCATATCATCGGATAAATGGTCTTACTTATCTCATTAATATTT
Organism: Allium sativum; assembly: GCA_030737875.1. NCBI lineage: Eukaryota > Viridiplantae > Streptophyta > Magnoliopsida > Asparagales > Amaryllidaceae > Allium > Allium sativum. Next base: position 989,825,767 of record CM060912.1, on the reverse strand, counting down.
TTTGTTTCTGATATACTTTCACTTGTTGACTAATTAATGCTCTTTCAAATTCCAAATTTTCATATTTAATATTATAGAACTTTGTACCATTTAACAAAAGATGTATTTCCATTTTCGCATAAGCTTCAAAATATTCTTATGCAATGGACATAAATTTATCCTTATTAACGGTTATTCTAACGAACACCTATTCCGAATTCTTTCCATAAATGACAACTAAGTCACTGGATTGATTTCCGTTTACTGCCTATCAAATAGTGAGTTTCAACCCTTTCCACTTTCCTAACTTTGTGATTCTTAGAGCCATTATGTGCTTGTAGATTTCTAAACTGATAAGGAATATGCTAAATCAGTGTAAGGTTTCTAGGGTATTTATAGAAATTGATTCAATCCATTCGTAGAAGGACCTATTGATACTATTTTTTTAGAGATATGTTACTTTAAATAAATTATATATATACTATATATAGTAAAACCTTTGAAAATTCTTTTTCAAAATAAAAAGTATGCCTCGTCTACGTATTTTTCGCGTAATCGGGTAACCTAAGCTCTAATACCAAATGTAACAACCCATCGAAATGGGACTAAATCTCGATCTAGAAAAGTCCCATCAGAACTTAGAATTATTATAAGATAGTCATTGGTTTCTATAAAAAAATAAGTAAAGAGCCATGTCAAAAATTGAATCAGAATCTCACAGTAGATGGGACAAAATAAAAAAACCAAAATAAATGTACCCTTTCATAAAAATGTAATAATGTCGATTACATCACAATTTCCAGATGTTATAAACAAGGTACATTAACAATATCCTATAAATACAGTTAAATGCAAGACATAATAATAAGCTTAGACAAGTTCTCCATCGTGTGGCTCTTGTCTTCATCATGTCATGAATCAAGCATTCCCACATACTAACCTGAGTTTTTAAGAGGAGGGGTTCGGAACACTAATGTTCTGGTGAACGAAAACCATATAAGTTTTAAAGGAAATCTGTTTCCTATACCTGGCAATATAAAATTTTTGGTTATGTCTAAGCGATTTAAACTCACAATTCAATATGACGTAACATGCATTAAATAGGAGGATTTAGCCTACAGTCACTTAAATTTATCATGTGTATATAAGGGTAGGTTCATACAATCATTTAATATCCTAAAGGTGGATTTCTATGATCACTTATGACCCTATGAGGCGAACTCTCATTCGGTCACTTAAGGCCATCTTACATATCGATTTATGGACGGATTCCTATAATTAGTTAATACCATACATGTAGATCCTTTCAAACATTTAGGACCCTATGGTGGACCTTAGTAACTTAATACTTCATTTAAGGTTATCAAATGTTCTCTCAATTGTAATGAGATAAATAGTAATCTGCCACCTAATACTGGATGAGGGTAGACACTCATCGCCATTTAACACTCCTCCAGTGGACCCATACGTTACTATTTAATTGGCATTACGGGTGAACTCCTAGTCATCTATACGTATATGTTTTTTTTATTTAAGACCATTTAACACCTCATAATCTTATAAGGAAAAGGCAGACGCAATGACCATTTAAGACCTAATAAGTACGGGTCCCATGACTCTGTGTAGTTAAAGAGCTTAGAGAATCCAATGCGATGGAAGTCCAAAAAGCCATAGCGGGGATAAAGCGAGGAAATAAAAAGATATAGTAGATGACTCTAAAATAGCACATCCAACTCATTTGCAATGTTTTTATGAATGAAAAAACAATAATTAAATGAAAAATAGGATCGATTTAACTATGATTAGTACATTCTGAATTATAAAAACATGTGCAAATATATGTAAATAAACGTAAATCACTATTTAACTTGATTAAAATTTTATAGCATATAGAGTTTAAAAATATATACTAAAAAAATTCAATTAAAAAACCTAGCTTTATATTTTTTATAATGAATAGATGTCATTTTTCATTCGTTTATTTCATCAAAGATATAGCAGGAATAACGTAATATAGCGGAAAAACTGGATATATCGGGAATAGCATAATATAACAGGGCTTAAGTGGAGAGGCTGTATTTGAGGCTATTTCAAAAAGTGTAGTGGTAGTAATCCGCTATGCGAGGTTATATCGGGGTAATAACAGGGCATTACCTACACAACCAAGACTTTAGTTGAAAACTAATGAGTGAACCTTAGGAACTGATCAAGTCTTAACCATTTAACACCTAGATAAGGTAGGTCATCCACTTAATACCTTCTTGAGGCAGGTTTACTTCACACAAATATATATACATACATACATTTATATACATACACACAAGCTAGACATCCCATATTGAACCGACTACTTGTAGATGCTGGATTTACCGGGCGGTTCCAAGCAGGCTTCTACTACAAGTGGGCTTAACCTTGCATCTTCGTGTATTTATTAAATGGCCCAAAGCACTAGACATCTTGCATTTATCATACTTCATATAGATTTTAGTTATGTTGGTTAGTTATGGGTAGACTTCTATTACAATAAAAGTTGACCTAGTGTCTATGTGTCATTAATTAACAATAATAGCCATTATTACTCACATACGCACAAATTTTCCAATAGAGACATTTTAAATTCGAATTCATAATTAAACACGTTTAATACGCATTTATAGTGTGTAACTTAAGCTATTGATAGTGATAAATAAAACGTAATTAAAGTGTGCATAAAGAAACCTCCTAAAACGTAGAAATGTCAATCTAAACCAAAATTATGGTTTACAAGTTTATTTCCCAAACTTCATCAATGCATATAATGTTTATTGACATTCAAATCAATAATAGGGAAACAACATAAAGAAACAATGTAACGACCCAAAAATTTTCGGCCCCGAAAATCGACATAAATACAATTCCGTATCTCTTGCCGATCTTCTAAACACCAAAAACAATGGATAGTTATTAGAAATAAATTAAAGGGTGGGATAAGAAAGAAAGAAATATTAGAATAGAAAACGAAGAACCAACACAACACAAAATCAGAGCCTCACATCCCAGCGGAACAAATTATAATATAGTAATAAATCTTTACTGAGAGCTTTAAAAATACTTACAATCATCAGAGTACATCACACATCTGGACAGTTATAATAACCTGTCCTCATATATAACACACATCGGAAACACATCATACATACAATAAATCTAAACTTCTCCAGCTCGTCTCTGGACTTCGCAGCATCCGACAACCTGGACCTGTACAACCCGGTCTAACCCAAGCATTTACAAAACATCGGGTCAGTCTGGTGAACCAGAGTGAGAAAAACTTGCACAGTACTAAGGGGGATCATCCAACTTGATTTTTTTAGTCCAAAAATCTTTTTGAAAGAAAGGGATAATCGTAAGACCAAATCCACACATAAATTCATACGGTTTTTACCTTATAATAACCCAAAACATTTTTGAAATCAATATCTTTTCTAATACTATAATAGTGACTAAATACAAGTAAATAACAATCTAGCGGAACACTTGCATCTCATGCTCCACATATATAGTATACAATCAAAACCGCGGATGCTTATTGGAGATTGGATTTCGACTATGACAAGGTATGGAACCACCTGCCGATAGTGTATCTCTAGAGGCGAATACACTGGGTTTAACAAGGACGTCTTGCAACCAGGTGACCGGCCACTCATTTCGCTTAGGTGTATCGAATGTATATCACCAACAGTTGGGAGCTACTCACCATTTCCCAAAAAGGGACAACATCGATATAAATTAAAGTAGCAAAAGGAATTTCTCTAGATAGTTGATTATACACCTTAATGGGAGCAACCTACATAGCCATGTTGCCTGCCCGATTTTTGTCATTTCCCGGTTGATGAGGCTTGAGGTATAAATTATCTTTTGAACATCTGGTCATCATTCACTTTGAATGCCACATCGTCAGATCCTCCATATATAACTAATTGACATCCACAAAAATACTCTAGTTGGAAGCTAAGAGAACGGCCATTATCCGCCACCAATTATGATACGTTTGAAGAAATCAATGTACGTGATCCCTTTGGAAATACTCTGTCAGACATCCGTCCATACAAGTCATCCGGGAACAGGATGAACCTACTGCATCCCATTAAGAATCACTCTATGGATCGGTAGCGAGAAGTCCTTGCAAACCGTAGATTCCAATCACGACCAAACCACAGTTTATCTCTGGTTGCAATTCTAGAGATTATTAGCGGTTCTTCCGTTTAACGAAGATCCACGATCTTCAATGCTCCACCTCGATCATCTTCTAATATCTTCACGTATTTGTTGGTTGGAATGGTTTCCGAATATAACATCGATTCGGGTCTTTTCATTCCAACAATCGTATTAGACAGATTTGATAGTCGGTTATTTAACTATCAAAATAAATAGTGATTCAATCATGAAAATTCAATGGGTTCACTGGGTCAGTATTCAGCATCAATTAGCCTTTGTTAATTACAAACTAATTCACTTCTGCTTAATTAAAACTTCTAACTCTTTTAATATTTTAAAAACACGATAATTGAGTTCTTATATACTAATGCCCTCCAAACCATTTCATTATAATACTTGGTAAAATAACTTATGCCCATATTTAATTTCCATGTAATTCTCACTCTACAACATGTGTTACATCGTTCTTTATTGTTTAAATTTAGGAAGACCATTCTACTTATTATTCGTAAAACAGCGTTACGAAATAACTTTTATTCCATTTTTGAAAAATAACTAATATTTATTTGTGTAAAATAAAACTCAACTTTACATTTCCTTTATAACCCGAAAATATCGTTATATTTTCACACAACTCCTTTTTATTTCCCTTTTCACTTTGGAATCCTCATTATATATTTTCCAAATTTTCATTAAACGTTGCACTATTATTTCTGCAATGGAACAATAAATTAATACTAACCCCTTATACCATTATCAACTAATATCCTCCTCAGATAATTCCAATGTCGTTCAAGTTGGGGTATTTTAATTACCTCTCAGACCTTGATCAACAATGCTCCTATCTTAAGATAGATGCCAGTTGTAATCCAAAAACCAATTCAAATATGAATACAAATTCCATTTAACTATCATATTCAAAATGCGGTTTCATACAACCTTCTTACTCCTTGGAAATCTCTTTCTTTGATATACCCATTCTTTCTTAATTCAATAATTAACTTCTTTATAAAACACCTCTTTTTAACCTCTTCCTTTTTAAACCAATTCATTTTATAATTCGGATTTGGTTATACAACCCTATGACCCACTCCTTTTACCCAATTCACTTTTACCAATTCCCTTTTCCAATCCATTCAATCATTCCCAGCTTTGGAAATCTTATTTCAATCTTCCCCCTTTTTACTTAATTCCATTACTAAATAAAGTTAATTTAGAATTAACGATATAACCCCTCATTGTTTATTACAAACCTTGTTTCAAATTAATCCTGGTTTAATCTGAATCTTTTCATCTCAATTTCCTTTTTTTACTTAATTCAAATGTTAAGGCAACCTAATTTAAGCTATCGTATTCGCTTAAATTCCTTTTATAACTTTGTTACAAAGCTCGGGTTTAAAATAAAACATGTTCATAACTCCTTTCACCACTCAATTTGATCTCATTTCAGATCGATTAGTTTTTAAATGAATTTCAATTAAAAAGTAATTTTCCTAAATTAAAATAATAATTTATTTCAATCATTAACTACTTCTATATTTAATTTCTTTAAAATCTTATTAAAATTAAAACAATATTCATTAAACTATTTTATTGGATTAATTCAAATCAAACTAATTTAATAATCAATTCCGGATAAAATATTCGATCTTAGTTACTCAAAACATGGTTACATCATTAACCGATTCCAATTCGTTTTCCCTTTAAATTAATTAATAATATAATTAATTTAAATAATTCTATTTAATTGTTTCATCACAAAACAATTATCCTAGCTTAACCGTTAGGTAATTTCTATTCATTTTTTTATAAATCTGATTAACATCAGAATTTCCTTTATAAAATCAATTGTTAATTAAATATAAACTTAAGTATTAAATAATAAATATTCATCTCCTTTTAATAAACTATTATTCAAATAATATACCCCAAAATTATCTCCAACTAAAAATAAATTTTATAACTTCATTCCTATCAATTTGCCTGACGGTAAATCAATAGTTATAAAATGATTGATTTTATAGGCCATATGCTGCCAATACTCAACCAATATTGCCCATTGTTTTAAACAAACAATTTGTTGGATTTTCAGTCAACTAACAGTAATCAAATCAATCACCCAATCAGATAAGTTCATATATGATAATATGAAAATAAATACTATATTTGAGGAATCCCGTTGGATTCCTCCAACCTGTTCTTCTCTGTATCCAAAATGGTTAGCTCAAATCAGATCAATCAATTTCATTTAACTGATAATAAATAACGATCATTTAACATCAACCAATAAACAAAACAACTCAATCAGTTCAAACAATTCTAATCATTAAACACGTTTATTTTGTAAACGTGACCAACAAGGTAAGTTACCTCTATTGGATCCAATCATTAAAATAACGATTTGGTATTTCATTGAAATTAAACAATGGTTTAATTTCATTGGTTAAATCAACAATTAAATATATAACTACCAAACAGTCAACCATTAGCAAACAGAACACACAAAATAAAAACCCAATTATATATAAAATATAAATGGGAAGAACTGAGTGAGTTTAACTCATCTTGAGTTGGTTAGCTATTTAAACAACATATTTCAATTAAATTAAACCAGTGTTCAATTTAACAGAAAATCCAGCTGATTCTCATTCCGTCTAGTTCCATTCCACGACATCGGTCTCGCCAATGTGATTCGGGTGTCTCTTGCTTTGCTCCATTTGGTTATTATTTGCACAGGTTGTAAATATTTTATGCTAACGATTTTTAATTAATAATATAACCCTTAGTTATCCATTTATAACTTAATTACTTCGGTTGGAATTGATCACATCAGCAACTTTTGATTTGAGGAAAAAACTGCCACTGTTTTCATTTGTTCAGCGGTGCCCACCAATACCTGCATCATTTAATTAAATTACTAAAATTCTTAATCACGTAGATTATAAAATAATTTATATTAATTCTTTTCTTGTAGCCTCATTGTTCCAGGTTCCATCGTTCTCATGCAACTCAACTGTCAACAAAAAACCATGTTATAATTAACGTAATTTAGTATACAAATTTAATTCCTAGTTAAGTTTTAAACATACTAATTGCGTATATTACATTTGGAAAGAGGTAGCATGACCGACTTCTTTGATTCTTCTCATTCGTTCCAGGATATTACATCAATATAGAACTCAAGCAATCACCCTGTAATAGTTCAAAAACATGCTTTTAATTAACACACGCTTGAACTCTAATTAATTAGTTAATCTAATTTAATATAAAAGTTCAATTACATTTTAACATTACTGCCGACTGTTCATTAATCCTCCCAGTTTTCATCCTTGCGTTCCAGGCAGGCTCCTACCAAAGGTTGTGCAAATTTGATAACTTAGTTAATATAGCTTAATTTATAATTAACTCGCTAATATATACTTTATCCTAAAAGTAATTGCTTTATTATTTGTTATACCAGGCCGATCATTTTTCTTCTAGGCTCATTGATTTGGAACTTACGAAATAACTTCCACCGCAACCCAAAAATAGATCACCGGACCTCGATCGGAGGCCGCAACCACCTGCGCCTCAGTTCTCTCCATCACCGCACCCAACACCGCCTGCTCCAGTCCTTTGCTTCGACTGCAGTTCAACTTCAAACGTTGTGACTACATAGCCAATTTCCGGTCAACATACTTCACTTGAGATGATCATGACCGGTCGACCTCTAAAGATCACTAAGCTCAGCAACTTCACTATTGGACTATCATCAATTTGGAGAGTGGATTTACGGTTTTGAGGAGAGAAAGGGTCGACAGTTTTGGGATGTTGATTTCTTTATAAAGGCGGCCAGACTAAGTTGACCATGTTGAACTAAAATGTTAGGGTTTGACCCCTTATCTTGGTGTATATATAAGATGTAGGATAAAAAAATAATATTATATTATCATATAAACTTCTTTGTGAAATGACACTCAAAACCACCATATACTACCTCCGTTTCCGACAAAATAAGGTAATCCTAGCATAAAAAATATTCCGAACCTAATGGGTTTCATCAAATTCTGACATTGTTTGTGAAAAGTCCTTTATAATTATTGGTGAAAACCAAGCATTTAAAATTCCTAAAATTACCAAAAAATCCAATAAATGTGAGACCTTGACATTTTACTAGACCTCTTCCTTACGGATCCAATGAAACTTGTTTCGTCCAAATCGGAGTTTATATGGCCAGTTGTTTATTCATTTAAAGTTACCCCTGTCTGAATTGACCAAAATAATAGAATTGATTAAGGCGTTTATTGTTGCCACGATCAAATGGTAAGTCCGATTGACATAAAAATTGAAAATTTTACAATAATTAATTAATACGAACCCAATGGCATTAGTTACATTGTATTCCGAGACTACTTCCCGGTACGCTATTTTTTCACGCATCACAATGCTGTTTTGGACACCATATTATCCTGTCTTCAAAAATAACAAACTATATACCTTCCTGACTCTAATCGTCGATACGAACTCAACGGAACTGGTTTCGCGGCCTAATTCGATCATTTGTTCAAATTATACACAAATATCCTTTTATTGAATTAAATTAATTTAATTACGCTTTATAGAAAATGAATGGGCGTTTACGACTACCATGGTCACATTCAACATCGGTTTGCCACACAATTTAATACCATACACTAATTTAACGTTACGATTCCAATGACACTAATTTCACCAAAAACGGAGACCGTATGCAAAATGGCTATTTTAAAGGCCTATATTTTAATAACGATTTCCATAGCGACTATTTTAAATTTTGATTTAGCCGTAACTAACAATCTATAACACGGAATCTGAATTTTTCTCTTTCATATGAAAATTATAATCAACACAATCCCATAGTTTCTTGTTTCACAGAATCACGATTTATATCGGATCCTGTATATCTAATTGAAGTTCTGAACTCCATATTACGAACTGCCGCCCCATTTCGAGCTCGATTTATAATTATATAAATATATAACGTTCATACTCTGTTTTTAATAACGAATTAAATTCTAAAATCCATAAATATTCCAAATATAATATTTAAAATAATAAATTTAAATAAAATATTTGATTGCCAAAAATACGGGTCGTTACAACAAAAAATAACTTATAACCTTGGTTCTAAGTTTCAATAATGAAAGAAAAACAAGGTGCAATATGAAAATAATATGTATTACTTCTTTTCGGTACTGCTTTGCTTTTTTACGAGATTTGTACAAGACTTAGTAACATGTGTTTTAATAAATTTAAACTATCTATTTTATAAGAAAAATATAAATTACGATATCTAAACCTCTATCTTTGCATAAATCAATTTTTATAGTAAAAGTGAAGACAGGTAAATCTGACCAATATCAAAATTATACAACATCCAAAAATCAAACCTTTTGTTATATTCATAATCCGAAACCCAACAATATCACATGATTGGACATTTCTGTATTAGATAAGAGATATGGAGGGGATATATATATATATATATAATGTTTTCGCAAGAATCCTAAATCCCTTTTAGGCATAACAACCCAATTCAACACTACTATTATAGAAAATAGTAAACTTATAAAATTTCCACTCACAGAATTATTAGGAGATAAGTAACGAAGTAGTATAGAACTAAAATCCAGATTGTTTCCTTTAAATAGCATACTCCAAATATTCCTCCTAGATTTTACACAAGCACACACATACATATAAACCAAATTAGTGTCTTATATACATATAACTTCTAATTCTAGATTCTAATAAGAAATAGATTATAGAAGATAGAAAATAGTTTAGAGAATAAGAAGAAATCTAACCTGTCCTAATTTCTTGAATATAGAAAAATGGAGGAGAAGCAAAATGGAGGCAGGGTTGAGAAGTGAATGTAAGGTTTTGGGGGAGAAGCTATGACCTTATTTATACTTGTTGGAGTGTGTGTGGTCCATCAGATTAGTTTTATAAAATATGGACAGTCAATTCAAACAATATATATAAAAACTCCTCACTAAAATAAGCTTCTTTCCAACCTCTGGCCTTAAGGGAGGTCTACCCCCCTTAATAGGAGCAATTGACCCCCTTAAGGATGGGGCATGGAGAATTTAATTCTCCTGGTCGTTTCTTTCTATATTAAATTGTTACTAATGCTCATTAATTCTTTCCGTTTATTACAAATGTTTTCTCCATCTTATACGTTTATCAATGCACACAAGTTGGAAATCCAAAAGGAATATTCCATAATGCCATAGGTATTTATTTTTATTTCATTTTTACATTTACAGTTTGAATTTCAAATGTTGCATGTACATTATTTTGTACAACTTGTTTTATTCGTAACTTTCTCATACAAACTCCATTTTCAATGAATCAAATATGAAAACGGGCTTGTTACTCGCTACAAATGCAATGGTATTACTTCCATGACCAAATTATTCGTATTTTCAACCTATTAATATTTTATTAATTATTGTCTATTCTTAATTTAATTATCTATGTCTATTTAGCGTATATTTTACGGGGTGTTACAAATAATTAAGGTTTTCAGGTCACTTTCTTTAAATAAAGCTTCCGGAGATGAGCAGGAAGTCCTAAGTATTTAGAAGCATATTCCACTTTGTGTTTGTTTTCTTTGGAAATATTATAAGCAAGGGTGTGAATTGCCTATTTATGATCATTCAAGGGGATATCTTCATATATCACTCTCGTATTTTCTAATATTTATATTCTTGTATGGGTTATATGAAAGGTGATATGTACTGAATATTTAATTAATAAATATAATTTCAAGCCTTTGCATATCCTTATGCTCTCTGATGCTTTGATTAATTAACTCATCGTTTTCTATCATCAAAAGTTAATACTATAGATGACTGCAGCATCTATAGTGCTTACGTTTGGGCTTTAGAAAATGGATTATAAATGCTAACTTCCAGTACCCGCCAAAGGATTAAGCTATTAATTTGAAAGGGAATCAACACAATCTACACTTACCAAATTTTCCAGAAGATCCTAACATCATGGACATCTAGCCTATGAATACAAAGGCCTCTAGCATACAACTTCTAGTGGATTTACTCATGTTGTCGAGCGGATCCACCTGACAACAAATCAATATTAGTTTGGCATCAACCATTCAAAAGCCAGTTAACCGAAAGGTCAAATTTCCTATTCAAAAGGGCCCCAATGCTTACAAAATTCAAGGAATTCACTAAAAGTATTCAAGTTCGTCAAAATCGGGTTTACCCTACTAAAGGACCTATCGAACACCTTTAAGCCTATTATACCATAGGCTTATAAGACTGAATCAATACAAAAGAAGATCTTCAAATTCGAATGGAATTTAAGATTAAGATCTACGCACTTGATTACTCATTTTATTAGTCTATAGGAACTCACTTTTGACAAGCACTCAAGCCTATAACTGAATCAGAAGAGATCATTCACAGTGAAACCCATATGAACTAACCAATCGGATCATTATACTCTTGAATGGTTTTCCAAGCTTTTGGTTGATTCGATAAGGTTATACTTAAGTAAAACATACAACTAAGGCACCTACTTGAAATTCACTAAAAGCTACTTAATATTTCTTTGTATTTTCAAATTGACATCCAAGTTTCCAACTAAGAAGAAAGGAACTACATAAGCAAATTCTAATTAACAAAGGATACAACTAAGAATTCTCTCTATTAGGGTATTGAACAATTTCGTGGTTAACGTATAGTTACCATAAAATCTCCTATTGATTAGTGAAATCTATTACAAATAATGTTCGAAACTTTAGTTTATTCTTAGGTTTTGTATAATATTTGATTTTCATTTGATTGTGTTTGTTTGGTATGATTTTGCATTTTTTAATTCATTTGTTTTGTGAGTAATGATTGGTTCTTGTTACATAGATGTTAACTTCAAACTTAAATAACTGATTAGATGTAACTTTTATCTTTTTCCATTTCTAACCTATGTAATTATATAAGAAAAAAATTCTAGTAGGAAATATTATATATGAATTGAAAGGATATTATAATAACAAATTTTAGAGAGTATTCTAAAATATATATATATAATATTTTTGATCTAGCTACAATAGAAAATTAAAAAGTTTGTTAGAAGTTTAATTTTAAATAAGTGCTTCATAAACCTTTTTATTTATATACTTTTATATTGTGTTACACCTCCTGAACTTATCTAGAATTATACCTTTACATGTATCAAGTATTAATGATGTCATTAATGCATGTTGAATACATATTAATATCATTAATGTCTAGACTTTATGTATCCATTCTGTTATGTTACATATTTATATTAATTTTTAGTTTTTGACAATTTCTACACTTATTTTTATGTACAATAGTCATGCATCCATGATTTCATCATTTATCCACATCTCAAATATTCATTAATTTCTATTTCTTCCATTTCCATACCATTTTATCACAATCACTTGTTCATTATCTTAAACCAACAAAATATATGGTTAGTCTAATTTTCTTATTTTTCATTAATTTAGTAGGAAAATGCATGGTTTATTTAATATGTTATATTCCTAGTTCAGTTGGTTGTTTATATTATAGAATGATGATACTCTTAAAATTTTATATTACAAATTTAGACATAAATATAAATGACTACTAGGCACACATCTCTAAAATGGAACTTATTTCAAAGAGCATCCCTCTCAAATATGAGATGTGAAGTGGGTCTTTGGAATTAGTTTATTAGTTTACCATAACGATTTAGTTTCATGTTCATCTGTTCCATTGCATCAAAAAAATTCACAAAATTGTAAATATTAAAACTAGGCAATTGAGAAATAATAAAAATAAGTGCATGAATGTCTGCAACTATTGGCAAACATTGTTGACATGTACAAAAATATTCACTTTATAATTGCGGAATTATCTGCAATATTCACCTAGTAAGCCAATATTTATGAATATTGTAAAATTGTTGAATTATATGTAGTTATTCTAAATTGTCTATGACTTTCGATTGAAGGTGAATTTTTTTGTTTATGTTCGTTATGCTTTAAATTTTCTGCAATAAATACAATATTGAAATAAATTTTGAAAATTTAAATATTCATCAAATGTTACATAAAACTATGCAATTATTGGATTTACTTTCTTGTACTTCAGCAATATTTTGAATAAGTGTATATATTTTTGCAAATTATCTTAATGCTTACTTTTTTATGTTTCTGACATGAATAAGAGGATAAAGATGAACTAAAATAAGTTTTTGAAACTTGAAAGTATTTTTCCTTGTTTTTTAATGTTAAAAAAAAAGACATAATTTGGGTACTTTTTTATATGGATGTTTTGTATATTTTGAAACTTAATAGGGACCTTATTAAAATTATTTTTTTATTGAATTAATCACTTCATATGGTTAGCAACTTGTTACTATAGTAATATGGGCATAGATAGTTCTATCATTTTCTTTTAGTACTCCTATATAAGTATTATTTGAGAATGGGCACGCACACACACACCCATATTACAAAAAATAAAATCTTCTTTTATGTGTGTACTACGAATATGCCTACATATTCATAAGTAAATAAATGTCAAATAAGAAGGATCATATAGAATATTATTATCATGCAATTGATAAAACATATTAATTTCATTGAATAATTATAGTACTAATTAAAATTATTATCTTGCGTAGAAATTAAATGTAGTTAAAGAATAACATTATTTGGCCAACTAATTGTTATTGAAGTTAATTCTCCGCAAATTCATATGAAATATACATCATTTACATTTGAAAATTAATAACCATCTGCCTCTACGCCTTCATCTTCAATTCAATCAAAAGTCTCTTTAAAGAATGCAAAGAGGCGTGATCGGAAAAAAAGCTGCAGCGAGTTTCGATAATGATTTGGATAAGGGGATTGATTACTCATTAGAGAGTTTCTTCCAAATTCTATGAAATTTACTCCTAGACATACTAGGAGAAACCCAATCTAATATAAGTTTGGTGATGGTTTCTAGTTCATCCAATCTCATGTAGGATTTGATACTGGATTATGGTGTTTCTTTTGGTGTTTGTTTCAAGTCTAGTTCATGTTAATGATGTATATGTTGTTTAGTGCTGCATGTCAAAAGGTTTATCAGTATTGAGTTTGAGGCAACATCAGTTTCAGTTTAATTCTTGGTGATCAGTTTCCAATAATGGTGAAGCATTTCTTCCGGTTGATCATGATTCTTGGCTACGGTTATGTTAATTTTTGATTACAATATGAAGTCGGATATGTTATTTGGTATGGTGTTTAGTGATGATTAGGAGTACTTTTAAGGCGGCAGGCATCTGTTCTTGGAGCTTGTGCATTTGGTGACTGAATGTTGAGGAATGTTGGCTATTCGTGTATATCATTCTTGGTTAGCAGTAGAGCATTTTGTATTTTTATTGACTGAGTTTTTTCTGGTTTTAATGTCCTTATGTTAACGCTTTTTTTCTTCAGTGCTGTGTTGTAGAGAATTTGTAAAACATTGTAATTCTTGTTTGTGTGAATAATAATAATACTTGCCTTTCAAAATGATAGAAATAATTGCTAGATAAGTTTTAATATCTTTGTGCATAACCAATTTCGTCTCACAGGGTAAATGTAACGATCCAGATTTTTAACCGTTAAATTTAAAATTTAAAATTAGTTTTAATTGTTGGTTTTGAAATTTAATAAATTGAATTCAATGGTTTTAATATTTTGTTAATATAACAATAATTTAATTTCGAAATATTCGAAAAATGTTGAATTTGCTATATTGAATGAATTGGCAATATAAAAGTATTTATTCAATTTGATTTTGAATTTATTTAATGAAATCGCTTATAAAATGACGTTTGAATGCATAATTTATAATTTAATTATTAACAAACCCGCAGCGGCGTGTTATTTCGTAATTTTACATTTTGAACATTAACTGAATGTACAAGATCCAATATAAGTCGGAATTCTTTGAAACAGGAACCGTCCGGATCTATTAGATAATAATTTTCTAATGGAAGAAAAAAATGGAGATTTCATATTGTTGATTTTTATTTTTATCCAAATCAATTTTTTAAAAGGTCGTTGTGGATTCATTTATAGACTATATGATTTATATATAAAATAAAGGAATTTTATTATAAATTTAATACCGTTTTAAGCTGGAATTGAAATGTTTGAAATCTGAAGTTGCTTATTTTAAAGCTATATGACATTCTATTTGAATATATCCTATAATAGTATTAGATTGTTTTGAAATTTATTTGTACCGATTCAAATTGGAGCTTTAAAAAGAGCTATTATTCATATGACCTTGGATTTCAACGAAACTTAATTTATAAAATCCAAAATGGCTAATTATCGTAGGATTTCCAGTTGACATAAATTAGAGTTATTTAGTGACCGTGCGCAGTATGAACGTGTATTGTTTAACCTTTGAAATTAAAATAGCAATTTCACAAATGATCTCGGAATTTGACGAAACCAGTTCCAAAATATTAAGTTATTGTACGGTTTCAAATCTCATCCCGATTAGAGCCCGTATGGGTTTATACAAACCGTAAGCGTGTACGTGAATATTATAATATTTATAAATATCCTTAGTCATTATGAAATATATATATTCCTGTCAATGTTTTCTTTTCCTTCGCAGCAGCCATGTGCATAGTGTAAACTACGAAAAAAAATCTCTGAAACAACGCAGCAACCATGTGAATTTCTACCTTCTGCCTTGCCTCGTTCTTTCTTTCATTTCAAAAGACATTAGGATAAAAACTCATATGCCACTACCATCTGCAAACATAAACAATATACATATATATATATATATGTTTGTATGTACATTCCCTGCAAATTGTCATAGTATACATGTGCAAACCGAAATCGAAGAAAAATCTTTATAGAATCACACATTAGCCATGTTACTTTGTTGTTCGTTTTTATTATATTTATTCCTTGTTTCATCGGAAACACATAGCAAAGTCAACACCTTAAAATAACTTTATCAAATAATAATAATTAGATTACTAAATGAAATTAAGCAAAATCAGATCCGTCTCCTTTTCACATTGATATGAGTTTTGTCCAGCTCGATACAGTTTCTTCGAGTTTTTAAAATCAAATGGGCCTTGAATTCGAATTTTAGGGTGATACACTCATTTATTTGCAAAACGGGTGGTGGTTTCGAGTTCATAAGGGAATTTTGCGTCTAGCAACATATTTTGAGGGAAGTTGGAAAAATTTTAGGTCGCCTTATTTTTCGTGCAGGCTGGTGAACGCGAACGAAGGGGGCATGCGAGTGTGGTTGTATGGTGTAAAGAGGGTGGAGGACGTGAAGAGGGAGAAAACGGTGAAGAGTTTATATGTTTTAATGGAGAAATCGAGGTAAGGAGGTGTGAAGCAAGGATCGACTTGGGTTGCTTAGAACGAAGAAATAGTATGGGAAGAGGAATAAGATTAGTCATGCAAATCACGTTTTTACGGGTAAGAGAGGTTTAAGGATTATATTTATTTAATTAAATACTAATGAAGTTCAAATATTTAAAAAATATATATGTAATATTATAACAGCAATATCTCATTTGTTTGTGATTAGAATGGTTGTGATTCAATGTAAGCCAGAAGATGGTGTCTTCGTAAGTTTTTATAACCGCTTGTGATTCAACGGGAAGACTTGTCATATGTGCCGATCACTAGTGAGTTAACAATTTCTTTGAAGAGGTCAAAAGTTTGTTGCCGCATTTTGAGATTGAGTTCAAGATCGATCTGGTTGAAGGTGCAAGACTTATCGTTATGCCCCTTAGGCGGATGGTGCCTAGATAATAGCAAGAGTTATAGGTGTAACACCCCACCTCCACCAGGGTGGCTCTTGCAAGCACTCTGACTTTGGAGGGGCGTTTGAATCAGGTAAACATGCATAATGATATATCAAGGCAGAACAAGAACATATGTATATATGTGAACAGAGTAAATAACATAGATAAAACAGCGGAAGATTTCAAAACATTTCAAAACAAGTCTGGTACAACATAGCTTTCCAAATAAACAAGTCTAGATAAAACAACATCAACTGAAAAACTGAAATAAATAAGTGCTATCCCCAATTAAGTGGTAACCATAGCTAGCTTCATGTCGAAACCGTACATGAGCTGAAATCCCACAAGCAAGCAATCCGAAATCCAAGCTAAGCTCCAGTATTCCCTCCCTGAGAACCTGGGGGGGGGGGGGGGACGGAAGAAAAGAGGCGAAAGAAAACAAGTCAGTCAAAAAGACTGAGTAAGCCCTACTACAATCAACGTAAACTGATAAAGTTAACTGGCATGAGCAACAGGGATGAACATAAGGATAACAATATACTAGCATGATGATTAACTAACAAGGTAGATAAAGGTGTCATCGCATAATCAGGATTAAGGTTTTGCACCACAGGTGTACTAGCAAACTAACATGACTTGAATAAACAAGTATTGATCCCTTGGCCCAAGCTTTGGCCCAATAACATGAAATGACCCTAATACAAGGTCCAACCAAACGGTCTAGTCGATCGGCTCCCTAAGCCTAACTCGTCACGTGTTGGTGTCAATACGGCCCAATCATAATTGTAGTCGAACTGTGCCGGGTCCACCCTTCGGGTGTATCAAGCCCTAGGATGTCAACCCCTGGACACCATGAACATGAGTGCACAGTCTCGATCTACTGGTACCCATGCATGTTTTCTCCGGCTACGGACTCTGTGCACGACCAGAGTCCGCCCGGAACTACACCGGCGTACCCTCTGCCGTCGCTTTTGGTCACTTAACTCCAGTCCAGTAATCGTGCCCCCACCCTAGCCTAGTCCCTAGGGTCATGATGATACTAACTTGGGATTACTGCTGGAGTGGGCCCCCATTGCTAGGATTTTTCTAGTGGGTTAAGTACGGTTTAACCCTCTTGCTAATCCTGGATTAACTTGGTTAAGTGTAACGATGAGTTCACGACTTAACCCCGATTAATCTACCAAGCCCAAATTGGTTAAGTATTAAGTGGACCATGACTTAACCCTAATCACGAGGAATTAATTAATTTAATGCGCCTTAACCTCTCACATTAGACCTTGTTGTGGTTACTAGTTAAGCCGGGCGGGTCCGGGTAGCTTTACACCACAACTTGGTCTAACCTCGGGTTCAAGGTACAACATGACCAACTTCTCACATTGGGTCCTATTGTTTGTAGCAACTAGTTAAGCCGGTCGGTTCCGGGTAGGTTTATGCTACAAACTCAACCCAACCTCGAGTTGGCCACACTTATCTTTTCTAAGTGTCATGTCCATCATGTTTCCAAAACATGTTACAAGTTTTCAAGCAATTGGGTAGACCTAACTTAATAGGTAAATTCCCAATGGGTAGACCTAACTTAATAGGTAAATTCCCAAGCTTATGTTTTATGTCTTTTAAGTTTACCCAACCCCAAACGCAATCCCATCGCTTACATATCGCAATAGCGCATAAAGGATAGAAAGAGGGAACTTGGCATAATCATGACATAAAGGTATTGAAGCCACAAGCTTAACATGGTGGCATATGAAATGTTCATATGTTCATACACTTGCATATTACATTTTTAGGCCTCAAAAGCATGCATAAAACCAAACTTAGCATATTGGTGATACATGGTGCTAAATGACATGTAGAGATGGCCATAAGTTCGCATTTAGCCTCACATGCAAGTTATCATAAGAGATATGATAACTTACATGTTGCTAAAATGCAACCTTTGGCATAAAGCTTAAAGCTTTATGTTCATAAACCCAAAATAAGCTTGCATAACATGATAGCATGAACAAAATGTTCAACCCAAACTTGCATAACATAACTTGGTATACTTGCATATAAACTTGCATATCACAACATGATAAACTTGCATATAAACTTGCATATCACAACATGATAAACTTGCATATCATACATTTAACTTTAGAGTTTAAGTATGAAAGTAGAATAGGGCTTACAATGCTTAAGAAGTCACAAAAATATGATAAAGCCCTTATGAAATCAATTAAACCCAAAATGCAAGTAAAACCCTTGAGCCAAAATGATCAAGACTCTTTCTTTATGATGCAAATATATAAACTTGACTTGAATGCAAGCTAATGATGCTCATACAAGTTTGAAAACACTTGTATGCATGGAAAATCACTTAGGAATTTATTTAGGAATTTTATGAAGAGAGTGGAGGCCATGAGAGGATTGATTTTGCCATAGTTTAGTTGTATGAATGAATAATGATGATTTAGGGTAGGTTAGGGTCTTATTTATAGATTAGGCAAGTGTTTTAGGCCATAGGATTAAACCTAGATTCAATCCAAGCCATCAAAGCATGTCTTGGGGAAGAAGTCAAGTGTAGGAACCATCTAGGGCCTTTAGATTAAAGATTAACCATGAGAACCATTCAAATGCAAAATCTGCATTTGAGCGAATCGGCCCACGGGTTGACAGCCAAACACCCTGGATTAACCCCTAGTCGACCCAGCGAGCTCGGGTCGACCTCAAAAATCGGCCGGTTCGGTTATTCCCCTCTCCCAATTCACTGTTTTGAACATTTTTGCATATTTATTTATTTAATTTTCAATTATATATATATATATCAATATATATATATTTCTCTGCGCAACCCATCTCACTTAATTAAGTATACTTTAATTTGGGATTTTTTCGTGAAACTTCGCGAGGCCATATCTTGGTCATACGGACTCCGATTTTCGAAAACTCGGACTCTATTTCGCGTATTTTTCCGAGACGAACGCAATGGCATAGCCCGTTTCCCTTGATTCAGATTTTACAGTTTAATTCTGCCTCCATTTATGTTATAACATGTTATTCAAAAATACCGGTTGTTACATTCTTCCCTCCTTAAAGGATTTCGTCCCCGAAATCTCCAAGTTAGGAAGAACGTATCCTACCATCCATCATCCATCTACTCAAAACATCATCCACGAGCAATCATTGTCCTTAAAAGGTTCTAAATGCTGTATGATCATATGCAAAGGTGTATGTATATGTACATATCTAATGCGAAAATCAGGAGGTTACTGATTCAGTAAACCCCCTTAATGCAAAATATGTTAGTGAAATGAGTCCATATGTATGCAAATTCCTAACATAATTTATAATCTCTACATGAGTGCACATAACATTCATCCATATGCAACATCCACGTGATAGCATAACAAGTTTTCATCCATGAATAAGCATAAACACTCATGCATATGCGGTATGAAAGTGTGTGAGCCGATCTTAGTGCCTAACGTGTATTATGCATCCACGAGTATCCACTTGCAAACACTTGCAACCACTTGCAACCATCAAGCATAACATGTTTCAAACACATGTTTCATCCAAAGGGTTTCTACCTAAGGTTATCATGACAAGATTAACACGATAAACTAGATAAACATGGATAGCAAAGAGAAAGATACGCTAACAAAGAAAAGAGATTAAGAGTGTACCCTCAAAAAGGAATGGATAAAGCCCACGCATCTTCTCCTCGGTTTCCCAAGTTGCGTCTTCTTCGGCTTCACCCCATTGAACCTTCACCAATTTGACCTCTCGATTCCTTAGCTTCTTGGTCTCCGTCCCCAAGATACGAATTGGAGCTCTCCTCAAGGTAGCCTCTTTCTCCACTTCTACATCTTTTAGTACACTTGGCTCAACAACCTCTGCTGATTCATGTAAACACTTCCGGAGATGCGAGACATGAAAAACATCGTGTACTCCAGCAAGCTTCTCGGGCAACTTCACTCTATAAGCCATCTGCCCGATCCTCTCTATAATAGGGAATGGTCCAACAAACCTCGGTGCCAACTTCCCAAGAGCTCCAAATCGGACCACATTCCGCAAAGGAGAAACCTTCACGAAAACCATATCCCCAACATCAAACTCCAAATCCGTTCTTCGCTTATCAGCATAGGATTTCTGTCGGTCTTGGGCCGCTTTCATCCGTCTCCGAATCAACTCGATCTTCTCGGATGTATCTCTGATCATATCAGGCCCAAGTATAAGCTCATCTGTAGTCTCCCACCAACATGTAGGCGACTTGCACGGCCTCCCATATAAAGCTTCAAATGGTTCCATCCCTATGCTTGTCTGATAACTGTTATTATATGCAAACTCAACAAGAGGAAGATGGTCTTCCCAAGTACCACCAAAATCCAGAATACAAAGCCTCAACAGATCCTCGAGTACCCTATTCGCCCTTTCGGTTTGACCGTCCGTCTGTGGGTGATAAGCCGTACTTAGATACAACCTTGTGCCCACAGCTTCTTGCAAGCTATTCCAGAATTGACTTGTAAAGATTGGGTCACGGTCACTGACTATACTAGAAGGGACTCCATGTAGTCTCACAATCTCACGAAGATATACAGACGCTAGCCAAGATGCGGTCCTCTTGCTCTTCACCGGAATGAAATGAGCACTCTTCGTAAGTCTATCCACAATAACCCAAATGCTCGTATTCCCTTTCCTTGACCTTGGTAGCCCATCGATAAAATCCATGGAAATACTCTCCCACTTCCATAGTGGAACGTCTAGAGGATGCAATAGCCCACCGGGCTTCTTCGACTCGGCCTTAACTTGCTGGCAAATGATACATCTAGAGACAAATTCTGCCACATCCTTCTTCATCCCAGGCCAAAAGAAAATGCGCTTCATATCTTTATACATCTTATCTCCGCCTGGATGTATAGTCAACTTAGAGTGATGCGCTTCCTCAAGAACTCTTCTTACTAGATCTTCTACCATTGGAACACATAACCTTCCGTCTCTCCTCAGCCAATCCTTGTCATCAATAGAATATCGAGCGAGATGACTAGACGTCTCTCCTCGAATTAGCTTATCCATAATCTCAACTATCTGAGGGTCTTCTCTCTGCGAAGCCCCAACTTGATCAAGAAGGGGAGGTCTGAGTTCCAGAGATGCTAAAGAACTGGTCATCGACTCAATCGCCAAAGAGAAATCAAAGGTTGCCACATACTCTAAATTCTTCATCTCAACGAATAGAGGACTTAGGGTCAACCTTCTTCTACTCAATGCATCTGCTACCACATTCCCCTTGCCAAGGGTATAAGCTATCTCAAAATCGTAGGACGCCAAGAATTCCATCCATCTTTGTTGCCTCAGATTTAGATCCTTCTGAGAAAAGAGATACTTCAATGACTTGTGATCGGTATAAAGCTCAAATCTTTCCCCCAGAAGATAATGGCGCCAAGCCTTGAGTGCATATACTATTGCTGCCAACTCTAAGTCATGAGTGGGATAATTCTTCTCATGCACTTTGAGTTGTCTACCGCCAAAGCATATCACTCTTCCTTCTTGCATAAGAACAGCTCCTAACCCCGTGCCACATGCATCGGTGTATACGGTAAATAATTTCCCTCCATCGGGCAAAGCTAGAACAGGTGCTGATGTGAGGGCTCTTTTGAGCTTCTGAAAAGCAAGCTCGCATTCTATGCTCCAAGCAAAAACTAAATTCTTCTTCGTAAATTTAGTGAGAGGAGCGGATATCTTTGCGAAGTCCTTGATGAACTTCCGGTAAAAACCCGCAAGACCTAGAAAACTTCTCACTTCGGTTGCATTCCTTGGAGTCTTCCAATCCTGAACTGCCACTACCTTAGCGGGATCCACCGCTAAGCCTTGCTTAGATACTATATGCCCAAGGAATCTAACTTCCCTTCTCCAAAAGTGACACTTGGAGAACTTGGCCTTCAACTGATGCGCTCTAAGCGTATCCATCACCTCCATGAGATGCCTTGCGTGCTCTTCCTCATCCTTAGAGAAGATCAGAATATCATCTACGAAGACCACGACAAACTTGTTCAAGAACTTCCTGAACACCCTACTCATCAAGTCCACGAAATATGCGGGTGCATTAGTCAAGCCGAACGGCATGACAAGCCATTCGAAGAATCCATCTGGAGTTCTGAACGCAGTCTTGTCTATACTATCTTCAGCTACCCTGAGCTGATGGAACCCCGTAGCAAGATCAAGCTGAGAGAAAACAGAAGCACCGACAAGCTGGTCAAAGAGATCATCAATCCTCGGTAACGGGTGTCTGTTCTTCTTGTTCAGCTTATTCAACTCTCGATAGTCAACGCAAAGTCGGAGAGAACCATCCGCCTTGGTAGCAAATACCACAGACGCTCCCCATTCAAATATACTTCGTCTAATGAAGTTATTCTCAAGCAACTCTTTCACTTGCTTACTTAGCTCCCGCCTTTCACGCGGAGCCATGTGCCGAACGGGCAAAGAAACAGGCTTTGCATTATCCACCAGATAAATGTGGAAATCAATCTCTCGCTTAGGGGGCAACCCCCTAACTTCATCGAAAACATCCGGATACTCTCGAACCACTCTCACAGACTGAAGAGTTTCCATTGACGAGTCGAGTGATTCCAGATAGCACAACATGACGGGACCTCTCGAATCACAAGAAATCTCTAGGGTGTTTCTGAGGCGAGTCACGAGCCTCACAACCCTATGCTCACAATCAATAATGGCTCCATATCTGGACAACCAATCCATGCCCAATATCAATCCGTATCCCCTAAAACCAAGAACATAAGAACTGCACAAGAACTCTACACTCAGTATAGAGATCCTCAAATCCCCACATATCATAGACAAATGGGCGGAACCCCCAATAGGATTTGAGACACAGACGGGATCATCTACCAAGCTAGTACTAAGGTGCAAACTATCAACAAGATCAGATGAGATAAAGCTGTGCGATGCACCAGAATCAAACAAGGTACGAACTGGAAAATCAGAAATATATACAAGGCTCTCAACAGAAATACTACCTCGATCGGGAACTGGAGCGACATTGAGAGCATGAACTTGCCCTCCTGAAGGTCCAGCACGCTGAGTCTGACCCTGGCCTTGCCCTTGCTTCCTCGGGCAATCCTTACTGAAATGTCCAGTCTCACCGCAGAAAAAGCATTCACCATTCTTCCTTTTCCTCTTCTTACAATCCTTAATAAGATGCCCAACTGAACCGCAATAATGGCACTTCCCCTTGTTGTTCTTGCCCTTGTTGTTATTGCCCTTGTTGTTGTTCCCCTTGTTGCCTTGACTCTTGTTCTTGTTCTGATTGCCTTGACTGCTCTGACCACTTGGATTACCCTGATTTCCTTTTCCCTGGGAATCAGTCTTCTTGGCTTGAGTATCATTCATCTTGGTTTCTTTCTTGACATCTCCCTGAAGTAACGCCATATCAACCAAACTCTCAAACGTCGCCCCATGGGGAATATGTGACATAGCCAATCCCTGCAACGGCACATTCAATCCTCTAGCAAAACGAAGAGCCTTCTTCTGAGGAGTATTCACCATATCCAAGCCAAAACGAGCTAACTGATTGAGCTTGTTCACATATTCTTTGACAGACATATCTCCTTGTTTCAAAGTTATGAACCTCTCCATTTGCAGATTCTCCTCAGCAGAAGATAGAAACTTAAGCATGAACCTTGCCCTGAAATCGGCCCAAGTCTCAACAGGCCTAGTACCATTGGTGACTTACCACCAATAAGCGGCTTCATCCTTCATAAGCCAAACCGCCAACAAGAGCTTCCTCTGATCGTCTAACCCAAAGATAGCAAACAAATCCTCGGTCTCTTTCAACCAATTTCTGGCCTCTACAAAAGTCTCAGTGCCTTGAAAGTTCTTGCCACCCATTGCTTTGAAATCTTTGCAAGTCTTTGCAAAGTCCACTTGAGGATGCTGAGGGGGAGGAGGAAGAGGAACCTCAACGACAGGAGGAGGAGGAACATTAACCACCGGAGGAGGAACATTAACTACCGGAGGAGGAGGAGGAACATCTGCGGGGCCGGCTTCGGTCGCCCTAGCCTCCAAAAGTCTCCTATACCAAACAGGTACGTGTACTCCCTCCGGAATAACAAAGTTATCGGCCATACTGAAAACGAAGAAAAAGACAGATTCAGAATGGAGAAAAACGAAGGAATTTTGCTAATGGCTTTTTGGGGAATAGCCTTTAAAATAAACTAGACTTTTCTTTGGAAAATACTTTATACTTGGTTTTGAAAATAGTTTTCCAAAAGTTCTCTAAAAGCCTTTTTGTTCCTTCTCGTACCATATGCTCTGATACCAAATGTAACACCCCACCTCCACCAGGGTGGCTCTTGCAAGCACTCTGACTTTGGAGGGCCGTTTGAATCAGGTAAACATGCATAATGATATATCAAGGCAGAACAAGAACATATGTATATATGTAAACAGAGTAAATAACATAGATAAAACAGCGGAAGATTTCAAAACATTTCAAAACAAGTCTGGTACAACATAGCTTTCCAAATAAACAAGTCTAGATAAAACAACATCAACTGAAAAACTGAAATAAATAAGTGCTATCCCCAATTAAGTGGTAACCATAGCTAGCTTCATGTCGAAACCGTACATGAGCTGAAATCCCACAAGCAAGAAATTCGAAATCCAAGCTAAGCTCCAGTATTCCCTCCCTGAGAACCTTGGGGGGGGGGAACGGAAGAAAAGAGGCGAAAGAAAACAGGCCAGTCAAAAAGACCGAGTAAGCCCTACTACAATCAATGTAAACTGATAAAGTTAACTGGCATGAGCAGCAGGGATGAACATAAGGATAACAATATACTAGCATGATGATTAACTAACAAGGTAGATAAAGGTGTCATCGCATAATCAGGATTAAGGTTTTGCACCACAGGTGTACTAGCAAACTAACAAGACTTGAATAAACAAGTATTGATCCCTTGGCCCAAGCTTTGGCCCAATAACATGAAATGACCCTAATACAAGGTCCAACCAAACGGCCTAGTCGATCGGCTCCCTAAGCCTAACTCGTCACGTGTTGGTGTCAATACGACCCAATCATAATTGTAGTCGAACTGTGCCGGGTCCACCCTTCGGGTGTATCAAGCCCTAGGGTGTCAACCCCTGGACACCATGAACATGAGTGCACAGTCCCGATCTACTGGTACCCGTGCATGTTTTCTTCGGCTATGGACTCTGTGCACGACCAGAGTCCGCCCGGAACTACACCGGCGTACCCTCTGCCGTCGCTTTTGGTCACTTACCTCCAGTCCAGTAATCGTGCCCCCACCCTAGCCTAGTCCCTAGGGTCATGATGATACTAACTTGGGATTACTGCTGGAGTGGGCCCCCATTGCTAGGATTTTTCTAGTGGGTTAAGTACAGTTTAACCCTCTTGCTAATCCTGGATTAACTTGGTTAAGTGTAACGATGAGTTCACGACTTAACCCCGATTAATCTACCAAGCCCAAATTGGTTAAGTATTAAGTGGACCATGACTTAACCCTAATCACGAGGCATTAATTAATTTAATGCGCCTTAACCTCTCACATTAGACCTTGTTGTGGTTACTAGTTAAGCCGGGCGGGTCCGGGTAGCTTTACACCACAACTTGGTCTAACCTCGGGTTCAAGGTACAACATGACCAACTTCTCACATTGGGTCCTATTGTTTGTAGCAACTAGTTAAGCCGGTCGGTTCCGGGTAGGTTTACGCTACAAACTCAACCCAACCTCGAGTTGGCCACACTTATCTTTTCTAAGTGTCATGTCCATCATGTTTCCAAAACACGTTACAAGTTTTCAAGCAATTGGGTAGACCTAACTTAATAGGTAAATTCCCAATGGGTAGACCTAACTTAATAGGTAAATTCCCAAGCTTATGTTTTATGTCTTTTAAGTTTACCCAACCCCAAACGCAATCTCATCGCTTACATATCGCAATAGTGCATAAAGGATAGAAAGAGGGAACTTGGCATAATCATGACATAAAGGTATTGAAGCCACAAGCTTAACATGGTGGAATATGAAATGTTCATATGTTCATACACTTGCATATTACATTTTTAGGCCTCAAAAGCATGCATAAAACCAAACTTAGCATATTGGTGATACATGGTGCTAAATGACATGTAGAGATGGCCATAAGTTCGCATTTAGCCTCACATGCAAGTTATCATAAGAGATATGATAACTTACATGTTGCTAAAATGCAACCTTTGGCATAAAGCTTAAAGCTTTATGTTCATAAACCCAAAATAAGCTTGCATAACATGATAGCATGAACAAAATGTTCAACCCAAACTTGCATAACATAACTTGGCATACTTGCATATCACAACATGATAAACTTGCATATAAACTTGCATATCACAACATGATAAACTTGCATATCATACATTTAACTTTAGAGTTTAAGTATGAAAGTAGAATAGGGCTTACAATGCTTAAGAAGTCACAAAAATATGACAAAGCCCTTATGAAATCAATTAAACCCAAAATGCAAGCAAAACCCTTGAGCCAAAATGATCAAGACTCTTTCTTTATGATGCAAATATATAAACTTGACTTGAATGCAAGCTAATGATGCTCATACACGTTTGAAAACACTTGTATGCATGGAAAATCACTTAGGAATTTATTTAGGAATTTTATGAAGAGAGTGGAGGCCATGAGAGGATTGATTTTGCCATAGTTTAGTTGTATGAATGAATAATGATGATTTAGGGTAGGTTAGGGTCTTATTTATAGATTAGGCAAGTGTTTTAGGCCATAGGATTAAACCTAGATTCAATCCAAGCCATCAAAGCATGTCTTGGGGATGAAGTCAAGTGTAGGAACCATCTAGGGCCTTTAGATTAAAGATGAACCATGAGAACCATTCAAATGCAAAATCTGCATTTGAGCGAATCGGCCCACGGGTTGACAGCCAAACACCCTGGATTAACCCCTAGTCGACCCAGCG
The DNA here is from genome assembly GCA_030737875.1 of Allium sativum. Taxonomy (NCBI): domain Eukaryota; kingdom Viridiplantae; phylum Streptophyta; class Magnoliopsida; order Asparagales; family Amaryllidaceae; genus Allium; species Allium sativum. The sequence goes on along the minus strand of CM060912.1, from coordinate 989,797,801 downwards.
AGCTCGGGTCGACCTCAAAAATCGGCCGGTTCGGTTATTCCCCTCTCCCAATTCGCTGTTTTGAACATTTTTGCATATTTATTTATTTAATTTTCAATTATATATATATATATATCAATATATATATATTTCTCTGCGCAACCCATCTCACTTAATTAAGTATACTTTAATTTGGGAATTTTTCGTGAAACTTCGCGAGGCCATATCTTGGTCATACGGACTCCGATTTTCGAAAACTCGGACTCTATTTCGCGTATTTTTCCGAGACGAACGCAATGGCATAGCCCGTTTCCCTTGATTCAGATTTTACAGTTTAATTCTGCCTCCATTTATGTTATAACATGTTATTCAAAAATACGGGTTGTTACAATAGGTGTAAGTTAAAGACCTTTGGAAAAAGGATTCATTCTACGGAGCTTGCCTGAATGGGGTGCACAGTTGTATTTGCAACTAAGGCTGATGGATCTTTGAGATTGTGTGTGGATTATCATGAGTTGAACAAGGTGACTAAGAAGAACAAGTATCCGTTACCGAGAATAAATGACTTATTTTGTCAGCTTCACGAGGATAAGGTGTTTTCCCAAATGGATCTGGCAACGGGATTACATCAGTTGAGAGTGGCAAAGGATAGTGTGCCGAAGACAGCTTTTAGGACACCATCCGGTTTCTTTGAGTGGCTAATTATGCATTTGGATTGACAAACGCACCAGCATATTTTGTGGATTTTATGAATAGAGTGTTTAGCGATCAGTTGAACTAGTTTGTGCTTGTGTTCGTGGATGATATTCTGGTTTACTCCCGGAACAAGTGCTCCTGTTTCGACTTTTTCAAGTGGGAATGAGGAAATGGTGGTGTATATTGATGCATATGATATTCGACTTGGAGCAATGCTGATGTAGAAGGATAGAGTTGTGGCATATGCGAGACGACAGCTGGAGCCGCACATAATGAATTATACGACTCATGATTTGAAGTTAGCAGCAATTGTATTTGCTCTGAAGATGTGGAGACATAACCTGTTTTTCTCTCCGCTCGGCGGTACGGAAGAAGAGTGCTTCCAGGACTGGGAGGGCGGGAAAGAAGGACAAAAAGCCAACTGCTACACATAAGGCTTATCCATGAAGAAAGCTCCGATATCTTAGTTCATCCTAGAGTGATAACATGTTTTTCTAAGTAGTTGTATGATCGCCCAGTAGAGGTGCTCATGATCAACACAAACTAGAAATAGCTGGGGAATGGCGTATTTTGGCATTGTACTACCTGTTACCTGTGGGCCCGGGCTCATCCATTTAGGCCCGACTAGGAACACGTGGAACCATGCTTGGGAATAATACTAGTAGAGGGGTAGTCAAAAATAGACTTTAGAAACATCATTTATTCCGAGGGCCATCGAGATTATGCTCCTAAATGCAGCTTTCCCTGTTATCCTCTTCCCCATTACTTAGAAAAAGTGAGCCACTGGTTCAGGTACAAGATACTATCATTACCACCTGGATAATTAGACATCCAGCCCGTAATCGTAACAACCCAACTGCAAGAGCGGAGCTCTACCAACTGAGCTATATCCCTCCGAGCCTAGTGGAGTATGCATGAAAGAGTCAGATGCTTCTTCTATTCTTTTCCCCAGCGCAGCTGGGCCATCCTAGACGAGTTCTATTCGAGCTGTTTATGGATCACAAGTCGTTAAAGTATCTTTTCTCATAGAAGGATTTGAATCTTCGGCAGCAGCGGTGGTGAGAGTTTTTGGCATCTTACGATTTTGGTATTTCCTATAATCCCGATTAAGGTAACGCAATGGCATTTATGTTAAGTCGAAGACATGGAATTTTGAGAGTGATGTTTTCAGAATGGAAGCACCTCAAGTACTTGGCAGAATTTAATTTCGGGCCTAGGTGCGAGTTAGAGCCTTAAATGTTGGCTAGCTTATCGATAAGACACACTCTCATCGAAAGGATTGGAGAAAGAAAAAAGCATGATGCAAAACTTGTCGAGATTATCCAGAAGTTGGAAGCGAGAGTGGAACCAGAAAAGGATAAGGAATTCGAGGTTGATCGAGTTGATTGACTTTAGAAGGAAGGACAGCCGGTTGCTCCTGATATTGATGGATTGAGAGATGAGGTTCTGAGTGAAGGTCATCCCTCAGAGTTGATGAATTGTCCTGGTGGTAATTAGATGTATTAGGAGATGAAGTGAGTTTATTATTGGTAAGGTATGAAGAGGGATGTTGGAAATTTTATTTCCAAATGCATGAACTATTTGTTGGTGAAAGCTGAATAGAAGAAGCTGAGTGGATTGCTTCATCCATTAGAAGTTCCTATGTGGAAGTAGGAGCAAGTGTCAATGGATTTTATCGTTGGACTACCTAGAACTAGGGTAGGAAATGAAGGAATTTGGGTCATAGTGGATCATTTGACCAAAAGTGCAAGGTTTATTCCTGTCAAATCGACTGGGACAACATCGAAATTGGCTGAAATATACATTAAATGGATATTTCGATTCCATGGTATCCCGAAGAGCATAGTGAGTGATTGAGATCTATTGTTCACGAGTGGATTTTGGAAGAGTTTGCAAGAGACTTTGGGAACCGAGCTTTGTTTGAGTACGATTTATCATCCCCAGACTGATGGTCAAACCGAGAGAGTTAATCGAGTTTTGGTAGATCTCCTTAGAGCTTGTGTATTAGACATCAGGAGATCGTGGAAAGGCCATCTACATTTGGTATAGTTCGCATGTAATAACAGTTACCAGTCGAGCATCCGGATAGCACCATATGAGTCGTTGTATGGTAAGCCGTGTAATTCTCCGACATATTGGTAAGAGACTAGAGATAAGTTGATACTTGGGCAAGAGATGATAAGAGAAACTTCGGAATGTATCGAGATCTTTCAACTACGAATGAACGCAGCCCAAAACCGTCAGAAGAGTTATGCCGATAAGCATCGAAAGGATTTGGAGTTCGATGTTGGTGATATGGCTTTCGTTAAAATTTCACCGTTGAAGAATGATGTTCGACTCAGAAGCAAAGGGAAGTTAGCTCCAATGTTCGCTGGGTTCCCATAGTCGAGCGGATTTTAAAACCCGCATACAAATTGTTTTTACTAGAGAAGTTGTCAACTGTGCACAACTTTTTTCAAGTGTCTTTTCTACGGAAGTGTGTAAACGATTAGAATGTGGTGGTATCTCCGGATCATTTTGAAGACTTAGAAGTCGAGTCCATAGTTTCAAGACCTCATAAGTCGCTTCACGTTGTGGGAATGACACGAAATAACTTAGGAGAAAGATGGTCGAGCTAGTCAAGGTATAGTGTCATGAGGATGATGAAGATTGTACGTGGGAAACGGAAGGGAGTATGAAGATGACCCATGCAGAACTCTTCGTTGGTACGACCCATTGATGTCATGTCACTCTTACGCCATTGTAACTTGTGCTATTATTAGAATTCTGAGTGCTAGGTTAAGGCAGTGGATGCATGGCTTTTTGGATGCTAGATTTTATGATAGAGTGGCTACTCGTGGATGGCAGGCATGTAGAATGTGTTTTGTTTGCTTGGAATTTCGGGGGTGAAATTCCTAAGGGGGAGAGAATATAATGACTTGAATTTTACGTATCGGAGAATCGTAAAGTATTTTTATTTAATTCTCCTAGGGTCGGATCATTCTCAATTTTTGATATGTTGTTCATGGAGATGAGGAACATGCCCATGATTTTTGTCAATTTTATTTATGACCATTTTGCCTATATTATTTTTTTAGGGTATAACTTTTGAATGAGATCGAATCAGGAGCAAGGATCAATTTCATTGGATCAGAAATGGTGTTTCCAATTCTGTAGAGTGGCCATTAAAGATTGCTGAGCGGTTAGGGAGGAATCGCTGTTTTAATGTTGCTAGTTTTCCGGATAGGCTAATTAGTCATTAGTGGGCTGATTAGTGAGGCCCATCAAGGCTAGGGCCTGCTGGCTATAAACATGAGGATTAGGATAAAGAGAATTGTTTAGTCTCTTCATTTATTATTTGGTTGGGTGTTTGCGATTCTCCGGCTCAACCAGATACAGCTCCACTTCATTTTAATTCATAGATTCCTAAAGTAGGATTGAAGATCAACATCGAGGAAGGGTAGATCACATCAATTGAGTTGATTCGGAGGTCGTTCCTCACTTTCCAAATTAGAGTTTCATTGATTTGTAGATATTTTGTGGGTTTTTGAGTGATAATCACCTCTCATACGGGTTCAATCGAGCATATTGGTTTGTTTGATTTTATTTTCATCAATACAAGCTGTTTTCACCTATATGTAAAGGTAAGTATACTTTCAATTCAGATCTCACCATAGTTACAAATCTAGCAAGTCATAGTGGTTAATTTATATGCTTATGCAAGTTTAGATCCAATTATTGATTCATTGATTGTTTTATCATGATTTGGTGAAATTTGTATGATTGTATGTTGATAAATTGTTGCGCTAATGTTGTTTGATGATTGGTTGTTGTGTTATTGATCATTTGGTTGAAATTGGTCGATTTGGATGAGATGGATGCATAAATGTTCGTCGCTAAGGCGTAGATTTTATGGATCGGTCGAGGTTTGGCTCGTGTTGATGGATTAGATCATTCGTTTCAAGCATTGATCCTTCGTGTGGATCGAGTCAGGGAAAAGCTTGAAGTTGGTCCAATGGATCGTGGGTCATTGGAACTGTTGGATCAGGTCAAAGAAATGATGGATCGGCCAAGTGTGATAAGAGCTTGGATCGATGGTAATAGATTGCAGGTGATGGATCACTCGCGATCCATGGCATAGGTTGTTGGATCGGTCTGCATTGATAAAGCAATCGGATTAAAAGCACGATGGAACTCGGTCAGCAGAACGATGGATCGTGTGTGAACGTGGGAGGCATGAATAGGTTTGAGTGATGGGTCGTTGGTCACATTGATCGGAAGGGTCGTGTGAGATGGAAACAAAAGATGGATCGGGCAACATGATGGAGTAGTTGCGAAACAATGGGTCGCATGGCTTGGGTCGGGGTGCCTGGATCGTTCAGGATTTTCATAGAGGTGTGTTGGCTTGAATTGATGGGTCAGATGTGCGATCCATATGGATCAGTGGCGATCCGTTGGTGGATAGGAACGGTCCATCTAATATTGATCAAATAGAGTTGATTTTTGGTTTGACGATGGGCGTAGCTTCGAGGCGAATTTAGATGGAATGTTCGGGGCAAAGTTGGGTGGTAGTTGATCAAATGATTATGCAACAATGTTGTGAAGACGACTCAAGATGATTTTATTTCTTGGATTATGATTGCTCGATAAGGCGCTTGAGCTTATAAATAGTCGTTGATGATGAATGCTAGAGTTATTGAAGTGCCAAGGGATTTTCGTTAGTCGAAGGTTCTAGCAGACTTAAAGCAAGGGTATAATGAGGGCACCCAAAGACTAGATGATTAGTCGAGTACCCTGGGGTCACGATGGGACTAGATATGAGTCACGATGGCGTATGGAGTTTTGCTAGAACCATGGTTACCGTTATCCCTTGATGGATGGCAAGATGGGCTAGTTATATGATTAACGATGGATTCAAGGCAAGGTAGACAATGATATCCAGAGTGTGGATGTTGATTGTTTTGCTTGTATCGTCTTGTGTGGATTGTCCGACGTTGAGGGAGATATCTCTTGGGCTCTTATCTGATGTTGGTTTCGGCCTTCGGGGTTTGTGGTTGGGAGGTGCTAAGCTCGTTTAGAATGGTGTATGCATGATAATTGATTGGTACGGATGTACTTTTTGTTTCTTCTCTAATTCTCTGGTAAAGGCTATCACCGTAGGTTGAGGAGGAGGCGAGTTTGGGTTTCTTCTTTGTTGATGTGTTGGCAGATCAGACGTTTGAACCGCCTATTTCTCATATACTTTATTGATGATGTTGATAGATGTTTTGTCGCTCATTAAGACTGTTGTCTGACTCAAGGTTTTATGTTTCCCTCTTATTACCTTGGGTTGTTCATCCATGTTGTGGATGGGCAGACTGAGTAGCAGGTAGTAGATATTGATAAGGACGATGTTACTGAGCGACAACGAGCTGGAGGCTGTTGTGTTACTTTATACTATACATATATGTTGTTTCCGCTGATGAATGTTACTCTGAGTGAACATGTAGTGAGGCTTATTGTACAGATTCTGATGTAATCTAGTTGGATGCATGGATATTTTCATGATGATATGAAAAGTTTAAGAATGTTCAATTGTTCATTGCTATTATATCCTGTTATATATGTTCTATTATATTTTATCCATGCGCTATGAGTTATACGATAGGTTTCGCTTGTGTTGCTCTACTCCTGATAATCGTTCCATATCGATCTAGTACGTCACACAACGCGCTTCTCCTTGGTTTGTGCATGAGGTGCGGAATGTTCGTCACACTAAATTTTTCGTTGATGATATTAAATTGGATGATTGGTTGCTATGGATGGTTATTGGTTGCTTTTAATCAACATTCATTGATAATTATAATTCAGTTGTTTATTGTTAGATTAAAAATTATTTTATATGATGTTATGAACTGTGATGCAGGGAAGAACAGGTTGGAGGGATCCAACTTGATTCCTCAAACAAACTGTATGTTAATTGTTTTCCATATTATACATATGTGATTTGTTTACCCCAAAATAACGTTATATCCTGATTGGACGTTGATTGTTAGTTGGATGTGGATCATTGAATCGGAATTCAATGATCATTGTATTTTAATCAATAGCCAGTATTGATTAAGTGGTTGGCAGCGAATGACCTAAAAACGGTCTTTTTAGATGTTGATGTTCGTTAGGCTAATTGACGCAATCGAACTTACAAAATTTACTTTTAGAACTAAAGTAAAGTTTTAAATTTATATTTTTTTTAAAATCGAAGTGTTATTTATAAATTAATATTTTATATAAGTGATATGTTTTGGAATTTTCGTAAGATTTATGGAAAGTAAATTAGTTAGAATTAACCAAACGGTTAATGGTTTGAAATAATTGTTTTGAGAAAACAATTAAGTGATATTATTAAATTATTAATTAATTTAACAGAAAGGGATAATGGAAATCAGTTAATGTGTTAACCGATGTTTACTAGTTGACGTAGTCAACTGTTTTATTTGAAATTGATTATTAGATTGATTTGTTTTTCTCAATTAATCTAGTAAAAATAGTTCTTTTGAATGATCATTAACGAGTAATTTTTTTTTTGGAAAAGCCGATTGGTTTTTAAGGTGACCACAAACACCTTTTATTGTAACTAATAATAAAAATCAGTATAATGCAGGTGATTGTTAGTAGACAATCAGCTATTCCGTTTTTAAGGTGGACCGTCCACCACATACGGAGTTTACCGTGTTCCGTCCACACTACCTATACGTGCTTACTTTTAAATAACTATAAATTACTCATGATTTAGAGTTAGCATCGATAGTGTTTTCTCTGAAGATGTTGAGACATTATCTACGGTGAGTTAGATTTCAGCTATTCACGGATCATAAATCATTGAAATGTATATTTTCCCTAAGGGATTTGAATCTTCTATAGTGAAGTTGATTGGAGTTTCTAGCCTCATATGGTTTAGGTATTGCCTAGGGAAATAGTAAGACAATGGCAGATGCATTAAGTAGGAGACATGCTAGTTTGGGATTTATGTTTACAAAATGGACACAACTGGAGTATGTAGTTGGATTTAATATCTCAGGTAGGAGTTTTGTTGACGAGTATTCTTAAATGTTAATTGACCTTTTAATTAATTATATTTAAGATAATTATCGAGTAGTTTGTTATTAATAAAGGTATTTATTATTTAATAACTTTTTAAAAGAAATTAATTGTTCTATTTTAAGTTAATAATGAAGTTAACCATTTTTTTGTTAATTATGAAAAAAACAATTATTTTAATTAATAATAGTGAAAGTGATTGCTTTTAAATAAAGGTAATCGGGTTTATAATGAAGTCTAGTTGGATTTTGAAAGAAATTCATGAACAGATTTTTATAATAAAATCCGAGTTTGTAAACAAAGTTTGTTAAAGAGATTTTAGTCAGTGCAATAACTTTAAAAATAAATGTTTACTTCACATTTAAATCAAGTAAAAAGAATTAATATGAAAAGCAAAATATGTATGAATGCAAGGAATGTGTTTAAAAGAATTTTATATTAAATTTAAGATTATAAACCAAGTTTATAAGTGGTTCGATAAATAGATTATCATAACATAATCCAAATTCCAAATTGTGACACCCCACGTCCGCTAATGTGACTCTTTAACAAAATGCATTAAGTTCCGTAAAGCATTATAGGTAAACAGAAAAAAACTCATAAGATAAATATTTAAAATAGCAGTGAAAATTTAAAACTTTATTTTCCAATAGAAAATATCGCGGTCTCAAAATCTAATTACAACGTCAGACTGAAATACTAGAACCAAATACATCAAATAAAAACGTCTGTCTTTCACTAAAAACCATCAGAGTAAAAAAATGAAAAATCATAATCCCCAAAAGTAGCCATAAACAAGTAGTCAAAGCGATACATCGAAGCAGATCCAATTCCAAGCAAAAACAGAAAAGAGATTCCTAATCAAGCCTGTGCTTCCCCACTTTGAGAACCTAGGGGGAAAGGAAGAGAGAGAAAAGGAAACAAAACGGGTCAAACGTAAAGTCTGGCGAGTCCAGTGACTTTTAGCATATAAGGAAGTAAAAGTATCATGACAGGCATATAAATTGAATGGAAGATAATAATATCGTATAACAGGTATGAACAGGCTGATCAGAATATGTAGAATAAAAAGAGTAGATTATGCTTCTCGAATACTTTTCTCTACACCAATACTAGTATACCGGATTAAGTGTTTTTTTTTTCAATTACACAACAGAAACAGAATGATCCCAACAGAAACATATGGTAGTGAAATGACCCGAACTTCCCCGGTAAGCAAAGCCCGGATTGAGTTGAGAACAAGACACATTGGAACACAGAAAGAAGAACATTTCATTGCTTGTTACAACAATTCCATCAGAATACAAGAATATACAGACTATGAATAATTATAATACAACAGAAAAATATCAGAGATTACAATAAATTACATAGCAGCGGAAAAACAATACAAAACACAACTGAAAGTAATACATGGATACAGAGTTTTCCGAGTATCGTTCCAGCTGTAAACCAGGATCCTGTGAATATAAATCTGCAAAACCAAAACTACTAGCTGCCCATGTCAAAATAAGGGCACCCAGAGTTTAAGTTAAAACAATAAACTCCAGGGCAGTCATGTGAATGGTGTGAGAACTAAAACAGTTATTAATCTTTATTTTAAAGTTAGGTAAATCAAGGGACCACGCCATATAACACGGAACGGGTTTCCTACCAAGAATACCAGTGCATAAACAACAGCGCAATGCTAAATAAAGAACAATGAAGCTATTATAAGACCCAGGTCCCATCATACAATGCAACGCAAGCCGGAGGATAGGGTTTTACCTTATAATAGCCAAAGAATGCTTGACACGCTAAATTTCATGTTATATTATTACTATAAGTGTATAGTATCAAAAACAATTTCAATCATAAGTATCAATCATAGACGGCATAAGTGCCTCATACCACTATGTCGCCATATATAGGTTCTACAATCAAAACCGCAAAGTCACGTATTGGAAGTTGGATACCCATCTGTGAACCGAGGCAAGGGATCGTCCTCACCGATTCGAGACTGGCTAGCTCAAGCCTCAGGATCAGATCTCGAGTGACCCTTGGATCGTCAGGGCCGGTCCACCGATGTGGATTAAAATGCCTGAACACTGCGTTTCCCCGCCCTTTGGGGCGTAAATGATCCAAATGACTCCATCGGCTCCACATAGTCACCGATATATCCGAGGCGCCTTGCAACAGCAACAACCACACAGGTGAAAATAATATAAATGTCAGGGCTGGTAGGTCACTGACACCACCCTAGCTAGAAAGAAACGCATGCCCTCCCTGATGTCCTCTCCTGTTTCTGGTTCACAACCGGGGTGTGAGGCTCGCGAATCAACGTTACACAAAGCTATGCCACATAGGCGGTACTTTGATCATCAACCACAAGACTTTGCTTTTCAACAGAAGCCTTGATCAATTGTCACTTAGGCATGCCACATAGGCAATTCACACCATGCAACTGATGTCTATCGATATACAACCTCTGATCCCGTACGTCTCAGAGAAGGGTGAAGTAAGGGAATGAATTCCCCTTCACCAGGAAGATGTATATTTAAAAGAGATCAATCAACACAGAGCAAAATCCAATGTCAGACACACAGTCCATACATGTTCGTTCTTGGTCTGAACGAAACCGGAGGAACCTTGTTCCTCGCATATCCATCGATCTCCAAGTACGTCTGGACAATCACCAACTGATTCCCTCCTCTTGGGTGTACCGCCCAATCGATATCATCAGTAATCACCCAAACGATGTGAAGACCTCCGGTCTTCGACCACCGTCTTCATCCTCGACACATCGTCTAATCAATTATTCAGAATGGGATAAACCCGATCTTTCTGAATAACTCGTGTATATAATAAACATGTGTTACACAAACACAACATACGCCCCATTCCAATTCAGAATATACTTTTATTCAAATATTCTTATACTTTGGGAAAGGTTCCCATTAATTTTATCAAAGATAAATCCTTTAAATTTATTCTTTAATCTTCCTTTGAATATCAATTCAAAGTAGTCGAGATTAGCGAACCAAACCAAAGTAATCATTTATTTTATTTCCCTATCCCAACCTATTCATCCCATGAAGTAAAACTGGTCATACTTCATATCTAACACCATGGTGTTATCGGTAAATTCAATTACCATTTCACGTTCAAATCTAATTAAAGATTTAACTATCGCGTGGAGTAAAACTGGTGATACTATATTCTCGATTATTTCAATCTAATTAAAGATTCATTAAAACTCCACTTGGTTTTAATCTTCCCAATAATCACTATCAATGATTATTTAACTGGGGAAATCATATCCTATCTTTAACTGGGTTAAAGAACTAATGTCATTTAAAACACAGTTCACTATAAACCCAAAAATCAATTCAAATTCAATTCCAATTAAATATCATTAAATTGGTATACTTCATTAAATCTAAATACAAAGATTTAATCTTTTTCTCAACAGTGTTCAAGAATAGTGTAAATGAAGACACCATTCACGACAAACCCAAATCCCATTTGATATTAAATACAAGGCTCTGAATAGAAAATATATCGGCTTATATTCAATATCAAATTTTACGACCAACAAATATCGTATTGGAAATAACGATATAAATATATCTTTCAAATTTCCATAACAATATCTGTATAATCACGAAAACCAACATCGAAATATTCCAAAGATAATTTCGATTTAAATCCATTTCCACTTTATATATTGGAAATTCTGGTTATTTTTTAAACCATTTCAAATCCACTTTATTTATTTCAAAAATAAATGGGATTATAATTCTAGTTCAAAACTAGTTCATTTCGATAAAAATCTATTTTTATCCTTTCAAATTTGGAATTTTTCATCTCAATTCTTCACAAATCATTTCTTATGATTTTACACAAATTATTACTATTTTTAATAATTTTATCAAGGCTCGTACAGTCGATTTCCATCAACGGCCATCGAACTGCACTTACAACGACCTTTTTCAAATTTGATTTGGACATAATTCCAAATCCAACCGTTATATTTCAAATCTCTAATATTCGTTAGAAAGCTCTTTTCGATACGAACCCAACGGTTCCGATTTTAGGAGAATCCGACAGTCGGATCTCCCGTAATGTCCATTCGATGTCAATGGTCGAAATTCGCGAACTGCCGCAGCGTGGAGCGTTCTATTCAGGCCATTATATTTATATGTAATATATATATTATATATATTTCATCGATTTCCTTTTAAAACGTATTCTATATATCGTTTTAAATTCGTTTTCGAAACGATTTCGATTCAAAATTGAATATTCCACATCATCGATATACAAATGATAATATTTTCAAAACGTTATATTTTGAAATCACTTCCTTCTCGATATACATTATAAAAACGAATATAATCGATATAAATATCGTTTGTGTCAAAATGGCGCATATCTTACCAACACAGCTTAATATATTTCAATAACTTTGTTATTCTATTCAAGAAATGAATATTTTCTTCAACACACGAATATATATATTTTTATTCAACACATGAATATATATTTTTATTCAACGCATGAATATTTACTTTTATTCAACACATGAATATATATTTTTATTCAACACATGAATTTTTATTCTATTCAACACATGAAATTTTATTCTATTCAACACATGAATTTTTATTCTATTCAACACATGAATTTTCTCTCTATTCAACACATGAATTTTTATTCTATTCAACACATGAATTTTCTTTATATTCAACACATGAATTTTTATTCTATTCAACACATGAAATTTTATTCTATTCAACACATGAATTTTTATTATATTCAACACATGAATTTTCTCTCTATTCAACACATGAATTTTTATTCTATTCAACACATGAATTTTCTTTCTATTCAACACATGAATTTTTATTCTATTCAACACATGAATTTTCTCTCTATTCAACACATGAATTTTCATTTTATAATATTCCTTATTTTCCAAATTGGAATGAGGCCGAATCAATTACCATATAATATTAATTATATGGATTCCCTACAACACATGTATATAATAGAAACGATAACTCATCGACCATCATCCAGAGTGCACCACACATCTGCATAAGCATTAAATATAAATATTTAATGCTTACACAGTCTGTCAACCCATCGATTGACATACAACTAAACAATCGGGATTAGTGTACATCAAATATCATCCCAATAACCGTGTGGTGTTTCAAATCAACAAACACAGATTTTTATTTGTGCAGTTGGGCGATGTGTAAAATTTATTGTCCCAATCAATATCAGTCAAATCAATGTATATAAACAAATCGTCCGATTTGTTTATTACTATTTATTTTATATACACATTAAAAATTATATTTTTTTAACTATAAAATATTTTCCACTATAAAATATTTTATTCCATTCCACATCACACAATCAACTTTCACAACACATCAATTGAACAAACAAGTCATCCATGGTCTATGGACAACGGGTGTCAGGTGCAGCTAAGCACCGTCTGCATCCTAGTATATATTTCAACTAGAAATTAAAATAAAAGTGAGGAGTTCTCACCGAGAAACTAAACCAAACGCCACGACTCTTCATATGTAGATAATCTTTGCCGTGTTTGCCTTTTGTCACTTTCGTTGCCCGTATTCACTACATATATAAAAATCACATTTTTATATTCTCTAGTATATAAAAATCATATTTTTATTGTTTTACATAAATAAAAATTATATTTTTAATTCGCTAACTTCATATTTTTATAAAAAATCAAATCTTTATCTTCGCTACATGAATATATAAAAATCGGATCTTTATAATTCTAAAAATCAAATCTTTTTACTTCTAAAAATATAGATAAAAATCACATTTTTTTATGAGTAAAAATCCTATTTTTATATGATTAAAAATCGTATCTTTTTTATTGTTAAAAATATATCTTTCTTAATTTAAAAACCTCGTCTTGATTAAATTAAAAATCTAACCTTTCCTTTATAAAATCAGATTTTTATTTATTTAAAAATCACACTTTTTACGAATAAATATCGTATTTTCATATCGATCTTTTCATTGTAAAAATCATATTTTTATACTCTAAAGATTATATTTTCCTTACATGAAAAAGCATACCTTTCTTCATTACCCAAAAATCACCCCTTTTTTTCATTAACCAGAAATTATAATTTACATCAACTAAGAACAAATAAAAATAAAAGAAAAATAAAACTCACTGTCCAGATTAGGGCACTGGAGGGGGAGCAGTTCACCGGAGCAGTGGGAGAAAGGGGTTTTCTGCACGTCTGGAGGTGGAGGGGCTGCGAGGTTGGCAGGTGGTGCGCGCAGCGGTGTTGGGTGTCAGGGGTGGCCGACGACCTGATTTGGAGGGGGAGGAAGCGATGGTACTCTGTCGATTTCGGAGATCATGACACTGAGGGGGGCCGAGGTCAGGCAGCGCCATCGTCTTGGGGGGGAGGGGGAAGAAAAGTGTGCGGTGGTTGTAGCGGTAACAGACCGTGGTGGAGGGCGGCGGTGGGAGGGTAGTACGGATCGATCATGTTTCTTTGTTTTTTTCTTATTAATTTAGATCTGAATGGTGAAGGGAGAGAAAGGAAGTGAGTATATAAATTTATATATTATTAAATTTTAATAATTTATTCTCCTAAAAGTAACTTTAAAATTTGATCTCCAAACGGGGCCCATCACCTGTCGTCCCAAGCTAATTACCCCCATTCCGAACACAATGGGATATGTATCGTAGGCTGATTCGATTGTTTCGATCAGTTTTCGTCAAAATCAAAATATAACTCTATATATTGAATTTGAACGCACATTTCAATTTACCGGGGCTACATACTGATTCTAAAAATTCCCGAAAAATATTTTCTAGCTTCGTATTGACGATACGATTATAACAAAACTAATTTCGTCGAATTCTGAGACCATTTCAAAAATGGCCATCTTCCAATAGATTAAAATCAATTGAAAATGGTCAAACGCGTTTTCCTTTGCCATGCTCACATATTGATTCAGAAAATTACGAATTTTGAAACCTAGCAATAACTTAACATCCCGGATCCAACAAAAGTGGTTTCATCGAAAACAGAGACCATTTGCAAAATTTCCATTTTTAAGGGCCAAAATTCCATAGCGACTATTCTGAATTTTCAACTGGACGTAACTTTTTATCCCTGCTATGAAATTTCAATTTTTCGGATTCGTTGGAAATATATTTTCAAATAGATTCTAATATTTTTGGTTTCGCTAAAATCCGATTTATTTTGAATGTTGTACATTCATTTGAAATTTGAAATCGAATTTTCGAACTACCGCATCATTTTCAATTCCTTTTATAATTAAAATAAATTATTTATATTCTAACGACGATTCGAATAAATATATACGTTCTAATTCTATTCAAAATAAATTTCTCGTCATTATTATTCAAAATAATTCATTTTAAATATTCAAAATTCACTCAAATTGCCAAAATAAAAATTTTAAATTGGCTTGGATTTCCGGGTTATTACAATCTCCCCCATTTAAAAATTTTCGTCCCCGAAAAGGAACGAAGCCGTAAATTGTTTCACAAACCAACTCAACTTCCATTATTTTCATTACGGCTTAAGTTCTTTAACTTTTTAGTTTCTAAGAACTTTTCAAATTTTTCAAAAATTTGGCTAACACCCTAAATTTTCGAAAATTTTCGCCATAACATCCCCTGCACCGGGAGCTTCGGGATATTTCAAATAGCCTCCCATGGCCCTCACCAGTCCAAAAGAAAAAGAAAAAGCCAAGCGGCTAGCCAATTGGCTCATAAAATCATCAAAAACACAAGAAACACAATAAGCATGCACCTAGTTGTTGGGCAAACAATTTTATTCCTCTTCTCTAGCCTCCTTGCTATGACCTGTTCAATGTAAGCACATGTACATGCATGCAAATGCAACTAATTTTCAATACAACTCACTATTTGATCAATTTGGGTAAATGGTTCAAATTTTAATTAATCAACCAATAATCAAACAACACAACTAGTAATCAATTAGTTGATTATCATTTCAAATTCATAACTTTTATATATAGTCAAAAAATTAGATTTTTGATGCCAAATCACAACAATAAGCCCTATCTAATTTTGATTCTCACACCAGTCAATTGGAAATATATAAATATCTCACTTTCGAAACTCGAACACAACACTGATTATGGGTACCCATCATCAGAATCATTCCTGGGCGACTACTGTGTGATTCTATATCTATCCAGTATATTAAAACTTCGAATACACGCGGATCAGACGTATACACAAAATCTTTATAAACTTGATTGTCCAAATCAATTTAAAATAAATATTCAAATACGAATAATTGATTTAAATTTATAAACAAAAATTGTTTTCATTTTAAAAATATACTCTTCACACTCGTACTAGGATACTACCGATCCCATCTCTAATGAGTCATTCCCATTGGAAATTACTAATCCAATCTCTGATGAATTATTTCGTATGGTTCTAATGTGTCTTGTTCTCCGAGCTCGGTAAACCAAAGCTCTGATACTAAGCTGAAACGACCCGAACTTCCCTGGTAAGGAAAGCCCGGATTGAGTTGAGAACAAGCCACATTGGAACACAGACAGAAGAACATTTCATTGCTTATTACAACAATTCCATCAGAATACAAGAATATACAGAGTATGAATAATTATAATACAATAGAAAAATATCAGAGATTACAATAAATTACATAGCAGCGGAAAAACAATACAAAACACAACTGAAAGTAATACACGGATACAGAGCTTCCCGAGTATCGTTCCAGCTGTAAAACAGGATCCTATGAATATAAATCTATAAAACCAAAACTACTAGCTACTCGTGTCAAAATAAGGGCACCTAGAATTTAGGTTAAAACAATAAACTCCAGGTCAGTCATGTGACTGGTGTGAGAACTAAAACTGTTATTAATCTTTATTTTAAAGATAGGTAAATCAAGGTATCACGCCATATAAACGGAACGGGTTTCCTCCCAAGATTACCAGTGCATAAAACAACAGCGTAATGCTAAATAAAGAACATTGAAGCTATTATAAGACCCAGGTCCCATCACACAATGAAACGCAAGCCAGAGGATAGGATTTTACCTTATAATAGCCAAAGAATGCTTGATAAGCTAAATTCCATGTTTTATTATTACTATAAGTGTATAGTGTCAAAAACAATTTCAATCATAAGTATCAATCATAGATGGCATAAGTGCCCCATACCACTATGTCACCATATATAGGTTCTACAATCAAAATCGCAAAGTCACGTATTGGAAGTTGGATTCGCATCTGTGAACCGAGGCATTGGATCGTCCTCACCGATTCGAGACTGTCTAGCCTGAGCCTCAGGATCAGAGCTCGAGTGATCCTTGGATCGTCAGGGCCGGTCCACTGATGTGGATTAAAATGCTTGAACACTGCGTTTCCCCGCCCTTTGCGGCGTAAATGAGCCAAATGACTCCATCGGCTCCACATAGTCACCGATATATCTGAGGCGCCTTGCAACAGCAACAACCACACAGGTGAAAACAATATAAATGTCAGGGCTGGTAGGTCACTGACACCACCCTAACTAGAAAGAAACGCATGCCCTCCCTGGTGTCCTCTCCCGTTTCTGGTTCACAACCGGGGTGTGAGGCTCGTGAATCAACATTACACAAAACTATGCCACACAGGCAGTGCTTTGATCATCAACCACAAGACTTTGCTTTTCAATAGAATCCTTGATCAATTGCCACTTAGGCATGCCACACAGGCAATTCATACCATGCGACTGATGTCTATCGATATACAACCTCTGATCCCGTACGTCTCAGAGAAGGGTGAAGTAAAGGAATGAATTCCCCTTCACCAGGCAGATGTATATTTAATAGAAATCAATCAACATAGAGAAAAATCCAATGGTAGACACATAATCCATACAAGTTCGTTCTGGGTTTGAATGAAACCGGAGGAACCTTGTTCCTCGCATATCCATCGATCTCCAAGTACGTCCGGACGATCACCAACTAATTCCCTCCTCTTAGGTGTACCGCCTAATCAAGATCATCAATAATCACCCAAACGATGTGAAGACCTTCAGTCTTCGACCACCATCTTCATCCTCGACACATCGTCGAATCAGTTATTCAGAATGGGATAAACCTGGTCTTTCTGAATAAATCGCGTATATAATTGTTGGCTAGCTTTTTTGACCAAGCCACCAAAGTTCACACACGAAGAAAATATGGAATTTCATGCCTCTATCCGTCGAAGACTTGATTGGATCGCCCTGCCTTACCACGATCGCGATCGCCCCCATACCTCGCGATCCGACTCGCCCAACACCAGCTCGATCCGATCCCTGAAGCTGATGAATTATGACCAAGACCCGTTCAACCACGATCCGAGATGTATGGATCTCGCGGCACTTGTCACCAACTGTCATATTGACTAATTCTTCATCAAGCTACGATCACGATCCGATCAGATCCCACGAACCACCCCGTGAAGACCTCGACTAAGTCAACCGCGGTCCTATCCGAGCTGGAAGACACGATGATGGCCACAGACTTGGTCATCCACGATCCGATGTTTAAGGAGATCGCGACACCTGTCCACAACAGCTAATTTGACTAATTCTTCATCAAGCTACGAACCGGTCCGAGATCTTTAGGATGTGGGCCACGTATGGCCGCGATCCATCACCAGAAATCAGCTATAAATAGCCCAGAGCTTGGCATTTTTCAGGATCTTTTGGCAGTTTTAAGGATTGATTCCACCATTACTGTCATACCTCTATTTCATACCAGATTTACTTCGAGATAACTGAGAGAAATCATAATTGTAAGAGTGAGTTTGAGAGAAATCATTGGTTGTACTAGCATTCAAGTATAATCAATAGCATATAAAGTGGATGTAGGCTCGTTAACGCCGAACCACTGTAAACCGTGTGTGTTTTCTGCTTTTCTCATTTTTCAGTTATAATCCCCTACGAATCAGAACAATTTGAGTGTTAGAGCCTAATTTTAATCTAACATTTTCGTGCTTTCACTGAGAATTGATTTCTCAACATATCGGATTGTTGCTCCGTTGTTTGGATATTCAAGTCCGAAGGAAACAGTCCCGAAACTTCACTGTTCAGATTTTTGAAGATTCCAGCGTCATCTGATATCATGGCCGGAAAGAAGTCTAAGGAAGTACGAGCTTCGCAGGCGGTTGAAGTTGCTAATGAAGCAGTTGAAGAAAGTGTACATGAGCAGGTTGAGGAGGGCTTCGCGGATCACGGAGACATAGGGGCGATCCGACCCGAACGTGGTGTCACGAACCAGTTTGAAGGGGGTGCCACGATCTGAATTGAGGGCGGCATGAATAAACATCTGAAGGGGTCGTCACTCGTTCCCGAGACAACACCGCGAACCCTCCCCCTAATGTTACCATGATCCGACCCCAGGGGGCGCTACGAGCCACAGACACAGGTCCACTGCGATCCAAAGTGATGACCAGACAACAACTCGACCTGGAAAGGAGGTTATGGCTCACTCTTCCCGTCCTGGTACCTTTGTTCGACCTGGATCAAGTTATCTGCGCATAAGAGAAAATGTTGATGATAAATATGAACCCTCTACTCCGATCACTGAAGGAGATCTCTCTCGCTTCTCTGAAATGTGGGATAGGCTGTTTGATGAATTAGCTGCTCAAAGGCAGCAAAGCTCTATGCTGCAGCAGAACTTAACTGCTATGTATAGAAAGATCGATGATCTCGCAAGACAAAGAACACTCCTAGTTTGCCCACTCACCCCAGAGTACTCTTCTTCGTCAAAGGAATCGCTAAGACCTCCGCGGCGACTGTATGAGAGGGCTGAAAACATAGAGCATCTCCGATTTGGAACCTTGCCATCACGAGAGGAAGAGACATTTGGTGTAGGACCCTTAAACTGCAACTTGAATAATCGTGCCGCAACTCCTAGACTCGAGTTGTGGACGATCCTGTTGAGAACAGACCACCTCAGCCCCTTCGCCGTACAAATAATCATGGTAACAGGGGGCAACGAAACCCAATCCGAGCTCCGGACTTCGTGGAAGTTCCTAGAAGAGAGATCGGAGAATTCCACCGAGCGAGAAGCGCTGATCCCGAGCCTCCGATGACCAGTGCAAATGTTGCAGCTATGGTCCATCAAATCCTGGCGGATAGCTGTGGACAAAGGAATGAAGATTGGGGAATTGACCGCAGTCACACCCCTTTTACTGATGACATTCTAGACGTAACATTCCTGAGGCGCTTCAACATGCCTCAGATGAACCGTTACATGGGTAGATCTGATCCAATCCAACATGTAATGAGATATTCTTGGTCAATGACCGCTGCCGCAGCCTCTGACGCTGTAAAGTGCAAAGCATTACCTATATTCCTGGAGGATGTAGCATTATTATGGTTTACTCGCTTACCAGCAAGATCAATTTCCAGTTTCAGGGAGTTGAGTGAAAGGTTCGTGGAACAGTTCCGCATTTATGCATAGAGGTCAAAGAGTGTGATTGACCTGTTCCTCGTCAAACAACGACCAGGCGAGAGTTTGAGGGTGTATCTGGATCGTTTCAACCTAGCTGCCACCGAAGTCAAGGATCCCCATGAGCCAACTGTTGTGGCAGCCCTAATTAATGGGGTAGATAAAGATACTGAATTTGTGAGATACCTGGCTGGCAAGCCACCTCATACTAGAGAATTGTTCTACGAGAAAGCAAACGTACGCTTACGTCAAGAGGAGGTATATGCTAATCAGAAGATGAAAATGGCAAATAAGGAGGAAATCCAAAGTAATGTGGCCATCAAGAAAACCGGAGACAGCTCGGGAAAGGTTGAAGTCAATGTTGGAAACCGAAACCAGGGCGGCGACCACCAGTCAGGAAACAATGGTAACAACAGTAATGGCAATAATTGGAAGAGAAATCGGGGGAATGACTCCCAGAGAAGGACCCGTCCCAGGTCTTTCGAAAATTATACGCCAATAAATGATACTTTGGAGAATATATTTGTAGACTCATACAACGTTCTCCAACATAAAAGGCCTCCTCCAAGAGATTCGACGGAGAAAGAACGTGAGACGGGGAAGTTTTGTCTCTTCCATCAGACTCACGGCCACTCTACAAATGAATGCCGTCATCTGAGAGACGTAGTTGAGAGGCTGCTCCGAGAAGGGAAGTTGGATGAGCACCGGGTGACTCCTAGAGACAGGGGGCAAGCTATTCAGACCCCGAACCAAAACCAGAATCAACCTACTGCCAGGCCAACTGTCCAGCAAAAAGGAAAGGATCTTGTTATCAATACCACAATCGGAGGGCTTCACCTAGCCGGGAATAGTTTCAAGGCGATGGATCAGTACGTAAACGCAGCAAAGCAGCATCTTGAGGCAGGAGAGTGTAGCAACCCTGAGGGCAATGTCTTGGTAAAACAACAAAAGATGATGTCAGATGACGTCATTTTCTGCAACCGAGAGAGTATTGGAGTCCACGCTCCAACCGAAGATCCATTTGTAATCACAGTTCCTATTGGCCCGACCACTGTCCATAAAGTTTTAGTGGATAACGGGAGTTCAGTCAACATCCTATTCAAAAAGACATTCGATCAAATGAACCTTGAATTGAAAGATTTAAAGCCGTGTGAAGGATGGATCCGTGGATTTAAAGGGGCTTCAACTACTCCAATGGGATATGTAGAGCTACTGGTAACACTTGGGGAAGGAGAACGCCAGAGAGTGAGAATTCTTCCGTTCGTGGTTTTGGGTATTGAATCGCCTTATAATGCCTTCTTGGGCTGACCAGCACTAGCAAAGTTTAGAGCTTGTATAGCCCCCTGGTGCTTGTTATTGAAGTTTCCTACGGAAGCTGGTGTTGGCATAGTCAGAGGAGATCAGGTTGCTGCACGAGCATGTTACATTGCAGAGCTAAAGCTACTCCGTAAAGGAAGAGATATAGAAACTAAAGACGCTTCTTCCCTCACAAGGGAGGAGACGTCATAGCAATTAAAGAGAATGGCTATTGGTGAGTCACCCAGAGAACTGCCCGAGAATATAGATCCCAGAGAGGACGAAGAGACTGGGGGCAGAATGGCGGCTCCCAACAAAACGACTGTGGATGTACCGACCGATGATAGTGACCTAGAGAAGGTCCTGAAGATTGGGTCCCAGTTGGATCCAGTTCGAGCTAAAGAACTGACGGATTTCCTAAAAGATAACTTGGATGTATTTGCTTGGACCCACGCGGACATGTGTGGGATATGTCCATCAATCATGAGCCACTTATTGAGCATTAACCCAAAGCATCCCCCCGTAAAACAAAAAAGGGGAATGCTGGGCCCAGAGAGGTCCGTAGCCTTGAAAGAAGAAGTTGATAAGTTACGAAGTAACAGATTCATCAGAGACTCAACCTACCCAGATTGGATTTCAAATCCAGTTTTGGTAAAGAAGGCCAATGGGAAGTGGCGTACGTGTATTGATTTTTCGGATTTGAATAAAGCCTGCCCAAAAGATAGCTTTCCGTTACCCAGAATTGATCAGTTGGTAGATTCAACGGCGGGTCATGAGCTTCTCTCTTTCATGGATGCTTATTCAGGATATAACCAGATTCCTATGCATGTTCCAGATCAAGAACACACTAGCTTCATTACGGATCTGGGATTATACTGCTACGTGGTAATGCCTTTTGGTTTGAAGAACGCAGGCGCTACATATCAACGGTTAGTGAACAGAATGTTCTATAACCAGATTGGGAAAACAATGGAGGTGTACGTTGACGACATGTTGGTTAAGTCCAGACAATCGTCCGGTCACACTACAGACTTGGCAGAGATGTTTGGTATTCTTTGAAAGTATGGGATGAAACTCAACCCAACGAAATGCTCATTTGGGTTGCATCCGAGAAATTCTTGGGATTCATTATCAGCTCACGCGGGATTGAGATTAATCCAGACTAGATTGCAGCAATCAGAGGCATTCAGGAGCCTAGACAAATCAAAGATGTGCAAAGCATTGCAGGGAAAGTAGCAGCATTAAGCTGATTCATCTCTAGAGCGACAGACAAATGCATTCCATTCTTTGAATTGATAAAGTGAGGAAACACAATTTTAAATGGACTCCTGATTGCATAGAAGCATTTCAGAACCTGTTGAATCATCTAGAGAGGCCTCCGATACTGTCTAAGCCAGTGGACCACGAGGATTTATTCGTGTACTTAGCAGTGTCGTCCCACGCGATTAGCTCAGTATTAGTGAGAGAAGAAGACAAGGTTCAAAGGCCAGTGTACTACATGAGTAAAAAATTGGCGGCAGCTGTGCGCAATTATCCGAGGATAGAAAAGCTAGCGTACAGTTTATTGATCGCATCCAGGAAGCTTCGACATTATTTTCAATCTCATCTTATCACCGTGTACACTGATCATCCGCTCAAGCAAGTTCTACAGAGACTAGAAGCTTCTGGAAGACTGCTCAAATGGAACATTGAACTGAGTCAATTTGATCTGAATTTTCAGCCCCGACGATCGATACGGGGGCAAGTGCTGGTAGATTTCATAGCAAAATTTACTGTCTCGGTGGATGACATAGTAAACGAAGAGGCTGACCCACCAAAATTACTTCTCGACCCTAGTGCATGGAAATTGTATATTGATGGTTCTAAGAATGATAAACGATCCGGTGCCAGAGTGGTGCTTGAAACTCCTGAGAAACGACTGATATCCTATGTTATCCGGTTGGAATTTCACGCCACTAACAACGACTCCGAATATGAAGCCCTGATAGTCGGGCTGAGGATTGCAAAGGAATTAGATATCGCGAAGCTGGACATATTTTTTGATTCCAAGTTGGTTGTAAATCAGGTCACTGGAAAGTTCCAAACTAAGAGCCCAAGATTGATTTCGTATTTAGAGAAAGTGAAGGAGTTGCTGACTGGCTTTGATCACTACAGTATATCCCATATTCCACGGTCAAAGAACCAATAGGCGGACAAGTTAGCGAAGATGGCTAGTTCCGACGATCCTGAAGAAGCCGGGCTAGCCCCAGTTGAAGTACTTCAGTTCCCTAGCATAGGTCAGTTGGATATTGATTCGATACTAGAGACTGGGCCAGAAAGGGAGTCATGGTTGACCCCTCTAAAGAATTTCTTGATTAATGGAACGCTTCCGTCCAAGAAGAGCGAGAGGCGTAAAATAATCCGTAAAGCTTCTCGATACGTTCTGCAAGGCGGAGTCCTGTACAGACAGGGATTTTCAATGCCTCTTCTCCGGTGTATAGCCCATGACAACATCAAGCGTGTACTACAGGAAGTACATGAGGGTGAATGTGGTGACCATACTAGAGGACAAACATTGGCAAAAAAGGTGTTGCAGTATGGTTACTTCTGGCATACCATAAACAAAGATGCGGCAAAATACGAACGACGTTGTGATGCATGCCAGAGATTTTCAAAAATTCCCAGGGCACCTCCTGGCCAGTTAAAGACAATAGCGAGTCTATGGCCTTTCGCTATGTGGGGAATTGATATCATCGGAAGCCTCCCTATAGCAAAGGGCGGAGCAAAGTTCGTTATTGTAGCTGTTGACTACTTCACCAAATGGGTCGAGGCTGAGCCGTTAACTACAATCACAACCAAGCGAGTGATTAATTTTGTTGTTAGAAACATTATTTGCCGGTTTGGGATCCCGAAAATCGTCATAACTGACAACGGAACCCAGTTTGATAACAACGAGTTAGGGATTTCTGCCAGAAGTACCACATTGAGAAACGGTACACCTCTGTGGCACATCCGCAGTCGAACGGATAGGTCGAAGCAGCAAATAAAGTGATTAAGTCCATTATCAAAAGAAGATTGAAGCGGGCCAAAGCCATGTGGATCGATGAATTACCCTTGGCATTATGGGCCTACAGGACAACGTATAAATCGGTGACAGGACACACTCCCTTCTCTCTTGCTTTTGGAGCAGAGGCAGTCATCCCGGTTGAGCTAAAAGTACCATCTCACCGAGTCACTTACTACGATCCGATGACTAATAACGAATTGCTCCTTGAATCCCTAGATACAATAGAGGAGAAAAGGGATGAAGCAGACCTACGTGCCTTGAGACACAAGCAACAGGTCGCTAGATACTACAACAAAAGAGTTCGAGCCCGAACCTTTGAACCCGGAGACTTGGTTCTGAAGCGTGTCTTTCCACCCCCAACTCATATGGGTGCGAAGTGGGAAGGACCATACTCCGTTCTACGAAGGCTTGATAATGGAACCTTCAAGCTAGCAATCGTAGATGGAGAAGAAATCCCCAGAGTGTGGAATGCCCAACATTTGTGGCCTTATCTGACATAAAGTCATCAGATTTATCCTTTTGTTTCATAGGACCATGTAAAAGGCATGACATGCCTAGAATAGTCCAATGTCTTGAGCAAAGGATTATAAAGTGGACGTAGGTCACAATTTGACCAAAGCACTATAAAAATATTGTGCGTCGTTTACTTTTATTTGCACTATTATTTATCTGCTCTTCTATCTTTATAAAGTTTGCTGTAAAATCATATAGCGATCACAGAAACATGTAATTCTAGGTGCCTTCCATCAGAATGGAGAGTAATCCGCAGCCAAAACGATGAAGGTGCAATAAAGTGAATCACACCATTGATTGCACTCTAACTCTACAGAGCCGAGAGAAAACGTAAAGGATGCGAAAATAACATCCACATGGCAAGGCGATGCACCATGGTAAGAACCGCCTTGACTGAACTCTAACCTTGGCGACCGCCAGGAGAGTATAAAAGCGTCTGTGATTAAGCGCTGAGAAAGAGCTCTTACCCCGGTGAAGGATCGGGGGGCGACTAAACAGCTGAGCTCGAACTCTAACCTTGGTGACCGCCAGGAGAGTATAAAAGCATCTATGATTAAGCTCTGAGAAAGAGCTCTTACCCCGCTGAAGGATCGGGGAGCGACCGAACGGCTTAGCTCGAACTCTAACCATGGCGACCGCCAGGAGAGTATAAAAGCGTCTATGATTAAGCGCAGAGAAGGATGCTGGAGACTCAGCGCCCCCAGAATTTCTGCCCCGTTGAAGGATCGGAGAGCAGATCATGATACGTGTTCGAACTTTAACCCGCTGACGGATCGGGAAAGTGTAGAGGTACCGGAGATTTGGCGCCTCAAGGACTATAATCCTACTAAAAATTCCAAGTCCCCCGTATTCAGAGATAGGGGGCAACATGCATAGAAATTTTTAATTTTTTTCTGCCGCTTGAAGGATTTGTAATATAATTTCAACTTGATTATAGTCAAATTACATGTGACTAAGTGCGAAGAGTTTATTGAATGCAGGTACACAATGACGCAAAAGAAATAAACTTTCATTCACAAACTGCAAGCTTACAAGATAAAGAGGAACCTAAACAAAAGTGAGGGCCATTCTCACAATTACATTTCATGGCCAGTGGAAAGCCTAAAAATCCTAAGGACAAAATATGAACTGATATCTGCATCCTACTCATGCTGGGGGGAGGGGCTATATGGGCTTCTTGCTCTTCTTCTGCTTCCCCGACTCCTCCTTATCAACATCCGAACGATCACCTTTTTTCCTCTTCCTCTTATCAACAAGAGGCTCTGGCGAAGAACTAGAGGATTGAGAGGCTAGTTGTGAAGTTATTGATCGGGAGGAAAATCATACGACCAGCCCAGTTTTGGGATTGATCTTGGAAATAGGGGCACATATACTGGATCCTGTTCCCCTTTCATAAGGAGCAATTGCCTCTCCTCTTCAGCCTGTTGTTCAGCCAAAGTTTCCTTATCATCGTCTCTGATTTCTTTGGTAATGGCGACTTCCTCTTCATCGCCATCGTGGCGCCCGTCCATATCTCTCAAAGCCTCGATGGGCTCAGCATCTAGGGGGACATCAGCACTGGGTACGAGAATGACCTTCTCTGTTGTCGCACCTTCGAACTGCTTTGGGACATCAGCACTAACACTTGGCGGGATGTCAACCTTCTCTGCCTCTGTCTTCTTCTCAGCATCCTTATCAACTGGCCCGCCACCTGTATCATGAGAAACAAATGTTACTTTAGGAGAGAATGCGGTTTGCTCAGTACATTGTCCGGCAAGACGGCGACAAGTGACAATTGCTTTGACAATTTGCGGAGAAAATATAGAGATACCTTCCGCCGATCCTCCATCCAAGCTAGCAGCAGAACCTCCGACAGCTGAGGAGTTGGACCCAGAGGAATCAATGGATCGTCGGGATTGTATTCCTCAATTTCGGAGATCTTGAGCTCTGCAGCTAAGCTCGAGCCTTCTTCAATTTTATTTTTTCCCTTGACCTGAGTTTTCTCCTTATCAATCTCTTCTTGGAGTAGGCGTCTGCCTTTCTCTAAATCCTCAGGTTCGTTATCCCTAAGAATGGTCCGCATCAACTCATTCCCATCAATCTCATCGACTCCTAATCGTTGTTTCTCGCTCTGGCCTATTGCATCCCATATGTTGGCTAAAGTGACATGGTAGTCTGGGATCCAGGAGATGTTACGGGTCTTGATGACCTGGCTAAGGAAGTCAAACAGCATTTCTTCAAATCTTTCAATATCTTTCTCTCTCTCGAGGAGCTTTTCATTAGAAACAGTAGCCATTTCAATGGCACTTTCCACATTATTTTCAGCAAGAATCGCGCGCTTCTCTGCACGCGCGAGTTGATCATTCAGAATCGCCCTCTCTTTTTCGGCCAAAGCTAAACTATCTTTAAAGCTTGCCTTTTCTTTCTCCTAAGCAGCATTTTCAGCTTCGAAATGATCCTGTGCTATTTTCAGTTCGGTATTGACCATCCTGTGATCTTCCACCTCCTTCTTCAATGACGCACGCTCTTTGCTGTTAGAATCGAGCTCATTATGAAAGCGTTGCCTGGCCTCCTCCAGCTATGTCTTGTAATTTTTAGCATCTCGTTGAGCCAAGGCAAGCAAAGATTGTGCATCTTCCAAGTCCTTTTCCATTTTTACCCTGGCCCTTTCATTGTTATCTATCCTCACTTTGGACCTGTGCGCTTCCATCTCTAGCGTTCGGATGACGTCTGAAAGATTGACAGCATGTTTCTTCATCGCCTCATATTGCTCGGCTACATGGCGAACGTGTCTGATGACTTCAGTATCCCAATTCCCAGGGACTGGTTCCAGAGTTGGAACGAACATCATCCTTTCGAAGTAGATATCGGGGAATTGTTCTCGTAATTTTTCCGGCTTAGCCTGGGTCATAGGACCATGGATATAGTCTCGTGCCCCGGGGGCACTCAAACTTTGTTGGCTGGAAGGGACAATGTCAGTTTTCTCCTTCTCAGAATCCTTGTTTTTATCCTTAGGCTCGTGGTTCTTTTTGGATGATCTGCTGTGAGATGGTGCGCTCTTCAGAGGAGTTAAGTCCTTGGGAAGTTGTTTTCTCCCTGTAGGTGGCACTGGATGACTGGGAGGCTTTCCAGAGGTTTGTTTTGATGGAGATCTGGACCGTGAAGAAGGAGGCTTGTGAGAATCCCAGGACCAATGGCTGTCTCCCCCTCGGCTGCTGCTACGAGCACGCTCAGGATTTGGATGAAGACTAGGTGTGCCTTCACGAAGAGAGCGATAGGAATAAGATTGTTTGCGAGACATCTTTCCTGCAAAAGAAACAAGTACATATTAAAACCTTGAATACTGTTGGTATAAATGTGTGGGGTCAGACAGTGCATGTGATTTGTGCATCCCATATAATTCCCTCTAACAGACCAGGGCCCGAAGTTAGGCTCGTCTGGGTAGTCTCTCGTTCTTCAACTGGAACAGTTGTTTCCTCAGAAATAGGGAAAAATGGCTCCCCTTTGAAGTCTTCCTGTGTATATACATCATCGGGTATAGGAATCTTGCTTAATTCTTTAAATAACTGCTCCTTTGTTAAATCATCGGGAGCAGCAGGTTCAACCAGTAGAGAGGCCCTTGAGGGGAAACCCCCCGGAGAGGCTGGGATTTCCTTAGACTCGTCAGCACGGGCCTCATCTCCTCTATATACATTTAAGTCTTCGTCATCCTGGTTAATTATCGGCGAAGGACTCTTATGAAGTTTAGTTGTCTCTGTTTCCTGTGACGTTCCTTCTCCCTCGGTTGGGGGCACGTATTTGTAAGGTTTGCCACCCGCGCCAAGTCCAAACCTTATATCCATAAGGCGGTGCTTGTGAAGATTTTCGTCAGTAATACATTTCTTGATCTTCAGGAAATCGTATTTGCTTTTCAGAAGAAGGGATAGTCGATTACTGTACACCGAGCCTTTCGTCTTTGGAAAGGTGTGATCTGCATAGAGAAAAGAAGCATGTTAGCGCTTCGATTTCTTAAACAAGTTATTCATTCAAAGGTTTAAAATTTACTTGATTTAAGCCATCTTCTTGCACATCTAACCTGTCTCTTTATATAGAACCAATCGGCCTTAGGATCCCCTATGTTGTCGTAACCGTCAGATAAGACCTTCCTATTTGCTACCGATTCGAAGAAAGAAAAATTTGGGGTTGCCGTAGAGTGATGCTTGAAAAGGTAATAGAATTTCAAATCTTTAAACGTGAGCTCAGTTTGCAGGATTTCTGCATATGCAATGTATAGAGCGTATAGGGCTGCGTAGGCATTGGGATGAAGCTGCATCGGAGCAATACCTAATCGTTTTAAGGTTTCAATGACGATTGGAGGTAATGGAGGAATAACGCCTACCCAGCACATGAGTCGGCTAACTGTCATATACCCCTCCAGAGCCAGATGAGGTCAATCTTTGCTACCAGGTGTCCTCACATCATCCCAGGGGATCCCGTGTTTCAAGCAAATTTTCTTAAGCTTTATGTCATCAAGTTTGGAAGCTAAAGAGTCAGTGAATTTCTCTATTTCTAGTGCACCAGGAATCTCATCGGGAGCTCGGTCGTCTACTTCAGACTCCTCATCAAGCGAGGTACTCTCAGATGGATCCGATTCCGTTTATGCCTCATATTCGGATCCAGAATCATCACCCTCTGGAATAATTGGAAGAAACTCAGAGTTGTGGTGCTCAGGCATCTCGGGATCCATCTCTGTATCAGATCTTGGAGGGGAACGGTTATCCGACATTACTGTTTAGGCGAGTAAACATGAGAAATAAGAATATAATTACCCTTCCCCCTGTGTGTGCAAGTGCAAGTGTGTGCCTGTGCAAGCATTAAAGAAAAGCATAGAAGTTAACAAGATCATTGAGATATTAGTCATTGCTTGTTGTTAAGTTATGCTGCTGGTCAGTCCAGAAAGTTCGTCTCAAAGGCTCTAACCTAACTGTCCATTGGTATGTTAGAATTAAGTTGCATTGTTTCTTTAACAAGTAAATCGGATCGCACATCTCATCGGATCGCACATCTCCTCGGATCGCTCATCTCCTCGGGTCGCATGTCTCCTCGGATTGCGAGACAAGGTTCGGATCGGATCGCGGAGCATCATCGGATCATGAAGCAAATACAGTCTTGTAGCAGAAACACCAACTAACGAAAGAGTTAGTTCGTGGAAACCAGAACGGACCACAAAGACCCATGGCGATCCGCCTCGACCACCCTAATCCGATCCGACGTCCAAGTTTTGAAGAATCCGCTTATCCCCCTGGACCTGATCCGCCCTTGCTACCACGACCCGATCCGTATCCAAACCATGCTCACAACCCGATCTGCTCGGCCCTTTTTCTCCTCCTTTCCTTCTTCTTCCTCTCCTCTTCTTCTTCTCCATCGCCGAGCTCGAGCGATTAACACCCATGGCGCCTCATCAGCCTCCAAAGCTTCGAACGCCACAAAACTCTATCGTTTTTCTCCTAAATTCAAGACAAACAAGGGAAAAATTACATGAAGACTTTTTTTTTTATGATTACCTTTCTGAAAATCGAGGAACAATTGAGCAATCGGAGAATAAAAAATTAGGGTTTGTTTTTGCTTAAGGGAGCTGGCGGCGATATCGAATGAAGAAGAAAGGAGAGAACAAAGAGGGGTTCGGGTTTATATAGACGAAACCGCGACTGTTAGTATTCCCCTTTTTGTCTTACTCGAATCGCGGAGATGGGTGGGCTGCGAGCCAAAGCTCGACATGCTTCGCAGAGAGGCCCATCACGATCCAGAAGCCAGAATACCAACATTTGGCCGAGTCCAACGTTACGCCCCACAGATCGTGGTGAGCTGGAGCGATCCGAACTAACAAACCGCATACCGAAGTGAATATTCAGAAATGTTTGCAAAAAATTCAAGAGTTTACCTGGTAAATTCAACAATGAAGTCTCCAAAAATTCCAGAGATAGAAATTATCCGATAAATAGAGAAATGATTGAGGATTTAACCGATATTTATACCAATCAAGGAATGCGACTTTCCGAAGTGACACGACATTTTAGACAGACGCAACCATTGATTTGCATCTCCCTATGAAAAGATGTTTCTGTAGTTGCGAAGCATATTCCATCTCTGATAAAATAGACTTCGAGGGGGCAAAATGTTGGCTAGCTTTTTTGACCAAGCCACCAAAGTTCACACACGAAGAAAATATGGAATTTCACGCCTCTATCCGTCGAAGACTTGATCGGATCGACCTGCCTCACCACGATCGTGATCGCCCCCATACCTCGCGATCCGACTGGCCCAACATGAGCTCGATCTGATCCCTAAAGCTGATGAATTATGACCAAGACCCGTTCAAACACGATCCGAGATGTATGGATCTCGCGGCACTTGTCACCAACTGTCATATTGACCAATTCTTCATCACGCTACGATCACGATCCGATCAGATCCCACGAACCACCACATGAAGGCCTTGACTAAGTCAACCGCGTTCCGATCCGAGCTGGAAGACACGATGATGGCCACGGACTTGGTCATCCACGATCCGATGTTTAAGGAGATCGCGACACCTGTCCACAACGGCTAATATGACTAATTCTTCATCAAGCTACGAACCGGTCCGAGATCTTCGGGATGTGGGCCACGTATGACCGCGATCCGTCACCAGAAATTAGCTATAAATAGCCCAGAGCTTGGCATTTTTCAGGATCTTTTGGCAGTTTTGAAGATTGATTCCACCATTACTGTCATACCTCTATTTCATACCAGATTTACTTCGAGATAACTGAGAGAAATCGTAATTGTAAGAGTGAGTTTGAGAGAAATCATTGGTTGTACTAGCATTTAAAGTATAATCAATAACATATAAAGTGGACGTAGGCTCGTTAATGCCGAACCACTATAAACCGTGTGTGTTTTCTGCTTTTTTCTCATTTTTCAGTTATAATCCCCTACGAATCAGAACAATTTGAGTGTTAGAGCCAAATTTTGATCTAACAATAATAAACAAGTGTTACACAAACACAACATACGCCTCATTCCAATTCAGAATATTCTTTTATTCAAATATTCTTATACTTTGGGAAAGGTTCCCATTAATTTTATCAAAGATAAATCCTTTAAATTTATTCTTTTATCTTCCTTTGAATATCAATTCAAAGTAGTCGGGGTTAGCGAACCAAACCGAAGTAATCTTTTATTTTATTTCTCAATCCCAACCTATGCATCCTATGAAGTAAAACTGGTCATACTTCATATCTAACACCACGGTGTTATCGATAAATTCAATTACCATTTCACGTTCAAATATAATTAAAGATTTAACTATGTCTGGAGCAAAATTAGTGATACTACATTCTCGATTATTTCAATCTAATTAAAGATTCATTAAAACTCCACTAGGTTTTAATCTTTCCAATAATCACTATCAATGATTATTTAACTTGGGAAATCATATCCTGTCTTTAACTGGGTTAAAGAACCAATGTCATTTAAAACACGGTTCACTATAAACCCAAAAATCAATTCAGATTCAATTCCAATTAAATATCATTTAATTGGTATACTTCATTAAATCTAAATAAAAAGATTTGATCTTTTTCTCAACTGGGTTTAAGAACAGTGTAAATGAAGACACGATTCACGACAAACCCAAATCCCATTTGATATTAAATACAAGGCTCTGAATAGAAAATATATCGGATTATATTCAATATCAAATTCTACGACCAACAAATAACGTATTGGAAATAACGATATAAATATGTCTTTCAAATTTCCATAACAATATCTGTATAATCACGAAATCCAATATCGAAATATTCCAAAGATAATTTCAATTTAAATCCATTTCCATTTTATATATTGGAAATTCTGGTTATTTTCTAAACCATTTCAAATCCACTTTATTTATTTCAAAAATAAATAGGATTATAATTCTAGTTCAAAACTAGTTCATTTCGATAAAAATCTATTTTTTATCCTTTCAAATTTGGAATTTTTCATCTTAATTCTTCACAAATCATTTCTTATGATTTTACACAAATTATTACTATTTTTAATAATTTTATCAAGGCTCGTACAGTCGATTTCCATCAACGTCCATCGAACTGCACTTACAACGACCTTTTCCAAATTTGATTTGTACATAATTCCAAATCCAACCGTTAGATTTCAAATCTCTAATATTCTTAAGAAAGCTCTTTTCGATACGAAACCAACGGTTCCGGTTGTAGGAGAATCCGACAGTCGGATCTCCCATAATGTCCATTCGTAGTCAATGGTCGAAATTCGCGAACTGCCGCAGCGCGGCACGTTCTATTCAGGCCATTATATATATATAATATATATATTATATATATTTCATCGATTTCCTTTTAAAACGTATTTTATAATTCATTTTAAATTCGTTTTCGAAACGATTTCAACTTCATATTCAATTTTGAATCAAAATTGAATATTCCACATCATCGATACACAAATGATAATATTTTCAAAACGTTATATTTTAAAATCACTTCCTTTTTGATATACATTATAAAAACGAATATAATCGATATAAATACCGTTCGTGTCAAAATGGCGCATATCTAACCAACACAACTTTATATATTTCAATAACTTCGTTATTCTACTCAACAAATGAATATTTTCTTCAACACACGAATATGTATTTTTATTCAACACATGAATATATATTTTTATTCAACACATGAATATTTATTTTTATTCAACACATGAATCTATATTTTTATTCAACACATGAATTTTTATTCTATTCAACACATGAAATTTTATTCTATTCAACACATGAATTTTTATTCTATTCAACACATGAAATTTCTCTCTATTCAACACATGAATTTTCATTCGATTCAACACTTGAATTTTCATTCTATTCAACACATGAATTTTTATTCTATTCAATACATGAAATTTTATTCTATTCAATACATGAATTTTTATTATATTCAACACATGAATTTTCTCTCTATTCAACACATGAATTTTTATTCTATTCAACACATGAATTTTCTTTCTATTCAACACATGAATTTTTATTCTATTCAGCACATGAATTTTCTCTCTATTCAACACATGAATTTTCTCTCTATTCAACACATGAATTTTTATTTTATAATATTCCTTATTTTTCAAATTGGAATGAGGCCCAATCAATTATCAAATAATGTTAATTATATGGATTCCCTACAACACATGTATATAATAGCAACGATAAATCATCAACCATCATCCAAAGTGCACCACACATCTGCATAAGCATTAAATATAAATAATTAATGCTTACACAGTCTGTCAACCCATCGATTGACATACAACTAAACAATCGGGATTAGTGTACATCAAATATCATCCCAATACCCATGTGAGGTTTCAAATCAACAAACATAGATTTTTATTTGAGCAGTTGGGCGATGTGTAAAATTTAACATCCCAATCAATATTAGTCAAATCAGTGTATATAAACAAATCGTCTGATTTGTTTATTACTATTTATTTTATATACACGTTAAAAATTATATTTTTTTTAACTATAAAATGTTTTCCACTATAAAATATTTTATTCCATCCCACATAACACAATCAACTTTCATAACACATCAATTGAACAAACAATTCATCCATGGTCTGTGGACAATGGGTGTCGGGTGCTGCTAAGCACCGTCTGCATCCTAGTACATATTTCAACTAGAAATTAAAATAAAAGTGAGGAGTTCTCACCGAGAAGCTAAACCAAACGCCACGACTCTTCATATGTGGGTAATCTTTGCCATGTTTGCCTTTTGTCACTTTCGTTGCTCGTATTCACTACATATATAAAAATCCCATTTTTATATTCTCTAGTATATAAAAATCATAATTTTATTGTTTTACATAAATAAAAATTATATTTTCAAATCGCTAACTTCATATTTTTATAAAAAATCAAATCTTTATCTTTGCTACATGAATATATAAAAATCGGATCTTTATAATTCTAAAAATCAAATCTTTGTACTTCTAAAAATATAAATAAAAATCACATTTTTATATGAGTAAAAATCCTATTTTTATACGATTAAAAATCGTATCTTTTTTATTGTTAAAAATCGTATCTTTCTTAATTTAAAAACCTCATCTGGGTTAAATTAAAAATCTAATCTTTCCTTTATAAAAATCAGATTTTTATCTATTTAAAAATCACACTTTTATACGAATAAAAATTGTATTTTCATATCGATCTTTTCATTGTAAAAATCATATTTTTATACTCTCAAGATTATATTTTCCTTACATGAAAAAGCATGCGTTTCTTCATTACCCAAAAATCACCCCTTTTTTTCATTAACCAGAAATTTTAATTTACATTTACTAAGAACAAATAAAAATAAAACTTACTGTCAAGATTAGGTTGCTGGAGGGGGAGCAGTTCGTCGGAGCAGTGGGACAAAGGGGTTTTCTGCGCGTCTGGAGGTGGAGGGGCTGCGAGGTTGGCTGGTGGTGCGCGCAGCGGCACTAGGTGTCAGGGGTGGCCGACGACCTGATTTGGAGGGCGAGGAAGCGACGTTACTCTATCGATTTGGGGGATCGTGACACTGAGGGGGGCCGAGGTCAGGCAGCGCCATCGTCGAGGGGGGGGGGGGGAGAATAGCGTGCGGTGGTCGGAGCGGTAACAGACCGCGGTGGAGGACGGCGGTGGGAGGGTCGCGTGAATCGATCATGTTTTTTGTTTTTTTCTTATTAATTCAGATCTGAATGGTGAAAGGAGAGAAAGGAACTGAGTATATAAATTTATATATTATTAAATTTTAATAATTTATTCTCCTAAAAGTAACTTTAAAATTCGTTCTCCAAACGGGACCCACTGCCCCAGCTAATTACCCCCATTCCGAACACAATGGGATTGTATCGTAGGCTGATTCGACTGTTTCGATCAGTTTTCGTCAAAATCAAAATATAACTCTATATTTTGAATTTGAACGCACATTTCAATTTACCGGGGCCACATACTGATTCTAAAAATTCCTGAAAAATATTTTCTAGCTTCGTATTGAAGATACGGTTCTAACAAAACTAATTTCGTCGATTTCTGAGACCATTTGAAAAATGGCCATTTTCCAGTCGATTAAAATCAACTAAAACTAGTCAAACGCGTTTTCCTTTGCCACGCTCACATATTGATTCAGAAAATTACGAATTTTGAAACCTAGCAATAACTTGACATCCCGGGTCCAACAAAAGTGGTTTCGTCGAAAATAGATATCGTTTGCAAAATTACCATTTTTAAGGGCCAGAATTCCAAAGCGACTATTCTGAATTTTCAACTGGGCGTAACTTTTTATCTCCGCTATGAAATTTCAAATTTTCAGATTCGTTGGAAATATATTTTCAAATAGATTCTAATATTTTTGGTTTCACTAAAATCCGATTTAATTTGAATGTTGTACATTCGTTTGAAATTTGAAATCGAATTTTCGAGCTACTGCGTCATTTTCAATTCCTTTATAATTAAAATAAATTATTTATATTCTAACGACGATTCGAATAAATATATATGTTCTAATTCTATTCAAAATAAATTTCTCGTCACTATTATTTAAAATAATTCATTTTAAATATTCAAAATTCACTAAAATTGCCAAAATAAAAATTTTAAATTGGCTCGGATTTCCGGGTTATTACAGGTAGACTTAGGTGTACTTTTAGTAACGGGTTTTTGAAACAACAGGTACCTAAACAGAAAAAATGGGTGTTACCCTAAAAAGAAATAACAGGTACCTAAACAGGAGTAGATGTACCCTAATTACTACCCCTCGCGATCGACTCCCTACCACGTAAATACCCTGTATCGACCCCACAGTAGGGTGTATTACTTCTTAAAGTGGCAACCGATAAAAGGACATAGACCTATTAACAGGTGTTATAGCGGCTTATTTTCCTAAGCAAGCCGGAGCCATGCACGCATATGACTCCATTGGAACGCACCATCAGAACACCTCCACCCAAATGAACCTCTTATAATTAGTTCAGTAAGCGTGCCCTGACCCTACCTAGTGTGGGGTCACCCCTTTAATACCTAAATGAGTTATTGAATGATATGTTCCCCACAAAACAGATGACACAAGCCACCCCTTAGGCTTGTATCCCCAATTAACTAGGATTTTGATAGGTTATGCCTAATAGATTAACAAGCCCACATAACCTTAACGATCAAACAGGTTAAGTTTAACGGGTTTGTACATCCCCCCACAAATTTAACAGATTTACTTAACCTCATAGGTTCAACGTGCTTACTTAGCTCCACCCACAAATTAACAGGTTTATAAGTATATTACCTCCACAGATTAAACAAACTAAGTATTACATGTTAACAGGTATGCATAACCCTCAATATGTTTCTCAAGTTACTTACAATTTCACTAACATGTTCTGCTTCATCTTTAAATTAAACTTACAGATGTATATGCCCAAATCTCAAGTCATAATTCACAGTATAAAATATGCCCCAAAATTTTCACAGTATAGGTTATGCCTCCAAATTCTAGTCATGATTCACAGTACAAGTTATGCCCCCAAATTATCATTCCCAGATTATCCCAATTTCATTCGTATGCATGTTTCAGCGATATTGGCCTAGGCTCGAAGGTAGCCTAAACTATAAAAATAAAAAGGGAATGAGAGAGAGAAGAACATAATAGGCATATAGAACAAAATAAGCATATAGTAATAGAGATGGGCATATGATAGCAGAATCAGAAATATGCATATCAGAAATATGCAAACAAGAACGGAACAGTAGATCAGGTGTACAGAAGAATACATGTAATAACAAAACTATTTAGGTATGAATCAGATTCTTAATACGTATACGTTTAGATCTAGATTTACAAACATGTCAGGATTATTTGTTAAATGTTTATATCTAAAAGTAACATGAACTTGCAGTGACTGGATCTAAAGAATAGAGAATGATATGCTGACGTTGCAGAAGAGATTCTTGTATACGTATATGCTGTTGTTGTAGAAGATAGTCTAATTTCAATACAAGCTGAGCCAACATCTCCTTATCTCCATTATTTTTAGTGTAGGAAATAAGAGAAATGACAGCCTTTATACAGACTTTCTCTAAAGAACCCAGTCAGAAATTTCGTCCTGATACAATAGGGAGAATTCGGCCAGATCTTGTGTGGGTCAACCCAACCCCACCTGGGTCGACCCATGGATCGACCCATCTGCGCCTGGGTCGACCCATGGATCGACCCATCTGCCCCTGGGTCGACCCCCAATAGGTCAATTTCCCTCTCGTTTTCCCGCTTCGCTGTTTGATTTATTTTGAAAATTCTGAGTTTATATTTATATATATATATATATATATATATAATTCTCTTATATGTATACAAACTTTTAAGCTTCATATCTTTCTCATACGATGTCCTTTTTACGCAAACTCAGACTCTATCTTGAGCAGAATCCCGAGATGAACATAATGGGTAATATCCCGTATTTTTACGGTATTATAATTAATTAATTTAATTATATAAATAGTGATTTAATGGATTTAATAATGGTTTAATTAAATAACTTTGAATATTTAACTAATATAATAACTAAATAATATATTTAATTCTGAAATAATAAGAATTAGTTGAAATGGCAATACGTTGTGAATTGGGCAATTCAAAATATATATTTCAGTTTTGAATTTGAATTAGAATAAAGAATATATTATTTGAATGACAGTTTGAACGTATAATTATATTATAATTAAAATCGAGCTTGAAATGGCGCAACAGTTCGCTATTTGGCGATTTGAACTTCAACTGAATATACATGGTCCGTTTTAAATCAGATTTCGGTGAAACAAGAAACGTACGGAGCTGGTGAAGTATATTTTTCTAATGGAAGAGAAAAATCAGGATTTCATTGTGTAGATTTTGATTTATGTCCAAATCAAATTTTCGAAAAGTCGATATGGAATTCCTTTATAAATTATAACGATTTATTTATATTATAAAAGGATTTTATATATAAATCGAATATTGATATAACTAGGAATTTTGAAATATCGAGTTATAAATCCCATTGGAGTTGTATGATATTCTATTGTGAATATATATGATAATATTTATTTTTAAATATTTAATTTAATTATTTTTAAATATATTTAATAATTAAAAGGGTTTATTTAGAGCTTTAAAAATAGCTAGTTTTGCGAACGACCTCCGTTTTCGATGACACTAATTTTGTTGGATCCGCAATACTAAATTATTGCTAGACTTCAATTTTTGTAATTTTTAGAGTCAATATGTGGTCGTGTGGGATTTTAATGTGAAACTCACCAACTCTGAACAGTTATATTTTTATTAACAATGATCTATCAGTTATCGTTATTAACAATGATCGTCCAATGTGAGTAAAACTCACGAATTCTAAACAGTTATATTTTTTATAACAATTTCTTAGAAATAATAATTATCTGTTGATTGTTGTGTGTTAACTGTTTGGTTGAATTGCTTATGTATTGGTTGAAATTATAGATA
Source organism: Allium sativum (assembly GCA_030737875.1). Taxonomy (NCBI): domain Eukaryota; kingdom Viridiplantae; phylum Streptophyta; class Magnoliopsida; order Asparagales; family Amaryllidaceae; genus Allium; species Allium sativum. The sequence continues at coordinate 989,758,184 of CM060912.1, read as the reverse complement.
ACAATACGTATATATAAATCGTTAATCAAATCTTGATTCTGTTTTGCAGAATATTTTATATTGAAATGAAATCGATGTTAATTATATTGTTTAACATTTGTGGATGCATTCCTCAACATTTATTTTACTGTTTTTCATATATGGTGACATATGATGTGATATATAATCTGTTGTTGATTATGTGTGTTTGAATAATATCGATCATTGTGAATTGGTATTTTAAATACCGTAAGAAATACTGGGATATAGAAAAGGGGATTTTCAAAGTGTATTTTGAAAATAAATTATTTATATAAAATCGATGGATTTTATATATATATATAAAGGAAAGGATTTTATAAAAAGAAATAATTATAAAATCAAAGAATAAGAGAAAAGGAAATATTGGTGAAAACAAATAGAAAAGGAAATATTTGTGAAAACAAATTAGAAAAAAAAAAGAAATATTTGTAAAACATTTACAAATTGAATATGAAAGGAAATATTTGTAAACCATTTACAAGTAGAATTGAAAAGGAATTACTTATAAAATCAATGGATTTTATATGAAAAGGAATTATTTATAAATAGCATTGAAAGGAATTATTTATAAAAAGAATGTTATATAAGAAAATATTTATTTAGAAAATAAATAGATTATAAAAGGAGATATTCATTTAGAAAATAAATAGAAATATAAAATGAATTTATTGGAAAATGAAAAGAATGTTATATAAAGAAATATTTGGCAAATGAATAGAATTTTACATCAGGAAAGTTTAGACCCGTGCTTCGCACACGGGTATAACATGATATGGATTTAAAGCAAAATTTTAAATAGAATCTGTTCTAACCGATAGATTGAGAAGATTAATTTACAAATAATATTTTATAAATTAAATAAAATATTTATCATTGGATAAATAGAATATATAAGTCAGGACTTATATAGAGAAGTAAGAATCGATTTCAATATCGATATTTGAAATTGAATATGGAAGTAGAGTAAATCAAAGGAGTTAATCAAAATGTGTTAATCAAATCGAGTTAGAGTTAATTGATTAGAGTTAATCGAATTAGGGTTAATTGAATTAGAGTTAATCAAGTTAGAGTTAATCGATTAAGTTAAATAAATCAAGAAGGAGTTAATCGATTAGAGTTAATCGAATTAGAATAAATCGATTAGAGGTAATCGAGTTAGGGTTAACTGAATTAGATTTAGTCGGATTAGAGTTATTCGAATATAGTTTATTCGAAAGAAGAGTAATCGAATATAGTTTATTCGAACAGAGTAAAGTATTTAAATCGAATATTAGTTTATTCGAAGAACGAGTTATCGAATAAGGTTATTCGAAGAAGAGAGATTAATAGAATATAGTTTATTCGAAAAGGGATTATCGAATATTAGTAATTCGAAGGGATTATCAAATATTAGTTATTCGATAGGAGTCATCGAATATTAGTTATTCGAAATGAGTTATCGAATATAGTTTATTCGAAAGGAGTTAATCGAATTTAGTTATTCGAGAGGAGTTAATCGAATATTAGTTATTTGAAGGGAGTTAATCATCGAATTCGATTATATCGAATTCGGGAAACTACTTATACTTTTCGGTTTTTAAATCAAGATTTATTTATTTATAAATTAGGTGTTTATTTATTTATTCAAATTAAAGAATAAAAGTTATATTTGAAGTTAGATATTTCGAAAGTATGGTTTATAACGTTAGAGTTTAATAAATGTTTTTCATAAAAGAAGTGGATTCATAATCCCAATCCGAGAATTTGCGTAAGCAAATGATTGTAGAAATGGGATCGGTGAGCTTTGTCTATTGCAAAGTTAAGAACGTTGTTCAGTTAAGGTCTGAGAGGTAATTATACCCCAACTTGATTGACTTCCTTACTTAACTAAGAAATAGTTGAGGTTCGATGGCGAGAGTTAGTTAGAAATACAGTTAAGTAATAAGCGATTTATGGATTGAGGGCTCACAACGATGTTTTATACAATGGTAGTTTGAAATCCATATAAATGGGTTTTGGAAACGTTTTCCAAATATAGAAGCAGAGATATTTTCTAAACATAGAAAATGGAATGTTTTATTTATAAGGAGTTAAGAAATGGAGTTAAGCTAAATTAGAAACTGACTGAAGATTAGTTAAGTTGGATGGTTTTCTAAGTGTCTATCTGATGTTGGTTTCGACCTTCGGGATTGATACTTAGGGAATTGTTCTCATACTAGCTTACAGTCAGAGACTGATAGATGTGGCAGAATAGTAATAAGTAAATGAGCAATGTGAATGTTTTCCAATGTTCATAACATATATTTTCTGAGTATAGAAAATAAGGAAATATGAACATATATATATATATATATATATATATACACATGATTGATCAATAGAAATTCCAATTGGAAATAAGATTGTTATTTGCACACGTGTTTTCATTTGATAGTTAAATAACCGACTATCAAAGTTTCTGACCATTTTTACGTTGTTAATATGGAGAGACCGGTTGGATTATTATCCGAAGAACCACTATGTATTGGCATAAGCGTTGCAAACCAAGTATGCTGAATATATTGAAGACGGAGTAAAGTGCAAGGGCTATTGTATAAATCTTAGGTAGAGATTGCCTAAGATGGAGGCACTGAATAGTACCTCGGTTTGTCCAGTCCCAGGACAACTTGAATGGATGAATGTCCGACAGAGTATATCTGGTAGATCACGTAAGTTTATCATTTCAAACGTATTTACGTTCGTGGCAGAGGAATTCGTTTCTCTTAGCTTATACCCATGGTATTTTTGGGGAAATCAATTTGTGATTTGACGGGTATGATGATGTGGCATTCAAGGTAAATGAAGACGTGATCTATATAGAGATACGTTATAACCTCAAGCCTCATCAACTGGGAAATGACAGAAATCGGGCAGGCAGCATGGCTAAGTGGGCCGCACCCAATTAGGGTATATTGTCACCATCTAGAGGATATTCAAATTTGTACTTCTTTCAATTATGTATCTCCCAGGAACGGTTATGCTAGAATACTAACCAAGAGGTGGCAATATATTCGATACATTCAAGAGAAATGAATGGTCAGTCATGTATGGTCGAGTTACAAGATGTTCTTGTTGAACTCCAGTGTATCGCTTCTAGAGTACACTGAGCGGAAGGTGGATCCATACCTTGTCATAGTTGGAATCCATTCCCCAAACAAGAGCCCGCGGTTTTGATTGTATATTATATATGTAGAACGTTAGATGCAAGCGTTTCTGCTAGATTTATATTTACTTGATCTAGACATTATTATAATATCAGACAAGTATTGTTTTAGAAATATTTTGGGTTATCATAAGGTAAAAGCCATCCGTGTTTATGTGCGGATCGGTCTTATGATTATCCTTTCTTTCAAAGAGATTTTAAAAGTTAAACAAATGATTTGAGTTTCCTCACACCAGTCACATGACTGACCCAGAGTTTATTTTGTTTTGCTTCCCTAAACTCTTGGGTGCCCAATTTTGTACGGGCAGTCAAGTAGTCGGGATTTACATATACTTGAAGAGCAGGAGCAGGAGGCTTCAGGATTATATAGCTATTGTTTATTTCCGCTGTGTTGTAAGTGTTATACTCTAATAATGGTATTGTATATAGATACTGTTTTATTTTAAATTTATGTTATGAAATATATTTATTCGTTCCGCTGTGAGATTCGTGTTTACTCTGATGTTGTGATGTTCTTCTTCTACTTCTATTCTAAGTTTCTATCTTATCTATTCTCACCCTCTAATTTCTTTCTATTAGTTTTCTGGTTTCCAGTGTAATTTGGGTTGGACTTGTGTTATTTGGTCCGGTCAAATTGTACCGAAATTTTGGGACACTACAGTTGGTATCAGAGCTTAAGGTTTCGTAATTACCTTGGCTCTGTGGCGTGACTCAGTAGAGAAATGGGTTAGTAATACCCTAGATTGAGTTGAGTGTATATATACGAGTGAACATTTTTGTTATTTTATATAAAATGATTTTATACCATGGAGATTTATTGGTTGAGTTGTTTATGAGTTCTGGTCAATTAGTTTGATCCACTGTATCGGTAGGAGTTTCTAAACACTCGAATACGATGAATCGACACAGTATGTTTTGAAAGAGGGTAAACAAAATAATTTTACCCAAATTATATTTTGATATAAAGGATTTATATTGGAATGATTATAATATATTGTATATATTGGTTGTTATTATAATCGAGTAAGATATAAATTAAATGGTTATGCAAATCACCAATCAGAATTCATATAAGTGTAATATATGAAATCGAATGAATTAAATCTGAATTTAAATCAGAATTGGAATTAAAAATTAGAGAAGTGTTTGTAAATGGATTTTAATTGAATATATGATAATTTTAAAATCGTGGGAGATTTTAAATTGTTTTACCAGCATTGTGAATGGTATTTTGAAATGTATTTCAAAATGGAATAGTTTAAAAGTGATTTTGAAAGTAATATAGTATTGAACACACTTCGATGGCTGGGAAATAACCCTGATGATGAATCGCGACATCATTAGTGTTCATTTTCGAGTATGTAAGTGACGGATTACTACCAAAGATTTTGTTATTGAATTGTTTTGAGAAAAACATGTTGTTTGAAATCCTAAAAAGGAAAGTTTGATTTTGAGAAAAGAAAAGTTGTTTAAAACTCCCAGGAAAAGACTGTGAATTAAAAATAAATAAATAAAAATTTGTGAAAATAAATTGGAATTGAATTGAAAACCAACTAAGTGGAAATTTAATTGGATTAGAATGATATTGAGAAACTTGGATTTGTGACATAGGAATCCGAAATGGTATAGGATTGATGAGTTAAAAATTTGAAAATTGAGAATGGAACTTTGATTTGAAATTGAATTTGGCTTGGATAAGCGAATGGTGATCTAGGAGATAAAAGTGATTTGAGTTTGATTGGAATGACATTGGTATATGCTGAATCAGTAGCAGAGATGGAAAGGATATAATGATATGCCCGACAAAAAGGTACCTGTTTATATTATATATAGGTTTGAGATTTTTATGAGACGAATTGGCAAGCCGCTTGGCCTTTTGATTTTCTTTTGGGTTGAAGAAGGCCCAGAGAGGAGAGTTGGAGTTTGAACTATTGACCAGTACAAAGGAGGTGCTGGCGAAATTTTTCGAAAATTTCGGGTGTTAGAAAATTTTCAGGATTTTTGAAAAATTTCGCTGATAAGAATTAATTAATATTTTAATTGGAATAAACCGGTTTAGTGAAACTAAAATTTAAGAAGTAAAGAAATAAGTTCTAACCAGTCAATAGGGTTTGTTTTCTACCTTAGCAATTTCGAGGACGAAATTATTTTAAGGGGGGAGAATGTAATGTCCCGTATTTTTACGGTATTATAATAATTTATTTAATTATATAAATAGTGATTTAGAGGATTTAATGATGGTTTAATTAAATAACTTTGAATATTTAATTAATATAATAATTAAATAATATATTTAATTCTGAAATAACTAGAATTAGCTGAAATGGGAATACGGTGTGAGTTGGGCAAATATATATTTCAGTTTAGAATTTGAATTAGAATAACGAATATATTATTTGAACAACAGTTTGAATGTATAATTATATTATAATTGAAATCGAGCTCGAAATGGCGCGATAGTTTGCTATTTGGCGATTTGAACTTCAACTGAATATACAGGGTCCGTTTTAAATCGGATTTCTGTGAAACATGAACTGTACGGAGCTGGTAAAGTATATTTTTCTAATGGAAGAGAAAATTTGGGATTTCATCGTGTAGATTTTGATTTATGTCCAAATAAAATTTTCGAAAAGTCGCTATGGAATTCCTTTATAAATTATAACGATTTATTTATATTATAAAAGGATTTTATATACAAATCGAATATCGATATAACTGGGAATTTTGAAATATCGGATTATAAATCCCATTGGAGTTGTATGATATTCTATTATGAATATATACGATAATATTTATTTTTAAATATTTAATTTAATTATTTTTAAATATATTTAATATTTAAAAGGGTTTATTTAGTGCTTTAAAAATAGACAGTTTTGCAAACGACCTCCGTTTTCGATGAAACTAATTTTGTTGGATCCGCAATATTAAATAATTGTTGGATTTCAATTTCCGTAATTTTTAGAGTTAGTATGTGGCCGTATGAGATTTTAATGTGAAAAACAGTCAGTATTTTGATGGTTAAAAATAGGCTGTGTGAGCAAACGGAGTCGGAATTCGACGAAACTAGTTTTGTTGGGTTTGTAATGTCGAACTAAAGATGTATGTCCATTTTTGAGATTTTTGAATATCGTGTGTGATCATACGAATTTTTAGAAAGAAATAATGAATATAAAATGATAAAAATATCTCAAAATATCTAAACTAAAATATCTAAAATCTATTGCCTATAAATACCATGCCTACCTAACCTAATTTCCATTTCGCTAGTTAAAACATCGGCCGCCACTTCTTCTCCAGGAACAATAAAATGTGAAAAACTCCTCCTTTCAAAAATCAAAACAAATCACATAAAAATCCATAAATCCTAAAACAAGCTTAGTTGATCTTCATTCGTCATACGCTTCAGTCTGATACTTGCTTTGTGGGTTGCGACGCGGTTCTGCTGATGCTCGAAAACATACGGTGGAGCTAGGATTCGATTTGGTGGCTTCTGTGGTGGTTGTTGGTGGGATTGGAGATGTCGGGTGAGTTGAAGATGGCGAGGTGTGTCTATCACTGCAGTTTGGCGCTCTCCAACGCTGTGGGGGTCGCGCAATGTCTATACCCAACTAGAAGAGGCTGTCGACGGAAATGGAGGGGTGACGTCGAGCTTCAACTGAGTGATATGGGGGTGTAGAGTTTTGGTAGGAGATTTCTGTGGTGGGTTTGGTTTGTAAAATGGATTGAAGTTGAAATGGGTAATGGCCATGATTTTTAGGTTGGGATGTTTACTGGAGCAGGTTCATGGTTTTGGGAGAGAAAGGGTAATGGTGCGGGTTTGGTAAATAGAAGGGGCGATGGGCCTTAGTTTAAAGTTAAGCCCAATTTGAATTAGTTGGTTTATTTTAAATTCAAATTAGTATATAAACTTTAAAAATGCATAACTCTCTCGTATGATATCGAAATTCAGTAAAACAAGATCCGTTGGGATCGTATGGAAGAGGGCTTCAAAATGGAACTGACTGGGAGTGGATTGGAGCTCATTACAATTTATAGCAAAATAAATTGTCCATCTGAATCAAGCGATGGTTGTCGTTATTAACAATGATCGTCCAATGTGATTAAAACTCACCAACTCTGAATAGTTATATTTTTTATAATGTATTCTTAGAACTGATAATTATCTGTTGATTGTTGTATGTTAACTGTTTGGTTGAGTTGCTTATGTATTGGTTGAAATTATAGATAACGATATATATATATATATATATAAATCGTTAATCAAATCTTGATTCTGTTTAGCAGAATATTTCATATTGAAATGAAATCGATGTTAATTATATTATTTAACATTTGTGGATGCACGGAAACAGGTCGGTGGATTCCTCAACAATTATTTTACTCTTTTTCATATATAGTGATATATGATGTGATATATAATCTGTTGTTGATTATGTGTGTTTGAATGATATCGATCATTGTGAATTGGTATTTTAAATACCGTAAGAAATACTGGGATATAGAAAAGGGGATTTCAAAGTGTATTTTGAAAATAAATTATTTATATAAAATCAATGGATTTTATATATATAAAGAAAAGGTCTTTATAAAAAGAAATAATTATAAAATCAAAGAATAAGAGAAATGGAAATATTGGTAAAAACAAATAGAAAAGGAAATATTTGTGAAAACAAATTGGAAAAAAAGAAATATTTGTAAAACATTTACAAATAGAAAATGAAAGGAAATATTTGTAAACCATTTATGTTGGCTAGCTTTTTGACCAAGCCACCCAGGTTCACTCACAAGAAGAAAGTATGAAACTACATTCCTTAAGTCCATGAAGGATCGGATCGCACCAGAGGGTCGCCCCTCTCGGATCGCCCCGCATCGGATCGCCCCCATAGCATCAGCGATCCGATTACCTCTACACGACTCGATCCGTACTTACACTACTACCCAGCACAGACCGATCCGATCCCCCGACGCACAGCGAAACCTCTGACCTGTTCAAGCACGAGCTAGTCTTCGGCGATCCGAGATGCACGGATCCAGCGACACGTGTCCCCAACTGTCACTTTGACCAATTCCTCCTCCTTGCTCGATCCGATATTTAAGGGGATCGCGACACCTGTCCACAACAGCTAATTTGACTAATTCTTCATCAAGCTGCGATACGATCCAATATTCTCGGGATCTGTGCCACGTGTGACCGCGATTCGCCTGACAAAATCAGCTATAAATAGCCCAGAGCTTGGCATTTTTCAGGATCTTTTGGCAGTATTGAGCACTGATTCCACCATTACTGTCATACCACTATTTCTTGTCAGTTTTATTACAAGGCTACTAAGAGAAATCACAATTATAAGAGTGAGTTTGAGAGAAACCATTGATTGTACTAGCATTCAAGGTATAATCGATAACATATAAAGTGGACGTAGGCTCGTTAACGCCGAACCACTATAAATTCTGTGTGTTTTCTGCTTTTTCTTCATTCTCCAGTTATAATTCTTCAGGAGTCAGAACAATTTGGGTGTTAGGTCCAAATTTTGATCTAACATTTTTGGTGCTTTCACTGAGAAACGAATTCTCAACCTATCGGATTGCTATTCTACTATTTGGATTTGAAAGTCCGAAGAAAACAGTCCCAAAACTTCACTGTTCAGATTTTTGAAGATTCCTACGACATTTGAGATCATGGCTGGAAAAAAGTCTAAGGAAGTGCGAGCTTCGCAAGCGAATGAAGTCGTGAATGAAATGGTTTGCGAAAGTGCACACGAGCAGGTCGTTGAGGGGGTCACGAATCGCGAGGACAGGGGGCGACCCGAACCAATCTAGGTGCCACGATCCGACTTGAGGGTGGCGCTGCGAACCGCGAAGCTGGAGGGGTTGTTACTCGACCCGTGATAACGCCCCGAATCCTCTGCATACCATGACCACGAACCGATCCCGGGGGGGCGCTGCGAGCCACCAACCTCGATCCACAGCGATCCAAATTGATGACCAGACTACAACTCGACCTGGAAAGGAGCCTATGGCTCGCTCCTGCCGTCCTGGCCCCTCCGCTCGACCTGGCTCAAGCTCTTTGCGCATAAGAGAAAATGATGATGATCAATAGGACCCTTCTGCTCCCGTTACTGAGGGGGATCTCTCTCGCTTTTCCGAAATGTGGGAGAGGCTGTTTGATGAATTGGCTGCCCAAAGGCAGGAGAGCTCCATTCTGCGATAGAACTTGACCGCTATGGATAGAAGGCTTAATGATCTCGCAAGGCAAAGGACGCCCCCAATCCGTCCGCTCACCCCAGAATACTCTTCTTCGTCAGAGGAATCGCCGAGACCTCCGCGACGACCATACGAGAGGCCTGAAAACATAGAGCAGCTTCGATTTGGAACCCTGCCATCACGGGAAGAAGAGGCACTGGGTGCAGGGCCCTCAAACCGCAATGTGAACGATCATGCCGCAACTCCCAGAGCTCGAGGTGTGGACAACCCTGTACAGAACAGACTACCTCAGCCCCGTCGCCGTACAAATGCTCATGGTAACAGGGGGCAGCGAAGCCCAATCCGAGCCCCGGATTTCATCACCGCTCCTAGAAGAAAGATTAGAGAACCCCACCGAGCAAGAAGCGCTGACCCCGAGCCTCCGCTGACCAGTGCAAATGTTGCATCCATGATCCATCAAATTCTGGCAGATAGCCGTGGACAACGGAATGAAGATTGGGGAATTGACCGCAGTCACACCCCTTTCACTAATGACATTTTAGATGCGACGTTCCCGAGGCGCTTCAACATGCTGCAGATGAATCATTACGCGGGTAGATCTGATCCCGTCCAGCATCTGATGAGACATTCTTGGTCAATGACCGCTGCCGCAGCTTCTGACGCTGTCAAGTGCAAAGTATTTCCCATATTCTTGGAGGATGTAGTATTATTATGGTTTACTCGCTTACCAGCAAGATCAATTTCCAGCTTCAGGGAGTTGAGTGAAAGGTTCGTGGAACAGTTCCGCATCTATGCACAAAAGACGAAGAGTGTGATTGACTTATTCCTTGTCAAGCAACGACCAGGCGAGAGTTTGAGGGTGTATCTAGACCGTTTCAACCTGGCCGCTACTGAAGTCAAAGATCCTCATGAGCCAACTGTTGTGGCAGCCCTAATTGATGGGGTAGATAAAGACACCAAATTTGGGAGATATCTGGCCGGCAAGCCACCCCATACTAGAGAGTTATTCTACGAAAAAGCTAACGTACACTTACGCCGAGTGGAAGTATATGCTAACCGAAAGGCAAAAACGGCCGATAAAGAGGAAATCCAGAGCAATGTCGCCACTAAGCAGACAGGAGACAGCTCGGGGAAGGTCAAGGTTAATGTCGGAAATCGGAATCAGGGTGGTCGTCAGTCAGGAAACAATGATAATAACAGTAATAGCAACAACCGGAAGAGGAATCGAGGGAACAAATCCCAGAGAAGGACTCGTCCCAGGTCTTTTGAGAGTTATACGCTAATAAACGATACTTTGGAGAATATCTTAGTGGATTCGTACAACGTCCTCCAAAATAAAAGGCCTCCTCCCAGAGAGTCGACGGAGAAAGAACGTGAAACGGGGAAGTTTTGTCTATTCCATCAGATTCATGGCCATTCGACAAATGAATGCCGTCACCTAAGAGATGTGGTCGAGAGGCTTCTTCGAGAAGGAAAATTGGATGAATACAGAGTGACACCCAGAGACAGGGGAAAGCCGTACAGGCCCCAAATCAGAACCAGAATCAACCTGTTGTTAGGCCAACGGCCTAGCAAAAGGGAAAGGACCTTGTTATCAATACCATAATCGGAGGGCTTCATCTCGCCGGGCACAGTTCCAAGGCATTGGATTAGTATGTCAATGCAGCCAAGCAGAACCTCGAGGTAGGGGAGTGTAGCAACCCTGAGGACAACGTCCCGGTAAAGCAACAAAAGATGATGTCCGACGATGTCGTTTTCCGCGAACGAGAAAGCATTGGAGTCCATGCTCCGACCAAAGATCCATTTGTAATCACAGTAACTATTGGCCCGGCCACTGTTCATAAAGTCTTGGTGGATAACGGGAGTTCCGTCAACATTCTTTTCAAAAAGGCATTCGACCAGATGAATCTCGTGATAAAAGACTTGAAGCCCTGTCAGGGATGGATCCGTGGATTTAACGGAGCATCCACCGCTCCAATGGGTTATGTAGAGCTACCAGTTACACTTGGGGAAGGAGAACGCCAGAGAGTGAGAATTCTTCCCTTCGTGGTTTTGGATATTGAATCACCCTATAATGCCTTCTTGGGCCGACCGGCCCTCGCAAAGTTTAGAGCCTGTATAGTCCCTGGTGCTTGTTATTGAAGTTTCCTACGGAAGCTGGTGTTGGTGTTGTTAGAGGAGATCAGGTTGCCGCACGAGCATGTTATATTGCAGAGCTAAAGCTACTCCGCAACGGAGGGGACATAGAAACCAAGGGCGCTTCACCCCCCGCAAGGGCGGAAACCTTATAGCAATTAAAGAGGATACCCATAGGAGAGTCGCCCAGAGAGCTGCCCGAGGATATAGATCCCAGAGAGGACAAAGAACCTGGGGGCAGAATGGCGACTCCCAACGAGACAACTGTGGATGTACCGATCGATGATAGTGACCCAGAGAAGGTCCTTAAGATTGGATCCTAGTTAAATTTGAATTTAGCTAAAGAGCTGACGGATTTTTTGAAAGATAATTTGGATGTATTTGCTTGGACCCACGCAGACATGTGTGGTATATCTCCATCAATCATGAGTCATTCATTAAGCATTAACCCAAAGCATCCTCCTGTAAAACAAAAAAGGCGAATGCTGGGCCTAGACAGGTCCGCTGCCTTGAAAGAAGAAGTTGGAAAGCTAAAGAGTAATGGATTTATTAGAGACTCAATCTATCCAGACTGGATTTCAAATCCAGTTCAAGTAAAGAAGGCCAACGGGAAGTGGCGAACATGTATCGATTTTTCGGATTTGAATAAAGCCTGCCCGAAAGACAGTTTTCTGTTACCCAGGATCGATCAGTTGGTGGACTCAACGACGGGTCATGAACTTCTCTCCTTTATGGATGCTTATTCAGGATATAACCAGATTCCAATGCATGTTCCAGATCAAGAACACACTAGTTTCATTACGGATCTGGGGTTATACTGCTATGTGGTAATGCCCTTCGGCTTGAAGAACGCAGGCACTACATATCAGTGGTTGGTGAATAGAATGTTCTATAATCAGATTGGGAAAACAATGGAAGTATACATCGATGACATGTTGGTTAAGTCCAGGCAATCCTCTAATCACACTACGGACTTGGCAGAGATGTTTGGCATTCTTCGTAAGTACGGGATGAAACTCAACCCAATGAAATGTTCATTCGGGGTCGCCTCCGGAAAATTCTTAGGATTCATCGTCAGTTCTCGTGGGATTGAGATTAATCCAGACCAGATCGCAGCAACTAGAGACATTCAGGAACCTAGGCGGATTAAAGATGTGCAAAGCCTTGCAGGGAAAGTAGCCGCACTAAGCAGATTTATCTCCAGGGCTACGGACAAATGCATCCCATTCTTCGAATTGATAAAGCGAGGAAAACGCCACTTCAAATGGACGCCCGACTGCATAGAAGCGTTTCAGAACTTGCTGAGACACCTAGAGAAACCTCCGATATTATCTAAGCCGTTGGATCACGAGGACTTATTCGTGTACTTGGTAGTGTCGTCCCACGCGATCAGCTCAGCATTGGTAAGAGAAGAAGATAAAGTTCAAAGACCAGTGTATTACATGAGCAAAAAATTGACGGCAGCAGAGCATAATTATCCAAGGATAGAAAAATTGGCGTACAGTTTGCTGATTGCCTCTAGAAAGCTTCGACATTATTTTCAGGCTAATCCCATTACCGTATACACTGATCATCCACTCAAGCAAGTTCTACAGAGACCAGAAGCATCTGGAAGACTACTCAAATGGAACATTGAGTTAAGTCAATTTGATCTGAACTTTCAGCCCCGGCGGTCAATACGGGGGCAAGTGATAGCCGACTTCATAGCAGAGTTTACTGTCCCGGAGGAAGATATAGCAAACGAAGAAGTTGACCCCTCAAAATTACTTCTCGACCCCAGTGCCTGGAGATTGCATACTGATGGCGCTAGGAACGACAAGAGATCCGGCACTGGAGTAGTGCTTGAAACTCCCGAGAAACGGCTGATATCCTATGCTATCTAGATGGAGTTTCACGCCACTAACAACGACTCTGAATATGAAGCTCTGATAGCCGGGCTAAGGATCGCAAAGGAGTTGGAAATCACAAAGCTGGACATATTTTGTGACTCCAAGTTAGTTGTGAACCAGGTTACTAGAAAATTCCAAGCCAAAAGCGCAAGATTGATTTTATACTTGAACAAAGTGAAGGAGTTGCTCAACGGCTTCGATCACTACAGCATATCTCATATTCCACGGTCAGAGAATCAACAGGCGGATAAGTTGGCAAAGATGGCTAGTTCCGACGATCCTGAAGAGACCGGGCTAGCCCCAGTCGAAGTACTTTGTTCTCCTAGTATAGATCAGATGGAAATTGATTCGGTACTAGAGACGGAACCAGAAAGGGAGTCATGGATGACCCCTATAAAGAATTTCTTGATGAATGGAACGCTTCCGACCAAGAAAAGCGAGAGGCGTAAAGTAATTCGTAAAGCTGCCCGATACGTTCTGCAAGGCGGAGTTCTTTACAGACAGGGATTTTCAATGCCCCTTCTCCGGTGTATAGCTCATGATGACATCAAGCGTATGCTGTAGGAGGTACATGAAGGTGAATGCGGCGATCACACTGGAGGGCAAACATTGGCGAAAAAGGTGTTGCGGCATGGTTATTTCTGGCCTACCATAAACAAAAATGCGGCGAAATACGCACGACGGTGTGATGCGTGCCAGAGATTTTCAAAGATACCTAGAGCACCTCCTAATCAGTTAAAAACAATGACGAGCCCATGGCCTTTCGCTATGTGGGAAATTGATATCATCGGAAGTCTCCCCATAGCTAAGGGCGGAGCGAAGCTCGCTATTGTAGCCGTAGATTATTTCACTAAGTGGGTCGAGGCTGAGCCACTGACTACAATCACAACCAAACGTATGATCAATTTTGTTGTTAGAAACATCATTTGTCGATTTGGATTTCCAAAGATTGTTATAACCGACAACGGAACTCAGTTCGATAGCACTGAATTCAGAGACTTCTGCCAGAAATACCACATTGAGAAACGGTACACCTCCGTGGTGCACCCGCAATCGAACGGACAGGTCGAAGCGGCGAATAAAGTGATTAAGTCTATTCTGAAAAGAAGACTGAAACGGGCCAGAGCCATGTGGGTTGATGAATTACCCTTAGCACTATGGCCCTACAGGACAACGTATAAATCGGCAACAGGCCATACCCCCTTCTCCCTTGCTTTTGGAGCAGAAGCAGTCATCCCGGTTGAAATAAAAGTACCTTCTCACCGAGTGACTTATTACGATCCGATGACTAATAACGAATTGCTCCTTGAATCCCTGGATATGATCGAAGAAAAGAGGGACGAAGCAGACCTGCGTGCCTTGAGATGCAAGTAACAGGTCGCCCGATACTACAACAAAAAGGTTCGAGCCCGAACTTCGAACCCGAAGACTTGGTTCTTAAGCGTGTCTTCCCAGCCCCAACTCATATGGGCGCGAAGTGGGAAGGACCGTACTCTATTCTGTGCAAGCTTGATAATGGAACTTTCAAGCTAGCGACCGTAGATGGAAAGGAAATCCCCAGAGCGTGGAATGCCCAACATTTACGGCCATATCTAATGTAAAGATGTCAGATCTGTTCTTTTGCTTTATTAAGGACCATGTACAAGGCATGACTTGCCTAGAATAGTCCGATTTCTTAAGCAAAAATTATAAAGTGGACGTAGGTCATGATTCGACCGAACCACTATAAAAATATTGTGTGTCGTTTACCTTTATTGCACTATTTTTTATCTGCCATTCTATTTTTATGGAAATTACTGTGAACAATGCAACGATCACAGAAGCGTATAATTATAGGTTCCTTCCATCAAAATGGAAAGTAGTCACCAGTCAAAACTCTAAGGGTGCGATAAAGTAAATCATATCATTGATAGCGCTCTAACTCTCCAGAGCCGAGAGAGAGCATTACGGACATGAGGGCGATCTCTATGAGTCATGGCGGTGTACCATGATCGGAACCGCATTGACGTAACTCTAACCTCGGCAACTGCCAGGAGAGTATAAAAGCGTCTCCGACTGAGCGTTGAGAAAGAGCTCTTGCCCCGCTGAAGGATCAGGGAGCGATTGAACTGCTGAGCTCAAACTCTAACTCTCCAGAGCAGAGAGAGAATAAAAGCATCTCCGACTGAGCACTGAGAAAGAGCTCTTGCCCCGCTGAAGGATCGGGGAGCGATTGAATTGCTGAGCTTGAACTCTAACTCTCCAGAACAGAGAGAGAGTATAAAAGCATCTCCGGCTGAGCGCTGATAAAGAGCTCTTGCCCTGCTAAAGGATCGAGGAGCGATTGAACTGCTGAGCTCGAACTCTAACTCTCCAAAGCAGAGAGAGTATCAAAGCGTCTCCGATTGAGCGCTAAGAAAGAGCTCTTGCCCCGCTGAAGGATTGGGGAGCGATTGAACTGCTGAGCTCGAACTCTAACTCTCCAGAACAGAGAGAGTATAAAAGCGTCTCCGGCTGAGCGCTGAGAAAGAGCTCTTGCCCCGCTGAAGGATCGGGGAGCGACTGAACTGCTGAATTCAAACTCTAACCTCGGCGACCGCCAGGAGAGTATAAGAGAGTCTATGATTAAGCGCTAAGAAAGGTGCCGGAAACTCAGCACCATAAGGACAACTATCTTACTAAATTTTCTAAGTCCCCCATATTCAGAAATAGGGGGCAACGTGCAAACAACGCTAATAAATCCTTAATAAGCCCTAGTCAGGCGCCACGTTAACAATTGATTGGGGGCCATATACATATACACATGAACCTTGATACAGCACGGAGATTTTTAAATTTTTCCTTCTGATGCTTGACTGATTTGTAGTTATAATCGGATGATTTATGACTAAGCATGAAAAGTTTATTAAATGCAGGTACACGATGATGCAAAAGAGATAAACTTTCATTTATAAACTGCAAGCCTACAAAGTGAAAAACAACCTAAAACAAAATGAGGGCCAGTTTCATAATTACATTTCCTGGCCAGTGGGAAGCCTAAAGACAAAATATAGACAAGCGACAATATCCTATTTACGCTTGGACTTCTTCTCCTGTTTCTGCTTCTCCAGCTTCACCTTGTCAGTTTCGGATTGATCACCCTTCTTTCTTTTCTGTTTGTCTATAAGAGGAACGTCCGACTCATCAAAAGACTCCTCCTCCGCCTCCTTTCTCTTTCTTTTATCAGTCAAGGAAGCTGGGAAATCATCAGGGTTCGCAAAATGAAGCTGTTTGTTGATGGATTTGGGCTGGAGTTTCAGAACCATCCCAGTTTTGGGATTAAACTCCGAGATAGGAGCTACGTTCAAAGGCTCTTGTCCCACCTTCTTTAAAGCCAGCTGCTTTTCCTGCCTAGCTTTTCTATTAGCCAAAGTTTCGTCGTCATCGTCTTCGGCTTCTTTGGTACTAATGATATCCTCCTCATCCTCTACATGGCGCCCGTCCATATCTTTCAAGGCCTCGATGGTTTCATCATCCTTGGGAGCATCAGCACTAGGTGCCAGGACGCCCTTCTCTGCTGTTGTACCCTCAGCCTGCTTCGGTATATCAACACTGGCGCTAGGCGAGACGACAATCTTCTCTGCCTCTGTCCTCTTCTCGACATCCTTGTTGATGGGCTCGCCACCTGTATTATGGGGAACACATGTTATTAATTCGATTGGTTGCTCTACCAGACGACGACAATTCACAATTGCTTTGACAAATTATGGGGAAAAAAGGGAGATACCTTCCGCTGATCCTCCATCTAGGCTAGCTGCAGAAGCTCTGAAAACCACAGGAGTTAGGCCCAAAGGAATTAATGGATCATCAGGATGGTATTCCTCAACTCCTGAGGCCTTGGGCTCTACAGCTAAGCTCGAACCTTCGTCAATCTTGTTTTTTCCCTTAGCCAGGGCCCTCTCCTTCTCCATTTCTTCTTGAATTAGACGACGGCCTTCTGCCAGATCATCGGGCTCGTTATCCCTCAGAATGGTCTTCATCAGTTCATCTTCGTCAATCTCTTCAACTCCTAATCTCTGCTTCTCACCCTCGACGATGGCATCCCATAAGTTGGCTAAAGTAACGTGGTAATCCGGGATCCACGAGATGTTACGGGTTTTGAGGACGTGGCCGAGGAAGTCAAAAATCATCTCTTCGAACCCTTTGATATCCTTTTATCTCTCGAGGAGCTTGTTGTTAGAAGCAGTAGCCATCTCAATGGCACTTTCAACATTCCTCTCGGCGAGAGCCGCGCGCCTCTCCGCATCTGCGACTTGATCATTTAAAATCACCTTCTCCGCTTCAGCCAAAGCTAGACTTTCTCTCAGACTTGCTTTTTCTTCCTCCCAAGCAGCTCTCTCAGCTTCAAAATGGCCCTGTGCCGTCTTCAACTCAATATTGGCCATTTTAAGATCTTCTACCTCCTTCTTTAAGGATATTTTCTCTTGACTATTTGAGTCAAGTTCAGAATGAAAGCATTTCTTAGCATTCTCCAATTCAGTCTTATAATTTTCAGCATCTCTCCGCGCTAAGGCAAGTTGGGATTGAGCGTCTTACAGTCCTTCTCCATCTTTGTCCTAGCCCTTTCATTGTTATCTATCTTCACCTTGGATCTATGTGCTTCCATCTCAAGCGTTCGGATGACTTCTGAAAGATTAACAGCATGTTTCTTCATCACTTCATACTGCCTGACTACGTGGTGAATGTGCCCAATGACTTCAGTATCCCAGTTCTTAGGGACTGGTTCCAAGGCTGGAACAAACATCATCCTTTCGAAGAAGATGTTAGGGAATTGTTCTCGCAACTTTTCCAACTTAGCCTGAGTCTCGGGACCATGGATGTAATCTCATGACCCGGGGGCAACCAAACCTTGCTGGCTGGAAGGGACAAAGCCACTTTTCTCCTTCTCAAAATCCTTGATTGGATCCTTGCTTTTATCCTTGGGCTCGTAGTGTCTTTTTGATGACCTGATGTGAGAGGGTGCACTCTTCAGAGGGGTTAATTCTTTGGGGAGTTGTTTTCCCCCTTTAGGTGGCACCGAATAACTAGGAAGCTTGCCAGAGGTTGATTTTGGTGGAGACCGGGATTGCGAAGAGGTAGGCTTGTAAGAAAGGCCATGAGAACGCTCAGGATTCGGATGAAGATTGGATGTGCCTTCACGAAGAGAGCGATAAGAATAAGACCGCCTGCGAGACATCTTTCCTGCAAAAGAAAAAAAGAGCATATTAAAACCTTGAATACTGTTGATATAAAAGTATGGGGTCAGGCAGTGCGTGTGATTTGTGCGTCCCATATAATTCCCCCTAACAGACCCGGGCCTGAAGTCAGGCTCATCTGAGTAGTTTCTTGTCCTCCAATTGGAACGGTGGTTTCCTCATATGCAGGGAAAAATCGCTCCCCTTCAAAGTCCCCCTCTGTGTATACATCATCAGGAAAAGGAATTTTGCTCAGCTCTTTAAATAGCTGTTCTTCTGTCAAATCATCGGGAGCAGCAGGTTCGATCGGAAGAGAAGTCCTTGAGGGGAAACCCCCCGGAGAAACTGGGATTTCCTTAGACTTGTCACCACGGGCCTCATCTCCTCTATATATGTTTAGGTCCTCGTCGTCCTGGATGATTATCGGGGAAGGACTCTTACAGAATTTAGTTGTTTCTGCTGCCCGTGATGTTCCTTCTCCCTCCGTTGGGGGCACGCATTTGTAGGGTTTGCCGCCTGCACCAAGTCCAAACCTTATATCTAGAAGGCGATGCTTGTGAAGATTCTCGTCAGTAATGCACCTCTTGATCCTTAGAAAATTGGATCTACTTTGTAGAAGAATAGACAATCGATTATTGTATACCAAGCCTTCCGTCTTGGGAAAGACGTAATCTGCTTAAAAAAAGAAGGAGGGATGTTAATGCTTCGATTTCTTAAGCAAGATATTCAGTTAAAAGATTAAAGTTTACTTGATTTAAGCCATCTTCTTGAGCACCCAGCCTGTCTCTTTATATAGAACCAATCAGCCTTGGGATCCCCTATGTTACTGTATTCGTCATACAGAACCTTCCTATTCGCTACCGATTCGAAGAAAGAGAAATTTGGGGTTGCCGAGGAACGATGCTTGAAAAGATAAAAGAATTTTAAATCTTTAAATGTAAGCTCAGTATGCAGGATTTCCGCGTATGCGATATATAGAGTGTATAGAGCTGTGTAGGCATTGGGATGGAGCTGCATCAGAGCGATACCCAATCGTTTTAAGGTCTCAATCACGATTATAGGAAACGGAGGAATAGCTCCTACCCAGCACATAAGTCGGCTGACTGTCATATACCCTTCCGGAGCTAAGTGAGGTCTATCTTCGCTGTCGGGTGTCCTTACATCATCCCAGGGGATCCCATGTCTTAAGCAAATTCTCTTAAGCTTTATATCATCGAGTTTGGAAGCTAGAGAGTCTGTGAATTTCTCTATTTCTATTGCACCGGGGACTTCGTCGGGAGCTCGACCATCAACCTCTGATTCTTCATCAAGCGAGGTACTCTCAGACGGATTCGATTCTGTTTCTGCCTCATATTCGGATCAAGAATCCGCACCCTCTGGATTAGATGGAAGAACCTCGGGGTTGAGATGCTCATACACCTCGGGATCCGTCTCCGTGTCAGATCTTGAAGGGGAATTGTTATCCGACATTATTGTTTAGGCGAGTAAATATGAGAAATAAGATTAAAACTATCCATCCCCCCTGTGTGTGCAAGTGCCAGTGTGTGCTTGTGCATGCATTAAAGAAAGGTACAAAGGTCAACAAAATCATCGAGACATTGGTCGTTGTTCAATTGGTAGATTATGCATTTGTTCAATCCAGAATGTTCGTCTCAAGGGCTCTAACCTAACTGTTCATCGATTTGATAGAGTTGCATCATATTATTTAGTCAACGTGTGCATCAGATCGTTCATCAGTCAGATCGCAGGGCAGGTTCGGATCGCGACATATGGACGGATCGTGGTAAAGGACTCGGTACGCGGAAAGGTACAAATTCATAGAAAGGCTTCGAATAGTGAAGCGCACTAATCCATCCAAACGGATCGCAATGGTATCTTGGAGATCCGCATCGCCTCCTATTCTCCACGATCCGAAGCTCCTCCCTTCCCGCGACCCGATCCTTTAGCCGAATCTATGCTTCGTCCTCATCTCCCTGAACCCTCGCCTCGCCAACGAAACGCACTGACCTGCTCTTTACTTCCTCTCCCTCTTCCCTGAACCTCGCATCACCACGAACCGATGCTCCCATTCGATCTGATTCCTCCTTCTTCTTCTCCCTCGCCTCTTCCTCATCACCTCTCCTCGCTCCGTCACGCGAGCACTTGAACCCATCATCCATCGCGGGTGCGGTCTCAAACATCACCAATTTTCCTATTTTCTCTTCTTAAATTCCAGAAAAACAAGTGAGAAATTGCATGAGAATGATTTCGACGAGATTACCTTTCTTAAATTAGGAAGAACAATCGTATTTTTTGGAAGAAAGAATTAGGGTTTTTCTCGAGAAAAATGGGCGGCACGTTGCTGAAGTAAGAAGAAGAAGGAGAAAAGGGAAGTTCGGGTTGATTTATATAGAGAAAACGGTAACCGTTGGCCTCCCCTTTTTTGTCCCACACGAACCGTGGGCTTCGGTGGATTGTAGGGGCAAGCCCATTGGGCCCAGCAGAGAAGAAAGAGGCCGATCCCTATATCGACTCGCCATCATACCTAAGGCCCACACAAAGGATGGAACGAGACGAGCGTCTCGTCTCACTAGACCATGACAAAGAATGCTCCCGCGAACCATGGTGTGTCGCTGCGAACCGAACCGACTAAGGATGGAAAGAAGCGAACCTCCAGAAATACTTACGGATCGCGATGACATGGAACGATCTGAACCAAAAAAAAAGGAAAGGAAGTTCCAAAAAAGAATTGTCCAATAAACAGGGAAATTATTGAAGATTTATCCGACATTTATAGCGAGCAAAGGGACACGACTTTCCGTAAATGATACGACCTTTCGAGTAGACGCTACCATTGATTTGCATCTCTTTATGAAAAGATATTTCTATAGTTTCGAAGCATGTTCCATCATCGATAAAATATACTTCGAGGGGGCAAAATGTTGGCTAGCTTTTTGACCAAGCCACCCAGGTTCACTCACAAGAAGAAAGTATGAAACTACATTCCTTAAGTCCATGAAGGATCGGATCGCACCAGAGGGTCGCCCCTCTCGGATCGCCCCCCATCGGATTGCCCCCATAGCATCAGCGATCTGATTACCTCTACATGATTCAATCCGTACTTACACTACTACCCAGCACAGACCGATCCGATCCCCCGACGCATAGCAAAACCTCTGACCTGTTCAAGCATGAGCTAGTCTTCGGCGATCCGAGATGCACGGATCCAGCGACACGTGTCCCCAACTGTCACTTTGACCAATTCCTCCTCCTTGCTCGATCCGATATTTAAGGGGATCGCGACACCTGCCCACAACGGCTAATTTGACTAATTCTTCATCAAGCTGCAATACGATCCGATATTCTCGGGATCTGTGCCACGTGTGACCGCGATCCGCCTGACAAAATCAGTTATAAATAGCCCAGAGCTTGGCATTTTTTAGGATCTTTTGGCAGTATTGAGCACTGATTCCACCATTACTGTCATACCACTATTTCTTGTCAGTTTTATTACGAGGCTACTGAGAGAAATCACAATTGTAAGAGTGAGTTTGAGAGAAATCATTGATTGTACTAGCATTCAAGGTATAATCGATAACATATAAAGTGGACGTAGGCTCGTTAACGCCGAAGCACTATAAATTCTGTGTGTTTTCTGCTTTTTCTTCATTCTCCAATTATAATTCTTCACGAGTCAGAACAATTTGGGTGTTAGGTCCAAATTTTGATCTAACAATTTACATATAGAATTGAAAAGGAATTACTTATAAAATCAATAGATTTTATATGAAAAGGAATTATTTATAAATAGCATTGAAAGGAATTATTTATAAAAAGATTGTTATATAAGAAAATATTTATTTAGAAAATAAGTAGATTATAAAAGGAGATATTTATTTAGAAAATAAATAGAAATATAAAAGGAATTTATTGGAAAATGAAAAGAATTTTATATAAAGAAATATTTGACAAATGAATAGAATTTTACATCAGGAAAGTTTAGACCCATGCTCCGCACAAGGGTATAATGTGATATGGATTTAAAGCAAAGATTTTAAATAGAATCCGTTCTAACCGATAGATTGAGAAGATTAATTGATAAATAATATTTTATAAATTAAATAAAATATTTATCATTGGATAAATAGAATATATAAGTCAGGACTTATGTAGAGAAGTAAAAATCGATTTCAACATCGATATTTGAAAATAAATATGGAAGTAGATTAAATCAAAGGAGTTAATCAGAATGTGTTAATCAAATCGAGTTAGAGTTAATCGATTAGAGTTAATCGATTAGAGTTAATCGAGTTAGGGTTAATTGAATTAGAGTTAATCGAGTTAGAGTTAATCGATTAAGTTAAATAAATCAAGAAGGAGTTAATTGATTAGCGTTAATCGAATTAGAATAAATCGATTAGAGGTAATCGAGTTAGGGTTAAATGAATTAGAGTTAGTCGGATTAGAGTTATTCGAATATAGTTTATTCGAAAGAAGAGTAATCGAATATAGTTTATTCGAATAAAGTAAAGTAGTTAAATTAAATATTAGTTTATTCCAAGAACGAGTTATCGAATAAGGTTATTCGAAGAAGAGAGATTAATCGAATATACTTTATTCGAAAAGGGATTATCGAATATTAGTTATTCGGAGGGATTATCGAATATTAGTTATTCGAAGGGATTATCGAATATTAGTTATTCGAAAGGAGTCATCGAATATTAGTTATTCGAAATGAGTTTTCGAATATAGTTTATTCGAAAGGAGTTAATCGAATTTAGTTATTCGAGAGGAGTTAATCGAATATTAGTTATTCGAAGGGAGTTAATCATCGAATTTGATTATATCGAATTCGGGAAAGTACTTATACTTTCCGGTTTTTAAATCAAGATTTATTTATTTATAAATTAGGTGTTAATTTATTTATTCAAATTAAAGAATAAAAGTTATATTCGAAAGTAGGGTTTATAACATTAGAGTTATAATAAATGTTTTTCATAAAAGAAGTGGATTCATTGCGCAAGCAAATGATTGTAGAAATGGGATCGGTGAGCTTTGTCTACTGCAAGGTTAAGAACGTCGTTCAGTTAAGGTCTGAGAGGTAATTATACCCCAACTTGATTAACTTCCTTACTTAACTAAGAAATAGTTGAGGTTCGATGGCGAGAGTTAGTTAGAAAAACAGTTAAGTAATAAG
Organism: Allium sativum; assembly: GCA_030737875.1. Classification (NCBI taxonomy): domain Eukaryota; kingdom Viridiplantae; phylum Streptophyta; class Magnoliopsida; order Asparagales; family Amaryllidaceae; genus Allium; species Allium sativum. The sequence continues at coordinate 989,734,385 of CM060912.1, read as the reverse complement.
CGATTTAAGGATTGAGCGGTCATAACGATGTATTATACAACGGTAGTTTGAAATCCATATAAATGAGTTTTGGAAACGTTTTCCAAATATAGAATCAGAGATATTTTCTAAACATAGAAAATGGAATGTTTTATTTATAAGGAGTTAAGAAATGGAGTTAAGCTAAATTAGAAACTGAATGGAAATTAGTTAAGTTGGATGGTTTTCTAATTGTCTATCTGATGTTGGTTCCGACCTTCGGGATTGATACTTAGGGAATTGTTCTCATACTAGTTTACAGTCAGAGACTGATAGATGTGGCAGAATAGTGATAAGTAAATAAGCAATGGGAATGTTTTCCAATGTTCATAACATATATTTTCTGAGTATCAAAATAAGGAAATACTAATATATATATATATATATATATATATATATATGATGATTGATCAATAGAAATTCCAATTGAAAATAAGATTGTTGTTTGCACACGTGTTTTCATTTGATAGTTAAATCACCGACTATCAAAGTTTCTGACCATTTTTACGTTGTTAATATGAAGAGACCGGTTGGATTATTATCCGAAGAACCACTCCGTATTGGCATAAGCATTGCAAACCGAATATGCTGAATATATTGAAGACAGAGTAAAGTGAAAGGGCTATTGTATAAATCTTAGGTAGTGATTGCCTAAGATGGATGTACTGAATAGTACCTACGGTTTGTCCAGTCCCAGGACAACTTGACTGGACGAATGTCTGATAGAGTATATTTGGTAGATCGCGTAAGTTGATCGTTACAAACGTATTTACATTGGTGGCGGAGGAATTCGTTTCTCATAGCTTATACCTGTGGTATTTTTAGGGAAATAAATTTGTGATTTGATGGGTATGATGATGTGGCATTCAAAATAAATGAAGACGTGATCTGTATAGAGATACGTTATAACCTTAAGCCTCATCAACTGGGAAATGACAGAAGTCGGACAGGTAGCATGGCTAAGTGGGCCGCACCCAATTAGGGTATACTGTCACCATCTAGAGAATATTCATATTTGTACTTATTTCAATTCTGTATCTCCTAGGAACGGTAATATTGTAATACTAACCGAGGGGAGGTGTAACACCCCACCTCCGTTAAGGTCACTCACAAAGGGAATGCCTTAACTTTGGTGGAGCATTTTAGTAAACAGAACAGAAACTTACAAGACAGATAAAACAGTACTTGAAAATTTTTAACTTTATTACAGCGGAAACAGAAATTTATATGGTTACATCCTTTCAATTTCAGAATTCAAGTACAAAATATCAGTCTTGTACAAAAGCCTTCAAAATGCATAGTTTAAAATCATAATCCCCATGGAACGGAAGCTATACAGAGCCAAGCCATACTTTAAGCACTTCAAGCAAAGAGAAATCTGGATCAAGCTAAAGTATTTCCCTCCTTGGATAACCTGGGGGGGAAACGGAAGAAAGGAGGCGAAAACAACAAGGGTCAGACAAAAAGTCTGGCAAGTCCAGTGACTTTCAGCATATGAACAGATAATAATAATATGATATGAACATAAAACTGGATGTGAGATAACTATAACAGGTGTAGCAGATATAACAGAAAAACAGAATGATATAAACTATTGTTTTACACTTCTCTGCACTAATACTAGTATAGCAGAATTAGGTGTCACCCTAATGTCTAAATTGAAGCAGGAACGGGTACAGAATACTTTAACAGAAACAGAATGCTAATAATGGGCCTTTACTACCCGATCAGAAACAGACAGAAGAAGAAACAGATTTATCCCTATGGAAACAGAATGTGGAATTAGGTGTACACTAGTAATGGGCCTTTACCACCCGAATAGACGGTACCACACAGAAACAGACGGGTGTTACCACCCAACAGAAACAGACGGTACCAACAGAAACAGACAGAACTAAGCGTACCCTAAGACCCTACCCCAAGCGATCGGCTCCCTAATACATAAATATCCTGTGTCGGCCCCACAGTAGGGTGTATCACTCCCTAAAGTGACAACCAATTGGCACAGACCTATTTACAGATGTCACGGCGTCTTACATCCTCAGAGGCAGACCGGGATCCATGCACGCACATGACCCGGTTGGAACGCACCATCAACACCCCTCGCCATTATCAGAATGAACCACTTATAATTAGTTCAGTAAGCGTGCCCAGACCCTACCTACTGTTGGGTCAAAGTTTTGATACCAGAAAGGGTTACTGACTAATATGGGTCCCAAACAACAGATGACACAAGTAATTCCCCTCCTAACCTTGTGTCCCCAGACTAACAGATTTCAGATTAACTTGTTTACAAGTTCAGACATACAGAGTTCAGATTTACTAATTCACAAATTAAGTTAACAAGTTTTCAGACTAACGGGTCAGATGTACAGATTTTTCAGATTTGTCTAACTTTGTATTGGGCCTACCAATTCATGGACGGGTTTTACTACATTTATTAATCCCTTTGGTTTAACCCTATTTTTCCCCAATACGTTTTAGACGTCATTCTTATCTTAGATTTGCATTAATTAATTATTAATGCACAGACCTCTCACATTAGGTCGGTAGCTTGTGGCCGCTGGATATGCCGGGCGGTTCCGGGCAGACTTCTGCCACAAGCCAGACCTAACCTCGTGTCTTACGCATGTTATGACTAACTTCTCACATTAGAACCTATTGTTTGCGGCCACTGGATGTGCCGGGCGGTTCCGGGTAGATTTACGCCGCAAACTCATTCTAACCTCGAGTTAGCCATGTTTATCTTTGCGGCCAATTAATTAATAATTTACCGTTTATGCGCGTGCCCAATATATATATGCCAATTCAGATTATATCAATCACAGGATGGTTATATCAACATAGCAGATAACAGATGACATAACGGATTTAACAGATTTAGCAACTTAGCAGATTTTGGCATATAACAGGTTAGGCATTTCAACCGACAAATTTAACAGATTAGGCATTTCAATCTAATTAGCAGTCTAGGCAATATAACAAAACTAGTAGTTTAGGCAACTAGACAAATTAGCAGATTTAGCAAATTTAATATTTCTAAAAGTTCTATTTACATGCCTTGCCCAATCATAAATTGGCCTAAATTCATATGCTTACATAATTGTCATGATTCACAGCATATACTCCATGTTTGCATAAAGTTACATAGCACAGAATATGGACATAATTTGCCATATAACATATGTTCCAATTTTTGTTAAACTAGCATCTTACAGCAGATTCACATATAAATTATACCAAATATAACCATTAATTTCAATGCATGCCATATATCCAAAAATCCCTATTTAGGTGTAATCTAAATAATAGATATCCTAATTAATGTAAATCTTTACACCTAACTTTCCATATCCTTCTTCTTTTCATGTCATGAATCATTATGCAAACTATACCCAACCATATAAATCTTTAAATCATATCTTCTAAAAATCAGATCTTGACTTTTATATGCATTTTGTCCAAAGTCTCAAATCATATGTAATCTTACAATGGTTCCTCTTTTTCTTTTATCACAGAATATGCATAGGTCTAAAACTAGTTTATAACATATGCTTATTTTTCTAATTAATTTCAGATCTAAATAACATATGTTCATTTCTCTAATTAGTTACAAATCTAAATTACAACATACTCTATGCATGCAATATATAAATTACATGTTCATAGCCAAATTTATACATCCAATCCCAAGTCACATGTCCAATATATTTTATGCTTCAAATCTAAAGTCATACGTTCAATTCAGTCTTGTCAAATTTCGCATCATTCATTAATTGTCCCAAATTTTGCGTTCATACGTTAATCTCTTTATGAGATTGGGCACAGGCTCGTGGTAGCCTGGCTATAGAAACAGAAAAGAAGAAAGGAATACAGAACAGTCACAGAAAACAGATCCAACAAAAGAGAATATATATACAACCTCAAACTCAGTTTTAAATGCATATCAAAATTATAATTAACGTTTATAGCGGAGAATAACTGTACTTGCCTTGATTGGATTAAAGAAAGAACTTTAACTTGTTGTAGAATCTTTGCAGAAACTTTAATCTCTAGTTTGAATTGAGTAGCTTAGGCTGATGTTGATTATCTTCTAGTTTTAATTCCAGCAAAGCAGAGACGCCATTTTTATTTTTAATTAGAAGAAGAGAGAAATGGAGGCTAGAGAATTGTGTAAGAAACCTAGGTAGAGCCTAGGGTCATTTTATAGAGTTTATGAACTGATTAGGACCATCGATGTTGCTTGGATTGATCGTAGCCATTCATTCGCAAGAGGGACCAATTAGAGCCTGCCACCTAGCCATAATGACAAAGCAGACCACAGAAAATCGACCAACATAGAATAGGCCAGCCAGGGTGGACTGGGTTCGACCTGGGTCTGGACCAGGTCGACAGCCCTGTCGACCTGGCTAGACCAGGTCGACAGCCCAGTCGACCTGGGTGTCTTAGGCGGGACTTTTCCCGCCCTGGCCAATTGGGCCCGGTTTTAATTTTTAAACTGTTTTATTCTGTTCGAATTTTAAACTTAATTCAGAAACTTCCGAAGGCCATATCTTCTTCATACGGACTCCGTTTTTCGAAAACTCGGACTCTATTTCGCGTATTTTTCCGAGACGAATGCAATGGCGTATCCCGTTTCCCTTAGTTCTTTGATTTCAAATTAATTATACTTTAATTTGTTAATTACATAGTTATAGAATACACGGGGTGTTACATTCTCCCCCACTTAAAAGGATTTCGTCCCCGAAATCTTCAAGTTAAGAAGAATGTGTCCTACCATCCAATCACCCATCTACTCAACCATCATCCACAAGCATCCATTGTCCTTAGAAAACTTCTAATGTTGTATGAACATATGCAAAAGTGTGTGTATATGTTCCTTACCTAATGCAAAGATCAGGCGGTCTACTGATTTAGTTGACCTCCTTAATGCGAATTATGTCAGTGCCATGAGTCCAACATGTATGCAATAGAATTCTGATGATATAGTATTTCTATATGAGTGCACAACCATTCACTCAAATGCAACATCCATGTGCTGAATCAACCATTTTTCATCGACAAGAATTGAAAAATGCTCACTCATCCATATGCAGTATGAGAGTGTTTTCGAGCCGATCTAGTGCCTAGTGTGTGTATATGCATCCACGGGCAACCACTAGCAACCACTTGCATCCACTTGCAACCATCAAACATAACATGTCTCAAACACATGTTTACACCCATTAGTTTTTACCTAAAGTTCAAATATTCGATCGATAGGATACAGTCGAATGATGGAAGCGAGTACAGATAGAACGAAAATTTGGTTCCCATTAGACATGGGTCCTAGGTATCGGCCCCAAAGACCGAAACCAACATCAAATTGATACCCCACGAAAACTCAGAATGTATGCGTCATATCTGACGCCTAACACAGATATCCCTCAAACCTTAGTCTCAAACAGATGGGCCATAACCCTTATGGGTCTGAGCCTACAGCGAAATTCAGAAATAATACTAGTATTAAAGTGTAGAGTATCGATTACAAAATCAAAATACCAGAATCAGAAAAAGTCTTAACTCCATAATCAGATAAAGAAATTAAACCTACTATAGAAATTTTCCTATTTCTATCCTAGCCACTAGCCTCAAGAGTGTTCGCCTGCCCTCCTTGTCCTCGTCTCTTCGGGCAGTCCCTAGTGAAGTGTCCCATTTCCCCACAGTTGAAGCAAGCGCCCTTCCTTTTTCTGCAATCCTTGTTCAGATGAGTTGAGCTCCCACAAGTAAAGCACTTTTTCCCCTTCTTATCTTCAGACTTCTCATCCTTCTTTTGTGTTTCCTTTTTGGGCCCCGCTTTCTTATTCTGTGGTTCTTCCTTCTTTGTCTCTTTCGGGCCCTTGTCTTCCTCGTGCAGTAGTGCCATATCCACCAATTTCTCGTAAGTTGCTCCCATGGGTACATGGGTCATGGCTAGGCTGTGCAGTGGCTCATTCAATCCTTTAACAAAGCGGAGAGCCTTTTTATGCTGAGTGTTGACTAAATCCAATCTGAATCTTGCTAGTTGGTTGAATTGGTTGACGTATTCCTTGACCGTCATACTTCCTTGCTTAAGAGACAAGAACTTTTCCAATTGTAAACTTCGTTCAGCTTGAGAGAGAAATTTTGTCTCAAACCTTGTTCTGAAATCCATCCATGTCTCAACCGGCCTCTCGGCGTTAGTGACTTCCCACCAGTAGGAAGCTTCGTCTTTGAGCAGCCATACTGCCAACTGTACCTTCTGCCTATCGTCCACCTTGAAGATAACGAATAGATCCTCAGTTTCTTTGAGCCAATTCCTTGCTTCTACGAATGATTCAGTTCCTTTGAAATCCTTCCCACCCATGGCCCTAAAATCTCTACAGATCTTTGAGAAAGCAATTGTACGAGGAGGGGGTGGAGGAGGGGGATCATTTGCTGGACCTGCAGCGGCGGTCCTAGCCTCAAGATATTGACGAAACCAACCGGGAACATGAACACCCTCTGGTATCTCAGATGCTTCAGACATGCTGGAACGAAAAAGGAAAGGTTCAATACAAAAAGGACTGAAAGAAAGATATATGGCTCTTAGGGATCATGTTTTTCAAAATAAGCTTTATTTTTGAAAATACTTCCTTTCAAAACCTTTTTTGAAAATAATTTTTCAAAACTTTTTTTTTTTATAAAATCTGGTAACCTTCAGCTCTGATACCAAGTGTAACACCCCACCTCCGTTAAGGTCACTCACAAAGGGAATGCCTTAACTTTGGTGGAGCATTTTAGTAAACAGAACAGAAACTTACAAGACAGATAAAACAGTACTTGAAAAGTTTTAACTTTATTACAGCGGAAACAGAAATTTATATGGTTACATCCTTTCAATTTCAGAATTCAAGTACAAAATATCAGTCTTGTACAAAAGCCTTCAAAATGCAGAGTTTAAAATCATAATCCCCATGGAACGGAAGCTATACAGAGCCAAGCCATACTTTAAGCACTTCAAGCAAAGAGAAATCCGGATCAAGCTAAAGTATTTCCCTCCTTGGATAACCTGGGGGGGAAACGGAAGAAAGGAGGCGAAAACAACAAGGGTCAGACAAAAAGTCTGGCAAGTCCAGTGACTTTCAGCATATGAACAGATAATAATAATATGATATGAACATAAAACTGGATGTGAGATAACTATAACAGGTGTAGCAGATATAACAGAAAAACAGAATGATATAAACTATTGTTTTACACTTCTCTGCACTAATACTAGTATAGCAGAATTAGGTGTCACCCTAATGTCTAAATTGAAGCAGGAACGGGTACAGAATACTTTAACAGAAACAGAATGCTAATAATGGGCCTTTACTACCCGATCAGAAACAGACAGAAGAAGAAACAGATTTATCCCTATGGAAACAGAATGTGGAATTAGGTGTACACTAGTAATGGGCCTTTACCACCCGAACAGACGGTACCACACAGAAACAGACAGGTGTTACCACCCAACAGAAACAGACGGTACCAACAGAAACAGACAGAACTAAGCGTACCCTAAGACCCTACCCCAAGCGATCGGCTCCCTAATACATAAATATCCTGTGTCGGCCCCACAGTAGGGTGTATCACTCCCTAAATGACAACCAATTGGCACAGACCTATTTACAGATGTCACGGCGTCTTACATCCTCAGAGGCAGACCGGGATCCATGCACGCACATGACCCGGTTGGAACGCACCATCAACACCCCTCGCCATTATCAGAATGAACCACTTATAATTAGTTCAGTAAGCGTGCCCGGACCCTACCTACTGTTGGGTCAAAGTTTTGATACCAGAAAGGGTTACTGACTAATATGGGTCCCAAACAACAGATGACACAAGTAATTCCCCTCCTAACCTTGTGTCCCTAGACTAACAGATTTCAGATTAACTTGTTTACAAGTTCAGACATACAGAGTTCAGATTTACTAATTCACAAATTAAGTTAACAAGTTTTCAGACTAACGGGTCAGATGTACAGATTTTTCAGATTTGTCTAACTTTGTATTGGGCCTACCAATTCATGGACGGGTTTTACTACATTTATTAATCCCTTTGGTTTAACCCTATTTTTCCCCAATACGTTTTAGACGTCATTCTTATCTTAGATTTGCATTAATTAATTATTAATGCACAGACCTCTCACATTAGGTCGGTAGCTTGTGGCCGCTGGATATGCCGGGCGGTTCCGGGCAGACTTCTGCCACAAGCCAGACCTAACCTCGTGTCTTACGCATGTTATGACTAACTTCTCACATTAGAACCTATTGTTTGCGGCCACTGGATGTGCCGGGCGGTTCCGGGCAGATTTACGCCGCAAACTCATTCTAACCTCGAGTTAGCCATGTTTATCTTTGCGGCCAATTAATTAATAATTTACCGTTTATGCGCGTGCCCAATATATATATGCCAATTCAGATTATATCAATCACAGGATGATTATATCAACATAGCAGATAACAGATGACATAACGGATTTAACAGATTTAGCAACTTAGCAGATTTTGGCATATAACAGGTTAGGCATTTCAACCGACAAATTTAACAGATTAGGCATTTCAATCTAATTAGCAGTCTAGGCAATATAACAAAACTAGTAGTTTAGGCAACTAGACAAATTAGCAGATTTAGCAAATTTAATATTTCTAAAAGTTCTATTTACATGCCTTGCCCAATCATAAATTGGCCTAAATTCATATGCTTACATAATTGTCATGATTCACAGCATATACTCCATGTTTGCATAAAGTTACATAGCACAGAATATGGACATAATTTGCCATATAACATATGTTCCAATTTTTGTTAAACTAGCATCTTACAGCAGATTCACATATAAATTATACCAAATATAACCATTAATTTCAATGCATGCCATATATCCAAAAATCCCTATTTAGGTGTAATCTAAATAATAGATATCCTAATTAATGTAAATCTTTACACCTAACTTTCCATATCCTTCTTCTTTTCATGTCATGAATCATTATGCAAACTATACCCAACCATATAAATCTTTAAATCATATCTTCTAAAAATCAGATCTTGACTTTTATATGCATTTTGTCCAAAGTCTCAAATCATATGTAATCTTACAATGGTTCCTCTTTTTCTTTTATCACAGAATATGCATAGGTCTAAAACTAGTTTATAACATATGCTTATTTTTCTAATTAATTTCAGATCTAAATAACATATGTTCATTTCTCTAATTAGTTACAAATCTAAATTACAACATACTCTATGCATGCAATATATAAATTACATGTTCATAGCCAAATTTATACATCCAATCCCAAGTCACATGTCCAATATATTTTATGCTTCAAATCTAAAGTCATACGTTCAATTCAGTCTTGTCAAATTTCGCATCATTCATTAATTGTCCCAAATTTTGCGTTCATACGTTAATCTCTTTATGAGATTGGGCACAGGCTCGTGGTAGCCTGGCTATAGAAACAGAAAAGAAGAAAGGAATACAGAACAGTCACAGAAAACAGATCCAACAGAAGAGAATATATATACAACCTCAAACTCAGTTTTAAATGCATATCAAAATTATAATTAACGTTTATAGCGGAGAATAACTGTACTTGCCTTGATTGGATTAAAGAAAGAACTTTAACTTGTTGTAGAATCTTTGCAGAAACTTTAATCTCTAGTTTGAATTGAGTTGCTTAGGCTGATGTTGATTATCTTCTAGTTTTAATTCCAGCAGAGCAGAGACGCCATTTTTATTTTTAATTAGAAGAGAGAGCAATGAAGGCTAGAGAATTGTGTAAGAAACCTAGGTAGAGCCTAGGGTCATTTTATAGAGTTTATGAACTGATTAGGACCATCGATGTTGCTTGGATTGATCGTAGCCATTCATTCGCAAGAGGGACCAATTAGAGCCTGCCACCTAGCCCTAATGACAAAGCAGACCACAGAAAATCGACCAACATAGAATAGGCCAGCCAGGGTGGACTGGGTTCGACCTGGGTCTAGACCAGGTCGACAGCCCTGTCGACAGCCCTGTCGACCTGGGTTACTTAGGCGGGACTTTTCCCGCCCTGGCCAATTGGGCCCGGTTTTAATTTTTAAACTGTTTTATTCTGTTCGAATTTTAAACTTAATTCAGAAACTTCCGAAGGCCATATCTTCTTCATACGGACTCCGTTTTTCGAAAACTCGGACTCTATTTCGCGTATTTTTCCGAGACGAACGCAATGGCGTATCCCGTTTCCCTTAGTTCTTTGATTTCAAATTAATTATACTTTAATTTGTTAATTCCATAGTTATAGAATACACGGGGTGTTACAGGAGGCAATATATTCGATACATTCAAGAGAAATGAATGTTCAGTCATGTGTGGCCGAGTTACAAGATGTTCTTATTGAACTCCTGTGTATCGCGTCTAGAGTAAACTAAGTGGAAGGTGGATCCATACCTTGTCATAGTTGGAATCCATTCCCCAAATACGAGCCCGCGGTTTTGATTGTATATTATATATGTAAAACGTTAGATGCAAGCGTTTCTACTTGATTTCTATTTACTTGATCTAGACATTATTATAATATCAGACAAGTATCGTTTCAGAAATATTTTGGGTTATCGTAAGGTAAAAGCCATCCGTGTTTATGTGCGGATCGGTCTTACGATTATCCTTTATTTTAAAGAGATTTTAAAAGTTAAACAAATGATTTGAGTTTGCTTACACTAGTCATATGACTGACCCAGAGTTTATTTTGTTTTGCTTCCTTAAACTCTTGGGTGCCCAATTTTGTATGGGCAGTCAAGTAGTCGGGATTTACATATACTTGAGGAGCTGGAGCAGGAGGCTTCAGGATTATATATCTATTGTTTATTTCCGCTGTGTTGTAAGTGTTATACTCTAATAATGGTATTGTATATAGATACTGTTTTATTTCAAAGTTATGTTATGAAATATATGTATTCGTTCCGTTGTGAGATTCATGTTTACTTTGATGTTGTGATGTTCTTATTCTTCTATTCTAAGTTTCTATCTTATCTATTCTCACCCTCTAATTTCTTTCTATTAGTTTTATGGTTTCCAGTGTAATTTGGGTTGGACTTGTGTTATTTGGTCAGCTCAAATTGTACCGGAATTTTGGGACACTACATAATGGTATAGTCCGTTTTACTTAATTCTCAATATTAAATTAAGTATTCTTTAGTTCAACGTTATAATGTCCTTTAAAATTGTGGAGTGTTGCATTCTTCCCTACTTGAAGGGTTTCGTCCATGAATTCTCTAAGTTAAGAAGAATGTTTATCCTAACATCCATCAACTATCTACTCATCCATCAATCGAAGGCATCCATTGTCCTTAAGAGATTTCTAATGCTTATATGAACATATGCAAAGGTGTGTGTATATGTCCCTATGCTAGTGCGAAAAATCAGGCGGTCTTCTGATTCAGTCGACATCCTTAATAGAATGTACGTTAGTGCCACGAATCCAATATGTATGCAAATATTCCTAGTATATCATGTAAACTCTATATATATGCACAATCATCTGTCCAAATGCAACAACTATATGACAATACAGTCATTTCCATCCACAAAATTCAAAATGCATACACATCCATATAAAGTATGAGAGTGCATTGAGCCAATCTAGTGCCTAGTATGTGTATATGCATCAATGATAAAACACTAGCAAACACTTGCATCCACTTGCACCCATCAAACATAACATGTCTCAAACATACGTTTAAACCCATTGGTTTTCCTACCTAAAGGTCGAAAATTCAATCGATAGGATATACTCAAATGAAAGAAGCAAGAATGAATAAATACTTGGAAAAAGAAGTTAAAAACATACCCTTAAAAAGAAAAGGGTACGAAGCACGAATCATGTCTTTATTCTCCCAAATTGCATCTTCGCGGTCTTCTCCTCATTGAACTTTCATTAATTTAACTTCTCGGTTGCGAAGCTTCTTAACCTTTGATCCAAGTATACGGGTAGGAACTAGTCTAACTGTCGCCTCCCATTCTACCTCTACGTCATCAAGCATGCTCGGCTCAACCACCTCGGTTGTATCATGCAGATACTTCCGCAAATGAGAAATGTGGAAATCATCGTGAACACCTGCCAACCTCTCTGGTAGCCTCATCCAATAAGCCATTTGACCTATCCTTTCCACTATGGTAAATGGCCCTACGAACCACGACGCCAATTTCCCTATAGATCCAAAGCGAACCACATTCCTCAGAGGTGCTACTTTGAGGAAAACCATGTCTCCCACCTCAAACTCAATATCAGTCCTTCTCCTATCTGCATGGGACTTCTGCCTATCCTGAGCTATCTTCATGCATCTGCGGATAAGATCAAACTTTTCTGAAGTTTCTCCAATCATCTCAGGTCCAAGTAGAAGCCTATCTGTAGACTCCCACCAACAAGTCGGTGATCTGCTAGGTCGTCCATACAATGCCTTGAAGGGTGCCATGCCTACACTAGCCTGATAACTATTGTTGTAGGCAGACTCAACCAACGGAAGATGCTCTTCCCAAGTCCCTCTGAAGTCTAGGATACACAGCCTCAAAAGATCTTCAAGAACTCTTTTCACCCTCTCAGTTTCCCCATCGGTCTGAGGGTGTTAAGTAGTGCTTAAGCATAGCTGTATACCTAATGCCTCTCGCAGGCTCTTCCAGAACTCACTAGTGAAGATGGTGTCACGATCACTCACAATACTAGAACGTACTCCATGTAGATGGACTATCTCGCGAAGACAAACTTATGCCAATCATGATGTCGTTCTCTTACTCTTAACAGATTTGAAATGAGCACTCTTAGTTTGCCTGTCAACTACAACCCTAATATTGGTGTTGCCCTTCCTCGATCTAGGAAAACCATCAATGAAATCAATAGAGAAGCTCTCCCACTTACACTGTGGGACCTCAAGAGGATGAAGCAAATCACCAGGCTTCCTCTGTTCAGCTTTAACTTGTTGGCAAACTAATCATCGAGAGACAAACTCCACTACAACTTCCTTTATTCCAGCCCAAAAGAAAACCCTCTCCATATCTCTGTACATCTTATCACCGCACAGATGGATAGTCATCCTAGAATGATGGACTTCTTCAAGGACTGTCTTCAACAGACTTCCAACTCGGGGAACACAAACCCTTCCATCCTGTCGCAACCACCCTCTATCATCTGTGGAATATCTACTGAGGTGACTAGAAGTCTCCCCTCAACTGAGCCTATCCAAGATGTCTTCTATCTATGGGTCCTCTCGCAGAGAAGATCCTATCTGATCCATAAGAGTAGGTTGCACCTCTAAGAATGCCAGGAAACCAGGTGTAATATCCGTAAATGGCCTAAAATCGAAACCCGATATGTACTCCAAGCTCCGCTTCTCTACGAATAGAGCACTCAAAGTCATCCTCCACCTACTCAACGCGTCCGCCACCACATTACCCTTTCCAGGGGTATAAGCAATCTCAAAATTATAGGATGCTAGGAACTCCATCTATCCCAGTTGTCTCAAGTTGTGATCCCTTTGCGAGAACATATACTTGAGAGATTTATGATCTGTGTACAACTTGAACCGCTCTCCAAGTAGATAGTGTCGCCAAGTCTTAAGCGCAAATACTATAGTGGCCAGCTCCAAATCATGGGTAGGGTAGTTCTTCACATAGACTCTCAGCTATCTACCACCGTAACATACTACCTTTCCTTCTTGCGTCAAGAAGGCACCATTTCCTATACCACATGCATCAGTGTACACTGTGAATGCTTTATTCCCACCAGGAAAAGTCAAGACTGCGGCTGTTATCAGAGACGCCTTCGACTATTGAAAAGCATCCTTACAGTCAATGCTCCAAGACAAGGTCAGATTCTTCTTCGTAAGTCTGGTGAGTGGGGCTGATATCTGTGTGAAGTCCTTGATTAATTTCACATAATAGCCTGCCAAACCGAGAAAACTTCTTACCTCCGTTGCATTCATTGGAACCTTCCAATCTTAAACTGCAACTACTTTAGCTAGATCCACCGCTATCCTATCCTTGGTGACCACGTGCCCTAGAAATCTTACTTCCTCTCTCCAAAAGTGACATTTGGAGAATTTTGCCTTAAGCCGATGCGCTCGGAGAGTCCTCAAAACCTCCCTTATAGGGTATGCTCTTCCTCGCTCTTCGAGAAGATCTGAACGTCATCCACAAAGACCACAACGAACTTATTTAGAAACTCCCGGAACACCCTACTCATCAGATCCACAAAATATGTGGGTGCATTCGTCAACCCAAAAGGCATGACTAGCCACTCAAATAAACCATCCGGAGTTCTGAAAGCGGTCTTGTATATACTATCCTCGGCAACCCTCAACTGATGAAACCCCGTGGCCAAGTCTAACTGAGAGAAAACAGATGCACCAACAAGCTAGTTAAATAGATCATCAATCCTCGAAAGTGGGTGCCTATTCTTCTTAGTGAACTTATTCAACTCCTTGTAAACCACACATAAGCGAAGCGACCTTATTTGAAAAAATGACTCGAGCACCCCATTTAGATATGCTTCTCCTAATAAACCCCCTATTAAGTAACTCCCCTACTTGCTTGCTAAGCACCCTCCTTTTCCTAGGAGCCATGTCGTGCACAGGCAATGCGACTGGATTCGCATTATCCACCATGTATATCCGGAAATCAGTCTCGCGCCTTGGAGGTATGCGCCTAACCTCCTCAAAAACATCCGGATACTAACAAACAACCGGTACAGATCGTGAATCATCGACGTAAGCATCAAGTGATTCTAGGAAACTAAGCATAACAGACCCCTTTGGGTAACAGGAAATCTCGAGAGTCCTCCCTCCACAAGTCAAAAATCTAACGACCCTCCTCTCATAGTCCAGAATAGCACCATACATGGCTACCCAATCCATCCCTAGAATCATACTATAGCCCATAAAACCAAGCACATATGTGTTGCACTCAAACTCGATGCCCAACACAGATATCCTCAAACCCTGATGAATCATAGACAGATGAGTCATGCCCCCAATGGTGTTTGAGACAATAACGAGATTGGAAACAATACTAGTACTAAGGTGCAGAGACTCAATCACAGAATCAGATATAAAAGAATGAGAAGTGCCAGAATCAAAAAGAGTCCTAACAGGATGATTGGAAAGAGAAACCTTCAAAAGAAACTTTCCTACCTTTGTCCGATACACTGGCCCCGAGAGCATGCAACTGCCCTGCAGAAGATCCTGCCCTTTGGCCCTATCCTTGCTTTTTGGAGCACATCCTAGATTAGGGTTCAACCTCACCACAGTGCAAACAAGCATTCTTCCATTTCTGTAATCTTTGACCAAATGACCCAAGTACCTGCAACCATGACATTTCTTCTTTCCTTGAGCTTTGTCGTTCTTTCCACCCTTCTTTTGTTGTTCTTTCTTGGGCCACGCTTTCTTGTTTTGTGTCTCATCAGTCTTAGCCTTCTTTTTTTTATCTTTTCCATCTTCGTGCATCAACGCCATATCAACCAGTCTTTCGAAAGTAGCTACCATCAGAATGTGAGATAATGCCCAAGCTTGAAGGGACTATTTCAATACTTTTGCAAACCTTAAATGTTTCTTGTGCGGGGTATTCACCAGCTCCAGGCCAAACCTTTCCAACTGGTTGAACTTACTGACATACTCTTTGATAGACATGTTTCCTTACTTAAGTGCCAGAAACCCCTCCATCTGCATACTTTCTTTTATCTAAGAAAGAAACTTTGTCTCGAGTCTCTGTCGGAAGTCATCCCAAGTATCAACTGGATACCCTGCTTGCGTCACTTCCCATTAGAACGAAGCCTCGTCCTTAAGCTGTCATGCAGCCAACTGTATCTTTCTGCGGTCATCAACCTCGGAAAGACCAAATAAGTTCTCTGTCTCTTTTAGCCAATTTCGAGCTTCCACAAAGTTCTCAGTTCTTCGGAATAGCTTTCCTCCCATAGCACAGAAATTCTTGCATATCTTAGGGAAATTATCTACTCGCGGAGGAGGAGGAGGAACAATGGATGCAGCTGGGGGATAGGCGTTTATTTGGCCTCCGGTAGGCGTCGTAACCTCAAGATATCTATGGAACCAAGCCGGTGTCTGAACTCCCTCGGGAATATTCATTTCCCCAGAAAGGCTGAAAATAAAAGGAAAAGGTATTCAAACAGAGAATCAAAGGGTAATTTTATGGCTTTTGGGAATATGTTTTCCAAAAAATGGACTTTTCTTTTGAAAATACTTTCTTTTTGGAACCTTTTGAAAACAATTTTCAAAACCTTTTTACCTGATCTTGTAACCTTCAGCTCTGATACCAAATGTGACACCCCACATCTATTAATGTCACTCTTTAATAAAATGCATTAAGTTCTATGAATCATTATAGGTAAACAGAACAGAATCTCACAAGATAGATATATAAAATAGCAGTGGAAATTTAAAACTTTATTTTCCAATAGAAAACATTATGGTCTCAAAATCTAGTTACAACATCAGAATGAAATACTCGAACAAAATACATCAAACTAAAACATTTGTCTTGCATTAAAAACCATCAGAGTACAGAAATGAAAAATCATAATCCCCATAAATAGCCCTAAACATGTAGACACGTAGTTAATGCAATACATCGAAGCAGAAATAGAAGAGAGAGTCCTAATCAAGCCTCAGCATTCCCACCCTGAGAACCTTAGGGGGAAGGGAGGAAGAGAGAAAAAAGGAAATAAAACGGGTCAGACATAAAGTCTGGTGAGTCTAGTGACTTTTAGCATATAAAGAGGTAAAAGTATTATGACAGGCATATAAACTGGATGAGAGATAACAATATCATATAATAGGTATGAACAGGCTGACAAGAATAAACAGAATAAACAGAGTAGATTATGCTTCTCAAATACTTTTTCTACACCAATACTAGTATACTGGATTAAGTGTTTTCCGCTTACTTAACAGAAACAGAATGATCCCAACAGGAACATATGGTAGACATAGGTGTACTTCTAGTAACGGATTTTACCCCAAATAGAAATAAAAGGTACCTAAACAGAAATAAAGGGTGTTACCCCCAAACAGAAATAACAGGTATCTAAACAGGACTAAATGTACCTTAATTACTACCCTCAGTGATCGGCTCCCTGCCACGTAAATACTCTGTGTCGGCCGCACAGTAGGGTGCATTACTTCCTAAAGTGGAAACCACCAGAAGCACACAGACCTATTTACAGGTGTTGTAGCGGCTTATTTTCCCAAGCAAGGAAGACCCATGCACGTACATGACTCTGTTGGAATAAGCCATCAAAATACCTCTGCCCAAATGAACCTCTTATAACCAATTCAGTAAGCGTGCCCTGACCCCTAGCTAGTGCGACGCCCCCCTTTTAATACCAGAATGGGTTACCGACTGATATGGGCCCCACACAATAGATGACACAAGCCACCCCTTAGGCTTATATCCCCAATTAACTAGGATTTGGAAAATTTATACCAAATAGATTAATAATCCCACGTAACCCCAACAGATCAAATAAGTTAAGCTTAATGGGTTCGTATAACCCCCTATAGATTTAACAGATTTACTTAACCCCACAGATTCAATGTGTTTACTTAACCCCACCCACAGATTAATCAAGCCACGTATTAATGAGTTTACATGTATATAACTCCCATATATTAAACAGATTAAGTATTACAGGTTAACAAGTATGCATAACCCCCAACATGTTTCACCAATTACTTACAGTTTCATTAACATGTTCCGCTTCATATTTAAATTAAACTTACAGATTTATATGCCTAAATCTTAAGTCATAATTCATAGTATAAGATATGCCCCAAATTTTAGTTATACTTCACAGTATAGGTTATTCCTCCAAATTCCCGTCATGATTCGTAGTACAAGTTATGCCCCAAATTATCATTCCCAGTCATTCCCAAATTATCAAAATTTTGTTCGAGCGCATGTTTCAACGATATTGGACTAGGTTCGAAGGTAGACCAGGTTATAAAAATAAAAAGGGAATGAGAGAGAGAAGAAAAAGCAGAGGCATATAAAATAAAATAAGCATATAGAAATAGAGACGGGCATATGACAACAGAATCATAAATAGGCATATAAGAACTGAACAGCAGATCGGGTGTACAGAAGAATACATGTAATAAAAAATTTGTTTAGGTATGAATCAGATTCTTAACAGGTATAGGTTTTAGATCCAAATTTATAAACATGTCAGGATTACTTGTTAAATGTTTATATCTAAAAGTAACATGAACTTACAGAGACTGGATCTAAAGAATAGAGAATGATATGTTGATGTTGCAGAAGAGATTCTTGTAAACGTATATGTCGTTATTGTAGAAGATTGTCTAATTTCAATCAGAGCTGAGGCAACATCTCCTTATCTTCATTATTTTAGGTGTAGCAAATAAGAGAAATGACAGCCTTTATATAAACTTTCTCCAACGAACCCAGTCAGAAGTTTCATCCAGATACAGCAAGGAGAATTCGGCCAGATCTAGTGTGGGTCGACCCTCCTTTCCCTGGGTCGGCCCACAGGTCGACCCAGCCAGGTCATGGGTTGACCCCCAATGGGTCGATTTCCCCCCTTGTTTTCCTGCTTCGTTGTTTGATTTATTTTGAAAATTATAAGTTTATATATATATATATATATATATATATATTTCTCTTATATGTATACAAAATTGTAAGCTTTATATCTTTCTCATACAATGTACTTTTTACATAAACTCATAGTCTAACATAAGTAGAATCCCAAGAGGAACACAATGGTATAGTCCGTTTTACTTAGTTCCCAATATTCAATTAAGTATTCTTTAGTTTAACGTTATATTGTTTTTAAAATTATGGGGTGTTACACAAATGGAATTAAATAAAGAGATTTTAAAAGGAAAAATTAAGTGTTTTTAGTAAACATTGTCCTTTATCAATGAGTTAAGTAAAGATGGTCATAATTGAAAGTGATTTTTCAAAAGTGAGAATATGGTTTATAAAACCATATTATTAACGAAATAGAAACTAAAATTTGATTGGTACAATTAATAATATTGGTTTTGAGTAACAACTTTTATTCGTTCGAAGATAATAACATTGTTGATCAAGGTTTGAGAGGTAAATAAAATACCCCAACTTGAACGTTTTCAGGATTATCATAGGATGGTAATAGTTTGTAACGGTAAGATGTTGAATTTATTTGTTTCCATAAAAGAAATAATATTGCACCTTTATTTGTAAGGTTTAATAAAACTTGTGGGTTTTATGATGAACGATGTATTATATGACTTTGTTCTGATTAAATAAAGTATGACCATATTATAGTGGCATTATTATCTAAGGAATGGAAATGGTATGTTTTATAAATGCACTAATTTAATGAAATAAGTGAATTGTTGAGATTTTGAACGAATGGAATAAGAGGTTATGTAGCGTTTAAGCGGAAATGAAAATTGAAATTAAAATAATATTTCCATAAGTGATATCATTATCATTAATCTGAAATCTAGAAGTTAAATAAATTGTTGGAAGTATAAACAACATGTCAATTGACATCGTTGTAGTCCACATATAAGTGTGGTAATTAGATTATACTATTTGGTTAAATAAACAAATCGTTAAAGTAATAAGAATAAAAGGTTATATGGGTTTAGAAATAAAATTGGATTTTAGAATATAATTATAATTTCTATAAGTAAGATTGTAAAATGATTGATGAATTTTAAAACGAATGAAACCGTTATGGTAATATTATAGGAATACGTTGTTTGACGTTATTTTTAAGATTTGGCCTTAAACTATACCGATTTGTTAATACATATTTGTTAAAAGTAAATGTAGTGATATTTCCTAAACAAAGGAAATTAAAGAGTTTTCGTGAATTACAGCGATATTTTGAGATAAAGGAAGGAGTTTGGTAGTTACTTTTGTTTAAAGATATAAATATTGATTGTTGTTTTTCTAGTAACGAAAACAGGAGAGATAGTCAAGATAAATATATATAATCAATTTCTAAGAATCGAAGAAATGTTTTTAAATAAATAGTTTTAATAGAAAGGGACCTGAGCTGCCAAAGTATTAATCCATACTATTTGAGTTGATAGTTAAAATCCCGACTATCAATTATATTGTTTGGACTTTTGACGAGTAGTTCGAAGAGAACTGGATGGAATTAGACCTAAAACTACTTCGAACCTACTGGGAATTTGAAAATTACTTGCAGTAAATAAATATGGAGCATTGAATACAATGGATCTTCATAAGCAGAAGAACTACTCGTTAAGTTTCTTTGGTTAGCTCCCAAAGTTATTATGACTTGTGATTCCAACATGTTTCAAATCATCGGATTGTAAGGACTACTCGCTATAAATCCTTGGGGTGATTCCTATATAAGATGTGGTAGGAGGGTACCTTCAGATCATACTATTCCTGAATGACTTGTATGGACGAATGTCTGATAGGGTATTTCTTAAGGATCACGTATTATTGATTTTTACAAATATACTAAGTTTGGTGGTGGAGAAGGAAATTTCTCTTAGCTTAACACCTGGAGTATATTTGTGGACGTCAATTAGTTTTTTGACGGATTTGAAGATATGACATTTAAAGTTAGTTAGATGTTCTCAAAAAGGTAATCGTAAGCTCAAGCCTCATCAAACAGGAAATGACAGAAATCAGGCAAGCAACATGGCTATGTGGGTCATACCCATTAGGGTGTATTGTAACCATCTCGAGAAATATCATTTGCTTTTCTACTGTCGTTTCTATATCTTACGGGAATATGGTTTGGATCAATACCAACCATGGTGACAATCTATTTGATACACTCAAGTTGAATGAGCGGTCAGCCATGTATGGGCGGGTTGCAAGATGTTCTTGCTAAACCCAAGTGTATTATCTCTAGAGATACACTAATCGGGAGGTGGTACCATACCATAACTTGTTATGATGGAAATCCAAACTCCAATACGAGTCATGCGGTTTTTGATTACATATTAAATATGTGGAGCGTGAGATGCAAGCATTGTGCTAAATGGTTATTTATTTATGGTTTGACAGACATTATTATACAATTACTTGATTTTATATATCAAGAATAATTTGGGTTATCGTAAGGTAATAACCATTCGTATTTGTGTGTGGGTTGGTCTTACGATTATCCTTTTCTTTCAAAACGGATTTTATAAAGTAAACAAGTTGTCTGTAATATGAATTTATCACTGAAAGTATTCCAGACTGATCTGGGTGAATTTTTCTTTGCTTCAAACGTGCTCGGGTCAGATAGAGTATATTATCAGGTTAGGTTACGCTTGGAGCTTCAAAAGAGAAACTAGTGTCAAAACGTATATCTTTATTGTCTAGTAATAGATTATATTCCGCAGTGTGTGTTGTATTAAAATATGTGTACTCTGATGTTGTAATCATATATATACAGTTCATTTTATGTAAAGCATTTTGATATATTATATTTTATTCGTTCCACTATGAGATTCTTATATTTTTATTCTTTTGTTCTAATATTTCTTTCTTTCTTTTCCCACCCTCTAACTTCTTTCTATTAACAATTTGATTTTTCGATACTTGGGTTTTTGGCAAGTAATACGAAATAATGTATCATTGTCGAAAATTCAAGCATCGAAATTTACGAGTCATTACAGTTGCTATCAGAGCAAAAGGTTAAGCAAGAACCATGGCTCTTTTGAGTAACCCCATCTCTATTGAGTAATGTGAGTTAGTAATACCTTAGATTGACTTTGAATGTACATATAAGAGGTGTATTTGTAATTGAATATAAAATTACTTTTAAATTATTTTTGCCCAATATATTTTGTAATAAAGAATAAAAGCAATAATTTTCCGGAATTATTTTAATATTGGTAATAAATACACTAATGTCGATTTGATTTGAATTCACATAGGATTGGGAAGTAAAATACAAATTTCAATATTTAACTTATGTTGAGTTAAAATGAATCTTAAGTTGACAATGAACTTGAATATTGAAATAAAATTGGACTTATGTCAATAATAATATATTTAAACCCATATTCTAATATAATGAACTTTCATTGGGGATCAGTTTGAAATTATCTAGTGAAAATCGAAATACATGCAAGTTAATGAATCTTAATAGGATGTTTGAGAACCAGTTAAGGAACTGAACTTATTGGATGAATCAAGATGGATTGTTAAGGGAAGTAGTTATAAATAAATCCCATGTGAATTAAATAGAATATTAACTAAATTAAAGTAGATAATCTGAATGTCTGGATCTATATTTCATGTAAACGTAATACGGATAATTATGGATGAAAATATAATGGATGTGAATTTGTTTGACTATGGAATTATTGAGTTTTCATCTAAGTTAAGAAGAATTGTAGGGCCTGATTCATCTTTTAGCCTATTTAATTAAGTTCTAAAGCTGATGGGATCCAATTGGGTTATAGCTGCATGCAAGTTGAGCAAGCCCACAAACAGCTTATTGTTTATCGCTAATTACTGCTCGTATAAGTTATGCGTACGTAAAATATAAAATTTTGGGTTTTGAATTGGATTTTTTCGACTGTGTGTGTCGATGTATATATATATATATATATATTTGTTTGTGTGCGTGTGTGTGTGCACGCGCGCGTGTGTTGTTCCTACAATATTGCAGAAGTCCCTCCGTATAGGGGAGACTTTAATAACCCGGAAATCTGGGCCAATTTAAAAAATTTATTTTGGCAATTTTAGTGAATTTTGATTATTTAAAATGAATTATTTTAAATAATAACGATGAGAAATTAATTTTGAATAGAATTCGAACGTACATATTTATATAGATCATCGTTAGAATATAAATATTATTTATAATTATAAGAGGAATTGAAAATGGCGCGGTAGTTCGATAATTCGATTTCAAATTTCAAATGATTGTACAGGATTCATAATAAACCGGATTTTAGTGAAACCAAAAATATTTGAATCTAATAGAGAATATCTTTCCAACGAATCCGAAAAATCAAAATTTCATAGCGGGAGTCAAAAGATATGTCCAGTTAAAAATTCTGAATAGACACTACGGAATTCAGGCCCTTAAAAATGGAATTTTTGCAAACGACCTCGGATTTCGACGAAACCACTTTTGTGGATCCGTGATGTCAAATTATTGCTAGATTCCAAATTTCATAATTTTTCGAGTCAATATGTGAGCATGGCAAAAGAAAACGCGTTTGACCAATTTTAGTTGATTTTAATCGACTGGAAAATGACCATTTTTCCAATGGTCTCAGAATTCGACGAAACAAATTTTGTTAGGACCGTATCGTCAATAAGAAGCTAGAAAATATTTTTCTTGAATTTTTCGAGTTAGTATGTGGCTCCCGTAAATTGAAATGCACGTTCAAATTCAATATATAGAGTTATATTTTGATTTTGAAGAAAACTGATCGAAACCATCGAATTAGCTTACGATACATATCCCATTGTGTTCCAAATGGGGGTAATGTGCTGGGGACAGCAGGCGGTGGGTTTCATTTCGGGTCGTTTCATCGATTTTTATAATCCAAAAAGTTTCCTTAAATTTCGATCTCAAAACGAGACCCTCAAAAAAAAAAAGCCAAGCATCTAGCCAATCGGCTCATAAAACTATCATCACCCTAACAAAACAGTAAATTATGGTAAACATGTACCTATTTGTCGGGCATACAATTTTATTCTTCTGCTCTAGCCTCTTTGCTATGACCTGTTCAATGTTAGTACATGTATATGCAAGAAAATGCGATAAATTTCCCATACAATTCACTATTTGATTCAGTTTGGCTATATGGTACAAATTTTAATTAATCAACCAATAATCAACAACACAACCATCAATCAATTAGTTGATTAGCTTTTGAAATTCATAACTTCGATACATAGTCAAAAAATCAGATTTTTGATGCCAAATCATAACAATAAGCCCTATCTAGTTTCGGTTCTCACACCAGTCAATTGGAAATATATAGAAATCTCACTTTCGAAACTCGAAAATAAATACTGGCGATGGTGCCCTGTCACCAGAATTATCCCCGGGCACTAGAGTGCGATTCTATAACTATCCAATACATTAAAACTTCGAATACACGTTTGCAAGACATATATGCAAAATCTTTATATATTGGATTGTCCAAGCTAATTTTAATATAAATATTCAAATACATATGAAACGATTTAAATTTCAAAACAAAAAATTGTTTTCAATTTTTTTAAAAAAATATACTCTTCACACTCGTTCTAGGATACTACTGATCCTATCTCTAACGAGTCATTGTCATTGGATATTAGTAATCCAATTTCTGATGAATTCGTTCGTTTGGTTCTAATGTGCCTTGTTCTCTGAGCTTTGTAAACCAAAGCTCTGATACCACGATGAAACGACCCGAAATGAAACCCACCGCCTATCGTCCCTAGCACATTACCCTCATTTCGAACACAATGGGATATGTATCGTAAGCTGATTCGATCGTTTTGATCAGTTTTCGTTAAAATCAAAATATAACTCTATATATTGAATTTGAACGTGCATTTCAATTTACGGGAGGCACATACTAACTCGAAAAATTCCAAAAAAATATTTTTAGCTTCGTATTGACGATACGGTCCTAACAAAACTAGTTTCGTCGAATTCTGAGACCGTTGGAAAAATGGTCATTTTCCAGTCGATTAAAATCAACTGAAATTGGTCAAACGCGTTTTCCTTTGCCACGCTCACATATTGACTCAAAAAATTTTGAAAATTGGAATCTAGCAATAATTTGACATCACGGATCCAACAAAAGTGGTTTCATCGAAATCCGAGGTCGTTTGCAAAATTTCCATTTTTAAGGGCCTGAATTCCATAGTGTCTATTCAGAATTTTTAACTGGACATATCTTTTGATTCCCACTATGAAATTTTGATTTTTCGGATTCGTTGGAAAGACGTTCTCTATTAGATACAAATATTTTTGGTTTCACTAAAATCCGGTTTATTTTGAATCTTGTACATTCATTTGAAATTTGAAATCGAATTATCGAACTACCGCGCCATTTTCAATTCCTCTTATAATTATTAATAATATTTATATTCTAACGACGATCTATATAAATATATACATTCGAATTCTATTCAAAATAAATTTCTCGTCGTTATTATTTAAAATAATTCATTTTAAATAATCAAAATTCAATAAATTGCCAAAAAAAAAAAAAAAAAAAAAATTGACCCAGATTTCCGGGTTATTACAAGTCTCAACCAAAAAAATTCTAAAATTTAAGGTGTTAGAATTTTTTGAAGATATTTGGAAATTTCTATTAACAGTAACAAATTGGGTTTTCTGGTAAAACTAATTGGATCAGTTTGTGAAGTGAAATTGAAGTTTTAAACTAGAATTGATTTTTGTAAAAAACAATTGGTTTACATCACTTTTCCTAATGATCCAGATTGTTAACCATTAAATTTAACATTTAACATTTAAAATTAGTTTTAAATATTGGTTTTGGAATTTAATAACTTGAATTCATTGGTTTGAAAATTTTATAATGTAAGTAATATTGTAATAATTTAATTTCGAAGTAGTCGGAAAATGCTGAATTTGCTATATTGTATGAATTGGCAGTATAAAAGTATTTAATTCAGTTTGGTTTTGAATTTATCTAACAAAATCGTTTATTTATTATACTATGTTTGAACGTATAGTTTAAAATTTAATTATAAATGAACCCGCAGCGGCGTGGTAGTTCGTAGTTTTACATTTTGAACTTTAAATGAATGTACATGATCCAATATAAGTCAGAATTTTTTAAATAAGAATCGTCAGGATCTATGGGAAAATAACTTTATAATGGAAGAAAAAAATGGAGATTTCATATTGTAGATTTTTATTTATGTCCAAATCAAAATTTCGAAAGGTCGCTATGGATTCGTTTATAGACCATATGATTTATATATAAAATAAAGGAACTTTATTACAAGTTTAATACCGCTTTAAGCTGGAATTGAAATGTTTGAAATTGGAAGTTGCTTATTTTAAATCTATATGGCATTCTATTTGAATATATCTGGTAATTATAATTTATTATTATTATATTGATTGTTTTGAAATTTATTTTTATCAATTCAAACTGGATTTTTAAAAAGAGCTATTATTCAAATGACATTGGACTTCAACGAAACTAATTTTATAAAGGGTGCGTTTTTTACAGGTCCCTAGTAAGTTTCAAAATTAGGCTTACATCCGGTCATAAACTTATTATAAATTAGGTCCCTATTTTTCAAAAATAGATCAAAAACCAAATAAAAAACGAAAATTAATATTTAAATAAATTATGCATTCGACACTCAAAAAAATCAAAAAAACACACAAAAAACAGAAAAAACAACGAAAATATGTAGTTAAATGCATAATTTTATGCACGAATTCCAATTTCTTGCATATATGTGTGCTAGTATTCCAGTGTTGCATCTACGTTTGATTTTTTAGCATATTTCTGTGCAAGTATTACATCATTCTTGGATAAAAATATGCAATATTTCATAACAGTGCAACTGAGTTCATTATTATTTGCATTCAAATGTGCAAGTAAATCCGAAACATGCACATACGTATGCAACATATCTGCAGGAAAACCGTTAGCATAATTTCCTTTATGCAATACTTGCATATATGTATGCAAGTATTGGCAAACTTGCATACATATATGCAACTTTTTTTTTCTTGGCGTAGACTTCTGCTATTATTTCCAGCTTTTAGAATTTATTTTTATGCAGTGCCGCATTTTTTCCCGGCACAAAATTAAGGAGGCGTAACCAAAAAAGAAAAAGGCGGATACATAAAAGTAGGAAACAAATCCTACAAAACAGGAGGCGGCAATTCAAAAATAGGGGCAGATTTACATTATAAATTATGACCGGATGTGAGCCTAATTAAGTTTGCTTTTAGGGATGTGTGCCTAATTTTCACTTTTATAAAATCTATAATGACTAATTATTGTAAGATTTCTAGTTTCATGTATATTAGTTACTTGGTGACCAAGTGCAGTATGAACGCATATTGTTGAACCGTTTGAAATTAAAATAGCAATTTCACAAACGATCTCGGAAATTGACGAAACCAGTTCCCTTGTGTTTGAAATATTAGGTTATTGTGCAGTTTCACATCTCATCGTGATCAGAGTTCGTATGGGTTTGTATGAATCGTAAACATCATACGTTAATATTATAATATTATAAATATCCTTAGTCATTATCAAATATATATATATATATATATATTCCTGTCAAAGTTTTCTTTTCCTTCTGAGCAGCCATGAGCACACTAAAAACTAAGAAAAAAATTCTAAAACATCGTTGCAACCATGTGAATTTTTACCTTCTGCCTTGCCTTGTTCTTTATTTCATTTTGAAAGACATTAGGATAAAATCACATGTGCCATTGCCATCTACAAACATAAACAAAACAAAAAATTCCCTGCCAATAGTCGCAGTATACACGTGCAAGACGAAATCAAAGAAAAATCTCTATAGAATCACACAATAGCCATGTTACTTTGTCGCTCCTTTTTCTTCTATTTTTTTAGCATCTTCCTCCTTTCATTGGAAACACACAGCAAAGTCACCACCTTAAAATAATTTCAGAAAATCATAATAATTAAATTACTAAATGAAATTAAGCAAAATTGGATCTGTTGGGATCGCTGGCTTCTCTTTTTAACGGTGATATGAGTTTTGTCCAGCTCGATGCAGTTTCGTCGAGCTTTTAAAATCAATAGTGGGCCTAGAATTCGAACTATGGGGTGATGCACTCGTTTATTTGAAAAACAGGTGGTGATTTCGAGTTCATAAGGGGATTCCACACCTAGCAACAAATTTTGAGGGAAGTTGGAAGATTTTAGGTTGCCTTTTTTCCAGGTAGGCTGGTGAACTCCAACAAACGGGGGCGTGCGAGTGTGGTTGAATGGTGTCGAGATGGTGGAGGACGTGAAGAGGGAGAAAACGGTGGAGAGTTAATAGGTTTTAATGGTTAAATGGGGATGAGGAACCATGAAGTGAGGACCGGCATGGGTTGTTTTGAATGAAGAAATAAAACGGGAAGAAGAAGAAGATTAGTCATGTTAATCACGTTTTAACGGGTAATAGAGGTTTAAGGATTATATTTTAATTGATTAAATACTAATGAAGTTCAAATAAAAAAAGAATATTGTAACAGCGATGTCTCATTCTTTTGCGATCAGAATTGGGCGAAATTAGGTTCGTTGGAATCATAGAGACGAAGGCTATGCAGTCGAGTTGATTTGGTTGGAATTGAATGCAACAGAATTTCATGTTATTTTAAACGCTTGTTTAAAATTATATGAAACAACACAAATCATCAAATAAAAAATAAAATGGAGAGATAATTCTCACGTTTTTTGGAATTTTTTGATGTGGTATAACTCATGTAACTAAATTTATCGTTGATGATATTGAATTGGATAAGTGGATGATTGGATGCTATGGATGATTATTGGTTGTTTTTAATCGATGTTCGTTGATAATTATAATTCAGTTGTTTAATGTTAGAATAGAAATTATTTCATATGTTTTTATCATATGATGTTATGAACTGTGATGCAGGGAAGAACAGGGTGGAGGGATCATAATGGACACCTCAAATAATTGTATGTTAATTGTTTTCCATATTATTTATATGTGAAATGTTTACCATAAATAATGTTATATCCTAATTGGATGTTGATTATTAGTTAGATGTTGATCGTTGAATAGGAATTCAACGATCATGTATTTTAATCAATAGACAGTATTGATTAATTTGTTGACAGTGAATGGCCTAAAACCGGTCTTTTTAGGCATTGATTGCCGTCAGGATAATTAACACAATCGAAGTTAAAAAAATTATTTTTAGAAATGAAGTAAAGTTTTACATTTATATTTTTATAAAAATCAAAGTTTTATTTATAAATTAATATTTTATATAAATGATCTATTTTGGCATTTTAATAAGATTTATGGCCAGTAAAGTCAGAACTAAACCTAACGATTAATGGTTTGAAATAATTGTTTTCAGAAAACAATTAAGTGATATTATTGAATTAATAAAATTATTAATTAATTTAACAGAAAGGGATAATGCAAATCAGTTAACGTGTTAACTGAGGTTTAGTAGTTGATGTAGTCAACTGTTTTTTTTTTCAAAATGATTATTAGAGTGATTTGTTTTTCTCAATTAATCTAATAAAAATAGTTCTTATGAATGATCGTTAACGAGTATTCTTAAAAGTTAATTGACCTTTTAATTAACTATATTTAAGAAAATTATCAAGTAGTTGTTATTAATAAAGTTGTTTATTATTTAATAACCTTTCAAAAGAAATTAGCTGTTCTATTTTTAGTTAATAACGAAGTTAACTGCTTTTTTGTTAATGATGTCAATAATTATTATTTTAATTAATAATGTTGAGAGTGATTACTTTTAAATAAAGGTAATCGGGTTTATAATGAAGTCTAGTTGGATTTGGAAAGAAATTCATGAACGGATTTTTATAATTAAATCCGAGTTTGTAAACGAAGTTTGTAAAAGAGATTTTAGTAAGTGCAATAACTTTAAAAATAAATGTTTACTTAATAGTCAAATCAAGTAAAAACAATCAAGATGAAAAGCGAGATTTGTATGAATGCAAGGGAATGTGTTTAAAAGAGTTTTGTATTAAATTCAAGAATATAAACCAAGTACATAAATTGTTTGATAAATGGATTATCGTAATATAATCCAAATTCCAAATGGAATTGAATAAAGAGAATTTAAAAGTAGAAGCTAAGTGTTTTTAGTAAACATTGTACTTAATCAATGAAATAAGTGAAAATGGTCGTAATTGACAATGATTTTCTAAAAGTGAGGATGTGGTATATAAAACAAAATTTTAATGAAATATAAAATAAGATTTGATTGATACTATAAGTAATATTGGTTTTGAGTAACAACTTTTATTTATTCGAAAATAAGAACATTGTCGATTAAGGTTTGAGTGGTAATTAAAATACCCCAACTTGAAGGATTTGAAGATTATCGGAGGATGGTAATAGTTTGTAATAGTAAGATGTTGAATTTATTTATCCCCATAAAAGAAATAATATTGCAGGTTTGTTTGCAAGTTTAATAAAACTAGTGGATTTTATGATGAACGATGTATTATATGACATTGTTCGGATTAAATAAAGTATGACCATATTATAATGGCATTATTTTATGAGAAATATAAATTGTATGTTTTATAAATACACTTATTTAATGAAATAAGTAAATAGTTGAGATTTTGAAAGGATGGAATAAGAGGTTATGGAAGTGTTTAAGCGGAAATTAATATTGGAATTAAAATAATATTTCCGTAAGCAATATCGGTAACTTTAATATAAAGTGTGGAAGTCAACTAAATTGTTGGAGTTATAAACAACATGTCAATTGACATCGTTGT
Organism: Allium sativum; assembly: GCA_030737875.1. Classification (NCBI taxonomy): domain Eukaryota; kingdom Viridiplantae; phylum Streptophyta; class Magnoliopsida; order Asparagales; family Amaryllidaceae; genus Allium; species Allium sativum. The sequence goes on along the minus strand of CM060912.1, from coordinate 989,703,878 downwards.
AGTCCACACATAAGTGTGGCAATTAGATTATATTATTTGGTTAAATAAATAGAATGTTATTTTCAAAGTAATGAGAATAAAAGGTTGTATGGGTTTTGAAATAAAATTGGAATTTGGAATATAATTACAATTTCATATGTAAGATTGTAAATTGATTGATGAAGTTTAAGGGGAATGAAACCATTATGGTTATATTATAAGAATACGTCATTTGACGTTATTTTTAAGTTTGGCATTAAACTATACCAATTTGTTAAAGTAAATATAGTGATATTTCAAAAATAAAGGAAATAAGAGAGTTTTCGTGAATTAAAGCGATATTACTGGATAAAGGAAGGAGTTTATTAGATATATTTATTTAAAGATATAAATATTGATTGTTGTTTTTTAAGTAACGAAAATAGAAGAGGTGGTTAAGATAAATCTATATAATCAATTTTTAAGAATCGATGAAATGTTTTCAAATAAATAGTTTTAATAGAAAGGGACCTGAGCTACCGAAGTACTAATCCATACTGTTTGAGTTGATAGTTAAAACCCAAACTACCAGTAATATTGTTTGGATTTTCGACAAGTTGGTTCGAAGAGACCGGATGAGAACTAGACCCAAAACCACTTCGAACCAACTTTTCGTTTGAAACTAACTTGTAGTAAACAAAGATGGAGAATTGAAAACCATGAGTTTTCATGAGCAGAAGAAATTCTCATTAAATTTCTCTGGTTAGCTCCTAGAGTTATTATAACTTGTGATTTTGTCATAATTGAAATCTTCGGATTGCAAGGGCTATTCGGTACTGATCCTTGGGGTTATTCCTATATACGATGTAGCAGGAGGGTGCCTACAATTCATCTTGTTCTTAGATGACTTGTTTAAATGAGTGTTTGACATAGTATTTCTTGAGGATCACGTATGATTGATTTTTACAAATATACCAAGTTTGGTGGCGGAGAAGGAAACTTCTCTTCGCTTAACACCTGGAGTATATTTGTAGATGGCAACTAGTGGTTTGACGGATTTGACGATGTGACATTCAAAGTTAATGAGATGTTCTCAAAAAGGTAATCGTAACCTCAAGCCTCATCAACCGGGAAATGACAGAAATTGGGCAGGAAGCATGGCTATGTAGGTTATACCCATTATGGTGTATTGCCACCATCTAAAGAAATTTTATTATCTTTTCTTCTGTTGTTGCTGTATCTTACGGGAATACGGTTCGGGTCACTTCCAACGTGGTGACTATATATTTGATACACTCAAGTAGAATGAGTTGTCGGTCATGTATGGCCGGGTTGCAAGATGTTCTTGCTGAACCCTATTGTATTGTCTCTAGAGATACATTGACTGGGAGGTAGTCTCATACCTTGTCATGATAGGAATCCAAACTCCAATACGAGCCGTGCGGTTTTTGATTATATATTTATGTGGAGTGTGAGATGCAAGCATTCTGCTAGATGGTTATTAGTTATGGTTTGATAGACATTATTATTATATCACTGGATTTGAAATATCAAGAATAATTTGGGTTATCGTACGGTAAAATACGTCTGTATTTATGGGTGGAATCGTCCTACGATTATCCTTTTCTTTCAAACAGGATTTTCTAAAGTTAAACAAGTTGTTTGTAATATGAATTTATCACTGAAACTATTGCAGACAGATCCGGGTTAATTTTGCTTTGCTTCAAATGTGCTTGGGTCAGACCGAGTATGTTATCAGGTTAGGTTGCGCTTGGAGCTTTAGAAGGGAACCTGAAGTCAAGACGTATATCCGTATTTCTGGTAATGAATTATATTCCGCTGTGTGTGTTGTATTGAAATATAATTACTCTAATGTTGTAATCATATATATACTGTTCATTTTGTGTAAAGAAATTTGATATTTTTTTTTATTAGTTCCACTATGAGATTTTGATCTTCTTATTCTTTTATTCTAATATTTCTTTCTTTTCTCACCCTCAATTTCTGTCTTTAATAATCTAGGTTTTTGACACTTGGCTTTTTGGCAAGTAATACAGAGTTATGTATTTGTTAGCCTACTTTTTGACCAGGCTACCCAAAGCAAAGATCATGTTGACACACTTCTGGGTAAATCCTGTCACATATGGAATCTCCAGATAACATCACTCTCCGGCATTGGAAGCATCGTCAGAAGACACAGGGCAGTTTGGTCAAAATCACAGCATTAGTATAAACTGGCCCGAAACCCCTATCAAACGACCTCATTTGGAAATATTCACAACAAACACTTGTAGCCCTTTAAAATAGCTTCAATTAGAGCTTTCGTTTGGTCCAATCGGCCTTATGGTTTGAAAGTTACGTCTGTTTCCGTGAACGCATGCAGAAATATGGAAAAACCTACATTTTGGCATTTTTGAAGATCAGATCGTGACCACCCCCTGGGGTCGGATTGTGACCACCCCCTGAGATCGGATCGTGGCTACCCCAGGGTCGGATTGTAACCATACATGCTGACCAATCCGGATCGTGACCATACATGCTGAGCAATCCGGATCGTGACCATACATGCTGACCAATCTAGTTCGCGAACCGTGACCACGAACCACGACCAGGACCCGCTACTACACATGCAGATTTTGACCTATTCTCAAGGCTATGATTGCTACTACTTTCCCGGATCAGGTGCCACTTGTCCTACCACGACCCCATCACCAAATGAGCTCTCCTACAGCTATAAATACACCTCTAGAGGGCATTTTCATGGGACTTTTGGCATCTCAACATCCATGGCTGCCATGGCTAACACTTCCCCATGAATAACCACCATCTTCCTCAATAAAATCAATGAATTCAGAGATAATTATTCATTGAATTCGAATGATTGAGAGACAATCTTTATTGTAATTGTAATCTGTGAATGAAATGAGAAAATATGAAGTGGACGTACGCTCATTAACGCCGAACCACTATAAAAATTCTGTTGTCTTGCTTTTTCTCTTACTTTTTAGTTATTTTTTCATGTCCTATACTCTAAATACGACAATTTGGGTGTTAGGACCATTTTTTGGTCTAACATTTTGGTGCTTTCACTGGGAATTGAGTTCTCAGCCTAACAGATTGTTGTTCTACTATTTGGATCTCTATGTCCGAAGAAGATAATCCGCGTTCCTACAATTTTTGAAGATTTCGTTGATTTCAGTAAATCAGAACTCCACGGCTCCTAAAAGGAGTAAGGAATTACAAACTTCCCAAGCGGATAAAGTGCGAACAGATGGTTCGCAGGAGCAGGTCGAAAGGTTCACGAACCGGTTTGTGAATAGGGCTCGTGAGTAGGGCTCGTGGAACGTTGTCTGGTCGTGAAGGCCTATTCAATGGCTCGCGAAGAGAAACCACGACCCGGTCTAAGGATGCACCCACGACCCGAACTGATGCTGGGTATATTGGGGCCACGAACCACAGTGTAGAGCCCGTACAAAATAGCTGATGATACGACGATCCATGACCCGAAGAGGTGCCAGCGATCCGAAGACTTGCAAAGCCACATACAATAGCGGACCCCTGAACCACGACTCGACCTGGAGCAGGATTCGCGACCCGATCCGAAGACACTGATTCAGCTGATGACCCAAACCACGAACCGGAGGATAGTAGCGAATCGCGATCCAGAAATCTGATGGCTAACAAAGGTCACTAACCGACCTAAAAAATGACAGATTTTGGAAAAAATACAATTTTCAGATCATTTTAGAAAAGGCTCCATCTTCCAAAATCGAAATCTGATGGCTAACAAGGTCGATCGCCGCCGGGACAGTGGGGCCCCGGACACCTACCAGCGGTGCGTCTGGACCCACTAACGGCCTCGCCTTCGGCTCGGAGCACGGCTCGCCTTCGACTCGGAGTACGTTTTTGTCCTGCAATAATCATTAAGGCTTATCAACCAAGATTTAGTAGATAGTCTGAGGAAATCGACAACAAATTGGCAACGATGGGAATTCTTCCTAGAGCCATAACACGTATTTATTAATGTTATTTAATATGAGGAGCTATTGAAAAGATTTGACATGCTGGATACGACAGTATACTAGATAATGATTGTCTCATAGTAGCCTCTTCTTCCGGAGTTCTGATGGTGTATTGATTTCACCAATGCAACTGATGTTTTCCATAGTAATCACCTGGTTTACATGACTTAACCCTATCCGATGGGTAGGGTCCCAGATGGCATTAACATGGAACCGTCCAGGCACTATTCCGGAGACTTGGATCATCATAGAAATGATGACTCGCAATGACAAGATACTAGAAAGTGACTAAGGGTTATTACAAATCTACAATTCACTTGTATGATGTAATAAAAGACATATATCCTACGGTCTACACCTGGGAGAACTTAGCTGACCTTTCCAATGCACAACTGCTATCCACAACATTAATTAAGATTGATTTCCATTATAAAAGGGTCACATCAACACACTTTGGTGCCCAGAGTTAGGTACCAGTTGAACTGCCGCAAGCCATGATCAGATATATGGATCTTTGCACAAGTGATAACAACTTGATTGCTCATAAGTCACCATATGACCTTGGTCAAGAGACGAGAGCTTGAGATTAATGCAAATATGAATCAAACATTAGCTCTCCACTTCATATTCCAGCCACGCTATTGCATTTAAGATTATCTGATCAAGGTCTCGACCAACCAGCTCCAATAGAATTCAGAGCCTGCATTGCACCCTACTGCCTATTGCTAAATATCCTAACCGAAGATGGAGTGGGAATGGTCTATGGTGACCAAGTTATTGGAGAAGCTGACTATTTGGCTAGAACATGCTACACAACACATATGGCATGAAACCCAAAGACACTTCCCCTCCAGATGAAATGGAGTGTGAAGGAGGTGTCGATATTGTGAATAAAGGGAGCATCACAAAAGGAATTGACCGTTGATCTGCCCGAAGACATGGACCCTAGAGAGGATGGTGATTCAGATGTAGAAGAGTGACATCTAATGACGCAACTGCGTATGTTCCGATTGTTGACGCCGACCTGACTAAGGTCTTGAAATCAGATCTCATTTAGACCTCTTCCGAACGAGGGAACTGATATGCTTTTTGCAGGCAAGCCTGTATGTGTGCACTTGGACCTATGCTGATACTCGCGGGATTTTACCATAGATTATGAGTCACTTGTCAAGTATAAAATTGAAGTGTGCTCCTGTCAAACAAATAAGGCATATGAGAGCATCTAACTTGAAGTGAGATGCCACACATCCCGCTTGGATATTAAATCCATCCTCGTCAAGAATGCTAATGGAAAATGGTGCACATGCATTGATTTTTCAGATTTGGACAAAGTTCGCCCAAAAGGAAGATTCCCATCACTCAGAATTAACCGGCTTGTGGATTCAATGACTGGACATGAACGTCTCCCTCATATGGACATGTGCACAAGTTACAACCAGATTCTTATGCATGTGCTGATCATGAATAAACATGTTCTATCATGGACCTTGACTTGTACTGTTATATGGAGTTGCCATTCGGACTGAAGAATGCCAAGGCAACATACCAACACTTAGTGAATTGTATGGTCCACAGCCGTAGTGAAAGGCCCATGGAAGTCCATATAGATGATACAATTATGGAGTCCAAGCGATCAACCTACTACATTTCAAGTCTGACAGAGATGTTCAACATCTGAAATGAAGCTACACCATTTGAAGTGCTCGTTTGGCGTTGCATCGGGAAAGCTTCCCGGCCTTTTAGTTAGCTCACACGGAATCGAAATCAACCCTGATCAGATTGCAATGATCATAAACATCCATGAACAACAAAGAATTAAAGTTGTCTACGCTTGACAGGAAAGTTGGCACCACTTGCACGTAATGAGGAAAAGGTCCAGGAACTAGTCTATAATGTGAGCAAGAAGGTCGTCGTGGTAGAGCGCAACTACCCAAAAATTGAAAGGATCGTCTATAACTCGCTAATTACTTTGAAAAATCTTCCCTACAACTTCCAAGTTCATCTGATTGTTATACGCACTTGTGAGCCGCTGCGACAGGACATGCAGCGACCTGATGCATCTGAAAAGTTGCTCGAACGGGACATAGAGATGAACTAGTTTGATCTCAATTCCCTCCTAAAGAATTCCATATAGGAGCAAGCATTAGCCAACTTCATCGCTGAATGTACCTTTCCCGAAGAGGATATGTTAGATGAAGAAAATGGCCCCTCGGAATGAAAGATGAAATCAAGCATCTGGAAACTGTATATAGATGGTGCAAAAAATGATCGATGGTCCAACGCTGGAGTTTTGCAGATAACCCCCGAAGGGCGGCTCGAAAGGTATTCCCGAAGAAACCATAACTCGCAGCTTACCTAGAACCAGTAGAAGAGCTGTTGGATGGATTGGAACGTTACAACATACCTCATATTCCGCACATAGAAGGTCAGAGGGCATATAATCTTACCAAGTTAGAAGGTTCCGACAATCCAGAAAAGACGGCGATGATCCACATCGAAACACTATAAAATCCAATAATTGATCAGATGGAAGTTGATCTAATATTGGATACCGAGCCCCAGAGGGAATCATAGACAATCCTCGTAAAGACCTTCCTGCAGCACAGAATGCTTTCGGCAAGAGGAGGTGAAAGGTGAACCATCGTTCGTTGTATCTAGAAGATATGACATACATGGCGACTTTGCTAATTTCCTTGGAAGGTTGTCCCAAGACAGACACCAACAAGTCCCATTGCTGAATCACCGCCCTAAGTGATTCGATAAAATCAATAATTAGTCACTCGTTAGATGGGAGATGTACATGAATGAAACTTCACGTGAACGGAGTTTTGAAGCTAGAAAGCGAAGACTCACAGTTCCACTCCTTTCATCAGTTATCTGCCAAGTAACACATGCCCCAAACGGAGGGGAAACTAGAGATCGAGCATGGATTGCTCATGAATACGTCATCTAATTCAAAGATGATACATCAAACGCTTGCATGACCAATTGCCCTAATCTTGCCTAAAAGTTAGCAAGTTGAAAGTTTAGGATGCTCACGCCCGAAAGCTGATTGATTGTTTATGCACCAACCCTTGTCCCGATATGGAATCGAAGGCCTATCAGCAAATCTATGAGATATGACTATCCCACCAGCCGCAATATCCTATTTTCTAGCATAGAAAGTGCAAAAGTTTCTATAAGCGTAAATCCTCATGCCAATTGCCATCCTAACACCAATGCGATGGTGTGCTTCCATTAGCGACACAATCATGACTTCCTGACACTCAATCCTTGGCCTTGGTATGAGGGCAAGAAGGTGATTCAAAGCAGATGCGACCTTGGAACTCCAAGACCCTGATCGAGGTCTAATTGTTCTTGAAACTGTGGCCTCAGAATAATTTGAAAATATATTCGTCACCAGCTTAAGATTCTGGTAGCCATCCCCTGGTAGAGACAGGACAAGGCAGAATTAACCGGCAAAGAACATGCAACGCCATTTCTGCTCCGAATGATATTCATACCTTTAACATGATTGTTTTTTAACCATCAATCTTATATTTACATTCTTTATGAGTTTCTGATGTAATTAACTCAGAAAAATTTATATATGGATTGTGTAGGTACCTCAGATCTAGTACCAATCAGACTTTTAACACCTGCGTGTAGAGTTATGGAGCACTGTTGTGACGGGCCCGACTGGACTGCTCGTTTGCAAAGCCACGCCCCCACGTCTAACGAAAGTTGTATAACTCAAAGTGGATCTGAGATGACCATATGATCCCTGGCTCACACGTGGTAAACCACAAGATAATTGCACATAACTCATTGAATTGCAAAGTCAGGATCCGACTAAAGTGGACGCGGTGTGACCATCTATATGGCTCAATCCTATCCTCGATGCCACCAGATTACATGAACCCCGATGGGGGGGGAGCAGTGCCCATTGATATTCTTATTTTCCAATCATTTAATTTGCTTTTACAAGCCTCTTGAGTTATTGACATGACTAACTCATATGATATGAATCATGCAGGTACCAGAAGTTTGGTGCCAACTACTTCTCCCATAGATTGTTTGGAGGAACACAAAGCCTTGGAAAACGTTTCCCAACTGTTTGACTGACTGATGCTATCCACAGAGCTTGGATAGAAATATAGACCTAGGATAAGTGTGACCCGACCACTTGTCCAGAAAGCTCCATTCGCCAGAGTGAAGCGTGGAGCATGGACCAGAACCGATGTCGAGAATGACACCCGAAACGGTGGAGTCCCACTCTTTGAACTAGAGTGTAGAAGGAACGCCGGGGAAAATGATATGACCGTTCACCTGAACCACTCTAACTCTCATGATTCGAGAGAGAGTATAAAGGACCAGAGAGAATGTCCATGAGGCATAAAGGTGCACCATGACTAAAACCGCCTCGAAATACACTCCACCCCGTTGAAGGATCGGGAGAATATAAAGGCGCTAGAGACTTAGCGCCCACAGAAGTTCTGCCCCGCTGAAGGATCGGTGAGCAGACAAAGAACCAAGCTCGATGTAACAACCCGTATTTTCAATAACCTGTTATAACATAAATTGAGGCAGAATTTAATTTATAAATCTGAATCAAGGGAAACGGGCTATGCCATTGCGTTCGTCTCGGAAAAATACGCGTAATAGAGTCCGAGTTTTCGAAAATCGGAGTCCGTATGACCCGATTAAGGCCCAACGAAGTTTTCAGAAAATTCCAAAGAAAAAACAGATTTCAAATTCAAGTTTGAATTTGAAAATTTGGGCCAGTTTGGGCCAGGCGGGAGAATTCCCGCCAGAGTACCCAAGTCGATAGCCCTGTCGACTTGGGAGTCGACTTGGTTGGACCCAAGTCGACAGCCCTATCGACTTGGCTGTCGACTTGGTCCAGCCGGGCTGTTTAGCCTGGTGCACCATTTAGAGATTGTGTTGAGCTTGGGGGCCAGATTCGGTTTTGAGGGCTGAGATTGGAACTAGGGTTTAATCCTATGGCCTAAAACACTTGCCTAATCTATAAATAAGGCCCTAACCTAGCCCTAAATCATCATTAATCTATCCTACAACTAAACTATGGCAAAATCAATCCTCTCATGGCCTCCACTCTCTTCATAAAATTTCTAAATAAATTTCTAAGTGATTTTCCATGCATACAAGTGTTTTCAAACTTGTATGAGCATCATTAGCTTGCATTCAAGTCAAGTTTCTATATTTGCATCGTAAAGAAAGAGTTTTGATCATTTTGGCTCAAGGGTTTTTATGTTAGAGCTTGCATTTTGGGTTTGATTGATTTCATAAGGGCTTTGTCATATTTTTGTGACTTCTTAAGCATTGTAAGCCCTATTCTACTTTCATACTTAAACTCTAAAGTTAAATGTATGATATGCAAGTTTATATGCAAGTTTACTATGCTATGATATGCAAGTTTATCATGTTGTAATATGCAAGTTTATATGCAAGTTTACTATGCTATGATATGCAAGTTTATCATGTTGCAATATGCAAGTTTATATGCAAGTATGCCATGCTATGATATGCAAGTTCATCATGTCATGTGATGCAAGTTTGATATGCAAGTTTGTCATATGATATGCAAGTATGTTATGCAAGTTTGATATGCAAGTTTGTCATATGATATGCAAGTTATGTTATGCAAGTTTGGGTTGATCCTTTTGTTCATGTTATCATGTTATGCAAGCTTATCTTGGGTTTATGAGCATAAAGCTTCAAGCTTTATGCTAAAGGTTGCATTTTGGCAACATGTAAGTTATCATATCTCTTATGATAACTTGCATGTGAGGCTAAATGCGAACTTATGGCCATTTCTACATGTCATTTAGCACCATGTATCACCAATATGCCAAGTTTGGTTTTATTCATGCTTTTGGGGCCTAAAAAGTGTAATATGCAAGTGTATGAACACATGAACATTTCATATGCCACCATGTTAAACTTGTGGCTTCAACACCTTTATGTCATGATTATGCCAAGTTCCCTCTTTCTATCCTTTATGCGCTATTGCGATATGTAAGCGATGGGATTGCGTTTGGGGTTGGGTAAACTTAAAAGACATAAAAACATAAGCTTGGGAATTTACCTATTAAGTTAGGTCTACCCTTTGGGAATTTATCTATTAAGTTAGGTCTACCCAAATGCTTGAAAATTTGTAACATAATGGACATGACACTTAGAAAAGATAAGTGTGACCAACTCGAGGTTGGGTTGAGTTTGTAGCGTAAACCTACCCGGAACCGACCGGCTTAACTAGTTGCTACAAACAATAGGACCCAATGTGAGACGTTGGCCATGTTGTACCTTGAACCCGAGGTTAGACCAAGTTGTGGTGTAAAGCTACCCGGACCCGCCCGGCTTAACTAGTAACCACAACAAGGTCTAATGTGAGAGGTTAAGGCACATTAAATTAATTAATGCCTCGTGATTAGGGTTAAGTCATGGTCCACTTAATACTTAACCAATTTGGACACGGTAGATTAATCGGGGTTAAGCCGTGAACTCATCGTTACACTTAACCAAGTTAATCCATGATTAGCAAGAGGGTTAAACCGTACTTAACCCACTAGAAAAATCCTAGCAAAGGGATCCCACTCCAGCAGTAATCCCAAGTTAGTATCATCATGACCCTAGGGACTAGGCTAGGGTGGGGGCACGATTACTGGACTGGAGGTAAGTGACCAAAAGCGACGGTAGAGGGTACGCCGGTGTAGTTCCGGGCGGACCATGGTCATGCACATAGTCCGAAGCCGGGGAAAGCATGCACGGGTACCAGTAGATCGAGACTGTGCACTCATGTTTATGGTGTCCAGGGGTTGCCACCCTAGGACTTGATACACCCGACGGGAGACCCTGCACAGTCTGACTACAATTATGTTTGGGCCGTATTGACACCAACACGTGACGAGTTAGGCTTATAGGGAGCCGATCGACTAGACCGTTTGGTTGGACCTCGTAAGAGGGTCACTTCATGTTATTGGGCCAAAGCTTGGGCCAAGGGATCAATACTTGTTTATTCAAGTCATGTTAGTTTGCTAGTACACCTGTGGTGCAAAACCTTAATCCTGATTATGCGATGACACCTTTATCTACCTTGTTAGTTAATCATCATGCTAGTATGTTGTTATCCTTATGTTCATCCCTGCTGCTCATGCCAGTTAACTTTATCAGTTTACATTGATTGTAGTAGGGCTTACTCAGTCTTTTTGACTGACCTGTTTTCTTTCGCCTCTTTTCTTCCGTTCCCCCCCCCCCCCCAGGCTCTCAGGGAGGGAATATTGGAGCTTAGCTGGATTTCTGATCGCTTGCTAGTGGGATTTTAGCTCATGTACGGTCTTGACATGAAGCTAGCTATGGTTATCACTTCTTTTGGGGATAGTACTTATGTATTTCAGTTTTTCAGTAATGTTGTTTTTATCTAGACTTGTATTATTTGGAAAATTGACATTATGTTGTACCAGACTTGTTTTGAAATGGTTTGAAATCTTCCGCTGTTTTATCTATGTTATTTACTCTGTTTACATATATACATATGTTCTTGTTCTGCCTTGATATATCATTATGCATGTTTACCTGATTCAAACGCCCCTCCAAAGTCAGAGTGCTTGCAAGAGTCACCCTGGCGGAGGTGGGGTGTTACATTTGGTATCAGAGCATATGGTTTACGAGAAGGAACAAAAAGGTTTTTAGAAAACTTTTGGAAAACTATTTTCAAAACCAAGTATAAAGTATTTTCCAAAGAAAAGTCTAGTTTATTTTAAAGGCTATTCCACAAAAAGCCATTAGCAAAATTCCATCGTTCTTCTCCATTCTGAATCTGTCTTTTTCTTTATTTTCAGTATGGCCAATAACTTTGCTATTCCGGAGGGAGTGCACGTACCTGTTTGGTATAGGAGACTTTTGGAGGCTAGGGCGACTGAAGCCGGCCCCGCAGATGTCCCTCCTCCTCCTCCTCCTCCAGTAGTTAATGTTCCTCCTCCTCCTCCGGTGGTTAATGTTCCTCCTCCTGTCGCTGAGGTTCCTCTTCCTCCTCCCCCTCAGCATCCTCAAGCTGACTTCGCAAAGACTTGGAAAGATTTCAAAGCAATGGGTGGCAAGAACTTTCAAGGCACTGAGACTTTTTTAGAGGCCAGAAATTGGTTGAAAGAGACCGAGGATTTATTTGCTATCTTTGGGATAGACGATCAGAGGAAGATCTTGTTGGCGGTTTGGCATATGAAGGATGAAGCCGCTTATTGGTGGGAAGTCACCAATGGTACTAGGCCTGTTGAGACTTGGTCCGATTTCAGGGCAAGGTTCGTGCTTAAGTTTCTATCTTCCGCTGAGGAGAATCTGCAAATGGAGAGGTTCATAACTTTGAAACAAGGAGATATGTCTGTCAAAGAATATGCGAACATGTTCAATCAGTTAGCTCGTTTTGGCTTGGATATGGTGAATACTCCTCAGAAGAAAGCTCTTCGTTTTGCTAGAGGATTGAATGAGCCGTTACAGGGATTGGCTATGTCGCATATTCCTTATGGGGCCACGTTTGAGAGCTTGGTTGATATGGCGTTACTTCAGGGAGATGTCAAGAAAGAAACCAAGATGAATGATACTCAAGCCAAGAAGACTGGTTCCCAGTGGAAAGGAAATCAGGGTAATCCAAGTGGTCAGAGCAGTCAAGGCAATCAGAACAAGAACAAGAGTCAAGGCAACAAGGGGAACAACAACAAGGGCAATAACAACAAGGGCAAGAACAACAAGGGGAAGTGCCATTTTTGCGGTTCAGTTGGGCATCTTATTAAGGATTGTAAGAAGAGGAAAAGGAAGAATGGTGAATGCTTTTTCTGTGGTGAGACTGGACATTTTAGTAAGGATTGCCCGAGGAAGCAAGGGCAAGGCCAGGGTCAGACTCAGCGTGCTGGACCTACATGAGGGCAAGTTCATGCTCTCAATGTCGCTCCAGTTCCCGATCGAGGTAGTATTTCTGTTGAGAGCCTTGTATATATTTCTGATTTTCCAGTTCGTACCTTGTTTGATTCTGGTGCATCGCATAGCTTTATCTCATCTGATCTTGTTGATAGTTTGCACCTTAGTACTAGCTTGGTAGATGATCCCGTCTGTGTCTCAAATCCTATTGGGGGTTCCGCCCATTTGTCTATGATATGTGGGGATTTGAGGATCTCTATACTGAGTGTAGAGTTCTTGTGCAGTGCTTATGTTCTTGGTTCTAGGGGATACGGATTGATATTTGGCATGGATTGGTTGTCCAGATATGGAGCCATTCTTGATTGTGAGCATAGGGTTGTGAGGCTCGTGACTCGCCTCGGAAACACCCTAGAAATTTCTTGTAATCCGAGAGGTCCCGTCATGTTGTGCTATCTTGAATCACTCGACTCGTCAATGGAAACTCTTTAGTCTGTGAGAGTGGTTCGAGAGTATCCGGATGTTTTTGATGAAGTTAGGGGGTTGCCCCCTAAGCGAGAGATTGATTTCCGCATTTATCTGGTGGATAATGCAAAGCCGGTTTCTTTGACCGTTCGGCACATGGCTCCGCGTGAAAGGCGGGAGCTAAGTAAGCAAGTGAAAGAGTTGCTTGAGAAGAACTTCATTAGACGAAGTATATCTGAATGGGGAGCGCCTGTGGTATTTGCTACCAAGGCAGATGGTTCTCTCCGACTTTGTGTTGACTATCGAGAGTTGAATAAGCTGACTAAGAAGAACATGCACCCGTTACCGAGGATTGATGATCTCTTTGACCAGCTTGTCAGTGCTTCTGTTTTCTCTCAGCTTGATCTTGCTACTGGATTCCATCAGCTCAGGGTAGCTGAAGATAGTATAGACAAGACTGCGTTCAGAACTCCAGATGGATTCTTCGAATGGCTTGTCATGCCATTCGGCTTGACTAATGCACCCGCATATTTCGTGGACTTGATGAGTAGGGTGTTCAGGGAGTTCTTGAACAAGTTTGTCGTGGTCTTCGTAGATGATATTCTGATCTTCTCTAAGGATGAGGAAGAGCACGCAAGGCATCTCGTGGAGGTGATGGATACGCTTAGAGCGCATCAGTTGAAGGCCAAGTTCTCCAAGTGTCACTTTTGGAGAAGGGAAGTTAGATTCCTTGGGCATATAGTATCTAAGCAAGGCTTAGCGGTGGATCCCGCTAAGGTAGTTGCAGTTCAGGATTGGAAGACTCCAAGGAATGCAACCGAAGTGAGAAGTTTTCTAGGTCTTGCGGGTTTTTACCGGAAGTTCATCAAGGACTTCGCGAAGATATCCGCTCCTCTCACTAAATTGACGAAGAAGAATTTAGTTTTTGCCTGGAGCATAGAATGCGAGCTTGCTTTTCAGAAGCTCAAGAGAGCTCTTACATCAGCACCTGTTCTAGCTTTGCCCGATGGAGGGAAGTTATTTACAGTATACACCGATGCATGTGGCACGGGGTTAGGAGCTGTTCTTATGCAAGAAGGAAGAGTGATATGCTTTGGCAGTAGACAACTCAAAGTGCATGAGAAGAATAATCCCACTCATGACTTAGAGTTGGCAGCAATAGTATATGCACTCAAGGCTTGGCGCCATTATCTTCTGGGAGAAAGATTTGAGCTCTATACCGATCACAAGTCATTGAAGTATCTCTTTTCTCAGAAGGATCTGAATTTGAGGCAACAAAGATGGATGGAATTCTTGGCGTCCTATGATTTTGAGATAGCCTATACCCCTGGCAAGGGGAATGTGGTAGCAGATGCATTGAGTAGAAGAAGGTTGACTCTGAGTCCTCTATTCGTTGAGATGAAGAATTTAGAGTATGTGGAAACCTTTGATTTCTCTTTGGAAGTTGAGTCGATGACCGGTTCTTTAGCATCACTGGAACTCAGACCTACCCTTCTTGATCAAGTTGGGGCTTCGCAGAGAGAAGACCCTCAGATAGTTGAGATTATGGATAAGCTTATTCGAGGAGAGGCGTCTAGTCATCTCGCTCGATATTCTATTGATGACAAGGGTTGGCTGAGGAGAGACGGAAGGTTATGTGTTCCAATGGTAGAAGATTTAGTAAGAAAAGTTCTTGAGGAAGCGCATCGCTCTAAGTTGACTATACATCCAGGCAGAGATAAGACGTATAAAGATATGAAGCGCATTTTCTTTTGGCCTGGGATGAAGAAGGGTGTGGCAGAGTTTGTCTCTAGATGTATCATTTGCCCGCAAGTTAAGGCCGAGTCGAAGAAGCCCGGTGGGCTATTGCATCCTCTAGACGTTCCACTTTGGAAGTGGGAGAGTATTTCCATGGATTTTATCGATGGGCTACCAAGGTCAAGGAAAGGGAATACGGGCATTTGGGTTATTGTGGACAGACTTACGAAGAGTGCTCATTTCATTCCGGTGAAGAGCAAGAGGACCGCATCTTGGCTAGCGTTTGTATATCTTCGTGAGATTGTGAGACTACATGGAGTCCCTTCTAGTATTGTCAGTGACCGTGACCCAATCTTTACAAGTCAATTCTGGAATAGCTTGCAAGAAGCCATGGGCACAAGGATGAATCTAAGTACTGCTTATCACCCACAAACGGACGGTCAAACCGAAAGGGTGAATAGGGTACTCGAGGATCTGTTGAGGCTTTGTATTCTGGATTTTGGTGGTACTTGGGAAAACCATCTTCCTCTTGTTGAGTTTGCATATAATAACAGTTATCAGGCAAGCATAGGGATGGCACCATTTGAAGCTTTATATGGGAGGCCGTGCAAGTCGCCTACATGTTGGTGGGAGACTACAGATAAGCTTATACTTGGGCCTGATCTGATCAGAGATACATCCGAGAAGGTCGAGTTGATTCGGAGACGGATGAAAGCAGCCCAAGACCGACAAAAATCCTATGCTGATAAGCGAAGAACTGATTTGGAGTTTGATGTTGGGGATATGGTTTTCGTGAAGGTTTCTCCTTTGCGGAATGTGGTCCAATTTGGAGCCGTTGGGAAGTTGGCACCGAGGTTTGTTGGACCATTCCCTATTATAGAGAGGATCGGGCAGATGGCTTATAGAGTGGAGTTGCCCGAGAAGCTTGCCGGAGTACACGATGTTTTTCATGTCTCGCATCTCCGGAAGTGTTTACATGAATCAGCAGAGGTTGTTGAGCCGAGTGTTCTGAAAGATGTGGAAGTGGAGAAAGAGGCTACCTTGAGGAGAGCTCCGATTCGTATCTTGGGGACGGAAACCAAGAAGCTAAGGAATCGAGAGGTCAAGTTGGTGAAGGTTCAATGGGGTGAAGCCGAAGAAGACGCAACTTGGGAAACCGAGGAGAAGATGCGTGGACTTTATCCATTCCTTTTTGAGGGTACACTCTCAATCTCTTTTCTTTGTTAGCATATCTTTCTCTTTGCTATCCATGTTTATCTAGTTTATCGTGTTAATCTTGTCATGAGAACCTTAGGTAGAAACCCTTTGGATGAAACATGTGTTTGAAACATGTTATGCTTGATGGTTGCAAGTGGTTGCAAGTGTTTGCAAGTGGTTACTCGTGGATGCATTATACACGTTAGGCACTAGATCGGCTCACACACTCCTCATATTGCATATGCATGAGTGTTTATGCTTATTCATGGATGAAAATTTTTGTGTTATCACATGGATGTTGCATATGGATGTATGTGATGTGCACACATATAGATGTTATACATTATGTTAGGAATTGCATACATATGGATTCATTTCACTAACATAATTTGCATTGATGATATTTGCATTAGATAAGGACATATACACACACCTTTGCATATGATCATAAAACATTTAGAATCTTGTAAGGACAATGATTGCTCGTGGATGATGTTTTGAGTAGATGGATGTTGGATGGTAGGATACGTTCTTCCTAACTTGAAGATTTCGGGGACGAAATCCTTTAAGGATGGGAGAATGTAACAACCCGTATTTTCAATAACCTGTTATAACATAAATCGAGGCAGAATTTAATTTATAAATCTGAATCAAGGGAAATGGTCTATGCCATTGCGTTCGTCTCGGAAAAATACGCGAAATAGAGTCCGAGTTTTCGAAAATCGGAGTCCGTATGACCCGATTAAGGCCCAACGAAGTTTTCAGAAAATTCCAAAGCAAAAACAGATTTCAAATTCAAGTTTGAATTTGAAAATTTGGGCCAGGCGGGAGAATTCCCGCTAGAGCACCCAAGTCGATAGCCCTGTCGACTTGGGAGTCGACTTGGTTGGACCCAAGTCGACAGCCCTGTCGACTTGGCTGTCGACTTGGTCCAGCCGGGCTGTTTAGCCTGGTGCACCATTTAGAGATTGTGTTGAGCTTGGGGGCCAGATTCGGTTTTGAGGGCTGAGATTGGAACTAGGGTTTAATCCTATGGCCTAAAACACTTGCCTAATCTATAAATAAGGCCCTAACCTAGCCCTAAATCATCATTAATCTATCCTAAAACTAAACTATGGCAAAATCAATCCTCTCATGGCCTCCACTCTCTTCATAAAATTTCTAAATAAATTTCTAAGTGATTTTCCATGCATACAAGTGTTTTCAAACTTGTATGAGCATCATTAGCTTGCATTCAAGTCAAGTTTCTATATTTGCATCATAAAGAAAGAGTTTTGATCATTTTGGCTCAAGGGTTTTTATGTTAGAGCTTGCATTTTGGGTTTGATTGATTTCATAAGGGCTTTGTCATATTTTTGTGACTTCTTAAGCATTGTAAGCCCTATTCTACTTTCATACTTAAACTCTAAAGTTAAATGTATGATATGCAAGTTTATATGCAAGTTTACTATGCTATGATATGCAAGTTTATCATGTTGTAATATGCAAGTTTATATGCAAGTTTACTATGCTATGATATGCAAGTTTATCATGTTGTAATATGCAAGTTTATATGCAAGTATGCCATGCTATGATATGCAAGTTCATCATGTCATGTGATGCAAGTTTGATATGCAAGTTTGTCATATGATATGCAAGTATGTTATGCAAGTTTGATATGCAAGTTTGTCATATGATATGCAAGTTATGTTATGCAAGTTTGGGTTGATCCTTTTGTTCATGTTATCATGTTATGCAAGCTTATCTTGGGTTTATGAGCATAAAGCTTCAAGCTTTATGCTAAAGGTTGCATTTTGGCAACATGTAAGTTATCATATCTCTTATGATAACTTGCATGTGAGGCTAAATGCGAACTTATGGCCATTTCTACATGTCATTTAGCACCATGTATCACCAATATGCCAAGTTTGGTTTTATGCATGCTTTTGGGGCCTAAAAAGTGTAATATGCAAGTGTATGAACACATGAACATTTCATATGCCACCATGTTAAACTTGTGGCTTCAACACCTTTATGTCATGATTATGCCAAGTTCCCTCTTTCTATCCTTTATGCGCTATTGCGATATGTAAGCGATGGGATTGCGTTTGGGGTTGGGTAAACTTAAAAGACATAAAAACATAAGCTTGGGAATTTACCTATTAAGTTAGGTCTACCCTTTGGGAATTTACCTATTAAGTTAGGTCTACCCAAATGCTTGAAAATTTGTAACATGATGGACATGACACTTAGAAAAGATAAGTGTGACCAACTCGAGGTTGGGTTGAGTTTGTAGCGTAAACCTACCCGGAACCGACCGGCTTAACTATTTGCTACAAACAATAGGACCCAATGTGAGAAGTTGGCCATGTTTTACCTTGAACCCGAGGTTAGACCAAGTTGTGGTGTAAAGCTACCCGGACCCGCCCGGCTTAACTAGTAACCACAACAAGGTCTAATGTGAGAGATTAAGGCACATTAAATTAATTAATGCCTCGTGATTAGGGTTAAGTCATGGTCCACTTAATACTTAACCAATTTGGGCCCGGTAGATTAATCGGGGTTAAGCCGTGAACTCATCGTTACACTTAACCAAGTTAATCCATGATTATCAAGAGGGTTAAACCGTACTTAACCCACTAGAAAAATCCTAGCAATGGGGGCCCACTCCAGCAGTAATCCCAAGTTAGTATCATCATGACCCTAGGGACTAGGCTAGGGTGGGGGCACGATTACTGGACTGGAGGTAAGTGACCAAAAGCGACGGCAGAGGGTACGCCGGTGTAGTTCCGGGCGGACCATGGTCGTGCACATAGTCCGAAGCCGGGGAAAGCATGCACGGGTACCAGTAGATCGAGACTGTGCACTCATGTTTATGGTGTCCAGGGGTTGCCACCCTAGGGCTTGATACACCCGACGGGAGACCCTGCACAGTTTGACTACAATTATGTTTGGGCCGTATTGACACCAACACGTGACGAGTTAGGCTTATAGGGAGCCGATCGACTAGACCGTTTGGTTGGACCTCGTAAGAGGGTCACTTCATGTTATTGGGCCAAAGCTTGGGCCAAGGGATCAATACTTGTTTATTCAAGTCATGTTAGTTTGCTAGTACACCTGTGGTGCAAAACCTTAATCCTGATTATGCGATGACACCTTTATCTACCTTGTTAGTTAATCATCATGCTAGTATGTTGTTATCCTTATGTTCATCCCTGCTGCTCATGCCAGTTAACTTTATCAGTTTACATAGATTGTAGTAGGGCTTACTCAGTCTTTTTGACTGACCTGTTTTCTTTCGCCTCTTTTCTTCCGTTCCCCCCCCCCCCCCCCAGGTTCTCAGGGAGGGAATATTGGAGCTTAGCTGGATTTCTGATCGCTTGCTTGTGGGATTTTAGCTCATGTACGGTCTTGACATGAAGCTAGCTATGGTTATCACTTCTTTTGGGGATAGTACTTATGTATTTCAGTTTTTCAGTAATGTTGTTTTTATCTAGACTTGCGTATTTGGAAAATTGACATTATGTTGTACCAGACTTGTTTTGAAATGGTTTGAAATCTTCCGCTGTTTTATCTATGTTATTTACTCTGTTTACATATATACATATGTTCTTGTTTTGCCTTGATATATCATTATGCATGTTTACCTGATTCAAACGCCCCTCCAAAGTCAGAGTGCTTGCAAGAGTCACCCTGGCGGAGGTGGGGTGTTACACTCGAACTCTAACCCGCTGAAGGATCGGGACGGTATGAAGGTGCTAGATGCTTAGCGCCACAAGAACTCTTAGCCCGTTGAAGTATCGGGAGAGTATAAAGGCATAATGACACATGCCACTCAAAGGCTCCTATCCTGTTACACGACTGGGAAAAAGAACGAAAGCGGAGCCCGAGTCCTCCATGTCCGGACATGGGGGCAACACAGTTATGGTCCTAATCAACCCTCAACAAGCCCTGGCCAGGCACTAAGTTGACGATTGATTGGAGGCATATACGTGCACCATTATACATTTACTTAGCACGTGTATTTCTCGATGATTGTTTCGGTTAAGATTAATAATTGTTACTTATGACTTTAATATTTAACTATGAATTTTTCGGTTATGACCATTTAAACTCTGCTAACATGATGAACTTGCAGGAATGCAATAGCGCAAAAGAAATAGATCTTCATTTACCAAGTGCAGGTTCGTAGAAAAAAGCTAAACAAAACACGAGGGCCGCACTCGCAACAACAATAACAGACCAGTAGGAATAAACTAAAGGGTGACGTGCAGGAGGCTAACACCAATGCCCAATGCTAAACTTCCTACACAATTCAAGGAGGTGACCGAAAGGAAGCCTTGAGAGTGAATTATTCAATGACATGTCATGTGACTTAATATTCGCGACTGGGAAGGACCCGGTGAAGCCCTAGGATTTTTGGATTTCTATCCGGCCTTAATATGATCCTGAGCGGTCGTTGGTTTTCCGATCATAATACGATCTGGCACGATCGTGGCATTCAGGATTAAAGAATTCCCCAACTATCCAGAATACGCCATCCTTCATCTAAATTTGAAAGGGCCCCTTGAGGTCCACGAAACGGATGCAGAGAGAATCTCCATTTGCTAGTCCAAACTTACTTCCAGACTGGAAAGTTCAGATAAGGTTGGGCATATCCTATGCAACAATTAGGGCCTGGATAGGAGACAAGACATTAGCATGGACTGAGTACCAACATATCGATTTTCACCCAACTTTGACTCATGATGAAAACAGGGAGTATGAAATACATGGATTTGAAGTCTACTACTCAGAACAAAACCCCCATGGATGAGGGCACGAAATATGAGCCTTAGGTAGCATAGTTTTACTACCCGATGTCTATATTCAGAATTGAATGATAGAAGCCTGATAGATGGCTACTACTCATGTGGAACCAAGAAGCCTGAGGCCGGCTTTTACCTATTTCAAGACTTCACGCCGGAGGAGGCAGCGCCGAATCAGAAGGCCAAGCAGCAATCATCAATTCACAGGAAATGATAAAATCGAAATTCAAGCAATAACGAACTTGGCACAGTCAGATAGCAACTATCAGCTCAGGTTGAACACGAGCCAACCAGCAGGCATGCAGCATGCGGCTCCGATTCAGAACATCATGGATGGAAACATGGTCAATAGAACAACTACCTGCAACATCCTAGATGAGAATGCAAGAATTGTAACAAACTCAGGTCATGCCCGACTAGCATTAGCCCCAACCCGAATGGATGCTTGAGCGATATTTCACACGCGGCTCCAAGCAAGAACGCGACAATTCGAAGATCATGAACCCGGTCGGGTCAAATAATTCGAACTATGACCCGGGGGCAATATCGAAGCAGAAGCAAGAACTCAGCAAAGACCCCCTTTGTAATCTCAGATTCAATGCTGGGGGCACAACCATGATACTGACAATATGTTGCAATTCTTTGATGGCAATTTGCTTGCCAGTTTGATTCGATGCCTCTCAAGAGGCGGCACTTCTCAAGATGATATGGATAACGATAATCACAGCCCTTACATATAGGACATCAGGATCCCCTGTTATTCCCCCAGATTTTAAATTTTCTCTGTAACGAGATTTTCTCAGATGCTTTGATGAACTCAACCCTGGGGTGGACATACTTCCATGACAAGAAGGTGTTAACGTCGAGAAGAAGGACCAAGATGCTTTTCCGACTAAAGAATGGAGCACCTTCCAATTTCTGAAACGATAAGGACAAAGGAAAGCCCTGGAAAACGATGACAAGAATGTGCAATTCCAAAGAGAATCTATACCACTAATCGACCTCATGATCTTATTTGTCAAATTCAATTGAATCGAGCATGAGAAAGAGAGTCAACAAGACTATGACGAACATTTCAGACTATGCTGAAGCATAAATGGAGGGGCCCAACTGACTTCATAACAACATTTACCCACTCACATTTAGCAAGCTTACTTAACTCCACAACTGATCCAATGGGAGTAACCGAATTTGCTGACTTCCGATGAGGCAATCCTCACTATCCGACCAAAGAGTAGAGACGATATCAAAGCAAATATAATTCGAACATTTCCGTATACAACACCAACTTTTGCTGATTCGAGAGAAAGCACTAAATGTCTTGGGTCGACTAAGATTGTTGAACCTGTAACTTTTACCCGATGCAATGACTGGAAGTATAAGACCCTGAAGATTGGATGCCCGATTGACTTAATTAAACCTTCATCGATGCTGGGGGAGTAAACCCTGACTTCGCTTATCCTCCGATGGCACTAAGGGCACGATCGTCGATGCGCGGGCTGACTATTAAGACGACCCTGGCTAGGAACAAGATTCAAGACATGTACAGTACGCCTTTGGAGTATGACCCGACTCATCTTTTCCGACCAAGCAAGCTAACTTGCGGATCAAATGTGAACTTAAAGACTCTTACTACACCAAATGGAAGGTGTGACGAACTTATCCACTGCCTTACGACAGTGACGATCATACGAGCATTAGTTAACATGATTTCAACTGCATCTCTTACTGACATGCATGTGATTATTGAATTACGAAACGATCTAGAGCGATTGTGGATTCCTTAAAATACGGCCCGATACGACCGTGGATTCTTTATTTTTTTCGCATGATCCAAAGTAATTGTGGCTTTTAGGGTCCTTATTGTTACAATTTGATGCTATCGCGGAGTCCTATATTAATATCCCGATGCCAAGATAGTCTAAAGCCGAGTACAGATGACAGATTCACATGTTGATTCTGATGTGCTTTATCCCAGCAGTTCAGATAACAGCTCGGAGCCTGAAGATCCTTGAACTACCCCATTATTTGGGTGGCTACTTCATACATAGACTCACATGTAAGAGAAAGTCGAACCTAACCATGTGCTCGACATACACGGAATGATGACATTGTTTGGTAATGACCTGTGCGTGTAGAATCACGCTCAGGAGCCGACGATTTAGCATGATTTCTGAGGGATGAATTAGATCTTTTGATTCAACAAGGTTTAAACAATTTCTTGATCATCTTGAATACTCCTCCTATAGAACTTGGCCTGATTAGCTCCTAACAAAGCAATTCAACAATTGGGTAAAGCCTTCTCAAGGATAAATGACGTTCCAGAGAGATTTAGCTCAACACATTCAAATCACATCTCATCTGTGATAAGATGTACTTTGGGGGGCAAAATGTTAGCCTGGTTTTTTAATAGGTTACCCAAAGCAAAGATCATGTTAAGACACTTCTGGGTAAATGCTGTCACATATGGAATCTCCAGATAACATCAATCTCCGGCATTGGAAGCATCGTCAGAAGACACAGGGCAGTTTGGTCAAAATCACAACATTAGTATAAACTGGCCCAAAACCCCTATCAAACGACCTCATTTGGATATATTCACATCAAATACTCGTATCCCTTTGAATTAGCTTCAAGTAGAGCTTTCGTTTGGTCCAATCGGCCATACAGTTTGAAAGTTACATCTGTTTCCGTGAATGCATGCAGAAATATGGAAAAACCTACATTTTGGCATTTTTGAAGATCGGGTCGTGATCACCCCCTGGGGTAGGATCGTGACCACCCCCGGGGTCGGATCATGATCACCCCCTGAGATCGGATCGTGGCTAACCCCGGGGTCGGATCGTGACCATACATGCTGACCAATCCGGATCGTGACCATACATGCTGACCAATCCGGATCGTGACCATACATGCTGACCAATCTAGTTCGTGAACCGTGACCATGAACCGCGACCAGGACCCACTCCTAGACATGCAGATTTTGACCTATTCTCAAGGCTATGATCGCTCCTACTTTCCCGGATCAGGTGCCACATGTCCTACCACGACCCCATCACCATATGAGCTCTCCTACAGCTATAAATACACATCCAGATGGCATTTTCAGGGGACTTTTGGCATCTCAACATCCATGGCTACCATGGCTAACACTTCCCCATGAATAACCACCATCTTCCTCAATAAAATCAATGAATTTATAGAGAATTATTCATTGAATTCGAATGATTGAGAGACAATCTTTATTGTAATTGTAATCTGTGAATGAAATGAGAAAATATGAAGTGGACGTAGGCTCGTTAACGCCGAACCACTATAAAAATCCTGTTGCCTTGCTTTTTCTCTTACTTTTTAGTTATTTCTTCATGTCCTATGCTCTAAATACGACAGTTTTGGTGTTAGGACCAATTTTTTGGTCTAACAGTATTATTGTCGAAAAATCAAGCATCGAATGTTTCCGAATTTTTCGGGTCGTTACAGTAAAGACGCACTTTATACGCATCAAAAGTATTAAAGTAGATTTATCAAAAAAAATTATCTACAATGTATGTGGGAAAAAACAAAGAAAACCACTACCTATAAATATATCTGTTCTCGCATTTGTACAATAATGAAAATATTTATAAAAAACTATATTAGACATAAATTGTATGATGAACTCTATGTGTAACAAGGGTTTTCACATGCTAACTATTTAAAATTTATGAGAAATTCATAAAAATAAAACCATAGTCGATTACATAAGCATGCAAAAATCAAGAATTGAATTACCATATATTCTCAGTCACACGAGAATTGAAGTGAATAATAGGTGCATAATTAATATAGTTGACCTGAACACTAACCGCCAATATAAAGTTGAGAAAATAAAGACAACCAAAAATTTGATTTTTTTTAAGAAAAAATAAAATTAAAAATTTAGATTGGTAATCTAAAGAGGATCGATTAATGTTGAATTCAATTTGTAGCATAAAAAAAAGATTATTTAAATTAGGATATTTTATGAGGAGAAGTTGAACCTGGAGAACTTGGTTTCAAAGCCTCTCTCGACCTCGTCTCCTCTAATGGAGAGAATGGGTATAGGTTGTCAACATACCCTCCGGCTGGCTCCTCATCATCGCCATTGTCTCCATCTATATCTCCCTGAGCAACTGCAATCTCCTCCTCAGTCAGTGGTATGCCAAAAGCACAACCGGAGTTACCTCTTTGTAACAACCCGGAAAATCTGAACCAACTTAAAAAAAATCATTTTGGCAATTTTGATGAATTTTGAATATTTAAATTGAATTATTTTAAATAATAATGACAAGAAATTAATTTTGAATAGAATTAGAACGTATATATTTATTTGAATCGACGTTAGAACATAAATATTTATTTTAATTATAAAATGAATTGAAAATGGCGCGGTAGTTTGAAAATTCGATTTCAAATTTCAAACGAATGTACAGGACTCAAAATAAACCGGATTTTAGAGAAACGAAAAATATTCGAATCTAATTGAAAATATCTTTCCAACAAATCCGAAAAATTGAAATTTCATAGCGGGAATAAAAAGTTATGCCCAGATGAAAATTCAGAATAGTCGCTATGGAAAATATAGCCCTTGAAAATGGAAATTTTGCAAACGAGCTCTATCTTCAACGAAACCACTTTTGTTGGATCCGAGATGTCAAATTATTGCTAGGTTCCGAAATATATAATTTTTCGAATCAATATGTGAGCTTGGCGAAGTAAAACGTGTTTTGACAACTTCAGTCAATTTGGATCGACCAGAAAATGGCCATTTTTCAAACGATCTCCAAATTTGACGAAATTAGTAATACGAAGCTAGAAAATATTTTTGGGGATTTTTAGATCTGTATGTGGCCCCGGTAAATTGAAATATGCGTTCAAATTCAATATATAAATTTATATTTTGATTTTGACGGAAACCGATCGAAACGGCCAAACTAGCTTACGATGCATATCCCATTGTGTTCGGAATGGGGTAATTAGTTATGGACGATAGTCGGTGGGTTCGATTTCGAGTTTGAAATAAATAGTTTCTTTTTGAAATTTAAATATAATAAAATATATAAATTAAATAAAACCTCCCTTATTTTCTCTTCAAAGTCAACCCCCCCCCCCCAAACGTTCAAAATCCAAATAGATGAAAATAAAAATAAATAAACAACGTAGACGACAAGGCGCTCCGGCCCCACCCCCTCGGGCAATGGCGCCTCCTCCCAGATCCCCCAGCTTCCGCCCTCTCTCTCTCCTTCGCGCACCCTTTCCCTCCTTCCTCCTAAAACCGCCATGCCCTCTAAACCCCCTCCGCCTGAAGACTGCCTACCACTGAGATCCGCACCTCCGGTCACCGACGTCAGCATCACCACCGGACGCCGAGCCCCCCCACCCCATAATTCCATTTGTAAGTTTTTTAACGTTATTTTATTTTTCTGATTTTATTTAAAATGTAAAACATATATTTTTAAACAAGGAAAGCATATATTTATACATGAAAAGAATAGCTTTGTATATGAAAAAAGAATGGGATTTTTATATATATGAAAACGATAAAAAAAATATGATTTTTATGTTATAGAGATAAGAAAATTATGAAAACGTCGCGCTAAAGATGTGATTTTTTCACATATGGTTTTGAAGTAAAAATATAATTTTTAGCGAAGTAAAATATAATTTTATACGTGTAGCAAATTAAAATTATGTTTTTTAAATATATAGTAGCGAAATAAAAATGTGATTTTTATTTATATGAATACCATATAAAAATTTGATTTTTATATATATAATCCGGATAAAAATACGATTTTTATCGTTTGAATGGCAATGTAAAAATGTGATTTTTTTAGGTAAAGTTATGTTTTCTATTTATATAAAAATATAATTTTTATATATAAGTAGCGTAATAAAAATATATTCTTTTCTATGAAGTTGTGGTATAAAAATGTGATTTTTATATATAGTAGCGTAGTTAAAAATATGATTTTTAATATAAATTTCGTGAAACAGATCTTATTGAAAACGCGGCGAAGATTTTCTACATAAAAAGAGTTGCGGCATTTGGTTTAGCTTATAGGTGAGAACTTCTCACTTTAATTTTATCTTCTAGTTAGAATATATACTAGGATGCAGACGGTGCTTAGCACCACCCGACACCCGTCGTCCACAAACCATGGACGACTTGTTTGATTATGATGTGTTGTGAAAAGTGATTGTGAAGTGGAATAATAAAATATATTCATGTGTTGAATGGAAAAATATTCATGTGTTGAATAAGGTGTTAGAACAATAAAAATACATTTTTATTGTATAAATGAATGAAATAAAATATTTACTGATCGCCTAACCACACAAATAATAATCAGTGTTTGTTGTTTGAAAATCCCACACGGGTACTGGGATGATATTAGACATACACTAATCCCAATATTTAGTTGTATGTCAATCGATTGGTTGATAGGTTGTTGTAAGCGTTAATTATTTATATTTAACGCTTATACAGTTGTGAAATGCACTTTGGATGATGGAAAATTGTTTATCTTTGTTATGATATACATGTCTTGTATGGAATCCATATAATTAACATTATATGGTAAATGATTGGGTCTCATTCCAATTTGGAAAATAAAGATATTTTAAAATAATATTCAGAAAAGGATTAAAAATATATTCATGTGTTGAATGGAATAAATATTCATGTGTTGAATAAAATAAATATTCATGTGTTGAATAAAATAAATATTTATATGTTGAGTAAAATATTTAAACGGTAAAAATATCATTTTTATTGAATGTATAAACCATTAAAAATATTCACGTGTTGAATAATAGTCGTGTTGATTAGATATGTGCCATTTTGACGCGAACGATATTCATATCGATTTTATTCATTTTTATAATGAATATCGAAAAGGAATTGATTTCAAAATATAATATTTGAAAATATTATCATTTATATATATCGATGAAATTGAATATTCAATTTTGATTTGAAATTGAATATGAAGTTGAAATCATTTTGAAAACGAATTTAACACGATTTATAAAATATGTTTTAAAAAGGAAATCGACGAAATATATAATATATATATTATATATATAATAGCCTGAATAAAACGCGTCGCACCGCGGTAGTTAGCGAAATTCGACCATTGACTTCGAATGGACGTTACGGGAGATCCGACCGTCGGATTCTCCTAAACCCGGAAGCGTTGGGTTCGTATCGAAAAGAGCTTTCTAAGTAATACAAGAAATTAGAAATCTAACGGTTGGATTTGGAATTACGTCCAAATCAAATTTGGAAAAGGTCGTTGTAAGTGTAGTTTGATGACCGTTTATGGAAATCGACTGTACGTGCCTTGATAAAATTATTAAAAATATCAATAATTTGTATAAAATCATAATAAATGATTTGGAAAGAATTGGGATGAAAATTTCCATATTTGAAAAGATAAAAATATATTTTATCCAAATGAACTAGTTATGAACTAGATTTGAAATCCATTGTTTTTAAATAAATAAATTGGATTTGAAATGGTTTTAAAATAACCAGAATTTCCAATATATGAATTGGATTGGGTTTGAATCGAAATTATCTTAGGGATATTTCGATATTGGATTCCGTGATTATACGGATATTGTGGAGAAATTTCGAAGATATGCATATATCGTTATTCTAATATGATATTTGTTGGTTTCAGAATTTGATATTGAATATAAGTTGATATATTCTCTATTCAGATCCTTGTATTTAATATCAAATGGGATTTTGGGTCCGTCATGAATGGTATCTTTAATAATACTGTTCTTAAACCCAATGGAGTTGAGAAAATTAGAAACTAATTGGAGATTAGCTAAGTTGAATGGTTTCCAGGGTATTGATCTGATGTAGGTTTTGGCCTTCGGGGTTAATACTTAGGGAATTGTTTTCTTACTAATTTATGGTTAGAGACTGATGGAATGTGAATTTGGGTTTATCGTGAACTGTGTTTTAAATGACATTGGTTCTTTAACCCAGTTAAAGACAGGAATTATTTTCGTAGAAGTTGAATAATCATTAATATTTATTTCTGGGAAGATTAAAACTAAGTGGATTTTAAATGAATCTTTAATTAGATTGATACGTGAATTGATAATTTAAATTATCGAATTTGGAAAATGATCGAGAATGGAGTATCGCCAGTTTTGCTCCTAGCGGTAGCTAAATCTTTAATTAGATTTGAACGTGGAATGGTAATTAAATTTACCAATAATACCATGGTGTTAGATATGGAGTATTACCAGTTTTACTCCATGGGATGAATAGGTTGGGATTGGGAAATTAAACAAATGGTTACTTCGGTAAGGTGCGCTAATCCCGACTAGTTTGGAATACTGTAACATGGTTTGAATTGATATCCAAAGGAAGGTTAAAGAATAAATTTTAAAGAACTAATCTTTGATAAAATTAATGGGTATAAATCCCTAAGGATGTGAATATTTAAATAAAAGAATATTCTGAGTTGGAATGAGGCGTATGTTGTATTTGTGTAGCACTTGTTTATTATATACGCGAGTTATTCGGAAAGGTCGGGTTTATACCCATTCTGAATAACCGATTCGACGATATGTCGACGATGAAGACGGTGGTTGCAGACCGAAGTTCTTCACATCGTTTGGATGATTACTGATGTCTTGATTAGGCTGTAAACCTAAGACGAGGTAATAAGTGGTGATCGTCTAAACGTACTTGGAGATCGACGGATATGCGAGGACCTCTCTCCTATATTGGACATATGGGACGAGGAATAAGGTGCCTCTGGTTTCGTTTAGACCCAGAACGAACTTGTAAATGGACTTTGTGTATGACATTGGATTTTATTCTTTGTTGATTGACCTCTATTAAATATATATCTGCTTGGCGGCGGAGAATTTATTCTCTTGCTTAACGCCCTTCTCTGAGACGTACGATCTCGGAGGTTATATATCGATAGACATCAGTTGCATAGCGTGAATTGCCTATGTGGCATGCTGAGATGCAAATGATCAAGGCTCCTATTGAAAAGCAGAGTCTTGTGGTTGATGATCAAAGCACGGCCTATGTGGCATAGCTTTGTGAATAGCGTTAATGCGCAAGCCTCACACCTCGGTATGAGTCCAAAACGGGATCGTGACTGTAGGGAGTGCACAACGTTTCTTTCTAGCTATGGATGGTGTCAGCATTTTACAAGCCTTGACATTTATATTATTTTTACCTATGTGGTTGTTGAAATGCGAGGTGCCTCGGATATATCGGTCTCTACGGAACCGATGGATAAGTCCTACAGGAACCGGGAAACGTGTGTTCAGGTATAACTAATCCGCTATGTGTGGAACGGCCCTGAAGATCCAAGGATTCGCCAATGTCCGAACCCTGTGGCATTTGCTAGAGTTCCCCGAAGCCGGGAGGATGATTCCTTGCCTCGACTCATGACGGAAATCCAATTTCCAATACATGACATTTCGGTTTTGATTGTAGAGCCTAGTATGGCGACATAGTGGGATGCTGCACTATGCCGTCTATGATTGGATACATTTATATTTGAAGTTGATTTCATACACTTTACATTATAATAGTATCAAAATGATTTTTTTTAAACGTACCAAGCATGTTTGGCTATTATAACGTAAAACTCTATCCTTCGGCTTGCGTTGCATTGTGTGATGGGACTTGAGTCTTATAATAGCTTTATTTTTCTAAAATGAATTGCACTGTTTATTCTATGCATTGGTATTCTTGGGAGGAAATGCGTTCCGTATTATACGGCGTGGTCCCTTGATTTACTTCATTTTAAAGTAAAGTTTTGAATAACTGTTTTAGTTCTCACCCCAGTCACATGACTAACTAGAGTTTATTGTTTAAACCTAAACTCTGGGTGCCCTTATTTTCCACACGAGCAACTAGTAGTTGGGTTTTGCAGATATTATATTCATAGGATCCTGGTTTACAGCTGAAGTGATATTCGGAAAGCTCTGTATCCGTATATTTCTTTCAGTTGTGTTTTGTATTATTTTTCTACTGCGATGCATTTATATGTAATTTTAATCTCTGATATTTATCAAATGAGTAATATTTGTTCATACTCTGTATATTCTTGTAATCTGATGTAAGTTTTTGTTATAAGCAATGAATTGTTCTTCTGTTTGTGTTCCGAAAGCAATCCGGGCTTTCCTTCACGGGGAAGTTCAGGTCGCCACAGTTTGTATCAGAGCTTTGGTTTACAGAGCTCGAGAACAAGGCACATTATAACCAAACGAAAGAATTCATCAGAGATTGGATTATTAATATCCAATGAGAATGATTCGTTAGAGATAGGATCAGTAGTATCCTAGAACGAGTGTGAAGAGTATATTTTTAAGGTGAAAACAAATTTTTGTTTAGAAAATTTGAATCGTATTATACGTATTTGAATATTAATTTTATATTGAATTTGGACAATCCAATATATAAAGATTTTGCATATACGCCTTGCAAACGTGTATTCGAAGTTTTAATATACTGGATGAATATAGAATCACGCTCTAATCGCCCGGACATGATTCTGGTGATGCCCGGGCATCATCAGTAATGGTGTTCCCGTTTCGAAAGTTGGATTTCTATATGATTCCAATTGACTGGTGTGAGAAATAAAACTAGATAGGGCTTATTGTTGTGATTTGGCATCAAAAATCTGATTTTTGGACTATGTGCCAAAGTTATGAATTTGAAAAGCTAATCAGCTAATTGATTGATGGTTGTGCTGTATGATTATTCCTTTAAACCAACATATGAAAGAAAGGTAAATTTAGGCTAAATTGAATCAAATATTGAACTATATTGAAAATTGTTTGGAAATGCATGCATGTACATATATATGTGTGAACAGGTCACAGCAAGGAGGCTAGAGAAGAGGAATAAAATTATATGCCCGACAAATAGGTACATGTTTACTAATTTATTGGGTTTGGATGATTTTTTGAGCCGCTTGGCTTTTTCTTTTTCTTTTTGAGATGAGAGGGCATGTGTCGCAATTTGAGGATTTTCCCGGTGCTCCCGTACAAAGGAGGTTATGGCGAAATTTTTCGAAAATTTAGGGTGTTAGCCAAATTTCTGAAGAATTGGAAAATTCTTAGAAACTAAAAAGTTGGAGAATGAAAGCCAAACTGAAAGTTGAGTTGATTAATAAAACCACTTTCAGCTCCCTTCCTTTTCGAGGACGAAAAGATTTTAAGTGGGCCAGATTGTAACAACCCGGAAAATCTGAATCAATTTAAAAATTTTATTTTGGCAATTTTGATGAATTTTGAATATTAAAAATTAATTATTTTAAATAATAACGATGAGAAATTTATTTTGAATAGAATTAGAACGTATATATTTATTTGAATCGACGTTAGAATATAAATATTTATTTTAATTATAAATGGAATTGAAAATGGCGCAGTAGTTTGAAAATTCGATTTCAAATTTCAAACGCATGTACAGGATTCAAAATAAACCGGATTTTAGCAAAATAAAAAATATTTGAATCTAATTTAAAATATCTTTCCAACGAATCATAAAAATTGAAATTTCATAGCGGGAATAAAAAGTTATGCCTAGATGAAAATTCAGAATAGTCGTTATGGAAAATATAGCCCTTAAAAATGGAAATTTTGCAAACGACCTCCGTTTTTGACGAAACCACTTTTGTTGGATCCGGGATGTCAAATTATTGCTAGGTTCCAAAATTCATAATTTTTCAAATTAATATGTGAGTGTGGCGAAGTAAACATGTTTTGACAGTTTCAATCAATTTGGATCGATCAGAAAATGGCCATTTTTCAAACCGTCTCCAAATTTGACGAAATTAGTTTTGTTAGAACCGTATCGTCAATACGAAGCTAGAAAAAAAATATGGGAATTTTTAGAGTCCGTTTGTGGCCCCGGTAAATTGAAATGTGCGTTCAAATTCAATATATAGATTTATATTTTGATTTTGACGGAAACCGATCGAAACGGCCAAACTATCTTACGATGCATATCCCATTGTGTTCGGAATGGGGGTAATTAATTATGGACGACAGTCGGTGAGTTCGAGTTCGAAATAAATAGTTTCTTTTTGAAATTTAAATATAATAAAATATATAAATTAAATAAAAACTCCCTCCTTTTCTCTTTAAAGTCAACCCCTCCCCCCCCCCCCCCCAACGTTCAAAATCAAAACAAATGTAAATAAAAAAAGAAAAACCATGAAGACGACGAGGCGCTGCAACCCACCACCACGCATCACGCTCCGGCCCCGCCCCCTCCGGTGATGGCGCCTCCGCCCAGATCCCCTAGCCTCCGCCCTCTCTCTCCCCTTCGCGCACCCTTTCCCCCTTCCTCCTAAAACCGCTGTGCCCTTTAAACTCCCTCCGCCTGAAGACCGCCTACCACCGAGATCCGCACCTCTGGTCGCCAATGTCAACATCACCACCCGACGCCGAGTCCCCCCTAATTCCATCTGTAAGTTTTTTAACTTTATTTTATTTTATTTTTCTGATTTTATTTAAAATGTAAAACATATATTTTTGAACAAGGAAATCATATATTTATACAAGAAAAGAATAGCTTCGTATATGCAAAAAGAATGCGATTTTTATATATAAAAAAACGATAAAAAAATGATTTTTATAGTATAGAGATAATAAAAATATGATTTTCATTGTATGAACATTGAAATAAAAATATTATCTTTATAACGAAAACGCCGTTTTAAAGATGTGATTTTTACATATATGGTTTTGAAGTAAAAATATAATTTTAAGCGAAGTAAAAATTTAATTTTTATACGTGTTGCAAATTAAAATTATGATTTTTAAGTATATAGTAGCGAAATAAAAATGTGATTTTTATTTATATGAATACCATATAAAAATTTGATTTTTATATATACAATAGCTGGATAAAATATGATTTTTATCGTTTGAATGGAAATGTAAAAATGTGATTTTTATTTAGGTAAAGTTATGATTTCTATTTATATAATAAAAATATAATCTTTTCTATGAAGTAGCGGTATAAAAATGTGATTTTTATATATAGTAGAGTAGTTAAAAGTAAGATTTTTAATATAAATTTCGTGAAACTGATCTTGTTGAAAACGCGGGCAAAGATTTTCTGCATAAGAAGAGTCGCGGCATTTGGTTTAGCTTATAGGTGAGAACTTCCCACTTAAATTTTATCTTCTAGTTAGAATATATAATAGGATGCAGACGGTGCTTAGCAGCACCCGACACCCGTCATCCATAAACCATGGACGACTTGTTTGATTATGATGTGTTGTGAAAATTGATTGTGATGTGGAATGATAAAATATATTCATATGTTGAATGGAAAAATACTCATGTGTTGAATAAGGTGTCAGAACAATAAAAATATCATTTTTACTGTATAAATGAATGAAATAAAATATTTACTGAAATGAAAATAAATATTCATTTACAAATCAGACGGTTTGTTTATGTACACTCATTTTACTGATATGGATTGGGACGATAAATTTTATACATCGCCCAACCGCACAAATAATAATCAGTGTTTGTTGTCTGGAAACCTCACACGGGTCTTGGGATGATATTGGACATACACTAATCCCAATGTTTAGTTGTATGTCAATCGATTGGTTGACAGGCTATTGTAAGCGTTAATTATTTATATTTAACGCTTATACAGTTGTGAAATGCACTTTGGATGATGGATGATTTTTAATCTTTGTTATGATATACATGTGTTGTGTGGTACCCATATAATTAACATTATATGGTAATTGATTGGGTCTCATTCCAATTTGGAAAATAAAGAATATTTTAAAATAATATTCAAAAAAGGATTAAAAAATATTCATGTGTTAAATAGAATAAATATTCATGTGTTGAATAAAATAAATATCCATGTGTTGAATAAAATAAATATTCATGTGTTGAATAAAATATTTAAACAATAAAAATATCATTTTATTGAATGTATAAACCATTAAAAATATTCATGTGTTGAATAAAAGCCGTGTTGATTAGATATGTGCCATTTTGACGCGAACGATATTCATATCGATTTTATTCATTTTTATAATGAATATCTAAAAGGAAATGATTTCAAAATATAATATTTGAAAATATTATCATTTATATATATCGATGATGTGGAATATTCAATTTTGATTTGAAATTGAATATGA
Source organism: Allium sativum (assembly GCA_030737875.1). Lineage (NCBI taxonomy): Eukaryota > Viridiplantae > Streptophyta > Magnoliopsida > Asparagales > Amaryllidaceae > Allium > Allium sativum. The sequence goes on along the minus strand of CM060912.1, from coordinate 989,668,604 downwards.
AGTTGAAATCGTTTTGAAAACAAATTTAAAACGATTTATAAAATACGTTTTAAAAAGGAAATCGATGAAATATATATAATATTATATATATATATATATATATATATATATAATGGCCTGAATAGAACGCGCCGCGGTAGTTCGCGAATTTCGACCATTGACTTCGAATGGACATTACGGGAGATCTGACCGTCAGATTCTCGTAAAACCGGAACCATTGGGTTCGTATCGAAAAGAGCTTTCTAAGGAGTACAAAAAATTAGAAATCTAACAGTTAGATTTGGAATTATGTCCAAATCAAATTTGGAAAAGGTCGCTGTTAGTGCAGTTCGATGGCCGTTTATGGAAATTGACTGTACAGGCCTTGATAAAATTGTTAAAAATATCAACGATTTTTATAAAATCATAATAAATGATTTGGAAAGAATTGGGATGAAAATTTCCATATTTGAAAAGATAAAAATATATTTTATTGAAATGAACTAGTTATGAACTAGATTTGAAATCCATTATTTTTAAATAAATAAATTGGATTTGAAATGGTTTTAAAATAACCAGAGTTTCCAATATATGAATTGGAATGGGTTTGAATTGAAATTATCTTCGGGATATTTTGGATATTGGATTCCGTGACTATACGGACATTGTGGAGAAATTTGGAAGATATGCATATATCGTTATTCCAATACGATATTTGTTGGTTTCAGAATTTGATATTGAATATAAGCCGATATATTCTCTATTCAGATCCTTGTATTTAATATCAAATAGGATTTTGGGTCTGTCGTGAATGGTATCTTTAATAATACTCTTTTTAAACCCAATGGAGTTGAGAAAATTAGAAACTAATTGGAGATTAGCTAAGTTGAATGGTTTCCTGGGTATTGATCTGTTGTTGGTTTCGACCTTCGGGGTTAATACTTAGGGAATTGTTTTCTTACTAATTTACGGTTAGAGACTGATGAAATGTGATTTTGGGTTTATCGTGAATTGTGTTTTAAATGACATTGGTTCTTTAACCCATTTAAAGACAGGAATTATTTTCTAGAAGTTGAATAATCATTAATATTGATTTTTGGGAAGATTAAAACTAAGTGAAGTTTAAATGAATCTTTAATTAGATTGATAATTAAATTGATAATTTAAATTATCAAATTTGGGAAATGATAGAGAATGGAGTATCGCCAGTTTTGCTCCTAGCGGTAGCTAAATCTTTAATTAGATTTGAACTTGGAATGGTAATTAAATTTACCAATAATACCGTGGTGTTAGATATGGAGTATTACCAGTTTTACTCCATGGGATGAATAGGTTGGTATTGGGAAATTAAACAAATGATTACTTCGATAAGGTGCGCTAATCCCGACTAGTTTGGAAAACCGTAACGTGGTTTAAATTGATATCCAAAGGAAGATTAAAGAATAAATTTTAAAGAATTTATCTTTGATAAAATTAATGGGAACACATCCCTAAGGATGTGAATATTTAAATAAAAGAATATTCTGAATTGGAATTAGGCGTATGTTGTGTTTGTGTAGCACTTGTTTGTTATATACGAAGGTTATTCGGAAAGGCCGGGTTTATACCCATTCTGAATAACCGATCCGACGATATGTCGATGATGAAGACGGTGGTTGAAGACCGGAGGTCTACACATCATTTGGATGGTTACTGATGTCTTGATTGGGCTGTACACCCTATATGAGGTAATAAGTGGTGATCATCCATACGTACTTGGAGATCGACGGGTATGCGAGGACCTCTCCTGTATTGGACATATGGGATGAGGAATAAGGTGCCTCCAGTTTCGTTCAGACCTAGAATGAACTTGTAAATGGACTGTGTGTCTGACATTGGATTTTATTCTGTGTTGATTGATCTCTATTAAATATATATTTGCTTGGCCATGGAGAATTTATTCTCTTGCTTAACGCCCTTCTCTGAGACGTACGAGCTCAGAGATTATATATCGATAGACATCAGTCGCATAGCGTGAATTTCTTGTGTGGCATGCTGAGATGCAAATGATCAAGGCTCCTGTTAAAAAGTAGAGTCTTGTGGTTGATGATCAAAGCATGGTCTGTGTGGCATAGCTTTGTGTATAGCATTAATTCGCGAGCCTCACACCTCGGTATGAGTCAAAAACGAGATCGTGACTGCAGGTAGTGCACGACGTTTCTTTCTAGCTATGGGTGGTGTCAGCGTTTTACAAACCCTGACATTTATATTCTTTTTACCTGTGTGGTTGTTGGAATGCGAAGCGCCTCGGATATATCGGTCTCCACGGAGCCGATGGATAAGTCCTATAGGACTGGGAAACGTGTGTTCAGGTATAACTAATCCGCTATGTGTGGACCGGCCCTGAAGATCCAAGGGTTCGCCAGTGTTCGAACCCTGAGGCATTATCTAGAGTGTCTCGAAGCCGGGAGGATGATCCCTTTCCTCGACTCATGACGGAAACCCAATTTCCAATACGTGATATTTCGGTTTTGATTGTAGAGCCTAGTATGGCAACATAGTGGGATGGGGCACTATGCCATCTATGATTGATACATTTATATTTGAAGTTGTTTTCATACACTTTACGTTATAATAGTATCAAAATTATTTGTTTTAAACGTACCAAGCATGTTTGGCTATTATAAGGTAAAACTCTATCCTTCGGATTACGTTGCATTTTGTGTTGGGACCTGAGTCTTATAATAGATTCATTTTTCAAAAAAGTATTGCGTTATTTATTCTATGCGCTGGTATTCTCGGGAGGAAACCCGTTCCGTGTTATACAGCGTGGTCCCTTGATCTACTCCATTTTAAAGTAAAATTTTGAATAATTGTTTTAGTTCACACACTGGTCACATGACTGACCTGGAGTATATTGTTTTAACCTAAACTCTGGGTGCCCTTATTTTCCACACGGGCAACTAGTAGTTGGGTTTTGCAGATATTATATTCACAGGATCCTAGTTTACAGCTGAAGTGATATTCGGAAAGCTCTGTATCCGTGTATTTCTTTCAGTTGTGTTTTGTATTATTTTTCCGCTGCGATGTATTTAAATGTAATTTAAATCTCTGATATTTATTAAATGTGTAATATTTGTTCATACTCTGTATATTCTAGTAATGATGTAAGTTGTTGTAATAAGAAATGAAATGTTCTTCGGTTTGTGTTCCGATTAGTCTTGTTCTCAAAGCAATCCGGGCTTTCCTTCACGGGGAAGTTCAGGTCGCCACACTCTTCCTGCGGACCCGAAGGAATTTTTCTCATTCATCTCCATCCCTAAGGAACATCGATTAGCCCTAACGGAATTAAGTCTAACAGGTGAAGGAGATAGTCCGATAGCGGAGTCTGGGCATTACGATATGCGCTTGGGACATTCCTATATGCCAGGATTCGCTCCAAATATTCACCTTGAAATCCATGAAGTACCTACCACGTAAAATTACGAATCAGTTTAGAGCATATGACTCAATTAACTTGGGATAAGTGTAAGTTTCAAAGTACCTATGACCTTCAAGCCACCTCCTCAAAAATCCTAGTGGGCATCGAACGTAGAACCTATCGTGCTTGAAATAGCTGAGTTTTCTCCACGCTCTTAGGATAGAGCGGATGTTGGCTTGCACCTCTAAATAAACAAAGGAAGGCGAGAAAATGTTTCTTCTCTTTAAAGAGTTAAGGTATATGATGTCTTCTCCAGTCTGTTTTATATTTAACCACTCTATATACAAGATGTAAGTGCCAAGTAGAAAGGCATATGCGTTCAGCTGAAGTTGCATTGGCATCTTGGCGCTGGACGAAAGAAGTATAGAATATCTCGGATGTATGAACATGATGAGGCACGCATTTGACACATCACATATGCCTATCCCAAGCAGTATATCCCTTTGAAGGAGTGGGCGCCCTATCCTCCTTTTAGGAACCAGGACATCACCCTCAAGATATTCCATATTTTGTGCAAATACGCCTCAACATAGATCCATCTATTCGCAGGATAATTGAATCAGGGTGGTTCTCAAGAATCACAATGTCTTTCGTCATAATCCATGCCACGAAAACGCCTTCTTTTTCGCCACACGCATCCTCCTTTTTTAACGAGTCATCTACTACAAGTTCTGCTTCTCTTTGAACAATTGGCTCGTCCATGTGCATGCTTGAATGCCGCAATCCATCGGATTGTCCCTCTTGATCGTGCACACTAGATAGGCCCACTTATTGAGAAGGGGTAAAAGTTGTAGAGGCCTCACAACCACTAACCAATGGGTTAGAATTGTACGACGACTCACTGGAACTTGGAGATGCTTCTGCGGTTTGGCATCTAAGCCTTGGAGTAGTCTAGAGCATCTCCTTACCATTGCAAACTATACTAGCAAGAGAGTAGCATTAGCTAACGCACAAAAACCTATACCATCTACGATGGTGTTAACTAACGTGGAATGTGCAAGTGTCGTGCGTGCTGACACATTTATACTAAAATTATAACACCACACATTTTCTAAGCCCAAATTTCGACAATCGAAACTCGAACACAGAATGAAGCATGTATATATGGTTCTTGCATATAAATGAGCATGGGTATAATCAGAGTACGATAAAATAATTCACAGCGGAAACAAACTAGGATAGACTAGTATTAACTCGGGTAACTACCTTATCATAGTAAGTCACTATGTCAATACCAAGCATGAGACAGAACGAGAACAGGCAACCAAACTTAAACACCTGTAAGAACCAGACCCTCTCGAGAAAACCTGGGAAATTTTAATGAGGAGGGGGGTAGAACAACAAGTTCTGATGAACAGGAAGATTATAACACATTTTACAATACACAGATGTGTCCCGTTTTGTTCAACCAGAGACATATGCCTATTAAGGTTAGTAATCCTAACCTAACCGTGTAGACGTTGATGCACGACTCTAACTATTATACCCAAGGTAGAACTCCCAACGATAATGATGCTGAGATAAAATGTTTATGCATATATTTATGAAGCCTTTAAACCATCATTTAAACAATTACCAAACTAACAGGTACGGCTCTCAGCTACTCGCTAACCATACGGAGGTTGGTGATTTATGCATATATGTACAGAGCCACTTAAGAAATCACAATCAAATGATAGCTAAGGGTGGATCCTTTCCCTTGATCACCTAAGACCCTAAGCGAACCTACTGGTCACTTAATGCCTCTTAACGGTTTTCTCAACACTAATATAAACTAGAGGACACTAGCTGCAGGTCCTACTAATTAATGCTTCCGCCATTCATGGATATGGACCCATGTCTCACATAAGGCTAGAGATAGTAAGCAACTTCTAAAGACCATTTTATTAGGTAAACATAGCATGCCATTTAAGACCCTCCTATGGTGGTCCCCCCTCGTTACTATCTATCTCTCCTTATTGGATAATCTTCTAGTCGCTTAATAGTTCCTATAGGATAGGTATCCCTACGAAATTACCATAGTGGACCTTTTAAGAACTATTCCCTGGTGGACCCCTCGACCCAAGCCACCTAAGATCGTAGGAAGAAAACAATTCGTGAAGGCTATTGAGCTTGTACCCAATTAGCCTTTAATGCTTTCATTTATGGGAGGTGGGCTACACGATCGCTTAATACATTTATATAATTGGACCGAACCACTTAAGACCTAAATCCCCAAAGCATGCTACGTTATTGAGTTATTTCCATTTAGTTTCTCTTCAGGGAAATATTCCACGTACGCAAACTAGCTATCATGACGGGTTCCTATGGTTAATGATATATCACATCAGTTAGACATATATTCGATTGCTGGAAAGTGCAGACTTTTGTCGAATAAAGCAACTGACCTAGCATCATTAACCAACTAAGTCCAATTCTAATTATTTAAAATATTAGTTCTAGATTAACTAATATAAAATAAGGAAAGTAATATTGTAACGACCCGCATTCTACGCATCGAAGGATCATAGGATATTTATTTTTTCCACATGCGAAGTATTATGGTCGTGTAACTTTGGGAGATGATTATTGGGGTCATTTCCCATGTTCATGATTTTTGCCGATTTTTAAATGACCATTTTGCCCCTAGTTGATCTTGTTTCGGCCACAATTTTGATTGGGAAGGAGTTTTGACATGAAACCACTTCCATTAGATCCGGATGATGGTTTACCTTTCCGTAGAGTGGTCACATTAGCCAAACGGACTCACCGTTTGGGAGATATGGCTGAAACAAATTTCAGATGGTGAAAAACTGCTTAATTGGGCTTAACCGGGTGATTAACAGCTAGGCTCGAAGGGGAATTTCGGGATTTGGACTATTTAAGGGCTGTTAGGGTTTAGAAAACACCTTTTTTTCTCACTTTCACAGCCGCCACTTTCATTCTTAGAACCCTAGCAATGGCCTACAGTTGCTAAAACACCCCAAATCACCTTCTAATCGCTAATTAAGCCAAATCTACATCAAATCAAAGCGGATTAGCACAAGAATCACGGTAAAACTATTGTATAGCCTTGGTATTCGTGCCCAAACAGAGAATTATTTCAGATTTGATATTCCATTTGTAGCAAAGGTGAGTGATTTGCATAGTTTCTCACTAATTATGGTTAATTAAGGGTAATTAGTGATAATTAGCGAATCTATACATGTTAAAAATCTGAGAAAATATTGATAAATTTTGAAATATTGTTTTAGGCCTCTGTTAGAAAATTTGGTTAGTTAGGTTAAGTTTTGCTAATCCTATCTTTAGTTTGGCTTAAACATGCTTAAGGGAAAACATGGAATTTTGGCTATGTTTGATCCATTTTAACCTATCAAATTATTGTTTTGGTGTTTTGGTTGATTATACATGTTGTTTTGACTGTATGGTATGCTTTGTGATTGATTAGAAGAGTTAGAATGGTCGAAAACACCATCATATGGTGTAAAATAGTCGTTGGAAAAGTCATAGGAAAATTGTGCAGGGTTTCGGATCGGATCGGTTGAAGGGGCTCGTGTCGGATAATGGACATGGCAAAGGAACACCGAACCGAACTGGAACTTAGCACAAGATAAAGCATGGCGAAAAGGAAGGCCATTGGGATCGTGTGAGAGTTGGGATCATGCTGAAGCTTGGCATAGGGATCGGATCGGATTGGAGCTAGAGAGCGGGATCAGATCGGAATGACAGGAGGACATGGGATTGGATCATACTAACTGGAGGGCTAGAGGACCGAACAGTATCTAAGCAGAAGCACCCGAACCGAACCGATTTGGAGGATGGCACCCGAATCGAACCGAACCAAATGAAGAAGCTGAGCCAAACCATGATGGAGAATCCGAACCGAACCAAACGAGAAATCTAAAGATGATGTATAGCTAAACCGAACTAGACTAAGGTTACTTCTACGTGATGACTCTTTTGAAGACCAACTCCAATTCGACCTAAACCTGAGATGCAAAGGTAGTCCAAATGGGAAATAGAACTCAGGATCTAGTTGGGAACCAACGACTCAACTTTATGAGTTAGGCTTTGCTGCGGGATGCGTGCTAAGGGGTTATCGACGACTATAGCTTTGATTCACCACCAAGACAGATGTTAGGCTACGTATCAGTGCAATGGTGTAGTTACTACTCCATGGGGGCAGAGTGATCGTAGCAAGGCTATGAGCCAGTACAGTGGAGTTGTTATAACTTCATGGGGCAGAGTGGACATAGCAAAGACTAGTGGCTATGGATCAGTGCAGTGGTGTTATCATGACTCCATGGGGCAGAGTGATCATAGCAAGGAATATGGTGATCAAAGTGGTGGATATCGTATGCTTTACGCACTGAGTGAGAGATGTGAGGATGGTTGTTATGTTTGATTGGTTCCTTTCACTATGTCATGCACACCCCCACCCCTGTATTCTTTATACCATATGTTAGTGGCACCTTAAAGTATCGAGCGGTATGTTGTGCTAACTCTTTGGTTGCAGGTGCAGGTTCAGGTATGGTTTAGTGTACCTGTTATTGTTCTGTTTTGATGCTTATCGCTCATGCCAGACTTTTGTCTGACCCAGAGTTTTATGTCTCTTCATATTACTCTGGGTGCTATTAAACAGGCAGAATAGAGACAGGTTAGGTGGTATGCACGGGTAGTTGTACCGGAGACGAGCAGGAGGCTCCCACGTATGATATATATAGATATTCTCCCTGTGTCGCAGCTGGTCACTACTTTGGGCATTAGTAGTGTACCTTTCCTTTCTTTTGCTTTAGAGACAGTTTTAAAGTTGTAATAATGATGATGTGGAACATAAGTTGTATTTGGATTTTTCGCTGCTATGATGTTTAGTTTCAACTTATGCACTATCTCACCTGTTTTATGTCAAGTATGTTATTATTATATTTTATTCCTTGCACTGTGAGACATTCTACAGGTTCTTTGTTAGTTCACCAGTAAGTCCTTTTCTTTTCCCTTTCTTTGCCGACCGTCCCGTGCCGGTTGGACATGGGCACAACGCATTTTCATGGGAAATGTCGGCTTGTGCGGGGCGGGCCGTCACACTTGGTATCAGAGCTCTAGGTTGCATAGTTAACCTAGGGAAAGACACCAGGGAGAGATAGTATGTATATGAGAGCGCGTATTTGTGGTTATTTTGGTTTTCAAAAGATATATATATATTATTAGTATAGCTAAGGATGAAGTCGCACTGCACTGACACCACAAAGAGGATGGTTAATCGTTTCTCTTTACAGATTGAACGATGAGCCAATATACGAGGGGTGCTGGTAGAGGAGCCAACAATGGGAATGATCCTGACATGAGGGCTATGTTTACTGATTTCATGAGAGAGATGCTTAGGGACGTTCAGAGGACAGTCCCTAATGCTGCAAATGGTGGTGGTACAGCGGTGCAGGCGCCTAGATCCGATTTCGCCAAGCTTTGCAAAGATTACTCTAGTCTTGGTGGAAAGCCGTTCCACGGAACGGAATCGGCTACGGATGTTCAGGATTGGTTGGATAGTTGTGAGCATATGTTCGAAGACTTAGGTATCGAGTATGCGATGAAGAGAGAGCTAGCGCCCCGTCAGGTGCAAGGACGGGCGATGAATTGGTGGAATGCTATTAAGGTAGCTAATCCAAAGGACCAAGTTACATGGGATTAGTTTAAGGCCCGATTCGGTGAAAAATTTATCCCAGCTGCCCAGAAGTCAGAGTTGTTTAGGAAGTTCTTGGAGCTAAAGCAGAATAGTAGAGCTATCTCGGAGTATATTGCTGAGTTCGATACCTTATCAAAGTATGGATTATTTCTTATCGACACTCCCGAGAAGAAGAACGAGAAGTTCATAACCGGCTTAGATCAGTACTTGGGGTAAAGGATTATTAACCACATCGATGAGATGTTTGAATAGATCGTGGGGAAAGCATTGAGATCAAAGGGTCTTTACCCTAAGTCCAAGACTGAGGTTGCATCAGCAGAGGAGCCAAAGATGAAAGCAAACGGTGGAGGCAAGAATGGTTCTCAGTATAAGAGAAAGCAGAATCATACCAAGGATGGCCAGAAGAAAAAGAATAAGAAAGATGTTGAGTGCTTCAGCTGTGGTAAGAAGGGCCACTGTGCCAAAGAATATCGGACCAAGCCAGCGGATAGGAAGTGCTTCAACTGTGGCCAAGTGGGACATCACAAGGACAAGTGTCCGCAACCCCCTAAGGAAAAGCAGATGGTGAAAGCATATGCTATCAATGTTGTTCCTTCTTCGTCGAATGCCCCAACTGCGGCGGAGAAAGGAAAGAATGTTATTATTCAAGGTATGCTTTCTGTTTATGATGTTCCTGTTCAAGTATTGTTTGATACCGGAGCTTCCAGTTCCTTCATATCTAGTGGCCTGGTAGATAGGTTGGGATTAGAGCCCGAGATTGTCGATAGACCTTTAGTAGTGACGAACCCGATTGGCGGTTCGACTAGCCTTGGTATGATTTGTCGTAATGTGGTCTTATCGAGTCATGGATGCAAGTTTGTTTGTGATTGCTTTGTTTTGGGTTTTACTGGGTTTGGCATTATTTTGGGAGTGGATTGGCTCCAAAGATACGGGGTGTTGGTAGACTGTGAGGGCTTTTTGGTGACAGTTAGAGCGGATGATGGGCAGAGGGTAGTGTTTGGTGGTCTACCTAATGATGGGGTAATGGCTAGTTTTCTAAATTCCCTCGACATCCCGCATGATGAGTTGTCAAATGTGCCCGTGGTTGGCTAGTATCCGGACGTCTTTGAGGATGTGACCGGACTTCCACCACACCGAGAGATTGAGTTCCGTATTGATTTGGTGAAAGATGCCAGACCTATAGTGATGCCACTTCGCTGTATGGCGCCAAGGGAGCAGCGAGAGCTCGGGGTTCAAGTAAGCGATCTTTTGAAGAAGGGATTTACCAGAAGAAGTGTTTCTAAGTGGGGAGCACCAGTTTTGTTTGCTACCAAGACAGATGGTTCCCTTTGTTTGTGTGTGGACTACCGCGAATTGAATAAGGTGTCGAGGAAGAATAAGTATCCTCTACCGCGGATAGATGATTTGTTTGATCAGTTGAGTGGCGCGAGAGTATTCTTCCAATTGGTTCTCATGACAGGTTTTTCATCAGCTTAGAGTGGAAGATGAAAGTATAGCTAAAATGGCATTTCGGACGCCGTCTGGATTTTATGAGTGGTTGGTCATGCCATTCGGGTTGACCAATGCACCAGCATATTTTGTGGATCTTATGAATAGGGTATTCAGAGATCAGTTGAATAAATTTGTTCTTGTGTTCGTGGACGATATCCTTGTTTATTCGAGGACAGAGGAAGAACACAAGAACACTTGTGGATAGTGATGGAGGTGTTAAGAAAACACCAGTTGAAAGCAAAGTTTTATAAGTGTCACTTCTGGAGGGGGGAAGTGAGATTTTTGGGCCATGTTGTTTCAGAAAATGGTATCGCAGTGGACCCTGCGAAGGTGGCTATGGTACAAGATTGGTATACTCCCAAGAATGCAACGGACATAAGTAGTTTCTTGGGGTTAGCTACATATTATCGTAAGTTTATCCAGGACTTCTCCAAGATAGCAGCATCGTTGACTCAGTTGACCAAGAAGAATCAAGCCTTCGTCTGGGACGAAAAGTGCGAGAATGCATTCAAGAGCCTAAAGGAAAAGTTAACATGTGCACCAGTGTTAGTCATTCCTAAGGGTAATAAAGAGATGACAGTATATACGGATGCATGTGGTACCGGACTAGGTGTTGTATTGATGTAAGGAGGTAGGGTTATAGCTTATGCAAGTCGGCAACTGAAACCGCATGAGAAAATATATCCTACCCATGATTTGGAATTTGCAGTGATTGTGTTCGCATTGAAGATGTGGAGACATTATCTCTTGGGAGAAAGATTCGAGTTGTTTACCGATCATAAATCGTTAAAGTATCTCTTCTCTCAGAAGGATCTAAATCTCCGACAGCAAAGATGGTTAGAATTCTTAGCTTTCTATGATTTCGACATCGCATATACACCAGGAAAGGGCAATGCGGTGGATGATGCATTGAGTAGAAGACATGCTAGTTTAGGGGCTATGTTTCTAGAATGGAAGCAATTGGAGTACATCGCTGGGTATGATTTCAGACCAAAGTGCGAATTGGATCCAGAAATGTTAGCAAGTTTGACGATCAGACCCACTTTGATTGAGCGGATTGGTTCTAGTCAGAGGGACGATCCTAACCTATTGGAAATCATCTCAAAGTTAGAGATGGAAATCGACGAAGAGATGAGCAAGTATGGGCTTGATCGAAATGGATGGCTTAGAAAGAATGGAAGACTAGTTATACCCAATGTCAATGGATTAAGAGTTGAAGTGCTTAGAGAATGTCATCACTCAAAACTGACTATACACCCCAGTGGTAACAAGATGTATCGAGACACGAAGCAGACCTACTACTGGAAAGGGATGAAAAGAGACATGGATGTTTATATCCAAATGCATGAATTGCCAACTAGTTAAAATTGAGCAAAAGAAGCCTAGTGGTTTGTTGCAACCATTAGAGGTTCGAAAATGGAAATGGTAACAAGTCTCAATGGATTTCATTGATGGGTTACCAAGGACTACATCGGGCCATGATAGAATTTGGGTGATTGTGGACCGATTGACCAAGAGTGCAAGATTTATACCCGTCAAGTCGAATAGAACGGCAGCTAAGTTAGCTGAACTATATGTAAATTGGGAGTGAGATTTCATGGAATACCTAAAGGCATTGTGAGTGACCGAGATCCGTTGTTCACTAGTGGATTTTGGAAAAGCTTACAAGAGGCGTTAGGGTCAGAATTACATCTCAGTACCGCGTATCATCCTCAAACCGCCGGACAGACAGGATAAATCGAGTATTAGAAGATCTCTTGAGAGCTTGCATATTAGACTTTGGTGGATCATGGGATGACCATTTGCATCTAGTAGAGTTCGCATATAATAATAGTTATCAATCCAGTATTGGTATAGCTCCATTTGAAGCTTTGTACGGAAGATCGTGTAACTCACCGTCATGTTGGTTAGAAACTGGTGAGAAGTTTGTGCTTGGACCAGATGTGATAAGAGAAACTTCAGCTAAGATTAAGGTTATCCAACAGCGAATGAAGGCTGCCCAAGATAGGCAAAAGAGTTATGCCGATAAGAGGACAAGAGAATTAAAGTTCTCCATTGGCGACTTGGTGTTTGTCAAGATTTCTCCGTTGAAAAGCGTGATACGATTTGGCAGGAGAGGCAAGTTAGCACCAAGATTTGTTGGACCATTCCCAGTTCTCAAGCAAATTGGGAATTTGGCATATAAAGTTGAATTACCAGAGAAGATGGCAGGAGTTCACAATGTATTTCATGTTTCCCAGTTAAGGAAGTTCATGCACGACCCCGATGTTGCTATTTCACCTGATTAGTTGGATGATATCGAGGTTGAACCCGAGGCAGTTGGGAACCGCAAGCCTATGCATATTGTTGGGAACGATACGAAGCAACTTCGAAGGAAGGTGGTGAAATTAGTCAAATTTCAGTGGGGCGAGAATGAGAATGACTGTACTTGGGAGACAGACGAGAGCATTAGGAAGACGTATCCAGAACTCTTCGCTTGGTAAGATTTCAGTATCGATTTTATCTTTCCGCATGCTAGGATAGGCTTGTTTTGTTTGTTTTGCATGTTTGATTGTTGTATGTGACTGGTAGGCATGCGGGATCCTTTGTATGTTTTGGGTTAAGGAAATTCAGGGACGAAATTTCTTAAAGGGGAGAATGTAACGACCCGCATTCTACGCATTGAACGACCGTAGGTTATTTATTTCTTTCACATGCGAAGTCGTATGGTCATGTAACTTTTGGCAGATGACTATAAGGGTCATTTCCCATGTTCATGATTTTTGCCGATTTTTAAATAACCGTTTTGCCTCTAACTGATCTTGTTTCGGCCATAACTATTGATAGGGAAGGAGTTTTGACCTGAAACCACTTCCATTAGATCCAGATGATGGTTTATCTTTCCGTAGAGTGGTCACATTAGCCAAACGGACTCACCGTTTTGGAGATATGGCTGAAACAAGTTTGAAATGGTGAAAAACAGCTTAATTGGGCTTAACCGGGTGATTAACAGCTAGGCCCAAAGGGGAATTTCGGGATATGGAGTATTTAAGGGCTGTTAGGGTTTAGAGAACACCCTTTTTCTCACTTTCATAGACGCCACTTTCATCTTAGAACCCTAGCAATGGCCCCCACTTGCTAAAACACCCCAAATCACTTTCTAATCGCTAATTAAGCCAAATCTACATCAAATCAAAGCGGATTAGCAGAAGAATCAAGGTAGAACTGCTGTATAGCCTTGGTACTCGCGCCCAAACAGAGAATCATTTCAGATTTGGTATTCTGTTTGTAGCAAAGGTGAGTGATTTGCATAGTTCCTCACTAATTATGGTTAATTAAGGTTAATTAGTGATAATTAGCGAATTTATACATTTTAAAAATCTGGAAAAATATTAATAAAATTTGAAATATTGTTTTAGGCCTCTGTTAGAAAATTTGGTTAGTTTGTTTAAGTTTTACTAATCCTATCATTAGTTTGGCTTGAACATGCTTAAGGGAAAATATGAGATTTTAGCTATGTTTGATCCATTTTAACCTATAAAATTATTGTTTTTGTTGTTTGTCGTTGATTATACATCTTGCAATGACTGTATGGTATGCTTTGTGATTGATTAGAAGAGTTAGAATGATCAAAACACTGTCGTATGTTGTAAAACAGTCGCTGGAAAAAGTCGTAGGAAAATTGTGCAGGGTTTCGGATCGGATTGGTTGAAGGGGCTTGGGTCGGATAATTGACTGGGCAAAAAAGCGTCGAACCGAAATGGAACTTAGCACAAGATAAAGCATGGTGAAAAGGAAGGCCATTGGGATCGTGTTGGAGTTAGGATTGGGCTAAAGCTTGGCATGGGGATCGGATCGGATTGGAGCTAGAGAGCGGGATCAGATCGGAATGACAGGAGGACATGGGATCGGATCAGACTAACTGGAGGGCTACAGGACCGAACTGTATCTAAGAAGAAGCATCCGAGCTGAACCGAGTTGGAGGATGGCATCCGAATCAAACCGAACCGAATGAAGGAGCTGAGCCAAACCACGATGGAGAATCCGAACCGAACCGAACGAGAAATCTGAAGATGATGTATAGTCAAACCGAACTAGACTTAAGTTACTTCTACGCGACGACTCTTTTGAAGACCAACTCCAATTCGACCAAAACCCAAGATGCAAAGGTAGTCCAAATGGGAAGTAGAAATCGGGATCCAGTTGGGAACCAACGAGTCAACTTCATGAGTTAGGCTTTGCTGCGGGACGCGTGCTAAGGGTTTATCGACGTCTATAGCTTTGATTCACTACCAAGACGGATGTTAGGCTACGTATCAGTGCAGTGGGGTAGTTACTACTCCATGGGGCAGAGTGATCGTAGCGAGGGTATGAGTCAGTGCTGTGGAGTTGTTATGACTTCATGGGGGCAGAGTGGACATGGCAAAGACTAGTGGCTATGGATCAGTGCAGTGATGTCATGATGACTCCATGGGGCAAAGTGATCATAGCAAGGAATAGGGTGATCAAAGTGGTGGATATCATATGCTTTACGCACTAACTGAGAGATGTAAGGATGGTTGCTATGTTTGATTGGTTTCTTTCACTATGTCATGCACACCCCCACCCCCGATATTCTTTTTGCCATATGTTAGTGGCACCTTAAAGTATTGAGCGGTATGTTGTGCTAACTCTTTGGTTGTAGGTCGAGGTTCAGGTATGGTTTAGTATACCTGTTATTGTTCTGTTTTGATGCTTATCGCTCATACCAGACTTTTGTCTGACCCAGAGTTTTATGTCTCTTCTTATTACTCCGGGTGCTCTTAAATGGGCAGACTAGAGACATGTTAGGTGGTATGCACGGGTTGCTGTACCGAAGATAAGCAGGATGCTCCCACATATGATATATATAGATAGATATTCTCCCTGTGTCGCTGCTGGTCACTACTTTGGGCATTAGTAGTGTACATTTCTTTTCTTTTGCTTTAGAGACAGTTGTAAAGTTGTAATAATGATGATGTGGAACATAAGTTGTATTTGGATTTTCCGCTGCTATGATGTTTAGTTTCAACTTATGCACTGTCTCACTTGTTTATGTCAAGTATGTTATTATTATATTTTATTCCTTGCGCTGTGAGACATTCTACAGGTTCTTTGTTAGTTCACCAGTAAGTCCTTTTCTTTTCCCTTTCTTTGGCGACCGTCCTGTTTCGGTTGGACATCGGCACATCGCATTTTCATCGGAAATGTCGGCTGGTGTGGGGGCGGGCTGTCACAAATATCCTTTCTATCCAAGGATATTTATTTACTTGTTTACTTATTTGCACTTAGTATTTTAAAAGGAAATCAATTCCCATTAATCCCCTTTTCATTTCATTTATTTCTATTAATAAGGTTATTGCCATTTATGACCATAACGGTCATATTTCCTTAAGGCGCTAATTAATCTCTTAAATGACATTCATTTCCATTGATTATAATTAATGCCACTTATGAACCTAATTGTCATAATTTCCTAAAACATTAATTAACAATGGAATGTACTTATTATATCAATCCCTTTTTATTTCTAATCAAAGTAGTGTAACTCCTTAACATTTCTATTTTACTTTGATTTATTTCGTGTATATATATATATATATATATATATATATATACATATATTATATGTCACAAAAAATATATTTACTTGGAGTTACAATTCTTATTCCTAGTCATTGCTTTAAAATTGTAACCATTTAGGCTTAACTTACCTAATTTAGTTTGTCTTCCCCAACCAACGATGGTTACAATAGTTATTATTTCGTTATGACTTTTTTTATACTAATTCAATTACATTAATTACTACAACAGTCATAATATATATTTCCATTAAATATGGATTACATTTCCATATATAATTTCCATAAAATGGTAACCATTCAAATACACAAACATTAATTGTAACATATATTTCGTCGTTTACATAGATTTGGACTGATAATATGTGTATGTGTGTGTGTATTCCTGCGCAGTTAATGCAGTTATTATTCTTTTATTACTAAATTTACAGTTTTGGTTCAAGCCAATAATCAAAAATTCTTTTTTATTTCGATTTTGTAATAAGATCTAAATCCTACAAAAAGGCTGTCAACTGTAATTATTGTAAATTATGCCTGAATATTTAAAAGAGGAATAAACATGTTTCAAATCATAATAAATTTTAATATTCATATATATGGAATGGTTGATGTAAACTACGCATAAATATATATACATGCATACATAAACTATTCAAACACACAAACATTAATTATAACATCTATTTCGTCATTTACGTAGATTTGGACGGATAATGCGCGCGTGTGTATCTGTATATATATATATATATATATATATATATATATATATATATATATATATATATATATATTCGAGCAATTAACGTAGTTATTATTCTATTATTATTATTAAATTTGCTGTTTTGGTTCAAGTTAATAATTAAACATTCTTTTTTATTTTTATCTTGTAATAAGATCCTAAATCTTACAAAAACGCTATCAACAGTCATTATTGTAAATTATGTCTGAATATTTAAAAGAGGAATAAACATATTTCAAATCCCAAGAAATATGTAATATGCATATCCATGGAATGGTCTATGTAAACTATGAATAAGTGTGTGTGTGTTTGCATATATATAAACATATATATATATATATATATATATATATATGCGTGAATTTACACAACCTTTTTCCTTTTTGTTTTAAACATATTTCTTATTGATCTCAAATAATGTCTTTTTATTTAAAAATGGGAAAAAGGCATACGTACAATAACTAAGTTAAAACCCAAATAAAATTGAACACAAACAAGCATATATCTTTTCAACTAAAATTACATAAATTACCGTTTAACACCGAGACTACAGATCTGGAATAAAACTACATCTTAATGTTGATTTATGGGATTAATTTCCATATCTACGGTGTTGCAATAACCACAATATTTTAAATACAATTCGTAGGCAATAATATGAACAAACAAGTAAGCCTTAAAAAAAATTATTCAAACCCAATTTTATTCTTTTCGATTTAACAATATTCACAAACAGATCAGATAGGCATTATCTTAGATTTAACAAAATTATAAACATATTTAATGATTTTAGGCATATATTTTAGGTTTAATACGAACAAAATAATCAGGTTATTATATACTTTGTATATAAATTTCCCACTCTCCTAAAACCATCCAAATCTGTAACATGAATAATATTATAGCCCTGCAACTCCTAAATTCTTATAGATCTATAGTTATTCTGAAAAGGAGATACCTTCAGATTTGTAAATATGCAGAAAAAACAAGAAAAGAGAGGAGAAATCTGATGAAGAAGAACCTAGACGCCAGTCCATTTCCTTTTCCACTTGAATATGATTATCTTTTTCAAATATATACTGTTTGTGTTTGATTTTGATTGTATATGAACATATTTTTGTTTTAAAATTTATCTGAAGAGAAAGGGCAATGCTTCGATGCTGCTCTCAGAATATGTGGAAGATAATGGGGCCTAACCTTTTATTCGTAGGTGTTAGAAAGTCCCTGAACCATTAGATTTAATTTAATTAACATTTGTTTGTTTATATAATAATATATAAAAAACTACTGCACTTAACCTAGCCGCCACAAGCCCAGGAGGTCGACTGCTAGAGTCGAATACCTAGGTCGTTTTTTTCCCAGTGAAAGCGATTTATCTATGGTGTATAATATTAATAAATTTTGATTTTTTATTTCAGTCCGTTTATCGTATTTCCCCCGTAACTTTTTCATACTGACTCCGTCCGTGAAACTCCAAACATGAAAGTTGACAAGAATTCTGTGATGAACACAAATGCAAAAGTTTTGTAGTAAAATTTCATCGATTGCAAAAATTCCTATTTTAGAAAATCTAATTAAATAACTAATTTATTTATTGTCAA
The DNA here is from genome assembly GCA_030737875.1 of Allium sativum. NCBI lineage: Eukaryota > Viridiplantae > Streptophyta > Magnoliopsida > Asparagales > Amaryllidaceae > Allium > Allium sativum. Next base: position 989,650,096 of record CM060912.1, on the reverse strand, counting down.
AATTCCGAGTTGTTACATTTTCCCCCCTTAAAAGGAATTTTATCCTGAAATACTAACAACTACTTATCCTATACTACACAACAATTATTATACATCCACTTTGCAACCAAATGTGCATGTGCATAGTGTACATAATGCATTTTAATCACAAAAAATCTACGCACAACGATTCTAAATCGGATAATCCTATATATATGCACCAAATTTTAAAACACTTCCGAAAGCATAATGCCAAACATCCTAAATATACTGGTAGTTCTACATGAATGCAAATTTTCAAAATCCTTTCTCATCCATAATCCTCACACCAGTACGAATAGAAATGTAAAGCAACAAATTTTGTGTCCAAATCCGACAACATCCAAAACGCCAATACATCTAACTGCTTTCTATTAAATTTCTCCTAAATCAGGAAAAACGAAATCAAATCGATGAATTTTAGCCTTTCCTACACTTACAAATATTCCATTTCCCGTCTTATAGTGGTAATTTTACCTCAATTCCCCAAAAATTTCCATCTGTAAACGATAAAGGAGATTAAAACAAGCTTTAAAACGTAAAATGGGTAAATTAACAACTCATATGCATTGTTGACAAGGTATGGAAACAACGTTTTCAAGGCTAAAATAACCTTTTCCTTGTTGTCATTAACGTTTTTATCGCATTGTCGGCCCAGTTGCACCGCTAAAACGCGCACCCAAACCATCCAAAAATCTTCCTTATGCCTTATATGTGACCAAAAATCGAAATTCCTCATAAAAAATAATTTTTTTGCTTTAGCTCTTTTATTTATTTTGAAATTTTATTCTCAACACTCTTCCACTTTCCATATGAGATTTGCAAGAAAACTAAATTTTGGTAGCGTACGCTTTACACCATTCAAATCTTTTATTTTAATGTAAAACATGTGTCCAAATATGCCAAACTGCCATTCCCAAATTCTACGTTTTCACGCAAACCAAAATAAAAGAAAGAAAATCAGTAAAAATGATTTTTTTTTTTTAAAAGATAAGATTTTTATTCAAACAACATTTGCAAAAGTTTCAAAAATGTATTTTCTAGAAACTTAAACGATTCAAGTCACATGTTAACGAAAAAGAATCACGAAAAAAATGCAAAAACTGAAATCACATCCAAATAAACGCAATAAATTTTAGCTTTAACAAGGAACATGATATTAATTATAACCGTGACGAAAACAAAATAAAACCAGTCCTTCGCTAAAATTTATCTGACACGGAAATTTATTCTTTCCAGCTTTAGGATAATTATAAGTTAGATATGAAAATGAGATTTAATTTAAATAGGTATGGGTGAATGATATGAATATTTCCAAACATAGAAATCTCATAAAAAGTGGTTGTGTAATTTTTGAATAACACCAACAGTTACAACCAACAACAACAACAAAGATAAAAATGCTGGATAGGGAAACACACGATACGGGATACAATAAGCACTAGACACAAACTAACATCGACTAAGAACTACGAGACGGTTGAGGCCTACGACTGGAACTCAATCCATTACCACGTCCTTGCCAAGACATGATAGAGATGCAATCAATCTCACACGCCTGCCGACACTGCTCCCTACAGACCTCTTGAAGCTTATCCTGGATATTACGGAGAACGACGAGCTTCGAGCTCTCCTGGCTAGGCTGTTGGGGCTACTGCGGTGGCGGCCGTTGAACACGAGCAGGAGGTGTGAGAACAGGAGCATCGGGCAACTGAATACTCATCTTACGGAGAGTGGTGCGACAAATGGCGGTAGGCACCTTCTTCTCTGTCGTCTCACCAATAAGCCTCATCTGGAAGTATCGGAAGAAACGGGTTAGGAGATGACTACAAGGAAAGTGGCCCCTCGGGGTGCTGATGAAAGGCTCATAAATATGGATCATAAGCAGGCGCACCCAATTGATGGCAATACCGCCTAGAATAGTATTAGTGTCGCGACGCACTGAGGGATGAATCTACTCCAAGCTTTCCGTCTTCAGGATGATATTATGCTGAATGATGTGTATAATCAGGCGAGCAATAGGCCGTAGATTAGAGGTGGTCCAAACTCCAGGGGCTCCAAGGAAGATGCGCTCAAGAATATGAGGGTCATCCATCTCAATGGCATCTAGCTCGGCTCTGACCACCAAGACGCCCAAAATCCATGCTAAATCATCGTTTGATAACTCGATGTGGGTGCCCATGACCTCAGACTAGATGACACATGATTCGTCATCAATGGCAGCATTCATTTGGGCCTTGAATAGACGGATGCAGCACGGATAATAATCGCGCTCGAAGGTATCGAAGCGCAGGATCAGTGCCAGGCCCGCGGCCATGAACAGTTGCTCCAAATTAAACCATAATGAAAATCCTAATTGGCCATAGCCAACCAACGCTGATTCTTCTCCTCATTGCGATCTAGCCATGCGGCCTCCTGAGGTGAAAGACCAGGGTATTACGTGATGACGTTTCGAGGAGGGGCCATGGAGGGAATAGTGAAACGGACAAAAGAAATTGCAGATCTAGAGTATAATAGGATAGAGATCTACCCTGGGATGATTTTGGTGGCAATTAAGGATGAAACGGAGTGGGTATTGCTCGGATTGGAGCTTGGGAATGAAGGAGGGTTTAGGGTTTATTGGAAATGGGGATAGGGGAGGAAATATCGACTGGAACGATATATATATCGTTCCAGCGGTTTTGGGTCGGGCTCCAGGACGTGCCCTGTAGGGGATAGTGGACGACCTGGCCCACATAGGGTGGTCGGCCGCTTGCCGCTTAATGGGGTCGGTCTAAATCTTGGCCCAGCGGCTCGAATAATTTATATAAAAATAATAATAAAATTCCTATAACTTCAAAATGACTTCCGAACCAAACCGAAATCCCATGCCAACTTCCACCACTCGTCGAGTCGAGAATTAAAATTTCCAACGCCTTTTCCCCCGCCTTCGAATAATTGTGACCACCAAACAAACGAACGAATTTTAGAGTAGAAAATCAGTTAGAAATCCGAAAATAAAATTAAAACTGATTTTCCCCTTACCTAGCTGACATCAAAATCGATTCGCAAATCAAATACTCCAAAATTAGAACAAGAGATTTTCCTCAGTCTTTTCGAATGAAAATATAAAACTTTTCAAAATGTATTTATTATAAACTAAAGATTTCGTATTATGAATCCAATTTATTATTACCATTATTATTATTTATATCCCAGTTCGTATTACTAGCTGGAAAACCTTTTCGCATTCCAAAGCGTTGGGATTTTAAAATCTCAAAGATTAATTGCGATAATTTCAATAAATCATCCTATATATATATATATAAAGGGATACTAAAAATCACAAGGAATGAGTATCAATTATTTTTAAGTTTCAAGGCATATTCCTTGTCATTTCCAACTCCCTTCTTTCTACCAACTGGACTATTCATTAAAATCACACAAACGCCGAACAATGCTGAAACAGGAATAGATTTTAAAAACCGTATCTTTACAAAACTATTTTTTCGAAAACATAGTTTAAAACTTTCGAATCCATTTCATTTCCCAAAATAATTAAAAAATAAAAATTCTCTCGAATACAAGACCAATAACTTAAATGAATATTTTCAACAAAAGAATATCTAGAATTTTCACAAACTATCGGACCTCGTAATTATATTTCTGAATGGATACAACATGTTAACATGAATATCCCGTTTTAGACCCAAGAAAGGTCATTGACTGGAACTACCAAATGAAGCTAAAAATCAGAAATCACGACTATCGTAGTTGTAGCTAGATTTTTGTCCAAGCTCCAAACTCGAATCCACCATGTGTCGTCCTCTTGCTCTTCACAACGAAATCTCCAACGTAGTGTGGAGTAAGATAGAATTGGCTAGAAACCCGAACTCAACATATTCCAACTCTTAGTCGCTTAAGACCTATATAATATACATAGGCCTACGACTATTTTATCATAGAAAAAAATTTAAAGTCGATTAAGAAAGACGAAGAAAATAGAAAAGAAAATTGAATTACGTTCTCTCACGAGTTCTAATTTAACTAGTTCTTTTGATCATTTAACCTATGCTTTGATACCAAATGTAACACTGCACACTTTTCTAAGCCCAAATTTCGAAAAATCAAAACTCGATCACATCCGAGCATGAAGCGCGTATATCTAGTATCAAAAAATAAATGAGCATGATAATAAAGTATGATAAAATAACTCACAGTGGAAAAAAATAGTATACACTAGTATTAACTCGGGTAACTACCTTATCAGAGTGAGCCACCATGTCAATACCGAGCATGAGAGGGAACAAGAACCAACAACCAAACTTAAACACCTGTAACAACGAGACCCTCTCGAGAAAACTTAGGAGATTGTAATAAGGAGGGGATCAGAACAACAAGTTCTGGTGAACAGGAAGAGTATAACACATTTTACAATACGCAGATGTATCCTGTTTGGTTCAACCGAATACATATGTCTATCAAAGTTAGTAATTCTAACCTAACCTCTTAGACGCTGATGCATGAATCTAACTACCATACCCAAGGTAGTGTTACCAACGATAATGATACTAAGATAGAACATTTACGCGTATATTTACGAAGCTGTTAAACCGTCATTTAAAATAATACCAAACTAAGAGGTGGGGATCTCAACTACTCACTAATCATACGAAGGCAAGCTATTTATGCATATATGTACAGAGCCACTTAAGACCTCACTATCGAATGATAGCTGGACATGGATCCTTTCCCTTTATCACTTAAGATCCTAGGCAGACCTATGTTCACATAATGCCTCTTGATCATTTACTCAATAATAATATAAACTAGAGGACACTAACTACAATTCCTACTAATTAAGGCTTCTGTCATTCACACATATAGACACATGCCCCTCATAAGGAGAGAGATAGTAAGTAGTCACTTAAGACCACTCGGTTAGGTAGATGTAACACGCCATTAAAAACCCACATGTAGTGGATCCCATAGTTACTATCTAGCTGGCCTTATTGGATAATCCCCAAGTTGCTTAATACTTCCCGTAGGATAGGTAACCCTATGGAAATACCATACCGGACCTTTTAAGAACTATTCCCAGGTGGACCCTCGATCCAAGCCACTTAAGACCCAAGGAAGTGGACTATTCATGAAGATTATCTCATACCCAATTAGTCTTTAATACTTTCATTTATGGGAGGTGGCCTACACGATCGCTTAATACATTTCTATAGGTGGATTTAGCCACTTAACACCTTAATCCCCAAAGTAGGCCACGTTATTGAGTTATTCCCTTTTAGTTTCTCTTTACGGAAATATTCCATATACGCAAACTAACTATCGTCATGGGTTCCTTGGTTAACGATATCTCACATCAGTTGGACATATATTCGACTTCTGGAAAGTGTAGACTTCTGTAGAATAGAGCAATTAACCTCGCATCATTAACCTACTATGTCCAATTCTAATTATTTTTTCTTTCAATTATTAGTTCAGGATTAACTAATATAAATTATGGAAAGTCATATCCTTCCTATACTAGGATATTTATTTATTTGTTTCCTTATTAGACTTTGTATTTTAAAAGGCAAGCAATTTCCATTAATCCCCTTTTTGTTTCATTTATTTTTATTTAATAGGGTTATTGCCATTTATGACTATAATAGTCATATTTCCCTAAGGCGCTAATTAACCTCTTAAATGTCATTCATTTCCATTGATTATAATTAATGCCACTTATGAACCTAACGGTCATAATTTTCTAAGACATTAATTAACAATGGAATGTACTTATTGTATCGGTCCCTTTTTATTTCTAATCTAACTATTGTCCTCCTTAACATTTCAATTTTACTCTTATTTGGTTTATTTTGTACATACGCATATATATTTATATTATATGTTATAAAAAATATTTATTTAGAGTTACAACTCTTATTCCTGGTCATTATTTTCAAATTGTAACCAATTAGGTTTAACTTACCTAACTTACCTAAGTTAATATGTTTTCCCCAACCAACGATGGTTACAATAGTTATTATTTCTTTATGACCTTGTTTATAGTAATTCAATCACATTAATTACTACAATGGTCATAATATAAATTTCCATTGAATATGGATTACATTTCCATGTATAATTTCATAAAATGGAAACTATTCAAACACACATGCATTAATTATAACAAAGATTTCGTCGTTTATGTAGATTTGGACGAATAGTGTGTATGTGTGTGTGTGTGTGTGTGTATATATATATATATATATATATATATTCTCGTGTAGCTAACGTCATTATTTTTCTTTTATTACTAAATTTACTGTTTTGATTCAAGCTAAAAATCAAACATTCCTTTTTATTTCAATTTTGTAATAAGATCCTAAATCTTACAAAAAGGCTGTCAACTGTCATTATTGTAAATTATGCCTCAATATTTAAAAGAGGAATAAACATATTTCAAATCAAAAAATATATGTAATATGCATATCAATGGAATGGTTGATGTAAACTACGCATATATATATATATATATATATATGTATGTATGTATGTATTTATGTGTGAATTTACATAACCTTTTTCCTTTTTGTTTTAAACATATTTCTTATTGATCTCAAATAATGTCTTTTTATTTAAAAAGGAAAAAAAAGGCATCTTTACAATACTAAGTTAAAACCCAAACAAAAATGAACACAAACAAGCTTATATCCTTTTAATAAAAATTGCATAAATTACCGTTTAACACTGAAACTACGGATAAAGCTACGTCTTAACAGTGATTTATGGGACTAATTTCCAGATCTACTGTGTTGCAATAACCAGAATATTTTAAACACAATTTGTAGGTAATAATATGAACAATCAAGCAAGTTTGCAAAATAATAATATTATTAAAACCCAATTTTATTCTTTCCAATTTAACAATATTCATAAACAGATTAGATAGGCATTATTTCATATTTAACAAAATTATAAACATATCTGATGATTTTAGGCACACATTTCAGGTTTAATACAAACGAAATAATCAGGTTATTATATACTTTGTATATAAATTTCCCACTCTCCTGAAAACATCCAAATCTGAATTCTAAATAATATTTTAGGCCTACAATTCCCAAATTTTTACAGACCTACAGTTGCCAATCCTTATCCTTTCCCACTTGAATCTGATTATCACTTTCAAATATATATTATTTATGTTTGATTGTATATGAATATATTTTTGTTTCAGAATTTATTTAAATAGAAAGGGAAAGGACAGAGTTCCGCTGTAGCTCCCCGAATATATGGAAAAGAATGGGGACCTAACTTTTTATTTATAGGTGTTAGAAAGTCCTCGGACCATTAGATTTAATTTAATTAGCATTCGTCCGTTTATATAATATTATGTATATAACTAGACCACTTAACTAAGCCATCACCGAGCGATTTACACCCCCCCCCCCCCCGGAGGTCGACGGCTAAGGTCGACTGCCTGGGTCGATTTTTGCCCAGTGAAGGTGGTTTATATATGGTATATAATATTTATAATTTCTGATTTATCTATTTTCGTCCATTTATCGTATTTCGCCCATAACTTTTTCATACGGGCTCTGTTCGCGAAACTCTAAACATGAAAGTTGATAAGAATTTCACGACGAACACAATGGTGAAAGTTTCAGTCAAATTCCATCGATTAAAAAAATATCCTATTTTAGAAAATCTATTAAATAACTAATTTATTTATTGTCAAAATTACGGGTTGTTACATTCCCCCCTTAAAAGGAATTTTGTCTCGAAATTCTAACACTTATTTATCCTATACTACTCAACAATTATTGTACAACCACTTTGCAACCAAGTGTGCATGTGCACACTGTACATAATGCACTTCAATCATAAAACATGTATGCACAATGATTCTAAATCGGATCATCCTATATTTATGCATCAAATTTTAAAACACTTTCGAAAACATGATGCCAAACATCCTGAATATACTGGCAACTGTATATGAACTCAAATTTTCAAAATCCTTTCTCATCCATAATCCTCATACCACTACGAATAGAAATGTGAAGCAACAAATTTTATGTTCAAATCCGAACATCCAAAACGCCAATGCATCTAACCGCTTTCTATTAAATATCTCCCAAATCAGGAAAAACGCAATCAAATCCAAGAATTTTAAGGTTTCCTACACTTATAAATATTCCATTTCACGTCTTATGTTGGAAATTTTACCTCAGTTCCCCAAAATACTACAAAAATTTCCATTTGTAAATTATAAAGGAGACTTAAAACAAGCTTTAAAACGTAAAAAGAGTAAATTAACAACTCGCACACATCACTGACAAGGTACGGAAACAACGTTTTCAAGGCTATAATAGTCTTTTTCTTGTTGTTGTTAACATTTTTATCGCATTGTGGATCTGCTGCACCACTAAAACGTTCACACAAACCATCCAAAAATCTTCCTTATGCCTTATATGTGATCAAAAATCGTAATTCCTCATATAAAATAAATTTCCGCTTTAACTCTTTTATTTATTTTGAAAATTTCTTTTCAACACCATTTCACTTTCCATATGAGATCCGCACGAAAACTAAAATTATGTTAACGTGCACTTTGCGCCATTCAAATCATTTATTTTACTGCAGGTGTCCAGATATGCGTAAACTGCCATACCCAAATTTTTCGTTTTCGCACAAACCGAAATAAAGAAAGCAAATCAGTTAAAATGATTTTTTTAAAAAAAGATAACAGTTTTATTTCATCCAACATTTGAAAATTTTATAAAATGTATTTTCCGGAAACTTAAACGATTCAAGTCACATGTTGGTTAAAAAGAAAGTCAATCACGAAAATTATGCGAAAACTGAAATCACACCCAAAGGAACGCAATAAATTTTAGCTTTAACAAGGGACAAGATATTAATTATACCTATGATGAAAACAATGTAAGACCAGTCCTTCGCTAAAATTTATCCGACACAGAATTATATTCTTTCCAGCCTAGGACAACTATTAGATAGATAGGAAAATGAGATTTCATTCAAATAGGTACGTATGAATGACATATATATTTCCAAACATAGAAATCTCATAAAAAGAAGTCGTGCTATTTTGAACAACACCAACAGTTACAACCAACTACAACAACAAAGATAAAAATGATGGATAGGGAAACACACGAAACAAGATACAAGATGCACTAAACACAAACTAACATCGACTAAGCACTATGAGATGGTCGAGCCCTACGATTGGAACTCGATACATTACCACGTCCATGCCTTGCTCCCTACGGACCTCACAAAGCTCATCTTGGATATTACGGAGAACGACGAGCTCCGAGCTCTCCTGGCCAGGCTGTTGGGGCTGTTGCGGCGGCGACTGTTGAACAGGAGAGGGAGGTGCGAGAACAGGAGTAACGGGCAACTGAATACCCATCTAATGGAGAGTGGTGTGAATAATGGCGATAGACACCTTCTTTACCACCGTCTTCTAAGTAAATCTCATCTGGAAGTGTCGGAAGACACGGGTATGGAGATGACTATAAGAAAAGTGCCTTTTGGGGGTGTCGATGGAAGGCTTATAAAGATGGATCATAAGCACGCACGCCCAATTGATGGTTATACCGCTTAGAATAGCCTAATTATCGTGGCGCACTAAGGGACAAATCTGCTCCAAGCTTCCCATCTTGGGGATGATGTTGTGCTGAATGATGTGCACAACAAGGAGAGTAATAAGCCGCAGATTAGAGGTAGTCTAGATTCCATGGGCTCCAAGGAAGATGCGATCAATAATCCGAGGGTCATCCATCTTAATGGCATCCAGCTCGGCTCTTACCGCCAAGACACCTAAAATCTCTACTAAATCATCGTTTGAAAACTCGACGTGGATGCCCATGACCTCAAATTAGATGACGCAAAATTTTTCATCGATTGTAACATTCATCTAGGCATCAAATAGATAGATGTTGCGTGGATAATAATTGCGCTCGAAGTTACCGAAGAGAAGGATCGATGCCAGGACTGCGGCAATGAATAGCTCCTCCAAATTAAAAGTGGCAAAATCAACGAACTACACCGGTCGACCATAATGAAAATCATAATTAGTTGTAGTCAAGTAACGTTGAATCTTCTCCTCATTGCGGTCTAGCCTTTAGTAACGTTGAATCTTCTCCTCATTGTGGTCTAGCCATTCGGCCTCCTGAGGTGTGAGACCAGGGTATTAAGCGAGGATGTTTCGAGGAGGGGCCATGAAGAGAATGGAAAAACAAACAAAAGAAATTGCAGATCTGGAGCATAATAGGGTAGAGATCTACCCTGGGATGATTTTGGTGGTAATTAGGGATGAAACGGAGTGGGTGTTGCTCAGATTGGAGCTTGGGAATGGAGGAGGGTTTTGGGTTTGCTGGAAATGGGGATAGAGGAGGAATAGTTGGTTGGAACGATATATATTATTCTATCTGTTTTGGGCCAGGTTCCAGGACGTGCCCGGTAGGGAGTAGCTGTCGACCTGGCCCACATAGGGCAGTCAACCGCTTGCCCTAAATGGGCTCGGTCTGAACCACGTCCAAACGATCCGAATAATATATATATGTATATATATATGTGTGTGTGTGTATATATATGTATAAATTATAATAAAATTCCTATAATGTCGAAATGACTTCCGAACCAAACCGAAATCTCAATAAATAAGTAATATGCATATCTATGGAATGATTGATGTAAACTACGCATATGTGTGTGTATATATATATGTATGTATTTGTCCGTGAATTTACACAACCTTTTTCCTTTTTGTTTTAAACATATTTCTTATTGACGTCAAATAATGTCTTTTTATTTAAAATGGGCAAAAATGCATATTTACAATAACTACGTTAAAACCCAAACAAAAATAAACTCAAAAAATCTTATATATTTTTAACAAAAATTGCATACATTACTGTTTAACACCAAAACTACAGATTTGGAATAAAATATCTTAACAGTGATTTATGGGACTGATTTCTAGATCTACGGTTTGGAAATAACCACAATATTTTAATCCTAAATTATAGGCAATAATATGAACAATCAAGTAAGCTTACTAAATAATAAAATTATTCGAACTCAAATTTATTCTTACCGATTGAGCAATATTCATAAATAGGTCTGATTGGCGTTATCTCAGATTTAACAAAATTATAAACATATCTGATGAATATTAGGCATAGATTTCAGCTTTAATACAAAAGAAATAATCGGGTTATTTTATATTTTGTACATAAATTTCCCACTCACCTGAAAGCATCTGAATATGAATAATCTTTTAGGCCTACAATTCATAAATTTTTATAGATCTATAGTTATTTTCAAAAGGGGGTACCTTCAGATTTGTAGATTTGCAAGAAAACAAGAAAGGGGAGGAGAAATCTAATGAAGAAGAACTTGGACGCCAATCCATATCCTTTTCCACTTGAATCTTCTCATCCCTTTCAAATCTACATTGTTTATATTTTATTTTCATTGTATATGAACATATTTTGGTTTTAGAATTTATTTGAAGAGTAAGGAAAACGGAAGAGCTTTGCTACTGCTCTCAGAATATGTGGAAAAGAAGGGAAGCCTAACCCTTTATTTATAGGTGTTAGAAAGACCCCAGACCGTTATTCGTCCGTTTATATAATAATATATAGAAAACTTTACCACTTAACCTAGCCGTCACAGGGCGATTTAACGCCTAGGAGGTCGATTGCTAAGGTCAACCGCCTGGGTCGTTTATTGTCCAGTGAAGGTGGTTTATATATGGTTTATAATATTTATAAATTCTGATTTATTTATTTCCGACCGTTTATCATATTTCTTCCATAACTTTTCATGCGGACTTCGTTCGCGATACTCCAAACATGAAAGTTGACTAGAATTCCATAACGAATGCAACATTGAAAGTTTCATGGGTCGAATTCCATCAATTGCAGAAATTTTAATTTAGAAAATATAATTAAATAACTATTTTATTTATTGTCAATATTCCAGGTTGTTACAAAAATCCTTCGAGATGCTGCGATGTTTTCCAGTTTCACGAAAAGTCAAGCTACGATTACCACGCGATAGGATCGAAAATCAAATCAAATCATGGGAGCAATGTTTCAGTCATAAGTCCATAGTATGAGTTTATAATCTAATCATAAGTACTTTTCAAAATCTTTAGTAATAAAACAAGTTCTTTCTTTAAACGTTAATGCATTATGCAACATAGCACCTGTTTTAACTCTCGATCCAATTGTGCGACGTCACGAAACGACTCGAATTCTGAAAGTTGAAATTCAGAATCGAAAATTTATGAAGTACCCAGGATATGAAATTTATTTCGTAGCCCCATATGCTCAAGGAAGTTTCCATTTTGAATGTATCAACTTCAAACCGTCAAGTTCCGGGATACGAGAAATATTTCCGAACCCTCGAATGCTCCAAGTGTCGGGATACGAAACTACGGTTAGTATCTCCGTAATGTTGAAGAATGGAATGTTGATAATGTTTTGATGACAACAATCTTAGTTCAATCATTATCATTATTGATTATAAAATGTATACTAATAGTTTATCTAGAATATATATATGTGTGTGTATATGCAGGATTTATATGCAGGTTAAAAATAATTGAAGACTGTACAGTTATAAGATTCAAGATTTCAAAGGGGAATCAAAACTCATGAGTATCAAGATATCAAGAGATCAAGAGTCCATTATTACCAGAGTAATAGAGTTTAGTTGGTATGTAAAACTCTGAATAGCACTCAAACTCAGTTCTCAAATTATCTCTTTAAAATTGATTTTAAACTATTTTCAAATTGAGTTCACACCCTTCTTAAAAATGATTTTTTTTTCATTTAAAGATTTTAAACATATATATATTTCCTATGTTTCTTATATTCATAAAGTTTTAATTATATTATATGTGTTTATAATTATATTATATAGTTTTATATCACTTAAATATATATAGAGTTTTTACATCATATGTTTAAACAGTATTTTATTATGTTTTATGCTTAAAGAATTTTATTTTAAACAACTAGTTTTATTTCAGGAATTTCCAGAATATATATTGTTTTAAATACTAGAAAAAATGATTTAAAATTTAAATAAATATATATATATATATGTGTGTGTGTGTGTGTGTTGACATACATGTTTTAACATGTTGACATATAACTGAAAGATTTTTAAATTTTAAATAGTTGTGTCTTTTCATTTGAAAACATCTCAAAAACAGTTGTGTCCTTTGGAACACTATATAAAGGCCTTATTTTGAATTTTGGATAATTTATCTTCTCCTTCTTCCTCCCTTAACATACCACCATTATTCTTCTCAAATTTCTAAGATTCCGCACTTATACTCTGTCGATTTTCAATATAAATTATGTCATTCTTCTTCTATTCTCATTTTCTATCAAATGCTCTCTAATTGAAAGTTCTACTCAAGAGTTTTAGGTCAACTATAATAAAAAATCATGAGGGTGTGTTTCTTGTAGCCTGTAAATCAAGGAAAACGATAGGGTGTGTTCCTTTTTCCCGTAAATCAAAGAAAAGGAGCGGTGTTAACCTTGTAGTCATGAAATCAAGGTTGTTGTAATTGGATACTAGTATCAATAAAACTCTATGAAATATAGCGTTGTGCTGGGCTATACGTAGGAGCAATCTGAACCAGTATAAAAATCCGGTGTGTTCTTTCCTTTTCTGCATTTTACTTTTGTTTATATTTGCATCTGTGATTATTTCTGTTGTGACATTCATTATTTGATTCACATAGTAGTTCAAGTAATTGATAATTGGTTTAGATTTCTATAAGTTCTTTAAAACACTTTTCACCAACCCCCCCTCTAATGTTAGTTTTACCTTAAGATCCTTGATTCTCAACCCTAACAGTTGGTATCAGAGCATGGGTTTTCAAAGTTTCATCATCTAGATTTTTGGAAATATTAAACGGCAGTCAACATTGGAATTGCTAATAATGATAGTTCTTTTATAGAGGGTCAATCCGCCATCAGACCACCACTATTTAATGGTAGTAATTATTCTTATTGGGCATGTCGAATGAAAATATATTTACAATCCATAGGATTAGAAACTTGGAATATGGCACAAACTGAGTATGCTGAACCCACTGCTAATTATGAACAATGGACTAATGAACAGAAAACCTTTGGACAAAATAATTCTAAGGCTATGAATATGTTATTCTGTTCATGAGATGGAAATGAATTTAATAGAGTATCAGTTTGTAAATCTGCTGGTGAATTATGGAAAACCTTGCAAGTTACTCACGAAGGAATAAATAAAGTTAAACAAACAAAGATATCAATGTTAACTAATCAATTTGAGTTATTTAAAATGAATCATAATGAATCTGTCTTTGATATGTACTGCAGGTTCTAGGAAATCGTGCATTCATTAATGGCTTTGGGAAAAACTTACTCTGAAAAAGATCAAGCCTGAAAAATCCTTAATTCTCTAACTCTAGAATGGGATCAGAAAACAGTGGCAACTGAAGAGGCCAATAATATTAGTGAAATGAAGATTAAGGAGTCAGGAATTTGATGTCATTCGAAGTATAGTTACAAAAAAGAAAGGAGAATAAGTTGTCAGAAAAGAAATTTATAGCATTCAGAGCAACAATTGATGGTTCTGGTTCAAGTAGTGAGGATGATGAGGAAATTGCCTTAGTGATAGGGAATTTCAGAAAATTTTTGGGATATAAAAGGAGGAATAGTTTTCAAAAAAATAATCAAGGGAGTTCGGGAAAAATTACTAAGAACGATAAAGGCTACAATTGTAACGAACCAGACCATATAAAAACGTTGTGTCCATATCTTGATAGATTGAATCAACAAACAAACGACATTCAATAAAGAAGTGGAAAAGAGCATATGCAACAAGTTTAGATGATTCAAAATCATCATCAAGCGATGAAGAGCCAGAAACCGGAAATTCAAATATCTTCTTTATAGAAATTCAGGAATCGGAAATTAAAATATCAAAGGATTGGATCTAAAAACCAGGTATGCCTTAATTAACAATTTTTGATTGAAATGGATGAATGGATGCTTGTTTGCTTGTCTTGTTTGAAAATTTGAATTCTAAAATTCAAATTTGAATTTGAAATTCAAAATACTAATAAGATAGTAAATAGTAGATAATAATAAGTTAATTTTAAAAGGTTTAAAAATTGATATCATCTCAGGAAATAATCAGACAGAGAATATAAAATATTAAAATAATATAAACATAATCAAAAAGTAACTCGAATTTTTAACTGGCACATATATGCCGACACATGTCGACATATACACCAGAAATCAAAATTTGAATTTCAAATGTTTAAACCTTCAAACTTCCCGCCACCTTTTCACCAACTCCTAAGGTTTGAAAAAGTGTCCTTCTATTCAGAAAAGATGTGTCCCTTTGATCTCTATTTAATCATCTATTCAATACTACTCTTTCTACCTCTCATTCAAAATTCAAAACTATTTTCTTCGTCTTATACAATTCAAAACTATTTTCTAATGGCTTCCTCAAATACTCTAAAGACCATGAGACTAACCAAGACTCTCAAAGGTAGTCTCTACAACAACCCGGAGGCTATCTAAGCGTACATAGACTATGTTACGAATGGAAAAGTCAATATGGGAACATTTGCTATTTTTGAAGAATTTGAATCTTATGATCTTCGTAATCTTTTCAATCAAAATGATATTTTAAGTCTGGTTGATTCTTGGGATAATAATGAAGTATGCTACCCAATCTTGTCAAAATGCTTTATGCTAATTTAAATCGCGGTGTTAACGAAGGGAATGAAAACCAAGTTTGGAGTAGCGTCAAAGGAACTCAAATTACTTTGGATAGTGATGTTTTTGCAACTATTTTGAATTGCAAAAAAATGGGTGCTGCTTATTCAGATTTTGAAATTAATGAACATGATTTAGAAACTTGTCATCATATTTTTGAAAGTGATGAACATATGGAATTCAAAAATCGTTTTTTCCACCCAATAGCAAGAATTGTCAGCCTTCTTCTTTAACACACTCTTACTCTGCATTTCGGAAATTTTAATAACCGTACTCTCAAGGTCCAAAATGCTCTTTTTCCATCTTTGGCACTTATGATATTAAGTGGGCCGAAGTGGTTTTGAGTGAATTCAAACCCAAGGAAATGTCAACAAAAGAGAACACTCTCTACCATGGAATTTACCTTACCCAAATCTTTAAGTATTTAGGAGTGGATTTCAAAGAAGTGAAATTTGTTTCTAGAAAGGTTTTTAACATGGGAAATATATCCCTTATGCAAATTCCAATCATTTCCAAATCGTATGAGTCATATGCCGAAAAGCAAGCTAGAATGGAACATGGAGGAAACCAAATGGATATCGAGAAAAATGAATCCTCCATGGAAAGCATAGAATTTCCCACTTTAACTAGAGCCATATCCAAGGAAGCAAATTTTCAAAACCAAGTCAAGCTATCCAAAAACAAAAGAAAATCAAGAAGACTCTAAATCAAATGTCATCCAAAATGAACTAGTTTTTCAGAAAAGTTAGAAGAAAACTTGGATTATCATCTTCTTCGTCTTCATCCGCTGAGATCTAAGTGTATTAGCTTATGTTATCTTATCATATTAGCTTGCATTTACTTTTCGTATTTCGTAATTCAGTATTTCATGTATCATTTGAATGTAATCTCTTATTAGTAGTAATGAATGTTTTTATTTTCTGTCAAATCCACCTTAAACATATGTAAAAACACATTAGAATTAAACAAATTAATATAATATAATAAGAAATAATTCAAAATAATATAGAAAGTCAAAATAACCAAATAAGTACGGGTATGTCAACATCAAGAATATGTATGTCGACATACAACTGCCAGGAATTTGAAATTGTTCGAACTCGAATCTTTTGATAAATACTTTTTGCCTACTTAGTTTTAAACGAATTCCAGACTGTATATATATATATATATATAATATATATATATAATATATATATCATTTTCTTCTAGAAAAACTCATTTTTACTTCTTTATTTTTTCTTTAACCGCTCTCTCTGTATATAATCAAATTAATGGCTACTCCTATTCATAATCTAGATGAAAATCCTAAAGAGATTCTCAACTCTTTTAATTAAGAATATACTATCTATCATTCTCCACAATCAATGTCACTTATAATTAACTCAGATAAAAATGATTAAACAACAAGAAAAACATTTTGATGTTATCCGTTGGGTGATCTCTTCTCTTTCCAAAGATGAAGATAACAACATCACGGGAGCTTCTCTCACCAAAGACAACGAAGACTGGGAAGTCATAAACGCGGATCCAATCTTCGGTGGAAATGGATGGGGGGAAGTTCTAAGAAATATATGAATAAATAAATTTGTTTGATTTGATTGTTATGCTTTGTATGGTATATTTTTTAATTTGAAATAAAAAACTTGTAAATAATTGATTTGTCATGTAAATATTATTTGGATTGATTGTTTGATATATACACTGGTTATATTAATTATAGTTTACTTGTTAGAATTACAATAGCATTGCCATAGAGTTAGGGGGAGTTATTGAAAAATATAAATTAAGAGAGTTATAGATTTAGGGGGAGTTATATATGTAGAATTAATCACTAGGATTATTCTGAGTTTAGATAGATATACTTTTTGTTGATGACAAAGGGGGAGAAATTATAAAATAGGTATAGAAATAGGTATAGTTTAAGGGGGAGTTAGAAGGAATTCATGGTGAAAGAGGGAGTAATTGAAGAATAAGACTAACAGGTAATATCAGTTATGAATGTTTTATAAACCAAGGTTGTCATCATCAAAAAGAGGGAGATTGTTGGAGAATGGAATGTTGATGTTGTTTTGATGACAACAACCTTGTTTCAATCATTATCATTATTGATTATAAAATATATAATAACACTTTTATCTAGAATATATATATATATATATATATGCAGAATTTATATGCAGGTTAAAAATAATTAAAGACTGTACAATTAAAAGATTCAAGATTTAAAAGGAGAATCAAGACTCATTAGTATCAAGATATAAAGTGATCAAGAGTCCAATATTATCAGAGTAATAGAGTCTAGTTAGTATGTAAAACTCTAAATAGCAATCAAACTTGGTTTTCGAATTATCTCTTTAAAATTGATTTTAAACTATTTTCAAATTGATTTCAAACTCCTCTCAAAAATGATTTTTTTCATTTAAGGATTTTAAACTTATATATATATTCCCTAAGTTTCTTAAATTTATAAAGTTTTAATTATATTATATGTGTTTAAAATTATATTATAGAGTTTTATATCACTTATATATATAGTTTTTAAATCATATGTTTAAATACTATTTTATTATGTTTTTGTACTTGAAAAAATATATTTTAAACAACTAGTTGTATTTCAGAAATTTCCAGAATATATATATATATTGATTTAAATACTTGAAAAAAATGATTTAATATATATATATATATGTGTGTGTGTGTGTGTGTGTGTGTATGTGTGTGTGTGTGTGTGTTTATATAAATGGGCATGTGTGTGTGCATGTGTGTCGATATACATGTTTTAACATGTCTACATATAATTGAAAGATTTTTAAATTTTAAATAGTTGTTTCTTTTCATTTAAAAACGTTCCAGAAACAGTCGTGTCCTTCGGAACACTATATAAAGGCCTAAATTTCGAATTTTTTATAACTTATCTTCTCCTTCTTCCTCCCTTAACATACCACCATTATTCTTGTCAAATTTATAAGATTCTACACTTATACTCCGTTGATTTAAATATAAATTATATCATTCTTCTTTTATTCTCATTCTCCATCAAATACTCTCTTATTAGAAGTGATACTCAAGAGTTCTAGGGAAATTGTAATCAAAAATTGTGAGAATGTGTTCCTTATAGCCCGTAAATCAATGAAAAGAATAGGGTGTGTTCCTTATAGCCCGTAAATCAAGGAAAAGGAGCAATGTTAACCTTGTAGCCGTGAAATCAAGGGTGTTGTAATTGGATACTGATATTAATAAAACTGTACGCAATCCAGCATTGTGCTGGACTAGACGTAGGAGCAATCCGAACCAGTATAAAAATCCGGTGCGCTTTTTCCTTTTCTGCGTTTTACTTTTATTTATATTTGTATCTGTTATTGTTTCTGGTTTTATATTCATTCTGTTGTTGTTCCAGTAATTGATAATTGGTTTAGATTACTATAAGTTCTTTAAAACACCATTCAACCCCCCATCTGGTGTTAGTTTTTCCTTAAGATCCTTGATTGTCAACCCTAACACACAACACCTTCGAAATTGCTTTGGAAAAGGCTAAGTCTATGATACAAAATAAAGTTTTTGTATCATGGCCTTAATCTTTTATGTCCTAAGCAACTACTCCCCTCCACTTCATATCCCGTCTTCACCAAATCCCCTCTCCTCCTTTTCGTATCCTGCTTTTCCCCACTTTTCGTCTCCCGGCTCCTTTCAAATCCGAGGTCCTGAATTTCAACAAGTTACGGGATACGTAAACACCTTTTTGTATCCCTAAATATGGTTGAGAGATTAGCAAACCACCTGGATGCGAAATCATTTTTGTATCCCCATGACTTCCTGCATCTCCCTTTTCCTCAATTTTTCTACACTCCACCTACTGGTCACCTCCATTAACATCACAAATCCTCAAACCTCTATCACCATGGCCAATCTCCACTCCCACCGACCTTCGCATTAATCGCTTCCACCTCATTGCCTACTTCATTCAACTCCGCTACCCTATGTTCGACTCAGCAGCATAAAGCCACAAAAGAAATCGAACCCACCCGATTGTTATAATTCTGGTTGGCAAGTTGAGTTGTCAAGGGTTGCGATTGGTCGGACGTGGTGCTAGTGGAAATCTATGGTGAGCTCAAGTGAGTTCGTGGCTCTAGGGTTTGAAAATGTTTAAGTTCTCGAGTACGAAAAATGCCAGGAGCAGAGAGCGAAATTTCAGATCCGTCTTTTATAGGAGAGGGGGGAACGAACCCAATAACTTAGAAAGTTCTAAGTAACGGGGCCGGTACCGATCCTGTAATGAAAACAACAAAAGGGGAAGGGAAGAGGGCAAACCATACTTGGCTACTCCATAATCAGTGAAAAATTTTGAACTTAAGCAATGACGACGATCGCGCATACGAGTTTCCAAAACTTCAATCGTCGAACCGACTCGAATTGTTAAACAATCCCGTACTCATGAATTTAAACAATCCAAGAGTATATGCCAAGTGATTGAGTCCCCAATTCGACAACGTGTCCAAAACCAACTCAACCGATCGTCCCCCCAAGCTATAGCTATGATCACGCATACGCGCTTTCCAAATCTCGATTGTCTAAACCGACTCGAATTGCTAACCAACCATTTACTCGTAGACTTAAAAAGTTCAAGAGTACAATCTAAATGATCGAGTTCCAATTCAATAACTTTTCGAAAACTAACTTACCTGGTCGCACGCCCATGATATGTCATTTAAACATCATGTCACTTATTTATAACTTTGATCGTATCGTACGAAATCATGTGCAAATGTGTGAGTGCATACGTAACCTTGTGCTGGCAACATCTCATTTGCACTTCAGGATAAGCGAACGTCGGCGACTAACATTTAGTTACTTGAGTCAACAGAAAATGAACGTTCACCTAAGCAATCAGATAGGATTCCAGTGAGAGTGACCAGAAATCTCAACAATGCTAGAATTTCGTATTTACGACAACAAACTTCGATAAAGCATCATGACTTTTCAGAAACAACATGTTTACTGAATTGCACTAATGGAAAGGTCACCACCAGTCGCTCGACATGACTTAGTGATTTTTTCCGACTCTCAGGAATGCTTTTCTCAACTCAAAGCACATTAGTGTATCACAAGGCATCCTTTGGGGGCAACTGTTAACCGTCTTTTTGGCCTAGCTACCAAAAACAGTCCAAACCCACACGACTCGGCTTATCGCGTGGTTTAACAGGCCAAAAGTATCACCAAGTTACCCAAGAACCAAGCCCAGGTGGAGTCGCACAATAATAGCCGTTAAGGGTCATCGAAACTACTCACAAATGGCCAAATACCTAGGGATCAATATTCACTATCCACCAAGAATTTGTATCCTTGACAACTCCTCAAAATTCCAACTCCAAGTCCAAATTCGTAACCTGGAGCTCCCTTCAGGATTTTGTATCCCGGAGTTCCACCTCCAAATTCATATCCCTACCACGTACTCCACATTTCGTATCCTGGTCATTCTCAGATTCACCATCTCCAAATTCGTATCCCAACTTTTTCATATCCCCAAATTCACACTCCTAGACTTCAACCAAGTAGCAAGAAATGAAAATTCTGGATATGAAGAGATGAAGAGATCGAGTGCTTGGAAATAGAAGAAAGTAACACCCGGGATACGTACCGACCTCGGAGTCGGTATCGATCCCAGGATACGAATTATGGACATGGACCCCACACATCACTTGTTCCAACCTGTTACATTTCCTCCAGCTCTCCTATAAGTACCTTTCAATGTGCAGTGTGAAAATGGTTAGCTCCATGCTCTTTGGACACTTTGGGAAAAAGATATGCTTCCTAGGATCTCTTAAGCACACTCCGTCAATCCAGGAAGAGGAAACAAGCTATTTTTGGACACCTGGACCATTTTGGGTTGCATAGGCATTTCGGGAAGAAAAGCTCTATCTTCATTTTGGATATACTAGGACTTTATTTCCACCATGGCCTTTGCAGTTACATGAAACTATTGTTCTCACCATTTTAAACTTGACAAGTGAACTTAATAAAAGAGAAAAGACTTCAATGGACGTAGGTTCTCACGAACCGAATCACTATAAACACTATGTTATTTACTTTCCTGCATATTTTCCATTCTAGGCATTTAGTTTCATTATCTTGGAACTCTTTGGGTGTTGCACCAACTATTATGCGTCAATAGATTGGTTCTTGCTACATAGATATTAACTTCAGACTTGAATAACCGATTAGATGTAACTTTCATTCTTTTCCAGTTGTAAGCTACATAATTATATAAGAAAACAAATTTCGGTAGAAAATATTATGTATGAAGTGAAAGAATATTAAAATAACATATTTTTATATAGTATTCTAAAAAATATAACACTTTTGATCTAACTACATTAGCAATTTAAAAAGTTTGTTTGAAGTTTAATTTCAAATAAGTGCCTCATAAACCTTTTTATTCTTTTTTTTTATATTGTGTTACACCTCTCGAACTTATCTAGAATTCTATATTTATATGTTTCAAGTATTAATGATGTCATTAATGCCCATTGAATACTTATTAATATCATAAATGTCTAGACTTTAAATATATCCATCCTTTTATGTTACATAATTATATTAAAATTTAGTTTTTGATCGTTTCTATACTTATTTTTATATGCAGCAGTCATGCATTCATGATTTCATCATATATCCACATCTTAAACATTCATCCATTTCTATTTCTTTTATTTCTATTCCATTTTATCACAATCAGTTGTTCAATATCTTAAACCAACAAATATATGGTTATTAAGATTTTCTTATTTTTCATTAATTTAGTAGAGAATATGCATGGTTTAGTTAATATGTGCTATTCTTAGTTCAGTTGGATTTTTATATTATAGAATGATAGTACACTTCAAACTTTATATTGCAAATTTAGACATAAACATAAATGACTAGTAGGCACAGATCCCTAAAATGAAACTTGTTTCATAGAGCATCCCTCTTAAATAAGATATGTAAAGACGGTTTTCGGAATTAGTTTACTGTGACGAATTTGTTTCATGTTCATCTGTTCCATTACATAGAAAAAAAAATCATAAAATTGTAAATATTAAAACCAAGCAATTGAGAAATAATAAAAATAAGTGCATGAATGTTTGCAATTATTGAGAAATATCGCAGACATGTACGAAAATATTCGCTTAATAATTGCAGACATATCTGCAATATTCACCTACTAAGCCGGTATTTGTGGACATCGTAAAACTACAGAATTTCTGTAATTATTCTGAATTTGTCTGTGATTTTCAATTGAAAGCGAACTTTTTTGTTAGTGTTCGTTATGCTTTAACTATTTTGGAATAAATACGATATTGAATATAATTTAAAATAAATTTTGAAATTTTAAATATTCATAAAAAATTACATAAAATTATGCAATTATTGGCTATAATTTCTAGTATATCAACAACTTTTGAATAAGTGCACACATTTCTACAAATTATCGTGAAGCTTACTATTTTTCTTGTTTTCATCAGCTTTTTATTTTATGTTTCTGCTATGAATAAGAAGATAAAGACGAACTAAAATAAGTTTTGAAACTTCAAAGTATTTTGCATTGTTTTTTGATGTTTTTGAGAAAATGACATAATTTGCATACTTTTTTTGACATAGATGTTTTGTATATTTTGAAACTTAACAGGGACCTTATTGAAATTATTTTCTTATTGAATTAAACACTCCATATGGTTAGCATCAAATGACCATAGTAATATATGCGCAGATAGTTCTATCATTTTCTTTTAACACTCCTGTATAACTATTGTTTGAGAATGCACGCGCGCACACACACATATTACGAAATAATTTTTTCTTAGATATTTTTTTTACGTGTATATGACGAATATGCCTACATATTCATAAGTAAACAAACATCAAATAGGAAGGATCATGCCGAATATTATTATCATGCAATTGATAAAACAGATAATTTCATTGTTTAATTATAGTATTAATTAAATTTGTTATCTTGTATAATAATTACATTCACTTAAAGAATAACATTAACCTTCATCAAAGTTAATTAATTGGAGAATGAATTTTTGGCTAATTAATTCTTACTGAAGTTAATTCACCGCAAACTCATATGAAATGTACATCGCTTACATTTGAAAATTAATAAACATGCTTAGCATTGAAGTGCTTCATATGGTAGAAATAACAGCTAGATGAGTTTTATTATCTTTGTGCATTGTAATTTTTGTCTCTCACGGTAAAGACACACTTTATATGCATCCAGAGTATTAAAGTAGATTTATCAACAAACTTTATCAACAACGAGCGTGAGAAAACAACATAAAATATTAATACCCATAAACATATGTATTCTCACTTTTGTACAATAAAGAAAATTTACTATTAGATATAAATTATATAATGGACTCTATGTGTGTAACAGAGGTTTGCACATGCTAACTATTAAAGGTTATGAGAAATTCATAAAAATAAAACCATAGTCAATTACAAAAGCATGCAAAATTTAATAATTGAATTACCTTGCATGCTCAGTCAGACGAGGAATTGTAACGAACAATAGCCGCATGATTTAATATAATTAATCTGAACACTGACTGCCACTATAAAATTGAGAAAAATAAAGAAGAGCAAAATATGATTTTTCGAGAAAAAGAAAAATTAAAAATATGGATTTGTAATCTAAAGAGGGTTGAATAGTGTTGAATTTAATTTGTAGCATAAAAAAGAAAAAGGATTATGTAAATTAGGATAGTTTATGAGGAGAAAATTAAGTTATTTTTAGTTTCGTAATCAAATGAATAAGAAAAGACTTTTAAAATAAATAGTTGTAAAAATGCTACATGACAATTAGAGATAGCTGAAAAGATAATCTGAGAATGGATTGGAGAAGTGGATTTAAGACTTGCTTTGGATAGTATAGTACGGATATATGTTAAGGAAATAACTACACCAAAGATATCAAAGAATAAAATTTGACTGTAACTAGGGTTGTCAATGGATCCTTAAAAAGTTTGAAATATCCAATACCTGAAAAACGTATGTGAATGTGGAAATATATGAAGACATCCATATTCGAAAAATTATCTTTTCAGTTTCTTCAAATTATGTCTTAAATTTTGTGTATCTTAGTACATTGATATTTTAGTACATTGAACAATCTTCTTTTATTGTTTTATTAAATTTGAAATTCATATCATACACAATAAATAAATATTAACAGCTCAAAACTATTTATTATCATCATATTTGTTTATTTTTAATACATAACAACGAATGAAATTTTAAAATGTATATATTAAACTAAAATTTTCAATTTATATTTCTTAATTTATCGATCGTTAGCGAATAAAATAATTATTCAATATCTGTCTATATCCATGAATGCGGATATCCGAAGTTTAACGTTCAGATTGCACCGATAGAGATGGGCCTCCAGTAAATTTATTTTGACAACCAAACGAAAGATTTTAATTATCGTTTAAATAATATCTTTAACAGTATCTTTAAACATCTGTTAGACGTCAACGAAATCCAGGTTTTAGCCACTAAAATAACTGAAACAAGGAAAAAAAAAATCAACAAAACCATTTAGTTACTATAATTAGCTACTCTTAACCTCTTCCGACCTCCTATTTTAACTCCTCTCCTTTCCTTCCCTTTTCCTCTTCAAAACGAAAACCGCTCAACAATATTTTTCTCCCCAAATAAACCCAAACCCAAAAGCCAGAGTAGACAGCTAAACGAAAACCAAATACTCTTCATTTCATTCCTTAGATCAACGCAAGCACCAGAACTCCGATGTGGCCTCGACTCCGCCGCCTCTCCATCAGCAGCAATGCGACGCCCAGATCCGGCACGAAATCCGACTTCTCCTTCAAGGATCTACGCTCCATCATCGACGAGAAGCCCTCCTCCCCCGCCGTATTACACCGCGTCCGATCCGCCACGTGGCACGCGTTCCCTCCTTCCCGCCCTCTGGAGAAAAAGAAAGTCGTGCTCTACTGCACCAGCCTCCGAATCGTCCGCAAGACCTTCGAGGACTGCCGCGCCGTGAAATCGATCCTGAAAGGCTTCCGCATCAGCATAGACGAAAGAGATCTGAGCATGGATTCAGGCTTCCTGAAAGAGCTCAAGAAGCTGCTGGGCAAAAAGGTACTCACTCTCCCCCAAGTGTTCATCGGAGGACGGTACATCGGGGGCCACGAAGAGATACTGAAGCTGAACGAGCGCGGTGAGCTGAAAAGCGTACTTGACGGGGTCGAAACTGTAAAAGGCGGCGTCGTCTGTGAGCAATGCGGAGGGTTGAGGTTCACGTTGTGTGAGGTTTGTAGTGGAAGTCATAAGTATTTTTCAAGCAAACTCAACGCCTTCCGGAGTTGTAACGCCTGTAACGAGAATGGCCTTGTAAGGTGTTCCGATTGTTGTGCTGACGCCGTTTAAAGTTCCATAAATCTCACTTTCATTCCCGGGTACTATTAATCCTTGAATCTCCTTTAATGCTTTGTTTGGCTAATTCAAGATGTTGTTGATGTTGACTTAGAAGCTTATGTACATTAGCGTGTGTGTGTGCGTGTGCGAGATTCAAACCTGAGTGAATTGAATTGAATTGAACACATCTTTTGTGTCGTTTAAAGCTTTGCATTATCCTGAGCAAATATTTTGATAAGCTTGAAATTTTCAGACAACCATTTAAGTTGCTGCAAATCAATTAAAATTGTCTCCCATGTATCCAACAATTGAAACATGAGAAAGATGTTACGGGAGGACCCAAAAGTTTCTGTGTGATAAATTGACAGCTACCGTTGTAATCTCATTAATTCTCATTGCTATTAACTCAAGAAACTGAAAGGAATCTATTACGTTTTAACTATTGATTGTTTACATTGTATTCTGAAGAACAGCTATGGTTTTAATGTCAATTTCCTTTAATGAATCGGAGTAAAGCCTTCTTCCAGCCAAGCAAGTACAGTAGACAGTCGCTTTCAGGCGACTGTTCATGGGAAACCCCTAAAGTGGGATATGCTCAGATTTCCAATCGCTTTCCATAAACCTCCTTATAAATATATCATATACTAATTAATTTAAATCAATCTCGTACTTACTATTTAATACCATACGATAGTTTTTAATTTCCTCTGAATTTCAGTATAATTGCTGGATTATTATGACAGGTGAGTCTTGACTTTCTATCTGATTATAATTTCTCCAAGTCCAAGTTGTGATTTCAACCTAATTGGATGTTGACCTATAACCAAGGAGATTAAAGTACACGAAGGTTTGTAAAAGTTGTGACCTCATAACAAACTTAGTTGTGTCGTCCGCGACATTATTTAACATATCAGTTTATGTTGCAAGAAAATCACTCGGAGCCGAGGTTGTCTGATTGAACTCATTCTGTTCAACCACCAACATTGGCAACTTTAGAGTTAGTAATTTATATGAGAGCAAACCCTCCATACCCAACTTTCTCTATTTCTATGTACCCAACCAATCGGTGTTAAATTTGGTGATACAAAATCACAATTGGAACAAATTTGCAAAGAATGGAAAGTAAATTTTTTTATAATGAGAATGCATTGATTGCATTTGATGAGGTGGTAGAGAAATAAATGAAGGGATAAATTTCTTCCATCTATGCTAAAGAAACGGATTGATTTACTTCATATGTTGGCACATTTGTTGTTATGGTAATTTGCCTCCATTATATTATTACCATATGTTGGTAATTTAATTGATGACTCACATAGATTTGCACTGGCTATATATTGAGGGGTAGACTTTAGTGTAAACTCATCCTGGCCTTGAGCCAGTGATCCCCAATGGTGTCTCTTCTTGTTAAACCTGGTTGAGGTTTGGATATATGAACTCTTATTTTGTGATCTCTTGTAATTCTCTCATATGAAATAAAATCTCTCTCTGTTAGACTGTATGTACACTATGATGATAGTGGAACCGGTATAAATATTGTGTGTCTCTTTGTTTCTCTGCTATAGTTATTTACTATTTTGTTGATGTAATAGAATAATTGCTATCAGATAAGATTGATGTTCAATTGGCAAATCTAAATCCTGCTTATTGTGCTTCCGCATATGCTCAATTTGCATAACAATCGGGACATCCTTTTTGCATTTAAGTCAGAAAAAGAAAGATGACTTAGTTAGAAAAAGATGAAAATCAGACGGTCCTCATTGGTTGAATATAGGAAGACAGAAGGATTTTGGGTACAAGGGATTTCATTCCTGTTTATACAGTATTTTTAAATGCTCTATAAGTTGCATAATATTTATGGAGTTGTGCTATTTAAACCCCTATGTGAGCTGCAACTTATCGCAAAATAAATGGAAGAAAAGAAAAAAAAATTTGTGTTTTATATTATCCAAAATTGTTTGATAGTTATTTGTCGATTGGCAATTTTCTACCGATGGACAATCTACAATGATGAGAGGAAAGGACATGACAATATTTTTGAAGTGAAAATGTCGCTCTCAAGAGAGAATGTTGATGGTAGAGTTCAGCGTTTTATAAAAGAGAGAGAGAGAGAGAGAGAGAGAGAGAGAGAGACGATGATAAATATAATAGTATGGAATAAAGTATGGATAGTATGTAACACCCAATTAAACAAAGCTAGGTAAAACGAAGACCGAGTAAAATGTGGTTCCCGTTGAGATGTATATAGCACGACTCTATTTAAAATACTTGATAAGTACATACCAACAATATTAAATCGTTGTCAAACTTACTTGAAATTTAAAATGTTGTATAAAATATGAAGAAATAAAATAAAAAAGAGCAAAAATAATAGAAACACACTCACACAATTGTTTTATAGTGGTTTGATGGTGATTATCTCCGTCCATTTTAAGAAATTTCTTAATTAATCACTTGATATAATACAAGCAATTTAGCGATCGTAGCATATCCCCTAGTACAGAGTTATTTGTACAAATTTAGAAGCTAAAAGGAAGCTCCTAAAAAATGGACTGTGGCTCTTGTCTTCATAGTTGAAGACAAGCAGATATCGCATTGCAAATTCATTATCAAATCTAACCATTT
The DNA here is from genome assembly GCA_030737875.1 of Allium sativum. Lineage (NCBI taxonomy): Eukaryota > Viridiplantae > Streptophyta > Magnoliopsida > Asparagales > Amaryllidaceae > Allium > Allium sativum. Next base: position 989,621,216 of record CM060912.1, on the reverse strand, counting down.
AGACAGGGTGATACTAGAGGTTGTGATACCCAAATTATTGTTACTAGGGATGGTACTGATCCCTAAGAACATCTCCAAGAGTTTTACGGGTCGTAATAGTACGACCCGTAAGATTCATGGAAGATTTATGAATATGCCCCAACAGGTGCACGCCGGTTTTATCGGCGCGCCCTGAATTTATCGGCGCGCCAATTAAGTGTTTTAAATAGCGTGTAGCTAGAAGCATAATCAACTATTAAACATGCTGAAAGAATAACGGTATACTAAAGTATTGGTCCCAGTATATACGTGGTGCAAAAATATTGGTCCTAGGTATATGGTAGACTAAATAATGTGCGGTCCCCAGCCATTAAAAATATGCAACAAATCATATTGTGGTCCCAGGTACATACGTGGTGCAAAATTGTTAGTATACGGTGCATTCTTTTCAGCTGAAAAGGAGTGTATGGATTTCCCATTTTCTGCACGCCGATTTATTCGGCGCGCGCCCTGATTACGAATTCAGGGTTAATCCCTGAATTTTACCCTAAATATTCAGGGAACCAATATCTGTTGGAAGCTTTTTTCTTCATGAATACAGAGTTACGAGTATGAATCAAGGGATGTTGGAGATGCTCTAATAGGGATCGACTTCAATCCTTAGAACTGTAGGGAATCGTGCCCCGTTCCTAGCACTGGCCTGTCTGGATCCTTAGTAAGTAATTTCATGCTTGCTTAAATAATTGAGTGTTTAACCACGAGTCCAAATGATGGATCTTCTTTGAATTGAATTGCCAGTTTCTGTAACAATCCGTCCGGAGTGGATCTAAATTTCGATCTAGAAAAGGTCCATCGAAACTTAGAGTCACTCTAAACGGATCATTAGTTCACGCAAGGAATTACATTTGCATAGAATAACTGATAAATATAGCGTTATGGAATCTCACACAACGGAACAAAAAAGTATAATATCAAAATAAGATGTACCATTTCATAAAAAGTCGCAGAATTCGAATACAAGATACAATTATTAATTGGTACATCATTATGGTTCATAATCTAGAGTTTCCATAAGCAAAACAACAATGATAACTAATAACCGCATAATATCTCCATCGCCTTCGTCAGGCTCCATCTTTGTTTCCTACATTGGATAACTACCCCATCTACTGACCTGTTATATGTTAAGGAGAGGGGTCATAACATAAAGTCCTATGTGACTGGGAATAATATTTGCTTAAAGACCATACCCTAGATTTAACAGGTTATATATGTCAAGGTATGTCTATGAAACACACAAGCACACACACATAAGAAAAATATTTAACCAATGAGGTGGATATCTGAATCAATCACTTGAGACTTCATTAGTGCATTTAGGGTAAAGATCGATATTCTCGGCCACTTAAGGCTTGTTCTAACTTATTTATTAAGGGTGGATTCTCATGATGTCTTATGACCCTAAGGTGGATCGTAGCCACTCAAGATTGCATCCTAATAGGTCAACGTTGTTAATTATATATACTCTCACAAGTAATATGAAAAATAGTAACGCCATGCTTATTACCAGTTTAGGGTAGGCCCGCATATAATCATTTTAGACCCCTTTGGCGGACGCCTCGTGTTACTACTTAACTGGTATTACAGTAAAACACCTATGTTGCTTAAGACTTACCTTAGACAGTTGGTGAATTAAATAGCATGCTACGTTAAATGTATACCAACTCTGTCCCTAGGTTCGCCCTCCCAAAGCTCTTAGAGGAAGTGGACATTCAGATAAACTACCATACTCCATTATTGCAATGTCTAAACCACTTTTAGAGAAGGAGGACCCATAGGCCTACTTCAAATCTAATAAGGAAGGGTCCCATGACTTTGATCCAATGCAAGGAATAAACCTTTGGATGGTCCTAGTCCAAACCCCTTAAGACCCAAACTAGATAAGAAGAGAGTCAGCCACTTAAGACTTTCTTAAGGCGTAGTAAACTACCTATTCACACACATAATAGGTGCATACATACACACACGCAGCGCGCGCGCACACACACACACACACACATAGGACCTCTCACATTGGACCGTCTACCTGTAGATGCTGGATATGCCGGGCGGTTTCATGCAGACTTCTACTGTAAGTCGGTTTAACCTTGGGTCATAGTGTACAAATTTTAAATGGCCCATGATACATAGACCTCTCACATTAGCCACACTCATTTGTGGTTGCTGGATTTTTCGGTCGGGCAGACTTCTGCCACAAATGGCAACTAACCTCGTGTTTGTGTGTAATTATTTAATATATAGATATAGATAAACCATTATATACATACACACAAACAACAATTTATATTGGGAAATTTCAAATTCAAATCTTATTCTACTCGCATTTACTACGTCATTATTACGCTAATTATGCTATATAAATAGAATATTTAGTATGTATAAATAACACTAGTTTTCATATGAACGAAGGAACGTTTAACAGGGTGAAATTTGTCAACTTGGTCTACATTCAAGACATACAGGTTAATTCACAAATCAGACCGATACATACATGGCATAATGGCATAACTATAGATAGCAGTAATGAAGAAATACTACATACAATCAAAACTTGCTTCCTAGGCTTGTCAGAATAATTCAAGTAATGAATCAAGAACAAGGTGTGTTACGCTCCGCATCCGTTAATGTCACTCATAAGAGAATGCATTAAGTTCCGTAAAGCACTAGAGGTAACAGTACAGAAATTTACAAAGCAGATATAAAATAAGCAGCGGAAAAACTTTTAACTTTATTATCAAAGTAAAACGTAGTTCTCAAAACCAGTTACATCACCCACTTACAAAGTACTTCAAATCTGTCTTTTTTTAAAACATAATGTCATAAAACAAAACAATATTCTGGCCACCAGCTATGATGGATAAAGTCAGAAAGATGCATCTCAAGAAATCCAAGTTAAGTCCAAGCTGCTACAGAAAATCCTAGTCATTATCGAGTGCTTCCATTCTGAGGATTTGGGCGGAGTTAGGGCGGGAGGGGAGGAAGAAAGAGGTGACATAAAACGGGGTCAGACACAAAGTCTGGCGAGTTCCAGTGACTTACAAATATGCATAAAATAGATATGCCAAGACAGATAAATAAGACCGGATGAGAAGGTACAGTGTCTTAACAGATAAACTAAACAGAATAGCATGATGGACATGAATAGCAGGAATAAACTTATGACCGATTAATGCTTCACATTTATATCCCAAAACAGATATATATGTCTCATGTTTTAGGTCTTAAGTCTACCAATTCTAGTATAACATGAGTAACAGGATTATGTATTACCCTAATTACACAACAGCAGGAACAAGATTAAGTGTTTAACCTAATTACATAGCAGCAGAAACATGATTAATATTTAATCTAATTACATAACAACAAGAACATGATTAGGTATTTAACCTAATTACATAACAACATGAACATGATTAGGTATTTAACCTAATTACATAACAACAGGAACATGATTAGGTGTTTAACCTAATTACATAACAGGATTAACAGCAGGAATAACAACAGGAATAAACATCAGGTTTAAACAACAGGATTAGGTGTACTCTAATTACATAACAGGATTAGGTGTTACCCTAATTACATAACATCGGGATTAGGTGTACCCTAATTACTACTCATGCGATTGGCTCCGTATTACCCAAATACCTTGTGTCAGCCCTGGTAATAGGATGTATCACTCCCTAACCCAACAACTTATAGAATATAACAAAATCCGTTGGTGTTTTGACGTCTTAGGTCTCGTAGCCGGATCCATGCACGCTCATGGCTCCATCGGAAACGCTCCCCTAACACCCCCAAAACTTTGAACCTCTTACTATCCAGTTCAGTAAAACGTGCCACGACCCCTATGAAACGATCTGAAATCCCCTTACGGGAAAGCCTGGATTGCGTTGAGAACACGACACATCAGAACACAAATATAAGAACGTTTCATTGCTATTACAACAATTTACATCGGAGTACAATGATATATCAAATTATGAATAAATATTTTACAATCGGAAAATATCAGAGATTTAGAAATTACAAAAGCAGCGGAAAATAATACATAAATATAATGTACAGCGGAAAATACATCAACTACATAACTGAATGAAATACATGGATAGAAAACTTTCCGAATATAGCTCCAGCTGTAATCCAGGATCCTGTGAAAAGAAGTATCTGCGAAAACCAAAACTACTGGCTGCCTGTAACAACCTACAAATCCATACCATTTGAATCGACTGAATACAGCTCACGTCCAACCCAAGTTGCACGAAAATACAAATCATTAATAGAAAGAAGTTAGAGGATGAGGAATAGAAAGATAGAAAATTAGAATAGAAGAAAATAGATAGAAGATAGAACTGGACCACAACACAGATTCTCGCAATCGCAGCGGAATAAAATATAATATATAAATAATCACTTTGAAACAGAAATTGTATTTTTACTTACATACATCATCAGAGTACATCACATATACAATACAACGGAAATAAACTCTAAATATCTAACATTGAGGCCTCCTGCTCCAAGCTCCTTCAGATAAATCTGTAAAATCCTAAACTATTGGACCGCCTATACAAATTTGGGCATCCAAGATTTTAAGAAAACATAGAAAAGTAAACTCTGGGTCAGTATTAGGACTGGTGTGAGTAAACGATTAAAAACAGTTTAATTTTAACTTTCAAAAACCTTCTGAAAGAAGAGGTAATCGTAAGACCAATCCACACATAAATACGGATGGTTTTTACCTTACTATAACCCAAAACATTTTGAAATCATATACATCTTCTGATATTATAATAGTGTCTAAATACAAATAAATAGCAATCTAGCAGAACACTTGCATCTCACGCTCCACATATATAGTATACAAACAAAACCGCGGGCGCTTATTGGAGATTGGATTCCGACTATGACAAGGTATAGAACCATCTACCGATAGTGTATCCCTAGAGAGGAATACACTGGGTTCAACAGGAACATCTTGCAACCTGGCCCACACATGACCGAACACTCATTTCGGTTGAGTGTATCGAATATATTGTCACCAACGGTTGGGAGCTACCCACCGTATCCCGAAAAGGGACAACATCGAAAGATTTAAGAAGCAAAATGAATTTCTCTAGATAGGTGACAATACGCCCTAATGGGAGCGACCCACGTTGCCATGCTGCCTGCCCGATTTTTGTCATTTCCTGATTGTGAGGCTTGAGGCTGAACTTGCCATGAGATATAAACGTTCATTTACTTTGAATGCCACATCGTCAAACCCACCAAATTACAAATTGATTCACCAAAAATATCCCGGGTATAAACTAAGAGAAACGAATTCCTCTACCACCAAACGTAAATACGTTTGAAGAAATCAACCTATGCAATTTATTAGGCATATTCTGTCAGACACTCGTCCATATAAGTTGATCTGGAACTGGACAAACCGAATGCACTATCCTGTAAATCCATCTTAGGCAATTTCTACCTAGGATTGACAAAATAACCCTTGCATAACTCCATCTTCGATGATCTTCGATAATCTATGTCTTGGAACGTATATATCGAACCGAAGTAGAATTTAGATTCCGATCTCTTCGAAACGATAACGGAAAGGTCCAGATTTGATAGTCGATGATTTAACTATTAAATATAAAATAAAATAAAATAACATAAACAGGTTTATTTCCATTGGGTCTGCTAAGCCTTATTAAAATAATTTAAATTTGTTTACAATTTAAAACACCAACTTGTTTATATATTTATTCAAAAATGTAAGTATTCATAACTTAGAAAATTCATATTATCAATCTTGCGTGATAATCTCACTCTTGAATATATGTTTCATAACTGAAACTGATATTCAACTCCAACACTCATTCCGAACACAAACTAATACGATCAATTGAATAATAGTGAAATCGATCATGTTGGGGTATTTTAATTACCTATCAGACCTTGAGTCGAAATCATTCTTATCATCAAGATTCGTAGAAGTTCGATATCCAAATTGTTCGACAAACCAGCATTTGTAAATCAAATTGATTTCCAAACCTTAAACCATTTTTTAAAAACAAGGTTGTTGTTTTGAACCATTGATCAAGTTTACTTAAATAACAAATCGGGAAATTTAAATCCAAACATCTGACTTGATTTCCTTATCCTCTGATAATTAATTTATCTTTAACTTTACTTAATTAAAAGATTAATTAATTTAAATTATCCTTTTGGAGATAATTTATCCAAATTTAAACTGCTATTTAATTTCACCATTATCTTATGAAAATATGTTAATTAAAAGTAATTAACTTCTCACCATTAATTTAAGAAAACGATAGTTTAAAATGGTTATAAATAATCTTTCCTTTTTAATTAATTAACAATATAATTAATTTAAAATAATTCATTTAGTTGTTTCTTAAAAACAACTTAAATCAAATTATCAAAACTCGAGTATTTTTCTGAGTTACTTTATAGGAAATATAACTTAGCAGTTCCAATGGTAGCAATTCTTGTAACAGACAACATTGAAGTTTTTAACCCAATTTGCCCAAACAAACATGTAAATACAATTCAATGTGATCAATTGAAAATGTAATGTCTCAACATCATTTCTTAACTAATAAAATATAACAAAACTGAGATAATAGTAGACGATGTTCATTTCTGCTACAGGGTGTTCAAACAATCCAGTCAACCAATTTATATATAGTGGAATAGTGTTTATTTCCACTAACGGATGTCAATACAATATAAAATTACGATTTACATAATTAAACACACTCAATTAATTGAAAATAAATTGAACAACCAAATTCAGAGTTCACTTAATTTACCGATCATTAGTGATCAATATTTACGTGTTAATTTAGTTCGGCGATCAAATTTGCATTTGATTGAATTTAAATGCCTCATTGTATTAAAACCACTTTTAATTACTTAATAAATCAATTTATAGAAACCGAATTGTTTAAACTCGATAATTACGTTGACTTGTTTGTACATTCTACCGACTGACTCAACTACATACCTATGAGCTGATTCTATTTGAATGCATATTCTTGATATAGTTGATATGGCTTTCACATATATAATGCATAAATCTATCATTCTGATTGTTTGCACACAATATGTTTGAAAAGATTTATTTTTTGTAGTGTTCAACTCAAGCAATTTACATACAAAATGCTCTGTTGTTTGATTTATATTTATTGCTATCCATATTGTGATAATTATTGCATTACTATATAACACTAGTCTATAATTATTGTTTTGTCTATATTGATTTTATGGTGACTAAAAAAATGATAATCGGTAAATGACATATTAAACAGTGTCATACTTGGACCAAATTAGAGCTTATGCACTCTTCGTAATTGGTTAAATGCACAAGATTACTTCCAACCGTTTTGTATCTTATATATGAGACTACTAGAAAATAATTCATTGAATACTTTGTATAATTACATGGCCTATTTGGAATGTGAATTTTGTATTATGGTTTAGACAAACATACATATACGCCCCCTCCTGTCTTGGTACAAACCGCATTTCCCAGTTTCCCCATCTTGTTCTATTAAGTTCTGTCCTTCTTTGTTCCCACTTTTTTTTTTAAAAAAAGCCATACTCAGATAACAGTATAAACAACAGTGTCCGAGATCATGAACAACAAAAGACCAACTGAAGACGTTATATTAATATGCTTAGCTCGTACAAAGACTCAATATCAATAGGAACTTAGAAGTGTATATGCATTTCGGCGTGGCCATCAGTACCAATTGCAGTATTAGTCTTTTGTTTTCCCTTACCTTTCTTTCTCATATGTTCTTCCTTCTTTTCTTAACGTTATCTTTTATTATATTTTCTCAGTCCGAGGCGCAACACGCAAGTGCAATTCTCCCAATTCCAATTGCCTGCGTTTCGTCCCCCTCCCCTTTTTTATAAAAATAGGCCCAAGTTCTAAACCCACTTCCTTTACTTCTTTCAATACCTGCTACTGTTTTTACCATTTTCTTCTCCCACTTTGTTTTCGTTGGTTGCTTCCTTCACTTCTTTGTTGCACCCACTCCTTGTTCAATTCTGGTTGCTGATCTTACCTTCGATCGACACTCACCGGTCCTCACCGCTATCACTATTCCCATAATTCTCTCCCCTTTCCGTTTGGTTTACTGCTTCTTATTTCCTCTCATTTTCCTGCAACCTCAAAAAGAGAAAAGACTCCACCATGTACATAGTATAGTGTGTACATGCACTCGCAGACCAGCCTACAACTAAGGGTCCATTGCTTACCCCACATGCGTTTATCCCACTCCTGAGTCCAGCTAACGCCCTTCGATCATCCACGATCAACCTGATCGGAAAAATCGTACTTCATATGGACTATCACTAAAAATGCACCCAACTTCTGATCAAAGAATTTCCCACTGGCATCACCTCAGACCCTGGATGAACTCCAAATTTTTAACCATGTGAAGTCGACACTATGGCCATCCTTCTCCCCAAGTATCACCCTATTCGATCAACTTATCGGTGCTCTCGATCGTCGCCAAACCACATAGTAAAACGTAGTCCCAAAACCCCATTGTTACCATGCATGCTTACTCAAAAAAATCAGTAAACCCCATGTCTTACAGTGGTTCAAACTCCACAGTAAAACGAAATTCCAAAAAGAACCCATACTCTGTTTCATACTTTTAGTTTAAGTCAAATATGGTCATTTCAACCCAATAAAACGAAGGGAAGTTAGAGTCCTAGATTCTTTTATTTCTTATTGTCTTTTGTCCCCAAACACTGTTTTCTGCCACCAGTAGAAATAATAGGATACCACTAAAATTAATTAGTATTGTATAATTACTGATCTAATGGAGTTATCTTCATTTTTAATATTTGGTTCCTTATTTCACCCATCAACTAGCATCATCTAAAACGGTTAATACTAAATTAGAGTTAATGCCTTTTCAACTTTAGTTTAGAAACTACAAAACAATAGCTTTTATCAAATCACTAGATATATTTAACTTAACCAACTAGTGAACCTGTGAAGAATTTATATACCCTTATCTTGATGCATACATACATATATATGTGGCATAAACATTAGTAAATAAATGAAAGAGTTTACTCACCTTGTTACGCACAACTTTTGTTTCCAGCTTGCAGGTTCTCTTTTTGGTTTTCAAGTCTTGTTTCCATCCTTGTGTTTACTGATTTCAGTCTTTGCTTCACAGTTTTAGAATTAATTAGTTCCTCTGTTTTACTGATTTTTCATGTCTAGGATTTAACTCTATTTTAGTTCAGTTTGTTACCATTCTCGTGCTAGATTAAGCTAGGTAACAGATTGATTTGTGTGTGGAGTTATGGGATGGAACATGAGTATTTATAGATGGAACAATTATTAGAATATTGTGGAGCTTCTAGCTATAACAGGGTAGAGTTTAGCTATTTTATTGATTGAAAGGATACATTGTCAAGGCACTTCTCATTACTATTTTTCCAGTCTTTTGGAGGGCACGACTATATGCAACTTCCTGCCAAAACTCATGCTTCTCCCTTAAGCAATAGAAAATGTCGCTTTCCTGTGTGTCTGTGGTTCAGGCTGCCTAATACTTGATTGAAGTGAAAGGTGCTAGGCTGCTATAATTTGATGAAGGGGATATATATATATATATATATATATATATATATATATATATATATATATAGCTTCAGGCAAACATGCATAGCCAGGCTATAAGTATGTACAAACCCATGTGCAAAAGATTATAACTGAAAATATCAGAGTGGTAGGCTACAACATTTTAGAGGTGCATGCTTGTCTTAATTATATTAGAAGGGATATAGGCTTAGGCTGCATTGTTTTCTCTCCTTTCAGCAGTGACATACATGATAAGGATATGTATAGATGTACACAAATGTGTACAAATCATATGTAAGAGGTTCTTAAAGGCTGCTCTTGGATTGACAAAACAGGGTTGTCTACACATTTTGCTTTTATGCTTGTCTTAATTATATTAGAAGGGATATAGGCTTTGGCTACATTGTTTGCTCTCCTTTCAGCAGTGACATACATGATAAGGATATGTATAGATGTACACAAATGCGTACAAATCATGTGTAAGAGGTTCTTAAAGGTTGCTCTTGGATTGACAAAACAGGGTTGTCTACACATTTTGCTTTGAAAAGAAGTGCTAGGGTGTTTAGGTTTGGTCTGCTCCATGTATTTGTGCCTAGCTAAAATCATAAGCGTATGCATACCAGAACATGTACATAATATTGTTTTAGAAACAAACTTAGTTTTAAAGGCAAATCTAAGTTTTAAAATATTCATTTGTAAAAGAATTTAAAATATCAAATCTATGGATAAACACAATATTATTATAAACTATTATGATCTTGTTTCACTTTAAATACTTATTCTTTTTATTTCATGCCTTGTCCTCTATTATATTTTCATGCGAAATGATTGAAGTTTTCTTATTTTATTTGCAATTAACAATAACAAAAAAAATCTAAATTGTTATTAATTTAATGCTCACATGAGTTAGAAACGTGTTTTTAAATGTAAACAGGACCATTAAAATATTGTACACACACAGATATATATATATATATATATATATATATGTATACACACACACACACATATATATATACATATTGGTTAAAGAAATTTAAACAAACCTAAATCAAAAATGTAGATGTAACATGTAGCAACCCGTGCTTCTCGGCCGGCCTAAACCGAACAAGAAGGTGGACTGTTTCGAGAACTAGACAAATCAGAACATAAACAGAAGAACATTTCATTGCTATTTACAACATTTTACATCAGAGTACAAGAATATATCAGAGTATGAATAAATAATACATAGAAAAATATCAAAGATTAAAATACATAGCAGCGGAAATAAAATGTAAAAATACAATGCGTAGCGGAAAACATTAACAAATACAACCGAAAGAAATACACGGATACAGAGCGTTCCGAATATAGCTCAAGTTGTAAATCCAGGATCCTGTATAAATAGATATGCAAAACCAAAACTATTAGCTGCCCATGTGGAAAATAGGGGCACCCAGAGTTTAGGTTAAAACAATAAACTCCAGGCCAGTCATGGGACTGGTGTGAGAACTAAAACAGTTGTTAAAACTTTATTTTAAAATAAGGTAAATCAAGGGACCATGCCGTATAAAACGGAATGGGTTTACCCCTAAGAATACCAGTTCCTAAAACAAACAACGCAATGCTAAATAAAGAAAAATGAAGCTGTTATAAGACTCAGGTCCCATCACACAATGCAACGCATGCCGGAGGATAGAGTTTTTCCTTATAATAGCCAAATAAGCTTGGTACGTTTTAAAACAAATCTTTTATTATTACTATAATTGAAGAAATTAACTTCAAATATAAATGTATCAATCATAGACGACATGAGAGCTCCATCCCACTATGTTGCCATATATAGTATACAATGAAAACCGCAAAATGTCGTATTTGGTAGTTGGATTTCCATCATGGTGGTTACTGATTCGAAAGATCCATCGACTAGTGCAATTCTCAATGGCTTACGTCGCAGGCATGCGAAAACGCCGTAATGGACATCCGCACTATCCAGGAAACAAGTTACCGCAGCTTACGTCCAAGCATTGGAAAACACCGCTACCTCTATCCATCTGGGAATTGGGGGGTGTGCCCTATCCCTACAGGTGTGGGGCAACCACACCCAGTATCACCTCGGTCGACCGAATCCATGACAACCTGTAACAACCCGAATTTTAACAACGTGTTAAGACAAGAATCAAGGCAGAATTTAATTATAAAACCTGAATCAGGATAAACGGGTTGCGTCATTGCGTTCGTCTCAGAAAAATACGCGAAATAGAGTCCGAAATTTCGTAAATCGGAGTTCGTATGACCGAGATATGGCCTCGCAAAGTTTCACGAAAATTCAAATCCGAAAACAGATTTGAAATTCAGCCCAATTAAGACACCACTCCATTTTTAGGCCTGGTTAAGACACCACTCCATTTTTTAGTCTTGACTTCTTCCCCAAGACATGCTTTGGATGGCTAGGATCTAAACTAGAGTTTATCCTATGGCTAAAACTATCCTACTCTTCTATAAAAAGACCCCTAACCCTCTCCTAAAACCCTCATAAATTGATCCTACAACTAAACCATGCCAAAATGATTCCTCATCATGGCCTCCACTTCAACCCATGGCCTCCATCTTCTTCTTCATGATAGCTTAAGTGTTCTAAGCTAGTTTCAAAGTAAAGGAGCCTCTTTTCTTCATTCATGATAGATTCTATGATCATTTGAGTGATTTCATGTTTGTATGAGAGTTCATAAGTTGCATTCTAGCCAAAGTTGCAACCTTTTCTTGACCAAAAAGCAAGGATCTTGCATGAGAGCTCATAAGCTTCATTCAAAGCAAAAGTTGAAACCTTTCTTCTTCAAAGCAAGGATTTTTATTGATATTTGCTCAAGGGTTTCATTTGGAGCTTGTTCTTTTGGGGTTTTTGGGTGATAGCATGAATGGCTTCGTCTCAATCTTTGTTTTATATGTTGATTTGTGCCTTCATAGCATTGTAAGCCCTCTTCCTACTCTTAGATATTAACTTTAAACTTAATGTGACATGTTGTAAGTTGGGTTTGAACATTAAGTATGTTGCATGCTATCATGTTATGTATCCTATCATGACTAAAAAGTCATTATCTTGATCTTGTGGGCTTAAAGATATAAACTTTATGTTAAATGTTGCATTTTGGCAACATGAGAACTATCATGTCCCTTATGATAGCTTACATGTAATGCCATATGCGAACTTCTAGCCATCTTTCTATGTCATTTATCACCATGATTCACCTATGTGCTAAGTTTGAGGTTGTGCATGTTTTTGAGGCCTAATAATGTAATATGCAAGTTAATGAACACGTTTATACCTCATTTGCCACCATGTTTAACTTGTGGCCTTATACCCTTTTTGTCATGCCTTTGCCAAGTTCCTTCTTTTAATCCATTATGCGTTGTTGCGAATGTATATGCGAGTTTAAAAGCGTTGGGTTACGTTATGGGTAAAACTTTAATGACGTGAAACATGAATTGGGTAAATGGGTATAAACATGACAACATGTAACTTTGGCTATGAGCATGGGACTTGAAAACTTGACACGTATGGGTTGTAAGTGTAATAAGACACTAGACCAAACATGAAAATGGCCAACTCGAGGTTGGGTTGAGTTTGTAGCATAAATCTACCCGGACCCGCCCGGCTTAACTAGTGGCTACAAACAATAGGATCCAATGTGAGAAGTTGGTCATGACGCGCTTAAGACCCGAGGTTAGACTAGGTTGTGGTGTAAATCTACCCGGACCCGCCCGGCTTAACTAGTAACCACAACAAAGTCTAATGTGAGAGGTTGAGAGTGCATTAATTAAATTAATGCCACATGATAAGGTTAAGTAAGTTTGACTAATGACACTTAACCGATATGACACGAATGGGTAGGTTAAGTGGGACCGGGCTTGATTTCTTAATGACACTTAACCATACAAGACAATTAGGGGATGGGGTGAAGTAATTTATGCTTAACTAATCTGACTTGGTAATTAGATGGGGTTAAGTAACCTTCACTTAACTAATCTAAACACGGTAATTAGATGGGGTTAAGTAACCTTCACTTAACTAATCTAAACACGGTAATTCGATGGGGTTAAGTTAAACACTTAACCAATCTAAATGTGGTAATTCAATGAGGTTAAGTAACCAGTACTTAACCAACTTAACACGGTAATTTAATGAGGTTAAGTAACCAGTACTTAACCAACTTAACACGGTAATTTAATGGGGTTAAGTAACTTATACTTGACCAATTATACATGATGATTTGATGAGGTTAAGTAACCTATACTTAATCAATCTAATAGGTGGACCTGATAGGGTTAAGTCACAAGGCCTTTTAAAATTAGGCTTAACCATTGTAATACAATTAGTGGATGGGGTTAAGCTAACCCATACTTAACCAATCCGACTCGATAATCTGATGGGATTAAGATAATCTATGCTTAATCAATCTAACATGATAATCTGATAGGGTTAAGACAAATAAATACTTAACCAATTTGACTTGATAGGGTTAAGTCACGAGCTTCTTGGTACACTTAACCAACTTGTAGGGCTAAGCCTTGAACTTGAGTACTTAGCCAATCTTGACATGATTCGTAGGCGGGTTAAGTCATTAACTTGGATAACAACACTTAACCCATTTGACAAAACCCTAGCTCAGGGGACTAGGTTGGAAATCGTAGTTAATAAGGATAGCGGAAAGAGGGGCTAAGTGGTAAACCTTAGTTAAGGGTAACTAAGTAATAATTCTTAGCTAAGGACATGGGACTAGTTCATAAAGAGATGAGTAACCTGGTACGGTAGGTCATCGCTTAGTATACGAGGAGGAGCAAGTTATCTGACTTGGATAAAAGCTCCAGCGAACTGGGTGACGAAGCGGAAGCTTCGGGGAACGTGAGGGTACTCTTGGTATCCCTCTGTGAGGTGGCAAGTGGTCCATGAAACCCGGCCTCACAGGGGTTAAGGTCTGCGGTATAAGAGCCAAGAGTATGCCTTGGTTGCTATGCGAGCGACCTAAAGACTGGGATGGATTAGCGTGGAGTCGACGATACTTGATTTTGCCCCGGGATAGCAGGTCGCCGACTACCTACCATCTTTAGTCAATTGTGTACGTACGGAAAGGCAGGGAACTCCCAAAAGACCATATACTAGCTACCAAGTTATGGGTGAGGTTGGCTATCTGGAAGTGGGCATCGATGGGCCTTAGTGTAGTTCTCATACATGATTTTTCTTGGATTGCCTTTCAGTAAAGCTCCCGACCGAGTTCCGTATTTCTTGTTTTGCCCTGGCACGGAACTCGGATGGCACATTGAGGAACATGTGCATCTAGACATGGAAAACGATTCACGATACATACGTGGGATAAAGGGCGCGGTTGATGTGTGGCATAATCCCTAGTGGCCCTAGGTGGCTGAACCCAAACCGAGACACGGAAACGTTCATTAGGTAGCATAATCCCTAGTGGTCCTAGGTGGCATAAATCCTAAGTGGACACGCGATAGTTCATGGTAAGAAAACATAACTAGATCAAGGGTAGCAGTCCAAAATAACCTCAAGGATAAAATGTTCACATGGGAAAGCCCGTATGGCCTACGGCAAAGGACTGAACTTATACATGGAAAGAAACATACGAGTTAGGAAAACCTACATATGCTATATATTAGGTTGGCATGGACCATTACATGACATTGGGCAAGGGACATTCATAGTTAACACATGATGCGGGTTGGGATATTAGTACGAAAGGTGCAGAGCAAATATACATGTTAGAACTAGGGGAAATATACATGATAGATACCGTGGGATGTTATACAGGATAGATACCTTGGGATAGTATACTTGATAGAAACCTGACAATGTGATACCTTGATTTATCTTGACACCGTAGTTTATCATGACACACTCGTGTATCTTGGTACAGTAGTGCATCCTGTTATTTTGGTTTAGCTTATCTATCTTGTCATCATACTTATGTTCATCTCAGTTCCTCATGCCAGTTAACTTTACTAGTTTATATACTGATAGTAGATAGGGCTTACCAGTCTTTATGACTGACCCCGTTTTGTTTCGCCTCCTGTCTTCTGTTTCCCCCCAGGTTACAAGGAGGAAATGCTATTGTTAGTTTGGACTTCTTCTGTTTGAAGGTCATCACGCATGGCTTGGACTTTTCTTGGCTATGGCTACTTTACTGGTTTACTTGGGGAATAATTTATGAAATGGTTTTATGCTTCTTTATTATTGCAAGACAGGTTTTGATGTATTCTGATGTAAAAGGCTTTAGACCTTATTTTATAAGGTAATAAAATTTGTTTTACTTCCGCTGTTTTATATATATATATATATATATGTTATGTCTTGTAATATTTCTGTGCATGTTTACCTCGATAATGCTTCACCAAACCTAGTACATTCCCTTTGTGAGTGACCCTAGCGGAAGTGGGGTGTTACATTTGGTATCAGAGCAGAAGGTTACCAGACTGGGCAAAAGTTTTTAAAACCTTCTGAAAACTATTTGAAAAACCGTTTACAAAGAAGCATTTTTCAAGAAAAGTTTGTTTTAAAAGGCTATTCCCCAAAGGCCATTAGCATTATCCTTTGATTCCTTGATTGAATCTCTTTTCCTTTCTTTCCTCCATATGTAGTCACAGTAGTCCTAACTGTGACTAATCTTTGTCTAGCCACATGGTTGTTTTCCGTAGGATAGAGGTGGTTCTCGAGAGACTTGTTGCCGTGGTACAAGGAAGGATAATAAGAGTAAGGATAAAGGACGCGAGCTTAAGGATAAGCAACTTGTTGGTATGGTTTAGTCCATCAAGGAGGACAAGGACAAGATCATCGAAGAGGGCAATTGGGCGCTCCCATTTCTAGGGTGCCTAAAAGAGATGGTACTGTTTCTGGTAAAGGTTCAGTCGTTCTTTTCTATCATCCCTTCCAGACTTTGTCTTGATCATCATATCATTTAAGTCTGCTTAGATAGTTGAGTCTCTGCACTTTAGTACTAGCATGGTAAAGGATCCCAGTTTTGTCCCAAAATCTGGTTGGAGAGTCGGTCCATTTATTCATGACTTATTGGATTTGAGAACGTCTATGCCAAGTGTTGAGATTAGAAGCAGTACTTCTAATTGCTGAGTCATGGATGGATTCTAGGGGTAAAGTGGTTATCCAGTAAGGGATACCATTCTCGGTTTTGAAAAGAGGGCAGTCAGACTCTTGGCTTGCTTTGGTAATACCCTCGAAGTCCTGTGTAACCTTTTGGGTTCTGTCATGGTTAGTTACCTAGAATCTCATGATGCATTCGTTGGTAATCTGCTCGAGTAGAGTTCGCCACTAAGGCGAATGGTTCATTTCGCTAGTGCATGAGTTGTCGAGATCACCCTAGTAGGTACACTTGGCAACAGGGATTGGCATCGGTAAACGAGATCCAAAATTCACTAGTGAATTTTGGAGAGCTTGCATGAGTACGCGGATATATTTGAACCAAGCATACTAGGGAAAGAATAAGTGAAAGTGAAACGAGAAGCGACAGTGAAAAGAGTTCCGACTCGTACCTTGGAAATAGGAATCAAGGAACTACGAAATCATGAAGTCAAAGGTAGTTAAGACACACTGGAATTAAGCTCAAGGAAATGCGGCTTAGACGCGCGCATTGTGTCTCTTTGTAAGAGCATATCGTCGATCCTCGGTTCTCCTGTAGAGCTTACTTACATGCTATCGCTTGGGGGATATCCTCTCGGTCCTGTTTCTGTTACAAACCCCGTAAGGAGTTTGTCTTGTTGATCTCCTCGATCTTATCTTGGTAACCTTAGATAGAACTCTATGGATGTAAACATGTATTTGAAACATGTTATGATTGATATGGTTGCAAATGGTTGCTCGTGGATGCGCGAATACACATTAGATACTAGATTGACGTGGTCACGTTTCATGTTGCATATGCACGAGTATTTATACTTGTTTATGGATGAAATTGAATGTGTTATCATGCGGATGTTGCATATGAATGAATGTTTGTGCACGCATATAGTACTTATATGACTAGGACTATTCGCATACATGTTGGACTCATGGCACTAAACATATTTTGCATTAGAAAGATCATTCAGGCCTGATCATTAGCATTAGCTAAGGAGCATATACACACACGTTCTGCATATGTTCATATGGCATTAGAAATCGTCTAAGGACAATGGTTGCCTGTGGATGATGTTTTGAGTAGATGGATGATGGATGGTAGGATACGTTCTTCCTAACTTGGAGATTTCGGGGACAAAATCCTTAAAGGAGGGGAGAATGTAACAACCCGAATTTTAACAACGTGTTAAGACAAGAATCAAGGCAGAATTTAATTATAAAACCTGAATCAGGATAAACGGGTTGCGCCATTGCGTTCGTCTCGAAAAAATACGCGAAATAGAGTCTGAAGATTCGTAAATCGGAGTTCGTATGACCGAGATATGGCCTCGCAAAGTTTCACGAAAATTCAAATCCGAAAACAGATTTGAAATTCAGCCCAATTAAGACACCACTCCATTTTTAGACCTGGTTAAGACACCACTCCATTTTTAGGCCTGATTAAGACACCACTCCATTTTTTAGACCTGACTTCTTCTCCAAGACATGCTTTGGATGGCTAGGATCTAAACTAGGGTTTATCCTATGGCTAAAACTATCCTAGTCTTCTATAAAAAGACCCCTAACCCTCTCCTAAAACCCTCATAAATTGATCCTACAACTAAACTATGCCAAAATGATTCCTCATCATGGCCTCCACTTCAACCCATGGCCTCCATCTTCTTCTTCATGATAGCTTAAGTGTTCTAAGTTAGTTTCAAAGTAAAGGAGCCTCTTTTCTTCATTCATGATAGATTCTATGATCATTTGAGTGATTTCATGTTTGTATGAGAGTTCATAAGTTGCATTCTAGCCAAAGTTGCAACCTTTTCTTGACCAAAAAGCAAGGATCTTGCATGAAAGCTCATAAGCTTCATTCAAAGCCAAAGTTGAAACCTTTCTTCTTCAAAGCAAGGATTTTTATTGATATTTGCTCAAGGGTTTCATTTGGAGCTTGTTCTTTTGGGGTTTTTGGGTGATAGCATGAATGGCTTCGTCTCAATCTTTGTTTTATATGTTGATTTGTGCCTTCATAGCATTGCAAGCCCTCTTCCTACTCTTAGATATTAACTTTAAACTTAATGTGACATGTTGTAAGTTGGGTTTGAACATTAAGTATGTTGCATGCTATCATGTTATGTATCCTATCATGACTAAAAAGTCATTATCTTGATCTTGTGGGCTTAAAGATATAAACTTTATGTTGAATGTTGCATTTTGGCAACATGAGAACTATCATGTCCCTTATGATAGCTTACATGTAATGCCATATGCGAACTTCTAGCCATCTTTCTATGTCATTTATCACCATGATTCACCTATGTGCTAAGTTTGAGGTTGTGCATGTTTTTGAGGCCTAATAATGTAATATGCAAGTTAATGAACACGTTTATACCTCATTTGCCACCATGTTTAACTTGTGGCCTTATACCCTTTTTGTCATGCCTTTGCCAAGTTCCTTCTTTTAATCCATTATGCGTTGTTGCGAATGTATATGCGAGTTTAAAAGCGTTGGGTTACGTTATGGGTAAAACTTTAATGACGTGAAACATGATTTGGGTAAGTGGGTATAAACATGACAACATGTAACTTTGGCTATGAGCATGGGACTTGAAAACTTGACACGTATGGGTTTTAAGTGTAATAAGACACTAGACCAAACATGAAAATGGCCAACTCGAGGTTGGGTTGAGTTTGTAGCATAAATCTACCCGGACCCGCCCGGCTTAACTAGTGGCTACAAACTATAGGATCCAATGTGAGAAGTTGGTCATGACGCGCTTAAGACCCGAGGTTAGACTAGGTTGTGGTGTAAATCTACCCGGACCCGCCCGGCTTAACTAGTAACCACAACAAAGTCTAATGTGAGAGGTTGAGAGTGCATTAATTAAATTAATGCCACATGATAAGGTTAAGTAAGTTTGACTAATGACACTTAACCGATATGACACGAATGGGTAGGTTAAGTTGGATCGGGCTTGATTTCTTAATGACACTTAACCATACAAGACAATTAGGGGATGGGGTTAAGTAATTTATGCTTAACTAATCCGACTTGGTAATTAGATGAGGTTAAGTAACCTTCACTTAACTAATCTAAACACGGTAATTAGATGGGGTTAAGTAACCTTCACTTAACTAATCTAAACACGGTAATTCGATGGGGTTAAGTTAAACACTTAACCAATCTAAACGTGGTAATTCAATGAGGTTAAGTAACCAGTACTTAACCAACTTAACACGGTAATTTAATGAGGTTAAGTAACCAGTACTTAACCAACTTAACACGGTAATTTAATGGGGTTAAGTAACTTATACTTGACCAATTATACATGATGATTTGATGAGGTTAAGTAACCTATACTTAACCAATCTAATAGGTGGACCTGATAGGGTTAAGTCACAAGGCCTTTTAAAATTAGGATTAACCATTGTAATACGGTTAGTGGATGGGGTTAAGCTAACCCATACTTAACCAATCCGACTCGATAATCTGATGGGATTAAGATAATCTATGCTTAATCAATCTAACATGATAATCTGATAGGGTTAAGACAAATAAATACTTAACCAATTTGACTTGATAGGGTTAAGTCACGAGCTTCTTGGTACACTTAACCAACTTGTAGGGCTAAGCCTTGAACTTGAGTACTTAGCCAATCTTGACATGATTCGTAGGCGGGTTAAGTCATGAACTTGGATAACAACACTTAACCCATTTGACAAAACCCTAGCTCAGGGGACTAGGTTGGAAATCGTAGTTAACAAGGATAGCGGAAAGAGGGGCTAAGTGGTAAACCTTAGTTAAGGGTAACTAAGTAATAATTCTTAGCTAAGGACATGGGACTAGTTCATAAAGAGATGAGTAACCTGGTACGGTAGGTCATCGCTTAGTATACGAGGAGGAGCAAGTTTTCTGACTTGGATAAAAGCTCCAGCGAACTGGGTGACGAAGCGGAAGCTTGGGGGAACGTAAGGGTACTCTTGGTATCCCTCTGTGAGGTGGCAAGTGGTCCATGAAACCCGGCCTCACAAGGGTTAAGGTCTGCGGTAGAAGAGCCAAGAGTATGCCTTGGTTGCTATGCGAGCGACCTAAAGACTGAGATGGATTAGCGTGGAGTCGACGATACTTGATTTTGCCCCCGGATAGCAGGTCGCCGACTACCTACCATCTTTAGTCAATCGTGTACGTACAAAAAGGCAGGGAACTCCCAAAAGACCATATACTAGCTATCAAGTTATGGGTGAGGTTGGCTATCTGGAAGTGGGCATCGATGGGCCTTAGTGTAGTTCTCATACATGATTTTTCTTGGATTGCCTTTCAGTAGTTGAGGGAGGGGTCACGTGGGACCATAGCCACGGGTACAAAAACAGACCTTGATATCTACATCAGCAGACGACTTAAAGCTCCCGACCGAGTTCCGTATTTCTTGTTTTGCCCTGGCACGGAACTCGGATGGCACATTGAGGAACATGTGCATCTAGACATGGAAAACGATTCACGATACATACGTGGGATAAAGGGCACGGTTGACGGGTGGCATAATCCCTAGTGGCCCTAGGTGGCTGAACCCAAACCGAGACATAGAAACGTTCATTAGGTAGCATAATCCCTAGTGGTCCTAGGTGGCATAAATCCTAAGTGGACACGCGATAGTTCATGGTAAGAAAACATAACTAGATCAAGGGTAGCAGTCCAAAATAACCTCAAGGATAAAATGTTCACATGGGAAAGCTCGTATGGCCTACGGCGAAGGACTGAACTTATATATGGAAAGAAACATACGAGTTAGGAAAACCTACATATGCTATATATTAGGTTGACATGGACCATTACATGACATTGGGCAAGGGACATTCGTAGTTAACACATGACGCGGGTTGGGATATTAGTACGAAAGGTGCAGAGCAAATATACATGTTAGAACTAGGGGAAATATACATGATAGATACCGTGGGATGTTATACAGGATAGATACCTTGGGATAGTATACTTGATAGAAACCTGACAATGTGATACCTTGATTTATCTTGACACTGTAGTTTATCATGACACACTCGTGTATCTTGGTACAGTAGTGCATCATGTTATTTTGGTTTAGCTTATCTATCTTGTCATCATACTTATGTTCATCTCAGTTGCTCATGCCAGTTAACTTTACTAGTTTATATACTGATAGTAGATAGGGCTTACTAGTCTTTGTGACTGACCCCGTTTTGTTTCGCCTCCTGTCTTCCGTTCCCCCCCAGGTTACAGGGAGGAAATGCTATTGTTAGTTTGGACTTCTTCTGTTTGAAGGTCATCACGCATGGCTTGGACTTTTCTTGGCTATGGCTACTTTACTGGTTTACTTGGGGAATAATTTATGAAATGGTTTTATGCTTCTTTATTATTGCAAGACAGGTTTTGATGTATTCTGATGTAAAAGGCTTTAGACCTTATTTTATAAGGTAATAAAATTTGTTTTACTTCCGCTGTTATATATATATATGTTCTGTCTTGTAATATTTCTGTGCATGTTTACCTCGATAATGCTTCACCAAACCTAGTGCATTCCCTTTGTGAGTGACCCTAGCGGAAGTGGGGTGTTACACAACCCGTAGGATGTCTATCCACATCTCTAAAGTATAATGATCTAACCATTAGTTTACCATCATACCGGTGTGTGAGGCTCGCGAATTAACGCTACACAAAGCTGTGCTATATTAAAGCTGTGCTTTGATCATCATCCACCAAACTTTGCTTTTCAACAAAAGTTTGGATCATTGCATCTCAACATGCCACACTATCAATCCATACTGTATCACTGATTTCTGCCGATATATAACCTCTAAGCTCGTACGTCTCATAGAAGGGTGTTAAGCAAGAGAATAAATTCTCTGCCACCAAACAGATATATATTTAGCAGAGATCAACGAATACAGTAAAAGGAATACCATGTCAAACACACCATCCATTTACAAGTCTGTTCTAGGTCTGAACGAAACCAGAGGCACCTTATTCCTCGTCCCGTATGTCCAATACAGGAGAGAGGCCCTCGCATATTAGTACAATCAACAAGTACGTCCGGACGACCACCACTGTATCCCCTTCAATATAGCTACTCCAATCATGGGCATCAGTAGCAACCCATCCATTCTATGTGAAGATCGTCGGTCTTGCACCGTCTTCAATCTCTTCGACTTTTCGTCGTATCAATTATTCAGAATGGGTTAAACCCAGTCTTTCCGAATAACTTGCATATCTTATAATCAAGTGCTATAACAACACATCATATGCCTCATTCCAATCCAGGATATTATTTTATTCAAATATTCTCATCTTTATGGAAATGTTCCCATTAATTTTATCAAAGACAAATTCTTTTAAATATATTCTTTAATCTTCCTTTGGATATCATTCCAAAAGATTTCATTATCTTTTCAATTCCAAACCAAATTAATGTTTTCCAAACTAGTCGGGATTAGCGAACCTTACCGAAGTAATCATTTGTTTATTTTCCCAATCCCAACCTATTCATCCCATGGAGCAAAACTAGTAATACTCCATATCTAACTCAACGGTGTTATTGGTAAAAATTAATTACCATTTCACGTTCAAATCTTATTAAAGATCTAACTATCGCTTAGAGCAAAACCGGTGATACTCCATTCTCGATCATTTTCTTGAACTGATAATTTTAATTATCACATTCACTTTTCAATCTAATTAAAGATTCATTAAAACTCCACTTTGTTTTAATCTTCCCAAAAATCAATATTAATGATTATTTAACTTTGGGAAATCAAACATGTCACATCGGCCATCTACATCGCACCACTGATTTCTGCTGATATATAACCTCTGAGCTCGTACGTCTCAGAGAAGGGTGTTAAGCAAGAGAATAAATTCTCTGCCACCAAACAGATCTATATTTAGTAGAGATCAGCGAATACAATATCGAAACACAATGTTAGACTTGTAATCCTGTCTTTACCAGGGTTAAAGAACCAATGTCATTTTAAACACTGTTCACGATAAACCCAAAATCAGATTTCATTAACCACGGAATCTTCATGGAAAACATATCAGTATATAATCAATATCAGTTTCCCTATCCGACAAATAATATAAATGGAATAACGACAAAGCCTTTTTAAATTCCATATGTATAAACAGTCTTCCTCCACAGAAACTCACTTCGATTATTACCTAATCGAATTCCATTCAATTCCAATTTAATATATTAAATTGGAAATATTTACTTTGGAAAAATCCATAAATCTTAATTAATAGATTATAAATTCCAAATCATATTCTTCACTGTTAATTGGGTTAAAGAACTAGTGTTATTTAAAACATCATTCACGATAAACCCAAAAATCCAATTCTTTTATTCAATTCCAATTAAATAATAATTAATTGGAAAACTTCACTAAATCTTAATTAAAAATTTTATTCTTTTCTCAATCGAGTTTAAGAACAGTGTTAGCGAAGAAACTGTTCACGACAAACCCAAAATCCAATTCGATATAAAATACAAGGCTCTCAATAGAAAATATATCGGCTTATACTTAATATCAAATTCTGAAACCAACAAATATCGTATTAGGAATAACGATATATATATATATATCTTCCAAATTCCTCAACAATATCCGTATAATCACGGAATCCAATAACGAAATATTCCGAAGATTATTTTCACACAAATCCATTCCAATTTATTCATTGGAAAAATTCAGGTTATTTTAAAACCATTTTCAAATCCAATTTATTTAATTCAAAAAAATAAATAAATTATTATTCTAGTTAATAACTAGTTCATTTCGATAAAAATATATTTTTGTCTCTACAAACGTGGATTTTTTCATCCAAAATCTTTCCAAATCATTTATTATGATTTTACATAATTTTTTCATATTTTTAATAATTTTATTATCGCCCGTACAGTCGGTTTCCAATAATAGCCACCGAACTACATCCATAGCGACCTATTCTGAAATTGATTTGGGCATATCTCCAAATCTAACCGTTACATTTGGAATCTCTTATATTCATTGGAAAACTCTTTTTGATACGAACCCAACGGTTCTGGTTTTAGGAGAATCTGATGGTCGGATCTCCTGTAACGTCCGTTTGAAGTTAATGGTTGAAATTTGCGAACGGTCGCTGCGCGGCGCGTTCTATTCAGTCTATTAATATATATATATAATATATTATAAATATTTCGTTGATTTCCATTTAAAACGAATTTTATAAATCGTTTTAAAAACGATTTCCACTTCCATTTCAAATAAAAACTGAATTTTCCATTATAGATTCGTTTATAAATTCATTTCAATTCGATTTCAATTTTAAGTCAAAATTGAATATTTCATTTATAAATTCGTTCATAAATTCATTTCAAATCAATTTCAATTTGATTTTAAAATTCATGTCAAAATTGAATACTCCATATAAATTTGTTTTAAATTCATTTCAAATCGATTTCAATTTGATTTTTCAAATTTAAATCAAAATTGAATTTTCCATTATAAATTAGTTTTAAATACATTTTAAAACGATTTCCATTTGAAAATAAAAATTGAATTTTAGATTATAAATTTGTTTTGAATTCGTTTTAAAACGATTTCCATTTCAATTTCAAATTTAAATCAAAATTGAATTTTCCGTATCATTTTAATATTAAAATGATAATATTTTCAAAATATCAGACTTTGAATCACTTTTCGATATTCATTGTGAAATGAATAAAATCGACAGAAAATCTCGTTCGTGTTAAAATGGAGTTTAACTGCTTAACACGCCTTCACATTTCAATATTCACTGAATATTAATTCTGAACTGGAATCAGACTCAATCAATTACCATATGATTTCAGTTATATGGATTTCAACATCACATGTATACCACAATAATGATAAACAATCATTAAAAATTCATACAACATCCAGAGTGCATTTTACAACTGTATAAGCATTAAAATAAATAAATAACGCTTATACAGTCTGTCAACCCATCGATTGACATACCACTAATTATTGGGATCAGTGTATGTCAAATACTATCCTAATACACGTGTGGGGTTTTCAAACAACAAATACTGTTTATAGTTTGTGTAGTTGGGCGATATGAAAAAATTATCATCCCAATCAATGTCAGATAAATAAGTGTACATAAACAAACCGTCCGATTTGTAAATGAAATATTTATTTTATTTTCATTTCATAATAATTTATATATTTATTTATATAAATAATTTTTATATACAACAATATCAATACATGACAATCACAATCAATTTCTACATCAAAATAAAATCAAACAAGTCGTCCATGGTCTATGGACGACGGGGAGCAGTTCACATATGCAGTTATAAAATAAATAACTGTACAAGAAATTATAGTGTGAAATTCTCACTTTGGGTTCCACTCCGCCATTTTATTTCTAAATTTTTGGACTATTTGGATTTAATTCTGCCCGGATTTTAAACGTGCTCCAAATGGGATGCGGTTAGTCTTGTTGTGAAGCTCTAGTCCCCACGATCGCAACAAATCTAGATTCACGCGATTTGGACCTCGTATGGAAAAGATATAATCTTTTATACGTTAATGACATTTAAAAAAATTAATATAATAATTAATTAAAATATTAGACCTTCCTCTTCAGATTAAAACCGTCGACGGGTTCCAAAGCCATTCAAATCTAGGGTTTGAATCTTCAATCAAGACACTCCACTACGCGATGATCGGGCCTCACCAAGGCGAAGAGCTCCGGAAGTCACTTCAAAGGGCCCCCCTCGCATCAAACTCGGTGGTCCCCACTGATAGGGAATCAACAGTGAACGGAGGATGTCTGAGGGCTGAAATCGAACAAAACACTCCATGATAATTTTCGAATCATATATGGATTGGAAGCCCTCCCTCAACACTTCGATTTTCCCTCAAGAAGTCCGTTGGATTACTGCGCGGATTTGGAGAATTCTTGGATTTAAATTGAGAGCTTTTTCTGCGTTGGTTTCATATGGGAGGCGACGCGTTTTTCTATTTTGACTGTGGATGACTAGGGTTAGGGTTTTACAGCTTTTTATTTTATTTTATTATTTTTAATTCAAGAATTAACCCAATATGATACGAACTCCAAATCAAACCGAATGACTGTCGCCCCTAACTAATTACCCCCATTCCGAACGCAATGAGATACGTTTCATAGCCCAATTCGGCTGTTACAATCATTTTTTATCAAAATTAAAAATATAATCCAGTATATATTCAATTTGAACACATATTTTAGTTTACCGGGGCCACATACTGACTCCAAAAATTCCAGAAAAATAAATCTAGCTATGTTTTGATGATATAGTCCTAAAAAAATTAATTCCGTCGAATTTGGAGACCGTTGGAGACCATTGGAAAAATGGTCAATTTCTGGTCCATCCAATTCAAATTTAAATTACCAAACAAATTTAAATTTATTACGCTCACATATTAGTTCCAAAAATTATGAAGTTTGAAACCTAGCAATAGTTTGATATTCCGGATCCAACAAAAGTGGTTTTGTCGAAAACAGAGGTCGTTTGCAAAATGGCTATTTATTATATTAAATTCCATGGCGACTACTTCAAATTTTAAACTGGACATAACTTTTTATTCCCGCTATGAAATATGGATTTTTCATATTCAGTGGAAAGATATTTTTAAACAGATTCAAATATTTCTTGTTTTGCTATAATCTGATTTATTTTGCATCCTCTACATTCATTTGAAATTTGAAATCGAATTTTCAAACTACCGCGCCATTTTAAACTCCTTTTATAATTAAAGTAAAAAAATTTCATTCTAACTTTTCTTTAAATAAATTTTTAATCGTTATTATTTAAAATAAATCATTTTAAATATTCGAAATTCATTAAAATAGCTAGAATAAAAATTTTAAATTGGTTCTGATTTTCCGGGTTGTTACAATCTCCCTCACTTAAAATCTTTTCGTCCTCGAAAAGGAACGGAGCTGAAAGTTGTTTAACTAATCAACTCAACTTTCATTCTGACTTTCATTCTTCAACTTTTTAGTTTCTATGAATTTTCCAATTCTCAAAAATTTGGCTAACACCCTAAATTTTCGAAAAAGTTCGCCATAACCTCCTTTGTACGGGGAGATATTTAAAACCGCAACTTTCCGCACAGGGCCCTCACCAATCCAAAAGAAAAAGAAAAAGCCAAGCGGCTAGCCAATCGGCTCATAAAATCATAAAAACCCAATAAATACAATAAACATGTATCTATTTATCAGGCATACAATTTTATTTCACTTCTCTAACCTCCTTGCTATGACCTGTTCATTATATATACATGTATATACATGCAATTCCAATCAAATTCAGTTCAGTTCAATGTTTGCTCGATTTGGCTAAGATTAACTTTCATGTTCTCTTATTGGTTTTATTTGGTTCTATTCAGCTTTTCATTTTCATATTGGATTTATTATTCCAATATTTTTATTATTGAACAAATAATCACACAACACATCCAGCAATCAATTTGTGAATTAAATTCCAAAACATATAAATATTGTATATATATTCAAAAATCACATTTCTAGTGTCAAATCACAAACAATAAAAAAAATTGGTTCTCACATCAGTCGATTGGAAATATATAGGTATCCTACTTGTGAAACTCAAACATACATGCTGATGATGCTATAGCGGTCACCAGGATCATCTCCAGGCAACTAGAGTGCGATTTTATATCTACCCAGTATACTCGAGACTTCAAATATGCATGGATCAGACATATATTAAAATCTCTTTATAACGGATAGTCCAAATCAATTTAAAATAAAATACTCAAATACGTATTATAAGGTTTAAATTTTCAAGATTAATTTTGTTTTCTTTTTTTATTTTGAAAATAGCACTCTTCACACTCGTTCTAGGATACTACTGATCCTATCTCTAACGACTCATTCTTATTGGATATTACTAATCCAATCTCCGATGAATTCTTTAATTCGGTTCTAATATGTCTTGTTCTCGAGCTCTGTAAACCAAATCTCTGATACCAAATATAGCAACCCGTGCTTCCCGGCCGGCCTAAACCGAACAAGAAGGCGGACTACTTCAAGAACCAGACAAATCAGAACATAAACAGAAGAAAATTTCATTGCAATTTACAACAATTTACATTAGAGTACAATAATATATCAGAGTATGATTAAATATTACATAGAAAAATATCAGAGATTATAATACATAGCAATGGAAATAAAATGTAAAAATACATGCGTAGCGGAAATACATTAACAAATACAACCGAAAGAAATACACGCGTACATAATGTTCCGAATATAGATCAAGCTGTAAATCCAGGATCCTGTATAAATAGATTTGCAAAACCAAAACTACTAGCTGCCCATGTGGAAAATAGGGGCACCCAGAGTTTAGGTTAAAACAATAGACTCCAGGTCAGTCATGAGACTAGTGTGAGAACTAAAACAGTTATTAAAACTTTATTTTAAAATAAGGTAAATCAAGGGACCACGCCGTATAACACGGAACGAGTATACCCCCAAGAATACCATTGCCTAAAACAAACAGCGCAATGCTAAATAAAAAAAATGAAGCTATTATAAGACTCAGGTCCCATCACACAATGCAACGCAAGCTGAAGGACAGAGTTTTTCCTTATAATAGCCAAATATGCTTGGTATGTTTTAAAACAAATATTTTATTATTACTATAAGTGAAGAAATCAACTTCAAATATAAATGTATCAATCAAAGATGACATGAGCACTCCATCCCACTATGTCGCCATATATAGTATACAACGAGAACCGTAAAATATCATATTTGGAAGTTGGATTTCCATTATGGGGGTTACTGATTCGAAAGATCTATCGCAAAGTGCAATTCCCAACTGCTTACGCCGCAGGCATGCGAAAATGTCGTAATGCACATCCGCACTATCCAGGAAACAAGTTATCGCGGCTTACGTCCAAGCATTGGAAAACACTGCTAACTCTATCCATCTGGGATTCGAGGGGTGTGCTCTATCCCTACTGGTGTGGGACGACCACACCCAGTATCACATCGGTCGCCCGAATCCATGACAACCCGTAGGATGTCTATCCTCATCTCTAGAGTATACTGATCTAACCATCAGTTTACCACCATACCGGTGTATGAGGCTCGTGAGTTAATGCTACACAAAGCTGTGCTTTGATCATCATCCACCAAACTTTTTCTTTTCAACAAATGTTTGGATCACTGCATCTCATCATGCCACACTATCAATCCATACTATACCACTGATTTTTACTGATATATAACCTCTAAGCTCGTACGTCTCAGAGAAGGGTGTTAAGCAAGAGAATAAATTCTCCGCCACCAAACAGATATATATTTAGCAGAGATCAACGAATACAGTATAAAGGAATACCATGTCAGACACACCATCCACTTACAAGTCCGTTTTAGGTCTGAACAAAACCGAAGGCACCTTATTCCTCATCCAGTATGTCCAATACAGGAGAGAGGCCCTCGCATATCCTTATAATCAATAAGTACGTCCGGACGACCACCACTGTAGCTCCTTCAAGGTAGCTACTCCAATCATGGGCATCAGTAGCAACCCATGCATTTGATGTGAAGATCGTCGGTCTTGCACCATCTTCAATCTTTTCGACTTTTCGTCGTATCATTATTCAGAATGGATTAAACCCAGTCTTTCCGAATAACTCGCGTATCTTATAATCAAGTGCTATAACAACACATCATACACCTCATTCCAATCCAGAATATTATTTTATTCAAATATTCTCATCTTTAGGGAAATGTTCCCATTAATTTTATTAAAGATAAATTCTTTTAAATTTATTCTTTAATCTTCCTTTGGATATCATTACAAAAGATTTCACTATCTTTTCAATTCCAAACCAAATTAATGTTTTCCAAATTAGTTGGGATTAGCGAACCTTAATGAAGTAATCATTTGTTTATTTTCCCAATCCCAACCTATTCATCCCATTGAGCAAAACTGGTAATATTCCATTTCTAACTCCGCAGTGTTATTGGTAAAAAATAATTACCATTTCACTTTCAAATCTGATTAAAGATTTAACTATCGCTTGGAGAAAAACTGATGATACTCCATTCTCGATCATTTTCTTGAATTGATAATTTTAATTATGACATTCACTTTTCAATCTAATTAAAGATTCATTAAAACTCCACTTAGTTTTAATCTTCCCAAAAATCAATTTTAGTGATTATTTAATTTTGGGAAATTAAACATGTCACATCGGCCATCTACACCGTACCATCGATTTCTGCCGAAATATAACCTCTAAGCTCGTACGTCTTAGAGAAGGGTGTTAAACAAGAGAATTAATTCACCATCACCAAACAGATATATATTTTGCAGAGATCAACGAACGCAATATCGAAATACAATGTTAGACATGTAATCCTGTCTTTACCTGGGTTAAAGAACCAATGTCATTTAAAACACGGTTCACGATAAAACCCAAAATCACATTCCATTAACCATGGAATCTTCACGGAAAACAGATCAATATATAATCGATATCAATTTCCGTATCCGACTAATAATATAAATTGAATAACAACAAAGCCTTTTTAAATTCCATATGTATTAATAGTCTTCCTCCACAGAAACTCACTTCGATTATTACCAAATTGAATTCCATTCCAATTAAATATAAATTAATTGGAAAACTTCACTAAGTCTTTATTAAAAGATTTATTCTTTTCTCAACTGGGTTTAAGAACAGTGTT
The DNA here is from genome assembly GCA_030737875.1 of Allium sativum. Lineage (NCBI taxonomy): Eukaryota > Viridiplantae > Streptophyta > Magnoliopsida > Asparagales > Amaryllidaceae > Allium > Allium sativum. Next base: position 989,589,680 of record CM060912.1, on the reverse strand, counting down.
AATGAAGACACCGTTCACGACAAACCCAAAATCCAATTCGATATTAAATACAAGGCTCTGAATAGAAAAATATCGGCTTATATTCAATATCAAATTCTTAAACCAACAAATATCGTATTGGGAATAACTATATATATATATCTTCCAAATTCCTCAACAATATCCGTATAATCACGGAATCCAATATAGAAATATTCCGAGGATTATTTTCACTCAAATCCATTCCAATTTATTCATTGGAAAATTTTTGGTTATTTTAAAACCATATTCAAATCAAATTTATTTATTTCTAAAAATAAATAAATTATTATTCTAGTTAATAACTAGTTCATTCGATACAAATATATTTTTTCTCTATAAATATGGAATTTTTCATCCAAAATCATTCCAAATCATCTATTATGATTTTTCATAATTTTTCCACATTTATAATAATTTCATTATCGCCCGTACAGTCGATTTCCAATAACGGCCACCGAACTGCATCCATAGCGACCTTTTCTGAAATTGATTTGGACATATCTCCAAACCTAACCATTAAATTTCAAATCTCTTATATTCATTGGAAAGAACTTTTCGATACGAACCCAACGGTTCTGGTTTAGTAGAATCCAACGGTCGGATCTCCCGTAACGTCCATTTGAAGTTAATGGTCGGAATTCGCGAACGGTCACTGCGCGGCGCGTTCTATTCAGGCCATTAATATATATATATATATATAATATTATATATATTTCGTCGAATTTCCATTTAAAACAAATTTTATAAATCATTTTAAATTCGTTTTAAAAACGATTTCCACTTCCATTTCAATTTCAAATCAAAACTGAATTTTCCATTATAAATTCGTTTATAAATTCATTTCAATTCGATTTCAAATTTAAATAAAAATTAAATATTTCATTTATAAATTCGTTTATAAATTCATTTCAAATCGATTTTAAAATTCATGTTAAAATTGAATACTCCATTTAAATTCTTTTTAAATTCGTTTCAAATCGATTTCAATTTAATTTTTCAAATTTAAATCAAAATTGAATTTTCCATTATAAATTCATTTTAAATTCATTTTAAAACGATTTCCAATTGATTTTTCAAATTTAAATCAAAATTGAATTTTCCATTATAAATTCATTTTAAAACGATTTCTGTTTCAATTTCAAATTTAAATCAAAATTGAATTTTCCATACCATTTTAATATTAAAATGATAATTTTTTCAAAATATCAGATTTTGAATCACTTTTCGATATTCATTGTGAAATGAATAAAATCGACAGAAAATCTTGTTCGTGTTAAAATAGCGTTTAACTACTTAACATAGCTTCACATTTCAATATTCACTGAATATTATTTTAAAATATTCGTTAATTCTGAACTGGAATTAGACTCAATCAATTACCGTATAATTTCAGTTATATGGATTTCAACATCACATGTATACCAGATAATGGTAAACAATCATTAAAAATTCATACAACATCCAGAGTGCATTCTACAACTATATGAGCATTAAAATAAATAAATAACGCTTATAAAGTCTGTCAACCCATCGATTGATGTACCACTAATTATTGCGATCAGTATATGTCAAATATTATCCCAATAACCGTGTGGGGTTTTCAAAAAACAAATACTGTTTATTATTTGTGTAGTTGGGCGAGGTGTAAAAATTATCGTTCCAATCAATGTCAGATAAATAAGTGTACATAAACAAACTGTCCGGTTTGTAAATGAATATTTATTTTATTTTCATTTCATAATAATTTATTTATATAAATAATTTATTTATATACAACAATATCAATACATGACAATCACAATCAATTTTCTACATCAAAATACAATCAAACAAGTCATCCATGGTCTGTGGACAATGGAGAGCAGTTCATATATGCAGTTATAAAATAAATAATTATACAAGAAATTATAGTGAGAAATTCTCACTTTAGGTTCCACTCCGCCATTTTATTTCTGAATTTCCGGACTGTTCGGATTTAATTCTACTTGAATTTTGAATGTGCTCCAAATGGGATGCGGCTAGTCTTGTTGTGAAGCTCTCGTCCCCACGATCGCAATGGATCCAGTTTCACGCGATTCGGTCCTCGTATGGAAAAGAAATGATCTTTTATATGTTAATGAGATTTTAAAACAATTAATATAATAATTAATTAAAATATTAGACCTTCCTCTTCAGATTAAAACCGCCGACGGGTTTTAAATCCATTCAAAACTAGGGTTTGAATCTTCGATCAAGACACTCCACTACGCGATGATTGGGCCTCACCACGGCGAAGAGCTTCGGAAGCAACTCCAAAGGGTCCCCCTCACGTCAAACTTGGTGGTCCCTACTGACAGGGAATATGCGGCGAACGGAGGATGTTTGAGGCCGAGATCGAACAAAACACTCCATGATAATTTACAAATCCTATATGGATTGGAAGCCCTCCCTCAACATTTCGATTTTCCCTCAAGAAGTCCGCTTGATTACTGCGCAGATTTGGAGAATTCTTGGATCTAAATCGAGAGCTTTTTCCGCGTTGGTTTCATATGGGAGGCGGCGCGTTTTTCTATTTTGGCTGTGGTTGATTAGGGTTAGGATTTTATTGCTTTTTATTTTATTTTATTATTTAATTCCAGAATTAACCCAATATGATACGAACTCCAAATCAAACCCAACGACTATCGCCCCTAACTAACTACCCCATTCCGAACGCAGTGAGATATGTTTTGTAACCCAATTCGGCTGTTACGATCAATTTTTATCAAATTTTAAAATATAATTCAGCATATACTTAATTTGAATGCATATTTTAATTTATTGGGGTCACATACTGACTCCAAAAATTCTAGGAAAATAAATCTAGCTATGTTTTAACGATACGGTCCTAGCAAAATTAATTTCGTCGAATTGGAGACCGTTTATAAAATGGTCAATTTCTGGTCGATCCAATTCAAATTACTAAACACATTAAATTTACTGCGCTCATGTATTAATTCCAAAAATTACGAAATTTGAAACCTAGCAATAATTTGACATTTTGATCCAACAAAAGTGGTTTCATCGAAAATGGAGGTCGTTTGCAAAATGACTATTTATTATATTATATTGGATTCCATAGCAACTATTTCAAATTTTAAACTAGACCTAACTTTTTATTCCCGCTATGAAATCTGGGTTTTTCAGATTCGTTAAAAGATATTTTTAAACAGATTCAAATATTTCTTGTTTCGCTAAAATCCGATTTATCTTGAATCCTGTACATTCATTTGAAATTTGAAATCGAATTTTCAAACTATCGCGCCATTTTAAACTCCTTTTTTAATTAAATTAAAAAAATTCGTTCTAACTTCGATTTAAATAAAATTTTAATCGTTATTATTTAAAATAAATCATTTTAAATATTCAAAATTCATTAAAATAGCTAAAATAAATTTTTTAGATTGGTTTTGATTTTCCGTTGTTACATAACAAAAGTGTTAAAACAACATTTATTTGTTCATATATATAATATAACAAGTTAAATAAAATATTCACATAGGATTTTTAACTAAAAAATAATCTATTTCTATAATATGCACATCCAATATTTTTCTATCTTTACAAAGGATAGAAACAAATTTCAAAATGAATTACCAAATATTATTTATTTGGTTTTGTATACCTATATACACTGGTAAGGAACATGAAAATATACGTCTGAAATTCCTAATATTCAAAATCTACAAATTTTTATTCAAATCAATTATTAAAATAATCTACAATAAATTACATTACAAACTTAATCAAAAACTAGGACGTTACAATACCCATGTGGAAATATGGGCACCCAGAGTTTAGGTGAAAACAATAAACTCTGAGTCAATCATGGGACTGGTGTAAGAACTAAAACAATTATTAACTTGACTTTTGAAGTTAGGTAAATCACGGGACCGCGTCGTATAACACGGAACGGGTTTATCCCCCATGAATATCAATGCATAAAAATAAACAGCGCAATGCTAACGAGAAAAGCAACGCTATTATAAGACTCAGGTCCCATCACATAATGAACGCAGTCGAGGATAGAGTTTTTCCTTATAGTAGCCAAATATGTTTGATACGCGAAATTTCATCTTTTATTATTACTATAAGTGAAGAAATTAACTTCAAATATAAATGTATCAATCATAGGCGACATAGGTACCATTATATTACATCGCCATATATACATATATATATATATATATTTACAACTAAAAACAGAGTAAACTGTAGTTCCCGTTGAGGTGTATATAACACGACTTTATTTAAATTACTTGATAAGTACATACCAACAATATTAAATCGTTGTCAAACTTACTTGAAATTTAAAATGTTGTATAAAATATGAAGAAATGAAATAAAAAAGAGCAAAAATATTAGAAACATAATCACATAATCGTTTTTATAGTGGTTTGATGGTGATTATCTCTGTCCATTTTAAGGAATTTCTTATTAATCACTTGATTTGAGTACAAGAAATTTAGCGATCGTAGTAGAATTCGTAGTATCTGAGTTATTTGTACAAATTCAGTAGCTAAAAGGAAGCTCCTCAAAAATGGACTATAGCTCGTCTTCATAGTTGAAGACAAGCGGATACCGCATTGCAGATTCATTGTCAAATCTAGCCGCTTAGATTGGGTGATACTAGAGGTTGTGATAACCAAATTATTGTTATTGGGGATGGTACTGATCCCTAATAGGGATCGACGTCAATCCTTAAAACTTCCGGGAATCGTGCCTCTATTCCTAGCATTGGTCTATTTGGATACTTAGTAAGTAATTTCATGCTTGCTTAAATAATTGAGTGTTTAAACATGAGTCCAAATGATGGATCTTCTTTGAATTGAATTGCCGGTTTCTGTAACAACCCGCCCGAAGTGGGTCTAAATTTCGACCTAGAAATGACTCATCGAAACTTTGAGTCACTCTAAACGAATCGTTGGTTCCTGTAAGGAATTACATCTGCACAGAATAATAGATAAACATAGCATTATGGAATCTCACACAGCGGAACGAAAAAGTATATAATACCGAAACAAGATGTACCATTTCATAAAAAGTCACAGAATTCGAATACAAATTGTCAAGATACAATTATTCATTTGGTACATTATTATGGTTCATAATCTAGAGTTTCCATAAGCAAAACAACAATGATAACTAATAATAGCATAATATCTCCATCGCCTTTGTCAGGCTCCATCATTGTTTCCTTCATTGGATAGTTACCCTACCTACTGACCTGTTATATGTTAAGGAGAGGGGTCAGAACATAAAGTCTTATGTGATTGGAAATAATATTTGCTTAAAGACCAGACCCTAGATTTAACAGATTATATATGTCAATGTATGTCTATGAAACACACAAGCATACACATATAGAAAAGTGCTTAACCAATGAGGTGGATATCTGAATCAATCACTTGAGACTTCATTAGTGCATTTAGGGTAAAGATCGATATTCTCCGGCACTTAAGGTCTGTTCTAACTTATTTATTAAGGGTGGATTCTCATGATCCCTTATGACCTTAAGGTGGACCCTAGCCACTCAACACCCCATCCTAATACGTCAGCGTTGTTAATTATATATATTCTCTCAAGTAATATGAGAAATAATAACGCATCGCTTAGTACTAGTTTAGGGTAGGCCCGCATATAATCATTTAAGACCCCTGCGTCGGACGCCTCATGTTACTACATAACTGATATTATGGTAGAATATTTATGCCGCTTAAGACTTCCCTTAGACAGTTGGTGAACTAAATAGCATGTTATGTCCAACGTATACCAATTATGTCCCTAGGTTGGCCTCCCAAATCTCCTAGAGGAAGTAGACATTATGGTAAACTACCATACTCCGTTATTTCCATGTCTAAACCACTTTCAAAGAAGGAGGACCCGTAGACCTACTTCAAATCTAATAAGGGAGGGTCCCATGACTTTGGTCCATATCCAAGGAATAAACCTTCAGAATGGTCTTAGTCCAAACGACTTAAGACCCAAACTAGATAAGAAGATAGTTACCCACTTAAGACCTTCTTGAGGCATAGAAAAACCTACCTATTCACATAAACAATAGGTGTATATATATACACACTAGACCTCTCACATTAGACCGTCTACCTGTAGATGCTGAATACGTCGGGCTGTTCCAGACAGACTTCTACTACAAGTGGGTTTAACCTCGGGTCATAATGTACAAATTTTAAATGGCTCATGATACCTAGACCTCTCACATTAGCCAGACTCATTTGTGATTGCTGGATTTTTCGAACGGTTCTGGGCAGACTTCTACCACAAATGACAACTAACCTCGTGTCTGTGTGCCATTATTTAATATATTGATAAGCCATTTTATACACACGCACAAACAAAAATGGCGTCCTTCAGATCTATAGTGGAGAATTCAAAATTCGAATTAAAAAATGCTTTCTCCTCCATTGCTTCATCGTCTGCTAGGCATAGTTCTAATTCGAATGTTGACAACGTTAGAATGGACAAAGATCCATATCTTACATACAAGGATATTCTTCAACGTCCACCTATAAAGCATAATCCTTTTTTAATAATAGATCTAAATGCACAAAACATTTTTTTAATAATTCCCAAGGTTCGAATTTCGAATCGTCATCTAGAAACCGTAGTAATTATGGCTCTCTTCTCAGAGACATCAAATCGAATAATGGGTGTTATATGTGCGGATCTAATGATCATTGGGCACGTTCGTGTCGAAATCCACCGGTGTGTTTTAAGTGCCACAAAACTGGACATAAGGGTTTTAATTGCAAATCATCTTTTCCTCCCCCTCCAAAAATGGCGCATAGAGAAAATACTGCTCCGATCTTAGCAAACAATTTTCCTAAGGAATTTAATTAGGCTCGATTGATGGTTGTGATCTCGGTTGAGAGGTGTTCTTTCTCAATTGCTCAGATGGAACAGATTCTCAAAAACAGATTTGGCAAGAAGGTTCCTTTCTGGAATTGGAATGTTAAGAGGATGGGAGATAACTTCATTGTAAAATTTCCACCTTCTTTGTTGATCGATAATTGGAAATATAATATTGGGTTGACTGAGTGGTCTTTGCAGCTGAGGATGTGGTCTCCTCAAATCGGTTGTGCCCAAAAAGAAAAGGTCAGTATGTGGGTATTGATCAAACATGCACCAGTTGTATGTAGGAGGATAAAAGTACTAAGCGTTGGCATGGCTGATGTTTGATATGTGAATAGGGTGCGATATAGGGCACTGCATGTGCCAGATTTTACATGGTTGAAGGCTGAGTAGTTGGTGGAAGAATCGGTTGTCCTTCTCACTTCGAGATGTGTCCGTGTTGATGGTTTTCTTCATAAAGTATTGATTTAGAGGTGCGATGATGGAGAACCTTTTCCTAATGAAGAAGTGACGGGCTTTAAAAAAACATGTTTTTTTTCATCTGGTAGTGATGGTAGGGTGAAGGTTTTAAATAGTACAATGAGGAGTGGGGGAGAGTTAAGACAGGAAGGAGGTATTAACATTGTTGGTGAAATTAGGAGTGATGGTTCTGAAGGTGTGGGAAGGAATGATGGGAATGTCGCTGCTAATGCTAGGGATAATGTTGAAGATGATGCTAATGAGGATGAAGAGGACAATGCTGGTATTGATAACGCTGGTGGTAATGACGGAGGTTGTGGCAATCCAATCTTAATTTCATCTGATGAAGGCGTGGGAGCTGAAGGGGCATAGGGAACCATATTGTGATTTATGAGGATGGATTTAAGTTGAATTCGATGCTTTGGGCAACATTGTTGGTGTTGGGAAGGTGCTCAACCAAGGAAATGTAGGTGATCTGGAAGAATTGGGGGACAATAATTCAGTTTATGGAGGAAGCGCTGAAGTGTCGATGGATCTTAATGATGCTCGTGATCGTACCAAAGGCAAAGAGATTACTAATTCTGGGGAATGTTTATCATCAAGGAGATTCATAAGCAAGGGAAAAAGAGATTTGAATGATAGAGTAGTGATGCTGCGAAGAAGTGCTAGAAGCTTGGATCACACACTTGAAGGTAGTATCTATGTTCTTGCTTTGCTGAATTCTTTATCTTATAATAAAATGCATGAATTAGCAAGAAGTTCAGGTCTTATGTTGAATGATGATGTCATAAATGATATTAAAAATAAGGAACTAGAGAGGGCTAATGTTTAACCATGATTATTATTACATGGAATGTAAGGGGCCTAGGAACTGTTGTTAAGTGTCTTAGGGTCAAAAATTATTTAAAGTCCAATAAGCCTGATATTGTGTTGTTGTAAGAAACTAAACTTGAAAACCCCGGGGATAATGTTTTTAAATGTTTGGGTTAGGGTGTCTTGATTCCTGGTGTTTTATCCCTGCTTTGGGGACTGCTGGGGTTTGTTTACTGGATGGAATAGTAATCGATGGTCCTTAAAACAAGAGATTAGACAAAGTCACTGTCTTCATGTTGCGCTGGAATGTAGAATAAGTAAAGTTTTATATTTCATATCCAGTGTGTATGGGCCAAACAATAGAGCTGAGAGAAAGATCTTATGGAGTAGAGGGATTGATTTTCATAATTTTTCGTATGGACCTTGGGTGATTGGAGGAGATTTTAATGCTACTAGATTTGATTTTGAGAGATGTAACAATAGAGGCAACCATGTAGGAGACATGGAAGATTTCAGTATGTTTGTGCATGATTGTGCTTTAATTGACCTTCCCTTAAATAATAGGAGGTTCACATGGAGTGATGGTAGAACTCCACCTACTCTGGTTAAACTCGATCGTTTTTTCATTAACCCAAGTTTTGAAGACTTGCATCCAATTACTTTTTAGAAGGGATTGTCTTCGATTATTTCAGACCATTGCCCTATTATGTTGGACACAGGAGATTCGGTTAAGACAAAAGTTTTTTTTTCTTCAGATTTGAAAAGATGTAGTGTCCGGAGGAGGATAACTTTAATAAGATGATTATGAGAAAATGGACTGGCTTCGGAGAGATTGGGGATGCAGCCAGTAACATATGTAGAAAATTAAAGATGTTATGCAAGTTCTTGACTAAATGGAACAGGGAGGTGTTTGGCAATGTCAGGATTAAAAAAGCGACGCTTGAAAAACAAATTCTGGACTTAAACATTTTGGAAGAGAGAAGGTGTTTGAGTGAGGAGGAGAAGACTTTGCTTTTAAAGAAAGAAGAAGAGCTCATGAAAGTGATTGAACAAGAGGTGATTTACTGGAAACAACGATCTAGAACACAATGGCTCAAAGAAGGTGATAGCAATACAAGTTATTTTCATAGGATCGCCAATGGTAGAAGAAGGACAACTATGATTAGTAGCATTTGGAAAAATGGAGAGAAGATTTGTGATCAACAAAAGCTTGGCGAATCTTTCACTGATATCTACAGGAGCATTTTTGGAGAGAGGATTGAAAATAGATGCACAATGGATTGGAAGAGGCTTTATCCTTCTGATGTAAACCTTGACGATCTTGAATATGCTTTTACTGAGGAGGAGATTTTGATAGCTCTTGATGAGATACCTGGAAATAAGGCGCCTGGACCTGATGGTTTCCCTAATTTCTTTCTCAAAAAATATTAGAATATGGTGAACAAAGATGTTTTGAAGTTGTTTGAAGAACTTTATGATGGCTCCCTTAGGCTTGATCTGTTGAGTTACGCAAATGTGGTCTTGATTCGTAAGAAGGAAGGAAATGTCACTGCTGTTGATTTTCATCCGATTAGTATGTTAAATAGAACTTTTAAGCTGATCACGAAGGTTTTGGCGAATAGGCTGAAGAAGAAGTTGCATGATTTAATTGATAAATCCCAAACTGCATTTATTAGAGGCAGGTTTATTTTAAACGGTGTTGTTTTGGTTCAAGAAGTTATCTCCCATTGTGATCGATATAATGTTCCATGTGCCATTATCAAATTGGATTTTGCTAAGGCCTTTAACACAATGGACTGGAGGTTTTTGATTGAAGTTCTTAAAGAAAGGGGTTTTCCCAGTAGGTGAATCAACTGGTTTTCAATGACTTTAACTTCGACCAGATCTAACATTTGTGTGAATTAGATTGCTGGTAGTACTATACATTCGAAGAGAGGTCTTAGACAAGGAGATCCTCTGTCCCCTATTCTCTTTAACTTGGCGGCTGATGTATTCTCTCGTATTCTGAAGCTTAGTTGTGACAGTGGGTTGATATGGAGCTTCGGTTATGATCATGTGGTGCGGGGTATCAATTCTTTACACTATGCTGATTATACTATTATCTTTAGTAAACCTGACTGTAAATACATTGCTACTCTTAAATTTTTGTTGAATGCTTTTGAAAGTTTATCAGATCTGAAAATTAACTTCCATAAAATCAGCGTTTACACTTTGGGATGCAGTGCGGAATTGTCAAAAAACTATGCTGAGACGCTCAATTGCAAAGAAGGAGAATTTTCCATTGAACTATCTGGGCATGTGCATTAGACCAAAGAAGCTGTTTAAAAAAGATTGGCTACATCTTATTGAGAAGATTGATGTGAGGCTGGCTAGGTGGAAAGGTCATTCTCTTTCAAGGGCTGACAGATTGGTGCTAGTGAATTCGGTTCTCTCCTCCATGCCACTTTACTGGTTATCCGTTTTCAGGTGTCTTAGATGGGTTTTTAACAAGACTGATGCAATACGGGGAAATTTCTTTTGGACATGAGAGAAGGAGACAAAGAAATTGAGCTGTTTTGTTTCTTGGGATCAAGTTTGTAAATCTAAAGATTAAGGAGGTTTAGGCATGCTTAATTTGAAAGACATGAATGCTGCTCTTCTTTGCAAATGGTTGTGGATGATGTTAAGTGACAAAAAGGCCTTTTGGAAAGAATGGATCATTAACATTTATTATGATGGTATTTTTGACTGGAATAGAGATTGGTCACATTGTTCTGCTTTTTGGCAAGGGGTTATAAGCTTCTCGCATTGGATTAAGATAGGAACAAATGTCGTGATAAGAAATGGGTTTAATATCTCTTTCTGGTATGATTGCTGGCTTCTGCCTATCCCTTTGAAAGATGAGTTGGGAGAGCTTTTTGATATTGCATGCAACAAATATTGTTCTATTGGGGACATGTATAACTCAGAGGTGACAGATTTTAAGTGGAGATTATCTTTTTGCAGATTTGTTTATGGTGTTGCTCTTCAACAGTTAATCCAATTATACTTGTTGCTGAAGAATGTCCAGTTAAAGGATAAAAAGGATGAATATGTATGGATGTTAGATGGTGGTAAGGTGGTGTTTAGAGTTAGAAGTGTTTACAAACTGATTAACTTTGCTGGTAGAAGAAGGATATATTTCGAGAGCATGTGGAAGATTAAGAATGTGCCGTTAAAAGTTAAGATACACATGTGGATTGTGATACATGATAGACTAAATACAACATGCACACTAAGGCGTAAAGGACTTGTTGTCAATGGTGGTTATGCGTTTTTTGTTGAGGTGGATGAAGATTACAAGCATGCATTCTGGAGCTACGATTTTGCTTTCTATGTGTGGAGACGAAATGGCTAGTTTTTCTTAACTTAGACCTGAATTGGAGTGATTATATTATGGACTAGCAAAATTTTTGGTAAAACATTTTACCAAATCTGGATAACACCCCCAATCGGCATCTTTTTATTTTACTTAACTTCGTTAATACATGGATATTATGGCATGAAAGAAACTCTAGGAAGTTCAAATTCAAGATGAAAACGCGTAATAAAACTGTTTATGTCGTACTTAAATATGTTTTATTGTGGGCATGAAAGAGCAATGAAAAGTTTGTGGATACCATTGCAATGAGAGTCCATGACCGCAAGTGCAGGCGTATTGGTGATTAGCTTGCTTTTGGAATGATGCAGTCTTCTAGCTTTAAAATATGATGTATGTGATGTAATCTTTTTGGTAGCTGCGATCTGGCATGATGTTTTTTGGGTCGGAATGTATATGTTGTAAATACACGATGTAGGTTGTACTGAACTTTATCCTATTATATATATAGGCATGAATCAGAAGACTCACTACCTTTTGCTGTCAAAAAAAAAACAATTTATATGGGGACATTTCAAATTCAAATCTTATCCTAATCACATTTACTACGTCATTATTACGCTGATTACGTTAATTACACTATATAAGTAGAATATTTAGTACGTATAAATAACGTTAGTTTTCATATGAACAAAGGAACATTTTAACGAGGTAAAGCTTGTCAACTTAATCTACATTCAAGGCATACAAGTTAATTCCCACATCAGACCGATACATACATGGCATAATGACATAACTACAGATAGAAGTAATGGTAAAAATACAGTATACAATCAAAACTTGCTTCCTAGGCTTGTCAGAATAATTCAAGTAATGAATCAAGAACAAGGTGTGTGACACCCCACGTCCGTTAATTTCACTCATGAGAGAATGCATTAAGTTCTGCAAAGCGCAATAGGTAACAATACGAAAATTTACAGAGCATATATAAAATAAGCAACGGAAAACTTTCAACTTTATTATCAAAGTAAAACATAGTTCTCAAAACCAGTTACATCACCCACTTACAAAGTACTTCAAATATGTCTTTTTTAAAACATAATGCCATAACACAAAACCATATCCTCGCTACAAGCCAAGATGGAATAAAGTCAGAAAGATACATCTCAAGAAATCCAAGCTAAGTCTGAAATCCTAGTCACTGTTGAGTGCTTCCACTCTGAGGACCTGTAGGGGGGGGAGGGAGAAGGGGAAGAAAGAGGCGAAAGAAAACAGGGTCAGACATAAAGTCAAGCGAGTTCCAGTGAATTACAAATATGAATAAAATAGGTATGCCAAGACAGGTAAATAAGACTGGATGAGAAAGGTACAGTGCCTTAGCAGATAAACTAAACTTAATAGCATGATGGACAAGAATAATAGGAATAAACTTATGACTGAGTAATGCTTCACATTATATCCCAAAACATGTATATATGTCTCATGTTTTAGGTCTTAAGTCTGCACCAATATTAGTATAAAAGGATTAACAAGATTAGGTATTACCCTAATTACATAACAGCAGGAACATGATTAGGTGTTTAACCTAATCACATAACAGCAGGAACATGATTAGGTATTTAACCTAACTACATAACAGTAGGAACATGATTAGGTATTTAACCTAATTATATAACAGCAGGAACAAGATTAGGTGTTTAACCTAGTGACATAAAAGGATTAATAGCAGGAATAAACAACAGGTTTAAACAATAAGATTAGGTGTACCCTAATTACATACCAGGATTAGGTGTTACCCTAATTACACAACAGCAGGATTAGGTGTACTGTAATTATTACCTATGCGATCAGCTCCTTATTACCTGAATACCCTGTGTCAACCCCGGCAATAGGATCTATCACTCCCTAACCCTGCAATTTATAGGACACAACAATATCCATAGGTGTTTTGACGTCTTAAGTCTGGTAGCTGGATACATGCACGCTCATGACTCCGTCGGAAACACGCCCAACACCCCCAAAACCTTTTAACCTCTTACTATCCAGTTTAGTAAAGCGTGCTCTGGCCCCTACCTAGTGTGAGGCCCACTCTAACAAGATACCAACATGGACTGACTGATATGGGTTCCACACAGCAGATGACACAAGCCAAACCCCCTAAGCTTGTGCTCCCTTGTAACAAGGATTTTAATGTCCCTAAAACCTGATACAATAGTTGAATGAGGGACCTCTTAGCTTATTAATAATCAGGTTTAACCTAGCAGGTTTGGGTTCATTAATAAGCATGGTTGTAATATTACATTTTTCTGTAAATGTTATTATTATACAACCCTTTTCCCCAAATCAATCACGTGCCCAGATGTATATGTATAATATAATAATTCCATTGACTAAGCCTACATCTGATACTTACCTTTTCATAACATGTCATTTACTTAATGTCTGTATTAAGTCTAATTTAACATGTTCACATATATGCGTATTATTTATCAGTTATTTCTCCAAAATTGTAGGACGTACAGTTTATGCATATCATTACAATAGACATTCATTATATTCCAAATTACAACAGGCATGCATGTTGAGATATCCCAATTACAGCAGGTATACATATTATCATGTTCCAAATTACAGTAGGTATGCATGTTATCATATTCCAGATTACGGTAGGCATGCATGTTATTATATTTCAGCATGTATAAATTCTATGCATATTATCTTCAAACTACAACATTTATCAATTTTATGCATATTATCCTAAATTATAACATGTATAATCATATGCATATTTTACATTTCTAAATGACAGCAGATATGCATATTTTACATTTCTAAATGACAGTAGGTATGCATATTTTGCATTTCTAAATGACAACAGGTATGCATATTTTACATTTCTAAATGACAGCAAATATGCATATTTTACATTTCTTAATGACAGCAGGTGTGCATATTATCATATTACAGCATGTATAATTATATGCGAATTATTCTCAAATTACAACATATATAAATTCTATGCATATTACTCATCAACTATATTTCCAAGTTATAGGTTTATGCATATCTCTACTAAGTTATAACAATATATACACATTATCCCCTTATTAGTTTACAACAAGTCTAAACATGTGTATATTTGTCCTTTCTCCCAAAATATAGTCAATCAGTTCCAATTAATTAATATGCCTAATTTTCTTTTTATGTCATTCAGTATTGCCCTAATTATACACACACTCTAATTGTGTATGGCCTAGGCTTCTAAAGGCTTAGGCTTGGCATAGAATAAAAAGGAAATTAAGGAAGAAGAATAAAATCATATAGGCATATAGGCAAGACTAGAAATAAACATAGAAAATGGAAAAATGGACATAGATACATTTAACTTGTTATTTATCCAACATCACATGCATATGTATAACTTATTTAATCAACATCATAGACATATAACTTGTCTAATCAACATCACAGAAATGTGTATAACTTGTTTAATAAACATCACATACATATGTATGACTTGTCTAATTAACATCACAGGCACGTGTATAACTGATCATAACGACATAGATGATTTACAGTGAAAACATGTATAATATTTATTTTACTAATACCGTAGATCCTAACCAGTTTGATTTAACTGTCATATTCAAGGCCTAAGAAATCAGATATGTAAATAAGTGTAACTCACAGTGAATCTTGGTGAAGATAATTATACAATAATATGCCGTAATAATTCCAAGTCCAATCCAAGTTGTATGTATGCAAGTCCAGATGTTGTCTTTTTTTGATCCAATCTCTAGCAGCATTCCCCCATTTATATGTTTATAATTTTTAGAATAATTTCATGGAGGCAGAAGAAGATATGAAGAATTTGTGTGAATTCGGAATGAGAGAAGCCATCTATTTATAGAGTTACAGAGTCAACATAACCCTTAGATTTTAGGATTTAAATTCAAAACGTACAAGTCATGCTGAGTCAGCAACGAATACAGTGCAAAAAACAGTTCAGATTCACAAAATGGATATGCCCAAATCCACAGTGGGTCGACCCAGCCTCCTATGGGCCAACCCATAGGTCGACCCGGGCTGAACTTGGGTCGTCCCCCAATGGTGGAAGTGTGCGTGTGTACTTGTCAAGTATAATATACTCATAAGGATCATGTAATATGGTGTATAACACACAAGTATGAAATAATAGCTAATCACATATATAAAATAGTAAATGCAGTAAAAAGGAAAAATCACACCAGAGATTTTTATACTGGTTCGGAGCAACGTCCTACGTTCAGTCCCAGACTTCTATCTGGATTTTCACTAACAACCTTGCTTCACCTGGAGGATCAGGTTTACAACACCCGAGAAGCTGAACGGGAATTTCACACCTCTAACAACACGAGGACTTCACAACTTGCCTCTTACAACACGAAGGACTTCAAACTTGCCTCTTACAACAAGGAGGACTTCAAACAAGATGAGTAGACTTGTAGTTTAACAATGTGTGTTCTCAATAACACGAATTTGTCAATTCTTTTACAACATTCCCATAATCTTATCCTCAAATAGAATTAGTGTTTATGAAGATTTTGGAAGATGATACCGTATTTGAATCAAAAGAATAATATATAAATTCTAGGATTCAAGAACGATATTTTGAAGAATATGAGCATTTGAATGCTTGGGAGTTCAAGAACAGAATCAATAGTATAGAGATTTAGATAGAAAGAATTGTTATCTTGAATTGATGATTTCAAGATGTTTATATAGGAGATGAACAATTGTAACCATTAGCAAAGAGTTACAAACAATGGATATGATCATTGGTGAAAAAGAAAAAGAAGCAACTCTTTAAGAAATGGAAGTGACTATCCGAATAGTTGCTTCTGTTTAAAAACAGTTGACAGGTAAAAATTACCAGTAGACAGGAATTTGAAAATATATATGTTATATATATGTGTGCATGTTCATTGGGTTTTCTGGGCAGAATCGGTTGATCGCTGGTATTTGACCGGTCGACCGGTTTTGACCAAAAACCCATATGAATGTGCACACACACACACGCATATATATTCCCAATACTAAGGGATATGATTATTTGAGGATAGATTTTAACATTAATAACACTACTATATTACCAAATAATCAACCTCTAATATAAAATACCATATAAAGCTCTTCGTGTCTTTGTCGAACCATTGATCATCTCTTTTTGTCGATAATGAATCATCTCTTTGTTAGTAATCAAAACGTCATGAATTCCTTGAGTCAACAAACGGGACATTTTCCCACTCATTTTTCCTGATGCATTCGTTTGATTTTCTAGAATTATTTATTTATATAAAATCTTGTTATATGTATACAAGCTTCTACGGTCCATGACATCTTCATACGTTGTCTGTTTTACGCAAACTCGGGGTTTATCTGAACCAAAATTCCGAGATGAACCCAATGGTAATGCCGATTTCACTTAATTCTGAATATTTAATTAAGTTATTCTCAATTTATCATCTTAATGTATGCTTATAGTGTGTTTAAATTCTGGTGTGTTACATTCTACCTACTTAAATGATTTCGTCCTCGTAATCTCCAAGTTAAGAAGAATGCTACTCATTCACAGGCATCCATTGTCCTTAAGATTTTTCTAATGCTTGTATGGACATATGCAAAGGGGTATGTATATGTTCTTACACAATGCAAAAATCAGGTGGTCGGCTGATTCAGTTGACCTCCTTAATGCAATATATGTTTGTGCTATGTATCCAAAATGTTGTAAATAACCCTAATGTAACATATAAGCTCTATATGTGTGCACAATCATTCACCAAAATGCAACATCCATATGATGATACACCCTTTTCCATCCATAGATAATCCTAATGCACAATCCCCCATATGCAATATGTTAGTGATTGAGCCGATCTAGTGCCTAGTGTGTGTATATGCATCCACGAGCAACCACTAGTAAACACTTGCATCCACTTGCAACTATCAAACATAACATGTTTCAAACACATGTTCCCAACCATTGGTTTCTGCCTAAGAATCAAAAGGTTCAAAAGATAGGATAAAATTGAATGATAGATGAAAAGTAAAACTTGAAAAAGAAGTCAAGAATGTATTAAGAAGTGTGAATCCTATATTCAGGTTCCCATGTAGCATTTTCGCGTTCTTCTCCCCGTTGCACTTTAACCTATTTAATCTCCTTGTTTCGTAGCTTCTTGATTTATGATCCAAGGATATGAGTAGGAACTCATCTAACTGCCGCTTCCTTCTCGACTTCCACGTCTTCAAGAGTACTCGGCTCTACTATCTCTGTCGTATCGCGGAGATATTTCCTCAAATGGGAAACATGAAATACATCAGGTACGCCCGCCAGTCTATCCGGTAGCTTAATCCTATAAGACATCAATCCTATCCTCTCCACTGTAGGGAATTGTCCTACAAATCTCAGTGCCAACTCCCCTACTGAGTCAAAGCGAACTACATTCGTTAACGACGATACTCTAATGAAGACCATATCTCCCACTTCAAATTCTAAGTCGGTCCTCTTTTTATTGGCATAAGATTTAGGTCTATCCTGAGCTGCTTTCTTTCTTCAGCGGACAAGATCAATCTTCTCAGATCTCAGGTTCAAGTAAAAGTTTGTCAACAGACTCCCCCCTTTTACCATTCATGGAGTACTTACTTCAGTGACTAGAGGTCTCACCTCTACCAAGCTTGTCCATAATATCTTCTAGCTACGAGTCATCTCGCTGCAAAGATCCAATACGCTCCATAAGAGTAAGTTGCACCTCCAATGATGTTAACAATCTAAATGTGAAATCCGCAGATGGCTTAAATCGAAGGTCGATATAAACTCCAAGCTCTACATCTCTACAAATAGAGGACTCAAAGTCATCCTCTGCCTACTCAGCTGATTGAATCCCATGGGCAAATCCGTTCGTAAGAAAAGTAATGCACGAATTAGCTGATCAAATAAGTCATCAATCCTCGGAAGTGGGTGCCTATTCTTTTTTGTGTGCTCATTCGGCTCTCCAGCATAGACGAAGTGAGCCGTCTGCCTTAGTTGCAAAGATGACTGGAGCCCCCCACTCTGATATGCTCCGTCTAATAAATTCTTTATCGAATAGCTCTCCCACTTGCTTGCTGAGCTCCCTCCTCTCTTTAGGAGGCATGTGGTGCACTTACAATGCGACTTGCTTCACCTTTTACATCAAGTAAATCTAGAAGTCTATCTCACACCTTAGAGGTAATCCCTTAACCTCATCAAAACATGTCTGGAAACCAGCTAACTATTGGCACTGATCGAAGGTCATCAACACAAGTATCAAGCAAATCTAGGAAATTGAGCATCACCGACTCCCCCGTGGATCGTAGGAAATTTCGAGAGCTCTACCATGGCATGTAAGAAGTCTAACTACTCTCTTTTCGTAATCAAGAATGACACCATATATGGCTTGCCAATCCATTCCTAGAATCAAAACGTAGCTCATAAAGTCTAGCATGAATGCGTCGCATTCAAATTCAATGTCCAAGATAGAAATTCTCAAACCCATAAATATCATGGATAAATGAGCCGATCGTCTTATGGGGTTTGATACCACCATATGATCAGAGACTATACTAGTATTAAGTTGCAGACTATCTACTAAAGAACTATATATAAACGAATGTGAAGCATCAGAATCAAACAGGTAACTAACAAGATAGTCAAAAATATAAAAATAATCAAGCCTTTAACCGTGTTTTTTCCTACCTCGATCAGGTTCACTAGCCTATAAAGCATGTACTTTTCCATAAGTCCCTGCCTCTTGTCCTTATTTTCTAAGGCATTGCTTACTGAAGTTTCCCACATTTCTACAATTAAAGCAGGCCTTCTTTGCCCCTCTGCAGTTCTTCACAAAATGACTCATGGTTCCGCAACCGTAACACTTGATGTCTTTCTTGATCTGAGCCTTTTTAGGCTTTCCTCCTTTATTTTATGCTCCCTTCTTGGGCTACTGTTTTTTTTCAAACTTGGGTTGTGCTCCTCAGTCCTGACTTCCTTATTCTCCCCTTTACCGTCCTTATGCATCGTGTCAACAAACCTCTCATAAGTTGCCTGCATCGCATAAAAATCCTTATGAAGCTTAGAGAAGACTAGCCTCTGGTGACACTACTGTGGTTACAGATGGAGGTTGGGCATTTCCTTGCTGTGACGGCCCGCCCTGCACCAGCCAACATTTCCTCCGATAGTGCGCTGTACACATGCCAACTAGCATGGAACGGTTTCCAAAGAGAGGAAAGAAGAGAATGAACTAATCGAAAACCTGTTGAATGTCTCACAGAGCATAGAATAAAATATAATAATAATATACTTGACATAAAATAGGCAAGACAGTGCTTAAGATGATAACTAAAACAAACATCAACATTAGAGTAACAGAAGTCTAAATACAGCTTATTACAGCTTTTCAAATTACTGTCTCTGAACAAAAGAAAGCTAAAGTAGAAGACGCACTACTAATGCCCAAGCAGTGATCTTCAACAACACAGGGAGAATATCCATATGTATCATACGTGGAAGCCTCCTGCTCGTCTCCGGATCAGCTACTCGTGCACACCCAGCTAACTTGTATCTAGTCTGCTTGTGAGAGCACCCAGAGTAATAAGAAGAGACATAGAACTCTGGGTCAGACAAAAAGTCTGGTATGAGCGATAAGCAGCTAAATAGAATAATAACAGGTATACTAAACCATACCTGGACCTACAACCAAAGAGTTAGCACTACATACCGTACAATACTCTAAGGTGCCACTGAACAGATGGTGTAAAGATAACGGGGGTAGGGGTGTGCACATCATAATGATGGCAAATAAATCAACTATAACACTCATTCTTACATCTCTCACTCAGTGTGTAAAGCATACGATATCTACTGCTTCGATCACTAGGCCCATCGAAGTAGTGACGGAGTTTGACTTGTACAACTACTGCTACTACCAAGCTCACCACATGGAGTTATGACCAAATCTTTACAAATGACCCCACTTCATTGGTCTATAGCTCTTTAGTCGTACCTAGGCCACTATGGCCCTGAATCCGTTCACGTACTCCCTACACATAGTGATCCATAGTTATAGACATCGAAAACCCCTTAGCACACGTTCCGCAGCAAAGCCCAACTCATGAAGTTAACTCGTTAGTTCCCAACTGGATACTGAGTACAAACTCCCCATTAGACTACCTTTGCATCTCGGGTTATTGGTCACCATCTCCGGATCGGCCTTCATTCAGTTCGTGATCATCATTTAGGCTCGGGTTCATATCAGTTCGTAGCACTCTCTCCAGATCGGTTCGGATTGGGGTGACCTTCCTCCAGCGGTTCGGATCGGGGTAACCTTCCTTCAGTGATTTAGATCGGGGTCCACACCTCCTGGCTTCGTGGAAAACTCCTCTGGTTCGGTCCTTCTCCCCAAACACTCCGGGTTGGGTCGGGTCTCCCAAGCTTCTCCATGGTGCATCGGTTCGGGTCGGAGTGGCACACGAGTGGCGGATCTGGTTCACGTCGTCTTGCGGATACAACAGCTTGGAGGGCGGTTCGGTTCGGGCCCCTTCCTCCGATCTGATCCGGATCACCCAGATTCCTACACTTTTTCCAGCGACTGTTTGCGCAATTCGACAACGTTTTTGACCAATCTAACACTTCTAGACAATCACAATTCATACCACATAGTCATAGCAACATGTACAATCAGTCATAAATACCAAAACAAACATAGCATGTAAAATGGATCAAACACACCCAAAATCCCATATTTTCCCTTAAGCATGTTTAAGCAAATCTAATGATATGATTAGCAAAACTTAACCAAATTAACCCAAACTTCTAGCAGAGGTCTAAAACATCATTTCAGAATTTATAGATATTTTTCCAGATTTTTAACTTGTATAAATTCGCTAATTATAACTAATTACCCCTAATTAGCCGTAATTAGTGAAAAACCTTGCAAATCACTCACCTTGGCCACAAATGAACTTTAGATCTGAAATAATCTACTATTATGGCGCTGTTCCCAATGCAATACAGCAGCTCTAACCTTGTTTTGGTGCTATTCCTCCTTAATTTGATGTGGTTTAAGCCAAAACTTGATTAAGAAGTGATTAGAGGTGTTTTTAGATGTTGGAAGCCATTGTTAGGTTGAAGAGAGGGTTTGTGGCGGTTGGAAAATGAGTGAAAAACCGAAATCCTAACCCTAGCAGCCCTTAAATACCTCTAACCCTGAAATCCCCCATTGGGCCTAGCTGTTAATCACCCGGTTAAGCCCAATTAAGTTGTTTTTCACCATCTGAAAGCTGTTTCAGCCATATCTCCCAATCGGTGAGTCCGTTTGGCTAATGTGACCACTCTACGGAATTGTAAACCATCATCTGGGCCAATGGAAGTGGTTTTAGGTCAAAACTCCTTTCCAATCAAAAGTTATGGCCAAAACAAGATTGGTTAGGGGCAAAACGGTCATTTAAAAATTGGGAAAAATCATGAACATGGGAAATGACCTCAATAGTCGTATCCCAAAGTTACATGACCATAAGACTTCTTATGTGAAAGAAATAAATATTCTACGATCCTTCGATGCGTAGAATGAGGGTCGTTATAGCCTCCCCACTTAAGAAATTTCGTCCCCGAAATTCCTTAATTCAAAACATACCAAGGATCGTGCATGCCTACAAATCATATATAACAACCAAACATGAAAAACAAACAAAACAACCAATCCTAGCATGCGAAAAGACTAAATCGAAACTGAAATCTTACCAGGCGAAGAGTTCTGGATACGTCTTCCTAATGCTCTCCTTTGTCTCCCAAGTACAGTCATTCTCATTCTCGCCCCACTGAAATTTGACTAAATTCACTGCTTTCCTTCGAAGTTGCTTCGTACCGTTCCCAACAATACGCATAGACTTGCGGTTCCCAACCGTCTCGGGTTCAACTTCAATATCATCCAACTGATCATGTGAAATAGTCACATCTGGTTCGTGTACGAACTTCCTTAACTGGGAAACATGAAATATGTTGTGAACTCCTACCATCTTCTCTGGTAATTCAACTTTGTATGCCAAATTCCCAATTTGCTCAAGAACTGGGAATGGACCAACAAATCTTGGTGCTAACTTGCCTCTCCTGCCAAATTGTATCACGCTCTTCAACGGAGAAATCTTGATAAACACCAAGTCGCCAATGGAGAATTTTAATTCTCTTCTCCTTTTATCAGCATAACTCTTTTGCCTATCATGGGCAGCCTTCATTCGCTGTTGGATAACCTTAATCTTAGCTGAAGTTTCTCATATCACATCGGGTCCAAGTATTAACTTTTCACCAGTTTCTACCCAACATGACGGTGAGTTGCACGATCTTCTATACAAAGCTTCAAATGGAGCCATACCGATACTGGATTGATAGCTATTATTATATGCAAACTCTACTAGATGCAAATGGTCATCCCATGATCCACCAAAATCCAGTACACAAGCTCTCAAGAGGTCTTCTAACACTCGATCCATCCTCTCTGTCTGTCCGTCAGTTTGAGGATGATACGCGGCACTGAGATGTAATTCTGATCCTAACGCCTCTTGTAAGCTCTTCCAAAATCCACTAGTGAACAACGGATCTCGGTCACTCACAATGCCCTTGGGTATTCCATGAAATCTCACTACCCACTTTATATACAATTCTGCTAACTTAGCTGCCATCCTATTTGACTTGATGGGTATAAACCTTGCACTCTTAGTCAATCGGTCCACAATCACCCAAATGCTATCATGGCCCAATCTAGTCCTTGGTAACCCATCAATGAAATCCATTGACACTTGTTCCCATTTCCATTCTGGAATTTCTAATGGTTGCAACAAACCACTAGGCTTCTTTTGCTCAGCTTTAACTAGCTGGCAATTCATGCATTTCGATATAAACTTCCCAATGTCTCTTTTCATCTCTTCCCAGTAGTAGGTCTGCTTCATGTCTTGGTACATCTTGTTACCACTGGGATGTATAATCAGTTTTGAGTGATGACATTCTCTAAGCACTTCATCTCTTAATCCATTGTCATTGGGTACAACTAGTCTTCCATTTTTTCTAAGCCATCCATCTCGATCAAGCCCATACTTGTTCATCTCCTCATCAATACCCATCTCTAACTTGGAGATCATTTTCAATAGGTTAGGATCGTTCCTCTGACTTGTACCAATCCGCTCAACCAAAGTGGGTCCGATCGTCAAACTTGCTAACATTTCTGGATCCAATTCGCACTATAGTCTGAAATCATACCCAGCGAGGTGCTCCAGTTGCTTCCATTCTAGAAACATATCCCCTAAACTGACATGTCTTCTACTCAATGGATCAGCTACCGCATTGCCCTTTCCTGGTGTGTATGCGATATCGAAATCATAGGAAGTTGATAATTCTAACCATCTTTGCTGTCAGAGATTTAGATCCTTCTGAGAGAAGAGATACTTTAACGATTTATGATTGGTAAACAACTTGAATCTTTCTCCCAAGAGATAATGTCTCCACATCTTCAATGCAAACACAATAGCTGCCAATTCCAAATCATGGGTAGGGTTTCTTTTCTCATGCGGTTTCAGTTGCCGACTTGCATAAGCTACAACCTACCTCCTTGCATCAATACAGCACCTAGTCCGGTACCACATGCATCTGTATATACTGTCATTTCTTCATTCCCCTTAGGAATGACTAACACTGGTGCACATGTCAACTTGTCCTTTAGACTCTTGAATGCATTCTCGCACTTTTTGTCCCAGACAAAAGCTTGATTCTTCTTGGTCAACTGAGTCAACGGTGTTGCTATCTTGGAGAAGTCTTGGATAAACTTACGATAATATCCAGCTAACCCCAAGAAGCTTCTTAAGTCCGTTGCATTCTTGGGCATAGACCAATCTTGTACCGTAGCCACCTTCGTAGGGTCCACGGCAATACCATTCTCTGAAACAACACGGCCCAAGAATCTCACTTCGCTCCTCTAGAAGTGACACTTAGAGAATTTTGCTTTCAACTGGTGTTTTCTCAACACTTCCATCACTATCCTCAAATGTTCCTTGTGTTCTTCCTCTGTCCTCGAATAGACCAAAATATCATCCATGAACACAAGGACAAACTTATTCAACTGATCTCTGAATACCCTATTCATAAGATCCACAAAGTATGCTGGGGCATTGGTCAGCCCGAATAGCATGACCAACCACTCATAAAATCCAGACGGCATCCGAAATGTCGTTTTAGCTATACTCTCAGCTTCCACTCTAAGCTGATGAAAACTTGTCGCAAGATCCAACTGAGAGAATACTCTCGCGCCACTCAACTGATCAAACAAATCATCTATCTGCGGTAGAGGATACTTGTTCTTCCTTGTCACTTTATTCAACTCACGGTAGTCTACACACAAACGAAGGGAACCATCTGCCTTGGTAGCAAACACAACTGGTGTTCCCCATTCAGAAACACTCCTTCTGATAAATCCCTTCTTCAAAAGATCGCTGACTTGCACCCCGAGGTCTCCCTGCTCCCTTGGTGCCATACGACGAAGTGGCATCACTATAGGTCTGGCATCTTTCACTAAATCAATATGGAACTCAATCTCTCGGTGTGGTGGAAGCCCGGTCACTTCCTCGAAGACGTCTGGATACTGGCCAACCACGGGCAAACCTGACGACTCGCTATGCGGGATGTCGAGGGAATTTAGAAAACTAGCCATTACCCCATCACTAGGTAGACCACCAAACACTACCCTCCGCCCATCATCCGCCCTAGTTGTCACCAAAAAGCCTTCACAGTCTACCACCACCCCGTATCTTTGGAGCCAATTGACTCCCAAAATAATGCCAAACCCAGTAAAGCCCAAAACAAAGCAATCACAAACAAACATGCATCCATGACTCAATAAGACCACATTACGACAAATCATGCTAAGATTAGTTGAACCACCAATCGGGTTCGCCACTATTAAAGGTCAACTGACAATTTCGGGCTCCAATCCCAACCTATCTACTAGGTCACTAGATATGAAAGAACTGGAAGCTCCGGTATCAAACAAAACTCTAACAGGAACATCATAAACGGAAAGCATACCTTGAATAACAACATTCTTTCCTTTCTCCGCCGCAGTTGGGGCATTCGACGAAGAAGGAATAGCATTAAGGGCGTATGCTTTCACAATCTGCTTTTCTTTAGGGGGTTGTGGACACCTGTCCTTGTGATGTCCCACTTGGCCATAGTTGAAGCACTTCCTATCCGCTGGCTTGGCCGGACAATTACTAGCATAATGACCCTTCTTACCACAGCTGAAGCACTCAACATCTTTCTTATTCTTTTTCTGGCCATCCTTATTCTGGTTCTGCTTCCTCTTATTCTGAAAACCACTCTTGCCTCCACCACTTTCTTTCGGCTTCGGCTCCTCTGCAGATACAGCCTCAGTCTTCGACTTAGGGTAAAGACTCTCTGACCTCAATGCATTCCCCACAATCGATTCAAACGTCTCATCGATGTGGTTAGTAAGCCTTTCCCCCAAGTATTGTTCCAAGCCAATTATGAACTTCTCGTTCTTCTTCTCGGCAATATCAATAAGAGATAACCCATACTTCGACAAAGTGTCGAATTTGGCAATATACTCCGAGATAACTCTGCCATTCTGCTTGAGCTCCAAGAATTTCTTAAATAGCACTGACTTCTGAGCAGCTGAAATGAACTTATTTCTAAAGCGAGCCTTAAATTGCTCCGAAGTAATCTGATCCTCGGGAGTAGCTTCCTTTATAGCATTCCACCAATTCATTGCCCGTCCTTGCAGCTGACGGGGTGCTAGCCTTTTCTTCATCGCATCCCCGATACCCAAGTCGTCGAAGATACATTCACAGCTATCTAACCAATCCTGAACATCCGTAGCCGACTCCGTTCCGTGGAACAGCTTCCCACCAAGACTAGTGTAATCCTTATTCAACTTGGCGAAATCGGCCCTAGGCGCCTGCACTATTGGACCACCACCATTTCCATTATTGGGAGCTGCCCTCTGCACATCCCTCAGCATCTTTCATGAGGTCAGTAAACATCGTCCTCATGTCAGCAGCATTCCCATTATTGGCTCCTCTACTGGCACCTCTTGCGTATCGGCTTATCGTTCAATCTGTAAAGAGAAAACGATTAACCATCTCCATAGTGGTGCTAGTGCAATGCGACTTCATCCCTAACTATACTAATAGTATATATATAGCTTTTGAAAACCAAAATAATCACAGATACGCGCTCTCATATACGTATACTATCTCTCCCTGATGACTTCCCTAGGTTAACTACGCAACCTAGAGCTCTGATACCAAGTGTGACGGCCCGCCCCGCACCAGCCGACATTTCCTCGGATAGTGCGCTGTACACATGCCAACTAGCACGGAACGGTCGCCAAAGAGAGGAAAGAAGAGAATGAACTAATCGAAAACCTGTAGAATGTCTCATAGCGCATAGAACAAAATAAAATAATATACTTGACATAAAACAGGCGAGACAGTGCATAAGCTGATAACTACAACCAACATCAACATCAGAGTAGCAGAAGTCTAAATACAGTTTATTACAGCTTTTCAAATTACTGTCTCTAAACAAAAGAAAGTTAAAGTACAAGGTGCACTACTAATGCCCAAGTAGTGATCTTCAACAACACAGGAAGAGTATCCATATGTATCATACGTGGAAGCCTCCTGCTCGTCTCCGGATCAGCTACTCGTGCACACCCAGCTAACCTGTCTCTAGTCTGCTCGTGAGAGCACCCAGAGTAATAAGAAGAGACATAAAACTCTGGGTCAGACAAAAAGTCAGGTATGAGCGATAAGTAGCTAAATAGAATAATAACAGGTATACTAAACCATACCTGAACCTGCAACCAAAGAGTTAGCACTACTTACCGTACAATACTCTAAGGTGCCACTGAACAGATGGTGTAAAGATAACGGGGGTGGGGGTGTGCATGTCATAATGATGGCAAACAAATCAACCATAGCAATCATCCTCACATCTCTCACTCAGTGCGTAAAGCACATGATATCTACTATTTCGATCACTAGACCCATCGAAGTAGTGACGAAGTTCGACTTGTACAACTACTGCTACTACCAAGCTCACCATATGGAGTCATGACCAAATCTTTACAAATGACCTAACTTCATTGGTCTATAGCTCTTTAGTCGTACTTAGGCCACTATGGCCCTGAATCCGTTCATGTACTCCCTACACATAGTGATCCACAGTTATAGACATCGAAAACCCCTTAGCACACGTCCCGCAGCAAAGCCCAACTCATGAAGTTAACTTATTGGTTCCCAACTGGATCATGAGTACAAACTCCCCGTTGGACTACCTTTGCATGCCTTCATTCAGCTCGTGATCATCCTTTAGGCTTGGGTTCATATCGGTTCGTAGCACTCTCTCCAGATCGGTTCGGGTCGGGGTGACCTTCCTCCAGCGGTTCGATCGGGGTAACCTTCCTCCAGCGATTCGGTTTGGGGTCCACACCTCCTGGCTTCGTGGAAAACTCCTCTGGTTCGGTCCTTCTCCCCAAACACTCTGGTTCGGGTCGGGTCTCCCAAGCTTCTCCATGGTGCATCGGTTCAGGTCAGAGCGGCACATGAGAGGCGAATCGGGTTCAGGTAGTCTTGCGGATATAACAGCTTAGAGGGCGGTTCTGTTCGGGCCCCTTCCTCCGATCCGATCAGGATCGGCCAGATTCCTGCACTTTTTCCAGCAACTGTTTACGCCATTCGACGGCGTTTTTGACCAATCTAACACTTCTAGACAATCACAATTCATACCACACAGTCATAGCAACATGTACAATAGGTCATAAACACCAAAACAACAACCATAGCATGTAAAATGGATCAAACATACCCAAAATCCCATATTTTCCCTTAAACATGTTTGAGCAAATCTAATGATATGATTAGAAAAACTTAACCAAATTAACCCAAACTTCTAGCAAAGGTCTAAAACATCATTTCAGAATTTATAGATATTTTTTTAGATTTTTAACTTGTATAAATTCGCTAATTATCACTAATTACCCTTAATTAGCCGTAATTAGTGAGAAACCTTGCAAATCACTCACCTTGGCTACAAATGAACTTTAGATCTGAAATAATCTACTGTTATGGCGCTGCTCCTAATGAAACACAGTAGCTATAACCTTGTTTTGGCGCTATTCCTCCTTAATTTGATGTGGTTTAAGCCAAAACTTGATTAAGAAGTGATTAGAGGTGTTTTTAGATGTTGGAGGCCATTGTTAGGTTGAAGAGAGGGTTTGTGGCGGATGGAAAATGAGTGAAAAACCGAAATCCTAACCCTAGAAACCCTTAAAAACATCTAATCCCGAAATCCCCCATTAGGCCTAGCTGTTAATCACCCGGTTAAGCCCAATTAAGTTGTTTTTCACCATCTGAAAATTGTTTCACCCATATCTCCCAAACGCTGAGTCCGTTTGGCTAATGTGACCACTCTACGGATTGTAAACCATCATCCAGAGCCAATGGAAGTGGTCTCAGGTCAAAACTCCTTTCCAATAAAAAGTTATGGCCAAGACAGGATTGGTTAGGGGCAAAATGGTCATTTAAAAATTGGGAAAAATCATGAACATGGGAAATGACCTCAATAGTCATCTCCCAACGTTACATGACCATACGACTTTGTATGTGAAAGAAATAAATATTCTACGATCCTTCGATGCGTAGAATGTGGGTCGTTACGCTTGCCCCTCATCATGCGCCGTAATTTTAACGTGCCGCAATGGGGACACCCTTCGGGAAGTTAGGAGCCCCAGATATTCAGAAAAGAGAAGAAACAAGGTTTCAACAAGGGATTGAGAGAATGTTGAATATGGCTTGAGGGGATATGCTTTTAGAAAAACAGATTTAATTTGGAAATAATTTTCTTTTGAAAACAATGTTTTGAAACTTTTCCTCTGATCTTGTAACCTTCAGCTCTGATACCAAATGTGGTCCGTTAAAATCACTCATAAGAGAATGCATTAAGTTTCGTGAAGCGCACTAGGTAACAATACAGAAATTTACAGAGTAGATATAAAATAAACAACGGAAAAACTTTCAACTTTATTATCAAAGTAAAACGTAGTTCTCTAAACTAGTTACATCACCCACTTACAAAGTACTTCAAATTTGTCTTTTTTAAAACATAATGCCATAAAACAGAACCATATTCTCGGCACAAGCCACGATGGAATAAAGTCAGAAACATAGATCTCAAGAAATCCAAGCTGCTATAGAAAATCCTAGTCACTGTTGAGTGCTTCCACTCTGAGGACCTATAGGGGAAGGAAGAAAGAGGCGAAAGAAAACAGGATTAGAAATAAAGTCTGGCAAGTTCCAGCTACTTACAAATATGCATAAATAGGTATGCCAAGATAGGTAAATAAGACAGGATAAGAAAGGTACAGCGTCTTAACAGATAAACTAAACAGAATAACATGATGGACATGAATAAATTTATGATCGAGTAATGCTTCACATTTATATCCCAAAACAGGTGTATATGTCTCATGTTTTAGGTCCTAAGTCTGCACCAATACTAGTATAACTGGATTAACATGATTAAGTATTACCCTAATTACATAACAACAGGAACAAGATTAGGTGTTTAACTGTAACAACCCAGAATTTTGGGGCCAATTTAAAATTTTTATTTTAAATTTTTTAAGGGAAATTGAATATTTAAAGTTATTTATTTTAAATAATAACGACCAAAATTTATTTTAATCAAAGTTAAAACGAATAAATTTTATTTAATTATAAAAGGAGTTTAAAACAGCGCTGCAGTTTGAAATTTTGATTTTGAACTTTGACTGACTGTACAGGATGCAAAATAAATCAGAATTGAGGGAAACTAGAAATAGTTAAATCTATTTAATCATATCTTTCTAAAGAATCTGAAAAATTGAAATTTCACTTTATATATTGTAAGTTATATCAAAATTAAAATTTAGAAAGGTCGCTATGAAATTTATATATATAAATATAAGGTCAAAAACACTACTTTTTGAATATGAAGGAATTTGAACTCGAAACCACTTCCGTTGAGTTCAGAATGACGTTTCTGCATTGAAAAACAGTAAACACTTATATATTTTGAGTTTCGGAAATTATAGGTATAAAAATTTATTTTAATATTTAAATATATTCACCTTGAAAAAGGCCATTTTTCAAATAAGCTCAGTATTGAACAAAATTAATTTTTCTGGGTTCGCAGCGTCAAAACATAGCTAAATATATTTTTCGAGAATTTTTGAGGTTAATTTGTGGCCCGACGTATTTAAATGTACGGTGGAAATTAAAATAGTAATTTAATATTGTAATTTTAATAAAACGCGCAACAGACTTCAGAATTGGGCCACGGGGCATAGCCCATCGCGTTCAGAAGATGTCAAAACATTAAGAATGACACTAAGCAGGCCTGATTTGGAGTCAGCCCGGATTTCCACCTTTTAAGCACGAAAATCGAGATTTATTATTAAAATAGTAAAAAAAAACCTAGCCCTAACTCATGGCCGCCGCTGTTCATATTCACGGATGGTCCAAATCCTCCGAAATTCAAACATCAATAACTTTTAATCCGCTCAATGGATTTCAACAAACTTAGTGCCAAATTGAAGCTCTTGGAGAGATCTACAGATCCATACGGTTAAGACCGGGCTTTAGCTCACGGATTGCTCGATTTCCTCCTTCAAAGTCGGCGGGTTCATTGGGGTTTTCGAGGCGCAGGGGCCCACCACGACCCACGGTGGTTCGGCGCTGGGGAGTTCTGGCGAAGGGGCTTCGGGTGGAGGTGTTGGGTCGTGGTCCGGGGCACCACGGTGTCGCGCGCAGGGGTGGACTCACGGTGAACGATGGGTTTGGTTACGGCCGAACTTTGATTTGGGGAAGAAAGGTTTATCCCTTAATGATTTTGCTTATTTAATTTTAAAAATATTCAAATCTTTAAAACAACGTAACTTCTCCATACAGAAGCGAAATCAAACAAAACTAATTGCGTTGGATTCGTATTTCCGAACACTACAACATGAAACTAACCGGATCTGAAAACAAGCACTTTGGAAATTCAGCCGAATTTGAACGCATACAACAATTCAAACAGAAACCAAGGCGAGATTTCTATGTTTTATTAAACAATTAAAATTTAATTATTCTCTAGTTATTTGAAATTGATGTATGCATATAATAAAATCAGATCTGTGATTCGCGACTGAAATTTGTTGATAGTGGTTGTGGTTGAATATGATGCTCTTGTTTGTTCATCTAAATCTACGATAAAAATTTATTTGCTAGAATTTATAGTTTATTGTTAGACTTTGGTTTGAAATAGAAATCATATTTTTATTTTGGATCTACGAATATACAGTTGTTTTATAATAAAGTTTGTATCTTTTATATAGATTCATGTTTATTGATTCGTTTTCATAACAAAGATAAACTCTTTGTTTAATACATGAACATTAAAAACTGTTCACAATAAAAATATAGATCTTTGTCAAAACATGTTATCTGGAATAAAAATAACATTTTCATCAAAACGTGGGTAGTGAAACAAAAATAGTGCTTTTGTCAAAATATATATTGAAAATAGAAGTTATTCTTTCATTTGCATTCACTAATGCAAATATATATAGAAATTGAAGATTATTCTTTAATTTGAATTCACAATGCAGATGTACATTGAAAATAAAAGAATATCTTTCATTTGTTGGTTAAAAAGAATTAACTTTCATTTGTTTTTGTTAATTATAAAATGAACATTATTTGTACCGTTATATGTTAAGTTAGAAGGAGACATTATTTACACTATTATGCGTTAAGAAATAAAAAGAACATTATTTCACTGTCATTTAGTTGGAAATAAAAGAACATTATTTCACTTTCATTTAGTCCAATTTCCAATACGACCCTGCGGTTTTGATTGTAGAACTAGTATGGCGACATAGTAGGATGGGGTACTATGCCGTCTATGATTGATACATTATGATTGAAGTGTTTTTTTATTAAAACATATACACACTAATATCAAATCCGTTTCCAACGTATCAAGCATTTTTGACCATTATAAGGTAAAACTCTATCCTCTAGTTTGCGTTGCATTATGTGATGGGACTTGGGTCTTATAATGGTTTCATTTTTCCAAAAAGCATTGCGTTGTTTTACGATTTACTTTATTGTTATGCACGGCAACCCATTGGAGTAAAACCCGTTCCACGTTAGCGGCGTGGTACTTGGATTTGCCTTTTTACTATTAGTGAAGTTAGTTAAGAATTCTCACACCAGTCCTTGTTTGGCGGCCTGGTAATAGGATGCAGTATGATGCGGGGTTCTCGCTTCGCGGTTTGGTGGCAAACGGGAGACTCTTACCCCCACATGTCCCTTTTAAGGGTTGGTAGGCTGCGGCTGGGGATCCC
Source organism: Allium sativum (assembly GCA_030737875.1). NCBI lineage: Eukaryota > Viridiplantae > Streptophyta > Magnoliopsida > Asparagales > Amaryllidaceae > Allium > Allium sativum. The sequence goes on along the minus strand of CM060912.1, from coordinate 989,556,674 downwards.
GAAAGGGTCGCCGTAAAACAAGGTGTCTGGGGTACAACTGTAAGCCACGGTGGGTTTTACCTACTATACTGGAGGATGAAGGGATGGTTGCAAAGCCTACCGGATTTCGCGGTATCGTTACAGTTGGTATCAGAGCTCTGGTTAGCTCAAATCTTTGGGGTACAACTCATTAGAACTGAACAAAAAACTCATCAGAGATTGAATTAGTAATATCCAATAAGAATACTCATTAGAGATAGGATCAGCAGTATCCTAGAATGAGAAAAGTCATTAGAGATGGGGTTAGTAATGCCCTAGAATGAGTTGAGAGTAACAAGCTTATAATATACGTATTTGTGATTATAATCTATTTTAGGAAATATGATTTTGAATATATAAAAGTTATATATTTTAAAAGTTAATCAAATAATTGATTGATGGTTGTGTAGTGTAATTATTAGTTCAACTAATAAAATTATAGAAACGGAAAAAAAATATGAAAAATTGAGTTAGTTAATTAAACACTTTTAGCTTCGTTCCTTTTGGAGGACAAAAAGATTTTAAGTGGGGGAGATTGTAACAACCCGGAATTTTGGGGCCAATTTAAATTTTTTTAAGGGAAATTGATTATTTAAAGTTATTTATTTTAAATAATAACGAACAAAATTTATTTTAATCGAAGTTAAAACGAATAAATTTTATTTAATTATAAAAGGAGTTTAAAACAGCGCTGCAGTTTGAAAATTTGATTTTGAACTTTGACTGACTGTACAGGATGCAAAATAAATCAGAATTGAGCGACAGAAATAATTAAATCTGTTTAATCATATCTTTCTAAAGAATCTGAAAAATTGAAATTTCACTTTATATATTGTAAGTTATATCAAAATTAAAATTTAGAAAGATCGCTATGAAATTTTTATATATAAATATAAGGTCAAAAACACTACTTTTTGAATACGAAGGAATTTGAACTCGAAACTACTTCCATTGAGTTCAGAATGACGTTTCTGCATTTGAAAAACAGTAAACACTTATACATTTTGAGTTTCGAAAATTGTGACGAACCAAAATCCGAGGGGCGGTATTAAGGATAATCATTGGAATATAACACATTAATCATCATAGCAGACTACAGATAATAGCAAAACAATAAATGGAATAATTTCAAATGAGTATGACAGCGGAATCACAACATGTAATAACATCAGAATGGCACAGCGCAGGATATAACTTAGTAAATAAAGGGAAGTGATCAGTCATCATCGCCATAGGAGGAATACATACATGCAGTGAGACATAATAAGGGTATCAGTCTACATCGCCGAAGGCGGTACATATACATACAATAAGAAGTACTGAAAGTAAAGCAGTCTGCATCGCCAGTGGCGGAATCATGATATAAGTACAATAATGGCGGAAAATGTCAAAGTCGTCTCTGTGAAGCCAGCCTCGCCATGAGCCAAAAATGCACTCTATGCAACAGTGCAGAGCTAAAAACAACATGTCACTTGTGAACTAGGCTGCCCGTGTGAAAATAAGGGCACCCGCGTTTGCAAAGTGAAACAAACAACGAGTCAGTCATGGGGACTAGTATGAGGAATCTATTTAACAGTTAAACAACAGTAATAAGCAAATCATAGGACCACGCCACTTTCGCGGAATGGGTTTACTCCAGTGATTGCTAGTGCATTTAAAACAAAGTAAATTCTTTTAAAACAATGCAATGCTTTTAAAAAGAATGAAGCCATTATAAGACTCAGGTCCCATTATACAATGCAACGCAAGCCGGAGGATAGAGTTTTACCTTATAATGGCCAAACATGCTTGATACGTATAAAGAAAAATCATTTGATATTATTACTAGAGCATATATGTTTCAAAAACGAATAACATCATAAATATCAATCATAGGCGGCATAGCTACCATATACTATGTCGCCGTACTAGTTCTACAATCGAGTCCGTTATTTCATATTGGAAATTGAATTTCCGTCATGAGTCGACAAGGGGCAAGCTCCTCTCCGCTTCGAGACATTCTAGCAAATGCCTCAGGACTACGCACTCTGGGTAACCCTTGGATCTTCATGGCCGGTCCTCTCTTACGTTTGAGGATTGGCAATTCCTGAACACACGTTTCCCGGTCCTTACAGACCTATAATCGAGGCGCCTCGCATTCCAACAACCATAAAGGTGAAAAGTAGATATATATGTCAGGGCTGGTAAGTCACTGACACCACCATAGCTAGAAAGAAACGTCGTGTTCTCCCTGCAGTCCGTATCCCGTTTTAAACTCATACCAGGGTGTGAGGCTCGCGAATCTACGAAATACACAAAGCTAGGTCACGTAGACCGTGCTTTGATCATCTTCCACAAGACTTTGCTTTGCAACATAAGCCTTGATCACAACATCTTGGCATGCCACATAAGCAGTCCACTCCATACGATTGATTTCCATCGATATATAACCCCTGAGCTCGTACGTCTCAGAGAAGGGCGTTAAGCAAAAGAATAAATTCTCCGCCGCCAAACAGATATATATTTAACAGAGATCAATCAGTATAGAACAAAATCCAATGTCGGACACACAGTCCATTTACAAGTCCGTTCTGGGTCTGAACGAAACCAGAGGCGTCAAATTCCTCGTATATCGGTCCAATCAACACATACGTTTAGACGGCTACTACTTCCGTCCCTTTCCGGTAGCTACTCCGGTCAGGAACCTCAGTAGCGCCCATCCAACCGATACGAAGTTCGTCGATCTTGAATCGTCTTTGCATTTTCCAATTCGAATCGCTCGATAAATTATTTGAAATGAGGGTTAGCTCGGCCTTTTCAAATAATTCATGTCAATAGAATTTAAATCGATTCTTTCTGGTTATATTATTCGACATCCATCTTTCAGTTCTTTAGTGTTATTTTCGTGTCAAACACATACAACCATCGAATATCAAACAATTCAAGCCCAATTGGTTTATTGGCAATCTATGTTGCTTATAATATTTTATAACGATTTTTCGCCATTTTTATTTATTTTAAAATGGCCATATTTAATTAAACGACGTTTCAGGTCGTGCCGTGGCACTGGCGCTGTTTTTCCCCTAATTTGTTTTACACATATCGGAAAATCTAACCGTTGGATTTCTACAAAGTCTATATCAGTGGGAAGATATTCCCAAAGCGAACCCAATGGTTCCAGTTTCGTGAAAATCCGACGGTCGGATCTCCCACACTAGTCGTTTGAAGTTACGGTTTCAAAATTTGAACTGCAGGGTTGTTATTCGATTTAATTTAATTATATTTATATAAATATAAAAATATAAACGATTCTGGCGCTGTTTTTCCTCGGATTTAAATTAAACATTCCGGACAATCCAACCATTGGATTTTTACAAGGTTGGTGCCGTTGGGAAGATATTTCCAAGGCGAACCCAGCGGTTGCGGTTTCGGGAAAATCCGATGGTCGGATTTCTCGTACTAATCGTTTCAAATTACGATTCCGAAACACAAACTGCACGGCTTCGATTCCTTTTAATTATATATATATATAAATATAGTTTATTCTATAATTTCAACTATAGTTCATTCTATATTTTCAACTTCGTTTTCACTTCAAATATTTCACTAACGCCTTAATATTTCGAAAAATTTCGCCATAACCTCCTTTGTACGGGGAGGGGTTTGGAAATTTATTGGGCCGTGTTAGGTACCCAATAAATCCTAAAAAGCATCCACATATTTATAGTGATATATTCTGGTGTTTACAGGGGAGCATGTATAGATAATCACTCCAGAGAATAAATTCTCGTCACCCCCGTTTCCGTGTGGAAATAAATAGTCCATGTGCCGTATCTATAACTAGAGCGACGTGATTATTGTCAACTCCAGATCCGTGTTGGGTTTTTATTAATCTGGCGATTTATCGTTATATTTTATATAGTCCATATCAGTCATCAGTTCAACCTGTAGTACATAGTCATCGCCATACAAGCCTCTCGCTCGTATGGTAAATCTTCTACCTCGTCACACAAGCTCCAATTGCTTATGTGGAATATGATGAAGTATGCCTATCGTCAAGAAGTATGCCATGTAGTGTAGTTCAAAATTAATTATTACTATCCTATGGCGATGTTTATTATTTCACACAGAATAACCAGCACTCCACATCCAATGGCATTCACAGGAGTTGATATAAAAATAAAATTGCGCAGCCAACTCATCAAGGTTTATGTAATAACCCGGAAATTCTGGGCCAGTTTAAAATTTTTATTTTGGCAATTTTATCGAATTTCGAATATTTAAAATAGATTATTTTAAATAAAAACGACGAGAAATTTATTTAGAATATAATAGAACGTATATATTATATACGTCGTCGTTAGGATATAAATAATTATATATAATTATATAATAGAATTGAATATATAACGATTTCGAAATGAATTGAATGTAAAACGATTTCGAAATGAATTGAATGTAAAACGATTTCGAAATGAATTGAATGTATAACGATTTCGAAATGAATTGAATATATAACGATTTCGAAATGAATTGAATATATAACGATTTCGAAATGAATTGAATATATAACGATTTCGAAATGAATTGAATATATAAAGATTTCGAAATGAATTGAATATATAACGATTTCGAAATGAATTGAATATATAACGATTTCGAAATGAATTGAATATATAACGATTTCGAAGTGAATTGAATGTAAAACGATTTCGAAGTGAATTGAATGTAAAATGATTTCGAAATGAATTGAATATATAACGATTTCGAAATGAATTGAATATATAACGATTTCGAAATGAATTGAATGTAAAACGATTTCGAAATGAATTGAATATATAACGATTTCGAAATGAATTGAATATATAACGATTTCGAAGTGAATTGAATGTAAAACGATTTCGAAATGAATTGAATATATAACGATTTCAAAATGAATTGAATATATAACGATTTCGAAATGAATTGAATATATAACGATTTCGAAATGAATTGAATATATAACGATTTCGAAATGAATTGAATATATAACGATTTCGAAATGAATTGAATATATAACGATTTCGAAATGTATTGAATATATAACGATTTCGAAATGAATTGAATATAAAACAATTTCGAAATGAATTGAATATAAAACGATTTCGAAATGAATTGAATATATAACGATTTCGAAATGAATTGAATAGAAAACGAATTTGATTTCAATTGAATATATAACGAATTTGATTTGAATAGAAAACCAATTTGAATTGAATCGAATAGAAAACGACTTTGAAACCAATTTGAATTGAATCGAATAGCAAACGACTTTGAAATTGAATTGAATTAAAAACGAGTTCAAATTGAATTGAAAGCGAATTGAAATGAATTCAAATTGAATTTAAATTTGAACTGAATAGAAATGAATTTTGAAACGAATTTATAAAGAAGAATTCAATTTTGCTTTGAATTGAAATGGAAGTTGAAATTGTTTTTGAAACGAATTCAAAACTATTTATATAATTCGTTTTAAATAGAATCGACGAAATATATATTATATATATAATATAATGGCCTGAATAGAATGCGCCACGCCGCGGTAGTTCGTAAATTTCGACCATTTATTTCAAACGGACATTACGGGAGATCCGACCGTCGGATTCTCCTAAAACCAGAACCGTTGGGTTCGTATCGAAAAGAGCTTTCTAAGAATATTAGAAATTCAAAATCTTACGGTTGGATTTGGAGTTACGTCCAAATCAAATTTGAAAAAGGTTGCTGTGAGTGCAGTTCGATGGCCGTTGATGGAAATCGACTGTACGGGCCTTAATAAAATTATTAAAAATAGTAATAATTTGTGTAAAATCATAAGAAATGATTTGGGAAAATTTGGGATGAAAAACTCCATATTTGAAAAGATAAAAATAGATTTTTATTGAAATGAACTAGTTTGAACTAAATTTAAAACCCAATTATTTTTAAATAAATAAATTAGATTTAAAAAGGGGTTTTAAATAATCGGAATTTCTAATATATTTGATTGGATATAAAATGGGTTTATCGTGAACGGTGTTTTAAATAACACTAGTCCTTTAACCCGATAACAAATAGAATGTGATTTGTGGGTTTATCGTGAACTGTGTTTTAAATAACACTAGTTCTTTAACCCGATAATAAATAGAATGTGATTTGGGTTTGTCGTGAACTGTGTTTTAAATAACACCTAGTTCTTTAACCTAGTAAAAGGAGTTTTAACGAATCTGCAATTAGGTTGAAATGTGAATCTATAATCTAAATTATCAAATTTAGAAATGAGCGAGAATGGAGTATCGCCAGTTTTGCTCCAAAGCGATAGTTAAATCTTTAATTAGATTTGAATGTGAAATGGTAATTAATTTTACCGATAACACCATAGTATTAGATATGGAGTATTACCAGTTTTGCTTCATGGGATGAATAGGTTGGGATTGGGAAATAAAATAAATAATCACTTCGTTGTGGTTCGCTAATCTCAACTAATTTGGAAAACCATAATTTGGTTTGAAATGACATCCAAAGGAAGATTAAAGGATAAATTTGAAAGAATTTATCTTGGATAAAATTAATGGGAACCTTTCCCTAATAATGTGGAATTTAGAAACTAGCTGTAGGTTGGCTAAGAAGAATGGTTTCCTGGGTATTGATCTGATGTTGGTTTCGGCCTTCGGGGTTAATGTTTGGGAAATTGTTCTCTGGCTAATTTGCGGTTAGTGACTAATGAATTGGAATGAGGCGTATGTTGTGTTTGTGTAACATTTTTTTTCAATATACGCGGGTTGTTCGGAAAGACCAGGTTTACACCCATTCTGAATAACCGATTCGACGATATGTCGAAGATGAAGACGGTGGTCGAAGACCGGAAGTCTTCACATCGTTTGGGTAATTACTGACGATCCTGATTGGGCTGTACACCCAAGAGGATGGAAATAGTTGGTGTTCGTCCAGACGTACTTGGAGATGGATGGATATGCGAGGAAAGTGCCTCCGGTTTCGTTCAGACCCAGAACGGACTTGTAAATGGATTGTGTGTCTGACATTGGATTTTATTCTGTGTTGATTGATTTCTATTAAATATACATCTGTTTGGCGGCGGAGAATTTATTCTTTTGCTTAATGCCCTTCTCTGAGACGTACGAGCTCAGAGGTTGTATATCGATGGACATCAGTCGCATGGCATGAATTGCCTGTGTGGCACGCTAAGATGCGATGATCAAGGCTTTTGTTGAAAAGCAAAGTCTTGTGGTTGACGATCAAAGCATGCCTACGTGGCAGCTTTGTGTATAACGTGAATTCGCGAGCCTCACACCTCGGTATGAGTTAAAAACGGGATACAGACTGCAGGGAGAGCACGACGTTTCTTTCTAGCTTTGGTGGTATCAGTGACTTACCAGCCCTGACATTTATTTACTTTTCACCTTTGTGGTTGTTGGAATGCGAGGCGCCTCGATTATAGGTCTGTAAGGACCGGGAAACGTGTGTTCAGGAATTGCCAATCCTCTAACGTAAGTGAGGACCGGCCCTGAAGATCCAGGGGTTGCCCAGAGTGCGTAACCCTGGGACATTTGCTAGAGTGTCTCGAACGCGGAGAGGAGCTTGCCCCTTGCCTCGACTCATGACGGAATCCAATTTCCATTACGTGTAACTCGGTTTTAATTGTAGAACTAGTATGGCGACATAGTAGATGGTAGCTATGCCGCCTATGATTTATATTTATGATTGAAATTGTTTTGACACTATACACTTATTATAGTATCAAATGATTTGTTTTAAACGTATCAAGCATGCTTTGGCTATTATAAGGGAAAACCCTATCCTTCGGCTTGCGTTGCATTGTGTGATGGGACCTGGGTCTTATAATAGCTTCATTTTTCGAAAAAGCATTGCGTTGTTTATTGATATGCACTGGTATTCTTGGGAGGAAACCCGTTCCGTGTTATACGGCGTGGTCCCTTGAATTACTCTCTTTTAAAGTAAAATTTTAAATAACTGTTTTAGTTCTCACACAAGTCACATGACTGACCTGGAGTTTATTGTTTTAACCTAAACTCTGGGTGCTCCTATTTTCCGCACGGGCAGCTAGTAGTTTTGGTTTTGCAGATTTATATTCACAGGATCCTGGTTTACAGCTGGAATGATATCCGGAAAGCTCTGTATCCGTATATCACCTTCAGTTGTGCTTTGTATTATTTTCCGCTGCTATGTAATTTATTGTAATATCTGATATTTATCGAATGTAATTTATTCATTATACTCTGTATATTCTTGTATCTGATGGAATTGTTGTAATAACAATGAAATGTTCTCCCGTCTGCGTTCTGATTTGTCCTGTTCTCAACGATCAGGGGTTTCGAACGGTCTAGATCGGTTTAACGACTGATTCGGATCGAGCGAAATTCCCGGCTGTCACATTTGGTATCAGAGCTTTGGTTTACAGAGCTCGAGAACAAGACACATTAGAACCATACGAAAGAATTCATCAGATATTGGATTAGTAATATCCAATTAGAATGACTCGTTAGAGATATGATCAGTAGTATCCTAGAACGAGTGTGCAGAGTATATTTTCCAAATGAAAACAATTTTGTTTTGAAATTTAAACCATTTTATACGTATTTGATTATTTATTTATTTTGAATATGGACAATCGAGTATATAAAGATTTTGCATATACGCGTCATGAACGTATATTCGAAGTTTTAATATACTGGTTAGATATAGAATCATACTCTAGTGGCCCGAAGATGATTCTGATGGTTGAGTACTCGTCGTCAGAATTTATATTCGAGTGACGAAGGTGTGATATCTATATATTTCCATTAGACTGGTGTGAGAACCAAAACTTATATAGCTAGAACACATTGTGGTGAATTGGCATCAAAAACGAGATTTTTTTTGTATATATACCAAAATTATGAATTTGAAACGTTAATTCAACTAATTGATTGATGTTTGTGTTGTTTGATTATTTGTTTGACAATTTTTGAACCATTATGCCTAATTGAACCAAATATTGAACTGTATTGAAAATTAGTCGCATTTGCTTGTATATACATATACTTACATTGAGCAGGTTATAGCAAGGAGGCTAGAGCCGAAGAATAAAATTTGTTTGCCCAACAAATAGGTACATATTTACTATAATTTACTGTTTTGTTTGGGTGATGATGATTTTATGAGCCGATTGGCTAGCCGCTTGGCTTTTTCTTTTTCTTTTTGAGATCTGAAGGCCTATATGGCAATTTCGGGATTTTCCCATGCTCCCCGTACAAAGGAGGTTATGGCGAAATTTTTCGAAAATTCCGGGTGTTAGTCAAATTTTTGAAGAATTTGAAAATTCTCAGAAACTGAAAAGTTGGAGAATGGAAGCCAAATCGAACGTAGAGTAGATTGATCAAACCACTTTCGACTTTGTTCCTTTTCGGGGACGAAAAGTTTTAAGTGGGGGAGATTGTAATAACCCGGAAATTCTGGGCCAGTTTAAAATTTTTATTTTGGCAATTTTAGCGAATTTCGAATATTTAAAAAAGATTATTTTAAATAAAAACGACGAGAAATTTATTTTGAATATAATAGAACGTATATATTATATACGTCGTCGTTAGAATATAAATAATTATATAATAGAATTGAATATATAACGATTTCGAAATGAATTGAATGTAAAACGATTTCGAAATGAATTGAATGTAAAACGATTTCGAAATGAATTGAATATATAACGATTTCGAAATGAATTGAATATATAACGATTTCGAAATGAATTGAATATATAACGATTTCGAAATGAATTGAATATATAACGATTTCGAAATGAATTGAATATATAACGATTTCGAAATGAATTGAATATATAACGATTTCGAAATGAATTGAATATATAACGATTTCGAAGTGAATTGAATGTAAAACGATTTCGAAATGAATTGAATGTAAAATGATTTCGAAATGAATTGAATATATAACGATTTCGAAATGAATTGAATATATAACGATTTCGAATTGAATTGAATGTAAAACGATTTCGAAATGAATTGAATAAATAACGATTTCGAAAAGAATTGAATATATAACGATTTCGAAGTGAATTGAATGTAAAACGATTTCAAAATGAATTGAATATATAACGATTTCGAAATGAATTGAATATATAACGATTTCGAAATGAATTGAATATATAACGTTTTTGAAATGAATTGAATATATAACGATTTCGAAATGAATTGAATATATAACGATTTCGAAATGAATTGAATATATAACGATTTCGAAATGAATTGAATATATAACGATTTCGAAATGAATTGAATATATAACGATTTCGAAATGAATTAAATATAAAACGATTTCGAAATGAATTGAATATAAAACGATTTTGAAATGAATTGAATATATAACGATTTCGAAATGAATTGAATAGAAAACGAATTTGATTTCAATTGAATATATAACGAATTTGATTCGAATAGAAAACCAATTTGAATTGAATCGAACAGAAAACGACTTTGAAACCAATTTGAATTGAATCGAATAGCAAACGACTTTGAAATTGAATTGAATTAAAAACGAGTTCAAATTGAATTGAAAGCGAATTGAAATGAATTCAAATTGAATTGAAATTTGAACTGAATAGAAATGAATTTTAAAACGAATTTATAAAGAAGAATTCAATTTTGCTTTGAATTGAAATGGAAGTTGAAATTTTTTTTGAAACGAATTCAAAACTATTTATATAATTCGTTTTAAATAGAATCGACGAAATATATATTATATATATAATATAATGGCCTGAATAGAATGCGCCACGCCGCAGTAGTTCGTAAATTTCGACCATTTATTTCAAACGGACATTACGGGAGATCCGACCGTCGGATTCTCCTAAAACCAGAACCGTTGGGTTCGTATCGAAAAGAGCTTTCTAACGAATATTAGAAATTCAAAATCTAACGGTTGGATTTGGAGTTACGTCCAAATCAAATTTGAAAAAGATCGTTGTGAGTGCAGTTCGATGGCCGTTGATGGAAATCGACTGTACGGGCCTTAATAAAATTATTAAAAATAGTAATAATTTGTGTAAAATCATAAGAAATGATTTGGGAAAATTTGGGATGAAAAATTCCATATTTGAAAAGATAAAAATAGATTTTTATTGAAATGAATTAGTTTGAACTAAATTTAAAACCCAATTATTTTTAAATAAATAAATTAGATTTAAAAAGGGGTTTTAAATAATCGGAATTTCTAATATATTTGATTGGATATAAAATGGGTTTATCGTGAACGGTGTTTTAAATAACACTAGTCCTTTAACCCGATAACAAATAGAATGTGATTTGTGGGTTTATCGTGAACTGTGTTTTAAATAACACTAGTTCTTTAACCCGATAATAAATAGAATGTGATTTGGGTTTGTCGTGAACTGTGTTTTAAATAACACCTAGTTCTTTAACCCAGTAAAAGGAGTTTTAACGAATCTGCAATTAGGTTGAAATGTGAATCTATAATCTAAATTATCAAATTTAGAAATGAGCGAGAATGGAGTATCGCCAGTTTTGCTCCAAAGCGATAGTTAAATCTTTAATTAGATTTGAACGTGAAATGGTAATTAATTTTACCGATAACACCATAGTATTAGATATGGAGTATTACCAGTTTTGCTTCATGGGATGAATAGGTTGGGATTGGGAAATAAAATGAATAATTACTTCGTTGTGGTTCGCTAATCTCGACTAATTTGGAAAACCATAATTTGGTTTGAAATGACATCCAAAGGAAGGTTAAAGGATAAATTTGAAAGAATTTATCTTGGATAAAATTAATGGGAACCTTTCCCTAAGAATGTGGAATTTAGAAACTAGCTGTAGGTTGGCTAAGAAGAATGGTTTCCTGGGTATTGATCTGATGTTGGTTTCGGCCTTCGGGGTTAATGTTTGGGAAATTGTTCTCTGGCTAATTTGCGGTTAGTGACTAATGAATTGGAATGAGGCGTATGTTGTGTTTGTGTAACATTTGTTTTCAATATACGCGGGTTGTTCGGAAAGACCGGGTTTACACCCATTCTGAATAACCGATTCGACGATATGTCGAAGATGAAGACGGTGGTCAAAGACCGGAAGTCTTCACATCGTTTGGGTAATTACTGACGATCCTGATTGGGCTGTACACCCAAGAGGATGGAAATAGTTGGTGGTCGTCCAGACGTACTTGGAGATGGATGGATATGCGAGGAAAGTGCCTCCGGTTTCGTTCAGACCCAGAACGGGCTTGTAAATGGATTGTGTGTCTGACATTGGATTTTATTCTGTGTTGATTGATTTCTATTAAATATACATCTGTTTGGCAGCGGAGAATTTATTCTTTTTCTTAACGCCCTTCTCCGAGACGTACGAGCTCAGAGGTTGTATATCGATGGACATCAGTCGCATGGCATGAATTGCCTGTGTGGCACGCTAAGATGCGATGATCAAGGCTTTTGTTGAAAAGCAAAGTCTTGTGGTTGACGATCAAAGCACGCCTACGTGGCAGCTTTGTGTATAACGTGAATTCGCGAGCCTCACACCTCGGTATGAGTTAAAAACGGGATACGGACTGCAGGGAGAGCATGACGTTTCTTTCTAGCTTTGGTGGTGTCAGTGAATTACCAGCCCTGACATTTATATACTTTTCACCTTTGTGGTTGTTGGAATGCGAGGCGCCTCGATTATAGGTCTGTAAGGACCGGGAAACGTGTGTTCAGGAATTGCCAATCCTCTAACGTAAGTGAGGACCGGCCCTGAAGATCCAGGGGTTGCCCAGAGCGCGTAACCCTGGGACATTTGCTAGAGTGTCTCGAACGCGGAGAGGAGCTTGCCCCTTGCCTCGACTCATGACGGAATCCAATTTCCAATACGTGTAACTCGGTTTTAATTGTAGAACTAGTATGGCGACATAGTAGATGGTAGCTATGCCGCCTATGATTTATATTTATGATTGAAATTGTTTTGACACTATACACTTATTATAGTATCAAATGATTTGTTTTAAACGTATCAAGCATGCTTTGGCTATTATAAGGGAAAACCCTATCCTTCGGCTTGCGTTGCATTGTGTGATGGGACCTGGGTCTTATAATAGCTTCATTTTTTGAAAAAGCATTGCGTTGTTTATTGATATGCACTGGTATTCTTGGGAGGAAACCCGTTCCGTGTTATACGGCGTGGTCCCTTGAATTACTCTCTTTTAAAGTAAAATTTTAAATAACTGTTTTAGTTCTCACACCAGTCACATGACTGACCTGGAGTTTATTATTTTAACCTAAACTCCGGGTGCCCCTATTTTCCGCACGGGCAGCTAGTAGTTTTGGTTTTGCAGATTTATATTCACAGGATCCTGGTTTACAGCTGGAATGATATCCGGAAAGCTCTGTATCCGTATATCACCTTCAGTTTTGCTTTGTATTATTTTCCGCTGCTATGTAATTTATTGTAATATCTGATATTTATCGAATGTAATTTATTCATTATACTTTGTATATTCTTGTATCTGATGGAATTGTTGTAATAACAATGAAATGTTCTCCCGTCTGCGTTCTGATTTGTCCTGTTCTCAACGATCAGGGGTTTCGAACGGTCTAGATCGGTTTAACGACTGATTCGGATCGAGCGAAATTCCCGGCCGTCACAGTTACCTATTTGTTGGGCACGCAAATAATTTCTTTACTCTACAGCTAATCCATTTTTCCTGTTCAACACATGTATATATATGCAGAACAAGGCTAATAATAATATTTCTAGCAAACTATTATTTATTTCAACACGTGTGTATTTTTATCAAAGCATATACATGATAAAAGAAATATTTTTATCGTCAAAATTATTTATTCAACACTTGAATGTTTTTAACACTTCATATTCAATAAAGGTGTAGTTTTTATTGTCTATTCATTTTATTTTAACATAAGATAACATTCAACACATGAATTTCAACTCGACGAACGAATTTCAATTCAACACATGAATATTCTCCGTAGTTTGTATATATATATATATATATATATATATATATGTGTGTGTGATTTTTATCGCTAAAGCTATTTGTTTAAATTCTAATAATATTCAACACATGAATTTCAACTCAACGAATGAATTGCAACTCAACACATGAATATTCGCTATAGTTTGTATATATATAAAAATGTGATTTTTATCGCTAAAGCTATTTGTTTAAATTCAAATATTATTCAACACATGAATTTCAACTCAACGAATGAATTGCAACTCAACACATGAATATTCGCCACAATATATGTAATTTATTTCAACGAATGAAAATTATTATAACACATGAATATTTCAGAAAATTTCGGCAGCATAACGGCAGGGTAGTTAAAACCGGGACCGTCCCTAGTACGGCTCCTCGCTCTACCTTAAAACCTCGCGGTTTTTGACAATGGGGATCATGCATCTAGTTCGCACGCAGGCGACATGTTTTATTTTAAATTCCAAAATCCTATTCTATTTTGTTTCAACCACAAGAGGGTATTTTTCAACCACAATATCAACCACAAACAATTATTTCCAACCATTCGTCATACCATATAATATCACGTCAATCACAAACAATAAATATCGTCCATGGTCTGTGGACGAGGGGAGTATATATATATATATATATATATAATATTATAATTCACTTGCATTTCATCACAATTCAAAGCATATATGTTTCATTCAACGCTTGTATAATTTATACATCGCTAATATAACTTATACAACACATGTACATGAGGTATACAATGCGTATATAATTTACACTTCACTTATATAATTTATACAACGCGATTTCATTCACACAATTAGTTTAGATTCCTCACATTGGTTATTGTAGTGCTAAAAATCGTAGGAAGATCAGAAAAATCCGCGGCTTCTTCTAGATGGTAGAGAGCCTCCTTGCGGTCACGGTGTCTCCTGTTTCATCAAATTTCGTTAAAGAACGAAAAAGATATTATTTTTCAAAGTTTTGCAACGCTTTATAGTGTTATTTTCATTTCAGAATTTCGAAGCAGAAAGGTTTGTAAACCTTCAAAACTAGGTTTTGATTTTACAGTCAAACCGTACCTTAATGCTCCGATCAGGTGGTGCCACGCGAAAGAGCTACGAACAAGCTCCCTGTCGGTGGTGGTGGCGTCCGACTCGGCGGCTCCAGCAGGTCGCGGCGGCGCTCCAAAGGGGTCGACTTCCTCCTCGAAATTCGACGCACACGATTGATGGTTTGAGGCGAGGCTTGGTCGGATTTAAAGAGGGGACGAAGGCGATCAGAATCTTCAACTGGAGGAGGCCGCGAAATAGGGTGTGGCGGTGGCAAAAACGATGGGAAGCTTCGAGCTCGATGCGCCGTTCAAATCGCCTGGCGGCTAGGGGTTTTTTCGATTTTTTTTAAAGAAAAATTCCTATTGGTCGAAGCTATATAGGAAATTTTAAATAGTGTTTTCACAAACACACTCGAAATCAAACCCAACGACTGTTGCCCCTAGCTAAATACCCCCATTCTGGACACAATGGGATATGTTTCGTTGGCCAATTCGACTGTTACAGTCAGTTATTTTTCAAATTAAAATATAAAACATTCGATATTTAATTTGAACGTACATTTTAATTTGCCAGGGCCACAAACTGAATCGAAAAATTCCAGAAAAATAAATCTAGCTTTGTTTTGACGATACGGTCCTAACAAAACCAGTTTCGTCAAATTCTAAGCTCGTTTGAAAAATGGCCATTTTTAGGTCGACCCATTTTAACAAAAATTGACCAATCACATTTTCTTTTGCCCCGCTCACATACTAGCTTCAAAAATTATGAAATTCGAAACTTAGCAATAATTTGACATCCCGGACCCAACAAAAGTGGTTTCGTTGAATTCCGAGGTCGTATGCAAAATATCAATTTTCAAGGGCTATATATGCTATATAGCGAACTTTCTGAAAATTCATTTGGCCATAACTTTTGATTCCCGCTATGAAACTTCGATTTTTCAGATTCGTTAGAAAAGTATTCGTAAAAAGATTTAAATATTTTCAGTTTTGCTAAAATCCGTTATATTTTCCACCCGGTACAGTCAGACAAAGTTTGTATTCAAAATTCAAACTGCAATACTATACCCAATTCTCTATTTTATTGAAATATGCTATTTCAATTATTCAAATTCTTTGGTAATAACCAATTTCAAAAATTTTAAATTGGTTCACATTTTCCGGGTTATTACAATCTCCTCCACTTAAAACTTTTCGTCCTCGAAAAGGAAATAACAGCTGAGTAGGAAATAAAATGTAAATGCAAAGTATTGTAAAGGTACCTTACACCGGAGTTAGTCAGAGATGTCCACTCTGCATTTGGGATAGGCTTGTTTAATGCTTTCCTCAGTCTCCCAAGTACAGTCTCTAGGATCACTACTCCACTGCACTTTGACTAGATGAATCTTTTTCCTCCTTAGCTCTCTAGTTTCTTTGCCCACTATCTTTAATGTCTCTCTTATGAGCGCTAATTCTGGAGTTATGTCTATATCCTGTTGCGCTGCTTCTTCTACAACAAGATCTGGATCATGAACATGTTTTCTGAGTTGGGACATGTGGAACACATCATGCATACCAGGCAACCAATCAGGTA
Source organism: Allium sativum (assembly GCA_030737875.1). Taxonomy (NCBI): domain Eukaryota; kingdom Viridiplantae; phylum Streptophyta; class Magnoliopsida; order Asparagales; family Amaryllidaceae; genus Allium; species Allium sativum. The sequence continues at coordinate 989,540,019 of CM060912.1, read as the reverse complement.
ATGAAACCCTATATGCAAGAGTTCCAATCCGTTCAAGTATAGGAAAGGGACCAATAAATCTCGGTGCCAACTTCCCAGTCTTGCCAAATCTGATTACTCCTCGCATTGGAGAAACTCTTAGATAAACATAATCGCCAACGGTAAACGATATATCCCTTCTTCTCGCATCAGCATAACTTTTCTGTCGGCTCTGCGCGGTTTTCAATCGCTTCTTAATGAAATCGACTTTATCCGATGCTTCTTGAATCATATCGGGCCCTATCACAAGCCTGTTGCCAGGTTCTACCCAACATGCGGGAGATCTGCACGGTCTACCGTATAATGCTTCAAATGGAGACATTCCCAAACTTGCTTGATAGCTATTGTTGTAAGAGAATTCGGCTAAATGTAAGTGATCTTCCCATGAGCCTCCAAAATCGATAACGCAAGCCCGCAATAAATCTTCTAGAATTCTATTCACCCGCTCGGTGTGGCCGTCTGTCTGAGGGTGATAAGCGGTGCTTAGATTCAATTTGGATCCCAATTCTGTCTGGAATGCTTCCCAGAATTTGCTAGTAAACAGGGGATCTCTATCACTGACTATATTGAGCGGCACCCCATATAGTTTAACTATTTCTTTGAAGTAAATCTGTGCTAAACTTTGAGCCGTTCTGTTGGATCGGACAGGTATGAAATGGGCAGTCTTCGTGAAGCGATCTACGATTACCCCTATACTGTCGTTTCCTTTTCTAGTTCGAGGCAAGCCATCAATGAAATCCATCGAAATTTGCTCCCACTTCCATCCTGGAATTTCTAAGGGTTGTAATAATCCAGCCAATTTCTGTTGATCACTCTTAACTAGCTGACAAGTGGGGCATCTACTAACATATAATGAAATATCTCTTTTCATTGACCTCCACCAGAATGTGCGCTTGATATCGTTATACATTTTGCTCACACCGGGATGGATACTTAGTTTGGATTTGTGGCACTCATCAAGTATTTCTCTTCTGAGCTCTGGAAGATTTGGAATGCAAATTCTGCCCTTTAATCTAAGAACTCCTTTGTCATCGAGTCAGAAACTTGTGGATTCACCTCCTTTGACTCTCTGACTGACTCTTTGAATAAATTCATCGTCTTTCTGAAGGGTCGAGATCCTGTCTATTAATGAAGACGTGATGACAAAACTGGCGATGACTTCATTCTTTCTGCTGAGCGCATCTGCTACAACATTGGCTTTCCCCGGAGTGTATAGAATTTCAAAATCGTATGCTGCAAGGAATTCTAACCAACGCTGTTGTCTCAAATTTAGATCTTTCTGCGTGAACAGATATTTCAAGGATTGATGATCGGTAAATAGTTCGAACTTCTCGCCCAATAAATAGTGCCTCCAGATTCTTAAAGCAAACACGATAGCTAATAACTCAAGATCATGAGTTGCATAGTTTCTTTCATGCGGCTTCAGCTGACGGCTGGCATAAGCGACCACTTGGCCTTTTTGCATTAATACTGTGCCTAGCCCTCTAATAGAAGCGTCTGTCCATACAGTCAAGTCTTGGTTGCCTTCTATAATTGTCAATACTGGAGCGGTTGTCAACTTCAGTTTCAGCTCCTGGAAAGCTTCTTCACATTCGGGAGTCCATTTGAATTTCTCATGCTTCTTTGTAAGCTTTGTCAATACACCAGATATCTTTGAAAAATCCTGAATGAATTTCCGATAGTAACTAGCTAATCCAAGGAAACTTCGAACTTCTGTGGGAGTAGTAGGTTGTTTCCAGTTCTGAATCGCTATAATTTTGCTTGGATCTACAGCAATCCCTTCTTTCGATACGACATGGCCTAGGAACTTAACTTCATCTTGCCAGAAGACACATTTAGAAAATTTAGCTTTCAAGACATTTCTCCTTAGGATTTTCAAAACTTGTTCTAAATGTTTTGCATGCTCGTCTTCCGACTTGGAGTAGATTAAAATGTCATCGATGAAGACTAGAACAAATTTATTCAATACACCACGGAACTCTCTGTTCATAAGATCGACGAAGTATGCCGGAGCGTTACACAAGCCGAACGGCATTACTAACCATTCGTAGAATAAATCGGGACCCCTGAAGGCTGTCAAAGGAATACAGTCTTCTGCTATACGTAATTGGTGGAAACCTGTAGCTAGGTACATTCTGGAGAATACTGTTGCTCCATTTAATTGATCTAACAGATCGTCTATTCAGGGCAAGGGATATTTGTTCTTCAGTGTCTGCTTATTGAGATCTCGGTAATCAACACAAAGTCTTAGAGTACCGTCTGATTTCGGGACAAATACTACTGCTGCTCCCCAAGCTGAAAATCTCGGTCTGATTAGACCTTTCCAGAGCAATTCTCGGGTTTGACTACTTAACTCTTCTTTTTCTTTCGGGGCCATTCTTCTAATTGGATGTACTACTGGTCGGGCGTTAGGAATTAGATCTATCCTAAATTCAATTTCTCTTTGTGGCGGTAGGTTTTCTACTTCTTCAAACACATCCGCGTAGTTTTTAACGACCGGTATCTTTTCTAATGAAGGGGGAGTAACTTCTAAAGAAGACCAAAATTCTGTTCTATTAATTTCGGAGCCATGTCATGGTATAGTGATATGCCCAAATTTTGTTTTAACTTTCACGATTCATTCGGCACATCTAACTTCGGCTTCATATTTTGTCAACCAGTCCAGCCCTAGTATAATATCAAATTCGGAAAGGTCCATGACAATCGAATCAAAAGAGAACTTGTAGCAAGAGTAAGAGATAGGCACTCTACAGTACGAACTGAGACTAACAGAACCTCCTATCGGGTTTTGAACTTTAATTGGTTCTTTTAAAATTCTTTGATTCAATTTTAACTTGTGAACAATATTACCAGAAATGAAGCTACGTGATGCACCGGTATCAAAAAGTACAGAAACAGGAATATTTTTAATGGTAAGGGTACCTCCCAAGACGTCGGGTTTACCTGATCCATCGGTGGTAGCTGGCGGGGCCCCCCGTCATACACATGAGCCACTTGTGCATTCTGCTTCAGAGGACGGTTCCTTCTGTAGCGCCCCTTCTTATGGCAGTTGTAGCATTCGGCTGAATCATTTGCCTTTGGTTTCCTCGCGGCTTTGCATACATTAGAAAAATGACCTGGCTTCCCGCAGTTGTAGCAATTTCCTTTGGGGATCTTTCCAGCTTTCTGAGTAGCGGCCGCTGTAATGCTAGACTCGGGTTGATCTGTTGAAGCATGGCGCTTATTTCCAGCTTGGCTTTTGGTGCGGTCTTGGCTGGCGTGCCTTTCATCCATATCTTCATAATTGCAAGCCATTTCTACCAATTCTGTGAAGGAGAGTTTGATGTTGCTCATGGCTCTGTCATGGTACTTACGCTTTAGCCCAAATATGAATCTCTTGTTCTTTGCTTTGTTAGTCATAATAAGCTTTGGAGCATAGTGCGACAACTGGGTGAACTTATTGAGGTAATCCTGGATAGAGAGATCTCCTTGCTGGAGATTAGCAAACTGCTCTCGCATCCTCTCTAGAGCCTGTTCAGGTACAGACTTCTCATTGAAGATAGTTTTGAATTGCTCCCAGGTTCTGACGGTACCTGCTGCATCCTCTGAGGTGATGGCATCCCACCACAGCTCTGCTTCCTTCTGTAGGAGCCAAATACCTAGTCGTGCTTTGTTGTTGGTTCCCATACCCATGCCTTCAAAGATTTTCTCACAGGTCTTCAACCAAGCTATAGCCTCGGTCACTGTACCAATGCCAGAAAAGGGTTTTCCCCTAAGGTTCCTATACCTCTTCGCTACTTTGTCTAGCTCAAAGTCCTCGGGTGATGGTGGCTGAACAATAGGGCCTTCCACAACTACAGGGATATTCCCCGTCCTTCTGCTGCTCCTGCTCGGCCTCCACGGCCTCCTCTAGCTGCTGCTGCTCATGTAGCCATCTAAGAGAATACTGTATAAGCAAGAAAAGAGTCAAGCTCACAGATTTGATAATTTTCATATATGATAAAGCAGGGGAATATAAGGAAAGGAAATGATGTACTGATCAAATTATTTTGCTAATCTGCTTAGCTCATTCTAGGACATTGCTAATCCTATCTCTAATGAGCTACTCGCATTAGAATACTACTGATTCTATTCTGATGAGGTGTTTAATGTGTTAGATCCCGGAGCTAAGATTAACCAAAGCTCTGATACCAAGTGTGACGATCCCAAAATCCGAGGGGCGGTATTAAGGATAATCATTGGAATATAACACATTAATCATCATAGCAGAGTACAGATATTAGCAAAACAATAAATGGAATAATTTCACATGAGTATGACAGCGGAATCACAACATGTAATAACATAAGAATGGCACAGCGCAGGATATAACTTAGTAAATAAAGGGAAGTGATCAGTCATCATCGCCATAGGCGGAATACATACATGCAGTGAGACATAATAAGGGTATCAGTCTACATCGCCGAAGGTGGTACATATACATACAATAAGAAGTACTGAAAGTAAAGCAGTCTGCATCGCCAGTGGCGGAATCATGATATAAGTACAATAATGGCAGAAAATGTCAAAGTCGTCTCTGTGAAGTCAGCCTCGCCATGAGCCAAAAATGCACTCTATGCAACAGTGCAGAGCCAAAAACAACCTGTCACCTGTGAACTAGGCTGCCCGTGTGAAAATAAGGGCACCCGCGTTTGCAAAGTGAAACAAACAACGAGTCAGTCATGGGGACTGGTATGAGAATCTATTTAACAGTTAAACAACAGTAATAAGCAAATCATAGGACCACGCCACTTTCGCGGAATGGGTTTACTCCAGTGATTGCTAGTGCATTTAAAACAAAGTAAATTCTTTTAAAACAACGCAATGCTTTTAAAAAGAATGAAGCCATTATAAGACTCAGGTCCCATCATACAATGCAACGCAAGCCGGAGGATAGAGTTTTACCTTATAATGGCCAAATATGCTTGATACGTATAAAGCAAAATCATTTGATATTATTACTAGAGCATATATGTTTCAAAAACGAATAGCATCATAAATATCAATCATAGGCGGCATAGCTACCATATACTTTGTCGCCGTACTAGTTCTACAATCAAGTCCGTTATTTCGTATTGGAAATTGAATTTCCGTCATGAGTCGAGGCAAGGGGCAAGCTCCTCTCTGCTTTGAGACATTCTAGCAAATGCCTCAGGACTACGCACTTTGGGTAACCCTTGGATCTTCAGGGTCGGTCTTCTCTTACGTTTGAGGATTGGCAATTCCTGAACACACATTTCCCGGTCCTTACAGACCTATAATCGAGGCGCCTCGCATTCCAACAACCACAAAGGTGAAAAGTAGGTATATATGTCAGGGCTGGTAAGTCACTGACACCACCATAGCTAGAAAGAAACGTCGTGTTCTCCCTGCAGTCCGTATCCCGTTTTTAACTCATACCGGGGTGTGAGGCTCGCGAATCTACGAAATACACAAAGCTAGGCCACGTAGACCATGCTTTGATCATCTTCCACAAGACTTTGCTTTGCAATAGAAGCCTTGATCACAACATCTTGGCATGCCACATAAGCAGTCCACTCCATACGATTGATTTCCATCGATATATAACCCCTGAGCTCGTACGTCTCAGAGAAGGGCGTTAAGCAAAAGAATAAATTCTCTGCCGCCAAACAGATATATATTTAACAGAGATTAATTAGTATAGAACAAAATCCAATGTCGAACACACAGTCCATTTACAAGTCCGTTCTAGGTCTGAACGAAACTGGAGGCGTCAAATTCCTCGTATATCCGTCCAATCAACACATACGTTTAGACGGCTACTACTTCCGTCCCTTTCCGGTAGCTACTCCGGTCAGGAACCTCAGTAGCGCCCATCCAACCGATACGAAGATCGTCGGTCTTGAATCGTCTTTGCATTTTCCAATTCGAATCGCTCGATAAATTATTTGAAATGAGGGTTAGCTCGGCCTTTTCAAATAATTCACGTCATTAGAATTTAAATCGATTCTTTCTATGGTTATATTATTCGACATCCATCTTTCAGTCCTTTAGTGTTATTTTCGTGTCAAACACATACAACCATCAAATATCAAACAATTCAAGCCCAATTGGTTTATTTGCAATCTATGTTGCTTATAATATTTTATAATGATTTTTCGCCATTTTTATTTATTTAAAAATGGCCATATTTAATTAAACGACGTTTCAGGTCGTGCCGTGGCACTGGCGCTATTTTTCCCCTAATTTGTTTTACACATATCGGAAAATCTAACCGTTGGATTTTACAAAGTCTATATCAGTGGGAAGATATTCCCAAAGCGAACCCAACGGTTCCAGTTTCGTGAAAATCCGACGGTCGGATCTCCCACACTAGTCGTTTGAAGTTACAGTTTCAAATTTTGAACTGCAGCGTCGTTATTCGATTTAATTTAATTATATTTATATTTATATATAAATATAAACGATTCTGGCGCTGTTTTTCTTCGGATTTAAATTAAACATTCCGAACAATCCAACCGTTGGATTTTTACAAGGTTGGTGCGATTTCTCGTACTAATCGTTTCAAATTACGATTCCGAAACACGAACTGCACGGCTTCGATTCCTTTTAATTATATTTATATATATATATATATAAATATAGTTTATTCTATAATTCCAACTATAGTTCATTCTATATTTTCAACTTCGTTTTCACTTCAAATATTTCACTAACGCCTTAATATTTCGAAAAATTTCGCCATAACCTTCTTTGTACGGGGAGGGGTTTGGAAATTTATTGGGCCGTGTTAGGTACCCAATAAATCCTAAAAAGCATCCACATATTTATAGTGATATATTCTGGTGTTTACGGGGGAGCATGTATAGATAATCACTCCAGAGAATAAATTCTCGTCACCCCGTTTCCGTGTGGAAATAAATAGTCCATGTGCCGTATCTAATAACTAGAGCGACGTGATTATTGTCAACTCCAGACCCGTGTGGGGTTTTTTATTAATCTGGCGATTTATCGTTATATTTTATATAGTCCATATCAGTCATCAGTTCAACCTGTAGTACATAGTCATCGCCATACAAGCCTCTCGCTCGTATGGTAAATCTTCCACCTCGTCACACAAGCTCCAATTGCTTATGTGGAATACGATGAAGTATGCCTATCGTCAAGAAGTATGCCATGTAGTGTAGTTCAAAATTAATTGTTACTATCCTATGGCGATGTTTATTATTTCACACAGAATAACCAGCACTCCGCATCTAATGGCATTCACAGGAGTTGATATAAAAATAAAATTGCGCAGCCAACTCATCAAGGTTAACCTATTTCTTTACTCTACAGCTAATCCATTTTTCCTGTTCAACACATGTATATATATGCAGAACAAGGCTAATAATAATATTTCTAGCAAACTATTATTTATTTCAACACCTGTGTATTTTTATCAAAGCATATACATGATAAAAGAAATATTTTTATCGTCAAAAATATTTATTCAACACGTGAATGTTTTTAACACTTCATATTCACAATAAAGGTGTAGTTTTTATTGTCTATTCATTTTATATTAACATACGATAACATTCAACACATGAATTTCAACTCGACGAACGAATTTCAATTCAGCAAATGAATATTCTCCGTTATTTGTATATATATATATATATATATATAAATGTGATTTTTATCGCTAAAGCTATTTGTTTAAATTCAAATAATATTCAACACATGAATTTCAACTCAACGAATGAATTGCAACTCAACACATGAATATTCGCTATAGTTTGTATATATATAAAAATGTGATTTTTATCGCTAAAGCTATTTGTTTAAATTCAAATATTATTCAACACATGAATTTCAACTCAACGAATGAATTACAACTCAACACATGAATATTCGCTACAACATATGTAATTTATTTCAACGAATGAAAATTATTCTAACACATGAATATTTCAGAAAATTTCGGCAGCATAACGGCTGGGTAGTTAAAACCGGGACCGTCCCTAGTACGGCTCCTCGCTCTACCTTAAAACCTCTCGGTTTTTGACAATGGGGATCATGCATCTAGTTCGCACGAAGGCGGCATGTTTTATTTTCAATTCCACAATCCTATTCTATTTTGTTTCAACCACAAGAGGGTATTTTTCAACCACAATATCAACCACAAACAATTATTTCCAACCATTCGTCATACCATATAATATCACATCAATCACAAGCAATAAATATCGTCCATGGTTTGTGGACGAGGGGAGTATATATATATATAATATTATAATTCACTTGCATTTCATCACAATTCAAAGCATATATGTTTCATTCAACGCTTGTATAATTTATACATCACTAATATAACTTATACAACACATGTACATGAGGTATACAATGCGTATATAATTTACACTTCGCTTATATAATTTATACAACGCGATTTCATTCACATAATTAGTTTAGATTCCTCACATTGGTTATTGCAGTGCTAAAAATCGTAGGAAGATCAGAAAAATCCGCGGCTTCTTCTAGATGGTAGAGAGCCTCCTTGCGGTCACGGTGTCTCCTGTTTCATCAAATTTCGTTAAAGAATGAAAAAGATATTATTTTTCAAAGTTTTGCAATGCTTTATAGTGTTATTTTCATTTCAGAATTTCGAAGCAGAAAGGTTTTTAAACCTTCAAAACTAGGTTTTGATTTTACAGTCAAACCGTACCTTATTGCTCCGATCAGGTGGTGCCACGCGAAAGAGCTACGAACTAGCTCCCTATCGGTGGTGGTGGCGTCTGACTCGGCGGCTCTAGCAGGTCGCGGCGGCGCTCCAAAGGGGTCGACTTCCTCCTCGAAATCCGACGCGCACGATTGATGGTTTGAGGCGAGGCTTGGTCGGATTTAAAGAGGGGACGAAGGCGATCAGAATCTTCAACTGGAGGAGGCGGCGAAACTAGGTGTGGCGGCGGCAAAAACGATGGGAAGCTTCGAGCTCGATGCGCTGTTCAAATCGCCTGGCGGCTAGGGTTTTTTATCGTTTTTTTTAAAAGAAAAATTCCTATTGGTCGAAGCTATATAGGAAATTTTAAATAGTGTTTTCACAAACGGACTCGAAATCAAACCCAATGACTATCGCCCCCAGCTAAATACCCCCATTCCGGACACAATGGGATATGTTTCGTTGGCCAATTCGACTGTTACAGTCAGTTATTTTTTAAATTAAAATATAAAACATTCGATATTTAATTTGAACATACATTTCAATTTGCCAGGGCCACAAGCTGAATCGAAAAATTCCAGAAAAATAAATCTAGCTTTGTTTTGACGATACGGTCCTAACAAAACCAGTTTCGTCGAATTCTGAGCTCGTTTGAAAAACGGCCATTTTTAGGTCGACCATTTTAACAAAAATTGACCAATCACATTTTCTTTTGCCCCGCTCACATACTAGCTTCAAAAATTATGAAATTTGAAACTTAGAAATAATTTGACATTCGGGACCCAACAAAAGTGGTTTCGTCGAATTCCGAGGTCGTATGCAAAATTTCAATTTTCAAGGGTTATATATGCTATATAGCGACCTTTCTGAAAATTCGTTTGGCCATAACTTTTGATTCCCGCTATGAAACTTCGATTTTTCAGATTCGTTAGAAAGGTATTCATAAACAGATTTAAATATTTTCAGTTTCGCTAAAATCTGTTATATTTTCCACCTGGTACAGTCAGACAAAGTTTGTTTTCAAAATTTCAAACTGCAATACTATACCCAATTCTCTATTTTATTGAAATATGCTATTTCAATTATTCAAATTCTTTGGTAATAACCAATTTTAAAAATTTTAAATTGGTTCACATTTTCCGGGTTATTACAAAAATCATGGGTATAAAAATTTATTTTAATATTTAAATATATTCGCCTTGAAAAAGGCCATTTTTCAAATAAGCTCAGTATTGAACAAAATTAATTTTTCTGGGTTCACAGCGTCAAAACATAGCTAAATATATTTTTCGAGAATTTTTGAGGTTAATTTATGGCCCGGCGTATTTAAATGTACGGTGGAAATTAAAATATTAATTTAATATTGTAATTTTAATAAAACGCGCAACAGACTTCAGAATTGGGCTACGGGGCATAGCCCATCGCGTTCAGAAGATGTCAAAACATTAAGAATGACACTAAGCAGGCCTGATTTGGAGTCAGCCCGGATTTCCACCTTTTAAGCACGAAAATCGAGATTTATTATTAAAATAATAAAAAAACCTAGCCCTAATTCATGGCCGCCGCCGTTCATATTCATGGATGGCCCAAATCCTCCGAAATTCAAACAACAATAAATTTTAGTCCGCTCAATGGATTTCAACAAACTTGGTGCCAAATCGAAGCTCTTGGAAAGATCTACAGATCCATGCGGTTAAGATCAGGCTTTAGCTCACGGATTGCTCGATTTCCTCCTTCAAAGTCGGTGGGCTCATTGGGGTTTTCGAGGCGGAGGGGCCCATCGTGTACCACGGTGGTTCGGCACTGGGGAGTTCTGGCGAACGGGCTTCGGGTGGAGGTGTTGGATCGTGGTCCGGGGCACCACGGTGGCGCGCGCAGGGGTGGACTCACGGTGAACGATGGGTTTTGTTACGGCCGAACTTTGATTTGGGGAAGAAAGGTTTATCCCTTAATGATTTTGCTAATTTAATTTTAAAAATATTCAAATCTTTAAAACAGCGTAGCTTCTCCATACAGAAGCGAAATCAAACAAAACTGATTGCGTTGGATTCGTATTTCCGAACACTACAACATGAAACTAACCGGATCTGAAAACAAGCAGTTTGGAAATTCAGTCGAATTTGAATGCGTACAGCAATTCAAACAGAAACCAAGGTGAGATTTCTATGTTTTATTAAACAATTAAAATTTAATTATTCTCTAGCTCTTTGAAATTGATGTATGCATATAATAAAATCAGATCTGTGATTCGCGACTGAAATTTGTTGATAGTGGTTGTGGTTGAATATAATGCTCTTGTTTGTTCATCTAAATCTACAATGAAAATTTATTCTCTAGAATTTATAGTTTATTGTTAGACTTTGGTTTGAAATAGAAATCATATTTTTATTTTGGATCTACGAATATATGGTTGTTTTATAATAAAGTTTGTATCTTTTATATAGATTCATGTTTATTGATTCGTTTTCATAACAAAGATAAACTCTTTGTTTAATACATGAACATTAAAAATTGTTCACAATAAAAATATAGATCTTTGTCAAAACATGTTATTTGGAATAAAAATAACATTTTCATCAAAACGTGGGTAGTGAAACAAAAATAGTGCTTTTGTCAAAATATATATTGAAAATAGAATTTATTCTTTCATTTTCATTCACTAATGCAAATATATATTGAAATTGAAGATTATTCTTTAATTTGAATTCACAATGCAGATGTACATTGAAAATAAAAGAATATCTTTCATTTATTGGTTAAAAGAATTAACTTTCATTTGTTTTTGTTAATTATAAAATGAACATTATTTGTACCGTTATATGTTAAGTTAGAAGGAGGCATTATTTACACTATTATGCGTTAAGAAATAAAAGAACATTATTTCACTGTCATTTAGTTGGAAACAAATTGGACATTTTGAGATATTAGACAATGGTTAAACAAAAACCATTATATTTGTTCATTGAGAATGTGACACCAAATTTGACACTTGTGTAAAATGGGAAATTTGTTTAGTAAAATAAAAAGAGTAGTATTTTGTTTGCATTCCTTGATGCGAACAAAATATTGAAATAAAAGAGTTACATTTTAATAAAAGAGTTACTTTAAAATAAAATGTTATTTATTTGCATTCCTTTAATGCAAATATATTAAAGGAAATCAAAGGTTATTTTATTTGCATTCCCTTATGCAAATATATTTAAAAAAAAAAAGTTCTTTTATTTGCATTCTTATATGCTAATACATTTAGAAATATAAATTGTTCTTTTATTTGCATTCCTCGATGCAAATATACATAGAAAATAGAATGTACTTTTATTTACATTTTTTATGAAATTGAATTAAAGTAGAAGTTACATTTTTTCATGTGAATTATATTAGAAGTGAAAATTTACATTTTTATGTAATTAAGATTTGAAGAAATGAAAATTTCATTTTTATTATAAGAAAGGAAAATTACATTTTTGTGTAATTAAAAAGATAAGATTTTGTCATTGAAATTAAAATTACATTTTTATGTAGTTAAAAGATGAGCTTTTGACGCTGGAAAATTATTTACATTTTTAATGTGTATAAGATTAAAGAGATGAAAGTTACATATTAATGTAAAAAGAAAAGTTTACATTTTTAATGTAAATTAGGAGAATTAGAAAGGCGTACATTCTTAATGTAAATAATGAATTAGAAACATTACATTTTTCTTAATGTAAATAAGAATAAGATAATTACATTTTTATATGTAATTAAAGAATAAGGATTTGCATTGTAAGAAATTACATTTTTAAATGGAATTATAGAATAAGATTTTACCATTGTAATTAAAATTACATCTTTAATGTAATTATAAGGTAAGAATTTACCGTCGTAATGTAATTACATTTTTAATGTAATTACATTTTTAATGTAATTAAGAAGAAGAATTTGACATGGTAATGAGAATTACATTTTTAATGAAATCCAAAAAGATAGAATTTTCCATTGTAATGTTAATTCCATTTTTAATGTAATTAAAAAAGGGATTTTGCCATGTACATAGATTTTCATTAAAAGAATAACGGTATGAAATTCACATATTTATGTAAATTGATTGGTATTGAAGGTTATAAAGATGAAATTTACCTTTTAAATGGATTAGATTTTCATTGAAAAGGTATAGATAGGAAATTTACATTTTTATGTAAATAAATTAACACACAAAGTCATTATTTTGTTTGTATAGAAAACGTTAACACACAAAAAGATATTCATTTTTGTAGAAATTAAAATGACACAAAATAATCATTTTTGTTGAATTAGGAATGACGCACAAGAAATTTGCATGTTTGTGTAAATTGAAAAAAAATACATTGCATGTATAGGTTGTGTATGTGAAATAAAATAAGCGTTATTGTGTGTTATGTTATATATCTTTGCTTGTCTTGATTATCACAATAATGAAATGGCCGAAGAAATTGTATGTATATATAATTATATATATAAATAAATTAAAATTTAATGAATCGAGCGTGGTAGTTCACTTTATAGAATTGTACTTTTAATTGATTATACCGAAATATCCGACCGTCGGATTTTCCCAAATCTGAAACCGTTAGGTTCGCCTTGGGAAGATCTTTCCAACGATATGAATTGTGTTAAATTCCAACGGCTAGATTTAGAGAAATGTGTAAAACAAATTTGGGTGAAAACCGCGTCAAGGTCGCCTATTGACTTGAAGCGCCATTAAATGGAATTTAATTATTTTTATATAAATAAAAATAAAGATTGATCGTTATAAATTAATACTAACGATATGAAATGATTTTTAAATTATATATATATATATATATATATTTGCGTGAATTATTTGGAAAGTCCGAGTCTATCTCATTCCAAATAATTTGAACGAAGTTTAAAATTCAAGAGTTGAAGACGGTGATTGAAGACCGGCGATCTTCACATCGAATGGACGACGACTGATGATGCCCGTGATTGGAGTTGCTACCTTGAAGGGGCTACAGTGGTGGCCGTTCGGACGTAGTGTTGATTTTTACGGATTTGGCTTGCGCTCAGACCCAGAGCATAAGCTCATAAATGGATTGTGTGTCTGACATTGTACTCCTTTATATTGTATTTATTGATTTTCTGTCGAATGTTTGAATGTTTGGTGGCGGAGAATTTATTCTATTGCTTAACACCCTTTAATATATTTCGGCAAAGGATTGGTAGTGTGATATGGAGTGACAGTGTGGCATACTAAGATGCAATGATCAAGGTTTCTTGTTGAAAAGCAGAACCTTGTGGTAACAATCAAAGCACGGCCTGTTTAAGCGTAGCTTTGTGTATAGCGTGACTTCGTGAGCCTCACAACCCGGTGGAGTCTAAAACGGGAGAAGGGAACGCAGGGAGAGCAGCATGTTTCTTTCTAGCTAGAAGTGGTGTCGGTGCTTAAACTGGCTGATATTTACTTATGTGGATGATGGAATGTGGCACGCCTCGGATAATAGGTCCTATAGGACCGAGAAACGTGTGTTCAGGAATTGCCAATCCACGAAGCTGTATGTGTGGACCGGCCCTACAGTTTTCCAAGGGTTCTATGCAGGGAATCCTGAGGCATTAGCTAGAGTGTCTCGAATAAGTAAGGAGCTCCTCCCTAGCCTTGACTCATGATGGAAACCCAATTCCCAATACGACCCTGCGGTTTTGATTGTAGAACTAGTATGGAGACATAATAGGATGGGGTACTATGCCGTCTATGATTGATACATTATGATTGAAGTGTTTTTTTATTAAAACATATACACACTAATATCAAATCCGTTTCTAACGTATCAAGCATTTTTGACCATTATAAGGTAAAACTCTATCCTCCGGTTTGCGTTGCATTGTGTGATGGGACTTGAGTCTTATAATGGTTTCATTTTTCCAAAAAGCATTGCGTTGTTTTATGATTTACTTTTAATTATGCATGGCAATCCATTGGAGTAAACCCGTTCCGCGTTAGCGGCGTGGTCCTTGGATTAGCCTTATTACTATTAGTTATATTAGTTAAGAATTCTCACACCGGTCCCATGACTGACTCGTACTTTGTTTCACTTTGCAAACTCGGGTGCCCTCTTTTCCACATGGGCAGTCGAGTAGTTTGTCTATAGGTTCTTATCTCTAGCAGGATTCTGGATTGAAGCCTAAATCTGTGTCCAGGGCATAGTTGTCTTCCGCTGCCTTGGTTATTTTATTTCCGCTGCAATGTATTAAAATATTGTAATTTATCTTCCGCTATAATTTTATTCGATGTACTTGATATTCTGTACTCTGATGTGACATTATCGTAATATTTATAAAAGTCTGCTGTTATTGTTCTGATGTTGTTGTATTCCCAAAGTTAACGTACTCGGGTTTTGAACGGTCTTAGTCGATCTAACGATTGATCGGGTTGGGTGGAATCTGGGGTCGTTACATTAACCTAATTACATAACAGCAGGAACATGATTAAGTATTTAACCTAATCACATAACAACAAGAACATGATTAGGTATTTAACCTAACTACATAACAGTAGGAACAAGATTAGGTGTTTAACCTAGTTACATAATAGGATTAATAGCAGAAACATGATTAAGTGTTTGTGGCACCCCCACGTCCGTTAATGTCACTCTTTATAAGAATGCATTAAGTTTCGTGAAGCGTTATAGGTAAATAGAAACATCACAAAACAGATATAAAATAACATCGGAATTAAAACTTTATTAAATAAAAAAGTTTCGTGGTTTAAACCGAGTTACATAATAAGTCTAAAATACAGAAAAAATAAAACTTCTTCCTTGTATAAAAATCATCATCACAGTACAACACATAAAAGAGCATAATCCCCAAAATAAAGCCATAGTAGAGAAGATACGAAATCAAGCAGTACATCTAAGCATCTCCAAGCAGAAGGAAAGAAGAATCCTAAATAAGCTTGAATGTTCCCACCCTGAGAACCTTGGGGGAACGAAAGAGAAAGAAGTGGAAACAAAATGGGTCAGACATAATGTCTGGCGAGTCTAGTTACTTTTAGCATATAAATAAGTAAAAGCATCATGACAAGAATATAAATTGGAGATAGATAACAGTGTATAAGGCAGTTATGATAAGGTAAACAGGATAAACAGAATAGAACATGTATTGCGCTTCTCTAATATTTTCTCTACACCATTACTAGTATAACAAGAACAAGATGATCCCTAACAAGTACAAGATGGTAGACATAGGGGTACTTCTAGTGAGAGGTTTTACCCTATACAATAACAGGTAGCTCAACTGAACTTACCTGTGTTACCCTTAAGGATAATAACGGGCTCCTAAACAAGCGAGACTAGATGTACCCTAATTACTACCCCAATCGATTGGCTCCCTAACTCTGTAGATACATTGTGCTGGCCCCACAGTAGGACGTATCGCTTCCTATAGTGGAAAACCTTCGTTTACAGGTTGTGCACAACCTTATCTACTGATGTCGCAGCGTCTTATTTTCCCGGTTAGGCAGACTCATGCTCGCACAAGACCTCGATGGAACACACTGTCAAATACCTTTTCCCAAGTGACCTCTTATAATCATCTCAATAAGCGTGCCCCGACTCCGACCTAGTTCGGAGTACTCGTTTGATACCTATATGGGTTACTGACTGAAATAGATCTCGCACACCAGATGATACAAGCTTCCCCCTAGGCCTGCATCCCCACTACTAGGATTTCAATAGGTTATGCCTACCAGTTTAACAAGATTGCATAACCCCAACAAGTTAAGTTTGTGGGCCTATATATATAAATATTACCCACTGCCCCAAGATTTACTTAACCCTCCCACTGTTCCAAGCAAGTTTACTTAACCCCTACTCAAGTTAACATGTTCATATAATCACTATGGATTCAAACAGGTTAAGTATTACAAGTTCATTACCATTTATTCATTTATGATTATAATGCGCTAGATCTCCTACATTAAGCCTAACACTTGTGGATGTTGGATATGCCGGTTGGGTCCGGGCAATTTTCTTCCACAAGTTGGACTTAACCTCGTGTCTTAGCACCGTCATGTGTTAATGCACTTAGACCCCTCATATTATATTTACTACTTGTGGACGCTGGATATGCCGGGCGGTTCTGGGCAGACTTCTACCATAAGTGTAATCTAACCTCGTGTCTAAGCGCCGTTACAGTTTATGATTACTTTAAATCTAGGCATTTTCATTACTAACCAATTTTCATGTATATTATGCCTCAATTGCCCGTCTAATCTACGATACAAGTTATGTTCGAAATTTAGATCAAGATATAGATTATGCCTCCAAATCCCAAGTTTTTGCTCAAGGTACAAATTATGACCAAAATTCCCAATCATGTTTTACAATATGAATTATGCCCCAAATTAATCATTCCCAATTTCGCATGTTCGCGTATTTCAGCGATAGGTCTAGGCTCAAAGGTAGCCTGACTATAGAAACAAAAAGGGAAGAAGGGGACGAAGAGAACAAGAATAAGCATAACAAATAAAAACTAGCGTATGATGATAAAATTGGTCATACTAACAGAATAAGCATAGTGACATGATTAGGCAAACTAACATAATAGGCATAAGGTGACATGATGAATAGAATAGGGGTATCATAAACAGGCATGACGAGGTCTAAATGGCGATTCAGATATACAATTAATAATAAATCTGGTATGGTTTCAGATTGTTAATAGGCATAGACTTAGATCCACACTTATAGGCATGTCAAGTTTACATTTAAGGTGTTTATATCTAAAATCAACATAGACTTATTATGATTGAATCTAAGAAACAGAAGAATGATTGCAGATGTTGTTGCACAGATCTTTTAATATGTATATCTTGTTTGTTAAAGAAGTAAGCTAGACCAAACTATGTTGGAGCATCACCTCATTGTCGCCATTGAATCAGATGAATAAAACAATGGATATGGGATCCTATTTATAGCCTATGGGTGTCGACACCACTGTTGTGGTGTCGACCTATGGGTTGACAACCGTAGGGTGGGGTCGACCCCTAACGCTATGAACTCCCGCACTAGCCCGCGTCTTCTTATTTCGAATTATTTTGAATGTTTTGAGTGGTTTTCTATATATATATATATATAATTCTCTTGTGCGTATACAAACTTCAAACCTTAATGTCTTCTACATATGATGTCTGTTTTACGCAAATTTGGTGTCTATCTTAAGCATAATTCCGAAACCAACGCAATGGCATAGTCCATTTTACTTAATTACCAATATTAATAATGTATTCTTAAGTTGTCATTTTAATTTTCTTCAAAATTACGGGGTGTTACATTCTCCTTACTTAAAAGATTTCGTCCCCAAAATCTCCAAGTTAAGAGGAATTTATATCCTAACATCCATCATCCATCTATTCATCCACCAATCAAAGTCATCCATTGTCCTTAAAATATTTCTAATACTTATATGAACATATGCAAAGGTGCGTGTATATGTCCCTATACTAATGTGAAAGATTAGGTGGTCTACTGATTCAGTCGGCCTCCTTAGTGCAATGCATGTTAGTGCCATGTGACCAAAATGTATGCAAACAGTCCTACAACATGTAAGTTCTACATGTGTGCACAATCATTCATCCAAATGCAACATCCATATGATGATACACCCACTTTCATCCATTAAAAGAAGGAAAATGCACACACATCCATATGTAGTATGAGAGTGACTGAGTAGATCTAGTGCCTAATGTATGGATATATGCGTCCACGAGCAACCACTAAAAAACACTTGCATCCACTTGCATCCATCATACATAACATGTCTCAAACACATGTTTACATCCATGGGAATCCTACCTAAAGGTCGAAGATTTGATCGATAGATATACTTAAACGAAAGAAACACACATGAATAAAAGCTTTGGAAAGAAAGTTAAGAACATACCCTTGAAAAGAAAAGGGTGCGAAGCATGAATCTTGTCTTCGGTTTCCCAAGTTGCATCCTCTTGGTCATCTCCCTGCTGAATTTTTATCAACCTGACTTCTTGGTTGCTTAACTTCTGATCCAAGAATACGGGTAGGAACTCGTCTAACAGTCGCCTCCCGTTCACCTCTACTTCCTCAAGCATACTCGACTCAACTACTTTTGTGGTATCATGCAAACACTTTCTTAAATGAAAAACATGGAAAACATCATGATTGCCAGACTGTCTCTCTGGTAGCTTTACTGATTAGGTCATTTGGCCAATCCTTTCTATTATGGGAAATATCCTTATAGATCTTGGTGCCAATTTCCCTACAGATCCAAAACAAACCACATTCCTCAAAGGTGATACCTTGATGAAAACCATGTCTCCCACCTCATACTCAATGTCAGTCCTTCTCCTGCCTGCATTGGACTTCTGCCTGTCATGAAATGTCTTCATGCACCTTCTAACAAGATCAATCTTTTCTAAAGTTTCTCTAACCATATACAGTCCAAGTAGAAGTCTTTCTGTAGACTCACACCAACAAGTTGATGATCTACAGGGTCGTACGTGCAATGCTTCGAAGGGTGCTATGTCAATACTAGCCTGATAACTGTTGCTGTAGGAAAACTCTAGCAAAGGAAGATGCTCTTCCCAAGTCCCTCTGAAATTTAGGATACACAGCCTTAAAAGGTACTCAAGAACTCTATTCACCCTTTTCGTCTGCCCATCGGTCTATAATAACCCGGAAATCTGGGCCAGTTAAATTTTTTTATTTTGGCAGTTTTAACGAATTTTGATTATTTAAAATGAATTATTTTAAATAATAACGATGAGAAATTTATTTTGAATATAATTCGAATGTATATATTCATTTGAATCGACGTTGGAATATAATTATTTATTTATAATTATAAAAGGAATTGAAAATGGCGCGGTAGTTCAATAATTCGATTTCAAACTTCAAATGAATGTACTGGTGCAAAATAAACCGGATTTTAGCGAAACTAAAAATATTAGAATCTAATTGAGAATATTTTTCCAACAAATCCGAAAAACTGAAATTTCATAGCGGGGATCAAAGATATGTCCAGTTGAAAATTCTGAATAGTCGCTATGGAATTCGGGCCCTTAAAAATGGAAATTTTGCAAACGACCTCGGATTTCGACGAAACCACTTTTGTTGGGTCCGTGATGTAAAGTTATTGCTAGATTCCAAATTTCATAATTTTTCGAATCAATATGTGGGCATGGCAAAGGAAAACGCGTTTGACCAGTTTTAGTTGATTTTAATCGACTGGAAAATGGCCATTTTTCAAACGGCCTCAGAATTCGATGAAACTAGTTTTGTTAGGACTGTATCATGAATACGAAGCTAGAAAATATTTTTTAGGAATTTTTCGAGTTTGTATGTGACCCCAGTAAATTGAAATGCGCGTTCAAATTCAATATATATAGTTATATGTTGATTTTGACGAAATCTGATCGAAACGATCGAATCAGCTTACATGGCATATCCCATTGTGTTCGAAACGGGGGTAATACCCTAGGAACGACAGTCGGTGGGCTCAAAAAGGAGTTCGGATCTTTAAAGTAACTTTTAGAGAATAAAATATAAAATTATATATATTCCTAGCCTCCCCCTTCTCTCCTCATAACCGTTCATCTCAGGAAAACAAAAACAAAAAAATCGATCGTTCAGCCGCCGCCTACATCGCACCAACCTCCACCGCGCTGGCCGACCGCCGCTAGAGGCGGAGACCCCCATCGCCCTCGCGCTCCTCCTTCTCCATCCTCTCCTCCCAGATCGAAGACCCCTTTCCCCCCTAAATCGCCCACGTTCGAACGCTGTTTTCATCGAAGAGAGGAGCTCGAATTTCGATCTGGTCATGGCACGGGATGGCGACGCCACGATGATCAATGGGAGGATCTCCGATCGACTTCCGATCTGCTTCAGGGGGGTGCGGCCCTTGGATTCTTGGATTGAGGGTTTTGCGTTGAGGGTTCCAGGAAAAGAAAAAAAACAACAATGGACGGCCACATATAGGTTAAAGGTAATTAATGCTTAATTAATTTTGTTTAATAATTAATTTAGATATATAGCTTTAAAATAGAAAACTAAAATTTTTATATATGTCTTCAAAAAGAAAAACTGAAACTATATATATGATAGTTTTAAAATAGGAAATTTATCTATAAGTATTGTGTTAAAAGGACTGTTTTTAGATATAGGATGTTTGAAATAAAAATTAGCTTATATATATATAGTTTGAAATAAAATTATTTTTTTATATATAGAAAACATCGGGTTTAAAAATATGATTTTTATATACTGAATAGCAAAGTAAAAATATGATTTTTATATACTTAATATCAAAGTAAAAATTCGATTTTTATATACTGAATAGCGAAGTGAAAAATTCGATTTTTATATACTGAATAGCGAAGTAAAAATTCAATTTTTATATACTGAATAGCAAAGTAAAAATTTGATTTTTATATATTGAATAGCGAAGTAAAAATTCGATTTTTATATATTGAATAGCGAAGTAAAAAATGTGATTTTTACATATGTAGAGAATACGAGCAAAGAAAGTGGCAAGAGGCGAGAATGGTGAAGATTTCTACAAAGAAGAGTCATGGGATTGAATTAGCTAATCTGTGAGAATTTCTCACCTTTTATTTATTTTTCTAGTTGAAATATATACTAGGATGCAGACGGTGTTTAGTAGCACCCGACACCCGTCGTCCACAGACCATGGACGACTTGTATGCTTGTTTGTTTGATTTTGCTGTGTAGTTGATTGTGTGTTGTGATGTGAAATGAAATAAAATATTTTATAGTGAAAAATATTTTATAGTTAAAAATAGAATTTTTAACGTGTATATGAAATGAAATAAGAATAAACAGATCGGACGATTTGTTTATATACACACATTTGACTGATATTGATTGGGACGATAAATTTTACACATCGCCCAACTGCACAAATAAAATCTGTGTTTGATTGTTTGAAACCCCACACGGGTATTGGGATGATAGATGACATGCACTAATCCCAATAATTAGTTGTATGTCGATCGATTGATTGACAGACTGTTATAAGCGTTAAATATCTATGTTCGATGCTTATACAGTGTAGAATGCACTTTGGATGATGGTTGATTATTCATCATTGTTATTGTATACATGTGTTGTAGAAAATCCATATAATCAACATTATATGGTAATTGATTGGGCCTCATTCTAGTTTTGAAAAAGAAAATATTTGAAAAGAAAATATTTGAAAAGAAATATTTGAAATAGAAATATTTGAAATAGAAAATATTTGAAATGAAAATATTTGAAATAGAAATATTTGAAATAGAATATTTGAAAATAGAAATATATGAAGCTGTGTAGATTAGATTGACGCCATTTTGACGTGAACGATATTTATATCGATTTTATTCATTTTATAATGAATATCGAAAGTGATTTCAAAATATGATATTTTGAAAAGAATTGAAATTCGAATTGAAATTGAATATAAATGAATTCGAATTGAAATCGAATAGAAATTAATTCGAATTGAGATTGAATTGAATTGAAAATGAACTGAAATTGAATTAGAAATCAATTTGAATCGAAATCAATTTGAATCGAAATCAATTTGAAATGAATTTAAATCGAATTTATAAGGAAAAATTCAACTTTGATTTGAATTTTAAATGAAGCTGAAATCGTTTTGAATACGAATTTAAAACGATTTATAAAATACGTTTTAAAAAGGAAATCGACGAAGTATATATTATATATATTATATATATAATATAATGGCCTGAATAGAACGCGCCGCGCCGCGGCAGTTCGCGAATTTCGATCATTGACTTCGAACGGATATTACGGGAGATCCGACCGTCGGATTCTCCTAAAACCGGAACCGTTGGGTTCGTATCGAAAAGAGATTTCTAACGAATATTAGAAATTTGAAATCTAACGGATGGATTTTGAATTATGTCTACATCAAATTTGGAAAAGGTCGCTGTAAGTGCAGTTCGATGGCCATTGATGGAAATCGACTGTACGGGCCTTGATAAAATTATTAGAAATAGTAATAATTTGTGTAATATCATAAGAAATGACTTGTGAAGATCTGGGATGAAAAACTCCATATTAGAAAAGATAAAAATAGATTTTTATCGAAATGAACTAGTTTTGAACTAGAATTATAATTCTATTTATTTCTAAATGAATTAATTGGATTTGAAATGGTTTTGAAAATAACCAGAATTTCCAATAATTATATTGGAATGGATTTGAATCGAAATTGTCGTCTGAAGATTTCAATGTTGGATTTCGTGATGATACAGATATTGTTATGGAAATTTGAAAGATATATTTATATCGTTATTTCCAATACGATATTTGTTGGTCGTAGAATTTGATATTGAATAGAAGCTGATATATTTTCTATTCAGAGCCTTGTATTTAATATCAAATGTGATTTGGGTTTGTCGTGAATGGTGTCTTCATTAATCCTGTTCTTGAACCCAGTTGAGAAAAATATTAAATCTTTTATTTAGATTTAATGAAGTATACCAATTAAATAATATTTAATTGGAATTGAATTTGAATTGCTTCTTGGGTTTATCGTGAATGGTGTTTTAAATAACACTCGTTCTTTAACCCGATAATTAATAGAATGTGATTTTGGGTTGTTGTGAACGGTATCTTCAATAATACTGTTCTTAGACCCAAAGGAGTTAAGAAAATCAGAAACTAACTGGAGATTAGTTAAGTTGAATGGTTTCTGAGGTATTGATCTGATATTGGTTTCGGCCTTCGGGGTTGATACTTAGGGAATGGCTATTTTGCTAATTTATGGTTAGGGTCTGATTGAAATGGAATGTGATTTTGGGTTTATCGTGAACCGTGTTTTGAATGACACTAATTCTTTAACCCTATCAAAGATTAAAACTAAGTGGAGTTTTAATGAATCTTTAATTAGATTGAAAAGATCGAAAATGGAGTATCACCAGTTTTACTCCAGGCGGTAGTTAAATCTTTTATTAGATTTGAACGTGAAATGGTAATTGAATTTACCGATAACACCGTGGTGTTAGATATGAAGTATTACCTGTATTACTTCATGGGATGAATAGGTTGGGATTGGGAAACTAAAACAAATGATTACTTCGGTAAGGTTCGTTAATCCCGACTAGTTGAATCGAAATTCAAAAGAAGATTAAAGAATAAATTCAAGGAATTTATCTTTGATAAAATTAATGGGAATCTTTCCCTATGAATGTGAAATTTAGAAACTAACTGTCGGTTAGCTAAGCAGAATGGTTTTCTGGATATTAATCTGATGTTGGTTTCGGCCTTCGGGGTTAATATTTGGGGAATTATTCTCTTGTTAATTTACGGTTGGTGACTGATGAATTGGAATGAGGCGTATGTTGTGTTTGTGTAACACTTGTTTATTATACACGCGAGTTGTTCAGAAAGACCGGGTTTATCCCATTTTGAATAACTGAATCAACGATAGGAAATCAAAGATGAAGACGGTGGTCGAAGACCGGAGATCTTCACCTCGTTTGAATGGTAACCGAGGTCCTGATTGGGAGGCATCCCGAAATATGGATGATGAGTGGTGATCGTCTAGACGTACGTGGTGATCGATGGGTTTGCGAGGTATATAGTGCCTCCGGTTTCGTTCAGACCCAGAACGGACTTGCAAATGGACAGTGTGTCTGACATTGGAATTTATTCTGTGTGATTGATAGCCATTAGTTGCACGGTGTGAATTGCCTGTGTGGCGTGCTAAGATGTAGTGATCAGGGCTTCTGTTGAAAAGCAAAGTCTTGTGGAGATGATCAAAGCACTGCCTGTGTGGCGTAGCTTTGTGTATAACGTGAAATCGCGAGCCTCACACCCCGGTATGAACCAGAAACGGGAGAAAGGACCTCAGGGAGGGCCTGCGTTTCCTCCTAGCTAGAAGTGGCGTTAGTGGTTTTACACGCCCTGACGAGTTTGACTTATGTGGTTGTTGCTATTGCGGGGCGCCTCGGTTAGATCGGACGATCCGGGTCTGATGGAGTCATTCGTTGGCTCGCTTACGCCCCAAAGGGCGGGGAAACGTAGTGTTCAGGCATTTTAATCCACATCAGTGGACCGGCCCTGACGATCCAAGGGTCGATGCGTTCTGATCCTGAGACTCGGCTAGGCAGTCTCGAATTCGGTAAGGACTATCTTTTGCCTTGGTTCATGACGGAAATCCAATTTCCAAATACGTGATTTTGCGGTTTTAATTGTAGAACTAGTATGGCGACATGATATATGGTAACCATGCCGTCTATGATTGATACTTATGATTTGAAGTTGTTTTATACACTATGCACTTATAATAGTATCAAATGATTTGTTTTAAACGTATCAAGCATTCTTGGCTATTATAAGGTAAAAACCCTATCCTCCGGCCTGCGTTGCATTGTGTGATGGGAAGTGGGTCTTATAATAGCTTCATTTTTCTTTATTTAGCATTGCGTTGTTGTTTTATGCACTGGTGTTCTTGGGAGGAAACCCGTTCCGCGTTAGCGGCGTGGTCCCTTGATTTACCTAACTTTAAAATAAAGATTAATAACTGTTTTATTTCTCACACCAGTCCCATGACTGACCTGGAGTTTATTGTTTTAACCTAAACTCTGGGTGCCCTTATTTTGACACGGGCAGCTAGTAGCTTTGGTTTTGCAGATTTATATTCACAGGATCCTGTTTTACGGCTGGAATGATATCCGGAAAGCTTTGTATCCGTATATCTCTTCTAGTTGTGTATTGTATTATTTTCCTCTACTACGTAATGTATTGTAATCTCTGATATTTATCGAATGTGTAATATTTATTTGTTTATACTCTGTATATTCTTGTATTCTGATGAATTGTTGTAAATACAATGAAATGTTCTTCCGTCTGCGTTCTATTTTCTCATGTTCTCAAAACAATCAGGTGTTACGAACGGTCTAGATCGGTTTAGCGACTGATTCGGATCGAGCGAAATTCCTTTTCGTCACAGTTGGTATCAGAGCTTTGGTTTACAAAGCTCAGAGAACAAGACACATTAGAACCATACAAAATAATTCATCATATATTGGATTAGTAATATCCAATTAGAATGACTTGTTAGAGATGAGATCAGTAGTATCCTAGAACGAGTGTGAAGAGTATATTTTTTTTAAAAATGAAAACAATTTTTGTTTTGAAAATTTAAATCAATTATTCGTATTAGATTATTAATTTATATGAATTTGGACAATCTGATATATAGAGATTTTGCATATATGTCTTGCAAACGTGTATTCGAAGTTTTAATGTATTGGATAGTTATAGAATCGCACTCTAGTGCCCGGGGATAATTCTGGTGACGGGGCACCATCGCTAGTATTTATCTTCGAGTTTCAAAAGTGAGATTTCTATATATTTCCAATTGACTGGTGTGAGAACCGAAACTAGATAGGACCTATTGTTGTGATTTGGCATCAAAAATCTGATTTTTGACTATATATCAAAGTTATGCATTTGAAATGATAATCAACTAATAGATTGATGGTTGTATTGTTTGATTATTGTTTGATTAAATTAAATGTTGAACGTATAGCCAGATTGTATCAAATAGTGAATTGTATTGGAAATTTATCGCATTTGCTTGCATATACATGTACTTACATTGAACAGGTCATAGCAAAGAGGCTAGAGCAGAAGAATAAAATTGTTTGCCCGACAAATAGGTACATGTTTATCATAATTTACTGTTTTGTTTGGGTGATGATGATTTTATGAGCCCATTGGCTAGCCGCTTGGCTTTTTCTTTTTCTTTTCGAGATCAGAAGGCCTGTATGGCAATTTTGGGATTTTCCCGTTGCTCCCGGTGCAGGGGAGGTTATGGCGAAATTTTTCGAAAATTTAGGGTGTTAGCCAAATTTTTGAAAAATTTGAAAAGTTCTTAGAAACTGAAAAGTTGAAGAACTTAAGCCGTAGTGAAAACATTCGGAGTTGAGTTGATTTGTGAAACAACTTTCGGCTTCGTTCCATTTCGGGGACGAAAAGTTTTAAGTGTGGGAGATTGTAATAACCCGGAAATCTAGGCCAGTTTAAAATTTTTATTTTGGCAGTTTTAGCGAATTTTGATTATTTAAAATGAATTATTTTAAATAATAACGATGAGAATTTTATTTTGAATATAATTCGAACGTATATATTCCTTTGAATCGACGTTGGAATATAAATATTTATTTATAATTATAAAAGGAATCGAAAATGGCGCGGTAGTTCGATAATTCGATTTCAAACTTCCAATGAATGTACTGGGTGCAAAATAAACCGGATTTTAGCGAAACCAAAAATATTAGAATCTAATTGAGAATATCTTTCCAACGAATCCGAAAAACTGAAATTTCATAGCGGGGATCAAAAGATATGTCCAGTTGAAATTCTGAATAGTCGCTATGGAATTCAGGCCCTTAAAAATGGAAATTTTGCAAATGACCTCGGATTTCGACGAAACCACTTTTGTTGGGTCCGTGATGTAAAGTTGTTGCTAGATTACAAATTTCATAATTTTTCGAATCAATATGTGAGAGTGGCAAAGGAAAACGTGTTTGACCAGTTTCAATTGATTTTAATCGACAGGAAAATGGCCATTTTTCAAACGACCTCAGAATTCGATGAAACTAGTTTGGTTAGGACCGTATCGTCAATACGTAGCTAGAAAATATTTTTTAGGAATATTTCGAGTTAGTATATAACCCCAGTAAATTGAAATGCGCGTTGAAATTTAATATATAGAGTTATATGTTGATTTTGACGAAATCTGATCGGAACGATCGAATCAGCTTACGTGGCATATCCCATTGTGTTCGAAATGGGGGTAATACCCTAGGAACGATAGTCGTGGGCTCAAAAAGGAGTTCGGATCTTTAAAGTAACTTTTAGAGAATAAAATTAAAATAAATTATAAAATTATATATATTCTTAGCCTCCCCCTTCTCTCCTCATAACCGTTCATCTCAGGAAAACAAAAAAATCGATCGCTCAGCCGCCGCCTGCGTCGCCCCAACCTCCACCGCGCTAGCCAACCGCCGCTAGAGGCGGAGACCCCCATCGCCCTCGCGCTCCTCCTTCTCCATCCTCTCCTCCCAGATCGAAGACCCCTTTCCCCCCTAAACCGCCAACGTTCGAACGCTGTTTTCATCGAAGAGAGGAGCTCGAATTTCGATTTGGTCATGGCTGGCGACGCCACGATGATCAATGGGAGGATCTCCGATCGACTTCTGATCTGCTTCAGGGGGGTGCGGCGCTTGGATTCTTGGATCGAGGGTTTTGCGTTGAGGGTTCCGGGAAAAGAAAAAAAAAACAGTGAACGGCCACACATAGGTAATTAATGCTTAATTAATTTTGTTTAATAATTAATTTAGATATATAGTTTTAAAATAGAAAACTGAAATTTTTATATATGTCTTCAAAAAGAAAAACTGAAACTATATATATATATATATATATATATATGATAGTTTGAAAATAGGAAATTTATCTATATGTATTGTGTTAAAAGGACTGTTTTTAGATATAGGATGTTTGAAATAAAAATTAGTTTATATATATAGTTTGAAATAAGAATTGTTTTTTTATATATAGAAAACATCGTGTTTAAAAATATGATTTTTATATACTGAATAGCAAAGTAAAAATATGATTTTTATATACTGAATAGCAAAGTAAAAATTCGATTTTTATATACTGAATAGCGAAGTAAAAATTCGATTTTTATATACTGAATAGCGAAGTAAAAATTCGATTTTTATATATTGAATAGCAAAGTAAAAATTCGATTTTTATATATTGAATAGCGAAGTAAAAATGTGATTTTTACATATGTAGAGAATACGGGCAAAGAAAGTGGCAAAAGGAGAGAACGGCGAAGATTTCTGCAAAGAAGAGTCGTGGGATTGAATTAGCTAATCTGTGAGAATTTCTCACCTTTAATTTATTTTTCTAGTTGAAATATATACTAGGATGCAGATGGTGTTTAGTAGCAGCCGACACCCGTCGTTTACAGACCATGGACGGCTTGTATGCTTGTTTGTTTGATTTTGCTGTGTAGTTGATTGTGTGTTGTGAAATGAAATAAAATATTTTATAGTGGAAAATATTTTATAGTTAAAAATAGAATTTTTA
This sequence comes from Allium sativum, assembly GCA_030737875.1. NCBI lineage: Eukaryota > Viridiplantae > Streptophyta > Magnoliopsida > Asparagales > Amaryllidaceae > Allium > Allium sativum. The sequence goes on along the minus strand of CM060912.1, from coordinate 989,511,162 downwards.
ACGTGTATATGTAATGAAATAAAAATAAACAGATCGGATGATTTGTTTATATACACACATTTGACTGATATTGATTGGGACGATAAATTTTACACATCGCCCAACTGCACAAATAAAATCTGTGTTTGATTGTTTGAAACCCCACACGGGTATTGGGATGATTGATGACATACACTAATCCCAATAATTATTTGTATGTCGATCGATTGATTGACAGACTGTTATAAGCGTTAAATATCTATATTCGATGCTTATACAGTGTAGAATGCACTTTGGATGATGGTTGATTATTCATCGTTGTTATTGTATACATGTGTTGTAGAAAATCCATATAATTAACATTATATGGTAATTGATTGGGCCTCATTCCAGTTTTGAAAAAGAAAATATTTGAAAAGAAAATATTTGATATAGAAATATTTGAAAAGAAATATTTGAAATAGAAATATTTGAAATAGAAAATATTTGAAAAGAAAATATTTGAAATAGAAATATTTGAAATAGAAATATTTGAAATAGAACATTTGAAAATAGAAATATATGAAGCCGTGTAGATTAGATTGACGCCATTTTGACGTGAACGATATTTATATCGATTTTATTCATTTTATAATGAATATCGAAAGTGATTTCAAAATATGATATTTTGAAAAGAATTGAAATTCGAATTGAAATTGAATATAAATGATTTTGAATTGAAATCGAATAGAAATGAATTCGAATTGAGATTGAATTGAATTGAAAACGAACTGAAATTGAATTAGAAATCAATTTGAATCGAAATCAATTTGAAATGAATTTAAATCGAATTTATAAGGAAAAATTCAACTTTGATTTGAATTTGAAATGAAGTTGAAATCGTTTTGAAAACGAATTTAAAACGATTTATAAAATACATTTTAAAAAGGAAATCGACGAAGTATATATTATATATATAATATATAATATAATGGCCTGAATAGAACGCGCCGCGCCGCGGTAGTTCGCGAATTTCGACCATTGACTTTGAACGGATATTACGGGAGATCCGACTGTCGGATTCTCCTAAAACCAGAACCGTTGGGTTCGTATCGAAAAGAGATTTCTAACGAATATTAGAAGTTTGAAATCTAACGGTTGGATTTGGAATTATGTCCAAATCAAATTTGGAAAAGGTCGCTGTAAATGCAATTCGATGGCCATTGATGGAAATCATCTGTACGGGCCTTGATAAAATTATTAAAAATAGTAATAATTTGTGTAAAATCATAAGAAATGATTTGTGAAGATTTAGGATGAAAAACTCCATATTTGAAAAGATAAAAATAGATTTTTATCGAAATGAACTAGTTTTGAACTAGAATTATAATTCTATTTATTTCTAAATAAATAAATTGGATTTGAAATGGTTTTGAAAATAACCAGAATTTCCAATAATTATATTGGAATGGATTTGAATCGAAATTGTCGTCTGAATATTTCAATGTTGGATTTCGTGATGATACAGATATTGTTATAGAAATTTGAAAGATATATTTATATCATTATTTCCAATACGATATTTGTTGGTCGTAGAATTTGATATTGAATAGAAGCCGATATATTTTCTATTCAGAGCCTTGTATTTAATATCAAATGTGATTTGGGTTTGTCGTGAATGGTGTATTCATTAACCCTGTTCTTGAACCCAGTTGAGAAAAAGATTAAATCTTTTATTTAGATTTAATGAAGTATACCAATTAAATAATATTTAATTGGAATTGAATTCGAATTGCTTCTTGGGTTTATCGTGAATGGTGTTTTAAATAACACTCGTTCTTTAACCCGATAATTAATAGAATCTGATGTTGGTTTCAGCCTTCGGGGTTAATATTTGGGGAATTATTCTCTTGTTAACTTAAGGTTGGTGACTGATGAATTGGAGTGAGGCGCATGTTGTGTTTGTGTAACACTTGTTTATTATATACGCGAGTTGTTCAGAAAGATCGGGTTTATCCCATTCTGAATAACTGAATCAACAATAAGAAAATGAAGATGAAGACGGTGGTCGAAGACTGGAGATCTTCACCTCGTTTGAATGGTAACCGAGGTCCTGATTGGGAGGCATCCCGAAATATGGATGATGAGTGGTGATCGTCTAGACGTACGTGGTGATCGATGGGTTTGCGAGGTATATAATGCCTCCGGTTTCGTTCAGACCCAGAACGGACTTGCAAATGGACAGTGTGTCTGACATTGGAATTTATTCTGTGTGATTGATAGCCATTAGTTGCATGGTGTTAATTGCCTGTGTGGCGTGCTAAGATGTAGTGATCAGGGCTTCTGTTGAAAAGCAAAGTCTTGTGGAGATGATCAAAGCACTGCCTGTGTGGTGTAGCTTTGTGTATAACGTGAAATCGCGAGCCTCACACCCCGGTATGAACCAGAAACGGGAGAAAGGACCTCAGGGAGGGCCTGCGTTTCCTCCTAGCTAGAAGTGGCGTTAGTGGTTTTACACGCCCTGACGAGTTTGACTTATGTGGTTGTTGCTGTTGCGAGGCGCCTCGGTTAGATCGGACGATCCGGGTCCGATGGAGTCATTCGTTGGCTCGCTTACGCCCCAAAGGGCGGGGAAACGTAGTGTTCAGGCATTTTAATCCACATCAGTGGACCAGCCCTGACGATCCAAGGGTCGATGCGTTCTGATCCTGAGACTCGGGCTAGGCAGTCTCGAATTCGGTAAGGACTATCTTTTGCCTTGGTTCATGACGGAAATCCAATTTCCAAATACGTGATTTTGCGGTTTTAATTGTAGAACTAGTATGGCGACATGATATATGGTACCCATGCCGTCTATGATTGATACTTATGATTTGAAGTTGTTTTATACACTATGCACTTATAATAGTATCAAATGATTTGTTTTAAACGTATCAAGCATTCTTGGCTATTATAAGGTAAAAACCCTATCCTGCGGCTTGCGTTGCATTGTGTGATGGGAACTGGGTCTTATAATAGCTTCATTTTTCTTTATTTAGCATTGCGTTGTTGTTTTATGCACTGGTGTTCTTGGGAGGAAACCCATTCCGCGTTAGCGGCGTGGTCCCTTGATTTACGTAACTTTAAAATAAAGATTAATAACTGTTTTAGTTCTCACACCAGTCCCATGGCTGACCTAGAGTTTATTTTTTTAATCTAAACTCTGGGTGCCCTTATTTTGACACGGGCAGCTAGTAGTTTTGGTTTTGCAGATTTATATTCACAGGATCCTGGTTTACAGCTGGAATGATATCCGGAAAGCTTTGTATCTGTATATCTCTTCTAATTGTGTATTGTATTATTTTCCTCTACTACGTAATGTATTGTAATCTCTGATATTTATCGAATGTATAATATTTATTTGTTTATACTCTTTATATTCTTGTATTCTGATGAATTGTTGTAATATACAATGAAATGTTCTTCCGTCTGCGTTCTATTTTCTCGTGTTCTCAAAACAATCAGGCGTTTCGAACGGTCTAGATCGGTCGACTTATTCGGATCGAGCGAAATTCCTTTTCGTCACACGGTCTGTGGGTGATAAGCGATACTTAAACACAACTATGTACCTAATGCTTATTGCATGCTTCTCCAAAACTCACTGGTGAATATGGGGTCACGATCACTCACAATACTAGAAAGTGCTCCATGTAAATGGAATATCTAATGAAGATAAACTGTTGTCGTTCTCTTGCTCGTAACAGGAATAAAATGAGCGCTCTTAGCAAGCCTGTCCACTATCACCCAAATACTGGTGTTGCCCTTTCTCAATCCAGGCAAACCATCAATGAAACCCATCGAGACGCTCTCCCACTTCCACCGTTGGACCTCCAAAGGATGAAGTAAACCACCAGGCTTCCTTTGCTTAGCTTCGACTTGCCGGCAAACCAAACATCGAGGAACAAACCCCGCCACAACTTTCTTCATCCCAGCCCAAAAGAAAACACTCTTTGCATCTATGTGCATCTTATCACCGCTTGGATGAATTGTCATCTTAGAATGATGGGCTTCCTCAAGGGCTATCTTCAACAAACTCCCAACTCGGGGAACACAAAGCCTTCCATCTCGTCGAAACCATCCTCTATCATCCGTGGAATATCTACTGAGGTGACTAGAAGTCTCCCCTCTACTGAGCCTATCGAAGATGTCAGAAATCTGTGGATCCTCTCATTGTGAAGTCCCTATCTGATCCCAAAGAGTAGGTGATGTGCACGTAAAAATGCACATTTATATTCACATATTTACTCTTGTTTAGTTTAATAAATGAACATTTTTGGGTATTTTATGTGATCAAACCATGTTTTAATTATTTTCAAAATCATCACTTACTTTGGGAAAAAAGGGGGTCACTGGTGCATGTTTTAATTTGTGAAATCTTTTACTCGTTCCTTGTTATTTACTCTTATAGGAATTTAGGAGCTAAAATGATACATACACATGAAGAAATGAAGGAAAGCATGCACATACACAAGAGAAGGAAAAGAATTAATACATCTTATGGATAGTGGAGGGCCCATCTTTCAACTAGCCCACTTGCTTCATATTATTGAATGGGACAAAAGGCCTCATGCATTCTACATGACATATCAGTGGCTAAGATCAATTAGAAGCTTCATGAAGGGCCATTTTGGGCAATTCCCAAGAAAAGTGAGTAGGGTTTTAGATCATGTATATATACCCCTTTGTTTCATGTATTTTTCATCTCCTTTTTAGCATATGAAAGTGTAAGTGATCGAATAAATAAAAATGGCTCCCAAGCCTATTTCTTTTATGTCTATCTTTTGTCTCTTTTAATTTCTATGCTCTACTTTATGTGCATAGTTTAGAATTATTTACATTCATGTTCATTAGCTTAGATTTACTTTCATGCTCATAGCTTAGATTTACTTTGTGTTCTTAGTTTAGTTCTCTTCTTGTTTTAATTAGTTTTTCGTTCATTTTGCTTAATTTTCTAATGTTGAAACTTACATGTGTTGATATTACAACACATATGAGTGGCTAATCCCTTGAGTTAGGGGTAATGATGCTCTCTAACTTTGTGTAAGTTCAACATGTGTATGATTTGTGATCTTTAATATGTGCTTTATGTTAGTGAATATTGATGTAAGTTTATCATATGGGTCTGATAGTTCATGTTGCATTTGCAAATGATCTATGCTTATTCAATATAAACACAAGTTACATCAATATTTGCTAAGTGATTATTGATTTTGAAATGAAAATATGAACAAAATTTGATGGTCTATAGTTCTAGCCAATAGTTCATAGACCATACTTAGAATAGTTTTGCTTTAGTTTCATTTTCATGGGAATCATAAGTGGTGTAAATGTTGCATTTATATCACTTATTGAGATCATAAATTGTATGTATGATAACGTACATAAATGTGAGAGTGGATTTACCTCTAAATTACTCTCTAATTTCATATTTAGCTCTCAACTTAGTTTCTAGTTTTCATTAGTTTTTATTAGTTAGAACAATTCAAAGTTTGGTTTAATTTGAGTGAATAAAATTGAAATTACTTCTTTCCTTGTGGATCGACTCGCACTCACTACGTATTACAATAGTACGCCGTGCACTTGCGGTTATTTCAATATTCATGACGATTTTCTAATTCAATAGAAATATCGTTTAGCGAACAAGTTTTTGGCGCCGTTGCCGGGGAATAGAATTTAACTTTAGTTTTATTCTTCGAATTAATTTTCTAATTTCTTGTTCATTTAAAAAAAATTGTGTGGTTGTTGTGCTTCATTTTGTGTTCTGTTTGTTTATTTTTGTTTGTGTAGTCTTGTTTTTTTTATTTTGGCAATTCAGTTTGTTCCCAGTTTATTATTTGTGCCTTTTTTTCTTTTGTTTCCCATCTTTCATTTCACTTAAACAAAAAAGGCGTGTTTCTTTGTGTTGCCAGTTCATTGCTTTCTGTTTTTTTTTGTCTATGCACTTTGCAATTCCATTGTTCATTCTGTTTGTCTTGTTTTTGTTTTGCTTTTAAGTGTCTGTTCACATTCTACATTGACAGTCCATCCAAGTTCCTGTTCATCCAAACTCAGGTACCATCCTCCTGTATATTTTTTCTGTTTCTTACAACAACTCTTCTTCTGCTTTTGTTTACATTCTTCTATTTCAAACGGCAAGTAAAACCATCCCCTCCCATTCAACAGTTCAACCAAGCAATTTAAACTCCCCATATCAGTCCACATACCACACAAGCAAACCAAATCCCTCACCGAGAACCATCCCATTCAACAAACTGCTTCCACACTTAAACCATAACAAAAATCACACTCTAACCTTCCCATCACCACAGCTCAAACACCAATACCCATCTCCATACATTTCAAATCAGCCTTCCCATCTACATTCACTGCCAAAACAGTCGCCGAAAACTCAAACGCTATTCAAACATCACAACTCCACTTCGACCATTAACACCACCCAGTCCAGTCCATCTTAAACTCTGCCTACACTCTGCACCAATTCCCGTCATACAACTTAAACCATAAAACCGAAGCCATCAACATTTGCACTTCCATTCACCATCCACCTTTCAAAAAATCCATCCATTCACTTAGCTGCATTTCATTCTGATTTCCATCTTCATTTACAAGATCCATCCATCCATTCACAACTTCCATCCATTCACTCCACTTCCATACACAGCAGCCTCATCAACTCCATTTCCTGCCAACACTACATTCAAACCGGCTTGTCTGCAACCATTCACTTCTACTCCAAGTGCTCCATCCACTAGCTTCCCCATCTCACAACCACATCATACTCCTACGTGTCACTAACTTCATCCAATACCAAGTACCAAATACCTACAATGCACAAAATCCACTAAAACCACAACCACCAGAACTGCCACACTATCCCTGACCAACTACTTCAGCTCCTTCTAGCCTCCTTTCACAACTCCCCAACCATTCAACTAGCCTCTACAATCCAACTCCTAACACCTCACAGCACCATCTTCCCATCACTACTCTATTGTACCACTCACCCTCCCGCAAATCAAAGCCAAATCGACACTCATTCCACACTGCATATCACCCTTCATATTGTCAAAGCTCACCCACTTCAACATTTTCACACTTCTGCAGTTTCGAAGTCGGCTTCCACAAACTCCTTACACCGCAACTCTTTGAACCCCTCACAATCCCTGACCGAGAAAACCACTCCAGTTTATCACCTCCGTTCACAATCCCATAATCACCACTTCAACCCTCCCATCCCAAAACCGTCCTCTTCCGAATTCGAATCCGCCCATAATTCACAATCACCATCGAATTCACCAACTCCACCGCCGCCCTTCAATTTTGAAGCCAGATCGTCACCGAGACCAACCAGAACACCCCAGTTCGTTCCTCCACCCACGAGAAACTCGAACCACAAATTCCAACAACCGAAGTCGAATACCAATTCATCAAATCAAAACCCTTAACTCGATTTTGGAACCTGCAAATCGAAATCTTTCAAATAATGACCTTCCGATTTGGATTGAATTTTGGTGATTTCGAAATTTTGAGCTGTCGAGATTTCAGAGTTTTTCCTCTTTTTTAATAGAACGATGGTTCCAGTGTTTTAGTGTTGTTCAGTGCGGGCTTGTTTTTTTTTCTAGTTCCATTTCTTTGGGATTTTATTAGGCTTGGCCCATTCGGATTTCTGTTTATTTTTTATTTATTTTTTGGTTAACCTTTGTTTGTGTCCAAACCTTAGTAAGTCAAAAAAAAAAAAAAAACAACAACAACAACAGGTGATCCATTTTCAGTTCTATGTCAAATTTCTATTTATTCTCTTTCTTTTGTTCTCTTTCAATTTTTTTTAAGTTCTTTTAACTTTTTTTATTTCACAATTTTTTTTGTTTTTGTTTTTGTGAGTGTCTATATGTGTTTAGCCCTAAGTTAGTTTTCTATAGTTCATTCTTTCTTTAAAAAAAAAGAAATTGTTTTCTTGTTTTAATTTGCTTTTGGTTTCGTTCTCCCATATAAATAATTTTGTTTTATTTTAACTTAAGTTTGAGTTTTATTGTTTTAGACTTCTCTTTAAAAAGAAAAAAAACATCTCCTTTGTTTTTTTTTTTTTTGCATTTTATTGTTGTTTTGTTTTTAACTCATATTGCTTTTAGTTTCCTTTTGTTTTTGTTTTGATTTTCTCTTAAAAAAAATCTTTTCTATCACTTGTTTATATACCATCTCCACTCTTTCAGGTTGCAAAAGGAAAATTGGACTTGCTTGCTTGGATTACTTTGCGCCACTTTGCTTGCTTGCTAAAAAATTTTGCCGCTAAAAATTGCTAACAAATTCAGACCCTCTGGTATTGTGTTTTAACCCCTTTATTTTAATCGCATTGTTGTTTGCTTGCATTTGCATTAAAAAAAATCCAAAACAAAATTAAAATCATTCGTAGTTGCATTGTTAATACACGTTTAATTTCTGTTTTGCATTCATCTCATTTTATTTTATTTTCTTAAGGGCACACCCCAATTCACATAAGTGGGGAGTTCATTACCCTTCCTTAGCCTAGAAAATTGCATATCATCGTAGAAATTGACTAATAATAACGATTAGACGCTGGACTTAAGGGAGTCGCGGGCTCATTTAGGGCTTAATTATATTTTAATTGTTGATTTATTTTGAACGAATTATTTCTTGGTGTCTAGACTACGGTAGAGAAATAACCGCTAATAAATATTACGGTGATTCGTAAATATTATTTTGGTTGTTCCTCTGAAGGTACTTAAACCTTCGGTTGCATTGCTAGGGTGATTCCTTGTGCACCGATAACTCCTGTCCGTTAACTGGCTGAATTTTTTTTTGTTTAATTTAATCAAACGTGTCACTATATAGTTTTGGGTTAGGAGCCACTAAGGACAGAAAATTTTGTAGTTAATCTTCTCATTCATTTAGTTGCATTAGATTCATGCATATATAAAAAAAAATAGAAAAAATCAAAAATACAAAAAAAAATCATCATCTTCATTTGTAAATCAAATCGTTTTTTTATCATAAAAAAATAAATCAAAACACTTCTTATTTTGTAAAGAAAAAAAAATATTCGTTTCTCTTCTCAAACTTTTTCTTCTTCTCTTATTCTTCTCGCTAGTGCATGAATATTTGGACTCACGACACTAATACGAATCGTTGGACACGTGACTCTTCCACTAATCGTTTAGTTCGAACGAACATCCCTTCAACCATGGGTGAAGAAAACCCCCCTCGAACTCTTGTGGATAAAATCTTCCCCGATCGAGTTTCTATTCCTTCTTGCATCATATTGCCAGCCCCAACGGGTAATCACTATGAAATACATTCAAATCACATAAATACTCTTCCAAAATTCGGCAATTTTGAACTTGATGACCCTTACATTTTCTTAACCAAATTTGAACAAGTTTGTGCAACCATGAAATTTCAACAACCAAGTGACGATGGAATCAAACTTAGGTTAATTCCATTTGCACTTACCGATTATGCCGAAAAATGGTTGTATAGCCTGCCTTCAAATACGATTGGAACATGGGATGAATTTGTGAAAGTTTTTCTAAAGAAATTTTACCCCTTGGAAAAAACATCCAAAATTCGAAACGAAATCATTAACTTTCATCAATTTGGGGGAGAATCCTTTGCAAAATATTTCAAAATATTTTAAGAAGTTCTAGTCAAATGTCCACATCACAATTTCGAAAAATGGACTCTTTGTCAAATTTTATACGTTGGACTTGGAAATAACTCAAGAACCATGCTCGAATCGATGTGCCAAGGAAACTTTCTAGCCCAAAATCAAGATGCCGCTTGGCAATTTCTTGAGAACTTGGCCGAAAAATCAGCTCAATGGGAACGATCCAACGAGAAATCGATTTATTCCCAATCAAACGCTCATTCTATAGGATCTTCCTCAGCTTTAGAAGCGAAAATCGACGCGATGTTAACTAAATTCGATAATGTCCTTTCATCAAATCAAATGAATCAAGCTCAAACTTCTCAACCCTAGTGTTTCAAATGTAACGATCCGACCCATATTGCTGATCAATGCCCACACTCGTTAGAACAACTCAACGCTTTCAACAAAGTTAGGAACAACCCATTCTCTCCAACGTATAATCCTGGTTGGAGAAATCATCCTAACTTCTCTTGGACCCAAAACAACCCAAATTCGAATTTGGTTCGACCCTCATTTCAACCTTTTTCGAATAATCCTTCAAATCACCCCTTTCAACAAAATTAATTCCAAAATTTTGCGCCACCTTCTCAAAATCAAGCGCAACAATCTTTTGTTCCCCAAGACGAAAAACGATTGAATTCACTTGAGAAAAGTCTCAAAACATTGACTAAAGCAACGACTCAAAACCTCCAATCAAATAACAATTTGCAAAATTTATTGACTTCGTACATGCAAAACACGAGTCAATCAATTGCTAAACTTGAAATGCAAATGAGTCAGTTAGCCACGTCCGTAAGTGAACGGGAAAGAGGCACTTTCCCGAGTCAACCCATTCCAAGCCCCAAAAGCCAGAATCCAAATCAAAACCAAGCTCATGTCGTTTAGGATAGCAATGTAACTCAGTTGAATGCTATCACGACTTTACGATCCGGTAAGAAAATCGATAATCAAGTTGAAAACCCAAACAATGCACCGGATCTTCCCCTCGACTCTTCTAAAACCACAAATGATCCTGATCCAAATTCTCAGTCTAATTCTTCTCCAACTCAAGTAGACCGACCTACTGAGTTTCGTATTCCATTTCCTCATCGTCTTCAACCAAAGAAACATTCCGACCAAATGGAAAAGATGTTGGAAATTTTCAAACAGGTGAAAGTTAACATCCCTCTTCCTGGCATCATTCAACAAGTCCCCACCTACGCTAAATTTCTCAAAGACTTGTGTACCCAAAAGCGACACACTCATGTACCCAAGAAAGTCTTCTTAGCCACTGGACTTAGCGAAGTCCTGACCCAATCGATCCCAGTTAAATACAAAGATCCTGGATGCCCTACGATCTCGTGCACGATAGGAGATAAAACAATTAACAAATGCCTAGTAGATTTGGGTGCAAGTGTCAATTTGATTCCATATTCCGTTTACCAACAACTTGGTTTGGGTGAATTTAAGCCAACGAAAATAACTCTTCAATTTACTGATCGTTCAATTAAGAAACCCATCGGAGAAATCGAGGACGTACTCATCAAAGTTGGTCAATTCATATTCCTTGTCGATTTCATTGTTTTGGAAACTCCACCTATCAATAATCCAATGAGTCAAATTCCATTGATTTTAGGTCGACCCTTTTTGGCTACTTCAAATGCTTTAATAAATTGTCGCAACGGTTCAATGAAAATCTCTTTTGGAAACATGACTCTATATCTTAATATTTTCAATCTTGAAAGTCATTCGAATGAATCGTGTGACCAAACCTGGGAAGTTAACGCCATTCACGAAAATTTCGAAAACGAATCGATTGACCTTAATGATGAATGTGAGGTCGAGTACGAAAAATTGTTCCATGACACTCCTAATGAAGTTGAATACACGCTTCCACTTGAATCACTTTCAGTTGAGCCTGAATCTCAACCAAGTTCTTTGATCGAAAGACCACCAAAGTTGGATCTTAAACCTCTTCCCGATCACCTTAAGTACGTTTACTTAGGTGATAACGATACTTGTCTTGTCATAATTTCTTCAAATTTAACTCGTGATCAGGAAATTTCTCTTCTTTCAACTCTTTCTAAAAACAAAGACGCAATCGGTTGGTCCATTTCTGACATCAAGGGAATTAGCCCCGCAATCGTTCAACATCGAATTCACTTAACCGACGAAGCCTAACCCACTCGCGAAGCGCAACGTAGGCTTAACCCAAAGATGAAAGAGGTAGTTCGCGATGAAATTCTTAAACTTCTTGACAACGGTATCATTTACCCTATTTATGATAGCTTATGGGTCAACCCCATTCACGTTGTTCCTAAAAAGTCCGGACTTACCGTCGTCGCAAACGAACAAAATGAACTTCTTCCTACTCGGACTCAAACGGGTTGGCGTGTTTGCATTGATTATCGAAAATTGAATGCTGCAACACGTAAAGACCACTTTCCTCTTCCCTTCATCGATCAAATGCTTGAACGTTTAGCCGGTCACGAATTGTATTGCTTTCTTGATGGTTATTCCGGCTATAACCAAATCCCAATCGCTCCCGAAGATCAAAAGAAAATGACTTTCACATGTCCATTTGGTACTTCCGCTTATTGACGTATGCCTTTCAGACTTTGCAACGCTCCTGCGACTTTCCAACGATGTATGGTTGGCATTTTTTCCGATATGATCGAACGCTTTCTTGAAGTTTTTATGGATGATTTCTCGATCTTTGGCGATTCTTTTTCCTCGTGCTTACATCATCTTGAACTTGTTTTGAATCGATGTAAAGAAAAACACTTAACGTTGAATTGGAAAAAATGTCACTTTATGGTCAAACAAGGCATTGTCCTTGGACACATAATTTCAAATAATGGCATTGAGGCAGATAAAGAGAAAGTTGACGTTATTTCAAAACTACCCATTCCAAAATGCGTTAAGGACATTCGTTCATTTCTAGGGCATGCAGGCTTTTACCGACGCTTTGTGAAAGATTTTAGCAAAATCGCTCGTCCTTTGACTATTCTTCTAGGTAAGGACATCCCATTCGACTTTAACTCTGAATGTGTCGCTTCTTTTGAACGTCTTAAAAATAAACTCATTTCAGCCCCGATAATCTGCTCTCCCAACTGGGAACTTCCTTTTGAAATCATGTGTGACGCTTCTAACTTCGCGGTTGGTGTTGTCCTAGGACAACGCATCAACAAAATCCTTCACGTAATTTACTATGCGAGTATGACCTTGAACGACGCTCAACTCAATTATACGACCACTGAAAAAGAACTTTTAGCTGTCGTTTTCGCGCTCGAGAAGTTTCGATCTTACTTGATTGGTTCTCACATCACGGTCTACACTGACCATTCTGCTCTTCGACCCCTTTTTGCTAAAAAGGACGCTAAGTCATGCTTAATTCGATGGATACTTTTACTCCAGGAATTCGATCTTACAATCAAAGACAAAAAAGGATCCGACAACGTTATAGCCGATCACTTGTCTGGTCTTCCGCACGCACCATCTTCTTTGCCAATCAACGAAAACTTTCCTGATGAACAACTCCTTTCTGTTTCAATCGATCCTTGGTTCACCGACATAGTGAACTATCTAGTCACTAAGGAAACTCCCTCTTTTTGATCCAAACAAGATAAATACAAATTTCTGTCCCAAGTGAAATACTTCTACTGGGACGACCCATACTTGTTTAAGTATTGTCCGGACCAAATCATTCGTCGATGCATTCCTGATAGCGAAATTAGGAGTGTTCTCTCGTACTGCCATGATCATGCATGCGGTGGACATTTTGGTCCTAGGAAAACCGCAGCAAAGGTGCTTCAATGTGGTTTTTATTGGCCCACTCTCTTTAAGGATGCGTTCGAATTCTGTAAAACTTGCAGTCGTTGCCAAATGCTAGGAAAGATTTCTCGACGAAATATGATGCCTTTAAACCCCATCCTTACGATCGAAATCTTCGACGTTTGGGGTATTGACTTTATGGGACCATTCCCAAATTCTTTCGGAAACCTATACATTCTTCTTGCCGTTGATTATGTTTTGAAATGGGTCGAAGCCGTTCCATGTAAAACAAATGATCATAAAATTGTCGTGAAATTCGTAAAAGAAAACATCTTTTCGAGGTTCGGCACACCTCGCACGATAATAAGCGACAATGGAACACATTTCTGTAATCGATCTTTTGAATCCTTAATGAAAAAATACTCGATAACCCACAAGTTGTCCACTCCTTATCATCCGCAAATGTGTGGTCAAGTTGAAGTGTCGAATCGTCAAATAAAACAAATTCTAGAGAAAACTGTAAATAAAAACCGAAAAGATTGGTCACAGAAATTGATTGACGTGCTTTGGGCTTACCGTACTACTTTTAAAACTAATCTTGGAATGTCCCCTTTCCGATTAGTTTATGGTCAAGCCTGTCATTTACCTGTTGAAATTGAACATAAAGCACTTTGGGCATTAAAAAACTTAAACCTTGATCTTGAACAAGCTAACGATAACCGAAAATTGCAACTCAACGAATTAGAAGAACTTAGGAATGATGCTTATGAAAATGCGAAAATTTACAAGGAAAGAACCAAAGTTTTTCACGATAACTCAATCCTAAGAAAAACGTTTTTGCCAAACCAAAAAGTTCTATTATATGACTCATGACTTCATTTATTCCATGGAAAGTTAAAATCAAGATGGACTGGACCATATGTTGTTCGAACCGTTTTCCCATATGGTGCCATATAAATAGAAAATCCAAGGGATGGAGCCATATTCAATGTAAATGGTCAACGTCTAAAACCATTCTTGGAATTACCCACTGATCGAGAGGAGGAGCTCATGATTCTTCATGAGCCATGCTACGTCAAGTAAGAAAGTTAAGTTAACCCTCCCTTGTAAATATGTAAATATTTCTCTTCAGTTCACTCATTGTGTCATGCATTGACTGTGGGGACACAGTCGGAAATTAAGTGTGGGGGGAGTCTCATTTTCATTTTATTTTGCATAGTTTAAGTTGTAAACTTCCCCTTTTTCTTTTTCTTTGAAAAAAAAAATGTTTTGCATTTTCATTTACTTTTAATATATGACATGATGAAATTAGCATACGGTTTTGGTCGTACGATTAAAATATTTGGAATTTACTTCTCTTAATGGATAACAAAAGAAAAGTTTGAAATATGAACGAATTTGGTGTAACTGGTTTATTGGGAGATTCGTAGGTGATGAGTATGAAATGTTTTCTAAATTGTAATCCGATTAAATGAATGGTTAATTTTGATTACTTACGTTAACATTTTAGATCGTTTAAGCGAAGTTGTGCTAAGATATTCTTGCTAAACTCTCTCTCTTAAAAAAAAGAATAAGAAGAAGAAGAATATATTTAATAATCCAAGGGTACCTAACATTGCTAGTACATTTGGCGTTGGTGTGCGAACCCGCTAAGCTCTATCCGACACCTTGTTGACAAAGTCAGCGTCGGTATATCTTGGTCTCATTTCATGAGTTGGTGTATATAGATATAATAATCCAAGGGTATCCAACATTGTTGGTACATCTGGCGTTGGTGTGCAAACCCGCCAAGCTCTATCCGTCACCTTGTTGACAAAGTCAGCGTCGGTATAACTTGGTCTCATTTTATGAGTTGGACACCTTAGGATTACTGACCCTCACGTAAGTCGTAGTGCAGTGTAGGGGTGGTATACCTAGGTATTTGTAAATAATAATAATGTAAATATTTTGTAATAAAGAGAGAGTTAGCACTTGAAATCCAAGCACACTCTTCACTTATTGGACCTAACTTGCTAACCAAAAGTAATTAAAGATGCCATTTTACGATTGTTGATATCGATCACAGAATTCATTTCATATTTGCACTATGTTTCTACCAAAACAACTGGCCAAGCTGGAAGAGTTTGTAGCGATAACTGACTTTTGTTTGCAGTTTTGATTAGTAACGGACTTAAATTTCATAGTGACGACCCAAACTTGTGTAAACTCCTTTGTGTAAAATTTAAAAGTAAATTACTCATTTGTGAATAATCTTGCATTCATCTTGTACATATTTTCTAATCTTGCATTTTGTAAATACTTTTTTACATTTAACATTTGGATTTTGTGGGTAGTATCCGCTGAAAACCCTCACGAGACAACACTCGTCCTACTGGGGACACCCAGAGGTTTAACGACTTGTTGCATATGCTCAATGCAATCGTGCTCCCTATGAAAGTGGATTTATCTTAGTTTCTTTACTTTATTCGAGGACAAATAAAAAGATAAGTGCGGGGGTATATGATGTGCACGTAAAAATGCACATTTATATTCACATATTTACTCTTGTTTAGTTTAATAAATGAACATTTTTGGGTATTTTATGCGATCAAACCATGTTTCAATTATTTTCAAAATCATCACTTATTTTGGGAAAAAAGGGGGTCATTGGTGCATGTTTTAATTTGTGAAATCTTTTACTCGTTCCTTTTTGTTTACTCTTGTAGGAATTTAGGAGCTAAAATGATACATACACATGAAGAAATGAAGGAAAGCATGCACATACACAAGAGAAGGCAAAGAATTAATACATCTTATGGATAGTGGAGGGCCCATCTTTCAACTAGCCCACTTGCTTCATATTATTGAATGGGACAAAAGGCCTCATGTATTCTACATGACATATTAGTGGCTAAGATCAATTAGAAGCTCCATGAAGGTCCATTTTGGGGAATTCCCAAGAAAAGTGATTAGGGTTTTAGATCATGTATATATACCCCTTTGTTTCATGTATTTTTCATCTCCTTTTTAGCATATGAAAGTGTAAGTGATCAAATAAATAAAAATGACTTCCAAGCCTATTTCTTTTATGTCTATCTTTTGTCTCTTTTAATTTCTATGATCTACTTTATGTTCATAGTTTAGATTTATTTACATTCATGTTCATTAGCTTAGATTTACTTTCATGCTCATAGCTTAGAATTACTTTGTGTTCTTAGTTTAGTTCTCTTCTTGTTTTACTTAGTTTTTCTTTCATTTTGCTTAATTTTCTAATGTTGAAACTTACATGTGTTGATATTACAACACATATGAGTGGCTAATCCCTTGATTTAGGGGTAATGATGCTCTCTAACTTTGTGTAAGTTCAACATGTGTATGATTTGTGATCTTTAATATATGCTTCATGTTAGTGAATATTGATGTAAGTTTATCATATGGGTTTGACAGGTCATGTTGCATTTGCAAATGAACTATGCTTATTCAATATAAACATAAGTTACATCAATATTTGCTAAGTGATTATTGATTTTGAAATGAAAGTATGAACAAAATTTGATGGTCTATAGTTCTAGCCAATAGTTCATAGACCATACTTAGAATAGTTTTGCTTTAGTTTCATTTTCATGAGAATCATAAGTGGTGTAAATGTTGCATTTATATCACTTATTGAGATCACAAATTGTATGTATGATAACGTACATAAATGTGAGAGTGGATTTACCTCTAAATTACTCTCTAATTTCATATTTAGCTCTCAACTTAGTTTCTAGTTTTCATTAGTTTTTATTAGTTAGAACAATTCAAAGTTTGGTTTAATTTGAGTGAATAAAATTGAATTTACTTCTTTCCCCGTGGATCGACTCGCACTCACTACATATTACAATAGTACGCCATGCATTTGCGGTTATTTCAATATTCGTGACGATTTTCTAATTCAATAGAAATATCGTTTAGCGAACAGTAGTTCGCACCTCTAGTGATGCCAATAAACCAGGTGTAAACTCGGTGGAGGGTCTAAAATCAAAAGTCGATATAAACTCCAAGATTTTCCTCCCCACAAACAGAGGACTAAAGGCCATACTTTGCCTACTCAATGCGTCTGCTGCTACATTACCCTTTCCAGGGGTATAAGCAATCTTAAAGTCATAGGATGCTAGGAACTCCATCTATCTTTGTTGCCTTAAATTAAGATCCTTCTTCGAGAATAAGTACTTGATAGATTTATGATCGTTATATAACTCAAACTTCTCTCAAGTAGATAATGGCGCTAAGTCTTAAGCGTGAATACTATGGCAACTAAATATAAGTCATGGGTAGGGTAGTTCTTCTCATGAACTCTTACTTGCCTACCTACAAAACGTACTACCCTTCCTTCTTGCATCAGAACTGCACCAAGCCTTGTACCACATGCATTAGTGTATACTTTGAACACTTTATTCCAATCAGGCAAGGTCAAGACTGGGGCTGTTTTCAGAGTCCTCTTTAATCGTTGAAAATCATCGTCACAATCTATATCCTAGGAAAATGTCAGATTCTTTTTCGTTAGTCTGGTGAGTGGGGCTGATATCTTTACCAAGTCCTTAATGAACTTCTTATAATTTCCCACTAATCCAAGAAAACTCCTCACCTCCTTTGCATTCTTTGGGATCTGCCAATCTTGAACTGCAACTACGTTCGCGGGATCTACTTTCTATCCCATCTTTAGAGACCACATGCCATAGAAATATCATTTCCTTTCTCCAAAAATGGCATTTGGAGAATTTCTCCTTAAGCTAATGCGCTTGGAGAGTTTTCAAAACCTCTCTTAAATGTCGGGCATGCTCTTCCTCGCTCTTCGAGAAAATCAAGATGTCATCAAAGAAGACCACAACGAACTTATTTAAAAAGTCCCGAAACACCTTACTCATCAAATCAACAAAATAGGCGGGTGCATTTGTCTATCCAAAAGGCATAACGAGCCACTCGAAGAAACGATCTGGAGTTCTAAAAGCGGTCTTGTCTATACTATCCTTGGCCAACCTCAACTAATGAAACCCTATGGCCAAGTCTAACTGAGAGAAAATAGATTCACCAACAAGCTTGTCAAACATATCATATATCCTTGGATGTGTGTGTCTATTCTCAATAGTCCACACATAAGCGAAGCGAACCATCCACTTTAGTTGCAAATACTACTGGAGCACCCAATTCAGATATGCTTCTCCTAATAAACCTTTTCTCAAGTAGCTTCCCTGCTTGCTTCCTGAGCTCCCTCCTTTCTCTTGGAGCCTGTGACACCCCACGTTCGTTAATATCACTCGTTAAGAGAATTCATTAAGTTTCATGAAACGTTATAGGTAAACAGAAACAAAAACATTACAAGACAAATATAAAATAGCAGCGGAATTTAAAACTTTTTTAAAGCAGAAAACATAGTGGTACAAAACATAGTTACATCACAAGTCTGAAATGCATAAACACGGTACATCAATTTAAAACTCCTGTCTTGTACTTAAATCATTAGAGTACAAAAATAAAAGAAGCATAATCTCTAAAACATAACCATTGTAGAGATATATGAAATCAAGCAGTACATCTAAGTAGCTCCAGGCGGAAGGAATGAATAATCCTACTCAAGCTTGCGTATTCCCACCCTGAGAACCTAGGGGAAGGGGGGACGGAAGAGAAAGAAGAGGAAACAAAATAGGTCAAACATAAAGTCTGGTGAGTCCAGTTATTTCTAGCATACAAATAAGTAAAAGTATCATAATAGACATATAAACTGGAGAGATAGATAACAACACAATAAGGCAGGAATGACAAGGTAAATAGGATAAACATGGTAGAATATATTGTTCTTCTATAGTACTTTCTCTCTACACCAATACTAGTGTCGTATGAACAAGGTGATCCCCAACAAGTATAAGATGATGGACTTAGGCGTACTTCTAGTGAGAGGTTTAACCTCATACAATTAACAGGCAACCCAATTGAACATACCAGAGTTACCCCTAAGGATATTAACTGGCTCCTAACATACCGGAGTCTAGATGTACCATAATTACTACCCCAATTGATTGGCTCCGTACTCCGTAGATACCCTGTGCTAGCCCTATAGTAGGACGTATCACTTCTTAAAGTGGCAAACCTGTTTTCAGAATGCCCACAACCATATCTACCGATGTCACGACGTCTTAGCCTCCCCTGTCCGGACCCATGCACGCATATGACCACATCGGAACGCGCCGCCCACACCATCCCCCACTTTTGGATCTCTTACAATCAGCCCAATAAGAGTGCCCCGACTCCGACCTAGTTCAGAGTACCCGTTTAATACCTATATATGGGTTACTGACTGAAACAGGTCCTACACACAAGATGATACAAGCTTCCCTCTACGCTTGCATCCTCACTACTAGGATTTCCACAGGTTATGCCATACCAAAGTAAAAAGATTGTATGCCATACCAGAGTAAAAGATTGAATGTCATACTAGTGTAACAAAGATTGCATAACTCCACAGGTTAAGTTTGTGGGCCTATATATAAATATTACCCACCCCACCAAGATATACTTAACCCTCCCACTGTTTCTAGCAAGTTTACTTAACCCCTACTCAAGTTAACATGTTCATACAATCCTTATGGATTCAACCAGGTTAAGTATTCAAGTTCATTACCATATATTCATTTATGGTTATAATGCGCTAGACCTCCGACATTAAGCCTACCACTTATTGATGATGGATATGCCGGGCATGTCCGGGCAGACTTCTTCCACATGTCGGACTTAATCTCGTGTCTTAGCACGTTACACATTTATGCACTTATACCCTTCACATTAGATTCACCACTTGTGGTCTCTGGATATGCCGGGTGGGTTCGGTCAGACTTCTATCACAAGTGCAATCTATCCTCGTGCCTAAGTGCGGTCATAGTTTCTAATTACTGTAATTCTAGGCATTTTTCTTCTTTAACATTTTTCCCTATTTCGTTATAAGTTTTCATGCCCCTTTTTCCAAGTCATATTTATCATGTACCACATGCCCCAAAGTAAGATCTAAATCATAATTTGATTAATGCGCCAAATCCATATTCATGTATTTCATTCAATTTATGCCCAAATTTCCCAATACAAGTTATGCTCCAAATTTAACGTTTTCCCCTCATTCCCAATTATTTTCACGCGTTCGCATATTTCAGCGGTATGCCTAGGCTTGAAGGTAGCCTGGCTATAAAATATAAAGGGAAAAGAAGAAGGGAAGAAAACAGAAACAATCATAATAATAAGATATACATATGACGACAAATATAGGCACAACAACTAATAAGCATATAGTGATAAAATTGGGCATAGTGACAAGATAGGCATATAGGAACAGATCTGATGAACATGTGATAATAGAACTGATTAGGCATAGTGTAATAATCATAAATAGGCATGATGAGATCTAATCAGTGAATTGGATATATAATAATGGAAGATTTGAGATGATAAATAGGCATAGGCTTAGATCCAATACATAGTTATGACAAAATAACTAATATACATAGGTTATGGCAGATCTGACACGATTCAGTTAGTCACAGCTTAGATCCAATTTATAAACATGTTAAGATTATCTTTTAAGTATTCATATCTAAAAATAATGTAGGCTCACTAAGATTGGATCTAAGAAATAGAAGAGTAATTGCAGATGTTGAATCACATATCTCTAAACTTCAATGACTTGTTTGTTGAAGTAGAAGAAGGCTAATTTAATCTAGGAAGAGGCAACATCTAGTTCTCCATTGTTTTTGGTATGTAAAAACAAGAGAAATGGGGTCTTATTTATAGCCATCGACTAAAGAATCTTGCACAGAAATCAGTCCATTTACGAAACCAGGAATCTTCCCGAATTTGCATAAGGGTCGACCCTCCCCTGGTGTGTCGACCCAGGGGTCGACACCCCCCTGATGGGGTCGACTACCATGGGGGGGATTTATCCCGCTTCCATTTCTAGTGTTCGATTTTGAATTTATTTGAATTTTGGACTTATTATATATATATATATATATATATTCTTCTTATGCGTATACAAACTTCAAACCTTAATATTTTCTTCATACGGTGTCCGTTTTATGCAAACCAGGTGTCTAATTTGACCAGAATTCCGAGCTGAATGCAATGAAGCAGTCCATTTCACTTAATTCTGGATATTTGATTAAGTATTCTTTAATTTATCATCTTTAGTATAGTTAAAATTACGGGGTGTTACAGAGCCATATGGTGCATAGGCAATGCAACTGGTTTTGCATTGTCCGCCTAGTATATACGAAAATCAATCTCGTGCCTCGGAGGTAAGTCCCAACCTCCTCAAAAACATCAGGATACCCACAGACTATTGGTACAGATCGTAAATCATAGGTAGATGCATCAAGCGACTCTAGGAAACTAAGCATGACAGAACCCTTAGGATCACAAGAAATCTCGAGGGTCCTCCCATGGCAAGTCAAAAGTCTAACGATCCTCCTCTCACATCTAGAATGGCAACATACATGGCTAGCCAATCCATCCCCAGAATCAAGCCATAGCCCATGAAACCAAGCACATATGCGTCGCACTCAAGCTCGACGCCCAACACAGATATTCTCAAACCCCGACAAATAGTAGACAAATGAGTCGACCGCAAATGGGGTTTGAGACAACTACGGGATACAAAACCATACTAGTACTAAGGTGCAGAGACTCAACCATATAATCAGATATAAATGAATGCGAAGCGCCCAAATCAAAAAGAGTTCTAATAGGATGATTGGAAAGAGAAATCAAACCTCAAACGGAATCTTTCCTACCTCTATCTGGCGCACTAGCCACGAGAGAATGCACCTGCCCTCCTGAAGATCCTGCCCTTTGACCTTGTCCTTGCTTCTTCAGGTACTCCTTAGAAAATTGTCCGACCTCTCCATAATTTAAACAAGCATTCTTCTTTCTTTTCCAATCCTTGATCAAGTGACCCTCACGTCCGCAATTATTACACTTTCTTTTATCTTGAGCTTTGCCATTCTTTCCGCCCTTCTTTTGTGGTTGTTGTTGTTCTTTCTTGGGACACACTTTCTTATTTTGTGTTTCATCAGCCTTAGCTTCTTTCTTTTCACCTTTATCTTCTTCATGCATCAGTGCTATATCAGCAAGTTTCTCAAAAGTCGCTCTCATTGGAATATGAGACATAGCCAACCCATGGAGAAGGTTCATTCAATCCTCTAGCAAACGTCAACGCTTTCTTATGCGGGGTATTCACTAGCTCTAAACCAAACCTATCCAATTGGTTAAACTTATTAACATACTCTTTCATAGACACGGCTGCTTGCTTAAGTGCTAAAAACCTTTCCATTTGCATACATTGCTCGACTTGAGAAAGGAACTTCATTTCGAATCTCTATCAAGAATCATTCCAAGTCTCAACTGGATGTCCTTCTCGCGTCACTTCCCACCAGAATGAAGCCTCATCTTTCAGCTGCCAAACGACCAACTGAATCTTCCTATGATCATCAATTTCAAAAATTCCAAACAAATCCTCC
The DNA here is from genome assembly GCA_030737875.1 of Allium sativum. NCBI lineage: Eukaryota > Viridiplantae > Streptophyta > Magnoliopsida > Asparagales > Amaryllidaceae > Allium > Allium sativum. The sequence goes on along the minus strand of CM060912.1, from coordinate 989,488,230 downwards.
GTCTCTTTAAGCCAATACCTTTCTTATATAAAATTCTCAGTTCCTCTTAAAGGCTTACCATCCATAGCACATAAATCTTTGCATATCTTCGAGAAATTATCAGCATGCGGAGGAGGAGGAGGAATAACGGCTGCATCAGAGGGAGGGGCATCTGCTTGACCTCCGGCAGGTGCCGTGGCCTCAAGATACATACGAATCCAACCAGGTATCGTAACGCCTTCACAAATATTAGGTTCCATAGACATGCTGAAAAGAAAAGGAAAAAGGGATACAAATAGAGAATCGAAAGACATTACATATGGATTTGGGGAACATGTTTTTCAAATAGACTTTTCTTTTGAAAATGCTTTCTTTTAAAACCTTTTTGAAAAAAGTTAAAAATCTTTTATCCGTTCTTGTAACGACCCAGAAAATCTGAACCAATTTAAAATTTTTAAATTGGCTAAAATAATGGATTTTAAATATTTAAAATAACTATTTTAAATAATAGCAATGAAAATTGAGTTTGAATCGACGTTTGAAAACGAATATAAATAATTCTAATTATAAACAAGGCCTGAAATGGCGCGGTAGTTTCAAAAATTGAATTCAAACTTTGTCGGACTGTACCGGGTGCAAAACAAAACGGATTTGAGTGAAACCAAAAATATTTAAATCTGTTAGTGAATACCTTTCTAGCGAATCCGAAAAATCAAAGTTTCATAGCGGAAAGCAAAAGTTATGGCCAAATGAATTTTCAGAAAGGTCGCTATGGAAATTATATAGCCTGTGAAATTGGTCATTTTGCATACGACCTCGGAATTCGACGAAACCACTTTTGTTGGATCCGGGATGTGAAGTTATTGCTAGGTTTCAAATTTCATAATTTTTGAAGCTAGTATGTGAGTGTGGCAAAGGAAAACGTGTTTTGATCAATTATAGTTAAATTGGATCGACCAGAAATGGGCCTTTTTGCAACTGGTCTCAGAATTCGACGAAACTAGTTTTGTTGGGACCGTATCGTCAAAACATAGCCAGATTTATTTTTCTGGAATTTTTAAAATCAGTATGTGGCCCTGGCAAATTGAAATGTTCGTTCAAATCAAATATTGAATGTTGTATATTTTAATTTGAATGGAAATTGACTGAAACAATGGAATGGGCCTTCGAAACATATCCCATTGTGTTCGGAATGGGGGTAAAATGCTGGGGACGACAGTCGTTGGGTTCGGATTGGTGTTCATGTGTGGCAAGGGGTATTTTCGGATTTTAAAATTTATAAATATAAAAAAAAACTATTGGCCCAAACGACGTTCTCTCTCCCCGACCCTCTCTGAAACCGACGACGATAAAGGGCTCCTCCCATCTCTCCTAATTTCCGACGAATCCTCTCATTAAAATCGAACGTGGTAGTTGGGGTTTTTGAAGAGATTCTCTTCCTCTTCAAATCCATACAAACTACATCTCCCCTCGTTGAATATTCAGTGTGAATCGCCCCCTTCAAATTCCGCCGCTCGAAGTCCTCCACCTCCTCCCAGTCGCCGTCGAGTTCATCAAAGGAGGGACCCGCAGGAGCGCCTCTCGGAGCTGGAGATCGTGGTGCAACCTGATCGGCCTCACGTGCTACAGTTTGGAAGAAATCGGGCGACTTAGATTTGAACATTTGTTGAAAGGTACGGGTTTTATTTTCTGAAATGATTTTAACACCTTTAAACCGTTGCAAACCTTGTAAAAATCATATCTTTTTCGTTTCTTGACGAAATTCGATGAAACAGGAAACATCGTGACCGTGTGGACATCTTCTACATTTTAGAAGAGACCGCATATTTTTCTGAGCCTTCTGCTATTTTTGGTGGAGTGGAACCCAATGTGAGATTTATAATTTATAAACGATATGGAAAACGACGATGTATAAATTATATAGTCGATGTATGGGTTATATACGCGTTGTACACCTCATGTATAAGCGTTGCATAAGTTGTACGTTCGATGTATAAGTTATATATGCGTTGTAAAAATTATATATGTGTTGAAATAGAAGTGAATTGCTATATATAAATATAAATATAAATATATAGATATATATATATATATATATATATACGCCCCTCGTCCACAAACCATGGACGATATTTATTGGTTGTGATTGGTGTGAAAATTGATCGATAGCGAATGGTTGATTGGGATTGTTTGTGTTTGATATTGATTGATTGTGGTTGAAAAATACCCGTTTGTGGTTGAGAAATATTTGGTTGAAACTACATAGGATTAGTTTGTGGAAATGAAATAAATATATACATGCCGCCTGCGTGCGAACTAGATGCATGATCTCCATTGTCAAAAACCGCGAGGTTTTCAGGTAGAGCGAGGAGCCGTATTAGGGACGGTCCCGGTTTTAACTACCCTGCCGTTATGCTGCCGAAATTTTGAATAATATTCATGTGTTTGAATCATTTTCATTTGCTGAAACTATATTTATTCGTTGAATAGAAATTCATGTGTTGAATGGTGTTCGTGTTTTAAATATAAAAATCACATTTTTACCTATATATATAAACTGTAGAAAACCTTCATGTGTTGAATTGAAATTCATTCGTTGAATAGAAATTCATGTGTTGAATGGTATTCATATTTTGAAATGAATTGTTTTATAATAAAAATCACATTTTTATCATCTATATGAACTATGTAAAATGACCTTGTTTTAAAAGAAATTGTTTTATAATAAAAATCCTATTTTTATTACCTATATAAACTATATAAAATAATAGTGTTTTGAAAAGAATTGTTTTACAATAAAAATCACATTTTTATTATATACATGAATTGCTAAATATAGTGAAGTGTTGAAATAGAAGACAGTTAGATAAAAGTATCATTTTTATCAAATGTATGAAAAGAATATAGCTTTTGAATTGAAGAATCGAAATATATATATATATATATATATATATATATATAAATATATTGAATAACGACGCTGCAGTTCGTATTTTGAAACCGTGATTTCAAACGATTATACCGGGAGATCCGACCATCGGATTTTCCTGAAATCGGAACCGTTGGGTACGCTTTGGAAATATCTTTCCAACGGCACCAACTTTGTAAAAATCCAACGGTTGGATTGTCTGGAATGTTTAATTCAAATCTAAAGAAAAACAACGACATAATCGATTATATTTATATATATAAAAATATAATTATATTTAATCAAATAACGACGCTGCAGTTCATAATTTGAAATCGAAACTTCAAACGATTATACCGGGAGATCCGACCGTCGGATTTTCCCGAAACTGGAACCGTTCGATTCATTTTGAAAAGACCTTTCTAATGATGTAAATTTTGTGAAGATCCAATGGTTAGATTTTCAGATATGTGTAAATCAAATCTGAAGAAAAACAGCGCCACGGTCGCGTTATGGCCCGAAGCGTCGTTTTGAATAAATTGGCTATTTTAAAATAAATAAAAATAGCAATAAATCATTATAAAATATTATAAACGATATGGATGTGATTTAGAAATTAATTGAAGGTTGGCTAAGTCGAATGGTTTCCTGGGTGTTGATCTGATGTTGGTTTCGGCCTTCGGGGTTAATATTTGGGAAATCGTTCTCTTACTGATTGACGGTTAGTGACTAATGAATTGAAATGATGCGTGTGTATGTTAGTGTTGCACTTGTTCATTATATATACGAGTTGCTCAGAAAGACCGGGTTTATCCCATTCTGAATAACTAAATCGACGATAAGAAATCGAAGATGAAGACGATGGTCGAAGACCGGAGATCTTCACCTCATTTGGATGGTAACCGAGGTCCTGATTGGGAGGCATCCCAAAATATGGATAATGAGTGGTGATCGTTCAGACGTACGTGGTGATCGATGAGTTTGCGAGGTATATAGTGCCTCCGGTTTCATTCAGACCCAGAACGGACATGTAAATGGACTGTGTGTCTGACATTGGATTTTATACTGTGTTGATTGATCTCTATTAAATATACATCTGTTTGGCGGCATAGAATTTATTCTTTTGCTTAACGCCCTTCTCTGAAACGCACGAGCTCAGAGGTTGTATATCGATGGACATCAGTCGCATGACATGAATTGCTAGTGTGGCATGCCTAAGTGGCAAATGATCAGGGCTTCTATTGAAAAGCAAAGTCTTGTGGTGATGATCAAAGCACCGCCTGTGTGGCGTAGCTTTGTGTATAACGTGAATTCGCGAACCACACAGCCGGTATGAACCAGAAACGGGAGCAGGATCTCAGGGGGGACGTGCGTTTTCTTTCTAGCTAAAAGTGGCGTTAGTGGTTTTACACGCCCTGACGAGTTTGACTTATGTGGTTGTTGCTGTTGCGAGGCACCTCGATTAGATCGGACGATCCGGGTCCGATGGAGTCATTCGTTGGCTCATTTACGCCCAAAAGGGCAGAGAAACGCATTGTTCAGGCATTATAATCCACTTCGTGTGGACCGGCCCTGACGATCCAAGGTACGGTTGCGGTTGTGCCCGAGGGGCGGGCTAGAGCGTCTTGAATTCGGTAAGGACTATCTTTTGCCTTGGTTCATGACGGAAATCCAATTTCCAAATACGACATCGTGCGGTTTTGATTGTATATATATATGGCGACATGATATATGGTACCCATGCCGTCTATGATTGATAGTTATGATTCAAAATTGTTTTTGAAACATGCAAGCACTAGTAATAATATCAATTGCTTTTGTTTTATCCATATCAAGCATATTTTGGCCGTTATAAGGTAAAAACTCTATCCTCCGGTTTGCGTTGCATTGTGTGATGGGAACTGAGTCTTATAATGGCTTCATTTTTTTAAAAAGCATTTTAAATGAGACGGCCCCATACCCCGTACTGACGATGGCAAGGGTAAACCTTGGAATATGACACAGAAACAGATAAAATCAAAACAGAATTAAGTAAATACACCAGATAATGAACAATAGAATATACCGGATTAAAGTAGTCATCAGAGTTACACAGTATACAGGATCATACTTGGTACAAATACAGTTCAACTATACATATATGTCTACAGCGGAAAACAAACATAATGTACAGTAGGAGCTGAACAATATAAAAAGAGATAAATGATAGAATCCATCTTCAACTTCAGCTATCCAGAAAGAACCAGCTAAACCTGAATACAAGGCTGCCCGTGTAGAAAAAGGGGCACAGAGTTTGTAAGTGAAACAAACTACGAGTCAGTCATGGGACTGGTATGAGAAATCTACTCAACACATTTATAATATGGCTAATCACAGGACCACACCACTTTCGTGGAACGGGTTTACTCCATTGGATTGCCAGTGCTTTAAAACAAGTCATTCTTTTAAACATCGCTATGCTTTTTATAAAAATGAAGCCATTATAAGACTCAGTTCCCATCACACAATGCAACGCAAACCGGAGGATAGAGTTTTTACCTTATAACGGCCAAAATATGCTTGATACGAATAAAACAAAGGCATTTGATATTATTACTAGTGTTTATATGTTTTGAAAACAATTTCAAATCATAACTATCAATCATAGACGACATTAATGCCCCATACCACTATGTCGCCATATATAGGTATACAATCAAAATCGCACAGTCACGTATTTGGAAATTGGATTTCCGTCATGAACCAAGGCAAAAGATAGTCCTTACCGAATTCGAGACTGCCTAGCCCGAGTCTCAGGATTAGAACACATCGACCCTTGGATCGTCAGGGCCGGTCCACACGGAGTGGATTAAAATGCCTGAACACTACGTTTCCCTGCCCTTTGGGGCGTAAGCGAGCCAACGAATGACCCCATCGGACCCGGATCGTCCGATCTAACCGAGGTGCCCCGCAACAGCAACAACCACATAAGTCAAACTCGTTAGGGCATGTAAAACCACTGACGTCACTTCTAGCTAGGAGGAAACGTAGGCCCTCCCTGAGGTCCTTTCTCCCGTTTCTGGTTCACACCGGGGTGTGAGGCTCGCGATTTCACGTTATTCCCAAAGCTACGCCACAGGCGGTGCTTTGATCATCACTACAAGACTTTGCTTTTCAACAGAAACCCTGATCACTGCATCTTAGCATGCCACACAGGCAATTCACACCGTGCAACTGACGGCTATCAATCACACAGAATAAATTCCAATGTCAGACACACTGTCCATTTGCAAGTCCGTTCTGGGTTATAATTTTTTTCTTTAGTTTTTCTTCATATAAAAAAAACTACACAAAAAAAATATTCCTATCATTTTCTTATTTTTCCATTATAAAAAAACACAATTTTTTTTCTTTTTGCTAATTTTATTTTAGTTTCCTTTATTTATAAAAAAATCTCTTGATAGGCTTTGATTTGGTATTGTTGATCTTCTAATTAAGAGAGGAAAAAAAATTGCAATTTTCGGTTTGATTTGTTTCCCATTACATTACCTTTTCAATTCATTTCCCATTACAATCCCTTTCCTCTTTTCAACAATTCTAATAAAAAAAATTCTTTTTTTCCTTCTTGCAAATAAATAATTTCTTGCCCTTCTTACATCTATTTTCTACCTTTTTTGCGAATTAAGAAAAAAAATTATTGCTTTCCTTTTCTTCATTTCTTTCCACTTTTGTGTTTCTCCAAATCTACCCCAATCCCCTTTCCAAATCTACGCTAATCTCTTCACCAACATCATCACAAACTTTCTTCGACCATCACATACACGGCCATCTCAACTGCTTGTCACCAAATCCAATCCATAAAAGTCCTCACCTTCACCACATCAAATACAACTGTCAACCATCTTCCTCAACACATCCACCTCGTTCACCCGGATCTGAAACTCAGACCCATACCCTCCCACCTTATCAAAACCACACCGCAACCATAGCTCTCACCCAAATTCCTCACCAAACGGAAACCTATTAGCACTACTTCGTTCAAGTCACAAATCCGAACACAGGTTCATATACCCGAATCCCAAATCGACAAGATCGAACTTGCACACATCCATAACCCAATTCGCAAATTTAGCAATTTGATTGAATTTGCAAATTTTTATTTTTGGGATTTTCTAAGAAAAATAAAAGGAGTACGAATTGGTTCCATTTCTTTTGATTCTTTTGCTTTGGGGAAGTATTATTAGTAGAAGAAATTCTCAGTTGCTTTCTAATCGATTTGGGGCATTGCTTATTTATGTGCATTCTACGTGTTGAATACGCTAAAGCAAACAAGGAGAGAAATATTTTTCTTTACGCTATGCTTTGTGAGTTGTGATTCTTTAATTGTGTTCCTCTTTTATCTATTCTTCTTCTTTTGGCTTTGTGATCTGGTGTACGGTTTTGTTTGACTGAGTTTTGTTTTATTTTGTTTGTTATTATTTTTCCCCCTTTGTTTTCCTCTTTTTTTTAGTTGCAAAATTTCTTCTCTTGTTTTCGCTTTAGAAATAAAAAAACAATTTGTTTTCCTTTGTGTTATCATAACAAAAAAAAATCTTCTTTCCTTTTGTTCAATTAGGCTTAGTTTAGTTTATTTTTTTATTTGTTTTCATTTTTTCCCTCAATCATTTTCCTTTTAATTTCATTCTTGCTTCATTTTGATTTTCTCTTCAAAAAAAAACCAAAAATCATAAAAAAAAAAGGAATTTCAAATCAAAGGCCAACGAGAAGTGAAGAGTTTAGCCAAGCGATTGACAAACAGATTTGGTTGGAGCGGTTGCACACCAAGCGGGGTGTGAATGCGCTAACGCGACTTAATTGCACTAGACGGAATGCCGATCACTATAAAATTTTCTGAACCCTACAGGTGCTCTGCTACAAAGAAAAATATATAGAAATTATGTGTAAAAGTTTTCTACAGGTGCCGCGGCTTTCTTGTAAAAAAATTATTTCTACAATTGATTATTCTGTGTTTGTTCTGTGACTGAATATTTTGCATGTTGATGTGTGGTTCAAAATTTTAAAACGAACGTGGGATTAATTGAAAATTTTATTTTTGAAATCGAATCGAGGATTCCCCAAACCTCATAGGGCAAAATATTTGTTAAATTGACAATTAGGATTGATACTCTCTAAGGTGTCTAAGGAACGGCAGAGTCTTAAACTCAAACAGGTTCTTAAACCTTCAGTCGTGTTTCTACGGTGATTCGTGGCACACTGATAATCCCTATCCGAACCTGCCCCAGACTTGTATTTATATAATCCGAAGTTGTTAATTTTTAACATACTTTTTTTTAGGAGTTTCTTTAGAGCCACAACTTCGCAACTTATTTTTCAACGAAAAACTCTCTACTTCTAGTACATGCACGCTTTCCCCATGTACAACCAAAATTGCAATTCTTTTCAAACTTTAAATGATTTTCATTTCAATTCGAATCAGACTGAATTTCAAGCTGAAATTTTTTCGAATAATTTCCACCAATCTCATCAAACGGTTGTACCTCAATATGAAAACTATCATTCTATGATTAATGAGAATTTATCTGAGGCGAGACGACTGTTAGCGCAAACGGCTAAGCAAAGTGCTGAAAATCAAAACAATGGAAACACGGGTTTTAATGAAATTGTTGAAAACCAAAATGATTTTCATAATATGAGTGAATGTCAAATGTTGGTTATATAATATGAACAATGTGTTGCGAACAAGCTAAATTTTTGGCGATGTTGGTTTTGGAAAATAAATAATGGATGACTTCTAAGAGATGAGGTGGATGAATTTTTAAGGTCGACCAGTGAGGAACATATAGAAATGACAAATCTAAAAAACAACATTTTGAAGTCTGGTGTGTTTACCAATTTGATAGAAGAGAGCCTAAGTGAAATCAATTAATTAATGCATGACATTTGGAATTGTCGCGAGGACATCAAGGAATGGGCACGAATTGTAGATGAAAAACAAGATTCCGAAAATAAATATATCGAAACATGCATAACATTGAACAACTGGCTCAATACACTATTGAACTTTGGCAAAATCTATAGAAGTTATTACTTGAGGGAATTGATAATGTTGATGAATTTGAGGATTTAATGAAATAAGGCTTGACTTACGTCGAAGAACTTGCTCAAAGAACAACAGACAGCAAACAAAGTTGCACAAGGATAGTTTATCACATTTCTCTTCTTCAACTGAAGTTACGAACTTGTACAACAATTGCAAATCCCAATCCAGTGACAAACAACTTTCTGCCGATGTTTCTTTTGAAACAAATAGTCAGCCATTAACTTCGTCACAACAGTACATAACGATTATTGATGATTCTGACAATATGATTGTCGATGAAAATGAAAATTTTGAAAAATCTTTGGTGAAAAACTCTGATTTCTACAAAAATGAAATTCAAACTCAAACTGATGCTTTTGCTGAAAATTCAACTCTTACTGAAATCAAAAAATTTCAACTAACAACTTTTGAAATTGATGAAAATCTTAATGAAGTTGTTGAAATCTCTGTAATTGATTTGAATTTAAATTCTCTTGAAAACAAAGACGTCAATCTTCAATTTGATCTTCCTCTCTCAAATTCTGAAAATTTAGCAACTTTAGATTGTCAACTTGAACGAAATGATGAAGTTGGTAACAACTGTTTAAGTAAGGACATCTTTGATGAGCGAAAACTTCTTGAACTGATCAGCGATAAGGTTGTTCGGTCTGAAATTGAAAATGAAACATTTGAAAATTTTGAAATTCTTGAAGTTGAAAATAATGAAACTGTTGAATGTGATCTTAAGCACAATAACGATTTTTCTGAAACTGTTAAAACTCCTTGTGACTTAATCATTTCAACTGAACCTCACTTTGATCACTTTTTTTCAAAGATAAATTTCTGTAGTATATGAACTCTTTCTGGAATAACATTGTTTTTGAGAAAACACGATTTCAAAATTTACTGAAAATTCATTTCTTTGGTTTTAACTTTAGGTTTACGAATGAACCTTTAGTCAACAAAATTTCAAATATCAAAGCAAAACTGAACAATATTTCTCAAAATAAGTGCGGGGGTGAGAACGATACACACGTCTCTCAATTTACACATCATCTGAACAAGTCAAACTTTGTTTTTAAAACTTTTTCTGAACCCCGGTTCACTGACTTTTCTTTAGTTGCTATAGAAATTCAATTCGATTTTCGGATCAATTGTAAGCTCAAAATCTTAAAATTAGCAACTCAAAATTTTGAAAAAACAAAAATTGTTTTTCCAAATCTGAAATGTAATATTAAATCCTTTATGATTTGGTTTTCTGTGCTTAAGTTGTGTCTCATAATCTTAATGAGGCGGATCTATTAGTGCATCGTGAACCTGTCCATCTATTCGATAACTGCATGTTTTCTGCTCGCACATTTGGTAAGTCGCACTAATCCTCTTTTTATATATGTAAATATTTCTCTTTCATTCATTCATTGTGTCATGCATCGACTGTAGGGACACTGTCGAAATCAAGTGTGGTGGAGTCTCATTTTCATTCTGTTTTGCATAGTTTAAGTTAGCACTTATTTTTTTCCTTTTTCTTAAAAAAAGTAAAACTTTCACACTTCTATTTACTTTTAAATAATACATGTTGGAGTTAGCATATAATTTTGGTCGTTCGATTTAAATGTTTGGAAATTTACTTCTCTTAGCGGGTAATTAAAGGAAAGTTTGAATTATGAGCAAATTTGGAGTAACTGGTATATTGGGAAATTCGTGGGTGATGAGTATGAAATGTTTTCTGAATTGTAATCCAATTAAATGAATGGTTAATTTAGACTACTTGCGATAACATTTTAGATCTTTTAAGTGAAGTTGTGCTTAGATATTCTCGCTTAACTCTCTCTCTCTCTCTCTTATGTAAAAAAAGTATATACATTTATAATTATCCAAGGGTATCCAACATTGCTGGTACATCTGGCATTGGTGTGCAAACCCGCCAAGCTCTTTCCAACACCTTGTTGACAAAGTCAGCGTCGGTATATCTTGGTCTCATTTTATGAGTTGGACACCTAAGGATTACCAACATCTTGTTGACAAAGTCAGCGTTGGACTGCACAATCCGCCAAACTCAATCCCAAACTCTCACGTCAGTCCGTGAGGTAGTGCATGGGAGGTATACCTTGGTCTTTGCAGTGAGGTGTTTTTAGATAATAATAATAATATTGTAAATACTTTTCAAAATAAAGAGAGAGTTAGCACTTAAAATCCAAGCACACTCTTCACTTATTCGACCTAACTTGTTAACAAAAAGGAAGTTGAGATGTCGTTTTACGATTGTTGATATCGATTATAGAATTCATTTCATATTTGCATTATGTTTCTACCAAAACAAATGGGCAAGCTTGAGAAGTTTGTGACAATAACATGACTTTTGTTTTAAGTTTTGATTAGTAACGGACTCAAATTTCATAGTGATGACCGAAATTTATGTTAACTCATTCATGTAAAATTTAAAAGTAAATTGTTTATTTTTAAGTATTCCTTTAAAAGTTTGCATTCATTTTGTAAATATTATTTAATCTTACATTTTGTAAATATTTTTTGCATTCAACTTTTGAATTTTATGGGTAGTATCCGCTGAAAAACCTCACGAGACAACACTCGTCCTACTGGGGCACCCAGAGGTTTAAAAGCTTGTTGCATATGCTCAATGCACTCGTGCTCCCTACGAAAACGGATTTATCTTTTTTTTTACTTCATTCGAGGACGAATAAAAAGATTAGTGTGGGGGTATTTGATATACACATAAATGTGTATATTTTATCCACTTAATTATCTTATTTTATATTTAAAATAGTTAATATTGTGTATTTATAGTTGCGTTTTCAGATTATTTATGATCAACGGATTAATGCACTTAATTGTTGAAAGCTGGAAGAATTGGTGCATGAAGAGTGTTGATTTTTGAGCTGGATTAAAGCTTGAAGAAATGTTGCTGTTCAACCACCTATGCTACATATTTTAATGATTCAATGCCTTTTCATAAGGATAGCTTATCGCAGATATTATGGAGTTCCTACTCATGCTCAAAACAATTGAATTTGATGTCATTTGATGCCTGCAAGCTATGCCAATTGCAAATCCATTCACATTGCATTCACATTAGCTCATTTGCAAGGCCTCTCATTCATGTTGCGTTCACACTGGTTTATGTGTTATTTAAAAAAAAGGATTTTGTCCCACATTGTGTAATGAGCCTCTTAGTCTTGGCCAATGCAACTATAAATACATTGTATCTCATTCATGTAAAAACACACTTAGTTTTATTCTGTAATTCTCTTCTTGGAATAAAACTCTTCTTTGAATAAAACTCTTCTTCTCCCTTTCTCTCAGTTGTTATTTTATTTTATTTATGTTCATGTTATTTATATTCTTTTTCTCTTCTTCTTTGGCTATGTCTAGCTAATCCCCTTTGATTAGGGGGTGATAACGCTAATAGATATGATTCAGCATGAATCACATAACTAATAGACGAGGACTTTATACATGTAGATCTAGATCTGAATCAAGGGTTAGATCTGAACCTTCATATTCTGTGTCGTTTAAGAGCTATGCTCCTTCACAGGGTATATTCGTGTTTGATCTAACAATTATCAAATTTAGATCTAATTTTAGGGTTTTAGAAATTAATTAGTGAATCTGTCCTGATAGCCTATGGTTGTTTAAGAGCTCAGCTCCTGCATAGGCTATGCTTGTCGTTATTTACTTATTTGTTTCTAAGAACCTAATTATCGTTGATTCATGTTTGTGACAGAAACATGAATTAGATCTATATTTATTTGTTGGCTACAGATGAGTATGAATCCAATCTATGTCATTATCCCCTAATTGCTTTCCCTTATTATATAAATCTCTCTTTTTATTTAATTGTTGTCATTTTCTGTGTTTTCAGTAAATCAAAATCTTGGAATAACTTGATTGGATTTATTAATTAATATTTTTGGTCCCAGAGTTTGACACCCTCTACAACAATCCTTGTTGTTTAGGAAAGCTGAACGGATCTTATAGTTGTTTACAATTATTTGATTTGTTCACAAATAGGTATGGTTATTTATAACTGTTATTGTTCTGTTTTGTTGCTTATCGCTCATACCAGAATTTTGTCTGACCCAGAGTTTTTTGCCTCTTCTTATTACTCTGGGTGCCCCTAAACGAGCAGACTAGAGACATGTTAGCTAGTTATGTACGAGTAGAGTAGCTGATCCGGAGACGAGCAGGAGGCTCCCACGTATTATCTACAGGGGATTTTATTTAGAAGGACAAACGATATTAAAATTTTATTCGTTAGGACACACACCTAAAATTTTACTCAGAAGGACAAGCGGTATTAAAAATTTTACTCAAAAGGATAAGCGGTATTAAATTTTTCCGTTGTTCTTCATCTCGTCGCTAATTATCTCGTTCATCGCCTCGTCGTTCATCACCTCGAGCGATTTTCTATCCCGAAATCATTTTTAATATCAATCAAATCAAAATCCACGGCATCTCGTACAATCGATCCTCAAACATAAATCGACCAGCAAAATCTAGGGCACGGAATCGATCTCGCGCATATTCGATTGCTGAAATCGTTCACGAAATTAGGGTAAATTCGATTGCTATGATTCATTTGGCAGTAAATATGATTTCGTGATTTTTTGATTTCGTGAATTCATCCTAGAAAATCGAACGAGAGAGATGAACAAGAAAAAAATCGCTGGAAAAAGTTTTTTTTTTTACGGTGAAGTTAGCAGCAGTTCGTAGGTATCATTTTTCCATTTTTTAAGGTATCATTTTTCTTGTATTAATAGTGTTATGCTGTTTTGTTTATAGTTTTGATACTATATCAGTTTTGTACTTGTACTGTTGCATTAACTTTGCAACTCAATCGAAATTATGTTGTTTTAATCTATCAAAGTGGGATGTAAACGTTTTTTGTACTAGATTTCCTTCAAAATATCAAAGCAGTTTCTAGGTATCATTTTTATATTTTTCTAGTTATCATTTTTATATGTTGTAGCTGAATTTACATCACAGCAGTTTTTAGGTATCATTTTTATATTTTTCTAGTTATCATTTTTTATATGTTGTAGCTGAATTTACATCACAGCAGTTTTTAGGTATCATTTTTATATTTTTTTAGGTATCATTTTTATATTTTCAACATGAATTTACATCATAGCAGTTTTTAGGTATCATTTTTATATTTTTCTAGTTATCATTTTTATATGTTGTAGCTGAATTTACATTATAGCAGTTTTTAGGTATCATTTTTATATTTTTCTAGTTATCAGTTTTATATTTTGTAGCTGAATTTACATTATTATGTAGGTATAAGTTTTGATTGTGCTTGAAATTCTTGCAGATAATGCATGCTGCTGGAATTTACTTGTATTCAAGACTGGATTGAGTACAAGTAAAAGTAAATACTTGAATGCATGCTTGGAATGTGGAGTAGTGTTGTATGTACTTATATTGTGTAGGAAAACAATGTATCCTAATATATCAGTTATGTATAGTTGTAGGTATCATATGATATGATACAAGTGTGTATTATTGTGTATTATTGTGAATAATCTCACTTTTGTGATAATTGAATTGAATTGATTGCTATTTTTTTTAATCAATAGGTATTATTGAGAATAAATATTATTTTTATGAGATTTGAATTGAGTAGGTGGGTGTTATTTTTTTAATTAGTTGGTATCAGTTAGAATTAATGTTGTGTATCAAAAAAAGTCAATTACCAAAGCAAACAACTCAAATTTACCTACTTGCCACAGTTCTTATACACTAAACCATAAAACTGATACCTAAAAAAATACAAAACTGATACCTAAAAACTGCTTTAATATTTTAATGACAAAAGTAATACAGAAAATGTTTGAATGACAATTTGATTGTTTAAAATGGAATAAATTCGTTTGGGTAGCAAAACTGATGCAGCAGTACAAGAACAAAATTAATACAGCAACAAAAAGTAACTGAAAAAACATAGCACAGTGAATAAAGTAAAAATGATACCCAAAAAATAAAAAATAATGATACCTAAAAACTGTTGTACTGTTTTAAATAAAAAGTGAAACAAAAATAACTTACATCATAGTTTGGTTGATTATAACGAAATAATTTCGACTGTAATACATAGATAATGCAACAATACAACTACAAAATAAATACAACATTAAAAACACAACAAACGAATATAAAACAGTGTTAAATAAACAAAAATGATACCTAAAAAAATATAAAAATGATACCCACGCGCTGAAAAGTTTAACATTAAAATTGCAGAACAAAAAAAATCACGAATCACCTTACGAAATAACCCTAAAACTAATCGGCAGAAATCATCATTAAAGTATAATGATTATAGCAACAAATAAAAATCCAATTGAGGTTGATTTTTGAAATCGGCCTTATTTCGTGCCCTAAATTTTGCTATTTCGGTTGATGATTAAGGTTCGACTGTAAGATAGTTGGCGAATTTGATTTGATTCGATTTCCTTCTGAGACGATTTCATTATTTTCGATTTGCTGATTTTGTGGAAGAAGAAATCGGAGAAGAGAGAAAGAAGCGGAAGAAGAAATCAAAGAAGAGAGAAAGGGTCGATGGAAGTTTTAAGCGTAATGTCCTTCTGAGTAAAATTTTAAGCGCATGTCCTTATGGATAAAATTTTAAGGCCGATTGCCCTTGTAAGTAGTTTCCTGCTATCTACATATATTCTCCTTGTTTCGCTGCTAGTCACTACTTTGGGCATTAGTAGTGCACCTTTCTTATTTTGCTTTAGAGACAGTTTTAAAAGTTGTAATAATGATGATGCGGAACATAAGCTATATTTTGGATTTTCCGCTGCTATGATGGTTTAGTTTTCAGCTTATGCACTGTCTCACCTGTTTTATGTTAAAGTTATGTTATTAGTATATTTTATCCCATGCGCTGTGAGACATTCTGCAGGTTCCTTATTAGTTCAAATTCCTTTCTTTGGTGACCGTCCCATGCTTGCTGGATATCGGTACAACGCATTTCGAGGGAAATGTTGGCTGGTGCGGGTCGGACCATCACACTTGGTTTCAGAGCTCCAGGTTGCGTAGTTAACCTAGGGGAAGACACCAGGGAGAGATAGTATACGTATATGAGAGCGCGTATTTTTGATATTTTGGTTTTCAAAAGCTATATATATACTATTAGTATATTTAAGGATGGAGTTGCACTACACTGGCACCACTGAAGAGATGGTTAATTGTTTTCTCCTTACAGATTGAACGATGAGCCGATATACTAGGGGTACTGGTAGAGGAGCTAATAATGGGAATTCTCCTGATAAGAGGACGATGTTCACTGACTACATGAGAGAGATGCTTAGGGATGTTCAAAGAGCAGCTCCTAATGCTGCAAATAGTGGTGGTGCAGCGGTGCAGGCACCTAGGGCAGATTTCGCCAAGCTCTGTAAGGACTACACTAGTCTTGGTGGGAAGCCGTTCCATGGAACGGAATCGGCTACAGAAGTTCAGGATTGGCTCGATAGTTGTGAGTGCATCTTCGAGGACTTTGGGATCGACGATGCGATGAAGAGGAAGCTAGCATCCCGCCAGCTGCAAGGACGGGCTATGAATTGGTGGAATGCTATTAAGGCAGCTACCCCTAAGGATCAAGTTACTTAGGATCAATTTAAGGCCCGATTCAGTGATATGTTTATCCCAGCTGCTCAGAAGTTAGAGTTGTTTAGGAAGTTCGTGGAGCTTAAACAGAATGGTAGGGCAGTCCCGGAATATGTTGCTGAGTTCGATACTTTATCGAAGTATGGATTATCCCTTATTGACACTCCCGAGAAGAAGAATGAGAAGTTCATAATGGACTTAGATCAGTACTTAGGGGAAAGGATTATAAACCATATTGATGAGACTTTTGAATTGATTGTTGGAAAAGCGTTGAGATCAAAGAGCCTTTATCCTAAGCCTAAGGCTGAAGTCGCTGTTGCATCTGCAGAAGGGCCAAAGTCGCAGGCAAGCGGTGGAGGCAAGAATATTTCTCAGAACAAAAGGTTAGGATTGGAACCTGAGATAGTCGATAGACCTTCAGTGGTGACGAACCCAATTGGTGGATCGACTAGCCTTAGTATGATTTGTCAAAAATTGGTTTTATCGAGTCATGGATGTATGTTTGCTTTTGATTGCTTTGTTTTGGGCTTTACTGGGTTTGGCACTTTTGTGGGAGTCGATTGGCTTCAAAGATATAGGGTAGTGGTAGACTGTGAGGGACTTTCGGTGAATATTAGGGCAGATGATGGGCGAAGGGTAGTGTTTGGTGGCCCAACTAGTGATGAGGTGATGGCTAGTTTTCTAAATTCCCTCGACAACCCGCAAGACGAGTTAGCAAGAATTCCTGTTGTTAGCTAGTATCCGGATATCTTTGAGAAAGTGACCGGACTTCTACCGCACTGAGAGTTGAGTTCCGTATTGATTTAGTGAAAGATGTCAGACATATAGTGATGCCTCTTCGTCGTATGGCACCAAGGAAGCAGAGAGAGCTCGGGGTGCAAGTAAGCGATCTTTTGAAGAAGGGATTTATCAGAAGAAGTATCTCCGAGTGGGGAGCACCAGTTGTGTTTGCTACCAAGGAAGATGGTTCCCTTCGTTTATGTGTGGACTATCACGAGTTGAATAAGGTGGCAAGGAAGAATAAGTATCCTCTACCACGGATAGATGATTTTTTTGATCAGTTGGGTGGCGCGAGAGTGTTCTCCCAGCTGTATCTCGCGATAGGTTTTCATTAGCTTAGGGTGGAAGCTGAGAGTATAGCTAAAACGGCATTTCGGACGCCGTCTGGATTCTATGAGTGGTTGGTCGTGCCATTTGGGTTGAGCAATGCATCAACATATTTTGTAGGTCTTATGAGTTGGGTATTCAAGGATCAATTGAATAAGTTTGTTCTTGTGTTCGTGGACGATATACTTGTTTATTCGAGGACGTAGGAAGAACACAAGGAACATTTGAGAGTAGTGATGGAGGTGTTGAGAAAACACCAATTGAAAGCGAAATTTTCTAAGTGTCACTTCTGGAGGAGATAAGTGAGATTCTTGGGCCATGTTGTTTCAAAGAATGGTATTGTCGTGGATCCTACGAAGGTGGCTATGGTACAAGATCGGTCTACGACCAAGAATGCAACAGACATAAGAAGTTTCTTGGGATTAGCTGGATATTGTCGTAAGTTTTTCCAAGACTTCTCCAAGATAGCGGCACCGTTAACTCAGTTGACCAAGAAGAATCAAGCTTTCGTTTGGGGCAAAAGGTGTGAAAATGCATTCAAGAGCCTAAAGGAAAAGTTGACGTGTGCACCAGTGTTAATCATTCCTAAAGGGAATGAAGAGATGACAACATACACGGATGCATGTGGTACCGGACTAGGTGCTGTATTGATGCAAGGAGGTAGGGTAGTAGCTTACGCTAGTCGACAGCTGAAACCGCATGAGAAAAGATATCCTACCCATGATTTGGAATTGGCAGCGATCGTGTTCACGTTGAAGATGTGGAGACATTATCTCTTGGGAGAAAGATTCGAGTTGTTTACCGATCATAAGTCATTAAAGTATCACTTCTCTCAGAAGGATCTAAATCTTCGACAGCAAAGGTGGTTACAGTTCTTGGCTTCCTATGATTTTGATATCACATATACACCTGGAAAGGGCAATGCAGTAGCTGATGCATTAAGTAGAAGACATGCCAGTTTAGGGGCTATGTTTCTTGAATGGAAGCAAGTGGAGTATATCGCAGGGTATGATTTCAAACCAAAGTGCGAATTGGATCCATAAATGCTAGCAAATTTGACGATTAGACCCACTTTGATTGAGCGGATTGGTTCCAGTCAGAAGGACGATCCTAACCTGTTGGAAATAATCTCCAAGTTAGAGATGTGTATCAACGAGGAGATGAAAAAGTATGGGCTTGGTCGAGATGGATGGCTCAGAAAGAATGGGAGACTAGTTGTTCCCAATGTCAATGGATTGAGAGATGAAGTGCTTAGAAAATGTCATCACTCAAAACTAACTATACGTCCTGGTGGTAACAAAATGTATTGAGACATGAAGCAAATCTACTGCTAGGAAGGGATGAAAAGAGACGTTGGGAAGTTTATATCCAAATGCATGAGCTTCCAGCTAGATAAAGTTGAGAAAAAGAAACCTAGTAGGTGTTATAACCATTGGAAATCCCAAAATGGAAATGGGAGCAAATCTCAATGGATTTCATTAATGGGTTCGAAGGACTAGATCTGGCCATGATAGCATCTGGGTGATTGTGGACCGATTGACCAAGAGTGCAAGGTTCATACCCATCAAGTCGAATAGAATGGCAGTTAAGTTAGCGGAACTGTATATGAAATGGGTAGTGAG
This sequence comes from Allium sativum, assembly GCA_030737875.1. Taxonomy (NCBI): domain Eukaryota; kingdom Viridiplantae; phylum Streptophyta; class Magnoliopsida; order Asparagales; family Amaryllidaceae; genus Allium; species Allium sativum. Next base: position 989,468,927 of record CM060912.1, on the reverse strand, counting down.
ATTTTATGGAGTACCCAAAGGCATTGTGAGTAACTGAGATCTGTTATTTACTAGTGGATTTTGGAAGAGCTTACAAGAGGCTTTGGGATCAGAATTACATATCAGTACCATGTACCATCCTCAAACCAACGGTCAGATAGAGAGGGTGAATCATGTATTAGAAGACCTCCTGAGAGCTTGTGTTTTAGATTTTGGTGGATCATAGGATGACCATTTGCATTTAGTAGAGTTTCCATATAATAACAGTTATCAATCCAGTATTGGTATGGCTCCGTTTGAAGCTTTGTACGGAAGACCATGCAACTCACTATCATGTTGGTTAGAAACCGATGAGAAATATGTGCTTGGACCAAAAGTGATAAGAGAAACTTCAGACAAGATTAAGGTTATCCAACAGCGAATGAAGGCTGCTCAGGATAGGCAGAAGAGTTATGCTGACAAGAGGAGAAGGGATTTAAAATTATCCATTGGAAACTTGGTGTTTATCAAGATTTTTCCGTTAAAGAGCATGACTCGTTTTGGTAAAAGAGGCAAGTTGGCACCAAGATTTGTTGGTCCATTCCCAGTTCTCGAACAAGTTGCGAATTTGGCGTATAAAGTTGAGTTACCTGACAAGATGGCGGGAGTTCATAACGTATTTCATGTTTCCAGGTTAAGGTAATTCGTGCATGACCCCGATGTTGCTATTTCACCTGATCGGTTGGATGATATCGAAGTAGAACCCGAGGCGGATGGGAACCGCAAGCCGATCCGTATTTTTGAGAGCGATACGAAGCAACTTCGAAGGAAGGCGGTGAAACAGGTCAAGGTTCAGTGGGGCGAGAATGAGAGTCACTGTACCTGGGAAACAGAGGAGAGCATAAGGGAATCGCATCCAGAACTCTTTGCCTGGTAAGATTTTAATAGTGATACTTTCTTCCCTTGTCAGTAAACCACATGTTAGGGTAGGCTTGTTGTGCTTGTTGTGTATGTTCGATTGTTTGTGAATGACTGACAGGCATGCAGAACACCTTTGTATGTTTTTGGTTATGGAATTTCGGGGGCAAAATTTCTTAAAAGGGGGGGGGGAGTGTAACACCCCGTATTTTTGGGAAATATGTTAAGTAACGAATTAGAGAATACTTAATTATAGATCTGAGAATCAAGGGAAATGGGTTACGCCATTGCGTTCGTCTCGGAATTCTGCTTGAGATAGAGTCCGGGTTTTGGATGAATCGGACTCCGTATGAAGGAGTTATGGCCTTCAGAAGAATCAAGAATTAGAACGATTCAAATCAAAATTAAAAATTCAAATCCAGAAGGAGAAATGGCCTGGGCGGGAAATTTGCCACCCAGGGATCAGGTCGACCTGGGGTTGACCCTAGTGTCGACGTCCCGTATACAGGTCGACCTTAGTGTCGACCTGGGGGTCGACCTACCCCCCCTCGGGCAGATTTGAAAACCGATGATTTGTGACTGCTTGCTGAGTCATTAGGGATGAGTTGGCTTTTCAGGATAACTCTACCTTGTCTTAATGGTCTTGATTGATTCTGATATGATCTGACGGCTCCTATTTAATCAAATCTCTATAAAAGCAACCTAATACCTAAACCCTAAATCGTATTTAAAATTAAACCAAGAGCCGTCATGCTGCCATTAGAAAACTTAGAATAGCTGTAACACCCCACCTCCGCTAGGGTCACTCTCTAAGGGAATGCACTAGTTTTGGAGGGGTATTATCTAGTAAACAGACACAGAGATAACACAAGATAGAACATAAACTAAACAGAGTATATAAAGCAGCAGAAAAAAAACTTTATTTCATTTCGTAGAAAATAGAGTCAAAACCACTTACAACAAAATACCAAGTCATCATTTTATTTCATCAAATTCTAAAGAAGCAAAGTACTTAAAACATCATAAGTAAAATATTATTCCCCAAGAAGGGCATGAGTGCAACCATAGAATAGCTCAAGACCAAACCGTATATGAGCTGTTAGAAAAGCAAGCGAAGTTCAAGTTAAGAGCTAGAATTTCTTCCCTGAGAACCTGGGGGGAACGAAAGAAAAAGAGGTGGAACAAATGGGTCAGTCAAAAAGACTGGTAAGCCCTAGTGACGATCAGCATAAAAACTAATAATGTTAACTGGGCATGAGAAACTGAGATTAAACATAAAGATAATAACCGGACTGGCATGATAATAAAAGGTAACAAGATAAGAGTGGCATCGCATATACAAGGTTTACTGCACTAACTGTACTAGTGTCCATGTCAAGTATAAATCCAGAAATGATCCCTAGGCCCAATAACATGAAATGACCCAATACGGGGTCCAACAGTCCATCCTAATCGATCGGCTTTACTCGTCGTGTATCGGTGTCATACGGCCCAATCGCAGAATGTAGTCACATGTGCTAGGTCCACCCTAGGGTGTATCAGGTCCTAGGGTGTCAACCACTGACACAATTCAAGCACGCACAATGTGGTACTATGGGTGCCTATGCCTACTTTTTCAACTCCGGACTAAGTGCACGACCCTAGCCCGCTTGAACCTACACTGGTGCACCATACTCAGCTGTTATTCTTGGTCGCTTACAATCAGCCCAGTAATCATGCCCCACCCTGCCTAGTCCCCAGGGTATCGTGATACTTCTAAGTGGGTTACTGCTGAAAGGGACCACGTGGCTAGGATTTCTAATGGGTTAGGTATTGTAATTAAAAAGGTCATGACTTAACCCTATCCAAACATGTATCTAGTTGGTTAAGTATATATACAAGCAGTTCAAGACTTAACCCTATCAAATCGATGTGTCAAATTGGTTAAGTATATTCAAGGGGTCCATGACTTAACCTAACCATGTGGCATTAATTCACTTAACGCACCCCAACCTCTCACATTAGACTTGGTTACGGTTACTGGATGTGCTGGGCGGTTCCGGGCAGATTTACACCATAACCTAATCTAACCTCGGGTTTAAGGTGCTATATGACAAACTACCCACATTGGGTCCTATTATTTGCAACTACTGGATTTGCCGGGCGGTTCCGGGCAGATTTACGTTGCAAATTCAATCCAACCTCGAGTTGGCCATTTTCAAGTTATCTAATTGTCATGTCCCAAGTTCATGTTTTCAAGCTTATTCTCATGTCAAGTTTTCATGTCATATTTTCATGTCATATCATGTCAATTCCATAGCCAATTTTCAAGTTTGCCTAATCTACCCAAAACGTATCCCCAACGTACGTGAATTCGCATTAATACAACATGTCAAAATAGGGAATAACACAAACAGGATAGTCATAGAATGGCAAAGGTGTTCATAAGTTAAGCATGATGATTATAACATTACAGGCATATGAAATAGGGTCTCAACATCAACTTGACAAGACATGGTGATAGACATGGTAAAGGATTGACATAAAATAGTACCCCCAATAATAGTTTCAACATCACAGGCATGGCAAGATAAAGATCGAAAAGGGGTTTTAGATTAAACATGAATATATCCAAATCAAGTTCATACTGATATTCCACGAGTCAACGTTTTAGATGAATAGATATGGAGTGTACAAAACTAGATCCAAAATAACAGATTTAAAAGTGATAGTCATAGATCCAAGATAGACAAGAGTAGATCCAACTTAGTTATCATGTTTAGGCATAATTTCAGTTTATATCATGTTCAGGTTAAGTTTACAGTTTAAATCTAAGAGTGATAAAGGGCTTACAGATCGCTGTCTAGAGAATGAGAAAGCAAAAAGAGTAGAAGCAGAATCTCTAGCAAACTCCAAACCAACGTAGCACTAACAAAGTCCTGAATAGCCTCCTTACTCTCTATCTTCCAGTCAGAACTTCAGCAGCTTTTGGTCGGACAAGAATGTGATAGAAAGTCTAGGGGCAGGGGTTGTTTATATAGGGTTATGCGGACGAACCTAGTCAGAAAACGTGACCAAATACATCAGAACGAACCAGGTTCAAAAACTGGATTTCGGGAGCAGGTCGACCCCCAGGTCGACTACCCAGTCGACCTGGTCAGGGGGGATCGACTACCCAGTCGACCTGGTCGGGGGGGGGGGGGTCGACTACCCAGTCGACTCCCCAGTCGACCTGGGTCCTGGGCGAGAAATTTCCCGCCCAGCCCGCTTCTGGGTTTGAATTCGAATTTCGAGCTGTTTTCGATTCTAAAAATTACTGGAACTTCGGAGGGTCATATCTCCCTCATACGGACTCCGATTCTTGTAAACTCGGACTCGTTTCCAAGCAGAATTCCGAGACAAACGCAATGGCGCAACCTGTTTCCCTTGATTCTTATTTTAAAATTTAATTCTGCCTAGGTTTATGATTATAACACGTTATTAAATATGGGTTGTTACATTCTCCCCTCCTTAAAGGATTTCATCCCCGAAATCTCTAAGTTAGGAAGAACGCATCCTACCATCCACATCCATCTACTCACAACATCATTCATGAGTAACCATTGTCCTTAAAAAGATCTCTAATGCTGTATAAACATATATAGCATGTGTGTGTATGTACTTGTCTAATGCAAAAGATCAGGCGGTTACTGATTCAGTAAACCTCCTTAATGCAAGATATGTTAGTGTAATGAGTCCAACATGTATGCAAATTCCTAACATAACTTAAAATTTCCACATGTGTGCACAAACATCATCCATATGCAACATCCACGTGATAGCATAACAAGTTCATCCATGTACAAGTATAAGCACCCATGCAAATGCAACATGAAAAGGTGTCTGAGCCGATCTAGTGTCTAATGTGTGTCATGCATCCACTAGAAATCACTTGCAAACACTTGCAACCATATGCAAACATCAACCATAACATGTTTCAAATACATGTTTACATCCAAAGAGGGTTCTAAGGTTCTCAAGACAAACATAGGTAGCATGATTCGAAAGGTTTACAAGCTCAAAGGAAAAAGAGATCGAGAAAGTACCCTAAAAAAGAAATGGGTAAAGCGCGCATATCTTCTCCTCGGTTTCTCAAGTTGCGTCTTCTTGGGCTTCACTCCACTATACTTTGACTAGCTTGACTTCGCGATTCCTTAGCTTCTTGATCTCCGTCCCTAGGATACGAATAGGAGCTCGCCTCAGCGTTGCTTCTTTCTCCACTTCTACGCCTTCGAGAATGCTTGGCCCAACCACCTCAGCTGATTCATGTAGGCACTTTCTGAGATGCGAGACGTGAAAGACATTGTGTACTCCGGACAGCCTCTCAGGTAACTCTACCTTATAGGCCATCTGCCCAATCCTCTAAGTGATAGGAAACGGTCCTACGAATCTCGGTGCTAGCTTTCCAATTTCTCCAAAACGAACCACATTGCGCAAAGGAGAGACTTTGATGAAAACCATATCTCCGACTTAGAACTCTAGGTCTGTCCTTCTCTTGTCCGCATAAGATTCCTGTCTATCTTGGGCCGCTTTCATTCGTCTTCGTATCAACTCCACCTTCTCAGAAGTGTCTCGTATCATGTCAGGCCCAAGTATAAATCTGTCAGTCGTCTCCAACCAACAAGTGTGTGACTTGCACGGTCTTCCATACAGGGCTTCGAACGGTGCCATCCCTATGCTAGATTGGTATCTATTATTATAAGCAAACTCCACGAGAGGGAGATGGTCTTCCCAAGTACCACCAAAATCAAGAATGCATAGCCTCAAAAGATCCTCTAGTACTCTATTTATCCTTTCGGTCTGTCCATCCGTCTGAGGGCGATAGGCTGTACTTAAATTAAGTTGCGTACCCATTGCTTCTTGTAGACTATTCCAAAACTGGCTAGTGAAAATTGGGTCACGGTCACTGACTATGCTAGAAGGAACCCCGTGCAACCGTACTATCTCTCGAAGGTAAATAGATGCTAGCCATGATGCAGTCCTTTTGCTTTTCACCGGAATGAAGTGAGCACTCTTCGTGAGTCTATCAACAATGACCCATATGCTAGTATTCCCCTTCCTCGACCTAGGCAATTCATCCACAAAATCCATCGAGATACTTTCCCACTTCCATTGCAGGACCTCCAAAGGATGTAATAGCCATCCGGGCTTCTTAGATTCGACCTTGACTTATTGGCACACCATGCACTTTGAGACGAATTCCGCCATGTCCTTTTTCATTCCGGCCCAAAAGAAAATGCATTTCATATCTCTGTACATCTTATCCCCTCCGTGATGTATAGTCATCTTCGAGTGATGCGCCTCTTCGAGAACTTTATTTACTAAGTCTACCACTAGTGGAACACATAGCCTTCCATCGCGCCTTAGCCATCCTTTGTCATGATGGCATACCTACCAAGGTGACTTGACGTCTCACCACAGATTAACTTGTTCATGATTTCGACTATCTGTGGGTCTTCTTTCTGCGAAGTCCCTACTTGATCTAGAAGCGTAGGTCTCAGCTCAAGAGATGCTAACGTACCAGTCAATGACTCAACAGCATGCATAAAATCAAAGGTCGCTATAAACTCTAGACTTTTTCTTTCAACAAATAAGGGGCTCAAAGTTAACCTTTTTCTACTTAGCGCATCCGCCACCACGTTACCCTTGCCAGGGGTATAAGTTATATCGAAGTCATATGAGGCCAAGAATTCCATCCACCGCTGCCGTCTCAGATTCAAATCTTTTTGCGAAAAGAGATACTTAAGCGATTTGTGGTCGGTATACAGCTCGAATTTCTCCCCTAGGAGATAATGGCGCCAAGCTTTAAGTGCAAAAACAATCGCGACTAACTCCAAGTCATGTGTGGGATAGTTCTTCTCACGAACTTCAAGTTGTCTACCCCCATAGCATATCACTCTTCCTTCTTGCATTAGGACAGCGCCTAATCTCGTGCCGCACGCATCTGTGTACACCGTAAACATTTTTCCTCCATCGGGTAATGCTAAAACTGGAGTTGTGGTGAGGGCTCTCTTGAGTCTCTGGAAAGCAGTCTCACATTCTATGTCCCACGCAAACGCTAGGTTTTTCTTCGTTAACTTAGTAAGAGGGGCTGAAATCTTAGTGAAGTCCTTAATGAACTTCCTATAAAAGCCCGCCAAACCAAGAAAACTTCTCACCTCTGTTGCATTCTTAGGAATTTTCCAGTCTTGCACCGCAACCACTTTTGCGGGGTCCACGGCTAAACCTTGCTTAGAAACTACGTGCCCAAGAAACCGAACTTCCTCCCTCCAAAAATGGCATTTGGAGAACTTAGCCTTTAACTGGTGTTCTCTAAGCGTATCCATGACTTCCTTGAGGTGTCTAGCATGCTCTTCTTCATCCTTTGAGAAGATTAGAATATCGTCCACAAAAACCACCACGAACTTGTTAAGGAACTCCCGAAACACCCTACTCATCAGGTCTACATAGTACGCGGGTGCATTTGTTAACCCAAACGACATGACGAGCCATTCGAAGAACCCATATGGAGTCCTAAACGCAGTTTTGTCAATGCTATCCTCAGCCACTCTAAGTTGATGGAATCCTGTGGCTAGATCGAGTTGAGAGAAAACAGATGCTCCCACAAGCTGGTCAAAAAGATCATCGATTTTTGGTAGTGGGTGCCTATTCTTCTTCGTCAGCTTGTTTAACTCACGATAATCTATGCACAGACGAAGCGAACCATCTGCCTTAGTAGAGAATACCACAGGAGCACCCCACTCAGAAATGCTTCGCCTAATGAAATTTTTCTCGAGAAACTCCTTGATTTGTTTACTGAGCTCTCTTCTGTCTCGCGGGGCCATATGCCTAACGGGCAATGAAACAGGCTTGGCATTATCAACAAGATAAATTCAGAAGTCTATCTCGTGTTTAGGGGGTAACCCCTTCACCTCATCAAAGATATCTGGATATTCTCGGACCACCCTCACAGATTGAAGATTGTCGACGGACGAGTCGAGAGATTCAAGATAACATAACATGACCGGACCCTTCGGGTTACAAGAAAGTTCAAGGGTATTACCAAGGCGTGTCATGAGCCTCACTACCCTTCGTTCACAATCAAGTATAGTTCCATAATTGGACAACCAATCCATGCCCAGAATTAAACCATATCCCATGAATCCGAGAACATAAGCATTACACATGAATACCACGCTTAATATGGAAATCCTCAAATCAACACAAATCATAGATAAATGGGCCGAGCCCCCAATCGGATTTGAAACACTAACGGGATCATCAACTAGACTAGTACTTAAGTGCAGATTTTCAACAATATCAGATGAGATAAAAGTATGTGATGCGCCAGAGTCAAATAAGGTTCGAACAAGAAATTCATAAATGTAAACAAGGCTTTCTACAGAAATATTACTACCTCGGTCAAGAGCTGGAGTGGTGTTGAGAGCGTGCAACTGCCCTCCAGAAGGTCCTGCTCGCTCTGTCTGCCCTTGCCCCTGTCCTTGCTTCTTAGTGCAATCCTTACTGATGTGTCCAGTATCCCCGCAGTGAAAGCATTCACCCAACTTTCTTTTCTTCCTCCTACAGTCTTTAGCTATATGTCCCGTGATACCACAAAAGTTGCACTTCCTCGTCTCACGTGGCTTCTAAGCATTGTTGTTGTTGCCCTTGTTATTCTTGTTATTCTTGTTGCCTCCCTTCTTGAAGTCAACCTTCTTGTTCTGAGTCTCATTAGACTTAACCTCCTTTTTGTCACCCTTGTCTTCCTCATGAAGTAGGTCCATATTCATCAAGCTTTCAAAGGTCGCCCACATGGGCACATGAGCCATGGCCATAGTGTGGAGTGGCTCGCTCAATCCTCGAGCAAATCGTAGAGCCTTCTTCTCAGCCGTGTTGACTAAGTCCAAACCAAACCAAGCATGCTGATTAAACTTATTCACGTACTCCCTAACAGACATGTCCCCTTGCTTGAGTGCCAGGAACCTCTCCATCTGAAGGTTCGCTTCTGCTGACGATAAGAATTTAAGCCCAAATCTCTCCCTAAAGTCTGCCCAAGTCTCAACTGGTCTGTTAGCGTTGGTGACTTCCCACCAAAATGCAGCTTCCTCTTTCAACAACCATGCTGCCAACTGAACTTTCCTATGATCCTCCATCTCAAAGATAACGAACAGGTCTTCAGCCTCCTTTAACCAGTTTCGTGCCTCAGCGAAGGTCTCAGTTCCAAGGAAGCTTTCGTCGCCCATTCCTATAAAGTCTTTGCATATTTTGGCGAAGGCGGTGCCGGGAGGAGGAGGAGGAACCACGGCTACTGGAGGAGGAGGAGGAGGGATGTATGCTGGGCCCGCATCATTGGCCCTAGCTTCCAAGTACCTTCGGAACCATCCGGGTATGGGTACTCCCTCGGGAAGGTTATGATCGGCCATGCTGAAAAACAAAAAGAAAAAGATTCAAACAAGGAAACAAGGAAAGTGCTAATGGCTTTTGGGGAATAGCCTTTTCATAAAAATAGAACTTTTCTTGAAATATGCTTCTTTATAAATGGTTTTGAAAATAATTTTTAGAATTTTTTTTTTTTAACTTTTTCCCAGTCTGGTAACCTTCTGCTCTGATACCAAATGTAACACCCCACCTCTGCTAGGGTCACTCTCTAAGGGAATGCACTAGTTTTGGAGGGGTATTATCTAGTAAACAGACACAGAGATAACACAAGACAGAACATAAACTAAACAGAGTATATAAAGCAGCGGAAAAAAAACTTTATTTCATTTCGTGGAAAATAGAGTCAAAACCACTTACAACAAAATACCAAGTCATCATTTTATTTCATCAAGTTCTAAAGAAGCAAAGTACTTAAAACATCATAAGTAAAATATTATTCCCCAAGAAGGGCATGAGTGCAGCCATAGCATAGCTCAAGACCAAACCGAACATGAGCTGTTAGAAAAGCAAGCGAAGTCCAAGCTAAGAGCTAGAATTTCCTCCCTGAGAACCTGGGGGGAAAGAAAAGAAAAGGAGGTGGAAGAAACGGGTCAGTCAAAAAGACTGGTAAGCCCAAGTGACTATCAGCATAAAAACTAATAAAGTTAACTGGACATGAGAAACTGAGATTAAACATAAAGATAATAACTGGACTGGCATGATAATAAAAGGTAACAAGATAAGAGTGGCATCGCATATACAAGGTTTACTGCACTAACTGTACTAGTGTCCATGTCAAGTATAAATCCAAAAACGATCCCTAGGCCCGATAACATAAAATGACCCAATACGGGGTCCAACAGTCCATCCTAATCGATCGGCTTTACTCGTCGTGTATCAGTGTCATACGGCCCAATCGCGGAATGTAGTCACATGTGCTAGGTCCACCCTAGGGTATATCAGGTCCTAGGGTGTCAACCACTGACACAATTCAAGCATGCACAATGTGGTACTACGGGTGCCCATGCCTACTTTTTCAACTTCGGACAAAGTGCACGACCCTAGTCCGCCTGAACCTACACTGGCGCACCCTACTCAGCCGTTATTCTTGGTCGCTTACAATCAGCCCAGTAATCGTGCCCCACCCTGCCTAGTCCCCAGGGTATCGTGATACTTCTAAGTGGGTTACTGCCGAAAGGGACCACGTAGCTAGGATTTCTAATGGGTTTAAGTATTGTCATTAAAAAGGTCATGACTTAACCATATCCAAACATGTATCTAGTTGGTTAAGTATATATACAAGCAGTTCAAGACTTAACCCTATCAAATCGATGTGTCAAATTGGTTAAGTATATTCAAGAGGTCCATGACTTAACCATACCATGTGGCATTAATTCACTTAACGCACCCCAACCTCTCACATTAGACTTGGTTACGGTTACTGGATGTGTCGGGCGGTTCTGTGCAGATTTACACCATAACCTAGTCTAACCTCGGGTTTAAGGTGCTATATGACCAACTACCCACATTGGGTCCTATTATTTGCAACTACTGGATTTGCCGGGCGGTTCCGGGCAGATTTACGTCGCAAATTCAACCCAACCTCGAGTTGGCCATTTTCAAGTTATCTAATTGTCATATCCCAAATTCATGTTTTCAAGCTTATTCTCATGTCAAGTTTTCATGTCATATTTTCATGTCATATCATGTCAATTCCATAGCCAATTTTCAAGTTTGCCTAATCTACCCAAAACGTATCCCAACGTACGTGAATTCGCATTAATACAACATGTCAAAATAGGGAATAACACAAACAGCATAGTCATAGAATGGCAAAGGTGTTCATAAGTTAAGCATGATGATTATAACATTACAGGCATATGAAATAGGGTCTCAACATCAACTTGACAAGACATGGTGATAGACATGGTAAAGGATTGACATAAAATAGTACCCCCAATAATAGTTTCAACATCACATGCATGGCAAGATAAAGATCGAAAAGGGGTTTTAGATTAAACATGAATATATCCAAATCAAGTTCATACTGATATTCCACGAGTCAACGTTTTAGATGAATAGATCTGGAGTGTACAAAACTAGATCCAAAATAACAGATTTAAAAGTGATAGTCATAGATCCAAGATAGACAAGAGTAGATCCAACTTAGTTATCATGTTTAGGCAAATTTCAGTTTACATCATGTTCAGGTTAAGTTTACAGTTTAAATCTAAGAGTGATAAAGGGCTTACTGATCGTAGTCTAGAGAATGAGAAAGCAAAAAGAGTAGAAGCAGAATCTCTAGCAAACTCCAAACCAACGTAGCACTAACAAAGTCCTGAATAGCCTCCTTACTCTCTATCTTCCAGTCAGATCTTCAGCAGCATATGGTCGGACAAGAATGTGATAGAAAGTCTAGGGTAAGGGGCTGTTTATATAGGGTTAGGTAGACGAACCTAGTCAGAAAACGTGACCAAATACATCAGAACGAACCAGGTTCAAAAACTGGATTTCGGGAGCAGGTCGACTACCTAGTCAACCTGGTCAAGGGGGGTCGACTACCCAGTCGACTCCCCCATCGACCTGGTCGTTGGGGTCGACTACCCAGTCGACTCCCCAGTCGACCTGGGTCCTGGGCGGGAAATTTCCCGCCCAGCCCGCTTCTGGGTTTGAATTCGAATTTCGAGCTGTTTTCGATTCTGAAAATTCCTGAAACTTCGGAGGGTCATATCTCCCTCATACGGACTCTGATTCTTGTAAACTCGGACTCGTTTCCAAGCAGAATTCCGAGACAAATGCAATGGCGCAACCCGTTTCCCTTGATTCTTATTTTAAAATTTAATTCTGCCTAGGTTTATGGTTATAACACGTTATTAAAATACGGGTTGTTACAATAGCGGCTACTTGAAGCTAATAAAGAGACGAACCAAGCTAAATCAAAACTAAATTAGAAGAACAAATAATCTACATCAGACGAAAGCAATTTAGCTTCAGAAAACAGATTTCAGAAAAAACAAGACTTGCCTATATTTTGTAAGTACTGTTATATTTCCGATTTAAACATTAATCGGAAGTCATGGCTTGTAAGAAGCTAATATTAGAACGGTGCCTATTAGTTTATCTATGTGGATTCATGTTTATTCATGTGATTTTCCTATGTTATATTCTTGTGATGAAACTAATTAGGATTGATGTTCTCGTAGAGTATTTTTCTGGTTTTTATATGTTTACATGAAGCCATCATGTTTGTTGATTTTCCTAAGTTATACCATATGCAAGTTCATGAGGCTAAGCTATGTTCACATAATCCTATAAGCCTAAATTCACATGACTTTATGATTAGATCTATATATATGTTAATTTAAATATGTTTATGTGATAGATCTACATTCGATCCATATATGTTAATTTAAACATGTTTATAGATTAGGTCCAAGTTAGATTATATATGTTAATTTAATGTAAGTTACATATTTTTATGTTAGATCCAATTTAGATCTACATATATTCATGCGTATGCAATCTAGATCTGTATATGTTCATGAGTATGTAATTTGAATCTATTCTAGTTCTCGCAATGGTGATTAGTAGATCTAATTTATTCACACTTACATACCACATCAAGTTCATACATATATTTATATGATAGATGATGTTTATACTGTATGCAAGTTGTATGACATGATTCCACAAAATTTATAAGAACCGATCATGTTGTGTATTAATCTATCATGGTTAGAAACTGGGTGATTTCCTTATGCTATGTTGAACACAAGTTGTTAGGCTAAATAATGTCGTACAACCTTATATATTTAGATCTACACCCTAACATGTTTAGATCTATGTTAAGTAGTTCCAATCCCATGCAAGTTCATCCTTGCATGCCCAAGTCTAGTTGTGTAGATCTGTGTAAAGTTCATATGCTTATGATTCATGCAAGTTTATTATCATATGCCAAATTTATATGATGCATTTTTTTATGCTGTTGAAATATTACATGATCTATGCTTTTCCCGAGTTAGGCTAAATATTGAGTCTAACACTATATGTAATTTTGCGAACGTACAACGGGGGTAACGTTGGGGAAAACATGAAATTAAATGTAATTGGCATTTTGTCACATAAGCATGTAAATGAGTAGCGGCATGAAAATGGTATAATTTATATACCAAAAAATATGTGTACGATTTAGAAGGAAAGTAGGCCATAATTTACATATAAACATGAAAGGTAAATATGTAAAATGTAAAAGATGAATATGCCTAACCCGAGGTTAGAGTGAGTTACGGTGTAAACCTACCCGGAACCGACCAGCACATCCGGTAACCACAACAAAACCTGTCTAATAAGAGAGGTTAGTGCATCAAGCCCAGAAAGACCCGAGGTTAAACTGAGTTGTGGTGTAAAAATGCCCGGAACCAACCAGCACATCTAGTAACCACAAAAATACTGGTCTAATGTGAGTGGTTGGTGCTTTAATTAAATAATTAAAGCTCATGAACAATCAAGCTAGAAATGGTGAGGTTAAGTAACTAAGGAAACACTTAGCCAACATAACATGTTAACAAGCCAAGATTTGTGGGGGTTAAGTAACTAAGGAAGCACTTAACCATTATAACATGTAAACTAGACAAGTGGGTAAGGTTAAGTAAATGTTTAACCGTTATAACATGCAAACTAGACTATATGGTGGGGTTAAGTAAACTTAAAACACTTAGCCATTATAGCATGATAAACAAATAGGGTTAAGTTAATGAGAGATACTTAACTAGTATAACCTAACAAATGGGTAAGGTTAAGGAACACTTAACCAACTTGACATGATTTAGGGGTGGGTTAAGTCAACATGAACCGCTAGATAACACTTAACCAATTTAAAATGATATATGGGTAGGTTAAGTCAACGTAAACTGCTGGATAACACTTAACCAATTCAACATGACAAGTGAATGAATTAAGTTAACTTGAGTTAACTGATGACGCTTAACCAATCCAACATGACGAGAAAGAGAACTAAGTAGTAAAGCTTAGTTAAGAGGACTAAGTTGTAAACCTTAGTCAAGAAAACCAAGTAGAATACGAGGAGGAGCGAACGTCCATCTAATCATGAAGAAGGCTCCAATGAAGTGGGTTACGAAGCACGTGGCTTCGACGGGACGTGACGGTACTCTTGGTATACCTCTGTGAGTCTGCAGATGATCCTCTTGGGCTCACAGAGGTTAAGGCTTGCGTTAGAAGAGCCAAGGTTATGCCTTGGTTGAAATAATAAGGCAACCTAAAGACTAGGATGGACCAGCGTGATTCGGCGAGACCAGTTTTTTCCCTGTGATAGCAACTCGTCGTCTACCTACCATCTTGAGCCAGTCGAGATACGTAAAGCGGAAAGTCAGAGAACTCCAAAAGACTATATACTTGCTATCTAGTTATGGGTGAGGTTGGCCAATAGGTTTGTAGGGGCATAGAGGGCCTGCGTATAGTTCTCATTCTTGTTTTTCTTGGGTGCCTTTCATTTGTTAGTTGAGGGAGGGGTCTAGTGGGACTATAGCCACTGTAAAAGCAGACCTTAGCATCTGCAATCGGCAGATATCTGAAAGCTCCCAACCGAGTTCCGTGTTTCTTGATTAGCCCTGCCACGCGACTCGGATCTCACATATAGAGGACATGTGCATCTAGACATTGATAACGATTCACAACACATACGTAGGGAAAGTCCAGGAACATATACCGCTCTGGGTAGTGTGTCCTAGACTAGGGTGCATCGTTCGGTAGGTAGCATAATCCCTAGTTGGACCTAGGTCGCGTAAACCCTGAATCCGAGAAGCGTTCAATCGGTAGCATAAACCCCAGTGCCCCTGGGTAGCGAAAACCCTGGGTGAATCTAGGAAGCATTCGATAAGTAAACCCTAGTTGGATCTAGGTAACACTCGATGGATAAGGGACTGCATACACAATAAAAAGGGGATCATTTTATCATGAACACACGATGCTAGTTGAAACAGTCCTTAGTGGGTGCAGAGAAATAGAAGTGGATGCGATAGCCAATTCCATTAATCTTACCTTGTTTTGTTTTAGGGTTATCTTATCACTATGGTATGGTCCTAAGTTCAGTTTGTTCATGTCATAGTCCTTTTCTTGTTTACATGCTGAAGTATAACCGGACTTACCAGAATTATGTCTGACCTAGTCTGTTTCCGCCTCTTTTCTTCCGTTCCCCCCCAGGTAGCCAGGGAGGGAATAGCTCAGCTCATTTTGGACCGTTACTCTTTCCAAGCTTGAAGATTCTTTGATGCATTTCTTTGATCTCCATTTTCTGCTTCTATGGTTGGCTCATGCTTTATTGGGGAATATCATTGTTAGTTTATGCTTCTTTATTTTATATAAGACAGATGCTTTGTTGTAATAAGTATTGGTGTTGTAAAACAATCTTTGTACAAGTTGTGTTTTAATCAATAAAGGTTATTTATTTTCCACTGCTTTATTTTTCTGTCTTGTAATTTTTCTGCAACTTTGTACCAAAAATGCTCCACCGAAGTTAAGGCATTCCCTTTTTGGGTGACCTTAACGGAGGTGGGGTGTTACACTTGGTATCAGAGCTGAAGTTTACCGGATCAGATAAAAGATTTGAAAAAAAAAATTATTTTCAAAACAGTTTTAAAGAAGCATTTTTCAAAAGAAAAGTTTTGTTTTAAAGGCATATTCCCCAAAGCCATATGCACTATCTTTTGACCCTTTGCTCGAATCCTTGTTTCCTTCTTTCTTGAGTCTCCGGGGCTCCTGGCTTTCTGGAGGTAACCTCATCGTGGCATGGTTCCATAGGCTTGATGAGACTACGACACCTATCAAAGGGAGAAGTAGTGCCCAACTTCCATCTATAGCCTTAGTAGTTCCACTTACGGCTAATTTTCTTTCGAGCTTTGTAGGATTTTCCGTGAGATGGAGATAACTTTCAAGATACCTGTCAACAAGTTACACAAGGATGGCAAAGATGAGAATGAGGGAGTTTGGCTAAGGAGCACAACCAAAGGATGAAGAACTCATGGATATAGACTTGGTTCACAAAGGAGGGGAGGAAAGAATAGTAAAACCTAAGACAAGAGGAAGTATCTTTATTATGGTATGACAGGTCATATAATTGAGGACAAGGGCAAGAACGAGGGACATGATTTTTAAGAGGACAAGTGCATACTCTCACCACCTGCATACCTAATAGAGAGGTAGTAAAGTTTCTGTTGAAAAAGACTAGTTTTTCTTTTTGATCGTCATGTTAGTACTCTTTTTGATTTTAGCGCTTCACATTTGTGTGTATCTACTTCCATAGTTGAGTCTCTGCACCTTAGTATAGTAGAAGATCCCATTAGTGTCTCAAATCCAATTTGTGATTTGACTCATTTATCTTTGGAAAGGATTTAAGAATAGCCATATTAAGTATTGAGTATTGAGTTTAAGTGTAGTGCTTATGGGTTGATTCTAGGCACGGAATGGTGAACTAGTAATCATGAAAAGAGAGTAGTTAGACATATGAGTTCGGTAATACTCTCGAAAATCTCTTGTAATCCTTTGAATTCTTTTTGGCTTAACTACCTAGAATTTTTTGATGCATTCATCGATGATTTGAAACCTGTTCGCGTGGACCGTGAGTTTAATGACACCTTTGATGAAGTTCAGGGTTTACCCTCGAGGCGTGAAATAGAATTTACAAGACGAAAGCTCGAGGAAGACAATCCTTGAAGAAGTGTTTATGTGATACCACGGAAGTAGTGGAGCCGAGCATGCTTAGGGAAGTGGAAGTAGAATAAGATGCCACGATTAGACGAGCTACTACATGCATCCTTGGATCGGGGGTTAAGATGTTACACAACCGTGAAGTCAAGCTTGTTAAAGTTCAATGAAGGGACGTCGAAGAGGACACAACTTGGGGGACTGAGGACAAGATACACGCACCCTACCCTTATCTTTTTGAGGGAATACCCTTGATTCCTCCTTTTCTGTTAAGTTTATACTAGTCTTTATCTTTTAAGGTATATCCTCCAAGTCATATCCTAGATCCTTAAGTAGAAGCCAATAGATGTAAACATGTGTTTGAAACATGTTATGTTTGATGGTTGCAAGTAGTTATTAGTGGTTGCTCGTGAGTGCATATACACACACATTAGGCACTAGATTGGCTCAGTCACTTTCTTATTACATATGCATATGTGTATTTGTGAAACTTGATGTGTAATCATATGGACGATGCATTTGTATGAATGATTGTGCACCCATGTAGAAGTTATAAAATACGATTAGGAGTAGTTGCATACATGATGGACTCATGGCACTGACATGATTTGCATTAAGGAGGTCAACTGAATCAGTAGACTTCCTGATTTTGCATTAGATAAGGACATATACACACACTATGCATATGATCATGAAAAGCATTAGAAACCTTCTAAGGACAATGGATGCCTGTGATTGGATGGTTGAGTAGATAGATGTTGGATGGTAGGATAAACATTCTTCCTAACTTAGAGATTTCGGGGACGAAATTCTTTAAAGGAGGGGAGAATGTTACACTCCGTATTTTCGGGAAATACGTTAAGTAACAAATTAGATAATACTTAATTATAGATCTGAGAATCAAGGGAAACGGGTTACACCATTGCATTCGTCTTGGAATTCTGCTTGAGATAGAGTCCGAGTTTGCATGAATTAGGCTCCGTATGAAGGAGTTATGGCCTTCGGAAGAATCAAGAATTAGAACGAATCAAATCAAAATTCAAAATTCAAACCCAGAAGGAGAAATGGCCTGGGAGGGAAATTTCCCGCCCAGGGATCAGGTCGACCAGGGGGTCAAACCTAGTGTCGACCTCCCCTATACAGGTCGACTTAGTGTCGAACTACCCCCCCCCCCTCCCGGGGCAGATCTAAAAACTGACGATTTGTGACTCCCTGCTGAGTCATTAGGGCTGATTTAGCTATTCTGGATAACTCTATCTTGTCTTAATGGTCTTGATTGATTCTGAGATGATCTGACGGCTCCTATTCAATTAAATCTCAATAAAAGCAACCTAATACCTAAACCCTAAATCATATTTAAAATTAAAACAAGAGCCATCATGCTGCCATTAGACAACCAAGAGTAGCCGCCACTTGAAGCTAACAAAGAGACGAACCAAGCTAAATCAAAAGTAAATTAGAAGAACAACTAATCTACATTAAAGGAAAGCTATTCAGCTTCAGAAAACAGATTTCAAAAAAACAAGACTTGCCTATATTTTGTAAGTATAGTTATAATTCCTATTTAAACATTAATTGGAAGTCATGGCTTGTAAGAAACTTATATTAGAACAGCGCCTATTAGTTTATCTATGTGGATTCATGTTTATTCATGCGATTTTCCTATGTTATATTCTTGTGATGAAACTAATTGGGATTGATGTTCTCATGGAGTATGTTTGTGGTTTTTATATGTTTACATGAAGTCATCATGTTTGTTGATTTTCCTAAGTTATGCCATATGCAAGTTCATGAGGCTAAGCTGTGTTCACATAATCCTATAAGTCTAAATTCACATGACTTTATGATTAGATCTATCTATCTATGTATATATATATTAATTTAAACATGTTTATGTGATAGATCTAAGTTAGATCCATATATGTTAATTTAAACATGTTTATAGATTAGATCCAAGTTAGATCTATATATGTTAATTTAATGTAAGTTACATATTTTTATGTTGGATCCAATTTAGACCTACATATGTTCATGCGTATGCAATCTAGATCTGTATATGTTCATGAGTATGTAATTTGGATCTATGCTATTTCTTGCAATGGTGATTAGTAGATCTAATTTATTCACACTTACATGCTACATCAAATTCATACATATATTTATATGTCAAGATGATGTTTATATTGTATGCAATTTGTATGACATGATTCCACAAAATTTATAAGAACCTATCATGTTGTGAATTAATCTATCATGGTTAGAAACTGGGTGATTTCCTTATGCTATGTTGCACACAAGTTGTTAGGCAAAATAATGTCGTACAACCTTATATGTTTAGATCTACAACCTTACATGTTTAGATCTATTTTAAGTAGATCCAATCCCATGCAAGTTCATCCTTACATGCCCAAGTCTAGTTGTGTAGATCCGTGTAAAGTTCACATGCTTATGATTCATGCAATTTTATTATCATATGCCAAATTTATATGTTGCATTTTTTTTATGCTGTTGAAATATTACATGCTTTATGCTTTTCCTGAGTTAGGATAAATATCGAGCCTAACACTATATGTAATTTTGCGAACGTACAACGGGGGTAACGTTGGGAGAAAACATGAAATTAAATGTAATTGGCATGTTGTCACATAAGCACGTAAATGAATAGTGGCATGAAAATGGTATAATTTATATACCAAAAATTATGTATACGATTTAGAAGGAAAGTGGGCCATAATTTACATATAAATGTGAAAGGTAAATATGTAAAATATAAAAGATGAATACGCCTAACCCAAGGTTAGACTGAGTTGTGGTGTAAACCTGCCCGGAACCGACCGGCACATCCAGTAACAACAACAATACCTGTATAATGTGAGAGGTTAGTGCATCAAGCCCAGAAAGACCCGAGGTTAGACTGAGTTGTAGTGTAAAACTGCCCAGAACCGACCGACACGTCCAGTAACCACAACAATACCTGTCTAATGTGAGTGGTTGGTGCTTTAATTAACTAATTAAAGCTCATGAGCAATCAAGCTAGAAATGGCGAGGTTAAGTAATTAAGGAAACACTTAAAGAACTTAACATGTTAACAAGGCAAGATTTGTTGGGGTTAAGTAACTAAGGAAACACTTAACCATTATAACATGTAAACTAGACAAGTGGGTAAGGTTAAGTAAATGTTTAACCGTTATAACATACTAAATAGACTAGATGGTGGGGTTAAGTAAACTTAGAACACTTAGCCGTTATAGCATGATAAATAAACAGGGTTAAGTTAATGAGAGACACTTAACCAGTATAACCTGACAAACAAGTAAGGTTAAGGAACACTTAAACCAATTTGACATGATGTAGGGGTGGGTTAAGTCAACATGAACCGCTAGATAACACTTAACCAATTTGACATGATATATGGGTAGGTTAAGTCAGCGAAACTGCTGGATAACACTTAACCAATTCAACATGACAAGTGAATGGATTAAGTTAACTTGAGTTAACTGATGACACTTAACCAATCCAACATGACGAGAAAGAGAACTCAGTAGTAAACCTTAATTAAGAGGACTAAGTTGTAAACCTTAGTCAAGAAAACCAAGTAGAATACGAGGAGGAGCGAACGCCCATCTGATCATAAAGAAGGCTCCAATGAACTGGGTTACGAAGCACGCGGCTTCTAGGGGACGTGAGGGTACTCTTGGTTTACCTCTGTGAGGCTTCATATGATCCTCCTGGGCTCACAGAGGTTAAGGTTTGCATTAGAAGAGCCAAGGGTATGCCTTGGTTGCAATAATAAGGCAACCTAAAGACTGGGATGGACCACCGTGATTCAGCGAGACTAGTTTTTCCCTGTGACAGCAACTTGTCGTCTACCTACCATCTTAAGTCAGTCGAGATACATAAAGCGGAAAGGCGGAGAACTCCAAAAGACCATATACTTGCTATCTAGTTATGGGTGAGGTTGGCCAATAGGTTTGTGGGGCATAGAGGGCCTGCGTATAGTTCTCATTCTTGTTTTTCTTGGGTGCCTTTCATTTGTTAGTTGAGGGAGGGGTCTAATGGGACCATAGCCACTGTAAAAGCAGACCTTAGCATCTGCAATCGGCAGATATCTGAAAGCTCCCAACCGAGTTCCGTTTTCTAGATTAGCAATGCCACGGGACTCTGGTCGCACATATAAAGGACATGTGCATCTAGACATCAATAACGATTCACAACACATACGTGGGGAAAGTCTAGGAACATATACCACTTTGGGTAGTGTGTCCTAGACTAGTGGGCATCGTTTGATAGGTAGCATAATCCCTAGTTGGACCTAGGTCGCGTAAACCTTGAATCCGAGAAGCGTTCAATAGGTAGCATAAACCCCAGTGGCCCTGGGTAGCGAAAACCCTGGTTGAATCTAGGAAGCATTAGATAATTAAACCCTAGTTGGATCTAGGTAACACTCGATGGATAAGGGATTGCATACACAATAAAAAGAGGATCATTTTATCATGAACACACGATGCTAGTTGAAACAATCCTTAGTGGGTGCAGAGAAATAGAAGTGGATGCGATAGCCAATTCCGTTAATCTTACCTTGTCTTGTTTTAGGATTATCTTATCACTATGGTATGGTTCTAAGTTCAGTTTGTTCATGTCATAGTCCTTTTCTTGTTTACATGCTGAAGTATAACTGGACTTACCAGACTTATGTCTGACCTAGTTTATTTCCGCCTCTTTTCTTCAGTTTCCCCCTAGGTAGCCATTGAGTGAATAGCTCAGCTCATTTTGGACCGTTACTCTTTCCGAGCTTGAAGATTCTTTGACGCATTGCTTTGAACTCCATTTTCTGCTGCTATGGCTGGCTCATGCTTTATTGGGGAATATCATTGTCAGTTTATGCTTCTTTATTTTAAACAAGACAGGTGCTTTGTTGTAATAAGTATTGGTATTGTAAAACAATCTTTGTACAAGCTGTGTTTTAATCAATAAAGGTTATTTATTTTCCACTGCTTTATTTGTCTGTCTTGTAATTTTTCTGAAACTTGTACCAAAAATGCTCCACCGAAGTTAAGGCATTCCCTTTGTGAGTGACCTTAACGGAGGTGGGGTGTTACAGGGAGAGTGTAACGACCCGCATTCCACGTATTGAAGGATCGTAGAATATTTATTTCTTTTTCATATTAAGTCGTATGGTCGTGTAACTTTAGGGAACGACTATTGGGGTCATTTCCAATATTCACGATTTTTGCCGATTTTTAAATGACTTTTTTACCCCTGGCGAATCTTGTTTCGCCTATAACTTTTGATTGGTAAGGAGTTTTGACCTGGAACCACTTCCATTGGATCCGGATGATGGTTTACCTTTCCGTAGAGTGGTCATATTTGTCAAACGGACTTACCGTTTGGGAGATATGGTTGAATTAATGTTCAAAAGGTGAAAAATAGCTTAATTGGGCTTAACCGAGTGATTAGCAGCTAGTCCCATTGGGGGATTTCAGGATTAGAGCTATATGAGGGCTGATTAGAGTTAGATAAACCTTTTCTTTGTCACTTTCCAACCGCCACTTACCTCTCTTCAACCCTAACAATGGCCTCCACTTTCTAAATTCACCCCAATTCACCGTTTAATCACGTATTAGATTAATCTACACCAAATCAAGGAAGTCTAGTGGCAAATCAGAGTTGGGGCTGCTGCTAAGCATTGGAATTCGACCCAAAACAGTAGCAAAGTTTAGATCGAAGATTAATTTGTGGCTAAGGTGAGTGATTTGCATTGTTTTTCACTAATTACGACTAATTAGGGGTGATTAGTGTTAATTAACGAAATTTTACATTATTAAATTCTGAAAAAATGTTTAGAAATTCTTAAATATTATTTTGAGCCTCTAAGGTGAGTGATTTGCATTGTTTTTCATTAATTACGGCTAATTAGGGGTGATTAGTGTTAATTAACGAAATTTTACATTATTAAATTCTGAAAAAATGTTTAGAAATTCTTAAATATTATTTTAAGCCACAGTTAGAAATTTGGGTTAATTTGGATATGTTTTGATAATCCTATCATTAGTTATGATTAGGCATGATTAAGGGGGAAACATGGGTTTTTGGGTATGTTTGATCTATTTTAACACATTAGATTGTTGTTTTGGTGTTTATGGTCGATTTTACATGTTGTTATGACTGTTTGGAATGATTTGTGACTGCATAGAAAAGTTAGAATGGTCAAAAACACCGTTGTATGGCGTAAATAGCTTGTTGGAAAAGTTGCAGGAAATTGGTCAAATTCCGTTCGAGAAGCACCTATGCGACTCGACTCCCACTCGTGAACACGTATCATGATCCGACCCGAACCATAGGCCACCTACCCTTCATGAGCGAAAGCACGAACCGACCTGATGGAGCTCGCCATGAAGCAAGTCACGAACTATGCTGGAGCACCCTTCACCACGAACTGAGCATGATGTCACGACCCGAAGCTTAGTCATGACCGAACCCACCATCTCGACCAGGACCCACGAGTGGAGCTCACGACCACAATCCAGGAGCAACAACATAAACCGATGATAGGAGGGAGAGCCACGAACCGATGCTTAGGGGGATTCACGATCCGATCTTCGAACTTAGACAATGAACAAACTGAAAGCAAAATGAAGTGCTAACGGGATGATGATCAAAACCGAGATGCAAAGGTAGTCCAAATGAGAAGTTGTAACTCAGGATCCAGATGGGAACCAACGAGTTAACTTCATGATTGGACTTTGCTGCGGGACGTGTGCTAAGGGGTTATCGATGTCCATAACTTTGATTCACGACCACGACCACGACGGATGTTAGGCTACGGATCAATGCAATGGGGTAATTATTACTCCATGGGGCAGAGTGATCGTAGCATGGCTATGAGCCACTGCAGACTTCATGGGGCAGAGTGGACATAGCAAGGACTAGTCGCTATGGATCAGTGCAGTGGAGTCGCCAGGAATCCATGGGGAAGAGTGATCATAGCAAGGATTAGGATGATCAAAGCAGTGAATATCGTATGCTTTACGCACTGAGCGAGAGATGTAAGGATGGTTGCTATGCTTGATTGTTTGATATCACTATGACATGCACACCCCTCCCCCGTATCTTTGCACCATATGTTAGTGTCACCTTGGAGTATTGTACATCTTGTTGTGCTAACTCTTTGGTTGCAGGTCCAGGTATGGTTACGTATACCTGTTATTGTTCCGTTCTGTTGCATATCACTCATACCATACTTTTGTCTGACCCAGAGTTTTATGTGTCTTCTTATTACTCTGGGTGCTCCTAAACGAGCAGACTAGAGACAAGTTAGCTGGTTATGCACGAGTAGCTGATCCGAAGACGAGGAGGAGGCTCCCACGTATTATCTACATATGTTCTCCCTGTGTCACTGCTGGTTACTACTTTGGCATTAGTAGTGTACCTTTCTTATTTTGCTTTAGAGACAGTTTTAAAAGTTGTAATAACGATGACGTGGAACATAAGGTGTATTTTGGATTTTCTGCTGCTATGATGGTTTAGTTTTCAGGTTATTCACTATCTCACCTATTTTATATCCAAGTTATATTATTATTATATTTTATCCCATGCGCTATGAGACATTCTACAGGTTCCTTGTTAGTTCAAATTCCTTTCTTTGGCGGCCGTCCCGTGCTAGTTAGACACCTGTACAACGCATTTCGAGGGAAATGTCGGCTGGTGCGGTGAGGGTCATCACAACGAGTCAGTCATGGGATTGGTATGAGAAATCTTACTTAACTTATATAATAATTAGGCTAATTTACATGACCACGCCGCTAACGTGGAATGGGTTTACTCCATTGGATTGCCAGTGCAAGAAATAAAGTAAATCGTTAAACAATATAATGTTTTTAGAAAAATGAAACCATTATAAGACTTAAGTCCCATCACACAATGCAACGCAAACTGGAGGATACAGTTTTACCTTATAATGGTCAAAAATGCTTGATACGATAAAACAGATTTGATATTATTATTAGTGTATATATGTTTCAAAAACATTTTAATCATAGATGGCATAGCTACCGTATACTATGTCTCCATACTAGTTTTACAATTAAAATCGCATGGTGTCGTATTGGTAGTTGGATTTCCATCATGAACCAAGGCAAGGGATCGTCGTTACCGAATTCGAGACACCTCTAGCCCATGCCTTAAGACTCAGACTCAGGTGAGCCCTTAGGAGCCATAGGGTCGGTCCATAAATATGTTAGTAGATTATGACTCCTAAACAATACGTTTCTCCGCCCTATGGGGCGTAAATTAAGAGCAACCAGGGACTTAAATCCTAGGTGCCTCATTCCTTCATCCACATAAGTAAAAATGTCTGGCACCATACCATGACACCACTTCTAGCTAGAAAGAAACGCGTGTTCTCCCTGGATCCTTCTCCCATATCTAGTTCATACCGGGGTGAGAGGCTCGCGAAGTACCGCTACATAAAGCTATGCTAAATAAAGTTGTGCTTTGATCATCAACCACAAGACTCTGGTTTTTGACAATAATCCTTGATCATTTGCATCTTGGCATGCCACACTGACAATTCACGCCATGCGACTGATAACTATCAATATATAACCTCTGAGCTTGTATGTCTTTGAAAAGTGTGTTAAGCAAGAGAATAAATTCTCCGCCACCAAACAGATATATATTAAATAGAAATCAATCATCACGGAATAAAATCCAATGTCAGACATACATCCATTTACAAGTCCGCTCTGGGTCCGAACGAAACCGGAGACACCTTATTGCTCGTCCCATATGTCCAATACAGGAGAGAGGTTCTCGCATATCCATCGATCTCCAAGTACGTCTGGACGATCACCACTTATTACCTTGTCTTGGGATGCCTCCCAATCAAGACATCAGTAATCAACCAAACAATGTGAAGATCTCTGGTCTTCAATCACCATCTTCAACTTCGACTCTTAATCATCATAGTAATAATTCAGAATGGGTTAAACCCAGTCTTTCCGAATAACTCGCGTATTTTATAACCAATGGTTAAGTGCTGTAAAAACACATCATATGCCACATTCCAAATCAGAATATTCTTTTAATTAAAATATTCACAATATTAGGGAAAGATTCCCATTAATTTTTTCAAAGATAAATTCTTTTAAAATTTATTCTTAAATCTTCTTTTTAAAGGTTCATTAAACCTCCAATTTGGTTTTAATATCAAAAATCATTACTTTATGATTATTCAACTTTAAGAAATTAATCTTGTCATTAACTAGGTTAAGGAACCAATGTCTTTTAAAACACAATTCACGATAAACCCAAAATCATCTTCCATTAAATATGGAATTTTCACAGAAATCAAATCAATATATAAGCGATATAAATTCCTGTATCAGACTAATAATATAAATGGAATAACGGCAAAACCTTTTAAATTCCATATATAATAACGGTCTTCTTTCACAGAAGCTCATCTCGATTATTATAAACTGAATTCCATTCAATTTCAATTTCTTCTATTAAATTGGAAAAATTTACTTTAGAAAATTTCCATTAAATCTTAACAAAAAGATTTATAAATTCCAAATTATATCTTCACTGCTAATTGGGTTAAAGAATGAATACCGTTAAAGACACTGTTTACAATAAACCCAATTCACATTTCATTTTATCCCAATTACTAAATATAATTGGAAACTCTAATAATCCTAATTAAAAAAAATTATTCTTTTCATACGGGTTTTAAGAACAGTGTTATTTAAGACACCATTCACAACAAACCCAAAAATCCAATTTATTTTATTTTATTCAAATTAAATATTAATAAATTGGAAATTTTCATTAAATCTTAAATTAAAGATTTATTACAGTTAATAACTAGTTCGTTTCGATAAAAATATATCTTTATCTTTACAAAATTGGAATTTTTCAACCAAAATCTTTTCAAATCATTTATTATGATTTTACATAATTTTACCATATTTTTAATAAATTTATCAAGGCCCGTACAGTCGGTTTCCAATAACGGCCACCGAGCTACATCCATAGCGACCTTTTTTAAAATTTGATTTGGACATAAATCCAAATCTAACTGTTAGATTTTAAATATTTTATATTCGCTAGAAATCTCTTTTCAATATGAACCCAACGGTTAAAGTTTTAGGAAAATCCGACGGTCAGATCTCCCGTTACGTCACTTTGAAGTTAATTGTCGAAATTCATGAACGGTCGTTGCGCGACGCGTTCTATTCAAGCCATTAAATATATATATAATATATTATATATATATATATATATATATATTTCGTCGATTTCCATTAAAACATATTTTATAAATCGTTTATAAATTCGTTTTAAAATGATTTCAACTACATTTTCAAATTTAAATCAAAATTGAATATTTTATATCTTTTCATATTAAAATATTAATATTTTCAAAACATTAGATTTTGAAATCGCTTCTTTTCGATATTCATTTTAAAATAAATAAAATCGATCAATAAACCTGTTTGGGATAAAAATGGCAGTTATATACTTCACACGGCTTAATATTCTTATATATTTGTGTCTATCCAAAATGGACATAAATATCATAATTTTATTCTTCACTGAATAGTATTTTATAATATTCGTTATTTTAAAATATTCTTTATTTTAAAATATTATTTATTTTTGAATATTCTTTATTTAAAACATTCTGAATCGGAATGCGACTCAATCAGTTACCATATAATTTCAGTTATATGGATTTTCATACATCGCATGTATTTAACAATAATGATAAATAATCATTCAACAGTCCATTTACATCCAGAGTGAAGTTTCACAACTATGTGAGCATTAAAATAAATAAATAACGCTCATCACAGACTATCAATCCATCGATTGACATATAACTAAATATTGGGATTAGTGTATGTCAAATATCATCCCTATACCCGTGTCAGGTTTTCAGACAGCAATAGTCCATTTTAAATGAATCATTGATTAATAAATTTAACCAATTTTAATTCGGCTTGAGTTATTTTCTATTTACAAATTTTCACTATTTAAATTATAAATGAATATTTATAATTTAATATCAACAAAAGATATATTTTAACAAGTAATTATTTTTATTCTTGTCTAACATGGTAAAGGTAACATTTTTATTTCACAAAACATTATTCTAAATAAATGACATTTTTATTTACCAAATATGGTTTCTAATATAAATGACATATTTATTTACAAAATAAGTTTTCTAACATAAATGACATATTTATTTACAAAATATGTTTTCTAACATAAAGGACATATTTATTTTAACGTAACATTTTCTAACAAAATGACATTTTATTTTAACATGACAATTTCTAACAAATTGACATTTTTATTTTAACACGACAATTACTAACAAAATGACATTTTTATTTTAACATGACAATTTCTTACTCAACATAAAAATGATATTTTTATATGTTGACAATTTTGATTCAACATCACAAATAAAAATGATATTTTTTTATATTCTCGACAATTCTAATTCAACATAACAAATAAAATGATATATTTGTTTTGTCGGCAATTCTATTTCAACATAACAAATAAAATGATATATTTGTTTTGTCGACAATTCTATTTCAACAAAAATGACACTTTTTTATTTGACATTTCTAATTGAACAAAAATGACAATTTTTATAATTTACATTTCTAATTCAATAAATGACAATTTTTATAATTTACATTTTCAATTCAATAAAATGACAATTTTTATAATTTACATTTCTAATTCAATAAAATGACAATTTTAATATTGTCAATTCTAATACAAATTTTTTTTATATCAAATCAACAGATCGTCATAACAGCATCAATCAATTTAAATCAAATCACGTACATGCAAGAATATCTAAACACGATAATAATTAATTAATTTTTGATTATTTTAATAAGAAATCTCACCTTGATCGGTTTTAGGAATTATTTAATAATGGTTGATTTTAATAAAATTAAAAAGCGTTTAATTTTATTAGAAATTCCTAGTGCTTCTATTCTTGTCCAAAGCTGTTCCATCACGTAGATCCGGATTTTGCGGTTCCAAACACATTCAGTTTTGTTCCAATCTGAATCCGTATGTAGAAAATATGGATGTTTAACCATTTACACAATTAAATATATTATTTATTTATTTAATTAATAATCAGTTTAATTTTCCTCAACCTTTCTTCCCGATCACGAAGCTTTAGGAACTCAAACAAAACCCATCGTCCCCAAAAATTGACGCTGCCGCACCTCAAACACACTGACCGGACTTCGATCCATTTGCTCCACTTGAAGCGGAGTAGCCTCGCGTCCTCATGCCTGGCACAACCGGCCCTAACGCAGTGCGAACGGTGCCGTCGCACAGGGCAGCAATCGCGAGTAGGGCATAAAAAACCCCAATAGAAAAAAAGGCGTGAAAGGAAGAAAAAAACGCCGGCTTCTCAGATCCACGAGAATTGCGTGAAGGAAAATGAAGAATTCGCTCAAACATAAGGGCGAAATGAACCATGAAGATGATGCTAGGTGCAATTTTAGATGGAATTGGACAGTTCTCTCAAGCCCTACTTCTGAAATAGGTAACCCTATTTCTAAATTATCCTCTTTAGTCTAGCTCATATATTGTAACATCTGGAAATCCAGGAGGCAGGATAAATCTGATTCCTATAATTGCATCCGGATCTTGGAAGCCAATATAATTTTGTTTCGTATGCTTTTGCGATAGCCGTCTTGCTTTAGCTTGTAACTATCCATAGTTTATATGCTGATGAAGAGTTTAAACAAGTCTTTTGTTAAATTTTTTATTAGTGTCCAGAGTTAGGACGTTAATATTTTTTATTTATGTTTCTATCATCTTGAACTATTGGTTCTAATCTACTCAGTAGTCAGCACATGTATGTTTTAGTTCACGGCTTGTATGTTTTCGTAATAGGGATTATATGCGAATACTGATTCTTTTTTTACTGTAAATATTAAAAAAATCAGCAGAAATCATATTTTTCTTACTGCAAATATTGATTTTTTTAACAAGGATCATATTTTCAACAGTGCTATATTCGCTGATTTAGATGAGAATGTCACGAATATTGATCATGACGATTAGGCTGAGTGAATGTAAAAATCATGCTGCTGTAGTTGAAAATTTTAAAAAGGAAGAATCATATGAAACTCAGGTGGCAAATTCAGGTTGGGAATTTCTAGATATGGATGAAGATGATGATAATAAGAACGAAAAGCTTAAAATGAAAAATGGAGATGATGGTGAAGTATATAATATTGATGAAGTAAATGGGTTGGTGGTCGACAGAAAGAATGATTGTAAAAACCAAAAGATGGAAGAGGAGAATGAGAAATTGAAGGAGGAGAATGAGAAGATGAAGAATATAATGGAGACAATGATATCAGAGAATGCAAAATTGAAAGATTTGGTAGCTGAATTGTGCAAGAGCAGCGCACAACAATGTACGTTAATGGGAGAAATAGTGAAAGAGTGGATAATTTGGAAAAGACAGTTAAGAAGATGAAGAAGGGTTTTAAGATCAAGATCAAGGAGGACTTAGTTGATCAAAATTTGCTAATTTCACTGTAGCTTTTAGTTGCCTTCACTTTCTTGTGTTTTTCTTTTGGTTGGTGAATTTGATTTTGTTTAGTTTGAATAAAGAGTGTAATTCAATGGCCTTCGGACTACTGGATTTCTAATATTATATATATCTTACCATATGAATATTATTTAGTACAAGTGGAAAACCGTGCGATGCACGGGATCATAGACTCTCGAGTGTTGTAGTTTCCGTATTCAATTTAAAAAAGTATATGTTTGCAAAAATAATATGTCTTTGCGTCTTCTTCATTTTAGTTACTTCGGGCATAACCGTTCTTTTTTCGCTTTCTTTTGTATGAAAAAAAAATATAAACAAAACCATTTCAATTACTTTGTTTATCTCAGTCTCCCTTGTACACATTCTGTCCTTTTACTTTGCCATTTTGTTTATTTATTTATTTTTCTTTATAATAAAGAAAAGGTTAATCCGACATTTGTTGCATTTTTAGTTTGTGTCATTTACGTTGTGTCTTCTTTCTTTTTGTTATGTTTCTTGTGTCATCTCTGGTTTCAGTTTATACTTTAAGCCAGAATTAAGTTTTTGGTTAGCAATCGATGTCGAGTTTAGTTTTTTTCTGATCAGTCCAAATTTGAGTTTTTATTTTCCATTAATTTGCATTTGGAGCGCACAGGGAACTGGCTTTATCATTACAGTTTTCATCTTCTATTTCATTACGGTTCCATTAAATTGCATTATAGTTTTAGAAAAAAAGTTTTCATCTTCTGTTCTCTGAGGAAAAAACAGTGCATAATTTCAACAACAAACAAATTCTACACTGTGAAATACTTCATTTACATCTGAAATTTCAATGGACACTTCAGTGTTCTCTATTAACTCTTTTCTTCTTCACACCCTCTTTACGTCACTCTAATAAAATCACACATAATTTCCTTCTCAAACTACATTGGAAAACTCTATTGTCAAACATATTCTATTTATGATCACAACTAACATTTGCCACCTACCTCCAATCCAAAGCCAACTCCGACATGCACCTACTGGGCAAACTGCACTAACTGAACCACCCTCCACTAACTGAAATATTATTACTTCAATATGACCTCACAGAAAGACTAAACACATATGCTTGCACATAATTATTAATTCAAAAGTTGCTGCAAAAGTGAAATCAACATAGTAGAGAGTCAAATTTTATAGTCTAGAGTTTTTCAGAGTTACAAATGACGAAGAGTTTTTTATTAAGTTACAAATGATGAACACAAATGGCCTAACAACTCTAAAAATGACAAAAAAAAAGATAATGTGTAGAATCAAACAGACTTGCATCCAGAAAGGATTGCATTCACATGGATCTCATGGATATGGTAGAACGTTATGATAAGTGCCCTGGCATGAATATGGAAATCTCTTCCGACGTTTCCCCCACAGCGGAAAAAGAAGGAAAAAATAAAAAAGGGTTTTAGTTCATAGTGATACTGCAAACTCTGATGTTGCAAACAACCAATATGGTGACACTTATTCTCAGCAACATATGCATAATGAACCTAGGAGTACTTCCTATACAAAT
Organism: Allium sativum; assembly: GCA_030737875.1. NCBI lineage: Eukaryota > Viridiplantae > Streptophyta > Magnoliopsida > Asparagales > Amaryllidaceae > Allium > Allium sativum. The sequence continues at coordinate 989,436,774 of CM060912.1, read as the reverse complement.
GACCACACTCACATATAACTTTAAAGCAACACAAATGGACATGCCCAGGCATATCCCATATAAAAATGAAGCCACATTTTCTTGACATCCATTCACTTTCCCTATTTTTGTGCATGCGCCTGAAATGAAGACAGCAAGCCGCATCTGCTTTCTTTTTTCAATGATTTTTAATATGCAAATAGAAGCAACACATTCTTCTTCTTATTTTCACAGTAAACATGGCATCTTTCTTTTCTTCGGTGCAGACACGAAGCACAAAAGGAAGTCTATTTCTTTTCTCAGCAAACTCACACATCAAACATACATTTCCTTTCTGTAAATACAAAACGCAAAATTTTCAGTAATTTATCTTCTTCCGTGTACATCGCATAGCTAACATCCAAAACAAATATATTTGTTTACACGCATATGTACGGTGGCTATGCACTTTTGCGTATATGAAGGGAGATGCAAACAAATGCATAGCATAAATGAAATCAACATACTGATTGAAATAATCTGAAATCTATTGTGTACCATGAAAGTCATTCGTAGAAGCGTTTGCATACGTTAATCTGTGGAAAGCCTTTTACTTATGGAACCGTTCCTCTATATACACTCAGCTGCAAAAACCGCAAAATCGTACCTTTAACATGGCTAACCTGATGATACAATCAAATCCAACTCAGTTAGTATGTATATTAGAACCAAACTGTTTTTTTTTAAATTAAAAAATTCCTATTAAAATGCTAACTTTATCCTAAAAATTAAATAATGTTTATAATAATGAAATATTTTGAATAAAGGCAAGATTATTGAAGAGAACAAACAACATAGAAAGTAAAAACACATAAAGAACTAAACATCTGTTCAAATATTTACAGCTAAATTATTTGATAGTTATTTCAACAAATCTATTTTGCCTAACTGAAAATTTGAGTTTGAAAAAAAAAACTTAAAGGAAATGGAGAAAAAAATTTCATCAAGTTAACATCAGTAAAGATGCTAACTTTGTACTACAAAATTAAATATTATCTATAGCAATGAAATATTTTAGATATATCCAATATTTCTGAAGAAAAAAAAAACACAAAAAATTGAGTTTTCTTCGAGAATGCAAAATACTTTTAATTGTTTCTAAATTCTTTTGAGTAACATCCAAAAATAAAACTACCATAGAATATGAATGTTTTGTAAAATTCAAATAATATGTTCCTAAATCTATTCTGGTATGCCTCGTTAGTGCATTTAATTTTCCTAGCTTATACATAGTTTAGAAGCAAACTAACAGATTTGAATAAAAGGGCAGTATAGTAAGCATTTTTGGGGAAGCAAGTTGAACATTCCCTTTGTTTCATTTGGCTCATAGGTTTAGAACTTGTTAACCAAAAAACATAGTAAGAACATGCATATATTATCATAGCTAATGGAGTGCATAAGTTGGAAACCTCATAAATTGAAACTTTGCAAAATTCTTGTACATGTAAAAATGGACGACAAAGTTTGACAGTTTTCTTGAATATGAGGAATATGAAATAGCATGCATGAATTTCATTAACAAACATGTTGGTTTCATCCTAATACTTATAACTTTCGTAAGCTAAATGAAGTAAAGCTTAAGGATAAACCTATGAAGCTTTTTAAGACCTAATTTTATCCTAAGATGCATCAGGCATCGTCGTTTACGACATGTCTAAAAACTATGATCAATCACATGATCAACTGTTTTTATGATTACCATGCAAATGAAAATTTTGCAACCACAAACAATGATTGTCTTTGAGAACAGTTTTAACAATATATCCAAATATCAAAATAAAAAATTATAAGCATGTTGACTAATATCCAATATTGACGTAAAATGTTCACTTGTTTCAAATAAAAAGCATACGATTAAGGAAAGTGCTAACGATTAGCATATTAATAGTAAATATTCAAGACATATATGGATGATATACTGAGCAAAAATCAAATACCAAAACTTATTCTTTACTAATAAACAACTGAGTTGACCTGTTGTAAAGCACAGTGTTATTCAATAACGATGGAATTATGATGTAGTTCAGTTAAATTTAGCTGATCTATTAATCAGACAACAAACATCACAAAAATATTGACTAATTTAATTGTATAACTCCTCAATTGTTTGTAATTGTAAGTACCTACGTTAGTGGAATTGTAAAAAAGAGAAGATTGAAGTTTGATAATGCAAATGTACTGACAAAATAAGATGTGGTGGAACGAATGTGAAAAATTTGTAGGGAGAAGTTACCTTGGTCCAGATCCTCTCATCACAACACAACTCCAACCACAGTATAAGTGCAGTCTTCTAGTTTATTAGATGGAATTCATCATTACCCAAATTTGAAGTCAGCCTTTCCATAGCTTTCTCCAACAACCCTGAAACAAACAAAATATAAAGGTACATTAAATTCTTAATGAGTCTGCTAGTTTCAACAATGCAAAATACAGTGACTAATGACCATATCATTTCAATGTGAAAATTTCATGCACTTTAAATATTATGCACTTGTCTATAGCAAGGATGAAGGCAAGTTTCAGTCATTTACTTATCTTTATACATATGAAATAATGATTACGTGAAACTATACTGTATTAATGTTGGATAACAAAAGAAATAAAACGTATTATTATTTGTAATCCAACATTCTCCTAATTACTTTTACCTGTGGCTAAACATTCTCCTGAGTACCACATCCTATTTGTTCTCTTATACTAAAGGAAAACATGAATAATATGCAACAACTAAACATATAAATGAAAAATATTGACCAATCATAGATATTTATGAAACATATAAAAAGATCTCCTCATTACTTTGTTCCCAACATTATTTTTAGTTACAATGCGTATAAATTTAGTAATTGTACTTGTCTCCTAATTAAATTTCAAATTATGGATATTTATATATATATAACTCAAAATAATACTTTTTATATGAATTTCTATAAAAATTTGGTTTGGTTTTTTTACCTCTATTGAAACCAACATAGAACGACTGGACGGTCGAAACCTAAAACTAGCTTGTAAATATCAATGTCATTGTACTAAAAAGGAGATGCAGGAAAATCTTACAGGTGATCATAATTTTCCCGAAGGAATTCAATTTGCTCCCTGGAAATTAGAGCCTGTAAAAGGAGATGCGGGAAAATCTTACAGGTGATCATAATCTTTATCGTTCAAACCTTTGCATCATTTATTTTTTTTAGAACCTTTAATTTTTTTCTTCTGCTTCAACTTATCTTGTTTTAAATCGCCACCTTTATTTAGTTTATTAGCAGTTTTTTCTCTTCTTGTGCAAGTTCCACTAAAAAGGGCTTGTGATGTTGCTTTGGACTTCTCTGCGGCATCTTTATCAACTAATTCCTGCAAACCTACCATACAATCAGGAATGGATTAGCGAAGAAGAGAAAGAAAATAAAACATACCCAAAACTTATTTGTATATATTAGAACGTGGTACAAATAATTGAGGAGTTGAAGGTTATTATTTGCTCGATCTTCGTCGATGGAGGCAAAAGAGGCCAATTAAGAGTGCTAATTGAGTCGCGTTACTTAAATCGTAGAGATTTTGAGAGAGCAAGCTAAAGTAATAAAACAAGTTGCATGATGGTTTTTCAAAAGCAATAAAACAGAAGGAAAGACACTAACTTCGTAATGGGGATTGTTAAAGGGACTCCATTTTTTGTTAACTGGAGGACAATTTTTAAATTATTGTTCAATTGTTAAAAGGGGGACTAATAAGATTAGCCTCCCCTTAAACGTTTAATTAAAAATTCCATTTTTAACCCAATCATCCTATTTAATGTAAATCTTAACACCTAAACCTAGACTAATAAACACAATTTAATGAAATAAACAAGAGGATATAGTTAACATAATGGAGACACAAGAAAAATAGCACAATTACCGTGTACTCAAATACCACAGTCATGAGGAAATGTGCAAGGAGATGAAAATAAAAACTAATAAAGCAATGCATAATGGAACAATCTCAAAAGAATTTCTGGAGAAAATTAAAAAATTATTTAACAAGGACGCAATCAGACATAATCACCCAGCACTGTAAAGGTAGAATGAAGATGCAACATGCATATATAAAGAATCAAATATATGCACTACAAGCCAGTGACATTTTTCATTATTGTGATAGGATCATCGTGGTAATCTAAGGTTTCAGTTTTGGAATTTTTTTTCTTTTTTAAATAGGAATTTCAGTTTCGATCAAGATAGAAGAAGATAATGATAGTGAAGGGGGAGCAAATGGTGTTGTGACAAGGGGTAGTTTAATCCATGTTTATATTAAAATAAAAAAAACAAACCCTCCCTTAACAATTTTCTTTTCAAGTGGAGTCCCCTTAAAATTATTCTCCCATTAACCAGAAGTGGAGTCCCTTTAACAATCCCCTTCGTAATAACTATATGCGGTTTTAACTCGACGGTGAGATGTAAAAAGGTAAACAAAAACGCAGTAGAGAACATACCCAACAAGAAAGGAAATCTGCAATCATCAATTCGGATTTGAAGTTGTGGAATGAACAAAATCGATTTTATATTTGCAATCGTCTAATTCGGATTTCAAACTACTTGGAGATTTTCTGTTATTTCGATAGCTAAAAGATAAACAGAAGAACAAAATGAGAAGATAGAGAGAGGGGAGTTTTAAAGTGATCGTGGGAGATAGGAAACGAAATGGGGAGAGAGGGAGGATGTTGAAAAGGGAAACAGATTTTGGTTTATGAAGGAGTTAACAACGTTAATTATTGTGCTAATGCGGTTGATTATCAGCCGCTTGATATCTTTTTCAACAATATATCATAGCACCTCTTTGTCTCTTGGTTTGTCCAACCAAGAAAATTTATTATATATATTATTTTGAATTTCTGTATATTAGGGGCATCATTTAGCAAATCGCACTGGGCATAATAAATCTCAGGACCGGCTCTGATGCCTGGAATGGAATGACATTCCATGACGTATTCGTAAAATCATGCAATACCAATTATTGAAATATACAACAAATTCAATTTTATTCATAAAGATTCTATTTTCTCAAATGTCAAACACACTTGAACTATAAAATCAAATTTCCAAATTAAATTTTAGAGGTCACTAAAACTCTAAAATATTAAAAGCTGTCTCTATGACACATTACATATAGGGCTGTCAATGGGTACCCGAAAAATCCGATATCCGTCCGCATCCGTATCCGAAAATACGAAATATATCCGTTATCCGAAATGCGGATACGGATATCCGATATCCAAAAATCATTCTGGATACGGATATGGTTATAGTGGTATCCGTATCCGAAAAATATCCGTTTGATTTTCTGATACGTGTATGTATGTATATATTATATAATTTTTAATTTATATTTATGATTAAATTAATATATAAATTTCCAAAATAGCTAACCTAAACTCAACTATTGAATTATAAAGGAATGTTGTATTTTGTATTATGCAACATTTTAAATCATGTACTAATTTTATTTTGTGGTATGGTTATAATTAAAACATAATTGTGTATGTGCTTCTATGATTTATGTTTTGTTTTATTTTATTCTTAGGGTTGTGTATTTCATATTTTGAACACTTTATCTCTTAAAATATTTGTTTGTAAGAAATTTATTTGATTGATGTCCTACTTGTAATTTTTAATTAGATATATTCACATTTTAAAAAAAAATTTATGAGCCAAATTTGCATATGAGGGATGTATTTGTAAACTTTTATTCTTTTATTTTCGGATATTTTTTCGGATATTTTCAGATATTTTCGGATAACCACATCCAATGTACAGTTTCAAGTTTCGGATACAGATATTTCAGATATTTTCGGATATCCATATTTGCTAAGGTAGATACGAATATTTACGGTTATCCAAGAATATCCGCAGATACGGATACAGATATTTTTATTTGATATCCGCAGATATTGGATACGGATTCGGATACGGATTTTCATTTTCGAATACGGATTCGGATACAACACTATCCGTATTCGACTGCATCCGTTTACAGCCCTAATTACATAGAAACACCATGCCGAAATAAGTGTGTAGATGGAGCATATTGCAGCACATAAAATATTTCTGGTTGCACCATAAATAGAAAAGTTATCTTTTTTGTTGGATGTATTTAGTGATGAAGTTTGTTAATTTACTGCATTGTTGTAAAAAAATTGTTTTTAAATACTTATACTATATCTTTCAATCAAACATTTTGTTTTCCACGTTTTGTAACATATTCACCAATCATATCTAGATAGATTGTTTTACTGCTAATAATATGCTAAACACATTCATTAAAATACAAATATTCTATTGTTTTGAATCAGTTATTTCCTTTTATGCACACTAATTAAATGCAACAGTAAAATGTGTTAGTAAAGGAATTTGCACTCCCTGGTTTAATGCCAAGTTCATCACTATATCCTGTATTAGTAAATAATAAAAACCTATGTTTAAGGAATAAGATTTTTTGAATCACATAGTTAAAATAGGAAAGATATACATGTTTAGGCAGCAAATTAAGCTAGTTATAGATTTTTCATAATCAGTTTGTTTGGGTAGTCAAGTTAGTAAATGGCCTAAAAAATGCCATCTGCATAATTTAAGAAATGGTTGTAGCCAAGCACACGTCTACGATCTATATAATAAACATATGGAGGTTTTCACTTTGTAAAGCTGATTCGTATAAAGTATAAAGAATTCAAATCTTAGCTTTTCCCACAGAATTGTGGGAATTATAATTATTAAGGAAAAACAACATATTTTTTGCAGCCTGGAGATATAGAGCTAATAGACTATAAAATAAGAAGAATCAATGATTTTAAGCTGATAATTGATTAATCCAAGTTATAAAGCTAGAATTAGAATTTTATACTGCTTGGTCAAATTGCAAAGATCTAAAATGATATTTGGCATAATAACTGATTACTTTGAATCTTTCAGTCCAAGCTACAAATATAATATGAATCTAAAATCTAGCAAAAATCATCTGTGATCTATATCTTGAAAACTTCATATGCACAACTATGTAGAGAAGCAAGCAAAGAGCAACTGCAAGAAAACAATTGCAATAATCTCGGGATGTTAATGCCAAAAACCCAGTATAAATAGTGAATGCTATATTGTGCAAATTATAAAAGGATAAATGATTACTTTTGAGAGCAAATTGATCATTTGTTTAAAATGAAAAAAAAAATCCACTTTATTAAACTGATCAGGAAACAAATTTTCAAATTCCATTACTAAGACCAAGATCATTTCAAATTGTCAAATTTATAGTAGTCCCACAAATTATGCATCGGTTTTGACTATGGAGTGTACGCAGTTATTAGGTATCTTATAACTTTGAATAGGGAAAAAGGGAGTTCTCAAAAGGAAAAAAAACATGAAGAAAGTGACAGATATCAATAAAAGATCATCAGTAGAAGGTTCCTAACATCTTCTGTGAAAAGCAAGAACACTAGTCTACCATGTTTTCCAAGCATTGTAAACATGCATTGTTAGGAAATTAAACTAAATTAAGTTCAACAAAAATCACTTAAACATGGCAAAATCCATTATGTTATTCATATTAACAAAAAGGTTCGCTTTGATTCGTATTTTAACCTTGCATATTATATATACATACTAACTAAGCCATGGAAATAACATAAAATTGAGAAAAGTATTCAAAGAATCGTGATGATATTGTTCGAGAAAAATCAAGGAAAGAGGAGGAAATCCATACAATCAGAGAGAAAATAGGAAACTGTTCTGGTTCATTATAAATTTAAACATTTGCCATATGTAAAGCAAAACCAATATGAAATCACATAATATATTATTCAACTCCCAACAACCACTTTTATCCACAATCCGAGATTGCATTTACAAAAATATAGATATTATAAAATAAGAGTATAAAACAATTTGTTGTTTAGATTTCATCCATTGATTCAAAAATGCAAACAAAAATGTAGTGTGTTTGACATTACTCAAATAGAAGGGAGTTGTATTTAATTCCCCAATTATTGCAATAATGGTTAAATAATTCAATTACAAATAAATTGCTTGTTTCTGCATTTTATAATGTAATAAATGAAGTTTATTATGGTACCTTTTTAGAAAGCACATGTTATTTGGTGGACATAATACTGCAGATTGGTTATAGGAGGAAGAACACTTAAAAGTTAAAATATAACAGCTTTTTTGTAGTTTGGGAAATAAAATCAGTTGTATCATAATATATATGAAACAATATAAAAAAGAGATTGTAGTATGAAAAAAAATAAGAAAATTAAGGAGAAAAATACCTTTGATTTCTTCTTTTATTGTCCTCCAACATGTTATTGTTCTGGTGAAGCGCTAGCTGAACATAGTTGCTGGAAGGATAAAGAAACAATTGTATTAGAAGAATATAAATAATTAGTAAACCTAACAAGGATCGGAAAACAATTGTAAACAACCAAAAGATACACAGTTTTGTCTACATTCCACGCATGGAATATCCGGACAAAATGATTTTTACCAGACCAACATCAAAAATTTATATTTATATACAAAAACTAACGTATAAACTACACTCATTATGACCATGAAATACCACTAATTAGCAAATACAAATGTGCACTAATTTGTCTTTAGATACAAAGCCATGTCCAGTAATACTGATGCAAGGAACTATCATAAGTAAATAGTTTTTCTTTTGCTATTCATCATTTTTCAATTCTCAAAAATGTGGGTTAATGTGTGAACCTAAGTTTAACTGCTTATTTTTATTATTTCAAACAATCCATATTTATGCCAAGTTTCGATGATTATTTCATTTTTTTTCATATGGTGGACGGTTTTCTTCGCTTTATCCTAACATCTGTAGGATTTTTTGTTGCCATCTTAAGCCTCATGCGTACAAACTCAGATGTTTTATTTACAATTTTATAAAAGATACTGATACAATTTAGAAGATCTTATAAAGATGTAGTTGGCTGCGTTCAACATCCATGACCAAAAAAATAGTACACATTTACTATCTACTTAATTAATGACTATGAATGTTAAAAAATCAACAACAATTCAAAAAGACTTGCATTAAGCTTTTTATAGTAGGCCCTACTTTTTCCCTGTATTGTTAATTGTTATGTTTCTTTTCTTAGCTTATACGCTTATATAGCTTACATAGCTTTTCATTCGGTTGGACTTTTCAACATTTAAATAAATGAAAGTTAAAATAGCATGTTTACTTTTATGTGATGAAATAAATTAAATATGTTTCCTACACATTATTTGTTCCTCTCTTCCTATGCTATGAGCATATACATCTGTTTAAATGTACTTACAAATTAAGATATGCCAGTTATAGATTAATAATTGGCAACTGAAAATTATTATCCATCAGTTATTAATGTTTTGAGGATAAATGTTTTTGTAGAATATGTTCTTCTAGTAATATTCATCTTACTAATGATGCTTCATTTTATGCTCTAACTATTCAATATTCAACTGAATTATCCAGTTATTTTTATGATATCAACTACATGGAACATACCATTATGAATATATAAGATCATAAGAATTAGGCAATTACACCCAATGCACAATCCAAATTCCAAAATGAAAATGATGGAAATAAAAATTATAACAGTAAGCAAATACAATGGAAATGGGATAAAATATAACTTATTGGTTGATATAAATGCATGTGCATTTGGAGCAAGACAAATATATGATAGGTTATAATATAAGTTCAGACCATACAAAATTGGGAAATAATCACCTAACCTAGTAACCCAATATTTTATTTAAATTTTATCCATGCCACATATGTATTATCAAAGCAAAAATGATTTGCAAACATGTAGTATATCTGCGTTTTGTATGTGTGGGTATGCCACAGACACATTTTTATGAATCTTTAAAGAAGCCATAATACCCTATTTATATACATAGCTTGTCTTGCTTAAAAATTAATACATTTTAATCAACTAATCTCACCCAAAAATCTTTTAAATGATATGATGGCAGTAATGCTAAATTAAAAGGTGCCTGGATGCACAAATGTTTTCTTATCAGGACTCACTCCAATGCATTATTTCAATACTAAAAAAACCTTATATTTACATCTATGAGAAGACAATCATGCTTTCCTTTCCCATGGTATACCTCTTAATCAAGTTTCAACCGAATAATCAAGTTGAGTTTATTTTGAACAAAACTCATTCTTTTATTTTAGATCATCGATCATTTTAATATATCACATTCCTTTTCAATAGACTTGCATTAACCTGTACTTTTACATTTCACACTTTTAAAAGATCCTTCATCTACTGTTGCAATGGTTGGTATTTCAACGTACTCTTCTTCTAAATAGGGACAACTAGACCAGAAGATTCACTTAATCAGTCATATAACTAAACTTAATTAGACCAAAATTGTGATATTTTGGGGTACAAATGAAGCATGGTACTCATTCTGCGGGGAAGTAAGGGTAGAACAACAAAATTTGGGTAATTTGAATGAAATCAGATTGACGCTCGGTAGAAGTTATTGGAAAAAAAAATCATTACCTCAGTATACAGATCCAAAAATCGTCGCAGAAAATCTACGTTTAATGAATGGTCGTCCATCGGCTGGCATGGTTTGCGGGCGAAGCATAAAACGAACCATTAGGAGAAAGCAGTAAATTGATGAATTTAAATTGGAGAAGGAAAGGATCTGAAAAACATATTATGTTGTGGGAATTAATCAAATTGTTCTTTAACTTTTATTTGTCATGGGAATGAATTTGAAAAACAGATTGCAAAATAATTTGAGAATGAAACTATAAGCGAATTAGGGAAACGTTTTGGGTATGTAACTTAAATCGAATGTAGGATGAAATTAAAAGCTGAAAATAGGGTTGTAGAGTAGAAATCAAACGTAGGAGCGTGAAATTGGGGCAGCAAGTTAATAGCGTACGAAAAAAGGAAAAAGTTGAAAATAGGAAAAGAGTCGAGAATGCGATAGGGATGGAAAGGGGAAGAACGTGGGGTTAGAAGTTGTTTTTTGTTAATGAAGAAGTGAAAGATAAAAGTGGAGAAGGCGGAAATGAGAAAAAAAAAGGGATTTCAGGCTACCCACGTAAGCATGGTTGGTTTTCTGTTTTCTATTATTGGTAATAGACTATACATGAAATATTTATAGGAAATAAATATAACTATAAAAGGAATATTTATTTGGAAAATAAATATAATTATAAAAGGAATATTTATGTGGAAAGTAAATAGAATTATATAAGCAAATATCTGGAAAATGAATAGAATTTTATAAAAAGAGAATTTTACATTAGGAAGGTTTAGACCCGTGCTTCGCACACGGATGTAACATGATATTGATTTAAAGTAAATATTTAATATAAATCTGTTTTAACAGATAAATTGAGGAGAATAATTTATAAACTATGTTTATAAATTAAGGAAATATTTATCATTTGATAAATTGAAATATAAATTTGAATTTATATAGAGAAGTAAAATTGGTTTTAACACCGACAATTGAAATGGATTGTGAACTTAGTAGTTATAAAGGAAATTTGCAATGAGATTATAAATGTTGGAAATGAAATAAGATTTGTATGAATAATTCTTCAAATAAAGATATAAATAGAATCTGGGTTTGAGATATTGTTTTTAAATACGAAATCAAACTGTTTTGATTATATAAAGAAATATTATTCACATTCTATGTGAAAAATTAGATTAAAGTAAATATTTTGCAAATAATATATTATAAAGGAATTTGGGGTTTGAATTAGGAATTTAAATGAAATTACTGAAATTAGAAACTGACTGGAAATTAGTTGAGTTGAATGGCCTTCTGGGTATTGATCTGATGTTGGTTTCGGCCTTCGGGGTTTATACTTAGGAAGTTTTTCTCTTACTAGTTTACAGTTAGAGATTGATAGAGGTGGTAAGATATTGATCCGTGAATCAGAAATCGAAATGTTTTCCAAAGTTAATAACGTATATTTTCTAATTTTAGAAAATAAGGTATTTACGAATATAAAGAAACGATAAATGGGAAATTGGGAAATGAAATGATGATTGATTGGTAAGATTTCCATTTTGGAATACGACCGTTATTTGTACACATGTTTTCCTTTGATAGTTAAATCACCGACTATCAAAGATTTTGACCATTTCCGTTGTCGATACGGAGAGACCGGGATCAGATTTATTATCTGAAAACCACTCCGTGTGGGCATTATCGTTTCAAATCAAATATATCGAAGACAATTGAAGACGGATTTTATGCAAGGTTTATTCTGGCGATCCTAGGTAGAAATTGCCTAAAGTGGATTTACAGAATAATTCCTTCGGGTTGTCCAGTCCCAAGACAACTTGAATGGACGAATGTCTAACAGAGTATATCTAGTAGATCGCGTAAGTTGATCGTTTCCAACGTATTTACGTTGGTGGCGGAGGAATTTGTAACAACCCACCTCCATAAATGTCACTCACAAAGGTAATGCATTAACTTTAGTGAAGCGTTATAGGTAAAAGATGCAGATAAATTACAAGACCGACAAATAAAGCAGCGGAAAAGAATAAACACTTTACTTCATCGATAAAACATCAGTTTGGTAAAACAGCTTGTACAAAGATTGTTTTCTAACACCAAAACACCAATACCCACTTCAACAAAGTATCTGTCTGGTTTAATAAAATAAAGAAGCCTAAAATGACAATGATATTCCCCAATAAAGCATGAGCCAGCCATAGTAGTGGAAAGGAGAGTCCAAAGCAATACGTCGGCTATCTTCGAGCTTGGAAAGAGAAATGGTCCAAACTAAGCTGAGCTATTCCCTCCATGACTACCTGGGGGGGGGGGGGACGAAAGAAAAGAGGCAAAACAAAACTAGGTCAGACATAAAGTCTGGTAAGTCCAGTGATTTTCAGAATGCAAACAGGTAATAGTAACATGACATGAATAAACTGAACATAAGACAATACGGTGATAACACGGATAACAAGATAACCTAAGATTAGCATAAAATATGATAAGGCAAGATAAACTGAATGCGCTTCTACTCTTTCTCTGCTTCACTACTACCCCATTATTATGATTTGTATATCTCTATTCTCCTATTTTCTCTGCGCCAACTAACCAATATCCTAACTAGTGCCTTTTATAGAATGATTTGTATCCCTACTAGTGTCCCAACAAGTATCCTGTGAAAAATGATCTGTATCTCCTACGAGTGTCCCAACTAGTATCCTGTGTTATATAATAAGTTGATCCCACCCCCGCAATTATGGTAGCCTTTAGGTGTACATCTAGTATGAGGATCCTACCTCAATCGGCATAATTGCCATGAAGATGTTAGATGTACCCTTACTACCTGTTAGATCCAAAATTGGCTCTAACACCCAAACTAGCAAAGACTATAATAGGATGAAAACTAAAGCGAAGAAAACACACAATTTATAGTGGTTCGGCGTTAATTAGCCTACGTCCACTTTTCTTCTTTTTTTATTGATATCTTGAAAGCGAAAACAACAATGATTTTCACTCAAATCTCACTCATTTCATACATTGATTCACCCAATTTCCTTTTTCTTTTTTATGACTTGAAAGATGATTGTAGGCTGGATAAGTTGGTGGAATTCGAGTTACAAAGGAGTTTCAATACTGAAAATGCCAAAAGATCCTTTCAAATGCCTCCTGATAGTGTATTTATAGGTGGGAAAAGTTTCTGAAACCAGATCGGTTCGGATCCACGTGGCGTCCATCCCATCACTTTCGGGTTGGATGGGTTCTGATGATGACAACACATCTGGTTAGTGGCAATTGTGTGTAGAATGTGTACATAACCGCCCCGATTCTTGAGGAGAACGTGGAGTGAAGCAACTGAAATTTTGGGTTTAGATCGGATAAGCTGATGACTATGGGTTCAGATCGGCTTCTTCTCCTCAGATCCGGTCAGTGTTGCGTTCTTTCCTTTATAGCATTGTGTCGGTTTGTCTCTGCCCTAGGAAGCCCGATCCGATCCGATTTCCTGGCATGATTTTCTCCATAATTTGATCTTCTAGCTTTATGTAGCCTAATTCACAAAGTAGGCTAACATTTTGCCCCCTCAAGGGATTCTTCTATCGAAGATGGAGCGTGCCTTGACATCGTCTGTTCATTGGTCTTTGAATTCGAATCGTTAAATAGTCATTTCCGTTCGTTTACAGGGACGTGTTGCTTCATAAAAATCGGGTCTCTTGTGATCTATATATACGTCATGACGCATATGAATTTTCTTTTTCATTTCTAAACAAATTTAGGAACTCTTCTTGATTTCCAACGGTCCATCCAAGTAAACTTTTTCTTTATTTTTCCTTGAGTTCAATTCAATTTATATGCCAAGGAATGTGTGCATAATCCCATTCGGTTCGGGCCCCAACTCGAACGGCATTTCATCTTTTCTTGCTCATCACTAGGTTTACAGGCCAAAATGCATTTGTGGGCCTGTATCCCGGTCCGAGTGGGATAAGAGGCTAGGAATACGATTGGTCATGATAAACCTATAAAACCCGCTGCCATCCTCCGTTTTCTTCTTCCTTTTTCTTCTTCCTTTTTCATTGTTCTTTTCCGATAAACATTGCACTGAAACCCTAGCTTCCAAAAACCTCCAAAACTCTCTCGTTAATCTTCAAATTAAACACGTTGGTAGGTTTATAATCTCGATTATCTTAAAATAGTCGATTTCAGTTTTGATTTGGGATCAACTTTGAGCGATTTGGTTGTGGCCTCTGCTCGGCTTCGACGCCATGGCTCCCTCTCTCGTCGCCGTCGTCGTTGGTGGTTCTGCCATCTCCTCGAGGCGTTGGCGAAGGGATTTGGCATGGTAGGAAATATATAGGTCCATGAGGGTTTCGTTGCGATTAATTCCATAAAAATAAACGGTTTTCCTGAGGGAAATGGGTTCGGTGTTAGTTAAGTGGAGTAGAGGATGGAGAGGGAGAGGAGGAAAGGACGCTAGAGCTTGGGATCGGTTCAGGTGAAGAGGCATGGGAGTGGAGATGGAAATGAGTTTCAACTGACCGGATCGGGTCAGATTAGAAAGCAAAGAGGGGGAACTTAGATCACTTAACCAGGTCGGGTTGGAATGAGAATTAAGGGCAGCACGGTTATTCAAATTAATCTGATCCGCTCCGAAAGCCTACTTTCGATCCGATCCGGTTTTTGCTCGATAAGCATGAATATTTACTGAAAACCATAACAAGGCTTCCCCCGATCCAGTCCCAAAACTTACATACAAACCGAACCGAATCAGTTCAATACACAAGAATATGTTCAACTGGCTAAATCAATATTTGACATAATCTTCAACTTGATGGACAGTTAGGATAGCGCCTTATGAACATAACAAACATCAAGAACTATTCTGAAACATTATTACTCCTTTGAATCTTTACATCGCGCTCTCATGTGTTTACTTTGCATCTTTGGTACACGTAGCACACACTTTAGTTCACATACACACACGGGGGGATGCAGGCTATCTTACTCTAAATTATGTTATTGCTTCTTCAGTAGTCTAGTGATCATGGCCGAGAGACGTTCATCTAGGTTAGCAAAGAAGATAGAAGTTGCGGGAACTTCTGAGAAATTTTCTTTTGATGACCTATCTTCTTCTTCATACCCTGAATGGGACGATGAGGGGCCAGATTATCAAGTAGGAGCACATAATAGTGAAACACCTTCCGGTAGTGAAGTTTCTCTGGGCGATGAAGAGGAAGGAGGGATAGGAGATAATCGAGCTCCTGATGAGTTTGAGTCTGCCATTATATTGGAGTTACCCAAAGATTCTGTTGAATCAACGATTGATGACGACAGACTTGTTCGAATATTTTTAAAGCACGGGATACTAAAAAGAGATACCCTGGTGCCATCGAAAGTTGATCGTCCCCACAATCCTCCGGAAGGTTTTATGGCAGTTGCCCGATTGATGTGTATGGTTGGGGCTATTCCACTGTTTCCGCCTTTTTCGTCGACTTTTCGAGACAGATGCGGATTGCCCTCATGCAGTTACACCCCAACTCTTATGCTTATTTATATACCTTATATATAGCATACAGAGAGGTTTTAGGTATAGAGCCTACTTTCGATGACGTCCACTTTTTTTATAATATTAAGCATTGGACTCAAGAGACTCCTTCCTTCTCCTATTTTGAATCAGTCCCAAAAAGAAAAATTATTTCAGCTCCATTTAACAGCAAGGCCGGCGATTCTAAGCTCGAATGGTTTTATATCAGGCAAAAGCCGGGGTGCGCCAAGAGATGGACCAAATCAAGTAAGGCATGGATTTTGTAGATCTCAATTTTGAATGTTCATGCCAACACATTAACTTGCTTTCTCTTTTATTCGCAGTTGATAACCCAAAACAAATATTGGATCAATTGTACTTTGATCGGTTGCATCGGCTTCTCAATGGCGATCAAAAGTTTCTAACCATCGACGAAGTTCTTAAGGATGAGTATCTCCATCATCACGGGTTACTATCCATTACCCGTAGCATAGGTCATAGGTCGGGCCCATATGTGTACACACCCCTAGTGGACATTATTCCTGAAACGGGCGAGGGCTCGAAAAGTCCAACAATACCTCTTCGGACTTCACCTTCTCCATCTTCAACTTAGGAAGACGAGTTAGCCAACATAGCTGAAAAGCACTGAGAAGGGTATACCATCCCTGATGATGCTATTTCTCCTGAGAAGTCAACGTCCCCTAAAGATTTGCCAACAGACGCTTCTCAAGGAGATGTCCCCACTACCGATGATTCCACATTTCAGGGTTTAGGAGATCCCCCCCTCCTGAAACCATCTATACTTCAGAGGACTTTGGCACAAATCCTTTAACTTTCACTTCTTCAGAGCAGACTACTCCCGTGAAGGCCAAAAAGCCCACTCGCGCTGGCCTGGCTTCAGACTAGGATTTGTTGGGGGGAACACCACTTAGGATGCACCCAACACAATAGCACCACACTTCACAGCACTCACTTCTTATGTGAACACTGATTCTGAATTCCACTTACATTGTTGCACATGTACAATGTCTTGCCCCTACTATGACGTCAGAAAAATACGTTGTAGCATGTCTAGGCCTCCTTCTGATGTCGAGCATGATCACCGTGAAAGCCGGGGTAGAGATGACAGAAGGCCTCATGATTCTTATCGGCCACATACCTCGCGCTCTCGCTCCCCCGTCTGGTCAGATCCAGACCAATGTAAAAGCTATCATAGTCATCAAGTAGAAGACACGTCGCAACCCAAAGACCGAACTTCTCCTCAAGACAAACACAGCCGGGAAAAAAGTCCACCGAAACATACCGATTCGCAAGATAAACGTAAGGTTTCTGAGAAGCGATCTGGAAAGGGTGATACAGCCATCGTGCCTACTAAGCGTAAAGACACTGAGCTAACATACTGCAAACCTCCACCATTGGATGCTGAGTCCAAAGTTAAGCTGGCATATCTGGAGAAGCAGTTCCCAGATCATTATTTTGAAAATCTGACTTTTTAACCTTTTCTTGAGCCTATTTCCTCAAAGTGGGAAGATGAGGCTAAAGCGAAGATTGATGAAGTCGAGAAGCAATACTCGGAGATGTTCAAGTATTCACGCAATCTCTCCAAAATCATTCGAAATTTAAGTACAGATGTTAATTCGATGAAAAAGACTGCAGATGCCGATGAAAAGGCCTTGAAAAATTTGGAGAAGGACCTTGAGGACACACAGGCTCAACTTGTCATCGCTCAAGAGATGCTAACAACTTCAAACAACAATTTGAGGAGTTACAGAAGCGTTATCATGACTTGCTGGAATCTCATAGTCAAGAGCGTTTGGAGTTGAAGAAGCAAGCGGAAGACGCTAAGTCAGACAATATCAAAATGCAACTGGCTTACAATACTCTTGAGCAAGAAAAAGACAAGTTAGCGAGAAAAAATGCTGAACTGGAGAAACGAAACGCTGACTTGGAGTCCAAATTAATGGAAGCCGAGAGTAGGAGTGCCCTAGCCGAGGGGAATGTGGAAAATGTCATTAAGTCTGTTGAAGAGACCCGTAAACAGCTATCAAAGGCTCAGGAAGAAGTGCACGGTTTTGGCAAATTACTGATTGAGTTCTTCGTGCACATAATTCGTCGGCGAAACATCTCTTGGATTGAAGACTATCCAACTACGTTAGTTCACGTATGGAGTCAAATCATCGAATGGGAGAAAGAGGAACTTAAGGTAGACTTAGTCAACGAAGATAAACTTATGGAAAAGTATTTGAGAGATGATGAGCCGGCACGCCTGGCCGAGGGGCGTCGCCACATTGTCGCTACTATGGAGGAGGAGAAGCGGATGGCCAAACAAAAGAATATCCCTGAGGCTGGTTCTTCTTCTGCTACAGCTGAAACTACTGAAGTCGAGGGAAATGATCCTGAGAGCCCGGGCATTCCTCTGGCATCTCTTTTATCTCCTATACCCGAATCAGAGTCAGAGACGGTAGTCACTCCAATTGAGAAACCATCGGAAGGTATTTCTATTTTTTCACCTCAATTCGTCAAGGCCGTCTCCACTGTTCACCACATAATTGGGCAATCGATGGAGGATCCTTTATTTTCTCCTGAGTTGATAATTTTTTCTTCTCATTCCGTATGTGTTGAACCGATCGAGAAGACTGACATGCATAAGGGAACCACCACTGGGGTAAAATCCGTGGAAAAGGCTCAAGGAGAACAGGATAAGGCTACCATTATAGAGTCAGGAGGGGGAGCTGAACTGTCTAAGGCCGACACTTCTCATGATGACGAGATGATAGATGCCTTGAAAGACGATGGTGGTAGCGAAGGGCATGAAGAAGACCCTGATGTGTCTATAATTGGGGATTGAAAAAGTGCTGATGACATCACTTTGGCTGAAATGAAAGCCGAAAAAGACAAATGTATGCAGCTAAAAGGTGAAGACTTGAACCCCGAAAGCCTTAAACCCCTTGCAGTGGTGGATCCTGGATCAAGGTTAGTCATTAAGATTTCAACTAGGTTACAGAGGAGCTTGCTGAATAATCTTCTCTTGATTCCAGTGTTCCGACTCCTGGTAAAAAATCAACCGATTCTAGCACTTCGACTGCAGAGAAGAAAAGGCCGAAGCATATTATGACTGATGCTGAAAATGAGGCTAAGGCTACTCATAAAGCCACCAAAAAATTCAAGTCCGCTCCAAAGCCTAAGTGACAGTGCTTTGTTTTATTTTGGCATTTAATTGGTTCGCAATTGTTGCAGCGAGTGCGGCCCTCGCATCCTTTTCTTGATTTCCCTGTACAAACTCACGTGTTTGTAAATAATAATAATTTATTACCTACAATGTCTAATAGTTGTTAGTTTAGTACTTAAGTAAAAATGCAAGAGCATGTCATATTACAATTATATAATGAAGTCATTATTGAGGGGAATATGTGTATACATATATGCCTCCAGTCAATTTTGGATAACTGAACAAGAATTATTCAAGATTGATTAAATTCAAAATTCAATTGCCCCCAATTCTCCGACGGGGCCATATTCCTTTCACCATTGATGCCTATTCTTTCTAGCATCTTTACACTCTCCTGTCTCATAACCAGGTTAGAGTATCGTTGAGGCGGTCTCTCATCTGGGTGCACCTTCACGCCACAAGGGACGTCGTCTTCCCGTCCTTTATACTCTCTCTCGATTCTTGAGATTTAGAGTTAAGAATTTTGTCTTCCCATTCTTTTTTTTTTTTTGCAAACGATCATTTTATTCGTTCCTGCACATAGGTCATCTTCATTTTTCCAAATCTAATTTAGTATTTCTTATTTCATGGTCATGATGGAATAATTGTTGAAGATAAAATAATGTAGAAAAGTAAATGACACACGATATTTTTATAATGGTTCAGCTAAGTCGTAGCCTACATCCACTTCATAATCCTTTGTTCATATAAACAGACTTTTTAAGGCAAGCCGTGCCTTTTTACATAGCTTATAAAAACAAAAGGGATGACATTTCATATCTAGCTCAGATATCGTCGTAAGTGCAGAGCGTTCCAGGCTCTGGGAATCTCCTCACCGTCCACGGTCGTTAGCTTGAATGCTCCTGTATCAAGCTTCCTGTTAGATCCAAAATTGGCTCTAACACCCAAACTAGCAAAGATTATAATAGGTTGGAAACTAAAGCGTAGAAAACACACAATTTATAGTGGTTCGACGTTAATTAGCCTACGTCCACTTTTCTTCTTTTTTTATTGATATCTTGAAAGCGAAAACAACAATGATTTTCACTCAAATCTCACTCATTTCATACATTGATTCACTCAGTTTCCTTTTTCTTTTTTATGACTTGAAAGATAATTGTAGGCTGGATAAGTTGGTGGAATTCGGGTTACAAAGGTGTTTCAATATTGAAAATGCCAATAGATCCTTTCAGATGCCTCTTGATGGTGTATTTATAGGTGGGAAAAGCTTATGAAACCAGATCGGTTCGGATCCACGTGGCGTCCATCCCATCACTTTCGGGTTGGATGGGTTCTGATGACGACAACACATGTGGTTAGTGGAAATTGCGAGTAGAACGTGTACATAACCGCCCCGATTCTTAAGGAGAACATGGAGTGAAGCAACTGAAATTCTGGGTTCGCATCGGATAAGCTGATGAATGGGGGTTCAGATCGGCTTCCTCTCCTCCGATGTGGTCAGCGTTGCGTTCTTTCATTTATAGCGTTGTGTCGGTTTGTCTCTGCCCCAGGAAGCCCGATCCGATCCGATTGCCTAGCATGATTTTCTCCATAATTTGATCTTCTAGCTTTGTGTAGCCTAATTCACAAAGTAGGCTAACATTTTGCCCCCTCACGGGATGCTTCTATCGAAGATGGAGCGCGCCTTGACATCGTCTGTTCATTGGTCTTTGAATTTAAATCGTTAAATAGTCATTTCCATTCCTTTATAGGGACGTGTTGCTTCATAAAAACTGGGTCTCTTGTGATCTATATATACATCATGACGCATATGAATTTTCTTTTTCATTTCTAAACAAATTTAGGAACTCTTCTTGATTTCCAGCAGTCCATCCATGTAACCTTTTTCTTTATATTTCCTTGAGTTCAATTCAATTTATATGCCAAGGAAAGTGTGCATAATCCCATTTGGTTCGGACCCCAACTCGAACGGCTTTTCATCTTTTCTTGCTTATCACTGGGTTGACAGGCCAAAATGCATTTGTGGGTCTGTATCCCGGTCCGAGTGGGAAAAGAGGATAGGAATACGATTGGTCACAATAAATCTATATAACCTGCTACCATCCTCCTTTTTCTTCTTCCTTTTTCATTGTTCTTTTCTGATAAACATTGCACTGAAACCCTAGCTTCCAAAAAACTCCAAAACTCTCTTGTTAATCTTCAAATTAAACATGTTGGTAGGTCTATAATCTCGATTATCTTAAAATAGTCGATTTCAGTTTTGATTTGGGATCAACTTTGAGAGATTTGGTCATGGCCTCTTATTGACTTCGACGTCGTGGCTCCCTCTCTCGTCGTCGTCGTCGTTGGTGGTTCTGCCACCTCCTCGAGGCGTTGGGGAAGGGATTTGGCATGGTAGGAAATATATAGGTCCATGAGGATTTCATTGCGACTAATTCCTTAAAAATAAACGGTTTTCCTGAGGGAAATGGGTTCAGTGTTAGTTAAGTGTAGTAGAGGATGGAGAGGGAGAAGAGGAAAGGAGGCTAAAGCTTGGGATCGGTTCAGGTGAAGAGGAATGGGAGTGGAGATGGAAATGAGTTTCAACTGACCGGATCGGGTCAGATTAGAAAGCAAAGTAGGGGGACGTAGATCGCTTAACCGGGTCGGGTTGGAATGAGAATTAAGGAGATGAAGCAGCACGGCTATTCAAATCAATCTGATCCGCTCCGAAAGCCTACTTCCGATCCGATTCGGTTTTTGCTCGATAGGCATGAATATTTACTGCAGACCATAACAAGGCTCCCCCCGATCCGATCCCAACACTTACATCCGAACCAAACCGAATCAGTTCAGCTCAATACACAAGAATATGTTCAACTGGATAAATCAATATTTGACATAATCTTCAACTTGATGGACAGTTAGGATAGCGCCTTACGAACATAACAAACATCAAGAACTATTCTGAAACATTATTACTCCTTTGAATCTTTACATCACGCTCTCATGTGTTTACTTTGCAACTTTGGTACACGTAGCACCCACTTTAGTTCACATACACACACGGGGGGATGCGGGCTATCTTACTCTAACTTATGTTATTGCTTCTTCAGTAGTCTAGTGATCATGGTCGAGAAATGTTCATCTAGTTTAGCAAAGAAGATAGAAGTTGCAGAAACTTCTGGGAAATTTTCTCTTGATGACATATCTTCTTCCTCAGACCCTGAATGGGATGATGAGGGCCCGGATTATGAAGTAGAAGCGCACAATAGTGAAACACCTTCCGATAGTGAAGTTTCTCTGGGCGATGAAGATGAAGGAGGGATAGGAGATAATCGAGCTCCTGATGAGTTTGAGTCTGCCATTACATTGTAGTTACCCAAAGACTCCGTTGAATCGACGATTAATGATGACAGACTTGTTCGAATATGTTTAAGTCACGGGATACTAAAAAGAGATACCCTGGTGCCATCGAAAGCTGATCGTCCCCACAATCCTCCGAAAGGTTTTATGGCAGTTACCCGATTGATGTGTATGGTTGGGGCTATTCCACCGTTTCAGCCTTTTGTCGTCAACTTTCGGAGACAGATGCGGATTGCCCCCATGCAGTTACACCCCAACTCTTATGCTTATTTATATACCTTATATATAGCATACAGAGAGGTTTTAGGTATAGAACATACTTTCGATGACGTCCACTTTTTTTATAATTTCAAGCATCGGACTCAAGAGACTCCTTCCTTTTCCTATTTTGAATCAGTCCCAAAAAGGTAAATTATTTCAGCTCCATTTAGCGGCAAGGCCGGCGATTCTAATCTCGAATGGTTTTATATCAGGCAACAACTGGGGTGCACCAAGAGATGGACCAAATCAAGTAAGGCATCAATTTTCTAGATCTCAATTTTGAATGTTCATGCCAACACATTAACCTACTTTCTCTTTTATTCGCAGTTGATAACCCAAAACAAATATCGTATCAATTGTACTTTGATCGATTGCATCGGCTTCTCAATGGCGATCAAAAGTTTCTAACCATCGACGAAGTTCTTAAGGATGAGTATCTCCATCATCACAGGTTACTATCCATTACCCGTAGCATAGGTCATGGGTCGGGCCCATATGTATACATACCCCCAGTGGACATTATTCCTGAAACGGGCGAGGGCTTGAAAAGTCCAACAATACCTCTTCGGACTTCACCTTCTCCATCTTCAACTCAGGACGACGAGTTAGCCAACATAGCTGAAAAGCATAGAGAAGGGAATACCGCCCCTAATGATGTTATTTCTCCTGAGAAGTCAACGTCCCCTAAAGAGTTGCCAACAGACGCTTCTCAAGGAGATGTCCCCACTACCGACGATTCCACATTTAAGGGTTAAGGAGATCTCCCCTATCTGAAACCATCTATAATTCAGAGGACTTTGGCACAAATCCCTTAACTTTCACTTCCTCAGAGGAGACTACTCCCGTGAAGGCCAAAGAGCCCACTCGCGCTGGCCTGGCTTCGGGTTTGTCGGGGGGAACACCACTTAAGATGCACCCAACACAATAGCACCACACTTCACAGCACTCACTTCTTATGTGAACACTGATTATGAATTCTACTTACATTGTTGCGCAGGTACAATGTCTCGCCCCTACTATGACGTCAGAAAAATATGTCGTAGAATGTCTAGGCCTCCTTCCGATGTCGAGCATGATCACCGTGAAAGCCGGGATAGGGATGACAGAAGGCCTCATGATTCTTATCGGCTACATACCTCGTGCTCTCGCTCCCCCGTCCAGTTTGATCCAGACCGATATAAAAGCTACCAGAGTCATCGAGGAGAAGACACGTCGCAGCCTAAAGACCGAACTTCTCCTCAAGACAAAAACACTCGGGAAAAAAGTCCACCGAAACATACCAATTCGCGAGACAAACATAAGGTTTCTGAGAAGTGATCTGGAAAGGGTGATACAACCATCGTGCCTACTAAGCGTAGAGACACTGAGCTAATATACTGCAAACCTCCACCACTAGATGTTGAGTCCAAAGTTAAGCTGGCATATCTGGAGAAGCAGTTCCCAAATCATTATTTTGAAAATCTGACTTTTTTACCTGCTCTTGAGCATATTTCCTCAAAGTGGGAAGATGAGGCTAAAGCGAAGATTGACGCAGTCGAGAAGCAATACTCGGAGATGTTAAAGTATTCACACAATCTCTCTAGAATCATTCGGACTTTAACTACAGATGTTAATTCGATGAAAAAGACTGCAGATGCCGATGAAAAGGCCTTGAAAAATTTGGAGAAGGACCTTGAGGACACACAGGCTCAACTTGTCATCGCTGAACGAGATGCTAACAACTTCAAATAGAAATTTAAGGAGTTGCAGAAGCGTTATCATGACTTGTTGGAATCTCATAGTCAAGAGCGTTTGGAGTTGAACAAACAAGCGGAAGATGCTAAGTCGGACAATATCAAAATGCAACTGGCTTACAATACTCTTGAGCAAGAAAGAGCCGAGTTAGCGAGAAAAAATGCTGAACTGGAGAAACGAAACGCTGACTTGGAGTCCAAATTAATGGAAGCCGAGAGTAGGCCTACCCTAGCTGAGGGGAATGTGGAAAATGTCATTAAGTCCGCTGAAGAGACCCGTAAACAGCTATCAGAGGCTTAGGAAGAAGTGCACGGTTTTGGCGAATTACTGATTGAATTCTTTGCGCACATAATTCGTCGCCGAAACTTCTCTTGGATTGAAGACTATCCAACTACCTTAGTTCACGTATGGAGTCAAATCATCGAATGGGAGAAAGAGGAACTTAAGGTAGACTTCGTCGACGAAGATAAACTTAAGGAAAAGTATTTGAGAGATGATGAGCCGGCACGCCTGGCCGAGGGTTGTTGCCTCATTGCCGCTGCTATGGAGGAGGAGAAGCGGGTGGCCAAACAAAAGAATTTCCCTGAGGCTGGTTCTTCTTCCGCTACTGCCAAAACTACTATAGTCGAGGGATATGATCCCGAGAACCCGGGGATTCCTCAGGCATCTCTTTTATATTCTGTACCCGAAGCAACGTCAGAGACGGTAGTCACTCCAATTGAGAAACCATCGGAAGGTATTTCTACCTTTTCACCTTAATTCGTCAAGGCCGTCTCCACTTTTCACCACACAATTGGGCAATCGATGGAGGATCCTTTATTTTCTCCTGAGTTGATAATTGTTGCTTCCCATTCTATAGGTGTTGAACCGACCAAGAAGACTGACATGCTTTAGGGAACCACCACTGGGGTAAAATCCATGGAAAAGGCTCAAGGAGAACAGGATAAGGCTACCATTATAGAGTCAGGAGGGGGAGCTGAACTGTCAAAGGCCGACACTTCTCACGATGATGAGATGATAGATGCCTTGAAAGACGATGGTGGTAGCGAGGGCCATGAAGCAGACCTGATGTGGCTATAATTGGGGATTCAAAAAGTGCTGATGACATCACTTTGGCTGAAATGAAAGCCGAACAAGACAAACGTATGCAGCTAAAAGTTGAAGACTTGAACCCCGAAAGCCTTAAACCCCTTGCAGTGGTGGATCCTGGATCAGGGTTAGTAATTAACCTTTCAACTAGGTCTATTACAGAGGAGCTTGCTAAAAATCTTTTCTTGATTCCAGTGTTCCGACTCCTGGTAAAAAATCAACCGATTCTCGCACTTCGACTGCAGAGAAGAAAAGGCTGAAGCGCATTATGACTAATGCTGAAAAGGAGGCTAAGGCTACTCACAAAGCCGCCAAAAAATCCAAGTCCGCTCAAAAGCCCAAGTGACGAAGTGCTTTGTTTTATTTTGGCATTTAATTGGTCTGCAATTGTTACAGCTAGTGCGGCCCTCGCATCCTTTGCTTGATTTCCCTGTACAAACTCATGTGTTTGTAAATAATAATAATTTATTACCTACAATGTCTGATAGTTGTTAGTTTAGTACTTAAGTAAAAATGAAAGAGCATGTCATATTACAATTATATAATGAAGTCATTATTGAGGGGAATATGCGTATGCATATATGCCCCCAGTCAATCTTGGATAACTGAGCAAGAATTATTCAAGATTGATTAAATTCAAAATTCAATGGCCTCCAATTCCCCGACGGCCTTTCATTATTGATGCCTATTCTTTCTAGCATCTTTATACTCTCCTGTCTCATAACCAGGTTAGAGTATCGTTGAGGCGGTCTCTCATCTGGGTGCACCTTCACACATCAAGGAACGTCGTCTTCCCATCCTTTATACTCTTTCTCGATTCTTGAGAGTTAGTGTTAAGAATGTTGTCTTCCCATTCTTTTATGTTTTTTTGCAAAAGATCATTTTATTCGTTCCTGCACATAGGTCATCTTCAACTTTCCAAATCTAATTTAGTATTTCTTGTTTCATGGTCATGATGGAATAATTGTTGAAGATAAAATAATGTAGAAAAGTAAATGACACACGATATTTTTATAGTGGTTTAGCTAAGTCGTAGCCTACATCCACTTCATAATCCTTTGTTCATATAAACAGACTTTTTAAGGCAAGTCGTGCCTTTTTACATAGCTTATAAAAACAAAAGGGATGCATTTCATATCTGGCTCAGATATCGTCGTAAGTGTTGAGCGTTCCAGGCTCTGGGAATCTACTCACCGTCAACGGTCGTTAGCTTGAATTCTCCTGTATCAAGCTTCCGTTGGATGATGTATGGCCCTTCCCATTTTGGACCCAATTGGGTCGAAGGCGGGAAGACTCGTTTCAGTACTAGGTCTCCTGGTTCAAAAGTTTTGAAGCGAACTTTCCGGTCATAATAACATGCTACTTGATGTCGATATCTCGAGGCACGCAAGTCGGCTTCATCTCTTTTTTCTTCAATCATATCGAGAGATTCTAGGAGGAGTGCTTTATTTGTCATCGGATCATAATACGCAACTCGATGAGAAGGGACTTCTAATTCTACCGGGATCACTGCTTCTGACCCAAAGGAAAGTGAATAGGGAGTATGGCCGGTAGCCATCTTAAAGGTTGTCCTGTAGGCCCATAAAGCTAATGGCAACTCGTCTACCCATCTAGCTTTGGCCCGCTCCAACCGCTTCTTTAGTATTGATTTAATGACCTTGTTCATGGCTTCGACCTGGCCATTTGACTGCGAGTGAGCTATTGCAGTGTATCATTTATCAGTCTTGTAATTCTGGCAGAAGTTTCTGAACTCGATGCTGTCGAATTGTGTCCCATTATCAGTTATGATGGTCTTCGGTATCCCAAATCGACAAATAATGTTTCTGACCACAAAATTGATCACCTTCCTCGCTGTGATGGTTGTTAAAGGTTCAACTTCCACCCATTTTGTGAAGTAGTCAGCGGCAACGATCACGTACTTAGCTCCTCCTCTGGCAATAGGTAACATTCCAATAATGTCAATTCCCCACATGGCAAACGGCTATGGACACTCCATCGACTTGAGCTGGGTCGGAGGCGCTCTGGGAACTTTGGCGAATCTTTGACATCTATCGCAGCGTTGGGAATAATCAGCTGCGTCTTTATTCACAGTAGGCCAAAAATATCTGTACCATAATAATTTCTTTGCTAGGGTTTAGCCCCCAATGTGATCTCCACACTCACCTTCATGTACTTCTTGCAGTACACGTTTAATGTTGTCATGTGCGATACACCGTAATAGGGGCATTGAAAACCCTTGACGATAAAGGACGTCGTCCTGTAAAACGTATCTTGCAGCCTTGCTTCTTACAGGTCATCTTTCGCATTTTTTCAACAGGAGGGTTCCATTCTTGAGAAAATTCTTAATCGATGTCATCCAGGATTTTCTCTCTGGTTTAACTTCCAAGGCTAGCTTTGCTTCCATTACGTCGAAATTCGGTGATTCCAAAACCTCTATCGGAACCATTTCATTTTCTTTGGGATTATCAGAATTCGCTAGCATCGCCAGTCGATCTGCTTTCTGATTTTCCGCTCTTGGAATATGTGTTATGCTATAATGCTCCAAACTTCTCAACAACTCCTTTACCTTTTTGAGATAAGTAATGAGTCGAGGTTCTTTAGCAGTAAATTCTTCCCGAACTTGGCATACAACTATCTTGGAATCGCAATATATATCTAGTGTCTTCACTCCCAATTCTCTGGCGAGTTTCAGCACGGCAATCAGGGCTTCATACTCAGAATCGTTGTTAGTAGCAGCAAACTCTAATCGTAATGCATAGTAAATAGATCGTCCTTAAGGAGTTATTAAAACAACTCCGGCGCTGGACTTCCGATCGTTCTTGGCTCCGTCCGTATATAGTTTCCATGGACTAAGCTTTAACTCTCGTTCCAAAGTAACTACCTTGTCACCCACCATTTCCTCTTCGGGAATTGTAAATTCAGCTATAAATTCAGCTAATGACTGCCCCCTTATCGATCTTCCTGGATGAAAGTTCAAATCAAATTGACTCAGCTTAATATTCCATTTAAGTAACTGCCACGATGCTTCAGGTTTTTGCAACACTTATCTCAAAGGTTGATCGGTATATACAACTATCGGGTGTGCCTGAAAATAATGGCGAAGTTTGCAGGAAGCAATCAGGAGGCTATAAGCAAGATTTTCCATCTTTGGATAATTACATTCTATAGCAGTTAGTTTTTTTCTTACGTAATACATAGGTTTCTGGACTTTATCCTCTTCACGTACTAATGCCGTACTAACGGCGTGAGATGATACCGCCAAGTAGACGAACAAATCCTCAAGTTCCACAGGCTTTGATAATATTGGAGGCTTTTGTAAGAAGTCTAATGGATTCTGGAATTCCTTCACACAGTCGGGAGTCCACTCAAAATTTCGCTTTCCCCGTTTTATGAGATCGAAGAAAGGTATACATCTATCTGTAGCTTTGGAAATAAACCTACTCAATGCAGCAACTTTTCCGGCCAAGCGTTGAACGTCTTTGATCTTACGTGGTTCTTCAATGTCCCATGTTGCAGCTATTTGGTTAGGATTTATCTCAATTCCTCGAGAACTCACAATAAACCCCAGGAATTTTCTAGATGCGACCCCAAACAAACATTTTAGGGGGTTTAACTTCATCCCTTACCTTCGAAGAATATTAAACATTTCAACTAAGTCCCTTGTATGATCGGAAGACTGTTTCGACTTCACAAGCATGTCATCTATGTAAACCTCCATGGTTTTCCAATTTGATTGTAAAACATGTGGTTGACTAGGCGTTGATACGTGGCTCCTGCATTCTTTAACCCAAATGGCATTACCACGTAACAATATAACCCTAAGTCTGTGATAAATCTTGTATGCTCTTGATCTGGTATGTGCATGGGAATTTGATTGTACCCGGAATAGGCGTCCATAAAGGACAAAAGCTCACGCCCAGCCGTCGAATCTACTAGCTGATCAATTCTGGGGAGAGGAAAGCTATCCTTCGGGCATGCCTTGTTCAAATCAGAAAAGTTGATACATGTTCGCCACTTCCCGTTTGACTTTTTGACCAGGACAGGATTCGATATCCAGTCGGGATATTTCGAATCCTTAATGAATCCATTATCTTTTAATTTCTCTACTTCTTCTTTTAAAGCTGCTGACCGCTCTGGACCTAACATCCGTCTATTCTGCTTGGCTGGTGGGTGCTTTGGATTAACACACAAAGAGTGGCTCATGACGGTAGGCGAAATCCCACGCATGTCAGTGTGAGTCCAGGCAAACACATCCCGATTTGCCTTTAAGAAATCGGCTAATTCCCTCGCTCGAACTGGATCTAGTTGCGAGCCGATCTTTAGTACTTTTGTTGAATCTATTTCATTAATAGGTATATCTATTGTTATTTCGTGGGGATTTGTCTTCCTGTCCCTGGGTTCTCTATCCTCTCTGGCATCTATATCCTCGAGCACGTCTGAGGGCGAGTCTCTTGAGGCAGGACCCCTTAATTGCTATGATGAGTTCTCCTTTGGAGGGGCAGAATCGTCCTTAGCTTCTATATTCAACCCCTTCATTAACATCTTTAACTCCGTCATGTAACAAGCTCGTCCCGTAGCTTGGTCGCCCTTCATAACCCAATTCCTGAGTCGGTCGGGAATTTAAGCAGCAAGCACCAAGGTGCAATACATGCCCTAAACTCGGCAAGGGTCGGTCGGCCTAGGAAGGCATTGTAAGGCGATTCCACATCCAAAACTACAAATGGCAGGATCCTTACTCTCTGGAGATCTCCCTGCCCTAATGTGACTGGTAATTCCACAAAACCGATCGGAGCTGTAGATGCTCCGTTGAAGCCACATATCCATCCTTCGCATGGCTTTAAATCTTTTGCTTCGAGTCTCATTTGCTCGAAATCTTTCTTGAAGAGGATATTGACCGAGCTCCCGTTGTCCACTAACACTTTATGGACTAAAGCAGGGCCAATTGTTGTGGTAATCACTAATGGATCGTCGGTTGGAGATTGAACTCCAGAATCATCTCTATTGCGGAATACGATGTCGTCTGACATCGCCTTTTGTTGTTTTACTGGAGTAACATCTACGAGGCTACTGCATTCTCCTACCTCAAAATGCTTGGCGATGTTGATGAACTGGTCCATTGCTTTAAAACTACGACCAACTAAGTGAGGTCCGCCTATAATAGTATTAATGACGATCCCCTTACCTTTTTGCTGGGCTGTGGGTTTTGAAGTAGGCTGGTTTTTGTCCGGGGCTTGTCCCCCTTGCCCCCTGTCCCTTGGGGCGACCTTGTGCTCGTCTTACTTCCCTTCTCGCAGCAATCTTTCGACAATATCTCTCAAATGACGACATTCATTGGTGGAATGACCGCGGGTTCCATGAAATAAGCAAAACTTTCCTGTTGCAATTTCCTTCTCAGTGGAGTCTCTGGGTGGTGGTTTTTTGTACTGCGATATGCTATATGTATCTAAATAAATATTCTCCAACGTATCATTTAATGGCGTATAATTTTCAAAAGTCTGGAATCTGGGTCTTTTACTAGAGCTATTCCCTTGGTTTCTATTCCTTCTATTGTCGTTCTCATTTCTGTTGCTATTACCCCCACTCTGGTTGCCAACATTTACTTCCACCTTCCCTGAGCGGCCACCAAATTGTTTTACAGCAAAGTTACTCTGGACACCATCCCTTGAGTCCCCTTCGGACTTTCTCTTCCAATTTTCCTTGGCTTCTTCTCACCTTAAGTGGATTAGCTTTTTCCTAGAACAATTCTCTAGTAGGAGGTGGTTTCCTAGACTAGTAATCCCCGAACTCTGTGTCAGGATCTACCCCTTCTATCAAGGCCATCAGGATAGTGGGCTCATGGGGATCACTAACTTCGGTGACGGCCAGGTTGAAGCGATCCAAATATGACTTCAAAGATTCTCCTGGGGCCTGTTTAATCCGTGACAATTCTATGACGCTCTTGGACTTTCGGGCATGAAGTCGAAACTGATTCATGAAGCGCTCATTCAATTCTGTGAAATTTGATATCGACCGAGGGGGGAGTCGGGTGAACCACATTAACGCTACGTCTTCAAGATAAATTGGAAAAGCTTTGCATTTTATGGCATTTGGTGCTGTTGCCGCATTCATGAACCATGCATACCTCATCAGATGTTGCCCTGAGTCTGTTCTTCCTAAATATCGATCCATCTAAGGCAGATTGAATCGCCGAGGGAACTGGAAATCTAGTATGTCATCTTTGATGGGGGTATGACTTCACTCAATGCCCCAATCTTCATTAGTATACCGCCGGCTTTCGAACATAATCTGGCACACCATTGCCCATACATCCGCATTTGTTAATTTCTGCACAGGCTCTCTAGGTCTGATGTTCGGATTACCCCTGGGTTCCTGATCAGGGGATATCCTCCTATTTCTAGCGGCAGCTACTCTACATTGCTCTATGTGCTCCCAGTCAATCTTAGGAGGTAGAGGTTGGAGAAGCTGCTGCTGCGTAGGGTTGGTAATATTAGGATCCCTTGGTAGGACGTGGGATCCGCGCATGGGTAGCAACATAGGCTATTGCAGGCTTGGGTCATCAGGGCCCAATACACGAGCGGCGTATTCTCGGGATCCTAAAGATCCAAAAGTCAACTGATCGAGGTTCTGAGGTCGTTCAAGCGGCCTTCTTTCGCGAGGGCGTTCCTCGTCCGAAGAAGACGAATCATCTGTAGCAAGGCGACATGTTGGGGAAGGAGTCTTCTGCCTCCGGAGTTCCTGTAGTTCTCAACCCATAGTGATCATGTTTTCCTGCATGCGAAGACTGTCACGCCTTTGGGCTTCTAATGCTTCTTTAGTGCTCTGGAGCATGTCAAGGAAATGTGAGAAATCTCCCTTGGTAATGGGCGCAGATGGATCAGGCTGAACATTAGCCATCGTGGCTGGAATCAGAGCGTTGGAGGGAGCTCGAGTAGAAGTTCCAGCATCATTCTGGTTCGGATCGGATCGGTTCGTAGTGGCCTGGCCGGGGCGGTTCGGATAGAGAGAGTCAGTGCCCTCGACCTCATTAGACCGGATCGGATCGGTGCCTTCTACCCAGTTCGGATTCGTGCCTTCCATCTGGTTCGGATCCTCTTGCTCAGAGCGATCTGCTTCAGAGCTTTGAGCGCGTGACCTCGTTAACATGATGGCTTGCTGATCTTCTCTAGTATCGTTTCCCCTAGTGCCTTGCACTTCTTTTCCTTTAGTCTTAGCCATAATACTCGATTCTTCAACAGTTAGTCAATAAGTACTTAAAGATGTCAGAGACAGAGGATTAATTTCTCTTAACGTGAAAGCCCAAATAGTAGAACAATAATCCCAAAAAGGCTGAGAATTCAAAAATTTCTCAGTGAAAGCACCAAAATGTTACTCAAATCTCACTCATTTCATACATTGATTCACTCAATTTCCTTTTTCACTTTTATGACTTGAAAGATGATTGTAGGCTGGATAAGTTAGTGGAATTCGGGTTACAAAGGAGTTTCAATACTGAAAATGCCAAAATGATCCTTTCAAATGCCTCTTGATGGTGTATTTATAGGTGGGAAAAGCTTCTGAAACCAGATCGGTTCAGATCCACGTGGCGTCCATCCCATCACTTTCGATTTTGGATGGGTTCTGATGATGACAACACATCTGGTTAGTGGCAATTGTGGGTAGAACGTGTACATAACCGCCCTGATTCTTAAGGAGAACGTGGAGTGAAGCAACTGAAATTCTGGGTTCGGATCGGATAAGCTGATGACTGGGGGTTCGGATCCGCTTCTTCTCCTCCGATCCAGTCAGTATTGCAATCTTTCCTTTATAGCGTTGTGTCGGTTTGTCTCTGCCCCAGGAAGCCCGATCCGATCTGTTTGCCTGGCATGATTTTCTCCATAACTTGATCTTCTAGCTTTGCGTAGCCTAATTTACAAAGTAGGCTAACACTTCCGTTGGATGGTGTATGGCCCTTCCCATTTTGGACCCAATTGGGTCGAAGGCGGGAAGACTCGTTTCAGTACTAGGTCTCCTGGTTCAAAAGTTTTGAAGCGAACTTTCCGGTCATAATAACGTGCTACTTGATGTCGATGTCTCAAGGCACATAAGTCAGCTTCATCTCTTTTTTTCTTCAATCATATCGAGAGATTCCAGGAGGAGTGCTTTATTTGTCATCGGATCATGATACCCAACTCGATGAGAAGGGACTTCTAATTCTACCGGGATCACTGCTTCTGCCCCAAAAGAAAGTGAATAGGGAGTATGGCCGGTAGCCGTCTTAAAGGTTATCCTATAGGGCCCATAAAGCTAATGGCAACTCGTCCACCCATCTAGCTTTGGCCCGCTCCAACCACTTCTTCAAAATTGATTTAATGACCTTGTTTATGGCTTCGACCTGGCCATTTCACTGCAGGTGAGCTACTGCAGTGTATCGTTTATCAATCTTGTATTTCTGGCAGAAGTTTCTGAACTCGATGCTGTCAAACTACGTCCCATTATCAGTTATGATGGTCTTCAATATCCCAAATCGACAAATAATGTTTCTGACCACAAGACTGATCACCTTCCTCGCCGTGATGGCTGTTAAAGGTTCAGCTTCCACCCATTTTGTGAAGTAGTCCACGACAACGATCGCGTACTTAGCTCCTCCTCTGGCAATAGGTAATACTCCAATAATGTCAATTCCTCACATGGCAAACGGCCATGGACTTACCATCGACTTGAGCTGGGTCGGAGGCGCTCTGGGAACTTTGGCGAATCTTTGACATCTATCGCAGCTTCGGGAATAATTAGCCGCGTCTTTGTTCACGGTAGGCCAATAATATCCGTACCGTAATACTTTCTTTGCTCCCCAATGTGATCTCCACAGTTACCTTCATGTACTTCTTGCCGTACACGTTTAATGTCATCGTGTGCGATACACCGTAATACGGGCATTGAAAACTCCTGGTGATAAAGGACGTCATCCTGTAAAACGTATCTTGCATCCTTACGTCTTACAGCTCGTCTTTCGCTTTTTTCAACGGGAGAGTTCCATTCTTGAGAAAATTCTTAATCGATGTCATCCAGGATTCTCTCTCTGGTTCAATTTCTAAGGCTAGCTCTGCTTCCATTAGGTCAAAACTCGGTGATTCCAACACCTCTATCGGAACCATTTCAGTGTCTTTAGGATTATCAGAACTCGCTAGCTTCGTCCGTCAATCTGCTTTCTGATTTTCCGCTCTTGGAATGTGTGTTATGCTATAATGCTCCAAACTTCCCAACAACTCCTTTATCTTTTTGAGATAAGTAATGAGTCGAGGTCCTTTAGCAGTAAATTCTTCCCGAACATGGCATACAACTATCTTGGAATCGCAATATATATCTAGTGTCTTCACTCCCAATTCTTTGGCGAGTTTCAACCCGGCAATCAGGGCTTCATACTCTGAAATTTGTTAGTAGCAGCAAACTCTAATCATAATGCATAGTAAATAGATCGTCCTTCAGGAGTTAGCAAAACAACTCCGGTGCCGGACTTTCGATCCTTCTTGGCTCCGTCCGTATATAGTTTCCACGGACTAAGCTCTAACTCTTGATCCAAAGTAACTACTTGTCACCCACCGTTTCCTCTTCGGGAATTGTAAATTCAGCTATAAAGTCAGCCAATGCCTGCCCCTTTATTGATCTTCATGGCTGAAAGTTCAAATTAAATTGACTCAGCTCAATATTCCATTTAAGTAACCGCCCTGATGCTTCGGGTTTTTGCAACACTTGTCTCAAAGTTTGATCGGCATATACAACTATCAGGTGTGCCTGAAAATAATGGAAATGTTTGTAGGAAGCAATCAGGAGGCTATAAGCAAGCTTTTCTATCTTCGGATAATTACGTTCTTCGGCAGCTAGTTTTTTGCTTACGTAATATACAAGTTTCTGGACTTTATCCTCTTCACGTACTAATGCCATACTGACGGCGTGAGATGATACCGCCAAGTAGACGAACAAATCCTCATGTTCTATAGGCTTTGATAATATTAAAGGCTTTTCTAAGAAGTCTAATAGATTCTGGAATGCCTTCACACAATCGGGAGTCCACTCAAAATTTCGCTTTCCTCGTTTTATGTGATCGAAGAAAGGTACATATCTATCTGTAGCTTTGGAAATAAACCTACTCAACGCAGCAACTTTTCTGGCCGAGCTTTAAACGTCTTTGATCTTGCGTGGTTCTTCAATGTCCCTTATTGCTGCTATTTGGTTAGGATTTATCTCAATTCCTCGAGAACTCGTAATAAACCCCAAGAATTTTCCAGATGCGACCCCAAACGAACATTTTACGGGCGTTTAACTTCATCCCATAACTTCGAAGAATATTAAACATTTCAGATAAGTCCCTTGTATGATCGGAAGACTGTTTAGACTTCAGAAGCATGTCATCCACGTAAACCTCCATGGTTTTCCCAATTTGATTGTAAAACATACAGTTGACTAGGCGCTGATACGTGGCTCCTGCATTCTTTAACCCAAATGGCATTACCACGTAACAATATAACCCCAAGTCTGTGATAAAGCTTGTATGCTCTTGATCTGGTATGTGCATGGGAATTTGATTGTACCCAGAGTAGGCGTCCATAAAGGATAAAAGCTCATGCCCAGCCGTCGATCTACTAACTGATCAATTCTGGGGAGAGGAAAGTTATCCTTCAGGCAAGCCTTTTTCAATCAGAAAAGTCAATACATGTTCGCCACTTCCCGTTTGACTTTTTTACCAGGACAGGATTCGATATCCAGTTGGGATATTTTGAATCCTTAATGAATCCATTATCTTTTAATTTCTCTACTTCTTCGTTTAAAGTTGCTGACCGCTCTGGGCCTAACATCCGTCTTTTCTGCTTGACTGGTGGGTGCTTTGAATTAATACACAAAGAGTGGCTCATGATGGTAAGCGAAATCCCATGCATGTCAGCGTGAGTCCAGGCAAACACATCCAGATTTTCCTTTAAGAAATCAGCCAATTCCCTCGCTCGAACTGGATCTAGTTGCGCGCCGATCTTTAGTACTTTTGTTGAATCTGTTTCATCAATAGTTATATCAATTATTATTTCGTTGGGAGTTGACTTCCTGTCCCTAGGTTCTCTATCCTCTCTGGGATCTATATCCTCGAGCACGTCTAAGGGCGAGTCTCTTAGGGCAGGACCCCTTAATTGCAATGATGAGTTCTCCTTTGGAGGGGCGGAATCGTCCTTAGCTTCTATATTCAACCCCTTCATTAACATCTTTAACTCCGTCATGTAACAAGCTCGTCTCGTAGCTTGGTCTCCCCTCATCACCCCAATTCCTGAGTTAATCGGGAATTTAAGAAGCAAGCACCAAGGTGCAATACATGCCCTAAACTCGGCAAGGGCCGGTCGACCTTGGAAGTCATTGTAAGGAGACTCCACATCCAAAACTACAAATGGCAGGATCCTTACTCTTTGGCGATCTCCCTACCCTAATGTGACTGGTAATTCCACAAAACCCATCGGAGCTGTAAATGCTCCATTGACGCCACGTATCCATCCTTCGCATGGCTTTAAATCTTTTGCTTCGAGTCTCATTTGCTCGAAAGCTTTCTTGAAGAGGATATTGACCGAGCTCCCGTTGTCCACTAACACTTTATGGACTAAGCAGGGCCAATTGTTATGGTAATCACTAGTGGATCGTCAATTAGAGATTGAACTCCGGAATCATCTCTATTACGGAATACGACGTCGTCTGACATTGTCTTTTGTTGTTTTACTGGAGTAACGTGTTTGGGGATACTGCATTCTCCAACCTCAAATTGCTTGGCGGCATTGGCGTACTGGTCCATTGCTTTAAAACTACGACCAACTAAGTGAGGTCCGCCTATAATAGTATTAATGACAATCCCCTTACCTTTTTGCTGGGCTGTGGGTTTTGAAGTAGGCTGGTTTTGGTCCGGGGCTTGTCCCCCTGTCCCTTGGGCGACCTTGTACTCATTTAAGTTCCCTTCTCGCAGCAATCTTTCGACAATATCTCTCAAATGACGATATTCATTAGTGGAATGACTGTGGGTTCCATGAAACAAGCAAACTTTTCTGTTGTAATTTCTTTCTCAGTAAAGTCTCTGGGTGGTGGTTTTTTGTACTGCAAATGTATCTAAATAAAATATTCTCCAATGTATCATTTAATGGCATATAATTTTCAAAAGTCTGTAATCTGGGTCTTTTACTAGAGCTATTCCCTCGGTTTCTGTTCCTACTATTGGCGTTCCCATTTCTGTTGTTATTACCCCCACTCTGGTTGCCAACAATTACTTCCACCTTCCCTGAGCTATCACCAGATTGTTTTACGGCAACGTTACTCTGGACTCCTTCCCTCGAGGCCCCTTCGGACTTTCTCTTCCGATTTGCCTTGGCTTCTTCTCGCCTTAAGCGGATATTATCTTTTTCATTGATCAATTCTCTAGTAGGAGTTGGTTTCCCAGACAAGTAATCCCCGAACTCTGTGTCAGGATCTACCCCTTCTATCAAGGCCATCAGGATAGTGGGCTCAGGGTGATCACTAACTTCGGTGATGGCCAGGTTGAAGCGATCCAAATATGACTTCAAAGATTCTCTTGGGGCCTATTTAATCCGTGACAATTCTATGACACTCTTGGACTTTCGGGCATTAAGTCAAAACTGATTCATGAAGCGCTCACTCAATTCTGTGAAATTTGATATCGACCAAGGGGGGAGTCGGGTGAACCACATTAACGCTACGTCTTCAAGATAAATCGGAAAATCTTTGCATTTTACAGCATCTGGGTCTGCTGCCGCATTCATGAACCATGCATACCTCATCAGATGTTGCCCTGGGTTTGTTCTTCCTGAATATCGATCCATCTGAGGAAAATTGAATCACCGAGGGAACTAGAAATCTAGTATGTCATCTGTGAAGGGGGTATGACTTCTCTCAATGCCCCAATCTTTATTAGTATACCGCCGGCTTTCGGACATAATTTGGCGCACCATTGCCCATACATCGGCATTTGTTAATGTCTGCACAGGCTCTCTAGGTCTGATGTTCGAATTACCCCTGGGTTCCTGACCAGGGGATAACCTCCTTTTTCTAGCGGCAG
Source organism: Allium sativum (assembly GCA_030737875.1). Lineage (NCBI taxonomy): Eukaryota > Viridiplantae > Streptophyta > Magnoliopsida > Asparagales > Amaryllidaceae > Allium > Allium sativum. Next base: position 989,398,063 of record CM060912.1, on the reverse strand, counting down.
CTACTTTACATTGCTCTATGTGCTCCCAGTCAATCTCAGGAGGTAGAGGTTGGAGAAGCTGCTGCTGCATAGGGTTGGTAATATTAGGATCCCTGGGTAGGACGTGGGATCCGCGCATGGGTAGCAACATAGGCTGTTGCAGGCTTGGCCCATCAGGGCCTAATACACGAGCGGCGTCTTCTCGGGATCCTAAAGATCCAAAAGTCAACTGATCGAGGTTCTGAGGTCGTTCAAGCGGCCTTCTTTCGTGAGGGCGTTCCTCGTCCAAAGAAGACGATTCATCTGTAGCAAGGCGGCGCATTGGGGAAGGAGTCTTCTGCCTCCAGAGCTCCTGTAGTTCTCTACCCATAGTGATCATGTTTTCCTGCATGCGAAGACTGTCACGCCTTTGGGCTTCCAATGCTTCTTTAGTGCTCTGGAGCATGTCAAGGAAACATGAGAAATCTCCCTGGGTAATGGGTGCAGATGGATCAGGCTGAACATTAGCCATCGTGGCTGGAATCGGAGCGTTGGAGGGAGTTAGAGTAGAAGTTCTAGCTTCATTCTGGTTCGGATCGGTTCGCTGTGGCCTGGCCGGGGCGGTTCGGATAGAGAGAGTGAGTGCCCTCGACATTATTAGACCGGTTCAAATCGATGCCTTCTATCCGGTTCGGATTGGTGCCTTCCATCCTGTTCGGATCCTCCTACTCGGAGCGATCTGCTCCAAAGCTTTGAGCGCGTGACCTCGTTAACACGATGGATTGCTGATCTTCTCTAGTATCGTTTCCCCTAGCGGCTTGCACTTCTTTTCCTTTGGTCTTAGCCATGATACTCGATTCTTGAATAGTTAGTCAACAAGTACTTAAAGATGTCAGAGATAGAGGATTAACTTCTTTGAACTTGAAAGCCCAAATAGTAGAATGATAATCCCAAAAAGTCTGGGAATTCGAAAATTTATAAGTGAATGCACCAAAATGTTAGATCCAAAATTGGCTCTAACACCCAAACTAGAAAAGATTATAATAGGATGAAAAGTAAAGTGAAGAAAACACACAATTTATAGTGGTTCGGCATTAATTAGCCTACGTCCACTTTTCTTCTTTTTTTATTTATATCTTGAAAGCGAAAACAACAATGATTTTCACTCAAATCTCACTCATTTCATACATTGATTTAATCAATTTCCTTTTTCTTTTTTATGACTTGAAAGATGATTGTAGGCTAGATAAGTTGGTGGAATCCGGGTTACAAATGAGTTTTAATACTGAAAATGCCAAAAGATCCTTTCAAATGCCTCTTAATGGTGTATTTATAGGTGGGAAAAGCTTCTGAGACCAGACCGGTTCGGATCCACGTGGCGTCCATCCCATCACTTTCGGGTTCGGATGGGTTCTGATGATGACAACACATTTGGTTAGTGGCAATTGTCGGTAGAACGTGTACATAACCGCCCCGATTCTTGAGGAGAACGTGGTGTGAAGCAACTGAAATTCTGGGTTTGGATCGGATAAGCTGATGACTGGGGGTTCGGATCGGCTTCTTCTCCTCTGATCCAGTCAGTGTTGCGTTCTTTCCTTTATAGCATTGTGTCGGTTTGTCTCTGCCCCAGGAAGCCCTATCCTATCCGATTGCCTGGCATGATTTTCTCCACAATTTGATCTTCTAGCTTTGTGTAGCCTAATTCACAAAGTAGGCTAACACTACCCTATCGATCGGCTTCCTACTTATATTAATTTTCCTTGTGTCTGTGTCAATCTGCCCTCTCTTGCGTGTAGATACCCTGTGCTGGTCCCACCGTAAGGTGTATCAATCCTTATGATAGCAACCCGACACGATTCAAGATGCACAGTGTATACTACTAATGCCCAGTGCCTGCTTTTCCACTCTGGAGCACGTGCACGCCCATACTCCGTCGGAACTACACTGCTGCACCCCCCGCCGCTATTTTGACCGCTTATAATCAGCCTAGTAATCGTGTCCCACCCTGCCTAGTTCAGCGTACCATGATACATCTATGTGGGTTACTGTTGAAATGGGTCCCCGTTACTAGGGTATCCTACTGGTTAAGTTTGTGGGCCTATATATACAAATATTACCTACCTACATGAGATGTACTTAACCCTCCCACTGATTCAAACATGTTTATTTAACGGTTAAGTTTGTGGGCCTATATATACTAATATTACCCACCTACCCAAGGTTTACTTAACCCTCCTACTTATCAAGTCAATCTGTATTATTGGTTAAGCTTGCCTTAACCCTATCCACTTAGTTCATGTAATATTGGTTAAGTGTTGTCCATTCAGGTTAACTTAACCCACCCACACATCATGTTGTATTGGTTAAGTGTTTCCTATTAACTTAACCCTGTTCACTCATCATGTTATATTGGTTACGTGTTTCTTATTAACTTAACCCCACTCGTTCATCATGCTATATTGGTTAAGCATTTCTTATTAACTTAACCTGTCTCATTCATCCTATTGTACTGGTTAAGTGTTTCCTATTAACTTAACCCTGTTCATTTATCATGTTATATTGGTTAACTTAACCCTGCTCACTTGTCTAATTAACATGTTATAACAGTTAAGTGTTCTAAATTTACTTAACCCCACCATCTTGTCTAATTAACATGTTACAACGGTTAAGTGTTATAAATTTACTTAACCCCACCTTCTTGTCTAATTAACATGTTATAACGGGTAAGTGTTATAAATTTACTTAACCCCACCTTCTTGTCTAGTTAACATGTTATAACGGTTAAGTGTTCTAAATTTACTTAACCCCACATTCTTGTCTAATTAACATGTTGTATTGGTTAAGTGTTGCCTATTCATATGTTACTTAACCTTACCATTCTTAGCATGTCTGTTTATTGTCATTAATTAATTTGTTATTGCCCCAACCTCTCACATTAGAACTGTTGTTTGCGGTTGCTACATGTGCCGAGCGGTTCCAGGCAGACTTCTACCACAAACTCATTTTAACCTTGGGTTTTGGGCTAAATGCGCTAACCTCTCACATTAGATCTGTGTTTTTGTGGTTACTGGATGTGCCGGGCGGTTCCAGGCAGTTTTACACCACAACTCAATCTAACCTCGGGTTAGGCATGTTCATCTTTTAGCCACTTTACATATTTACAATTTATGTTCATATGTAAATTATCCACAAGTGTTGTCAATTCAAGTCATGCCCCGTTACCCTTTAAATTATATCCATAATTCTAGGTATACAAATTCTACCATTTCATGCTACTAATCATTTACATGATTGTGAGCAAATTTATGCCAATAGCATGTAGTTTAATATTTTTCCCCAACGTCTCCATCGTTATTCGTTTGCATAATTCACATAGAACGTTAGTCTCGCAAATTAGCCTAACTTATAAACAAAAGGGAAAAGAAAGGGACATGTAACATTCCAACAGGCATAAATAATATAGATCAACATGCATAGTGTAAATTTGGGATAGAACGACATAGACTTAATTAAGAGTATAGGCGTGATCTTGCATCTAAATTAGATCCAATTAACATGCGAACTAGCATAAGTTTGATTGTATAAACATGAACTTATATAGATCTCAAACATGGGTACTAGCTTGGATCTAACATATAACATGTATGAACATAACTTAGCATGTAACTTACATACATAAAAGAACATTTAATTTTATACAACATGATAGGTTCAATGGTATCAGTCCCCAATAGTCTCATAGGCATAATAGGTTTTACTATGTCAGTAAAAACAGTCCAATAGGCATGATAGGTTTTACTATCAGTCACTGTAGTCCAATAGGCATGATAGGCTTTACTATGTCTATTACAACAGTCCAATAGACATAAGCAATTCAGAATTGACAAAAGGATAGGCACGAATAGAATTAGGCATAGTTCTAGATCCAGTTATTGCAGTCATGATTTCTTATTAGGTGTTCACATCTGAATAATAACTGTACTTACAGAAAAAGGACGGATCTTGATTTTTGGGATCTGATTTCTAAATTTGAAAAGCTATCCTTTGATGTAGACGTTTGATTCTCTAATTCTTCTAATTAATTCCTAGTTTTGAATTTGATTCTCTAGTTTAGGGTAGATGAATGGAGGCTAGGCCAGTTTGTAGATGAACAGCATGACGACTTCATAGAATGAGTTCTAGGGTTGAGGTTTGAGGTGATTATATAGAAGTCTAGGTTTAATTCTAGCCTTTAGATTAGTCTAGGAGAGATCAGAGCCATCAAAGCAAAGAGATGTGTCATCCAGCCAACCGTAGCATGAAACATATGTCCTAATACCTCAAAAATCAATCATTGGCCAATCAGAGAAGGCCACTTTCAAAAAAAACAATCCTTGATCAATAAAAATGTGCCACGTGCGCCACATGATGTGTACACGTCATATATATATATATATATATATATATATATATTTGTATATATGTTTATATATATATATATTCCATATATATATTTTTTTTCTTTTTATCTACCTTCCCGAATAACCATTTTCACAATAAACGACTTTTGAACTGCGTTCACACTAACCCACTTTTTATCCATTCCCCAAAAACAAAAATATGGAGCTGGCGGGGATCGAACTCTATACCTCTTATATGCAAGTCGCATGTTCTAACCAAATTAGCTATTAAGTCTTTTGCTTACAAACCTTAGGACAATGCTAAACATTATTCCTTTCTCATTCCTCTTTTTCATGTTTTGCTACAATATTTAATTTAAAGATATCTTCTTCATTTTAAATCGGTTTTCTACAAACCATAGGTCAAAATTGACTAGAAAATTGCCACGAACGCAATGACGCTAATTTCGTGACCAAATTTCCTGAAGCTCTTCAAATTTTTCTTTTTAATTGTTCGCATGTGTTTCTTCCCATTTCATGTATTGCACTGAATTAACTTATTACATGAAATATTTATTGTCATTATTTATTTTTTTCTTAAATATATCTATGTATATAATATATATGCATATTTCCACTTTTAAAATTAAGTATTCTTTAATTTGTTACTTTAACATTCATAGTAAATACGGGGTTACAGAATTCTTTTCTATTAGCTTATACCCATGTTGGGGAAATCAAATTGTGATTTGATAGGTATGACGATGTGACATTCAAAGGAAATAAAGATATGATCTGTATAATGATACATATTGACCTGAAGCCTCATCAACTGAGAAATGACAGAAATTAGGCAGGTAGCATGGCTAAGTGGGTCGCACCTAATTAGGGTATATTGTTATCATCTAGAGAATATTCATATTTGTTACTTATTTAAATTATGTATCTCTTGGGAATGGTTATGTTGGTATACCAACCGTAAGTGACAATATATTCGGAACATTCAAGCGAAATGAATGGCCGGTCGTGTTTGGCCGAGTTACAAGATGTTCTTGTTGAACTCCAGTGTATCGCTTCTAGAGTACACTGATCAGAAGGTGGTTTCATACCTTGTCATAGTTGGAATCCATTACCCAATAAGAGCCCGCGGTTTTAGATTGTATATTATATATGCAGAGCGTGAGATGAAAGCATTCTACTAGATTGTTGTCTACTTGATTTAGACATTACTATAATATCAGAAAATATTGATCTTAAGAAATATTTTGGGTTATCATAAGGTAAAAACCATCCGTATTTATGTGTGGATCGGTCTTACGATTACCATTGCTTTTGAAAAGGATTTGGAAAAGTTAAACCAAATGTTTGGAGTTTACTCACACCAGTCACATGACTGACCCAGAGTTTATTTTGTTTTGCATTCCCTAAACTCTTGGGTGCCTAATTTTGTACGGGCAGTCAAGTAGTCGGGGTTTTACAGATAAACTTGGAGAGCTAGAGCAGGAGGCTTCAGGATTATATTGCTATTGTTATTTCGGCTGTGTTGTACTCTGATAATAGTATTGTATACCGATACTGTTTTATTCCAAAGTTATGTTATATAATATATTTTATTCTTTCCGCTGTGAGATTCATGTTACTTTGATGTTGTTGTAGTTGTGTTCTTCTACTTCTATTCCAATTTTCTATTTTATCTATTCTAACCCTGTAACTTCTTTCTATCGACGTTCCGGTATTTCCGGTGCTTGAATAGTCGACATTAAGTTTATGTCGATTACCGAGGTCGCAAGTCTCTCGGGCCGTTACACCTAGCACCCCCAAAACCTTTGAACCTCTTACTATCCAGTTCATTAAAGCGTGCCCTGTCCCTACCTAGTGCGAGGCCCTCTCTATCGAGATACCAACATGGATACTGACTGATACGGGTTCCACACAACAGATGACACAAGCCAAACCCCCTAATCTTGTTCCCCCAAGTAACTTGGATATAGTAGTCCCTAAAACCCGATACAACAGAAGAATGAGGGACCTCTTAGCTTATTAATAATCAGGTTTTAACCTGGCAGGTTTAGGTTCATTAATAATCGTGGTTGTAATATACATTTTTCTGTAAATGTTATTATTATACAACCCTTTTCCCCAAATCAATCACCTACCCAGACGTACATGTATAATATAGTAATTCTGTTTACTAAGCCTACACGTGGTACTTAACTTTTGATAACATGTCATTTACTTAGTGTCTTTATTAAGTCTAATTTAACATGTTCACATATATGCATATTATTTATAAATTATCTCTCCAAAATTACAACATGTACAGGCTTACGCATATCATTACAGCAGGCATGCATTATATTCCAAATTACAGCAGGCATGCATTATATTCCAAATTACAGCAGGCATGCATGTTGATATATCCCAAATTACAGGAGGTATACATATTATCATGTTCCAAAATACAGCAGTTATGCATGTTCTCACATTCTAGATTAGAGCAGACATGCATGTTAACATATTTCAGCATGTATAAATTCTATGCATACTATCCTCAAACGACAACATGTATCAATTTCATGCATATTATACTCAAATTATAGCATGTATAATCATATGCATATTTTGCATTTCTAAATGACAGTAGATATGCATATATCAATTTCATGCATATTATACTCAAATTATAGCATGTATAATCATATGCATATTTTGCATTTCTAAATGATAGTAGATATGCATATTTTACATTTCTAAATAACAACAGGTATGCATATTTTACATTTCTAAATGACAGTAGGTATGCATACTTTACATTTCTAAATGACAGCAGTTTACATTTCTAAATGACAACAGGTATGCATATTTTACGTTTATAAATGACAACAGGTATGCATATCATCATATTACAACATGTATATATTATATGTGAATTATCCTCAAATTACAGCATGTATAAATTCTGTGCATATTAATTATCAACTATATTCCCAAGATATATGTTTATGCATATCTCTACCAAGTTATAGCAACATATACACATTATCCCCTTATTAGTTTATAGCAAGTCTAAACATGTGTATATTTGTCCTTTCTCCCAGAGTATAGTCAATCAGTCCCAAATAATTAACATGCCTAATTTCCTTTTTATGTCATTAATTATTTCCCTAATTATACACACATACTAATCATGTATGGCCTAGGCTTCTAAAGGCCTAGGCTTGGCACAGAATAGAAAGGAAACAGGGGAAGAAGAATAGAATCATATAGGCATATAGGCAGGACTGAAAATAAATATAGAAAATGGGAAAAGGAAGATAGATACATTTAACTTTTTATTTATCCAACATCATAAGCATATGTATAACTTGTTTAATTTATATCATAGACATATGTATGACCTGTCTAATTAACATCACAGACATGTGTATAACTGATCATAACGACATAAGTGATTTACACTGAAAAAATGTATAATATTTATTTTTCTAAAACTGAAGATCCTTACCAGTTTTATTTAACTGTCATGTTCAAGGCTTAGAAATCAGATATGTAAATAATTGTAACTCACAGTGAATCTTGGTGAAGATAATTATACAACACTATGCCATAAGAAGTCCAAGTCCAATCCAAGTTTTATGTATGCAAGTCTTGATGTTGCCTCTGTTTGACCCAATCTCTAGCAGCATTCCCCCATTTATATGTGTATAATTTTCTTTTCTTTTTGAAGGAAAAGGAAGTGAATCAGCATGATTCACGCCTAATATATATTAGCATTCATAAAGTTGCATAAAGTAGCAGTACGTGTATGTACAACATATATACAGCCAAAAAAACAGGCCATCGCTACAACTCAGCGACAATATACAGCCTGACAAAAAGAAACTAAGCATCATAATTTACATTACACAGCAAAAGACAAAGCTAGTGAAAATCCCCATCAAGTGTGTGGACCAGTAATGCACTGCATCCGCTTGCGCACACGGTCAACAATGCTTTCAAACTGCTCCTTGCGCTCTATGCCTGCCCAGTCATAGACAAAATTGAGAATAGAATAAATGATACTGTTAGGGGCTTTCAGTTTGTGGTTAAATTTTCTGGAATTGCGTTCATGCCAAAGCAACCAAATGTAAGCAAAGTTCAACAAAGCAAAAAAGAAAACTATCATGAGAAGCATGCAAGGTCGGGTAAATGTTGTGCCAAAAATCAAATTGGTCAGCAATGAAGTCGCTGCAGTGCAAATCAAGGCGAACCGCAACCAAACATTTCGTCCAAATGTAAAAAGCAAAGTCACAAGCTAAAAAGAGATGATGATAGTCCTCGTCGTCGCAACCACAAAATACACAGCCACCCGTAACATACACGACTCTCTGACGAATTCTGCTAACCGTGTTCAATCTACCATGTATCACAATCCACATGTGAATTTTAACTTTGTCAGGGACTTTGAACCGCCACATATGTTTGAACCCCAGCCTCCTAATCCCAGCAAAGTTGAACAACTTGTAAGTGCCTCGAACGCTAAACAACTTTCTTTCTCCTTCCAACATCCAAATAAACTCATCCCTCTCATTAGTTAAAGTCACTCCTTCAAGCAAAACAAACAAGCTGCATAACTGAGCCAATGCATTACCAGCCACCAGCCTCGAAAAAGACAATCTCCATTTGCAGCCTGCTACTTCATTATCATACATCTCTCTAACAGTGAAATTTTTGTTGCGTGCAATACAAAAAAGCTCAGGAAACTCCGCACAGAAAGGGACATTAGTTAGCCAGCTGTCTAACCAAAATAATGTGTTGCATCCATTCTTCACCACAATCTTAGTACCCAGCTTCATCCATTGTGCATGAGCCATAACCTTGCGCCAAAACACGGAGCACAATGAGAAATCAGTATTCCAGCTAAATTTTATAACATGTACTGATAATCCATTCTTTCCATAAAGCGTGCTTGTCAGAGATCATTAACCACAGCCACTTACAAAGTAAAGCACGATTCATTGTCTTCAAGTTAATGACATCGAGTCCCCCTTGCTCTTTAGACTTGCAAACTTGATCCCAAGAAATCAAACAACTAATTTTCTTCGTCTCTTTAATACCAGTCCAGAAAAAATTACAACGAATTGCATCAATCTTCTCCAGCACCCAACCAGGAAGTTGGTAGAAGGACATCTAGTACAACGGAATTGACGACAGAGCAGAATTGACAAGCACGAGACGACCAGCTCTTGATAATGAGTTGCCTTTCCACCTCGCCAGTCTAGTGTCCACCTTCTCAATGAAGTGCTGCCAGTCTTTCTTCATTAATTTCTTGGGGCGGATGCACATACCCAGATAGTTCAAAGGAAAAACATCAGCCTTGCAATTAAACATCTCAGCATATGACCTGCGTAAATCGTCACTACAACCCAACGTGTAAACACTGCTCTTATGAAAGTTAATTTTTTAAGCCAGATAAGCTTTCAAAAGCATAGAGAATAAATTTAAGTGCAGCAAGGTATTTACAGTCTGGTTTGCTAAAAACGATAGTGTCATTAGCGTATTGCAGAGAATTGATGCCCCCAACCACATGATCACTACCAAAGCCGCTAAGAATCCCATTTGCACAGCCCAACTTCAGAATTTTTGAAAAGACATCTGCCGCCAAATCAAAAAGAAGAGGGGAGAGTGGGTTGCCCTGTCTCAGACCACGCTTGGAGTGGATAGTAGAGCCAGCAACTCCATTGACACAAATATTAGATATACTTGATGAAACAATCATAGAAATCCATTCAATCCACTTGGTGGGGAAGCCTCTCGCCTTCAGCACTTCAATCATAAATCGCCAGTCAACTATGTCAAAAGCTTTGGCGAAGTCCAACTTGAGAATAACATAAGGGACATCAAATCTATCACAGTGAAAAATCACTTCACCAACCAACGCAGCACCATCAAGAATGTTTCTTCCTTTGATAAAAGCAGTTTGGGACTTATCAATCAACGTACCCAACTTAGTTTTCAGACTATTGGCCAACACCTTCGTGATTAATTTGAAACTAGTGTTAAGAAGGCTAATCGGTCTAAAGTCAGCGGCAGAAACATTTCCTTCCTTTTTGGGGATTAAAACCACATTAGCATAACTAATCAAATCTAACCTTAATGAGCCTTTGTGAAACTCTTCAAACAAACGAAATACATCATCTTTCAACATGCCCCAATAGCGTTTGAAGAAAAAGGTAGGAAAACCATCAGGCCCAGGTGCTTTGTCGCCAGGCATCTCCTTCAAAGCATTAAGTATTTCCTCTTCTGAGAAATCACTTGCAATGTCCGAGAGATCAACAACATCAGGATACAATTTGCGCCAATCAACAGAAATGCGGTTCTCAATGCGAGCACCAAAGATACTTTTATAATATTTAGTGAAAGTATCACTCAAAAGTTGTTGTTTACAAATCTCCACTCCATCTTTCCAAATACTGTGTATCAAATTGGTGCGACGTCTACCATTAGCAACTTTATGAAAATACGCAGTATTTCTATCCCCTTCCTTCAGCCACTGAGATCTGGATCGCTGTCTCCAAAAAATCTCTTCTTGATCCAGGACTTTGTTGAGTTCTCTCTCTCGTTGATGAAGCAAATCTCTTTCAACAATATCGAGTCCTCTCTCTTCGTCCAGTATATTAAGTTCAAGAATCAATTTTTCAAACTTCTCCTTTTTGATTCTGATATGACCAAACTCCTTTATATTCCATTTTATAAGAAATTTCCTCAAAAACTTGAGTTTAGTACATAGAACTCTCGCTGCATCGCCATTCACCCCTATTTCAGACCATTTATTATATAGTAAATCATCAAAGTTATCTTCCAGGCACCACATTTTTTCAAACCTAAAAAGGTTTTTTCCTAATGTCGTCTCCCGAATCCAACACAACAGGGCAATGGTCAGAAATAATCGAAGATAAACCTTTTTGAGAAGTTAAAGGATGAAGATCCTCAAAATGGGCGATAATGAAAAAACGATCAAGTTTCACAAGCGTCTGAGGAGATCTGCCGTCAGACCAAGTGAACTTTCTATTGGCAAAGGCAAGGTCAATCAACTCACACTCCCCTATAAACTAACTAAAGTCAGCCATGTCACCATAATGATTAGCACCTGAGTTACTTCTTTCATAACTAAATCTCGTTACATTAAAGTCTCCTCCAATAACCCAAGGGACGTACATCAAACTATGAAATTCCAACACTTCTCTCCACAAAATTTTTCTCTCACTTCTAGAATTTGGACCATAGACGTTTGAAAAAAAGTGAAGCTTCTTAGTCGCAACACATTCCAAAGCAACATGCAGACAATAAGTTTGACAAATCTCTTGTTTAAATCTCCACAAATTACTATCCCAACCAGTGAACAAGCCTCCAGCGCTACCAGTGGCCGGAATAAATCTCCATTCATCAATAACCCCCCAACCCAGAGTTTTAAAAGTAAGAAAATCAGGATTGTCAAGTTTAGTCTCTTGAAGCAACACAATGTGGGGCTTAACAGATTTAAGATAGTTTTTGACTCTAAGACGTTTGCCATAATTACCCAAACCTCTAACATTCCAAGTTAAGACCATCATTGGCGTGTGTCAGCCCTAACTAACTCTTTACTTTTAATATCACTAGCAACAGAATCATTTAACAAAAAACTAGAGCTACTAGCAACAACATGCATTTGGTCAGGAGACAAAGAATTAAGGATAGCAGGGATAAAAACGCAACCTTCCAAAGGATGAGGAAGGCCACGAGCACTTCTCCTTAGGATAACCACACCAGAGTCCACTGGCTTCATGCCTTTCCTTCTACTTGTTGCACAAGAGCGTTCATCAGAATCTGAAATGGCCAAAGCATTGCTCCCTCCACCAAGATCATAATCATTATCATCCCCCCGAAGATCATAGTCCTCATCATTATCGTCCCCAAACATATTCCCCAAGCCATCATATCAACTCTCCTCCCTACCAGCATCTTCATTACCATCATCAACAGCATCAACTTCATGAGCTTCCACATTATCCTTTGCAACATTATGATCCACTGCATCACCTTCTCCTTCGACTGAAATTGGTGCAAAAGAATTGCTACCCAACCCAACATAAGCCATGGGGGCACTAACACTTCTAGCCTTTAGCACTTTCATCTTGCCATTCTCCCCTCTAACAAACACCGTTTTACGAAGTTCTTGTCTATCCACTTCCTCAGAGGATTCGCCGTCAACTTTCATAATGGAAACATTGTGGAAAAAACCCTCGACAGGAACCACAATCGAAGGTGGAAGCTCCAAATCCTCATCAATCCACATCATCGCCTTCAGAGAGGAAAAATCAGTTACATTCCACACTACATGCTGGAGTCTAATCACTTCTCCTACCTCCGTCAACGCCGACTTGAGGGAATCAACACTTCTACACACTAACGGAATATTTTTAAGTGAAACCCAGACTTCAATCCTCTTTTTAGCCATACTCCCAATTTGTGGGCTCCAACGCTTAAGATTAATTACTCCCTTTGAGTCGAAGAGCGAGTAGTAAAATGTTTCATTCAACAAAGAGGGAGGGAATTTCAATATGAAATCATTGCCGAATCTACGCACCGTCCACACCTATCCCGGCGCTCGCTTGCCAAAATGAGTTCCCAATAAAGTCTCCATTTCATTGATCGAGAAAGCACAGCGAGCGATGGAGAGAACAACCATCGATCTAGCCTTTTTAAAATCGGCAGGGTAAAACGCCGCTGAAAGAAGGGGGAGCGATTTAGGGTTCTCCACTTTTTTCGGATTTTTGAGATGAGATTTGCAGTTGAAGCCCTTATGCCCAATTTTGTTACAGCGAAAACAAACCATAGGATTTCGACACCTCCTAGCCCAGTGATCTGGAGAGCCGCATCTGAAGCAACCATTATCAGATTTGATGTTTTTTAATTTTTCAAGGTAATTGATCGAATTACGAGGCGGTGGCTGAGGAGTATTGCGAGATTTAAATATATTATTTCGAGAAACACGTTACGCTTTACACCTGGACGCAACAAGATCTCCTTGTACGATGGAAGTACGCCTTTGTTTTTATCTGGTCTGTCATCTAGTGAAGAAGAAACGTGATTTGAGATAGAGGAAGTGAGATTATTGATCATTTTTTTGGAATTCTCCATTAGGGTTTTGAAGGTCACCATTTTTATACAATAAGACAACAATTTTTGTTGAAAAAGCATTATATGTGTATAATTTTCAAAATAATTTCATGGTGGCAGAAGAAGATATGAAGAATTTGTGTGAATTAAGAATGAGGGAAGCCATCTATTTACAGAGTTACAGAGTCAACATCAACCCTTAAATTTTAGGTCTTAAATCCAAACCATACAATTCAAGCTGATTCAGCAATGAATATATTGCACAAAACAGTCCAAGTTCACATAATGGATCTACCTAGATACATAATGGGTTGACCAATGGGTAGATCCTAGGGTTGACCCATAGGTCGACCCGAGTTGAGCTTGGGTCGTCCACCAACGGGACATTTTCCCTCTAGGTTTTCCCGCTGCGTTCGTTTGCTTTTCTAGAATTATTTATTTATATTGTGATGACCCGCCCCACTCCAACCGACATTCCTACGAAATGCGTTGTGCCAATGCCCGACCAGCATGGAATGGTCGTCAAAAGAAGAAGGGTTTAAGGCTATGAAACACCAAATAACCTGTAGTGTATCTCACAGCGCACGAAATAAAATATAATAATAACATAACTTGAAATAAAACAGGCGAGACAATGTATAAGCTGGAAACTAAACCATCATAGCAGCAGAATCAAAAATACAGCTTATGATCCAAACCATTATTACAACTTCAAAATACTATCTCTAAAGAAAAATAGAAAAGGTACACTACTAATGCCCAAAGTAGTGACCAACAACAACGCAGGGAGAATATATGTAAATATTACGTAGAAGCCTCATGCTCGTCTCCGGATAGCTACCCGTGCATAACCCTAATCTGTCTCTAGTCTGCTCATTTAGGAGCACCCAGAGTAATAAGAAGAGGCATAAAACTATGGGTCAGACAAAGGTCTATTGTGAGCGATAGCAGCAAAATAAAGCAATAACAGGTATAAATAATCATACTTGAAACTGGATCTGCAACCAAAGAGTTAGCACAACAAGATGTACAGTACTCTAAGGTAACACTAACATATAATGTAAAAATGGGAGTGTGCGTGTCATGGTGATAGCAAACATCAAACATAGCAATCATCCTTACCTCTCTCACTCAGTGCCCAAAGCATACGATTTCCACCACTTTGATCACCAGAACTATTGGGGCTATGACGGAGTCCAACTCCGCACAACCATCACTACAACCACTTTGCCCTTTTGGGCCCTGATGGAGTCCGACTCCATACAACCTCCGACCCTACTGCACTAGTCCACAGTCAATGCCCTCTCTCTCAATAGTGAATCAAAGTTGTAGATATCGATAACCCCTTTGCACAAGTCCCGCAGCAAAGCCCAACTCTTGAAGTTAACTCGTTGGTTCCCATCTGGATCCTGAGTAATAACTTCCCACTTGTATTTTTTTGCAAAATATTTTCCATTAAACAACAAACTATTACAGGACCTATTACAGAAGGAAAAATAAACAAAAAACCAAAAGATGCCTATAGCTGCACAAAACAAGGCAGCACAAAACAAAGAACAGAACAAAACATAAAAACCGAACAAGCGAAACTAAACAGAATTCCTATCACCAATCTGGAGAACCACTGTAAACCAAAGGCCAAAGAGCAACAGAGACAGCTAGACTTAGTAGCAAGAAGCTAAAAATGCATGGACAGGCTCCCATTCAGCCAGATACAAAGCAGAATCCAAACTTCTAAACAGATTACCTAATGATCAACGAAAATCAGTACCTCCAAGTCTTGGGATAGATCGCAAATTGTGAAGAACAAGCCGACATCATATAATACAAAGAGAGCCTGCATACCACAAAATGTCAGCATAATCATCCTAAAGACTGATGAAGCCGAGTCACAAGCAACAGTCCATCGAAAGGTGATGAAAACTACCGTGAGGAAGATAGAAAGCTTACCAGACAAAGAATGACGTGACATAATACAGGTCGTGGTAGAAGGCGTTACTGCACTCTAGATGACAAAAGAGGCAGGCAACGAACTCTGAAGCAAGACTTATAGATAAAATTATCAGATTGGGCCCAATATAAGCATGCAGATGGAAGAAAAGGTTCAAATGAAGGAGATCCTGTAGATTGATGCACTGGTCCAAAACCAAGAAAGAAAAAACCATCAACAAGAAATGCAAACTCAAGAAACTGCAAAGATAACCCGAACTCAATTGAAAACTAGATCTGAGAATAAACTACTAAACCAACTCACTTTGCTAAACCAACGAACCCTAGCTAAGAGGTTCTCAAGAGCATCAGCGATTGAGACTAGTAGCCAATGGAATCAGATCTAACAAGAAGGCTTGTCCGAGTTGAGAAATCTGCAGTTTCAAAACTGGTGATATGAGACAGAAAAAGAAAAAATAAAAGGAAAAAACGGAAATGAAAACTAAGAAAAAATAAATGAAAAACCACACAGCGGATGAGGAGACAAGGATAAAGAAGAGATTTGAGGTGACGGAGGGAAGAGGATGAAAAGACGAAGAGAAGATCAGAGAGATGAATGATAGGCAGCAGCGGAAACCCTACCTATTTAAAGACTCTCAAAACTGCAAGGCTTTTCAATAACTTCCCACTTGGACTCCTTTGCATCTCAGGTATTGGTCGAATTGAAGTCAGTCTTCAGAAGAGTCGTCGCGTAGTAGTAGCAGGTATAAACCCAGTTCGGTTCAGCCTCCATACCCTATTCGATTCATGCTCACTAGTTCGGTTCGTTCCTTCTTTCCTTGCTCAAGTTTCCGTTGGGTTCGGCCATCTCCATTCGGTTCGGTTCGATGCTCGTTGTCCCGGTCCGGTTCGGTGCTCCACTCCAACTCCAACTTCGCACTAGTGGCCTTCCTTTTTTCCATGCTTCTCTTGTGCTAGGTTCTGGTTCATCTCGTGCTCTCTGGTCCGATCCGAGGCACATACCCCGACCCGAACCGCTCGCCCATCCAATCTGAACTGAAAACCTGACATGCTTCCAACAAGCTTGTATCGTTTATTCTCGCCATACGACAGCATTTTCAACCATTCTAACTTACTAAACCATCATGAAACATACCAAACAGCGGTAACAACATATACGTTCAATCAAAAAGAACAAAACATCAAGCATATAGGTTGTTTTAGATCAAACATACCCAAAATCCATGATTTTTCCCTTAATCCCCTTAACCATGTTTAACCATAGGATTAGCAAACTTAATCCAAATTAAACCAAATTTTTATTAGTAACATAAAATAATATTTTAGAATTTTTATATATTTTTCCAAATTATTATGATGTATAATTTCCTTATTATCACTGATCACCCTTAATCAGCTATAATTAGTGTAAAAACATGCTAAACACTCACCTCAGCCACAAATAAATTATAGATCCGAAATCTCCATTGACTTGGCATGGATTCCTATGTGTGGCAGCAGCTCTATCTCTAATTTTATGCTAATTTTACTTGATTTGAGAGAGTTTTGCTTAATTAGTGATAAAAAGGTGATTAGGGAGTGATTTAGAAGATGGAGGCTATTGCTAGGGTTAGAAAAATGTTTGTGGCAGCTAGGAAAATGAAAAGGAACCATTCTGTAACTCCTTTCAGCCCTCCCATAATCCTAATCCTGAAATGAGTTATGGGCCTAGTTGCTAATCACCCCAGTATGCCAGATTAGGCTGTTTTTCCATCTTCAAATCTTATTTCAGCTATATCTCCCAAACGATAAGTCCGTTTGATTAATGTGACAACTCTACGTTAAGGTAAACCATCAACCGGATCTAATAGAAGTGTTTTCAAGTCAAAACTCCCTACCAATCAAAAGTTATAGGCAAAACAAAATTCGCCAGGGGCAAAATGGTCATTTAAAATTCGGTAAAAATTGTGAATGTGGGGAATAACCCTAATAGTCGCTTCCCAAAGTTACACGACCATATAACTTTGTATGAAAATAAAATAAATATTCTATGATCCTCCGATGCGTAGAATGCGGGTCGTTACACTCTCCTCCCTTAAGAAATTTTGCCCCCGAAATTCCTTAACCATGAAAAACAGACAATGGCGGCCCGCATGCCTATTAGCTATTTACAAACAATCAAAGATACATAAAGACACAAAAAGTTTATCCTAGCATGCGGTTTACTAACGAGGGAATAACTATATCGCGACTAAAATCTTACCAGGCAAAGAGATCTACATATGACTTCCTTATGATCTACTTGATTTCCCAAGTACAGTCATTCTCATTATCACTTCACTGGACCTTAACCTGCTTCACCGTCTTCCTCCGAAGTTGCTTCGTATCATATCCGACAATACGAATCGTCTTGCGACTTCCAACTGCCTTGGATTCTACCTTAATATCATCTAACTGATCTGGTGATATAGTCATATCAGAAGTGTGCATGAACTTCCTTAACCGGGAAACATGAAATACGTTGTGCACTCTCGCCATCTTGTTAGGTAAACCAACTTTATACACTAAATTCCCAATTTGTTCGAGAACTGAAAACGGACCAACGAACCTTGGTGCTAACTTACCTCTTCTACCAAACCGAATTACACTCTTCAATGGAGAAATCTTGATATATACCAAGTCGCCAACAAAGAATTTCAAATATCTTTTCCTTTTATCAGCTTAACTCTTCTGTCTATCTTGTGCAGCCTCCATTCGCTGTTGAATAACCTTGATCTTATCAGAAGTTTCTCTTATTGCATCTGGCCCAAGCACAAATTTCTCACCAGTTTCCAACCAGCATGATGATGAGTTGCACGGTCTTCCGTAACAAGCTTCAAATGGAGCCATACCAATACTGGACTGATAACTATTATTATATGTGAACTCGACCAGATGCAAATGGTCATCCCATGACCCTCCAAAATCCAATATACAAGCTCTCAAGAGATCCTCTAATACAAGATTCACCCTCTCTGTTTGACATTCATTTTGAGAATGGTACACGGTAACGAGATGTAATTCTGACCCTAAAGCCTCTTGTAAGCTCTTCCAAAATCCATTAGTAAATAATGGATCTTGGTCACTTATAATACTTTTAGGTACTCCATGAAATCTCACTACCCACTTCATATACAGTTCTACTAACTTAGCTACCTTTCTATTCGACCTGACTAGATAAACCTTGCACCCTTGGTCAATCGATCCACAATCATCCAAATACTATCATGACCCGATCTAGTCCATAGTAAGCCATCAATAAAATCCACTGAAACTTGTTCCCATTTCCATTCGAGAATTTCCGACGGTTGCAACAAACCACTAGGCTTCTTTTGTTATGTTTTAACTAGTTGGCAATTCATGCACTTGGATATAAACTTCCCAACGTCTCTCTTCATCCCTTCCCAGTAGTAGGTCTACTTCATGTCTCGATACATTTTGTTACCACTGGGATGTATAGTCAGTCTCGAGTGATGACACTCTAAGCACTTCATCTCCCAATCCATTAACATAGGGTACAACTAGTCTCCCATTCTTTCGAAGCCATCCTCCTCAATCAAGTCCATGCTTGTTCATCTCCCCACTGTCGATGCCTATCTTTACTTTGGAGATGATTTCCACTAGGTTCGGATCGTCCCTTTTACTGGAACCGATCCGCTCAATCAGGGTTGGTCTGATCGTCAAACATGCTAACATTTTTGGATCCAATTCGCACTTAGGTCTAAAATCATATCCTGTGATATACTCCAGTTGCTTCCATTCCATTAACATAGCCCCCAAAATGGCATGTCTCCTACTCAATATATCAGCTGCCGCATTGCCCTTCCCGGATGTGTATGCGATATTGAAATCATATGAAGCCAAGAACTCTAACCATCTTTGCTGACGAAGATTTAAATCCTTTTGAGAGAAAAGATACTTTAATGACTTATGATCGGTAAACAACTCGAATCTTTCTCCTAATAGATAATGTCTCCACACCTTTAACGCGAACACGATCGTTCCCAATCCCAAATCATGGGTAGGATATCTTTTCTCATGTGGTTTCAGTTGACGACTAGCATAAGCTACAACCCTACCTACTTGCAACAGTACATCACTTAGTCCGGTACCACAGGCATCCATGTATACTGTCATCTCATTGTTCCCTTTAGGAATAACTAACACTGGTGTGCATGTTAACTTCTCTTTTAGGCTCTTAATATTCCTTGTGTTTCCACTACACCTCCATTACTATCCTCAAATATTCCCTGTGTTCATCCTCTGTCCTCGAGAACTATGATATCATCCACGAACACAAGAACAAACTTATCCAATTGATCTCTGAAAACTCTATTCATAAGATCCACAAAATATGTGAGTGCATTGGTCAACCCGAATGGCATGACCAACCACTCATAAAATCCAAATGGAGTTTGAAATGCCGTTTTAGGTATACTCTCAGTGTAACAGCCCGCCCGACACTAGCCGACATTTCTTATGAAACGTGTTGTATCGATCCCCAACCAGCATGGGACGGTCGTCAAAAGAAAAGAAAGAAGACGATGAAACATTAAAGAACCTGTAGTATATCTCATAGCACATGGAACAAAATATAATAATAACATAACTTGATATAAAACAGGAGAGACAGTGCATAAGTTGAAAACTAAATCATTATAGCAGCGGAAAATTCAAAATACAGCTTATGATCCAAACCATCTTTATTACAACTTTTAAAACTATCTCTAAAGTAAAGTAGGAAGGTACAATACTAATTCCCAAATTAGTGACCAACAACAACAGAGGGAGAATATATGGGAATGATACGTGTAAGCCTCCTGCTCATCTCCGGACAACTACTCATGCATAACTAGCTAACTATTTCTAGTCTGCTCATTTAGGAGCACCCAGAGTAATAAGAAGAGACATAAAACTCTGGGTCATACAAAAGTCTGGTATGAGCGATAAGCAGCAAAAACAGAACAATAACAGGTATACATAACCATACCTGAACCTGGACCTACAACCAAAGATTGGCGCAACAGGATGTACAATACTCTAAGGTGACACTAATACATGGTGTGAAAATAATAGGGAGGGGGGTGTGCATGTCATGGTGATAGAAACCATCAAACATAGCAATCATCCTCACATCTCTCACTAAGTGCATAAAGCATACGATATCTACCACTTTGATCACCAAATCCTTTGCTATGATCACTCTGCCCCATGGAGTCACGATGACTCCACTGCATTGATCCATAGCCATTAGTCCTTTGCTATGTCCACTCTACCCCATCGAGTCATTACAACTCCACTGCACTGGCACATAGCCTTGCTACGATCACTTTGCCCCATGGATTCATAACAACTCCACTGCACTGATCCACAGTCGCAGATCCGTCTTTTTAGTGGTGAGTCAAAGCTACAGACATCAATAACCCCCTTGTACACGTCCCGCAGCAAAGTCCAACTCATGAAGTTAACTCGTTGATCCCCATTTGGATCCTGTGTAATAACCTCCCATTTGGACTCCCTTTGCATCTCGAGTTTTGGTCGAATTGGAGTTGGTCTTCAAAAGAGAAACCGCGTAGAAATAGAAGTACACACCCGATTCGGTTCGGTTGTACAGTGTTTAAGTTCCCCCATTCGGTTCGGTTCGGGGCCATCCTCCATTCTGTTTGGTTCGGGTGCCATCCTCCATTCAGTTCGGTTCGATTGCTCCAACCCCGGTTCGGTTCGTGCTCACCATTAATAATCCGATCCCCATGCCCTTGCTTCTAATACGAACCCAACTCCAACTCTATACGAATGGAATTCCTTCTAGTCAAGCCTCTTATGCCAGGTTCTGGTCCGGTTCAAATTTCCTCACCCGATTCTCCTATCTGATCCGAGCCCTTTAATCCGAACCTATCTGAAACCATGCACATTTTCCAATGAGCATAAATTGTCCATATTCGCCATACGACGACATTTTCAACCATTCTAACTTTACTAATCAATCATATAGTATTCCAAACAGTATTAGTAATGTAACAACCCACATTCCGAGAAACCGATTTTTTTTCAAAAAAACCAATCTATCGAAACCCGAGTTGGTTTGCCTGGTATCCTGCAGAAAAGACAGAGACATAAAACATGTCAGAGTTCAGAAAATATCTCACGGCGGAAGGAATAAAATATAATGTAATTAAAACATAGCTTTACCTTAACGACAATACTGCTAAACCAGTATCCAAAGATATATAGTCTCTGTCATGAACCAAACCTACGAATGTTATGAGGAGGGAGGGGGGTCAGACCACAAGTTCTAGCGACTGGACTTAAATTACACTTCTGGATAATCCTACATATACCGCTCAATCACACTTCTTATTTATTAAGTTATCTGTGTTACTAGCGTTCAAGGCTTACACACACACACGTCGCACCCATCTACTCCCTAGTAGATTAACCTAATATAATGTATATGTAGCTACCCCCAAACTGAGGTACACCCCGTGGTACCCCACTCGCATGGCCTCCCCCGCAACACCACATTTATGTGCGCAGTCCCTCATCCTATGCCATAGTAATGTACATATCTCTTTACATATATAACAATGCAACATCCACATAGAACCACTATCGCTGTATTACGTAAGCGTACCAACTGCTATCCTTGAACTTTTTCATCGAGTTAGATTCCTTCATCTAGTAATGCCCCAGAATCTACGATACACCACCCAGAGCAGACATGCATGTATCTAGACTTTCCCACATACGTATCGTCAAACGTATTCGATGCCTAACCCGCACACCTATCATGTGCGTGTGCGTGCCCGAGTTCTGTGGCATGGCTACATAAGAAACACGGAACTCGGTGGGGAGCTTTCCTTATATATGTGCCGGCCCGCCATTAAGAACCTCTCATACAAATATCCCTAGGGTCTGTTTTATATGGTGGCTATGGCCCCACCTCAGCCCCCCCTTAACTAGTAAAGACTACAAGAGCTAAGCGACAAGCCCTTAAGAAAACAATCTAAACATCCACGTGGCATCTCCCCTCAACCACCGTCCCACGATATTGAATGGTTAATGGTATCTTGGGTTTAGCTCTAGCCTTTCCGCATCCTCTTGGCCACCGATGACAGGAACTCGATGACCTACTATCCTTGTTGGTCCTGACTCTCCGCCTATGTTGAGGCAGCCGCCGAATCACCTTTTACGTCACCGCGTACATCATTCTGGCTGCCAAGTTATTCTTGCAGTCAAGGCCCACCCACCTAGTAGTTACGCGCAGACCCAACCTCTGCGGGCACAGCCTTAAACATCTACCACCACATAGAGGACTACTAGGAGCAACTTTAACGTCTTAGGAACCCACTTGCTTCCCCTTCCAGTCCGTTGGAGTCGCCAGAAAAGTCTGATGAACATGCGCTCCCCTCGTGCCTTATGGCACCATGATGGTCTACCTCGTTGGGCTATTCATCCTATAACGTATGGACTGCTCCAAGCGCCTTAGTTTAATATGTCATTAGACCCTACGTCTAATCATTAATTACGCGCTTGCGCCACATCTTTAGTTTTCTCATTTAACTTGGTTATTCTCATTCACATTAACTTCCTTTTTTAGCTTACTAAGTTACCCTTGCTTATTAGTTCCATTTATAACTTAACCCATTTAAGTTTATTAATAAGCCTACAACATGTTATCCTCATTATCTATTCATTATTACATCTTAGGGTTACCATAACATGTTCTTCTTAATTTATAATTAAGTACATCTTAATTCACATATACATTGGTAAGAGAATAACTCCCTAAGTATCAACCCCAAAGACCAAAATCAACATCAGATTGACACTCAAAGAATTACTCAACTCAACCAATCTCCTGTTATGTCCTAATCCCTTTCCATTCATTTAACTTATGTTATCTTTATTTGTAGATTCATTCTTGACTTTACAGATTAATTATTTACAATTAATTACATCTTACATTATTACATAAGTTATTTCATTTTCCCCCTACCATTCCTTATAACTTACCTTATTCCATAAGTTATAGTTCCCACTTGTCCCTAGGACAAGCCTACCTATTATCCTTCCTTTTCTTATTCAAGTTCATTCATAATAGGTTATTATCATTCCCTATTTTGGCATTAATTAAGATTAACTTAACCCTTCCCACTTCTTTAACTAGTTTACTTAACCCCTACTCAATTCAGTTGGTTCGTAACACCACTACAAATTTAATTAGGTTAAGTATTCCAATTTAACAAATTATCCATGCTACCCATGTTACCCACTTAACTCCTTTATTTTATCCTTGTCAACCTTACATGTATCATCTTGGTTAAGTGTTCATTATTATTTATTATGTCTGTAAACGTTCAAGAACTCTCACATTAGATTGCCGTTTGTAGTTGCTAGATATGCCGTGCGGTTCCGGGAAGACTTCTACCGCATCCGAATCTAACCTCGTGTCTTGACACCATTACGCTTTCCACCTAAGACCTCTCACATTAGATTACCGTTTGCGGTTGCTGGATATGCCGGGTGGTTCCGGGCATACTTCTACCACAAACCAAATCTAACCTTGTGTCTTAGGCATTCATTATTTTTTTCTTAATTCATGCCCAATTTCTTGTCTTGGATCATAATATATTCCGATTACCTATAATTTCTAATTCAAATTATGCTTACAATTCTAATCCATGTTATGCCTATATTTCCATGCATACAAGTTATACCAAATTATGCCCAAACCAATTTCATAATTATCATCAATCTTATGTCAATTACTTTTATTTACATGTTCCCCAAACCTTTCCAATTTTTCATATTAATTTCAATTGTTCCCAAATTCCATTCATCAATTTTTCCCGTAATTACAGTCTTATGTTCAATTAAACGATATCCCCATATCCCCTTTTTCATTATCGTATCCAAAGTTTTCCAATTATCTCAATTTCGTTCGTGCGCATATTTCAGCGAGATTGGACTAAGCTCGAAGGTAGCCTAGTCTTAAAAATAAATAGGGAAATAGAAGGAGAAGAATAGAATAAACTTATAATTAAGACTATAGTAATTAGCATGTTTATAAATTAATCTTTATATAAATGGGGAATATCGAACAATGCATATACCATTATTCAAAATTATAATTTAAACCCATTCACCTTAATTTTCTTTCCAACCCTAAATAATCTTGAATCTAATCCATATCTACTCTTCCACCTCAGCATAAATCTAGCCGCTTTTATCGCAAATCTAAATTCTTTTCTCTAACTTTAAAGAAGAAGAAGAAGCCTAGATTTGATCTTCATTTTATTTTTATTTTGAATATGTTTTAGAGGAGAAGAGAAAAAGATAGAGCTTTCTCCAGTTGAAGAAGAAGAGGAAGAAGAATAAGTTTGGAGGCAAAGTTTTGGCGCCACCTAAGAAATTGTGAGGATGAAGTACCCTAGCCACCTTATTTATAGGTATGCTAAACTAATCTAGTCCTTTAGATTTAATCTAAATCTCTATCCAAGCTAACCACATCATTCGACCAATAGAAAATGGCCATGTTACGAGAAAAAGAAAACAAGCATTAACCAATAAAAATGCGACATGTGTGCAACATGATGCGCATCAGCCGGTGGTATCGACACCCCTACTTGGGTATCGAAACATGTGTCGAAACCCCTTCAAGTCATATATATATTATTTACTTATTTATTTGAAATTTGATTTATCAATAATCGAATTTCAAATATTCTCTTTTGTTCGTGCGCAACCCTTATTCTGAATTATGTTTATATGTATTCAACTCTTGCGCATATGTTAATCTTTTATATGCGAAAAAATTCAAATTTCAAAGCAATTAATATATATTTTTCCTCTTTTGAAACATTCTCTCAATTAAACCCCCTTTTAAACCTTTTCATACTAAGCCACTTTTTAACCGCTTTCACACTAAGCCACTTTTTAGCCATTCCCTTAAAAAAAAACATTTGGCACTGGTGGGAATCGAACTCTCAAACTCTTATATATAAGTCACTTGTTCTAACCAACTAAGCTACTAAGTTTTTTGTTAATAAGACTTATGGCAATGCTAGATATTATCCTTTTTCTCATACCTCTCTTTCACATTTTGTTACATTACTCAAATTAAATATATCTCTTTCATTTTAAATCGGTTTTCTACAAACCATATGTCGAACTTGACCAGAAAATCCACGAATGCATGACGCCAACTTTGTGACCAAATTCTAGAAGTTTTTCAAATTTTACGTTTTATTTCTTTTTAAATGTTCGCATGCAATTTTAATTGCATTACATTGCATTTCTTCTCATTTCATATATTGCATGTAATTTCTTTTATTAATCTTTTTCCTTCATTTCACTACATGAACTTAATACATGCAATTTTATTGTCATTATTTAATTTTTCTCTTAAATATATCTATGTATATAATATATATACATATTTCCACATTTTTAATTTCATTAAAAATGCGGGGTATTACATTCTCCCACCCTTAAGAAATTTTGTCCCCGAAATTTGATAGGGATTAAATAGCTAATCCCTCGTATAATATACATCCATCATGTATGCATCCAATTTTTACAAACAATGTGCAAATGTGCAAAGTGAAATACATCATAGTAATGTATGTATGCCTAATTGGTACCATCTATATGTATGCAAACTTTTAAAATCTCTTTTAAAACATGATGCTCTAATCCTAAAAATACTTGCAGTTCTATATGAATGCAATATTTTTGAAAAACCAAAATATTTTTCACCCAAATTTTCCCACACTTTTACAGAGTAAGAGCATAGTTCATCCAATCGTTGCATCCAAAACCTTACCAGTCATCATTAAATTTCAAAATTTAGAAAATTCTAATTTTCTAAATTTGATTTCTTATGTTTTAAAATGATATAAAACGGAAGAATTCACGTCTTCCGTTTTTCTTTTAAGTACCTTTTCAAATTGTACTTGGATTTTATGTAACTACTCTATAAAAATTTCCTATTTTCTTATCCAAGCACAACACATAATAAAATTTTCTTTTCTTTTTCAATTATCTTGGAAAATTTCCATTTTTATCTATCTTTTCTTAAGATTTTCATTTTCTTTTCCCGTCATGTTTGTTGCTTCACTAAATTTGTTTTTTTAGTTAGCCTATTTTCTTTCTTAGCTTATTTGACTTAATCCAGTGATTTAAGTTTATTTTCAAATAAGCTTTTCTATCATCCTACACAGCTACTGCTAAGGGCCAAAAATCCTAAGAATGTTTCACTTAAGAAAAGTCCAAGCACAAACTCTCAACTCTCACTTGCCCTTCTCTATCTATACTAGTCTTTGCTGCGTATTACTAGCCTACACATTTATTTCGAGCAACAATCCTAAGCTTTACAATGCTTATGCATTCAACGGGATTTTTTTTTTAATTATTATTCCAAGATAATCCTTATCTACTCCATTATTTTAAAAACATGTTTTTGGCCCCGTTTTTTTCAAAAATTAAAAATGCTATAAATTTTATTTTCTTCTCCAAAACTTACTTTTGCCAAACCGTAAAAACATGTCACAACATAAAAATACAAAACATCTTTTTTTTTTCGAACTACCAAAACTGGAGTAGACAAAGACAACTATTTCTTAATTTGTTTAACATTGTTTCTACCTACAATTTTAATTTAGCTATTTACCACAAGGTGCAAACATCTACTCTATTCTTATTTTCTACAACTTATTCTGTCCACCCAACAAAATAATTTTTTAAAACAATAATCAAAATTTTTTGTCAACCAAATAGAGATTTCAAAACTTCCTTTTACAAAGTGCAACATTTTGTATGCTTTACCATTTAATCCTTTCATATATTAAAATATGAAAACTAGTGAGCTATACATGCTCTATAATGTACACTTTTCCATGAGAGAATTCTTTTAAAACAAGAAATTGTTAATGTTAGACCCAAAAGTGGTTCTAACACCCAAGTTGATTATAAGCAAGATGAAATGAGACAAAAATAAAAATGAACACGCAGGATTTATAGTGGTTCGGCGAAGAAATGCCTACGTCCACTTATCTTTCACTATATTCAATAATTCAGTTGCAAATACAATGTAAGATTCACTCAATTCCACTCACAACTCACTTATGTTCACTCAATTGACTAAAACAAAGAATGAAAGATGATTTGGATTCTCCGGGAGTAATGGAGTTCGGATGATGGAGGTAGTTGAATTCTCAAAGTGCTGAAAAAAGATCCTTCTCTTTGTCTCCAGACGGGGTATTTATAGGTATGAATTTGCTTGAAACTTGATCCGGGTCGGGGCCACATGTCGTCCATCCCACTATCTTCGGGTTCGGATGAACTATTATGTTGACAGCGCATCAAAGGAACGAACGTTATGGGTAGGAACTGGTCATAGCCGGTCCGGATATCCAGGCGATTTTGCAGGAGAGTAACATGGAGCATGGGTTCGGGTCAGAGACGCGCAGATAAGGGGTTCGGACCGGGATACCCGATCCGAACCGGATTGGCTTAGATGCGATGCTCTCTTCTTCTCTAATTTGCTCCGCTCCGATCCATTTTCGTGGCAAACAGGTGGCTTTCCGATCCAATCGAGATTTAGTTGCCCTCCGATCCGATTAGATATGCCTTACCAATTTACTCAATAGGAGTTCACCGATCCGAACAGAGGACCCTTTCCGACCCGAACCGATGGTTTGCTCTGACCCGATCCGAACAGCTGCTGCTATCTAATCTAGATTGTAGTGTCTTCTCCAATCCGAACCGAAGTCTTCTAATTAAAAATGCCCTTCAATGTTTGGTTTCTTGACTTTGTGTTGCCTAGTTCACAAAGTAGGCTAACATTTTGCCCCCTCAAAGGATGCTTCTGCTGTATACGAAGCGTGCTTTGATGTCGTTTGAAATGCTAGTCCTTGAATCAGAACAGTCAGAAAGTCACTTCTGTTCGTTTGTGAAGATGCGTTGCTTCATGAAGACATGTCTCTTATTGCTTATATATATGTTGTGAAACACTTGATTCATTTTCTTCATTTTTGAGTCAAGTCCAGAAGTCCTTCTCAACATATAGTATTCTTCTCAGGTATGTTCCTTCCTAGTTTTTCTTTTAAATCCAATTCGAATGCTAGATGAATGTACAGATTTCTACCCGGTTCGGTGTCCGACCCGAGCACCTTTTCTTCCTTCGCTTTGCACTGGGTTGATGGGCCAGAAGATGTGGGCTGGCTTGGACTCGGTCCGAACGGAGTAAAATACGGGGAATACAAAGAGCCATCTCAAGTCTTATATAAACTCAATCACCCAAACTCTTCTACCTTTTTTACTCCCACAATTCTTGTTCTCCCAACTTTATACCGAAACCCTATTTCCTAAGAAAAATCCAAAAACTCCAAAACTTCTCGTTTCAATCTTCGAATAAAACATTTAGGTATTTTGAATCTCCGATTATTTATGCAATAACTAATTTTAGCTAGAATTTGCGGTTAAATCAGGCAATTGGAGTGTGGTGTTTGTTGAACTCCGACGCCTGGATCTCCTCCGCCGTTTGTCATCGTCGTTGATGGCGTCTTCGCCGTCTCGAGGTAGCAACGGGGGTCATTGGGATCCAGCGTTAAACATTCAAGCACATAAACGATTAACTTCATTTCGGTCTAGTGAAATTTGAAGACGAGAAAGGGGAGAATAGGAACTGGGTTCGGTTCGGGTAAGGAAGTGTTGAAGCAACGGAGGGGAGGACAAGTTCATATGTTAGGATCGGGTCGGAATGAAATGCGATGTGGAGAAAGCCATGCTTGCCCGACCAGGTCGGATTGGAGGAAAGAATAGAGGAAGGAAAAGGACGTATGGATCCTTTTGTTTGCTGAACCACTCCAAATGCTTATTCCGATCCGGTTTTAAACTGCCAAATGTGAATGTCTTCTCCGAACCGAACAATGCGCAGACCCGAGCCGATCCCAGCTATATGCACTTCCGATCCGAACCCAACAATAAGCACGCCCTACCCGAACTGAATGATATGCATATTCCGACTCAAAGCACAAGACTTTATCCAACCAGGGTTAATCAATGCTTGACATAATCTTCAACTTAATGAACAGTTAGGGTAGTGCCTTATGAACGTAAACGATCATCAAGATTTATTCTGAACATCGCCGCTCCGTTAGAACTTCGCATTATGCTTTTAAGTTTTTTTCTTCTCATGTTTTGCACACACCACACACACTTTAGCTCACACATATGCACAGGGGGCACGGGATAATTTACTCTAATCCGTGCTATTGCTTCTTCAATAGTTCTATGACAATGAGGCCCAGACGCTCTTCCCGTCTAGCTGAGAGGAAAGAAGCCCCGGAAACTTCTAACAAAATCACTCTTGAGGATATATCTTCTTCGTCTGATCCAGAATGGGACAGTGAGGGTCCAGACTACGGGGTTGGAGATCGAGAAAGCAACGAGGCGTCTTCGGAGAACGAGGTATCTCTGGGTTTTGAGGAAGAAGGGGGAATCGGTGATGACCGAGCCCCTGACGAATTTGAAACAGCCATCATATTGGAATCACCTTCGGACTCCGTTGAATCAACAATTGACAACGATCGACTTGTCCGAATTTGCCTAAAATACGGGATAATGAAAAGGGACACTCTAGTGCCTTCACGCTCTGACCGTCCCCACAACCCTCCAGAAGGATATATGACGGTCACTCGATTGATGTGCATGGTTGGTGCCATTCCTCCATTCTCTCCATTCATTGTTGATTTTTTAAGGCAAATGCAGATTGCCCCCATGCAACTGCATCCCAATTCATATGCTTATTTGCACACCTTGTACATAGCATATCGTGAAATCCTAGGCATAGAGCTCACGTTCGATGACGTTCACTACTTTTATAATTTCAAGCATCGGACTCGAGAGACTCCATCCTTCTGCTACTTTGAATCAGTCCCAAAAAGGAAGATAATCTCTACACCATTTAGCAGTAAAGCTGGAGATTCCAGACTAGAATGGTTCTACATAAACAACAGTCTGGATGCGCCAGGAGATGGACAAAATCAAGTAAAGCGTTGATTTTCTAAATCCGGACTCTATACACTTGAATCATCACCCTGACCTGTTTTCCTTTTTGTTTGCAGTTGACAATCCCAAACAGATATCAGATCAGGTGTTCTTTGATCGGATGCACCGACTTCTTAATGGCAATCAAAAATTCTTGACTATCGACGAGGTCCTTAAAGATGAATACCTTCACTTTCATGGGCTGCTATCCGTTTTTCGCAGCATCGGTCATGGGACGGTCCCTTACGCATACATTCCTCCAGTGGAGATAGTTCCAGAGACAGGAGAAGGCTCGGGAATTCCTACAGTGCCTCTTCAAACTTCACCTTCTCCATCTTCCACACAAGATGATGAATTGGCTAATCTGGCCGAAAAGCATCGTGAGGGGTATGTTGCCCCCGAGGAAACTACCTCCCTAGACAAATCAAAATCCTCCCAAGAGTCGCCACTTCATGCTTCCGAAGGGGATGTTCCTAGCACTGATGAGCACATATTTCAGGGTTTGGGGGATCTCCCCTTACCTGAGACTATATATACTTCAGAGGATTTCAGGAAGGATCCTTTAGTCTTCACCTCTTCTGAAGAAACTACTCCCGCTAAGGCCAAAGAGCCTGCCCGCACTAGTCTAGCTTCAGACTCGGGTTGGTTGGGGGGAAACACACCACTTAGGATGCACTTTACACCACAGCATTAGCATTCGTTGCACTTCTTTCTCCATGAATCCATTAATTCTAAACTTCGTTTATTTTATCGTGCAGGTACAATGTCTCGATCCTACTACGATATAAGAAAACTTCGTCGTAGCATGTCCAATCCTCCTCAGGATGTCGAGTATGATCGCCGGGATGATCGTGGTAGGGAGGAGAGAAAACCTTATGATCCCTATCGTTCTCGACCCTCACGTTCCCGCTCACCAGTTAGGCCGGAACAAGAGAAATACAAAGGTTACCAAAGCCGTAGGGAGGAGGACAGACCACAATCCAAAGACTCCTCCTCTTCCTATGAGAAACGCAGTAGAGAGAAAAGTCCTCAAAAGGAAACCGGGTCTCGAAGTAAGCAAAAGGTCCCTGCTACTAAACGACCTAGGACAGACAAAGAGACTACAGAATCCTCTTCAGGAAGGGACACCGAATTGACAATCCTCGCTCCTCCCCCACCAGATGCGGGAACCACAATAAAGCGGGCATATTTGAAAGAGCAATTTCCCGAACACTACTTCGAAACTCTGACTTTTTTACCTGCCCTCGAAACTATTTCGTCTAATTGGGCAGATGAGGCCAAAGCAAAGATTGATGCGGTGCAAAAACAATATACTGAGATGTTCAAATATTCGTGCAATCTTTCTAAAATCATCCGTACTCTAATCACAAATACTGATTCAATGCAAAAGACCGCGGAGGAGGATACTAAGGCCTTAAAAGCTCTAGGAAAAGATTTGGAAGACACTCAAGCTCAGCTAGCGGTCGCTCAAAGGGACGCTTCTAATTTCAAACAACAATTCGAGGACATGCAAAAACGTTATCACGATTTGCTTGAATCTCATACTCAGGAGCGTTCTGAATTAAAAAAGCAAGCTGACGAGGCCAAGTCAGAGGCTGCTAAGACACGCATTGCTTATGCTGAGCTTGAGCGGAAAAACGCCGAGTTAGCAAAGAGGAGTGCTGAATTAGAAAAGAAGAACGCTGACTTGGCTTCAAAATTGTTGGAGGCAGAGAACAGGGCTGCTCTGGCCGAGGGCAATGTGGAGTGTGCTATTAAATCTGCGGAGGATGCCCGCAAGCAACTATCAGAGGCGGAGGCTGATATTCAGGGCTTCGGCGAGCTAATGATTGAATTCTTCGCACACATTATTCGTCGTCGAAACATTTCTTGGATCGAGGACTATCCATCCACTCTGGTTCAAGTATGGAATCAAATCGTTGAGTGGGAAAAAGAAGAACTTAAGGTCGATTCTCTTGATGAAGATAAACTGATGGAGAAATACTTGAGAGATGATGAACCGGAGCGTCTAGCTGAAGGGCGCCGCCTCATTGCTGAGGCCATGGAAGAAGAGAGACGGAAGTCTAAACAAAAAACCATTCTCAAAGCTGGTTCCTCTTCTTCTGCCCATGCAACCTCCAAAGTAGAAGGGTATGATCCCGAAAATCCGGGAATTCCTCGAACAACCCTGCTATCCCCTATTCCTGAACTAACCCAAGAGGTAGTGGTCACCCCCGCTGATAAGTCTTCGGAAGGTATCGCTATCTTTTCTCCTCAATTTGCCAAAGCTATTTCTACCTTTCGCCATGTGATTGAACAATCGATGAGAGACCCTTTGTTTTCGCCTGAGTTGATAACCGTTGCTTCTCATTCTGTAGGTGTTGAATCATCCGAAAAGACAGATGTAGCTCAAGGAGCTGTCGCTGGGACAAAGCCCGCTGATAGGGCCAAAGAAGGGGAAGACAAGGCTGCTTCTATAGACTTGGGGGAAGGAAGTGAGCCAACTAAGGTCACCACTCCCCATGATGAAGAAATGATAGCAGCTTTAAAGGACGACGGAGGAGACGGGGGGCATGAAGAGGAACCGGAAGTTGCAATAACTGGGGAGTCGAAAAGCGCTGATGACGTTACCTTGGCTGCCATGAAGGCTGATCAAGATAAGCGCTTGCAATTAAAGGCCGAAGAACTAGACCCTAAGGTCCTCAAGCCCCTCGCAGTTGTGGATGCGGGATCAAGGTTAGTCGTTAAGCTCTCAACTAGATCTATTACAGAAGAACTTGCTAAAAAATCTTCTCTTGATTCCAGTGCCCCGCCCTCCGGGAAGAAGTCTA
Source organism: Allium sativum (assembly GCA_030737875.1). NCBI lineage: Eukaryota > Viridiplantae > Streptophyta > Magnoliopsida > Asparagales > Amaryllidaceae > Allium > Allium sativum. Next base: position 989,364,759 of record CM060912.1, on the reverse strand, counting down.
CTGGCTCCAGTACCGCATCTTCAGGGAAAAAGAAATCGAAGCGAATCTTGACCGAAGCCGAGAAAGAAGCAAAGGATGCGGAGAAAGCCGCCAAGAAATCCAAGGCTCATTCCAAATCTAAATAGTGGATTGTCCTGTATCTTTTTAGTATTTTTGTGAACCAATAATTGTTGCTACAAAAGCAGCTCCTGCACTTTCTTTTCTAGCTATTTCCCTGTACAAATTTATTCATCTGTAAATAAAAATAATTCACTTTTTGCAATGTTTGTTTGTTAGTAGTTATGCATGTCTACAGTTGTGAAACGAAACTGTGGAGGGGGAAATATGTGTATGCATGTGTGTCCCCGGTCAATTTCCACAAGTTATTCAATGCTTAACCAAGCAATCTGAATGCTCCCAATTCTCTGACGGGATAGCACTTCCTATGTCGTCAATACCTGTCGTTTTTTCTGGCATTTCTTTTATACTCTCCCTCTTTCTCTTGAGAGTTAGAGTTCGAGTTCAGTCATCTGTTTATTCCCCGGTCGTTCAACGGGGAAAGACTTCTTTCTCGGCGCTCAGTCGGAGACGCCTTTATACTCTCTTTCTCTCTGGAAAGTTAGAGTTAGGAGGATAATTTTTTTTCTTCAGCGCTCAGTCGGAGACGCTTTTATACTCTCTCTCTTTCTCTGGAGAGTTAGAGTTAGGAAGATAATTTCTTTTTCAGCGCTCAGTCAGAGACGCTTTTATACTCTCTCTCTTTCTCTGGAGAGTTAGAGTTAAGAATGTTGTTTTCTCATTCTTTTATGTCTTATTGCACAAATAATCGTTGTGCTTCTTTTTATGTCTAAACTGTTTTCAACCTTTTTAGGCTCTGAGTTATCCTGTATTTTATAATCACAACAGAATAACTGATGAAGGTAAATGCGTAAAAGTAAATAACACACAATATTTTTATAGTGGTTCAGCTAAGTCGTAGCCTACATCCACTTTATAGTCCTTTATTCATATCATCAGATTTTCCCAAGGCAAGGCGTGCCTTATTACAGAGTTCACAGGAAAAATAACAAAAAGTACAGCATTTCTAATCCAAATATCGCATTAAGTGTTGGGCATTCCATGCTCGAGGGACTTCTTCGCCATCTACGGTCGTTAACTTGAAGGTTCCTTTTTCAAGTTTCCGTTGGATGACAAAGGGTCCTTCCCATTTTGGGCCAAGGTGAGGAAGGGATGGAAAAACTCTCTTTAGCACCAAATCTCCTGGTTCAAAAGTTCTGAGGCGAACTTTTTTATCATAATAGCGTGCCATTTGACGTCGATGTCTTGCTGCACGCAAGTCTGCTTCGTCCCTTTTCTCTTTGATTTCATCAAGAGACTCATGTAAGAGCGCCCGATTCGTCATCGGGTCATAATACGTCACCCTGTGGGAAGGAACTTCCAGTTCAACTGGAATTACTGCTTCTGAGCCAAAGGAGAGAGAGAAAGGGGTATGACCGGTGGCTGTCTTAAATGTTGTTCGATATTCCCACAAAGCTAGGGGCAATTCATCAACCCACTTTGCCTTTGCACGCTCTAATCGTTTCTTGAGGATGGATTTTATTACCTTGTTTATTGCCTCTACTTGCCCATTCGATTGCGGATAGGCAACTGCAGTATATCGTTTGTCTATCTTATACTTCTGGCAAAAATTTATGAGTTCAGTGCTATCAAATTGGGTCCCGTTGTCAGTAATAATCGTCCTTGGGATCCCGAATCGGCATATAATATTTCTGACCACAAAACTTATCACCTTTCTTGTTGTGATCTTAGTCAAGGGCTCAGCTTCCACCCACTTCGTAAAATAGTCCACGGCTACTATTGCATACTTAGCTCCTCCTTTAGCAATTGGTAAAACTCCAATGATATCAATTCCCCATGTGGCAAATGGCCAAGGACTCACCATCGATTTAAGCTGGGTTGACGGTGCCCTGGGAATTTTGGCGAATCTCTGGCACTTATCGCAGTGTCGTGAATAATCAGCTGCATCTTTGTTGATCGTAGGCCAGAAGTATCCGTACCGCAATATTTTCTTTGCTAAAGTTTGACCTCCTGTATGATCTCCACACTCACCTTCGTGTACTTCTCTTAGTACACGCTTGATGTCGTCGTGTGCTATACATCGTAACAGGGGCATAGAAAATCCTTGTCTATAGAGAGTATCATCTTGTATGACATATCTGGTAGCTTTGCGGACTACAGCTCTTTTCTCACTCTTCTTCGATGGGAGTGTCCCATTCTTAAGGAAATTCTTAATTGGAGTCATCCATGACTCCTTCTCTGGTTCCGCTTCAAAAGCGAATTCAATTTCCATTGACTCAAAGCTTGGCGACTCCAACGTTTCAATTGGAATTACTTCAGTCTCTTCTGGATTGTCGGAACTAGCCAGCTTTGCCAGTCTATCCGCTTTCTGGTTTTCAACTCTGGGAATATGTGTTATGTTGTACCGCTCTAAGCTATTCAATAGCTCTTTCACTTTCTTGAGGTAGGCGATAAGTCGAGGTCCTCGAGCCACGAATTCCTCTCGTACTTGACAAACAACAATCTTAGAGTCACAAAATATGTCCATCATTTTTACTCCGAGGTCTTTAGCAAGTTTCAGCCCGGCAATCAGGGCTTCATATTCAGAGTCATTGTTAGTTGCCGAAAATTCTAATCGCAGGGCGTAATATAACGACCGTCCTCGGGAGTGACTAAGACAATTCCAGCTCCGGACCTTTGGTCATTCTTAGCTCCATCTGTATATAATTTCCACGGATTCATCTCTAGCTCATCCTCGGATTTAACCACTCGGTCATTGATTATTTCCTCCTCTGGAATGGTGAACTCCGCAATAAAGTCTGCTAGAGCTTGCCCCCTGATTGACTTTCGTGGTTGAAAATTCAAATCAAACTGACTTAGTTCTATGTTCCATTTGATCAACCTTCTCGATGCTTCGGGTCTCTGCAATACCTGCCTTAAGGGCTGGTCGGTGTATATGGTTATTGGATGGGCTTGGAAATAGTGACGAAGTTTTCGGGATGCGATCAGGAGGCTGTAAGCGAGCTTCTCAATTTTTGGGTAATTGCGCTCTGCCGCTGCTAATTTCTTACTTACATAATACACCGGCCTTTGTACTTTGTCTTCTTCTCGAACCAGAGCCGTGCTGACAGCATGAGCCGAGACTGCCAAATAAACAAATAATTCTTCGTGATCTACGGGCTTTGATAAAATCGGCGGTTTCTCTAGCAGTTCTAACAGATTTTGAAAGGCCTCAACACAATCCGGAGTCCACTGGAAGTTCTTCTTTCCCCTTTTTATCAAATCAAAAAACGGAACACATTTATCTGTGGCTTTGGAGATGAATCTACTCAGCGCCGCTACTTTCCCTGCCAGACTTTGGACGTCTTTAATTCTCCTCGGTTCTTCAATGTTTCTAATCGCTGCTATCTGGCTAGGGTTGATTTCAATTCCTCGGGAACTCACAATAAAGCCAAGGAACTTTCCCGATGCCACTCCAAATGAGCATTTCAGAGGATTTAATTTCATCCGGTACTTTCGCAAGATACCAAACATTTCCGCTAAGTCTTGCGTATGACTGGAAGACTGCTTTGATTTGACAAGCATATCATCCACATAAACTTCCATAGTTTTTCCTATTTGATCATAAAACATTCTATTTACCAAGCGCTGATAAGTAGCTCCAGCGTTTTTTAACCCGAATGGCATTACAACATAACAATATAGCCCCAAATTCGTAATGAAACTCGTATGCTCTTGGTCTGGTACGTGCATAGGAATTTGGTTGTATCCAGAATATGCGTCCATGAAAGAGAGAAGTTCATGACCTGCTGTCGAATCTACAAGCTGGTCAATCCTGGGAAGTGGGAAACTATCTTTTGGGCAAGCCTTATTAAATCTGAAAAATCAATGCAAGTCCGCCACTTTCCGTTTGGCTTCTTTACTAAGACGGGATTCGATATCCAGTCGGGATATGTCGAATCTCGAATAAATCCATTCTGCTTCAACTTCTCTACTTCCTCTTTGAGAGCAGCCGACCTCTCTGGGCCCAGCATGCGTCTCTTTTGCTTCACAGGCGGATGCTTCGGATTTACATTCAATTTGTGACTTATAATGGATGGTGATATCCCACACATGTCAGCATGGGTCCAGGCGAACACGTCTAAGTTTGCCTTCAAGAAGTCCGTTAGTTCTTCAGCATGACGTGGATCCAGTTGAGAACCAATCTTCAAAACTTTCGTCGGATCAGCTTTATCAATGGGAATTTCCACTGTCGCTTCATTAGGAGTTGCATTCCTAGCCTCTGGTTCCTGGTCTTTTCTGGGATCCAGGTCTTCAGGCGTTCCTTTGGGCAACTCCCTCGGGGTCAATCTCTCTAATTGCTATGCCGAGTCCCCCTTTGAGGGAGACGAGGCATCCTTACTCTCAGCATTAAATCCTTTCATCAACATCTTTAGTTCGGCCACATAGCAGGCCCGTCCGGAAACTTGATCCCCTCTCATTACTCCAGTTCCGGCTTCGGTTGGGAACTTAAGTAACAAGCACCAAGGGGCGATACAAACTCTAAATTCAGCGAGGGCAGGTCTCCCCAAAAATGCGTTATAAGGCGAATCTACGTCCAATACCACGAACTGAAGCATTCGCACTCTTCTACGTTCTCCTTGCCCCAGGGTCACGGGCAACTCTATGTATCCCATGGGAGCTGTCGTCGCCCCGTTGAAGCCTCTAATCCATCCTTCACAAGGTTTCAGATCTTCGGACTCAAGCTTCATCTGATCAAATGACTTCTTGAACAAAATATTAACGGAACTTCCATTGTCTACTAATACCTTATGGACCAAGACCGGCCCAATGGTGGTAGTAATAACCAACGGATCATTGGTGGGTGATTGTATCCCAGTATTGTCTCGACTGCGAAATACCACGTCGTCGAACATGGTCTTCTGTTGTTTTATGGGGGTGACATCTTCCAAATCATCACCTTCATTCACGTCTAGATGCTTGGCAGCATTCACATATTGATCCATTGATCTGAAACTTCGGATTGCCGGGTGAGGTCCGCCTACTATGGAGTTGATAACAATTCCTTTACCTTTCTGCTGCGCTGTAGGCTTGGGAGCATGTAGAATCTGTTTTGGAGCCTGCTCACCTTGCCCCCTGTCTCTCGGGGCAACCTTGTACTCATCCAACTTCCCTTCACGCAACAGTTTCTCAATCACATCCCTCAAATGCCGACATTCATTAGTTGAATGCCCGTGAGTTCCGTGAAACAAGCAAAATTTCCCTGTCGCCATTTCTTTCTTGGTCGAATCACGAGGTGGCGGTCTTTTGTACTGCAACACATTGTACGTATCCAGGTAAATATTTTCCAGGGTGTCGTTCAATGGTGTATAATTCTCGTAGTTCTGGAATCGGGGTCTTTTGTTAGGGTCACTTCCCCTATTTCTGTTTCTTCTGTTACCGCTCGAATTACGGTTATTGTTGTTGTTTCCCCCACTTCCAGTATTGCTGTTTCCACCCTTGTTTCCTACATTTACTTCAACCTTGCCAGAATTCTCCCCCGACTGCTTCACGGCGATATTACTCTGCACATTCTCCTTTGAAGCCGTCTCAGACTTTCTCTTTCGGTTTGCCCTGGCCTCCTCTCGCCTTAAATAAATATCGGCCTTTTCGTAGAATATCTCCCTTGTGGGGGGTGTCTTCCCAGAAAGGTAGTCTCCAAACTCAGATTCAGGATCGACTCCTTCCTTCAATGCCATCAGAATAGTGGGCTCATGCGGGTCACTGACCTCAGTTACAGCTTGGTTAAAACGATCAAGATATGCCCTTAAAGATTCTCCTGGTGCCTGTTTGATTCTTGATAATTCAATAACACTTTTGGACTTTCGGGCATGAGTCGGAACTGGTTCATGAAACGCTCGCTTAGTTCCTTGTAATTAGAAATCGAACGAGGAGGAAGTCGGGTAAACCAGAACAATGCCACATCTTCTAGGTAGATTGGGAATGCTTTGCACTTCACTTCATCTTGGGCAGCAGCAGCATTCATGAGCCACGAATACCGCATCAAATGCTGTCCCGGATCAGTCCTTCCGTTGTACTTGTCCATTTGTGGCAAGTTAAAGCGTCGGGGAAATTGGAAGTCGAGGATATCGTCGGTGAAGGGAGTATGGCTTCGCTCAATGCCATAGTCTTCATTTGTATAATTTCGGCTCTAGGACATAATTTGGCGAACCATTGCCTGTACATCAGCATTAGTTAGGGGCCGCTCAGGTTCCCTGGCCCTAGTATCCGAGTTCCATCTGGGCTCTTGCTCAGGAGATGCCCTTCTTCTTCGAGCTGCCTCTGCTCGATTCCGTTCCCTGCGTTCCCGGTCGATCTCGGGAGGAGGGGACTGGAGTCTTTGCCCCCGAGTGGGGTCATTGTTTCCTAATGCTCGTGCGATATCCTCACGAGATCCCAAAGATCCAAATGTCAGCTGCTCCACGTTCTGAGGTCGCTCGAGTGGCCTTCGTTCACGGGGCCTCTCTTCCTCGGAAGATGAAGATTGATCCACTGGTGTGTGACGAACCGGTGATGGAGTTCTTTGTCGACGGAGTTCACTAATCTCCCGACTCATGAGCCTCATATTTTCCTGCATCATGAGATTAGTGCGCTCGTGAACTTTCATGGCTTCCCTTGTGCTCTCAAGCATGTCAAGCAAGCGCGAAAAATCTCCTTGAGTGATGGGCGCAGATGGATTGACCTGATCACCAACCCTGGCGGCTGGAATTGGAGCATTCGTAGGGACTCGAGTAGAGGTTCCAGCTTCACCAAGCATCGGGTCGGGTCGGAGGTAAGAGGTCGGATCGGATCGGAGCTGGGGTGCCTGGTCGGATCGGTACGCAGCGAGCAGCTCGGGTCGGTTCAGGTTGGGGGAATGCACTACTTCAGAGTCTCCTACCCGGATCGGATCGGAGCTCTCCCCTTGCTGTCGGCTCGGATTTCCTGCATTGATTCTTCCTGCTGCTGAACTCTGCCCCCGAGACCTTGTTACAACAGCATTTTGCTGATCTTCGCCAGCTCCATTTCCTCGAACAGACTGAACTTCCTTGCCTTTTCCTTTGGCCATGAGTCTTTGACAATCACTTCAACGAATGTAAAAAAGCGGAGAAACTTAAGGATTCACTTCTTTGAACTCAACGGTCCAAAAAGTAGAAAGAGATCCCGGAAAATAAAGAATTTAGATGAGGGTTCTCAGTGAAAGCACCAAAATGTTAGACCCAAAAGTGGTTCTAACACCCAAGTTGATTATAAGCAAGATGAAATGAGACAAAAATAAAAATGAACACGCAGGATTTATAGTGGTTCGGCGAAGAAATGCCTACGTCCACTTATCTTTCACTATATTCAATAATTCAGTTGCAAATACAATGTAAGATTCACTCAATTCCACTCACAACTCACTTATGTTCACTCAATTGACTAAAACAAAGAATGAAAGATGATTTGGATTCTCCGGGAGTAATGGAGTTCGGATGATGGAGGTAGTTGAATTCTCAAAGTACTGAAAAAAGATCCTTCTCTTTGTCTCCAGACGGGGTATTTATAGGTATGAATTTGCTTGAAACTTGATCCGGGTCGGGGTCACATGTCGTCCATCCCACTATCTTCGGGTTCGGATGAACTATTATGTTGACAGCGCATCAAAGGAACGAACGTTATGGGTAGGAACTGGTCATAGCCGGTCCGGATATCCAGGCGATTTTGCAGGAGAGTAACATGGAGCATGGGTTCGGGTCGGAGACGCGCAGATAAGGGGTTCGGACCGGGATACCCGATCCGAACCGGATTGGCTTAGATGCGATGCTCTCTTCTTCTCTAATTTGCTCCGCTCCGATCCATTTTCGTGGCAAACAGGTGGCTTTCCGATCTAATCGAGATTTAGTTGCCCTCCGATCCGATTAGATATGCCTTACCAATTTACTCAATAGGAGTTCACCGATCCGAACAGAGGACCCTTTCCGACCCGAACCGATGGTTTGCTCTGACCCGATCCGAACAGCTGCTGCTATCTAATCTAGATTGTAGTGTCTTCTCCAATCCGAACCGAAGTCTTCTAATTAAAAATGCCCTTCAATGTTTGGTTTCTTGACTTTGTGTTGCCTAGTTCACAAAGTAGGCTAACAGTTAATTTACAATGTATACCCCCACTTTACTTTAAAACCCAATATGCATTTTTACAAATATGTTTCTAACATATCTCTTTCAAACATCAAAAATACTTTTAAGATTAAAACTTGAAAACACCACAAACCCTTTCGCCAAAACTTATATAATTTCAAGTTCTTAAAAGTTAATCATTGGGTTAGACTCAAAGTGGATCTCCAACTTACCTACGCTTTCTTAGACACTTCCCCAAAGTCAATTCTCTCAACTACATATATTCCTAATCCATTTTCCAGTTTTTAAGCTTTTTCTAATTTACAAGGTTTCACCTCTAAACCCACTAATCTGAAATACTAACATTTCGGTTACTAACATATGGGATACACCTTTCTCTAGTACCTATTACTTTGTACACTTTCCACCCAAACCACTTAAGGGTCTCAAAATTTCTATGTTCATTTCTTTAGTGCACAAAACATATATCCCATTTCTTTCCACATTTTCCTCTTTCTATCTAGTGGGCTCCCTTATTGATCCAGGTTTTTATATATAATATATTTATATTTTTAAAAATACAAATACGCTCACTCATTATCTATATAGAAATCCAAAAACGAAGCTCTAATACCAAGTGTAACAACCCAAATTCCGATAGACCGATTTTTTTTCAAAAAAACCAATCCATCGAAACTCGAGTTGCCCTTGTATCCTGCAGAAAAGTCGGAGACATAAAACATGTCAAAGTTTGGAAAATATCTCACAGCGGAAGGAATAAAATATAATGCAATTAAAACATAGCTTTACCTTAATAAAAATACTGCTAAACTAGTATCCAAAGCTATACAGTCTCTGTCCTGAACCTAACCTGCGAATGTTATGAGGAGGGGGGTCAGAACACAAGTTCTGGTGACTGGACTTAAATTACACTTCTGGATAATCCTACATATACCGTTCAATCACATTTCTTATTTATTAGGTTATCTTTGTTATTAGCACTCAAGGCATACACACACGTCGCACCCATCTACTCTCTAGTAGATTAACCTAATATAATGTATATGTAGCTACCCCCAAACCGAGGTACACCCCATGGTACCCCACTCGCACGATCTCCTCCATAACACCACATTTATGTGCGTAGTCCCTCATCCTATGCCATAGTAATATACATATCTCTTTACATATATAACAACGCTACATCCGCATAGAACCACTATCGTTGTACTACCTAAGCGTATCGACTGCTATTCTCGAACTTTTTCATCGATTTAGATTCCTTCATCGAGTAATGCCCCAGAGTCTACAATACACCACCCAGAGCAGACATGCATGTATTTAGACTTTCCCACGTACGTATCGTCCAACGTAATCGATGCCTAACCCATACAACTATCGTGTGCATGCTCGAGTTTCGTGGTAGGGTACACAAGAAACACGGAACTCGGTAAGGAGCTTTCCTTATATCTGTGGCGGCCAGCCTTTAAGAACCTCTCACACAAATATCCCTAGGGTTTGTTTTATATGGTGGCTATGGCCCCACCTCAGCCCCTTCCTCAACTAGTAAAGACTACAAGAGCTACGCGACAAGCCCCTAAGCAAACAATCTAAATATCCATGTGGCGCCTCCCCTCAACCACCGTCCCACGATAGTGAATGGTTAATGGTATCTTGGGTCTAGCTCTAGCCTTTCCGCATCCTCCTGGTTGCCGATGACAGACACTCGACGACCTACTATCCTTGTTGGTCCTGACCCTCCTCTTCCGTTGAGGCAGCCGCCGAATCACCTTTTCAGTCACTGCTACAGCATTCTGACTGCCAAGTTATTCTTGTAGTCAAGGCCCACCCACCTTATAGTTATGCGTAGACCCAACCTCTGCGGACACAGCCTTAAACATCTTCCACCACAGAAACGACTACTATGAGCAACTTAAATGTCTTAGGACCACACAAAGACTACTAGGAGCACCTTTAACGTTTTAGAAAGCCACGTGCTTCCCCTTCCAGTTTGACGGAGCTACCAGAAAAGTCAGATGAACATGCGCTCCCCTCGTGCCTTATGAAACCGTTAGGCTATTCATCTATAACGTACGGATTGCTCCAAGCGCCTTAGTTTAATATGTCATTAGACCCTACGTCTAATCATTAATTATGCGCTTGTGCCACCTCTTCAGTTTTCTCATTTAACTTGGTTATTCTCATTCACATTAACTTCCTTTCTAAGTTTACCAAGTTACCCTTGTTTATTAATTCCATTTATAACTTAACCCATTAAAGTTTATTAATAAGCCTACAACATGTTATCCTCATTATCTATTCATTATTCCATCTTATGGTTACCATATCATATTCTACTTAATTTATAATTAAGTACATCTTAATTCACATATACATTGGTAAGAGAATAACTCCCTAAATATCAACCCCGAAGACAGAAATCAACATCAAATTGACACTCAGAGAATTACTCAACTCAACCAATCTCCTGTTGTGTCCTAATCCCTTTCCATTCATATAACTTATGTTATCTTTATTTGTAGATTTATTCTTTCCTTTACAGATTAATTAATTTACAATTAAGTACATCTTACCTTATTACATATGTTATTTCATTTTCCCCTACCATTCCTTATAACTTACCTTATTCCATAAGTTATAATTCCCACTTGTCCCTAGGACAAGCCTACCTATTATCTTTCCTTTTCTTATTCAAGTTCATTCATAATAGGTTATCATCATTCCCCATTTTGGCATTAATTAAGATTAACTTAACCCTTCCCACTTCTTCAACTAGTTTACTTAACCCCTACCCAAATTCAGCTGGTTCGTAACACCACTACAAATTTAATTAGGTTAAGTATTCCAGTTTAACAAATTATCCATGCTACCCATGTTACCTGCTTAACCCCTTTATTATATCCATGTCAACCTTACATGTGTCGTCTTGGTTAATTGTTCATTATTATTTATTATGACCGTAAATGTGCAAGACCTCTCACATTAGATAGCCGTTTGTGGTTGCTGGATATGTCGGGCGGTTCCGGGCAGACTTCTACCGCATCCGAATCTAACCTCATGTCCTGATACCATTACGGGTCCGATTTCCACCTAAGGCCTCTCACATTAGATTACCGTTTGCGGTTGCTGGATATGCCGGGCGGTTCCGGGCAGACTTCTACCGCAAACCAAATCTAACCTCGTGCCTTATGCATTCATTATTATTTTTCTTAATTCATGCCCAATTTCAATTCTTAGATTAAAATGTATTCCAGTTGCCCATAATTTATAATTCAAATTATGCTTACAATTCTAATCCATGTTATGCCTATATTTCCATGTATACAAGTTATACCAAATTATGCCCAAACCAATTTCATAATTATCATCAGTCTTATGTCAATTACTTTTATTTACATGTTCCCCAAACCTTTCCAATTTTTCATATTTATTTCAATTATGCCCAAAGTCCAATCATCAATTTTTTTCCTAAAATTACAGTCTTATATTCAATTAAACGATATCTGCCTATTCCCTTTTTCATTATCATATCCAAACTTTTCCAATTATCTCAATTTCGTTTGTGCGCATACCTCAGCGAGATTGGGCTAGGATCAAAGGTAGCCTAGTCTTAAAATTAAATAGGGAAATAGAAGGAGAAGAATAGAATAAACATAAAATTAAGAATGTAGTAACATGTTTATCAATTAATCTTTATATAAATGGGGAACGTCGAACGATGCGTATACCATTATTTTAAATTATAATTTAGACCCACTCATATTGATTTGCTTTCCAACCCTGAATAATCTTGAATCTAATCCATATCTATTCTTCCACCTCATACGCAGCATAAATCTAGGCGCTTTTATCACAAATCTGAATTCTTTTCTTTAACTTTGAAGAAGAAGCCTAGATTTAATCTTCGTTTTATTTTTATTTTGAATATGTTTTGGAGGAGAAGAGGAAAGGGAAGAGCTTTCTCTAATTGAAGAAGAAGAGGAAGAAGAATAGGTTTGGAGGTAGAGTTTTGGCGTCGCCTAAGAAATTGTGAGGATAAAGTAACCCTAGCCACCTTACTCATAGGCATGCTAAACTAACTAGTTCTTTAAATTTAATCTAAAACTCCATCCAAGCTAACCACGTCATCCGACCAATAGAAAATAGCCATGTTGCGGAAAAAAACAATCATTAACCAATAAAAGCACACAATGTGTGCAACGTGATGCACAGCAGCAGGGGGTGTCGACACCCTTGCTTGGGTGTCGACACGTGTCAACACCCCCTACACATCATATATATATATATATATGTTATTTATTTATTTGAAATTTTATTTGTCATAATCAAATTTCAAATATGCTCATCTTTTCGCGTGCAAACCTTATGTTGAATTATGTTCATATGTATTCAAATCTTGCGCGTATGCTAATCTTTTATATGCGAACAATTTCAAATTTCAAACCAATTAATATATATTTTTCCTCTTTTGAAACAATCTCTCAATTAAACCCCCTTTTTAGCCCTTTTCATACTAAGCCACTTTTTAACTGCTTTCAAACTAAGCCACTTTTTAGCCATTCCCTTAAAAAAAGCATATCGCGTTGGTGGGAATCGAACTCTCAACCTCTTGTATACAAGTCACATACTCTAACCAACTGAGCTACTGAATCTTTTATTAACAAGACTTATGACAATGCTAGATATTATCCTTTTTCTCATTCCTCTTTTTCATGTTTTGTTACATTATTTAAATTAAAGATAACTCTTTCATTTTAAATCGGTTTTCTACAAACTATAGGTCTAACTTGACCAGAAAATCGCCACGAATGCAATGATGCTAGCTTCGTGACCAAACTCTGGAAGCTTTTCAAATTTTCCTTTTTATTTCTTTTTAAATATTCGCATGGAATTAGAATTGCATTACATTGCATTTCTTCTCATTTCATATATTGCATGTAATTTCTTTTATTAATCTTCTTCCCTCATTTCACTGCATGAACTTATTACATGCAATTTTATTATCATTATTTAATTTTTCTCTTAAATATATCTATGTATATAATATATATATATTTTTCCACATTTTTAATTTCATGAAAAATGCAGGGTGTTACAGGTAATATATAGGATCAATCAGCAAGGTCAAAACATCAAGCATATAGGTTATTATCGATCAAACAAACCCAAAACCCATGATTTCCCCTTTAATCATGTCTATCCATAACTAATGACATGATTAGCAAAACATATCCAAATTAACCCAAATTTCTATTAGAGCCCTAAAATAATATTTAAGAATTTTTACATATTTTTCTAGAATTTTATCATGCATAATTTCGCTAATTACCACTAATCACCCTAATTAGCCGTAATTAGTGAAAAACAATGCAAATCACTCACCTTAGCCACAAATGAATTATAGGTCTGAGCTTTATTACTGTTTTGGGTCAAACCTATGTAACACATTAGCTCCAAATCTAATTTGGTGTTGATTTGCCTTGACTTGATGTAGCTTAGCTTAATCTTCGATTAGAAGTCGATTAGGAGTCGCTTAGAAGAGATTTAGAAGGTGGAAGCCATTGTTAGGGTTGAAGAGAAAGTTTGTGGTGGCTGGAAAATGACAAAGGAGGGTTTCTCTAGCCCCTATCAACCCTTATGCAACCCTAATCTCGAAATACCTAATGGGCCTAGCTTCTAATCACCTTAATTAGGCCTGATTTAGCTGTTTTTCACCTTCTAAACCTTATTTTAGCCGTATCTCCCAAATGGTAAGTCCGTTTGATACATTTTACCACTCTATGGAAAGGTAAACCATCATTCAAATCCAATGGAAGTGGTTTTAGGTCAAAACTCCTTACCAATAAAAAGTTATAGGAAAAACAAGATTCACCATTGAAAAAATGGTCATTTAAAATTCGGAAAAAATCGTGAACATGGGAAATGACCCCAATGGTCATTCCCCTAAGTTACACGGCCATATGACTTCATATGAAAATGAAATAAATACTCTATGATCCTCCGAGGCATAGGATGTTGGTCATTACATTCTTCCCCTCTTAAGAAATTTTGCCCCCGAAATTCCATAATCAAAACATACAAAGGATCCCGCATGCCTATCAGCCATTTAAAAACAATCAAACACACATGATAACACAATAAATCTATCCTAGCATATGGAATAGCTAAATCGCAATTAAAATCTTACCTGGCAAAGAGTTCTGGATATGACTTCCTTATGCTCTCCTCTGTTTCCCAAGTACAATCATTCTCGTTCTCGCCCCCCTGGACCTTAACCAGTTGCATTATCTTCCTTCGAAGTTGCTTTGTATCGTAATCGGCAATACGGATTGGCCTACGGTTCTCAACCGCCTCGGGTTCTACTTCGATGTCATCCAACTAATCCAATGAAATAGTCATATCAGGGTCGTGTACGAATTTCCTTAACTGTGAAACATGAAATACGTTGTGAACTCCTGCCGTCTTGTTAGGTAATCCAACCTTATATGCCAAATTCCCAACTTGTTCGAAGACTGGGAATGGACCAACAAACCTTGGTGCTAGCTTGCCTCTCCTACCAAATCGAATCACGTTCTTTAACGGAGTAATCTTGACAAATACTAAGTCGCCAAGGGAGAATTTTAAATCTCTTCGCCTCTTATCAGCATAACCTCTTCTACCTATCTTGGGCAACCTTCATTCGCTGTTGGATAACCTTGATCTTGTCTGAGATTTCTCTTATCAAATCCGGTCCACGCATAAATTTCTCACCGATTTCTAACCAACATGATGGTGAGTTGCACATTCTTCCGTATAAAGCTTCAAATGGAGCCATACCAATACTGGACTGATAACTATTATTATATGCGAATTCAACCAGATGCAATTGGCCATCCCATGACCCCCCAAAATCTAATATGCAAGCTCTCAAGAGATCTTCTAAAACTCGGTTCACCCTCTCTATTTGGTTGTCGGTTTGAGGATGGTACGTGATACTGAGATATAATTCTTACCCTAAAGCCTCTTGTAAGCTCTTAAAAAATCCACTAGTAAACAACGGATCTCGGTCACTCACAATGCCTTTGGGTACTCCATGGAATCTCACTACCCACTTCATATATAGTTCTGCTAGTTTAGCTGTCGTTCTATTTGACTTGACTGGTATAAACCTTGCACTCTTGGTCAATCAATCCATAATTACCCAAATGCTATCATGACCTGATCTAGTTTTTGGTAAACCATCAATGAAATCCATTGAGACTTGTTCCCATTTCCACTTGGGAATTTCCAACGGTTGCAACAAGCTACTAGGCTTCTTTTGCTCAGCTTTAACTAGATGGCAGTTCATGGATTTGGATATAAACTTCCCAACAAATCTTTTCATCCCTTCCCAGTAGTAGGTCTGCTTCATGTCTCGATACATTTTGTTACCACTAGGATGTATAGTCAGTTTTGAGTGATGACATTCTCTAAGCACTTCATCTCTCAATCCATTGACATTGGGCACAACTAGTCTCGCATTCTTTCAAAGCCATCCATCTTGACCAAGCCCATACTTGTTCATCTCCTCGTCAACTTCCATTTCTAACATGGATATGATTTCTAATAGATTAGGATTGTCCCTCTGACTGGAACCAATCCGCTCATTCAAAGTGGGTATGATCGTCAAACTTTCTAGCATTTCTGGATCCAATTAGCACTTTGGTCTGAAATCATACTCAGCGATATACTCCAATTTCTTCCATTCCAGAAACATAGCCCCTAAACTAGCATGTCTCCTACTCAATGCATTAGCTACCATATTTTCCTTTCTTGGTGTATATGCGATATCGAAATCATAAGAAGCCAAGAATTCTAACCATCTTTGTAGTCGGAGATTTAGACCCTTCTGAGAGAAGAGATACTTTAACGATTTATGATCGGTAAACAACACGAATCTTTCTCCGAAGAATCATGTCTCCACATCTTCAACGCGAGTACGATCTCTGCCAATTCCAAATCATGGATAGGATATCTTTTCTCATGTGGTTTCAGTTGCCGACTAGCATAAGCTACAAACCTACCTCCTTGCATCAATACAACACCTAGTCCGGTACCGCAGGCATCCAAGTATACCGTCATCTCTTCATTCCCTTTAGGAATGACTAACACTGGCGCACGCATCAACTTTTCCTTTATACTCTTGAATGCATTTTCACACCTTCTGTCCCAGACGAAAGCTTGATTCTTCTTGGTCAACTGAGTTAACGGTGCCGCTATCTTGGAGAAGTCTTGGATAAACTTACAATAATATCCAACTAATCCCAAGAAACTTCTTATGTCTGTTGCATTCCTTGGCGTAGACCAATCCTGTACCATAGTCACCTTCGCAGGGTCCACGACAATACTATTCTCTGAAACAACATGGCCCAAGAATCTCATTTCCCTCCTCCAGAAGTGACACATAGCAAATTTTGCTTTCAATTGGTGTTTTCTCAACACCTCCATCACTAACCTCAAATGTTCCTTATGTTCTTCCTCCGTTCTCGAGTAAACAAGGATATCTTCCACGAACACAAGAACAAACTTATTTAATTGATCCCTGAATACCCTTTTCATAAGATCCACAAAATATGTTGGTGCATTGGTTAACCCGAATGGCATGATCAACCACTCGTAGAATCCAGTCGGCGTTCGAAATACCGTTTTAGGAATACTCTCAGCCGCCACTCGGAGCTGATGAAATCCTCCCACGAGGTCCAATTGGGAGAATGCTCTTGCTCCTTCCAGTTGATCAAAAAAAATCATCTATCCGTGGAAGATGATACTTATTCTTCTTAGTCACTTTATTCAACTCGCGATAGTCCACACATAAGCGAAGGGAACCATCTTCCTTAGTGGCAAATACAACTGGTGCTTCCCACTCGGAAACACTCCTTCGGATGAATCCCTTCTTCAAAAGATCGCTTACTTGCACCCCGAGGTCACACTGCTCCCTTGGTGCCATACGACGAAGTGGCATCACTATAGGCTTGACATCTTTCACTAAATCAATATGGAACTCAATCTCTCGTTGTGGTGGAAGTCCGGTCACTTCCTCGAAGATATCCAGATAATGGCCAGTAACAGGAACCCCTGATAACTCGTCCTGCGAGACGTCGAGTGAATTTAGAAAACTATCCATCGCCTCATCACTATGTAGGCCACAAAACACTACCCTCCGCCATCATCCGCCCTAATAGTCACCGAAAATCCCTTACAGTCTACCACCAACCCATATCTTTAGAGCCAATTGACACCCAAAATAATGCCAAACCCAGTAAAGCCCAAAACAAAGCAATCACAAACAAACATACATCCACGACTCGATAAGACCAAATTTCGACAAATCATGCAAGGCTAGTCGAACCACCAATCGGGTTCGTCACAACTAAAGGTCTATCGACTATCTCGGGTTCCAATCCCAACCTATCTACTAGGTCACTAGATATGAAGGAACGGGAAGCCCCAGTATCAAACAGTACTCGAACAGGAACATCATAAATAGAAAGCATACATTGAATGATGACATTCTTTCCTTTCTCCGCTTCAGTTGAGGCATTTGACGGAGATGGAACAACACTGATAGCATATACTTTCATAATCTGCTTCCCTTTAGGATGTTGTGGACATTTATTCTTATGATGTCATCCCAATTGGCCACAATTGAAGCAATTCCTATCTGCTGGCTTTGCTTGGCATTCTTTAGCATAATGGCCCTTCTTGCCACAGCTAAAGCACTCTAAATCTTTCCTGTCTTTCTTTTTATGACCACCCTTGGTCTGATTACGCTTCCTCTTATTCTAAGAATTATTCTTGCCTCCACCGTTTGCTTGCGACTTTGGCTCCTCTGCAGATGCAACAACAACTTTACTCTTGGGTTTAGGGTAAAGGCTTTTTGACCTTAATGCTTTCCCAACAATCGATTCAAAAGTCTCATCAATATGGTTTATAAGCCTTTCCCCCAATTACTGATCTAAGCTTGTTATGAACTTCTCATTCTTCTTCCCAGGAGTATCGATAAGAGATAGTCCATATTTCGATAAAGTATCAAACTCAGCAATATATTCCGAGCCTTCCCTACCATTCCGTTTAAGCTCAAAGAACTTCCTAAACAACTCTGACTTCTGGGCAGCTGGGATAAAGTTGTCACTCAAGCGAGTCTTAAACTGATTGCAAGTAACTTTATCCTCAGGAGTAGTTGCTTTAATGGCATTCCACCAATTCATAGCCCGTCCTTGCAGTTGACGCGATGCTAGCTTTCTCTTCATTACATCATCGATCCCTAAGTCTTTGAAGATGCGCTCACAACTATCAAGCCAATCTTGAACATCCGTAGCCAATTCCGTTCCATGGAACGACTTTCCACCAATACTAGTATAATTCTTGCAGAGCTTGCCGAAATCGGCTCTAGGCGCCTGCACCACCACCATTTGCAGCTTTAGGAACTGCTCCCTGAACATCTCTAAGCATCTCTCGTATGAAGGTAGTGAACATTGTCCTCCTGTCAGGGACATTCCTATTATTGGCTCCTGAACCTGTATTCTCGTATATCGGCTCATCGTTCAATTTGTTAAGAGAAACGATTAACCATCTCTTCAGTGATGCCAGTGTAATGCCACTTCATCCTAAGACATACTAATAGTATATATATATAACTTTTGAAAACCCAAAATATAACAAATGCACGCTCTCATATACGTATTATCTCTCCCTGATGTCTTTCCCTAGGTTAACTGCATAACCTAGAGCTCTAATACCAAGTATGACAGCCCGCTCCGCACCAGCCGACATTTCTAATGAAACACATTGTGCCGATGCCCAACCAACACGAGATAGTCTTCAAAAGAAAAGAAAGAAGATGATGAATCATCAAAGAACCCGTAGTATATCTCACAGCACATGGAACAAAATATAATAATAACATAACTTGATATAAAATAGGCGAGATAGTACATAAGCTGAAAACTAAATCATCATAGCGGCGGAAAATTCAAAATACAGCTTATGATCCAAACCATCTTTATTACAACTTTTAAAACTGTCTCTAAAGTAAAGTAGGAAGGTACACTACTAATGCCTAAAGTAGTGACCAACAACAACAGAGGGAGAATATATGGGAATCATATGTGTAAGCCTCTTGCTCGTCTTCGGACAGCTACTCGTGCATAACCAGCTAACTTGTCTCTAGTCTGCTCATTTAGGAGCACCCAGAGTAACAAGAAGAGACATAAAACTTTGGGTCAGACAAAAGTCTGGTATGAGCGATAAGCAGCAAAAATAGAACATTAACAGGTATACATAACCATACCTGAACATGGACGTGCAACCAAAGAGTTAGCGCAACAGGATGCACAATACTCTAAGGTGACATTAAAACATGGTGTGAAAATAATGGGGAGGGGGTGTGCATGTCATGTTGATAGCAAACATCAATCATAGCAATCAGCCCCACATCTCTCACTCAGTGCGTAAAATATACGATATCTACCACTTTGATCACCAAATCCTTTGCTACGATCACTCTGCCCCATGGAGTCACGATGACTCCACTGCACTGATCCATAGCCACTAATCCTTTGCTATGTCCTCTTTGCCCCCATGGAGTCATGACAACTCCACTGCACTGGCTCATAGCCTTGCTACGATCACTTTGCCCCATGGAGTCATAACAACTCCACTGCACTGATACATAGCCGCTAGTCCGTCTCTTAGTGGTGAGTCAAAGCTATAGACATCGATAACCCTTTAGCACATGTCCCGCAGCAAAGTCCAACTCATGAAGTTAACTCGTTGATCCCCATTAGGATCCTAAGTAATAAACTTCCCATTTGGACTCCCTTTGCATCTCGAGTTTTGGTCGAATTGGAGTTGGTCTTCAAAAGAGTCACCACGTTGAAATATAAGTACACGCCTAGTTCGGCTCGGTTGTATAGTTTTCAGGTTCGCCCATTCGGGTCGGTTCGGGGGCCATCCTTCATTCGGTTCGTTTCGGTGCCATCCTCCATTCGGTTCAGTTTGGGTGCCATCTTCCATTCAGTTCAGTTCGATTGCTCCATCCCCGGTTCGGTTCGTGCCCACCATTTCCGATCTGATCCCCACGCCCTTGCTTCTGATCTGAACCCAACTTCAACTCTATACGTATGGACTTCCTTCTTTCCAAGCCTCTTATGCTAAGTTCCAGTCCGATTTGAATTACTTCACTCGGTTCTTCTATCCGATCTGAGCCCTATAATTCGATCCGATCTGAAACCCTGCACATTTTCTAGCGAGCATATATAGTCCATATTTGCTATACGACGGCGTTTTCAACCATTCTAACTTTACTAATCAATCATTCAACATTCCAAACAGTAGTAGTAACATACAAGATTAATCAGCAAGGTCAAGACATCAAGCATATACGTCATTATCGATCAAACATACCCAAAACTCATGGTTTTCCCCTTAATTATGTTTACCCATAAATAATGATAGGATTAGAAAAACATATCAAAATTAACCCAAATTTCTATCGGAGCCCTAAAATAATATTTATTTATTTTTACATATTTTTCCATAATTTTACCATGCATAATTTCACTAATTATCACTAATCACCCAAATTAGCCGTAATTAGTGAAAAACAATGCAAATCACTCACCTTAGCGATAAATGAATTATACATCTGAACTTCACTACTGTTTTGGGTTGAATTCCTATGCAACACAGTAGCTCCAAATCAGATTTGGTGTTGATTGACTTGCTGTAGCTTAGCTTAATCATCGATTAGAAAGCGAGTAGGAGTTGTTTAGAAGAGATTTAGAAGGTGGAAGCCATTGTTAGGGTTGAAGAGAAAGTTTGTGGTGGCTGGAAAATGACGAAGGAGGGTTTCTCTAGCCCCTATTAGCCCTTATGCAACCCTAATCCCAAAATACCTAATGGACCTAGCCGCTAATCAACCTAATTAGACTCAGTTAAGCTGTTTTTCACCTTCTTAGCATTGTTTCCGCCGTATCTCCCAAACAGTAAGTCTGTTTGATACATGGGACCACTCTACGGAAAGGTAAACCATCATTTGAATCCAATGGAAGTGATTTCAAGTTAAAACTCCTTACCAATCAAAAGTTATAGGCAAAACAAGGTTCTCCAATGGCAAAATGGTCATTTAAATTTCGGCAAAAATCGTGAACATGGGAAATGACCCAAATAGTCGCTCCCCTAAGTTACACTACCTTACGACTTCATATGAAAATTAAATAAATATTCTATGATCCTCTGATGTGTAGGATGCAGGTCGTTACACTCAGCTGCTACTCGAAGCTGATGAAATCCTGTCGTGAGATCCAGTTGGCAGAACACACTTGCTCCATTTAGCTGATCAAACAAAACATCTATCCATGGAAAAGGATACTTATTCCTCCTACTCACCTTGTTCAAATCGCGATAGTATACGCATAAGCGAAGGGAACCATCAGCCTTCGTAGCAAATACAACTGGTGCTCCCCACTCGAAAACACTTCTTCGGATAAATTCCTTCTTCAAAAGATCGCTTACTTGCACCTTGAGCTCTCGCTTCTCTCTTGGCGACATACGATGAAGTGGCATCACTATAGGTCTGGCATCTTTTATAAATCAATCTGAAAATCGATCTCTCGGTGCGGTGGACGTCCGGCCACTTCCCCGAAGACGTCCGGATGCTCGCCAGCAATAGGCACATATGATAACTCATCATGCGAGATGTCGAGGGAATTTAGAAAACTAGCCATCACCCTATCACTAGGTAGGAAACCCAATACCACCCTCCATCCATCATCCGCTCTAATGGACACCGAAGACCTCTCACAGTCTACCACCACCCCATACCTTTGGAGGTAACCGACTTCCAAAATAATGCCAAACCCAGGAAAGCCTAAAACAAAGCAATCAAAGCAATCATACTAAGGCTAGTTGAACCACCAATCGGGTTCGTCATAACTAAAGGTCTATCGAGAATCTCGGGCTCTAATCCCAAGCTATCTACCAGGTCAATAGATATGAAGGAATAGGAATCCCTAGTATCAAACAATACTCAAATAGGAACATCGTAAATAGAAAGAATACCTTGAATAACGATACCCTTTCCTTTCTCCGCCGCAGTTGGGGCATTCGACGAAGAAGGAACATCGTTGATAGCATATGCTTTCACGATCTGCTTCTCTTTAGGAGGTTGTGGGCATTTATCCTTGTGGTGTTCCACTTGGCTATAGTTGAAGCACTTCCTGTCTGCTAGCTTTACTTGACTATCTTTGGAATAGTGGCCCTTTTGCCACAGGTATAACACTCGATATCTTTCTTATCCCTCTTTTTTTTTACCATCCTTGGTTTGGTTCTGTTTCCTCTTATTCTGGGAATTCTTCTTACCTTCACCGCATGCCTGCAGTTTTGGCTTTCCTGCAGATACAATAGCAACCTCGGTCTTCAACTTAGGGTAAAGGCTCTCAGATCTCAATGCTTTCCCCACAATAGATTCAAATGTCTCATCGATGTGGTTTATAAGTTTTTCCCCTAAGTAATCATCTAGGTCATTTATGAACTACTCGTTCTTCTTCTCGGCAATATCGATAAGAGATAATATATATTACGATATCGAATTCAGCAATATATTCCGAGATTGCCTTACCATTCTATTTAAATTCAAAAAATTTCCTAAACAATTCTGATTTCTGGGCAATTGGAATAAACTTGCCACTGAAGCGAGTCTTAAATTGATTCCAAGTAACTTGATCTTCGAAAGTAGCTGCTTTAATGGAATTCCACCAATTCATAGCCCGTCCTCGAAGCTGACGTGATGCTAACTTTCTCTTTGATACATCGTCGATCCCCAAATCCTCGAAGATGCGCTCACAACTATCAAGCTAATCTTGAACCTCCGTAGCCGATTCCGTTCCGTGGAACGGCTTTCCCCCAAGACTAGTATAATCCTTGCAGAGCTTGGAGAAATCTGCCCTCTGCACTGTTGCACCACCACCGCTAGCAGCATTAGGAACTGATCCTTGAGCATCCTTTAGCTTCTCTCGCATAAAGGCAGTAAACATCATCCTTATATTAGGGACATTCCCATTGTTGGCATATGAACCCATACTCCTCGTATTTCAGTTCATCGTCAAATCTGTAATGAGAAAATGATTAGCCATCTCCTTAGTGGTGCCAATGCAGTGTGACTTCATCTTTAAAAAACTAATAATATATATAGCTTTTGAAAACCAAAATATCACAAATATGCGCTCTCATATACGTATATTATCTCTCCCTGATGTCTTCCCCTAGGTTAACTACGCAACCTGGCTCTAATACTAAGTATGTCAGCCCACCCCGCAGCAGCCGACATTCCTATGAAATGCGATGTGCCAATGCCCGATCAGCATGGAACAGTCGTCAAAAAAAGAAGGCTTTGAACCATTAAATCACCAAATAACCTGTTGTATATCTCAAAGTGCAGGGAATAAAATATAATAACAACATAACTTGACATAAAACAGGCGAGACAGTGCATAAGCTGGAAACAAAACCATCATAGCAGTGGAATCCAAAATACAGCTTATGATCCAAACCATTATTACAACTTCAAAATACTGTCTCTAAAGCAAAATATAAAAGGCACACTACTACTGCCCAAAGCAGTGACCAACAACAATGTAGGGAGAATATATGTAAATAGTACGTGGAAGCCTCATGCTCGTCTTCGGACAGCTAGTCGTGCATACCCACTTAACCTATCTCTAGTTTGCTCTTTTAGGAGCACCCAGAGTAAAAAGAAGAGACATAAAACTCGGGGTCAGAAAAAGTTTTGGTATGAGCGATAGCAGTAGAATAAAGTAATAACAGGTATAAATAACCATACCTGAACATGGACCTGCAACCAAAGAGTTAGCACAACAAGATGTCTAGTACTCTAAGGTAACACTAACATATAGTGTAAAAATGGGAGTGTGCGTGTCATGGTGATAACAAACATCAAACATAGCAATCATCCTCACATCTCTCACTCAATGCGTAAAGCATACGATTTCCACCACTTTGATCACCAGAACTATTGGGGCTATGACGGAGTCCAACTCCGCGCAACCATCACTACGACCACTTTGCCCTTTGGGGCCCTGATGGAGTCCGCCTCTATACAACCTCTGACCCCACTGCACTAGCCCATAGTCAATGGCCACTCTCTTAATAGTGAATCAAAGTTATAGATATCGATAACCCCTTTGCATACATCTCGCAGTAAAGCCCAATTCATGAAGTTAACTAGTTGGTTCCCATCTGGATCCTGAGTAATAAATTCCCACTTGGACTTCCTTTGTATCTCGGGTTTTGGTCGAATTGGAGTTGATCTTTAGAAGAGTCATCGCGTAGCAGAAACAGGGATAAAACCGGTTTGGTTCGGCCTCCGTACTCGGTTTGGTTTGTGCTCACTGTAGTTTGGTCCTCCTTTCCTTGCTCAAGTTTCTGTTCGGTTCGGCCATCCCCATCTGGTTCGGTTCGGTGCTCGTTGTCCCAGTCCGGTTCGGTACTCCAACTTCGCACTAGCGGCCTTCCCTTTTTCCATGCTTCTCTTATGCTTGGTTACGGTTCATCTCGTGCTCTCCGGTCCGATCCGAGGCACATACCCTGACCCGAACCGCTCGCCCATCCGATCCAAGCCGAAAACCTGACATGCTTCCAGCAAGCTTATATCATCCATTCTCACCATACGACAGTGTTTTCAACCATTCTAACCTTACTAAACAACCGTGAAACATACCAAACAGTGGTAACAACATATAGGTTCAATCAAAAAGATCAAAACATCAAGCATATAGGTTGTTTCAGAACAAACATAACCAAAATCCATGATTTTCCCCTTAATCCCCTTAACATTGTTTAACCATAGGATTAGAAAACTTAATCCCAATTAACCCAAATTTTTATCAGTAACATAAAATAATATTTTAGAATTTTTACATATTTTTCCGATGTATAATTTCGCTAATTATCACTAATCACACCTAATTAGCAGTAATTAGTGTAAAAACATGCTAAACACACACCTTAGCCACGAATAAATTATAGCACTGAAACCTCCACTGATTCGGAATGGACTCCTATGTGTGGCAGCATCTCTATCTCTGATTTTATGCTAATTTGACTTGATTTGATGTAGTTTTGCTTAATTAGTGACAAAAAAATGATTAGGGAGTGATTTAGAAGATGGAGATCATTGCTAGGGTTAGAGAAATGTTTGTTGTGGTTAGGAAAATGAATACAAACCATTCTCTAACTCCTTTCAACCCTGCCATAATCCTAATATCGAAATGGGTTATGGGCATAGCTGCTAATCACCCCCATTATGCCTGATTAGGCTGTTTTTCCATCTTCAAATCTTATTCCAGCCATATCTCCCAAATGTTAAATCCGTTTGATTAATGCGACCACTCTACGGAAAGGTAAACCATCATCCGAATCCAACGAAAGTGGCTTCAGGTCAAAACTCCTTATCAATCAAAAGTTATATGTGAAACAAGATTCTCCAGGGGTAAAACGGTCATTTAAAATTCGGCAAAAATCATGAATGTGGGAAATGACTCCACTAGTCACTTCCCAAAGTTAAACGACCATATAACTTCGTATGAAAATAAAATAAATATTCTATGATCCTCTGATGCATAGAATGCGGGTCATTACATATATACAAGCTTGTTATATGTATACAAACTTCTACGGTCCATAACTTATTCATACATTGTCCGTTTTACACAAACTCGGGGTCTATCTGAAACAAAATTCCGAGTCGAACGCAACGGTAATGCCGGTTTCACTTAATTATGAATAGTAAATTAAGTTATTCTTAGTTTATCATTTTAGTGTATGGTTATAGTTTGTTTAAACTTTGGGGTGTTACAAGGTGTATATTTCCTACATCATATACATATATACATATATATATATATACATAATTATATGCATACATATATATATACATAAACCTTTATTTATCTAATTTACACTTTCTTATGTTGTACATAATAACGTTGATATTTGATTTGTTTGAAATCTGAATATTTTCAAATTATCCATTCAGAATGGATATCCAAACCTATTCAAATAATAAAACTAAATCAAATCCAAACCTTTTTACATCACAATCATCTTTAAATAAAAAAAGTTAAATCAAATAAAAGTAAATCACCCAAATTATTCTTTATCCATAACTCAAAACAAATTCACAAAACTAATATCAATTGTCAATTCTTGCGAAATATTTGTTAAAACATTACAATTTTGGTTTTACAGTTTGATATTATCGCTAATCCAAATCTACCTAGGCATACTAATTCATATAAAAATCTACAATGTAGAATATGACTAAACAATTACAATTTTATCTCATAGTGATTTGATTGTATGGAAATGTCGTAAATTTGATGATGTTTGCCTATATGATGCAAACTCCAATCCGTAAAAATCTCTCTATATATAAGAATTAAATAGTTAGAGTTCTTATATATACGAATCTTGTGATTTTAGATCAAGTTCTTATTCACAACTATAAGATAAGAGATTAGAAGTAGAAAAATAAATTTTGAGAGAAGAAGAAAACCTAATTTGAATTTCTCTGGAATCAATGGTAGAGTGGGGCACTGATAGAGACGGAGGCTTGGTTTAGGTTTGAAGTCTAGAGTGTTATTTATAGGTGTGTTTGTTAATAAAAACCATAGGATTATTAGGATCTAGTCCTGGTTGTATGTTTGCAAGACATCCTTATATGCATACATTTCTATATGAGTGCGTTGTGCAATTGTGTTGCATCCATTTCCTAACATCAAATCTAGCAACCATGATGCATCTATAAACGTAATTTAGAGAGAGAAAATTACCCGAGAAAAGCTCTGGGTAGGTCTGTCTCATTTTATCCTCGGTCTCCCACATGCTTTCCGCTGGATCATTTCCCAATTGTTCTCGGATGAGGCAAACGAGTTTATTGTCTAGTCTCTTAATTCCATGATCTACAATTTTTGCAGTGGTACGAGGCACCATGGACTCCAACTCGAGTTTTCCTATGTCCGAGTGTTATAGCAGAATCATGAAGGCATTTACTCATGTGAGATACATGAAAAACGTTATGGATTCGTGATAGACATTTTGGGAGATCCACTCGATAGGCCAAAGAACCTATACTCTCGATGATGCAAAAAGGCCCAATAAATTTGGGAGCCAACTTCCCAGTCTTTCCAAACCGAACAGTCATCTTGAGAGGGGATACCTTTATGAATACCAAATCTCCAATATTGAACTCAAGTTCCTTTATCGACATACGATTTCTGATGGTCTTGGATGCCTTCATCCTCTGCCTAATCAAAGAAATCTTCTTCGTGGAATCACCATGGTTCGAGTAGAATCCTTGCTGTAGTTTCCGACCAATAAGTTGGCGATTTGCATGGCCTCCCGTAAAGCACTTCAAAAGGTGTCATACCAATCGTCACTTGAAAACTATTGTTATGGGTAAACCCCACAAGCGGTAGGTGTTGTTCCCAAGCTACTCCAAATTTGATAATGCAAGCTTTGAGTAGGTTGCCTAAGGTCTAATTTACTCTTTCTGTTTGGTCATCGGTTTACGGATGATATGCTATACTAAAGTTGAGGGTCGTTCCTAATGATGCTTGTAAGTTTCTCAAAAATTCATTTGTGAATAAGGGATGTCTATCACTCACTATGCTTGATGGGATACCTTGTAGTCTAACTTCCTCTCTGATATACCACTGGACTAATGAAGGTGCAGTCCTATTCTTTTTTATCGGTATAAAATGAGCACTCTTGGTCAAACGGTCTATCACAACCTAAATAGCCTCATTTCCCTTCTGACTTCATGGAAGCCCATCCACAAAATCCATGGAAATATGTTCCCACTTTTACATGGGAATTTCTAAGGGTAATAGTAATCCTCCGGGTTTTCCTTGCTCCGCTTTTACTTTTTTTCATGTTAAACATTTAGCTACGAACTCGGCTACATCCCTTTTCATTCCTTTCCAATGGAGATTCCTCTTCATGTCTTTATACATTTTATCTTACCGGGGTGCATTTTCATTTTTGACCTATGGCACTCTTCTAAAATTTCTTTTCTTAACTTTACATCTTTGGGGACACAAAATCGTCCACCCCTAAGCAAACTCCCTTCGCTTCCTAATAAATATCCTACTGAATGAGGAAAGGTCTCCTTATTCCCCGCTTTCTCCTTCAAGTTCCTTATTTCTTTGTTAAGGTCTTGCGTATTTCGAATTATTTCTCTTAGAGTGGGTCTAACAAGCATATCTCCAAGAAAACTACTAGAAACTATAGACGAGGGTTGCAAGCTAAAATTAGAGAGAAACACCAACTGTTTCCATTTAAAAATTGCATTTAAAGATGCATGCTTCCAACGCAATGCGTCTACTATGACGTTCCTCTTCCCTGGGGTATACTGGATCATAAAATCAAAAGAGGAAATGTATTCCATCCATCGTTGTTGCCTTAAATTCAGTCCAGGTTGGGAGAATAAATGCTTTAGAGATTTATGGACAATAAAAAGTTCGAACTTCTCCCCTGAAAGATAATGCCTCCATATCTTTAAAGCGAATACCACTACGGCTGACTCTAGGTCACGAACTGGGTACTTTTTCTCGGGGTCCTTGAGTTATCTATTAGCATGAGTAATAACCCTTCCTTCTTGCATAAGAACCGCTCCTAAACCAGTTCTACATGCATTAGTGTAAAAAGTGAACATCCTTGAGCCATCGGGTATAATAAGAACTGGAGCAATAGTTAATACTTATTTTAATCTCTTAAACGCCACATCGCACTTATTACTCCAAGAAAATACCAAGTTCTTCGTCATAAGCTGAGTTAAAGGAGTAGCAATTTTGCAAAGTCTTTAATAAACTTCATATAATATCCAGCCAGTCTAAGGAAGTTTCTAACCTTTGTAGTGTTTCGATGTATTCTCCTTCTTTAATTTCCTCGATCTTCGTGGGGTTTACTGCCAAGCCGTTACTTGACATGATATGCCCCAAAAAATCTATCTTCTTCCCTCCAAAATGGCACTTCAAATTTTTTTCTTTTAACTGGCTCACTCTTAATATCCCTAGGACCTCTCCCAAGTAACTTTCATGCTCTTTATGGTCCTTTGAAAATAAAAGGATATCATCTACGAAGACTACCAAATTTTTATTCAAAATACCCCTAAACACTTTACTCATGAGGTCAACAAAAAGGCGAGTGCATTTACCCGTCTGAAGTGCATAGCTTCCCATTGGAACAATCCATCTGGTGTCCTAAATGCGGTTTTATCCTTATTGTCCTCTGAGATCCTCAATTGGTGAATTAGAGTTGCAAGGACTAATGGGGAGAACACTCAGGCTCCTCCCAAGTGGTTAAATAGATCATTAATTCTTGGTAAGGGATACTTTTTCTTTTTGGTTAGCTTATTAAGGTCCCTATAATCCACACAAATTATTAGAAATCCATCCACTTTGGTGGCAAACACAACAAGTGCACCCTATTAAGAGGTGCTTCGTCAATTGAAGCCTTTCTATAGTAATTCCGAAATCCGTTTGGCTAATTCTCTCCTTTCTTAAGCCGCTATATGCCTTAAAGTTAAAGCTACTGGTCTAACGTCCTTCTCTAGGTTAATACAAAAAGTGATTTTTCTATGGGGTGGAAATCATGTGACATCCTCAAAGACGTCCAAGAACTCACATACTATAGGGATCGAAGATGGTCCTTCAGAAATTGGAGATAAGGTATATAATAAGGCTTTATCGTTGTTCCTAGTGTCATAAGGAATTTCCCGACTACGTCCTCCTCTGCTCCTTAGATGAATAACTCTCTTGTCGCAGTCTAGGAAAACCCCATAAAATGATAGCCAATCCATACCTAGGATAAGGTCATATCCCATAAAATCGAACGCATATGCTTCGCAGTGGAATTCGACACCGTTGATATCCAATACTAGGTCTTTACAGATCAACTCAAGATACTTAGCTCCTCCGGTAGGGTTGGTCACCTCTATCAGATTACTAGAGATAGATAAGGGAAGGTTCAACAAATTAACTAGCCTCTTAGAAACAAAAGAATGGGTCGCTCCTGAATCAAACAAGATGTATATGGAAATTCCTAAAATTGAAGTTATACCTTCAAGCGTGAGTTGACTTTGATCTCTTGGGGTCGGTTTTGTATCAGTGCTTCCACCAATGCATAATTCTGACGGCTTCGAATAACCCTAGGCTTTAGTCAATCTTTACACATGCGTCTTTCCTCGTGGCAGTTGTAGCATTTTCCTTTAAATTCTTTCTTTGCCAAAGCAGTCCTGCAATCCTTTGCCACATGGCCTCTTCGGTTACACCTCGTACAAGTCTTAGCTCCTTTCTTAAACTTATCTCTTCTTCTTAGTCCTCCACCACTCTTTCTTCTTATTCTTACTGAGGCCAAAACTTCCTTCTCCCTTATCACCAACTTTATTCTCCTTAGATCCTTCAAGTTGTG
Organism: Allium sativum; assembly: GCA_030737875.1. Taxonomy (NCBI): domain Eukaryota; kingdom Viridiplantae; phylum Streptophyta; class Magnoliopsida; order Asparagales; family Amaryllidaceae; genus Allium; species Allium sativum. Next base: position 989,334,075 of record CM060912.1, on the reverse strand, counting down.
CACAAAGTAGTCGTCCGCACTGACAATCCGAATGTTACTTGTGCTAACAAATTATCCTTCAATGGGGGATTCAATCCCTTGACAAGCCTAAAGGCTTTACTCTTTTAAGTTCTAGGCCGCAGTCCTCCTTTTAACTTCATCTGGCCATCCAGTGGCTTCAAAAATCCTTTCATAGCTCATTATCCAAGCTTGAGTAGTAATAAAACCATCCGTTCCTAAGAATGTTTTTCCACCAAGGTTCGCGGAGCTTTTACATAATCGACGAAAATGGAAGGCTGCCTCAGCGGCAGGAGCTGTAGGCATCGCTAGGGAGGGATTAACAACATGGACCTATTCCACCAGTACGGAGATACTGTTGGAACCATTCTGGCAAATACCAGGGTCTTTCATGGTTTTATTGTTTGGAAGGATTGTCATCCATTCTACTATCTGAAAAAGAAAAGGAAGAATCCTTGGACTCCTAAGATAGTATTTTGAGCTGAAAAGGGAAGAAAATGGTAAAGTTGCCTAGTATAGTTATGTATGCTTATTGGGGTAAATATATATTATATATATACTTTTAAAAACTTTTTCAAAATACAAATACGCCTCTTATACGTATAATTTCCCTATAATTGGATAACCTATGCTTTGATACCAAATGTAACAACCTACCCGGAGTGGGCCTAAATTTTGACCTAGAAAAGGCCCATCAAAACTTAGAGCCACTCTAAATGGAACATTGGTTCCTGTAAGGAATTATATTTGCATAGAATAATAGATAAACATAGCATTATGGAATATTACATAGCGGCATGAAAAATATAATACCAAAATAACATGTAACATTTCATAAATAGTCACGGAATTTGAATACAAATTGTCAGGATACAATTGTTCAATTGGTACATCATTATAGTTCATAATCTAGAGTTTCCATAAGAAAAACAGCAATGATAACTAATAATAGCATAATATCTCCATCACCTTCGTCGGGCTTCATCTTAGTTTTCTTCATTGGATAACTACCCCACCTACTAACTTGTTAGATAGGTTAAGAAGAGGGGTCTGAACATAAAGTCCTATGTGATTGGAAATAATATTTTCTTAAAGACCACACCCTAGATTTAGCAAGTTATATGTCAAGGTATATTTACGAAGCACATAAGAACACACATATACAAAAAAAATGACCAAAGAGGTGGATATCTGAATCAATCACTTGAGACCTTATTAGTGCACTTAGGTTGAAGACCCAACGAGGTGGACATTATTGGTCACCTACGGCGTGTTCTAACTTATTTATTAAGGGTGGATTCTCGTGATTTCTTATGACCCTAAGGTGGACCCTAGCCACTTTAGACCCCGTTCTAATACGTCATCATTCTTAATTATATATATTCGCACAAGTAATATGAGAAACAGTAACGCGCCGCTTATTACCGGTTTAGAGTAGACCTACATATAACCATTTAAGACCCCTCTAGTGGAGGCCTCAAGTTACTAATTAACTGATATTACGGTAGAACACCTATGTCGCTTAAGACTTCCCTTAAATAGTTGGTGAATTAAATAGGATGCTATATCCAATGTATACCAACTATGTCCCTAAGTTGGCCCTCCCAAAGCTCTTAGAGGAAGTGGACATTCTGGTAGTTTACCTTACTCCGTTATTGCCATGCCTAAACCACTTTTATAGAAGGAGGACCCATAAACCTATTTCAAATCTAATAAGGGATGGTCCCATGACTTTGGTCCGTACCCAAGGAATAAACCTTCGGAATGGTCCTAGTCCTAACTACTTAAGACCCAAACTACATAAGAAGAGAGTCAGCCACTTAAGACCTTCCCAAGGCGTAGTAAATCTACCTATTCACACACATAATAGGTATATATATACTAGACGTCTCACATTAGGACATTACATGTAGATGCTGGATATGCTGGGCGGTTTCGAACAAATTTTTACTCCAAGTGGGTTTAACCTCAGCTCATAGTGTAGAAAATTTAAATGGCCCATGAAACCTAGTTCTTTCACATTAACCAGACTCATTTGTGGTTGTTGGATTTACCGGTCGGTTCCGAGCAGATTTCTACCACAAATGGCAACTAACCGCGTGTCTGCATTCATTATATACACACAAACAAACAACAATTTATATGGGGACATTTAAAATTCAAATCTTATCCTAGTCACATTTACTACGTCGTTATTACGTAATTACGTCAATTACGCTATATAAGTAGAATATTTAGTACGTATAAATAATGCTAGTTTTCGTATGAATGAAGGAACATTTTAACAAGGTAATATTTGTCAGATTATCTACATTCAAGGCATACAAGTTAATTCCCACATCAGACCGCTACATACATGGCATAATGGCATACAAATAAGAGTAATGGGGAAAATACAACATAAAATCAAAACTTGCATCCTAGGCTTGTCAGAATAATTCAAGTAAAGAATCAAGAACAAGGTGTAAATTTCCTACATCATATATACATATATAAATATATGTATGTACATATATATATGTAGACCTTTATTTATCTAATTTACCATTTATTATGTTGTACATAACAACGTTGATATTTAATTTAATTCAAATCTGAATACATTCGAATTATCCATTTAGAATGGATATCCAAACCTATTCAAATAATAAAACTAAATCAAATCCGAATCTTTTTAAATCACAATCATTTTTATATAAAAATAATAAATCAAATCAAATAAAAGTAAATCACCTAAAATATTATTTATCCATAACTCAAACAAATTCACAAACCCAATATCAATTGAAAATTCTTGTGAAATACGTATAAAAACAGGAGATTTGGGGGTTTTACAGTTTGATATTATCGCTAATCCAAATCTCCCTATGCATACTAATTCATATAAAAATCTACACCTAAGCAAATATTATTTCTACCAATAGTGATTTGTGGAAATGTCGTAGATCTGACGATGTTTGCCTATTTGATGCGAACTTCAATACCTAGAAATATATAAATATATATATATATATATATATATATATATATTGGAAATTGGTACACATATATTTAACACATAAAGCAATACATAATTATGGTTAGCATACTAACCGGATTACAAACAAAATATTAACTAGAAACTAAGAAAGCAACCAAACATCCAGATTACAAACTGAAAAAGAACCAACATGCTCTGACATGTTGAGTAAACACCACCGCAAGAGTAATCTAAGCACAACCACAAGAGTAATTCAAGTAAACATTTCAACCAAAAATGATTACCAGCTGCAAGTGAAACACTGTAAAACCCATCAACAATCCGATCATCTTTCCAACATCTCAAAAGAAACCGCCTCAACACCATAACAATCCTTCATCAGCTCAACATCTCAATAATATCAACCCACTTCCAGTCCATTACAGAGAAACACGGCAATACAAAAGATTTAATTAAGCCAGATCAAACCAAACGCTGCCTCAACACCATACCCAGAACACAAACAGGACAACCCGCTTCACCATTACCACAAATTCGCCAAACCGCATAACCAGGAACAGGGAAAAAAGTCGAACCTGAGAGTAGCAGGAGACTGGAACTGAAGACGAGCTTCGGAAACACCGGCAATGCCAGAACCCGGCTCCCAAAAGAAATAAACCCAAATTGAGTACTTTGACAACAATTGGCAGAACGATTAAGTGAAAAACGTGTCAACACCGAAGCATAGATCTAGTGCGGACGGGATGGAGGTCTGATTTTGAAACCGTAGGAGATTTGAAGTGGGAAAGTAGCAAAGACGTGAGATAAAAAGAAGGGTTCAAGCTAATCGATCCAGAAACGGTGAAAGCTAGGTCAAGATTTGTGAGAGAAAGAGGATGAAGGGGGTGAATCGCAGAAGGAAGATTAAGGAGAGAGAGGCGGCGAAAATCGCTGTGACCTAGTCGCCATTTTTGAGAAAGATCTGTCATATATATATATATATATATATATATATATATACACATATATATGAATTAATAGTTATAATTCTAATATATAAATCTTGTGATTCCAGATCTAGATCATATTTAAGTCTAAAAGAAAATAGTTTAGAAATAAAAAATAATAGATTTTGAGAGAAGAAGAAAACCTACTATGAATTTATCTGGATTCAATGGCAGAGTGGAGGCACAGATAGAGAAGGAGGCTACGTTTAGGTCTGAAGTCTAGGGTGTTATTAATAAGTGTGTATATAATTAAGAACCGTAGGATTATTAAGATTTAATCCTTATTGTTTATTTTTATAAACTAACACCAAAATTTGACCCGAACCAAGCTTTACTGGGCATAGGCTGCGCCAGGCGGTTGACCGCTCCCCTAATAGAGCGGTCGACACCTCTTTGAGGAGGGAGGGGGCAATTGACCCATTAGTCGTAGTTTTTCCTAGTAAACGTATGTGGGGCTAGAAAGATTTGTATTATATAATGTTAAACAATTCAATTTTTTCTTTCCTGTTAAACGTTATTCTTGTCCCCTGCCGCATATTTATATACACACACAAATTCAAATTGGATGGAATATTCAATCATTCATTTATTGGCCATATATTATTCCATATATTATTCCACATATTAGTATTATAATTTGAATTTCATACTGTGTTATATATATATATGTATGTATTTAACGTACAATTTCTTTTAAGTGCAATTCTTTCATATGTGCTCGGATTTTGATGCGTTATATATAAAAATTGATTGGAATTTTGTCACAAATACAACCATGGTATTTTCATGGACAAATTCCTGATGCTACAAAATTACTTTTTTTTAGCCCATTAATATTTTATTTCTTTGTTCTAAATTTTTATTATTTATTATTATTAATCAGTTTTAGGTATGTTTTTACAGGTGTTACAGTTTCCACTACCTTTGGAAGAAAATAACTTTGAATTAATAGATTGGCATTCAGAATATGACTTTGACATCATGGAGATTAATTTGAAGGAGCATGGGCGGCTTCTGAGCTATTTTCTTGGATTGCCGTCGATCCTTAGAAAGATCTTGAACCAATCTTTGACTTATTAAATCCTTAGTTCACATTCTCGGGGTTGTTTTGGTCTTTGCCCATTTAATCTGCTTGATCTTGGTATCTGGACTATAGAATCATCTGTTTAGGTCATCTACCTCAATAATTTTGGAGTAAAAGAAATCGTCCTCATCAGAGCTAATTCCACTCAGCTTTCTGACTTGTTGTATATCTAATAATATAAACTATGGATTGCAGCTTATGGCAACCAACTGTTGTCTGTTCCATCTCACTGTCATCTCATGTCAGTATGCCTTGCTTTTTTTGAATTTAGGTTTTTAGATAACAATTCAGTTTCTATCAAGTGAAAAAATTAAATGTTTAAGTGTATACATGTGTTCGTATGTTCATGCATACATAATAATTATTATCTCCAAAACGAATTCAAATGCATGTAGGTTATTGCCTAGTCCCAGAGGATTACAAAGGCAATTTCCGCTCTCTTTGTTTTCTTTAAGAATACGTGGTTCAATATGGGTCTCTATCAGGGACCATACTGATTTATAACTTAGCAAATTTTTGAAGCACGATTGGTTATAACCGGTCGAAGCTTGGGTATATAACTCGCCATCTTTTATTCATCTCACTCATTCGTGTCAAACCGAAATAGCTTTCTGATTAATCTACAACAGGTCTCCCCAAAACCTTCATCGTTGTTCTCTTCAATCACTTCCCATCACTTCCATCCCTCATCATCTATCCCTGACTATCATTAGGTACTTTGCTTCTTCCATCAAATCCAGGCCGATGGATGCACCAAACTCTTCCTTAGCTCCAAATTTCTCAAACTTTGCCTTACTTAGCTTACTAGCTTTCTATAAATAGATGCATTAAAGGGATTAGTTTTAGAGCAGACAAAGGCAAGTTTTACCAGGGTGTGGATTTAGATCGCTTGTGACGCTTTGGAGATCAATGGATGTAGGAGTCACATGATGTCGTGGTCGAATAAAGTTAAAAGGATATTTCACATTTTAGAGGTCTTCGACGATTCCTAACTTGAAAATTTTCTGATTTTTTGAGTGTATGTTCATGTGCATATACGAACATACAAACTTGACTTGAATTTGAACTTGAATGCATATGTATTTGATTTTGCCTTCACATTTGATGTTCACACATGTTAAGGATTGACATTCATTTATGGGTCAATCGTCATGAAAGAAAACCAGGGGACATCTTTACATGGTCCAAGAAACAAAGCCTGCCTATTTGAGCCTTTTACGCCTGCATTGAGTGATGTGAGAACTTGCAAGATGTGATAAATCATGTACAATAAAGGGACGTTGTACGTATATAAAAATACTCGAATATTGTATCTTAAAGGGCGTCTACGATTTTAAGGTTAATTTCCTTTAATAAATTGGAATAAACCTTCTTCCAGCAAAGCAAGTATAGTAGACAGTCGCTTTCAGTCGACTGTTCATAGTAAACCTCTAACATAGGATATTCTTTGGATTCCAATCACTTTTCATAAACCTTCTTACAAATAACATGTACTAAAAAATACCTCAAATCAATCTCATAACTAATTCTTAATACAATACTAATTTTTAAAAGGCTATCATCATTTTATTTCATGTTCCTTTAATTAGTTCGAAGATGGTACTGCCTGGAAACCGCTATCTCTACTATGAAAATGAGAAGACACAACCAGAAAACCACATCTTTACTCCATAATATACAAACTTGGAAATAATAAAATTAGAGGAATTTCATGGTTTGTATTTTCAATATATATTCAAAAATATGTGGGATAAGAGGATGACATGTTACGAAATGGAGGACATGGACTATGACAACCTATTGTAAAAAACCCATTTTCGATAGCTATGAAATGTTGACGAGAAAAGACTTTTATGATGAATATAGTTGGAAAATAAAATTATTTTAGTAGAAGGTTGGATAAACACATAAAAGAATAATAGTACTAGTAATAAAGTAAATAAATAAATAAAATAGATGAAAAACGTATTGTTTAATATTGTCCACTGTTGAGCTTTAAATTGTAGAATAGAAGATAATCAAAACTGGAATTTATTATGAGAGTTAGAGCTAATAGAAATTAATTTAAAAAATGGGTTAGCAAAAAAAAATTAGTCATAAAAATAAATCAAAAGGCTCAAAGCCCATATATCACACTCATTTCGCTTTTAGATTACGAACACATCTTCATTACTAACCAAACAGTCCCATATCCTCCTTCGAACGCAATCCCTAACCCACTCTTCATGAAATCAAAATCGAAAAAACAAGGTAGGTAGAAATTACATTCAAGGAGAGGAGGAGTAGCCTCAGGAGTCAGCGTTGACGTAGTAGGGATGAGGCTCTCGAAAGAGGCGAACTTGGAATTTATGCGATGGTAGAGGAGGCGTGCAACACAGTAGCATCGGGAAATGAGGAGGCACTACGATCTGACGTGGGCTAGCACGTGTGGAAGCTGAGGAGCAGGAATTAGGTAATGAATAACTTGAAGGCGACAAGATAATTGAACAAGTGAGTTACAACACACACACACACACACACACACACACACATATATATATATATATATATATATATATATATATATATATATATATATATATATGATCATTGATAGTTTCATAATGAATGACTATTTCGAATTAAATTGTTAATGGATGAAATAAGTAGATAAATGAGCTAGTGTAGTTTTAGTTTTTAGATTTTAGCACTATCAATTTATATTTGAGTGCAACCATCACTATATGCAAGTAGATGAATATCGATTGTGTTTGAATGGTTGATGAGGTCTAATATTATTTCTATATTATTTTTACAAGCTCGCCAAAATCGATGGCGATAACAAATGTTTGGTAGATCTGCTAAGTTCTAATTGTGAATTATTTCCTGTTTGTTGCTTGATTTTCTATTTCCTATGCTTTTTTGGATTATGCTACTTTCTGATAATGGAAACAATTGATTATAAAAGATTTTAGATTCTTTAGATAAATTTGTTGCATGGAAATACATATTTTATTTTGTATATAACGAGTGTTTTTCCTCTAAAAGAAGTATTTAGAATAAAATATTAAAGTTGATATTATTTAAAGAAAGTATTAATAATTATAAGATATGTTAAATATTATTAAATTTAATAGTGATGTAACATTATATTTATTTTATATATTTCATTAAATTTTTCATCACATTGGAAAATAATAATAAGGGTCAATTGGTCTCAGGTCCCTAAAAAGTTTCGAAATTCAGCTCACATCCCTTCCTTAAAATTTTATAAATTAGGTCCCTATTTTTCGAAAATTCATCAAAAAAAATCATAAAAATTCATAATTAAATTAAACACATAAACATCATCAAATTCATGCATTAAAACCACTAAAAAGTGCATCAAAAACAAAAAAACATGATACTCCAGTATATTGCATCAGACCATGCAATTATTTGCAATTGTTGCATACATTTCAGCAACAATTATAGTTAGGAATCAAACTGCAGTATTATTGCTGAAATATATGCAATAATACAACAATAATTATAGCTTTTGATGTAGTAATTCATCCCTTGGCTGTTTTTTCAACCATATACCATTTTTAAGCATTGTTGCTTAGATTTCAGTAATTATAAGCAATAATTACATACATATCAGCACACATTGGTAAGCCTTCATCAGTTTTAACATTGTTGCATACAATTCAGCAATTATATACAATAAATGCATACATTTCAGCAACAATTCTTAAGCCGTGCATATTTGTTCATCTTTAATTGCATACATATTAGCATGTATATGCTATAATTTTATACATATATGCAAATCATCCATATTTTCAATATAAACTCTAGATGAATTGTTGCAAATATGTATGCAATTATTGGTTATAATTGCTGATTTTGCCTATTTTTTTCCATAATGCTTTTGCGAATATTAGTAATTTTTTTATGTACTAGCGCATTTATTTTTGAAAAACACATAACATTGGAAAATAGGGACTCGCTTTATTTTTCAACAGAAAACATCGTAGTCTCAAATCCAGTTACAACATAAGACTAAAATACAGGAACAAAATACATTAAGCAAAGCATATGTCTTGCGCTAAAAACCATCAAAGTACAGAAATGTAAAATCATAATCACCATAAGTAGTCATAACAAAGAAGACAAATAGTCGAAGCGATACATCAAAGCATATCCAGATACAAGTTGAAACAGAAGAGAGAGAGAAAGTACTAATCACGCCTGAGCGTTCCCACCCTGAGAACATGAGGGAAAGAAAAGAGAGAATGGGAAAAACAAAATGGGTCAGACATAAATTCTGGCGAGTTCCAGTGACTTTTAGCATACAAAAAAGTAAAAGTATCGAAGATAGGCAAATAAACTGGATGAGAGATAATAGTAACATATAGCAGGTATAAACAGGATGGACAAGATAAATAGAATAAACAGGATAAACTATGCTTCTCAACTACATTCTCTGCACTGATACTAATATACAAGATTTAAGATAGAATTAGGTGTTTCCTAATATAACAGAAAGCAGAATGATCCCAACAGAAACATAATGGTAGTTTTAGGTGTTCTCTAGTTTCATAACGGGTTTTACCCTATACAGAAATAACAGGTACCCCAACAGAATATAACAGGTGTTACACCAAATAGAAATAACGGGTACCTCAATGCAAACAGACAAGACTAGATGTACCCTAATTATTACCCCCAAGCGATCGGCACCCTAATGCGTAAATGCCCTATGTCGGCCCCACAGTAGGGTGTATTACTTCCTAATGTTGCAACCAATAGAAGGACACATGCCTATTTACCGATGTTATAGTGGCTTATTTTCCCAGGCAGGTCAGACCCATGCACGCACATGACTCCTTTGAAACATGTCATCAAGCACCCCTTTTTAGATGAACCTCTTACTATCAGTTCATTATGCGTGCCTTGACCCCTACCTAGTGCAAGGTCCCCGTTTAGTAGCAGAATGGGTTACTAACTGATATTTGTCCCACAAAGCAGATGACACAAGCTAAACCCTTAAACTTGTGTCCCCAAGTTTACTAGGATTTTGCCACGTTAAGTCTTACAGCATAACCACCACAGATTTGAAAAGCTATAAATTAATAGGTTTGCATAACCCCAACAGATGTAACAGGTTAAGTTTTATAGGTTAACAGGTTCATATAACCCCAACAGATTAAACATGCTTTCTTAATCCCATAGATTTAATGGATTCCACAAGTTACATACAAATCTATTAACATGATTCACTTAATCACTGAATTAAGCGTACAAAGTTACATATTCATATACCCTAAGATTTCAGTCATATTTCACAGTACAAGTTATGCCCCAAATTTTCCATCTTTTATTTTCATTCCCAAGCATTCCCTAATTGCCCCAATTTCGTTCGAACGTATGTGTCTTACGAGATTGGCCTAGGCTCGAAGGTAGCCTAGACTAATAAAAAAGGGAATAAGAGCGGGAGAAGAACAGAAATAGGTATATAATAACAACTGGACAGCAAAACAAGTCTATGGGAAAACGTATATAATTATAGCAGAATTGTTTAGACATGAATTAGTTTCTTAACGGACATAGGTTCAGATCCAGGTTTATTATCATGTCAAGGTTACAGTTAAATTTTTATATCTAAAAGTAACATGAACTCATAGAGATTGGATTGGAGTACACGAAATGTCTCGGATGTGTGTATAGGTTGGTTTTGTAGAAGATAGTCTGATTCAATCCAAGCTGAGGAAGCATATTCTTGTCTCCATTATTTTAGGTATAGGAAAACAATAAAAATGTTGGCCTTTATATAGACTATCTCCAATGAACCCAACAAACAAACAAGTCCAAATTCAAAAAATGAATCCGCCTAGATCTATGGTAGGTAGACCCCGGGTCGACACACCTTGTCTGGGTCGACCTATAGGTCGACCCCTATGGGGTATGGGTCGACCCCCAATGGGTCTTATTCCTGCTTTTTTCGCTACTTTTTTTAATTTGATATATTTTGTTTTGTTTTTCTTTTAGGTAACCAAACTTCTAACCTTGATATTTTCCTCATACGTTATCCATTTTACGCAAACTAGGAGTCTATCTGAACTAGAATTCCGATACAAACACAATGGTACCGCCCGTTTTACTTAATTCCCAATATTTAACAAAGAGACCTTTAGTTTATTGTCATTAATGTTCTTTAAAATTACAGGGTGTTGTGTTCTCCCCTGCTTAAAGGATTTCAACCCCGAAATCTCCAAGTCAAGGAGAATGTTACTATCCTAACATCCACCTACAACCGTCTACTCATCCATCATCCACAGGCATCCATTTTCCTTAAGAGATTTCTAGTGCTTGTATGAACATATGCAAAGGTTTGTGTATATGTTCTTATGCTAATGTGAAGATCAGGTGGTCTACTGATTCAGTCGACCTCCTTAATGCAATATATGTCAGTGCCATGAGTCCAAAATGTATGCAAATAGTCCTAGTATATCATGTTTACTCTATATATGTGCACAATCATTCTTCCAAATGCAACATCCATACGATGATACACCCATTTTAATCCATAAAGTAAAATACACACACATCCATATGCAGTATGAGTGTGTTTGAGCTGATCTATTGCCTAGTTTGTGTATATGCATCCACGAGCAACCACTAGCAAACACTTACATCCACTTACACTCGTCAAACATAACATGTCACAAACACATGTTTACATCCATTGGTTTTCTACCTAAAGGTCGAAGGTTCGATCGATAGGATACACATGAATGATAGAAGCAAGTACTAATAAAAGTTTGGAAAAAGAAGTTAAGAACATACTCTCAAAAAGGAAAAGGAATGAAGCACGAATCTTATATCCAGTTCCCCAAGTTGCATCCTTGCGGTCTTCTCCCCATTGCACTTTTATTAACTTAATCTCTTTATTGCGCAAGTACTTACCTCTAATCCAAGTATTCGGGTGGGAACTCTTCTAACTGTTGCCTCCTTTTCTACCTCCACTTTCTTAAGCATGTTCGGCTCGACCACTTCTGCTGAATTGTGAAGACATTTCCGCAAATGGAAAATGGGGAAGACATCATGAACACCTGCCAATCTCTCTGGTAATCTCACCATGTAGGCCATTTGACCTATCCTCTCCACTATGGGAAATGGCCCTACAAACCTTGGTGCTAATTTCCCCATAGACCCAAAGCGAACCACATTCCTCGGGGGTGATATTCTGATGAAAACCATGTCTCCTACCTCGAACTCAATGTCAGTCCTTCTCTTATCAGCGTAGGACTTCTACCTGTCCTGAGCTATCTTCATACATTGGCAGATAAGGTCAATCTTTTCTGAAGTCTCTCTAACCATATTAGGTCCAAGTAGAAGCCTATCTGTAAACTCCCACCAATAATAGTGATATGCAAAGTCGTCCATATAGTGCCTCGAAGGGTGCTATGCCAATAATAGTCTGATAGCCGTTGTTGTAGGCGAACTCTACTAATGGTAGGTGCTCCACCCAAGTCCCTCTGAAGTCTACTCAAAAGATCCTCTAGAACTCTATTCACCATCTTCGTTTGTCCATTGGTGTGAGGATGATATGCAGTGCTTAAACATAACTATGTTCCTAGTGCCCCTTGCAAGCTCTTCCAGATCTCACTAGTGAAGACGAGATCACGATCACTCACTATGCTAGAAGGTACTCCATGTAGATGGACTATCTCACGAAGATAAATTGAAGCTAATCATGTTGCTGTTCTCTTGCTCTTAACTAGAATGAAATGAGCGCTCTTAGTAACCAAGTCTACTATAACCCAGACACTGGTGTTGCCTCTCCTCGATCTAGGCAAACCATCGATGAAATCCATAGAGACGCTCTACCACTTCCATTGTGGGATATCCAAAGGATGGAGCAAACCGCCGGGATTCTTCTATTCAGCTTTTACTTATTTGAAAACCAAACATCGAGCTACAAACTCTACTACATCTTTCTTCATCCTAACCCAAAAGCAAATTCTCTTTGTGTCTAGGTACATCTTATCGTCGCTCGGATGGATAGTCATCCTAGAATAATGGGCTTCTTTAAGGACTGTCCTCAACAAATCTCCTACTCGAGGAACACAAAGCCTACAATCTTGTCATAGCCATCCTTTATCATCAACGGAATATTTACTAAGGTGACTAGAAATATCCCTTATAATGAGTCTATCCAAGATGTCTGCTATCTATGGGTCCTCTTGTTGCGAAGATCATATCTGATCCATAAGAGTAGGTCGCACCTCTAGAGATGCCAATAAACCAGGTGCAAGATTCCTAGATGGCCTAAAATTGAAGGTTGATATATACTCCAATCTCTGCTTCTCTATGAATAAAGGACTTATGGTCATCCTCTGCCTACTCAATGTGTCTGCCACTACATTACCCTTTCCAGGGGTATATGCAATCTCAAAGTCATAATATGTCAGGAACTCCATCCATCTTTGTTGTCTCAAATTGAGATCCTTTTTCGAGTACAAATATTTGAGCGACTTATGCTCCGTTTATAACTCGAACCTTTCTCCCATGAGATAATGCTGACAAATCTTAAGTGCGAACACTATAGCAGCCAGCTCTAGATCATGGGTAAGGTAGTTCATCTCATGAGCTCTCAATTGTCTACTGCCATAGCATACTACCCTTTCTTCTTGCATCAAGACGGCACCAAACCCTGTACCACATGCATCAGTGTATAATGTGAACACCTTGCTCCCATTAGGCAATGTCAGAATTGGGGCTGTTGTAAGAGCTCTCTTCAACTGCTGAAAATTATCCTCACAATCAATACTCCAAGCAAAGTTTAGATTCTTCATCATCAATCAGGTGAGTGGGATGATATCCTTGTAAAGTCCTCGATAAACTTCCTATAGTAGCCTGCTAAACCAAGAAAACTTCTCACCTCTGTTGCAATATTTTGAACCTTTCAATCTTGAACTGCAACTACTTTCGCAGGATCTACCGCTATCCCATCCTTTGAGGACACATGTTCTAGAAATCTCACCTCCTTTCTCCAAAAGTGGCACTTGGAGAATTCTGCCTTAAGTTGTTTTGCTCTGAGAGTCCTCAAGACCTCTCATAAACGTAGGGCATGCTCTTTTTCGCTCTTCGAGAAAATTAGGATGTCATCCACAAAGACCACCACGAACTTGTTCAGAAACTCCCTAAACGCCCTACTCGTCAGATCCAAAAAATACGCAGGAGCATTCGTCAACCCAAAAGGCATAACTAGCCATTCAAAGAAGCCATCTGGAGTTTTGAAAGCGGTCTTGTCTATACTATCCTTGACCACCCTCTACTGATGAAATCCCATGGACAAATCTAACTGCGAGAAAATAGATGCGCCAACAAGCTAGTCAACCATATGATCTATCCTCGTGAGTGGGTGCCTATTCTTCTTGGTGAGCTTATTCAACTCCATGCAATCTACACATAGACGAAGTGAGCCATCTGCCTTGGTTGCGAAGACAATTGGGGAACCTCAATCTGAAATACTTCACCTAATAAACCCCTTCTCAAGTAGCTCACCTACTTGCTTGATAAGTTCCCTCCTTTCCTTAGGAGCTATGTGTCGCATAGGCAATGCGACTGGCTTCGCATTATCCACCATGTATATAATGAAATCAATCTCCCGCCTTGGAGGTAAGCCTCTAACCTCATCAAAAACATCCAGTTACTCATAGACTATGGGTACAGATCGCAAATCATCGACAAAAGCATCAAGTGATTATAGGAAGCTAAGCATGACAGACTCCCTTAGGTCATAGGAAATCTCGAGAGACTTCCCACGGCAATTCAAAATTCTAGTGACCCTCCTCTCACAGTCTAGGATGGCACCATACATGGCTAGCCAATCCATCCCTAGAATCAGACTATAGCCCATAAAACCAAGCATATACGCGTCGCACTCGCGCCTAACACAGATATCCTTAAACCCCGACATATCATAGGAAGATGAGCCATGCCCATAATGGGGTTTGAGATGATAACAAGATCAGAAACAATACTAGTACTAAGGTGCAGAGACTCAACCACAGAATCAGATATAAAAGAATGAGAAGCGCTAGGATAAAAAAGAGTCCTAATTGGATGATCGGAGAAGGAAATCAAACCTTCACCAGAAACTTTCCTACCTCTATTTGTTCCACTAGCCTCGAGAGCATGCACCCGCCCTCCAGAAGATCCTGCTCTTTGCCTATGTCCTTGCTTCTTCAGGCATTCCCTAGTATAGTGTCCAACTTCATCATAAGTGAAACAAGCATTCTTCCTTTTTCAGCAATCCTTGACCATATGACCCAAGCTCCTATAACCATGATATTTATTCTTGTTCTGAGCTTTGTCATTCTTTCCACCCTTCTTTTGTTGTTCTTTCTTGGGCCACACTTTCTTGTTTTGCGTCTCATCAGTCTTGACCTCTTTATTCTCATCCTTACCCTCTTCGTGCATCAATGCCATATCAACATTTTTTTCAAAGGTTGCTCTCATGGGTATATGAGATAATGCCAATGCTTGGAGAGGTTGGTTCAATCCTCTGGCAAACCTTAAAGCTTTCATGTGTGGGGTATTAACCAATTCCAGACCAAACCTTGCCAGATGATTGAACTTATTGACAAACTCTTTAATAGACATACTTCCTCGCTTAAGTGTCAAGAATCTCTCCATCTGCATACTATCTTTAGCCTGAGAAAGAAACTTCATCTCGAATCTCTGTCGAAAATCAGCCTAAGTGTCTATTGGACACCCTGCTTGTGTCACTTCCCACCAAAATGAAGCCTCATCCTTAAGCTGCCATGCGGCAACCTGTATCTTTCTATGATCGTCGACCTCAAAAAGTCCAAACAAGTTCTCTGTCTCTCGTAGCCAATTCCGTGCTTCCATAAAGTATTCAGTTCCGCGGAATGGTTTTCTCTCATAGCTCAGAAGTCTTTGCATATCTTAGAGAAATTATCTAGTCGTAAAGGTAGAGGAACAACGATTGCTGCTGGGGAAAGGGCATCTCCTTGGCCTCCGGCAGGTACCGTAGCCTCAAGATATCAACGTAACTAAGCCGGTATCTGAATGCCCTCGGGAAGAATTGGTTCCCCAGACATACTGAACAGAAAAGGAAAAAAGTGTTCAAATAGAGAATCGAAAGATATTCATATGGCCTTGGGGAATTTTTTTTTTCAAAAATAGACTTTTCATTTGAAAATACCTTGCTTTTGAAAACAATTTTTCAAAACTTTTATCTGATCTTGTAACCTTCAACTCTGATATCAAATGTGACACCCCACGTCCGTTAATGTCATTCTTTATCAGAATGCATTAAGTTTCGTGAAGCATTATAGGTAAGTAAAAACAAAATCTCACAAGATAGATATATAAAATAGTAGAGGAAATTTAAAACTTTATTTTTCAACAGAAAACATCATAGTCTCAAATCCAGTTACAACATCAGACTAAAATACTGGAACAAAATACATCAAACAAAAACATCTGACTTGCGTTAAAAACCATCAGAGTACAGAAATGTAAAATCATACACTGTAAGTAGCCATAACAAAGTAGACAAATAGTCGAAGCAATACATCAAAGCAGATCCAGATCCAAGAAGAAATAGAAGAGAGAGAATGTCCTAATCACGCCTCAGTATTCCCACCCTGAGAACCTGAGGGGAAAAGGAAAGAAAAGGAAAAACAAAATGCGTCAGACATAAATACTGGCGAATCCAGTGACTTTTAGCATATAAAGAAGTAAAAGTATCAAGACAAGCAAATAAAATGGATAAGAGATAATAGTTACATATAAGAAATATTATAAACAAGATGGACAGGATAAACAGAATAAACAGGATAAACTATGCTTCTCAACTACATTCTCTGCATTGATACTAATATACAAGATTTATGACAAAAATAGGTGTTCCCTAATACAACAGAACGCAGAATGATCCCAATAGAAACATAATGGTAGTTTAAGGTGTACTCTAGTTTCATAATGGGTTTATCCATATAAAAATAACAGGTACCCCAACAGAATATATCGGGTGTTACCCCAAATAGAAATAACGGGTACCTAAATGGAAACAGACAGGACTAGATGTACCCTAATTACTACCCCCAGGCAATTGGCTCCCTAATGCGTAAATAACCTGTGTCGGCCCCACATTAGGGTGTATTACTTCCTAATGTGGCAACCTACAGAAGGACACAGACCTATTTACCGATGCAACAACGGCTTATTTTCCCAGGCAGGCCAGACCCATGCACTCACATGACTTCGTTGGAATGCGCCATCAAACACACTCTTTCAGATTAACCTCTTGCTATCAGCTCAGTATGCGTGCCTCCTGACCTCTACCTAGTGCGGGGTCCCCGTTTAAAACCAAAATGGGTTACTGACTGATAATTAAGAACCCCACACAGTAGATGATACAAGCTAAACCCCTAAACTTATGTCCCCAAATTTACTAGGATTTTGACAAGTTAAGTCTTACGGCATAACTCCCACAGATTTAACAGGTTATAGATTAACTGGTTTGCATAAATCTAACAGATGTAAAAGGTTAAGTTTTACAGGTTCATGTAACCCTAACAGATTAAATAGGCTTACTTAATCCCAAAGATTTTAATAGATTCACCAGGTTACATACATATCTATTAACATGTTTCACTTAATCTTTGAATTAAGCATACGAAGTTACATATTCATATACCATAAGATTTCAATCATATTTAACAGTACAAGATATGTACCAAATTTTCCCTCTTTTATTTTCATTCCCAAACATTCCCTAATTTTCCAATTTCGTTCATACATATGTCTCTTACGAGATTGGCCTAGGCTCGAAGGTAGCCTAGGCTTATAAAAAAGGGAATAAGAGATGGAGAAGAATAGAAATAAGCATATAATAACAACTGAACAGCAAAACGCGTATATGGAGAAACATATATAATTATAGCAGAACTGTTTAGACATGAATCGGTTTCTTAACAGATATAGGTTTAGAACCAGGTTTACTAACATGTCAAAGTTATTGTTAAATTTTAATATCTAAAAGTAGCATGAACTCACATAGATTGGATCTGAGTATAAGAAATGTCTCTGATGTGTGTATAGGGTGGTTGTAGAAGATAGTCTGATTCAATCCAAGATGATGCAGCATCTCCTTGTCTTCATTATTTTTAGGTGTAGGAAAACAATAGAAATGCTGGCCTTTATATAGACTATCTCCAACGTCCCCAACAAACAAACAAGTCTAAGTTCAGAAAATGAATCTGCCTATATCTGGGGTTGATCGACCCTTGGGTCGACATGCCCTTGTGTGGGTCGACCCCTGTGGGGTTTGGGTTGACACCCAATGGGTCTTATTCCCGCTTTGTTTCGTTGCTTCTTTTAATTTGATTTATTTTGAATTCTGGTTTGTTTTATTTACATATATCCTTCTTATATGTATACAAATTTCCAAACTTGATATCTTCCTTATACGATGTTCGTTTTACACAAACTCAGAGTCTATCTGAACAAGAGTTCCGAGACGAGCGCAATGGTACAGTCCCTTTTATTAATTCCCAATATTTAATTAAGTATCCTTTAGTTTATTGTCTTTAATGTTCTTTAAAATTATAGGGTGTTACACACTAATTTTCACTAATAATAATACTAGATAATTTACTAAATTTCTTAAAAAGTAATTTATAATTATTTTGAATAAGTTATTTCATAAATTCATATTTTAATAGTGTATGAAATAATCTTCTATTTAATATCTTGTAAGTTTCAATGAGAGGCTTTATTAATAATACGATTCCTATGGTATTTATTTATTTAAATACTAGATTTATTCTTTATGTATAATTTATTATTGATTTTAGTATTTTATTAAATTTTATTCATGATTTCCATATTTTTTATAGTCCAGTTTTTATGTTAACTTTGATATTGAGGATGATTCACTAATGAAATTGACTTGATTAATGATTTAAAATTAATAGTGTTGACATTTTTGTATGGTTTTATAATATCTATACTTGTGTACGAAGATTATAAATAGACAGTTTAGTGAAACTGTTTGATATGAGACATTCAATAACACTTTCCCAGTTATTCATTGGACTTACTATATAGAGTATTAAAGGGTAAGTGTGAAGTACGAGCGTTAAAATAAACAGACAAGTAAATGCGATGGTATTGAACATCGATAGTTATTTATTAAGTTATTTTTTGCTCATGTATGTCACTTAATACAGGGATAAACCATGTGGTATTCGCTACAGTGAATAATTAGCAATCATTTGTTGGTCTGGCAAGTCATTTGTCGGCAATTATATTTATCAATGCATCGACTATTTACTATACTGTGCGTCGACATAGATATTTTTTAGTAGGTCAGCATTTAAATAGTTTCGTTCGCTGAAATCTGTCTGTAGCGGTGCGCATGCCATTCTGTTGTATATATAGTTAGTTAGTAGTGCTGGGCTATCACCGACCAACTTCTTCTTTACTATGGGAGTGAGCTAGAATGGTCAGTATCCACCCTGACAACCTGATAGTGGTGTCATTCCCCGTATTTGTGACACATTTTCTTTTTCATTTAATATATTGTCGTGCATCGGTATATGTGTTGCCTCTAGTGTCGCATAAGACAATAGTCAGTTAGCATTGGAGAATATATCTGTGTCGTAACTAAGGAGGTTACGCATAGTCGAACCAATGGTGGATCTTATCACGATACTAGTGGATGAGAGGTAATGTTAGCTGATGAATGTATGAGAAGCTCTTGATGGGTTATGTTTATCATGTTCATCTGACCTATGTGTATGGTCTCTTAGAGCCGGTACGTACGTCAATCTCCCTTTCTAATTCTAGTACATTTTATTGTCAAGTACATGATTAAAACAGAGACCGTGTCCTAAGTACGGTTAATCCATGTGTAACAACCCTGAATTTCGGGGCAAATTTAATCGACTTGAGAAAGAACATTTTTCAAATAGGCTTAGAATTGAACGAAATTAATTTTCCTAGGTCCGCAGCATCAAAACTGTAACACCCGACCTCCGCCAGGGCGGCTCTTGCAAGCAACTCTGACTTTGGTGGGGCGTTTTAAAACAAGGTAAACATGCATAATGATATAACAAGGCAGGACATGACATATATATATATATAAATAAACAGAGTAAGTAGATAAAACAGCGGAAGAATTTTAAACCATTTCAAAAACAAGTCTGCTACATCATAATGTCAATTTCCCAAATAAAAAAGTCTAGTACATAAAATAACATCATCTGAAACTGAAAAGGGAAAACATAAAAGTAGCTATCCCCAAAGTGGCAAAACCATAGCGAGCTCAAGTCCAAAGCATACATGAGCTATCCAAGAAATC
Source organism: Allium sativum (assembly GCA_030737875.1). Lineage (NCBI taxonomy): Eukaryota > Viridiplantae > Streptophyta > Magnoliopsida > Asparagales > Amaryllidaceae > Allium > Allium sativum. The sequence continues at coordinate 989,313,661 of CM060912.1, read as the reverse complement.
AGCTAAGATCCAAGCTAGGCTCCTGTATTCCCTCCTTGAGAACCTTGGGGGGGAAACGGAAGAAAAGAGGCGAAAGAAAACAGGTCAGTCAAAAAGACTGAGTAAGCCCTGCTACGATCAGTCTATAAACTAATAAAGTTAACAGCATGATGGAAACTGAGATGATCATAGATAACAACATACTGGCATGATAAATTAACTACAAGATAGATAGAGGTGTCATCGCATAAACAAGGTTAAGTTTTGCACCACGGTGTACTAGCAAACCAACATAACAGGTATTGATCCCTTGGCCCAAGCTTTGACCCAATAACATGAAGTGACCTTAATATAAGGTCCAACCAAACGGTCTAGTCGATCGGCTCCCTATAAGCCTAACACGTCAAGTGTTGGTGTCCATACGGCCCACATATGGATGTAGTCAGACTGTGCTGGGTCCACCTTCGGGTGTATCAAGCCTTCGGGTGTCAACCCCAGACACTAAAGCAATAATGCACAGTCTAAACCTACTGGTACCCGTGCATCGAGTTTGTCCAATACCGGACTACGTGCACGTCCGTAGCCCGCCTGGACCCGCACCGCTGTACCACTCAGCCGTCGCTTTGGTCACTTACATCAGTCCAGTAATCGTGCTCCGCCCTAGCCCAGCCTCTAGGGTTGTGATGATACCAAACTGGGATTACTGCTGGAACATACCACGTTGCTAGGGTTTCCTAAGAGGGTTAAGTGTGATCTAACCCTTCACTAATCATGGATTAAATTGGTTAAGTGTAACCGACAATTCACAACTTAACCCCATTTCAATCCCTCAAACCCCCAAAATGGATTAAATTGGTTAAGTGTAACCGACAGGTCACAACTTAACCCCATTTCAATCCCTCGAATCCCCAAATTTGTAACAACCCGCAAAAATCAGGACCAATTTAAAAATTTTATTTTAGAAAATTTTAATGAATTTTGACAATATAAAATAATTTATTTAAATAATAATGATCACAAATTTGATTCAAATCGAAGTTAGAATGAATGATTTAATTTTTATTATAAAAAGAGTTAGAAATAACGCGGTAGTTTGAAAAGTCAAACTTGAACTTTGACTGACCGTACAGGATGCAAAATTTAACGGATTTTAGTGAAACCAAAAATATTAGAATCTATTTAAATTTATCTTTCCAACGAATCCGAAAAATCGAAATTTCATAACGGGAATCAAAAGTTATGTCAAAATTAAAATCTAGAATGGTCGCTATGAAATTTATAAGGGCCAAAATGCTACATTTTGCAGAATAAGGAATTAGGACCCGAAACCATCTCCATTGGTTTTAGAATATTGTTTACATATAAAAATGACTATAAGAACTTATATTTTTGAGTTTCGGAAAAATTCCACTATTTTTGGTATTTTTAAAATATTAAAATATACACCTGAAAAATAGAATTTTTGCAAACGAACTCCGAATTCGACAAAACCAGTTTCTATGGATTCGGAATATTAAATTAAGTTAAAATTCTAAAATTTATAATTTTTGGAATTATTTTGTGGCCTGTATAATTTTTACAGTGAAAAATAGCATATTTTCAGACTTCGGAAATTCATAATAAATTCATACGGACTCGGAAAATTACGAAATCAGGTTCGTTGGGTTCATAATGACCTGAAATAATTATGTTTAAAATTTTATTAATTTTGAAATCAGCATGTATTTATAAGAATTTTTGAACTGAAGAAAACAGTTGAAAATTGAGTAATTGGGCACATAATGATATTTGGCCCAAACCAAAATTAAACCCATGGTATATATGATCTTTTTTCTGAGTTTTAGGGCTGAAATTCGAAATGCACAGCAGCCACTCTCTTTTCCATCATTTTTTCTCAATTTCCATGGCGGCTCCCTCTTCCTCTAAAATTCATAAAAAAATAAAATCTCTTCAAACCATAGCAAATTATATGTTTTCTCGAAGGTCTCGACGATACGAAGCTAATGGTGTAGTCGGTTTTGTCAAACAGCGCTCGGATTCGCCGGAATCTCGTCTTAAAGCTCGCTGTTTTCGAAATTCAGAAGCTCAAAACGTAAATCAAGAAATTCCCGTGAATCGAGGAAGAATTAGACGAAGTTACGAACACGGAAGTTCTTCGTCTACGCAAGACGAAGATGCTCAGAAAATTTCAGGCAGTTTGGAGGTGTGAGGCAGCCTGTGGGACCCGCGAGGCGAAATCCTTTCTAGGCGATTTCCCGATGATCGGAGAAGCTTTAGGGGCGGCTCTTTCTGGTGGTGGTGCGTCTCGCCAAGACGAAGACATTGGCGGTGGTCCCGTGGCGTCAGGTGGCCCGAGGCAGCGGCAAAGTGCGGTCAAAGTTCGGCGGTGAACAGTGTTTTTCGGTCAACGGGCTGAGGGTATTTTCTATTTTATTTTTAAATTATTTAATTAATTTCCAGAACTTTAAAATTGCATAACTCACTCATACGAAGTCGAAAATCGACGATTTCAGGTGCGTTGGGATCGTGGCGACGAGATGGACGCGTGGACACTAATTTTGTCCAATTCTGAGATAGTGAAATTTTTAGGTATTTTTCACGAATATTAATTAATTATTTAATTATGTCCAACTTTAATAAATCATAACTCTCTCGTACGAGGTCCGATTGACGAACCGTAAATTGCGTTGGACTCGTCTTTCCGAGCTCTTCGTGATGGCGCAGACCAGAGCTGAATCCGAGACAGTCAAATTTTCAGCAAAAATCAATGTGAGATTCTATTTTATAATTTATTAAATTTAAATTATTTTTCTTGTGGTTTTGATGTTTGTATGTACATGATTGTGGATTGATGATGTATGATGTCTGTTTGAGAATTGGTGATAGTTGTTTGGGTTATTATGGACAAATTGTTGTTGCATACACTGTTGATGAAATTTGTTGAATCAATAGAAACGATGTACATGATGTAAATGATAAATTCATTTTTATTTATTTATTTAAAATGTATGGAAATTTATATTTAAATAAAAGTTACAATTTTCATTGTTGTTCAGAAAAAATGAAACTTTGTTTATGTTTACAAAGATTATAACTTTGAATGGGATTAAGAAGATTACAACTTTGTTTTTGTTCTAAAAAAAAAATTACAACTTTGTTTGCGTTTTTTTTTTATATATAAAATTGAAACTTTATTTTGTTTTTGAAAAGAACAAACTTTATTTTGTTTATGAAAAAGAACAAAACTTTGTTTTGTTTATTGAATAAAAGTTCAAATCTTATTTTGTTTTGTTTAAAAAGAACAAAACTTTGTTTTGTTGGTAAAGATTTAAAACCTTGTTTTTGCTTATAAAAGACTGAAATTTTGTTTTGTTTATAAAGATTAAAACTTTGTTTTGGTTATAAAAATTTCATCTTTATTTTGAGACGATTATAATAAATAAAGTTTTGATATTTATTTTAGAATAATTAAAATTTTGACTTTTAATAAAAGATTTTATTTTTATTTTAAGTTAGATAAAGGAATATATTTTATGGTGAATTTGTGTCATTAAATCAAATGAAATAAAAAGGGCAATACCCAATATGTGAACATTGTTAAATTGTGCAAATTGTCTATGTTCCATTTATGCACCTGTATACACTGCCATTTACAAGCGACCCTGGCTTGTTTATGTGAGTGAACGATCAATTTTTACACATCGTCCAGAAGCACAGTTTATTTTAAATATGTGAATTGTGTTGGCTGAAACCCCACACGGGTCAAGGGTTGACTTTTGAATACACGTCACCCTTGGAATAATTAGAAATGCACTTTGGATGGATGTTCTGAAATTGTTATGTAATTAATGTTTGATTTTACGTATAATTAAATTATATGGAAATGGTGGGTCTCATTCCAATTTTGAGTAAAGTAATAAATATGCAAATTAATGAAATAAATTGGAAGTTGAAGTATTTAGATGATTTAGTTTTCCATTTAAAAAGGAAATAATAAAGAAGCTTTTGAATTGACAATATTTCCTTCGAATGAAGGAAATAAATGCCCATTTATTATTCAATTAATGATATTAATTGACGCTTGAATTGAGTAGATAAAAACCTTTAACATTTGGAAGGTTATAAACAAATTATTGGAATTAGTAAATCACATTCCAATTATATTAAGAAGATTATAAATTGAAAAGATTACTTTTTATGTTAACATTAAAAATGGAAGATGGATTTCAAAATTTGAAATGTTTTTAAATTGATTTCATTTTAATATTGAAATGGTAGGTTTTAATATCACAAATTAAAACCGTTTTTTTATAATTATTATTATTATAATATCATAATAATATGGAAAGTTAATATGTATTGAAATGGAATAATAAAGCTTTATATGAAAGAATATTTCAAGTAAGGAATGATATTAAGTAGTAGGATATTTTAAAATATAAAATATTTTAAAATAATATTCTTGGATAATATTTATAAATAAATTTTTTTAATTGTACCTGGACACGAGGTTAGGTCACATTTATGGCGGAAGTCTACCCGGAACCAACCGGCATATCCAGCAGCCATAAATGTTGGGCCTAATGTGAGAGGTCCAAGTGCGCAAATACGAATTGGGTCAAGACACGAGGTTAAGCCCAACCTGTGGTAGAAGTCTGCCCGGAACCAACCGGCATATCCAGCATCCACAAGTTGTAGGCCTAATGTGAGAGGTCTGGCCCGCTATTAAATAATAAAATGTAAAGATAAACATAATAAATGGATAAGGAAAATGAATTGGGCTATTCGGTCCATTTTAAAAATAGTAACTCCATTTTAACCCGTATAAATTATGTTATACATTTTATAAAGGAAATCGAAGATGATTAATATTTTATTTAAGATTAAATGAAATACTCTGAAATAAATGATGTCTAATTATATATATTAAATGGGAAATTTATGAAATTTAAATTTGGGTTTATCGTGAATTATGTTTTAAATAACATTTATTCTTTAACCCGAATTTATGATAGAATTAATTCCCTAGAAATTGAATAATCATTTAATAATGACTTTGGAAGATTAAAACTAAATAAAATTTTAATTAAATCTTTAACTTGATTGAAAAGGAATTAAGTAGTTAAGATCACTGAATTAAGAAAGTGATCGAAAATGGAAAATGAACCATAAAGCAATGAATATTTTCATGTTATAAATGAATAAATGAATGAAAACATGAAATGGTTATATTATTTATATATTTTATATAAATAAAAGTAATGAAACTTTTATTTACATCTCATATGCGAATAAAAAGAATGAAAATAAGAATGAAATTTTTATTTTCTTTTCACATGTAAATAAAAAGATGAAAGTAAGAATGAAACTTTTATTTACTTTTCACATGTAAATAAAAAGATGAAAGTAAGAAGGGAATTTTTATTTACATTTCACATGCGGATAAAAAGATATAAATATGAAATGAAACATGATTTAGAAGCATGAACCGCATATGAAAATTTAACATGTTTTAAAAAGCATGGAGTCGCATATGAAATGCATAATCAAGAAACCGCATATGAAATAAAAATTCATGTTTAGAGTCGTATTACTGCATATGTAATGAATGGACGATATATTTATATGCATGAAATAAATGGACAATATTTATACGCATGAAATGAATGGACGATATTTATATTTATAAAAGAATAAATAACGATATAGAATGATTTGCAAATTTATATATGCGAGAATTATTTGGAAAGTCCGAGTTTACTCTCATTCCAAATAATGATACGACGTTCGAAGAGTTGAAGACGGTGATTGAAGACCGACGATCTTCACATCGAATGGGTGTGTTGCTATTGAGACCCATGATGGGAGTAGCTACCTTGAAGGGGCGACAGTAGTAGCCGTCCGGACGTAGTGTTGATTGCACGGATTTGACTTTCGCTCAGACCCAGGGCATAAGTTTATAAATGGAATGTATGTCTGACGTTGTAGTCCCTTATACTACATTCGTTGATCTCTCTTAATATATATCTGTTTGGTGGTTAACACCCTTCTCTGAGACGTACGAGCTTAGGGGTTATATATTGGCAGAAATCAATGGTATAGTATGGACTGACAATGTGGCATGCTAAGATGCATTGATCAAGGCTTTTGTTGAAAAGCAGGCCTTGTGGTTGATGATCAAAGCACGGCCTGTTTAGGCGTAGCTTTGTGTATAGCGTGACTTCGCGAGCCTCACACCCCGGTATGAGTCAAAAACGAGATATGGACTGCAGGGAGTGCACACGTTTCTTTCTAGCTAGAGTGGTGTCGGCGACCTACTAGCCCTGACATTTTACTTATGTGGATGATGGATTTTGAGGCGCCTCGTTAGTTTTATAGGCCGTTGGTGGTCATACTATAGGTCCAAAGGGACCGGGAAGCGTGTGTTCAGGCATAACTAATCCACTGCCCATAGGCGGGGACCGGCCCTGAAGATCCAAGGGTTCACTGCGGGGGATCCTGAGGCATTTGCTAGAGTGTCTCGAATCGGAGAGGAGCTTGCCCCTAGCCTCGACTCATGATGGAAATCCAATTTCCAATACGACCTTGCGGTTTTGATTGTAGAACTAGTATTGGCGACATGCTATATGGTAACCATGCCGCCTAGGATTGATACTTATGATTCAAATCTTTTTATTAAAACATATATACACTAATAATAATATCAAATCCGTTTTATACGTATCAAGCATCTTTTGACCATTATAAGGTAAAACCCTATCCCCTGGTGTGCGTTGCATTGTGTGATGGGACCTGGGTCTTATAATGGTTTCATTTTTCCAAAAAGACATTGCGTTATTTCTCGATTTACTTTAGTTTATGCACCGGCAATCCATTGGAGTAAACCCGTTCCGCGTTAGCGGCGTGGTCCTTGGATTTGCCTTATTACTATTAGTTAAACTAGTTAAGAATTCTCACACCAGTCCCATGACTGACCTGTAGTTTGTTTCACTTTGCAAACTCGGGTGCCCTCTTTTCCACACGGGCAGTCGAGTAGCTTTTTGCAGACATCTCTCTCTTTAGCAGGATCCTGGATCGAAGCCTAAAGTTGTGTCCAGAGCTTAGAAGTCTTCCGCTGTTTAATGTGTTAAATCTGTTGTAATTTATCTTCCGCTGTAGTTTACTTTATTTGTACTCCGATATTCTGTACTCTGATGTTATATTATTGTAATGTAATAAAAGTCTGCTGTTATTGTTCTGATGTATTGTATTCCCAAAGTTAACGTATGCGAGTTTTGAACGGTCTTGGTCGATTTTGTGATCGATTAAGGTCGGGCAAAATCCGTGTTGTTACAAAATTGGTTAAGTATTAGTGGACCCTGACTTAACCCTAATCATGAGGCGTTAATTAATTTAATTGTGCCTTAACCTCTCATATTAGACTTTGTTGCGGTTACTAGTTAAGCCGGGCGGGTCCGGGTAGCTTTACACCACAACTTGGTCTAACCTCGGGTCCAAGGTACACATGACCAACTTCTCACATTGGGTCCTATTGTTTGTAGCCACTAGTTAAGCCGGTCGGTTCCGGGTAGAATTACACTACAAACTCAACCCAACCTCGAGTTGGCCACACTTATGTTTTCTAAGTGTCATGTCCACTTTATTTCAAAGCATAATTACAAGTCAACAAATACTTGGGTAGACCTAACTTAATAGGTAAATTCCCAAGGGGTAGACCTAACTTAATAGGTAAATTCCCAACCTTATATTTTCATGTATTTTAAGTTTACCCAAACCCCCCCCAACGTCATTCTATCGCTTACATATTCGTAACAACGCATAAAGGATAGGAAGAGAGAACTTGGCATAACATACATGATGAACTTGCATATCACAACAACCATGCATAACATGTTAGACTTGCATAACTTAGCATAGTGAACTTGCATATTACCATAAACATGCATAACATGTTAAACTTGCTTAACATGGCATATGGAGCTTGCATAAACACGCATAACTTGTCAAACATGCATAACATGTCATTGTGAACTTGCATAAGCACGCATAACTTATTAAACATGCATAACATGACATAGTGAACTTGCATAAACATGCATAACTCAATAAACTTGCAAATCATGGCTTAGTGAACTTGCATAAACATGCATAACCCAATAAACTTGCAAATCATGGCTTAGTGAACTTGCATAAACATGCATGACCCAATAAACTTGCAAATCATGGCATAGTGAACTTGCATAAACATGCATAACTTGTTAATCTTGCAAATCATGGCTTAGTGAACTTGCATAAACATGCATAACTTATCAAACATGTGTAACATGGCATATTGAACTCGCATAAGCATGCATAACTTATTAAACATGTGTAACATGGCATATTGAACTCGCATAAGCATGCATAACTTATTAAACATGCATAAATCCCAACTTTCATCACATATTAACTTTAGAGTTTCTAAAATGAAGGTAAGAGGGCTTACAAATATTATGAAGACACAAATCTACAAGTAAAGATTAAGAAGCCCTTTCATGCAAGCATAAAAACCCAAAACAAAGCCCCAATAAGAAACATCCTTAACAAAAATCCCAAAAACTCTAGCTTAGCCAATAAAGCGTGCAACTTGATGATGTATGCAAGCTAATGATCATTCATACAACTTAGAAATGCTTGTATGAACATCAAAATCTTCATAGGAATGATTTTTGAAGAGGGTGGAGGCTAGGGTTTTTAAGTGGAGGCCATGAGAGGTTTGATTTTGACATAGTTTAGTTGCTAGAATGAATAATGAGTGATTTAGGGTAGGTTAGGGTCTTATTTATAGATTAGGCTAGTGATTTAGACCATAGGATTAAACCCTAGTTGAATTAGGTCCATCAGATTTCGGAATTCTCTAGAACCAAGCCACAAGACCAGACCAAACCCAAAATGGTGCGCCAGGCAAAACTGCCCGGCCACCCTGTGTCGACAGGGCTGTCGACACCCTGGGGACCCTGTCGACATGCCTGTCGACATGGGGGTCCTGGCGGGAATTTTCCCGCCTGCGCCAGTTTGCCCTAATTCCCACTTTTCAACTTGAAATTCAAATCTGTTTTTACTTAGGAATTTTCTGAAAACTTCGATGGGCCTTAACTAGGTCATACGGACTCCGATTTTCGAAAACTCGGACTCTATTTCGCGTATTTTTCCGAGACGAACGCAATGGCATAGCCCGTTTCCCTTGATTCACATTTTATAATTAAATTCTGCCTCGATTTATATTATAACAGGTTATTGAAAATACGGGTTGTTACAAAAACACAAACTAGATATATTTTTTTAGGAATTTTTGGAGTTAATTTATGGCCCCAGTGAATTTATTTGTACGGTTGAATTAAAAATAAAAGTAAATATTTTAAATTAAAGAAAACCGGGTCAAAACAGTCATTTGGGCCTGTGGGACATAGCCAGATGAGTCCAGAATGAGGGAAAATAGGTGGTAACAACAGTAGTTAGGCTGAAATCGGACAAAGTTGATAAACGGGCCTTAATGGGTAATTAGTGAATATAATAATATAAATATTAGACAAATTAGAACCCTAATCCCTCCTTCATATTTGCAGCCGCCGCCATACCCTTTCTATGGCCAGAAATACACGAAATTTCTCTCCTTAATATCTCTTAATCCACTCAATGAAACCCTTCCGTCCTTTAGCCAATTTTGTAGAGATTTTGATAAGCTTTCCATTCATACGGTTATGGTCAACCAAAATTGCACGAATTTTGAGGAAAAACACCCCTACCCGCGCCCAAAACAGCCCACCACACCCCTCGTAGCTCCACCGCGGCCTCCACCACCTAGGGCGCCGTGCACCCCTTTCCCTCCACTTCGATGGGCCACCTCCCGATCATCTTCAAGCCTCACCAATCTCGAGTTATTTTAAACCCTAGTTTGGAAGCCTATGGGTTCATATGACGGCTTAGTTTGGAAGAAGGAGGAAGGTTGACTTTTCAACCTTTAATTATCTAATTACATTAATTAAAATTTGACTGATCTTAATTTAATCATAATTAATGCGTACGCTCGAAATTGAACGATTTCAGATGCACTACGATCGTGAGACTGAGATCTACGCGATGAAACTGACTGGACCTGATTCTGAGCAAGTTGAATTTTTGACAAATTTTGGATCTGAACAGCGCAGAACTCAATAACGATGTGAGATTTCTATTTTTGAAAATTAATTTTATTCCTTGTTCTTTGAATTGCATATGTATACATGTTTATATAATCGAATCTATGATTGTTTTAATTAATTTTTATTGTTTGTTGCTGATGACCGATTGTATTGTATGTATGTAATAGACCTGGTCTCGTATAACCATAATCTTCCATTGTTTGAATCTAAGTGATAGATCTGATTTTATTTATTTATTTATTTTTTGTTTTATTTTGAATCAATGTCAACAATAAAATAAAAAGTTGAATCAATGTCAATAATAAAATAAAAAGTTGAAATTTTGTTTGTTAATTAAAAAGTTGTAACCTTGTTTGCTAATTAAAAAGAAAGATTTCACCGCTATGTTTTGTAAAAAGTAAAAGAAAGATTTTACTTTTGTTTTGTTAAATATAAAGATTTCTCCTTTTGTTTAGGAATATAAAGATTACTTTTTGTTTGTTTAAAAATAAAAAGTTTTCATTTTTGTTTGTTTAAAAATAAAAAAGTTTCCATTTTTGTTTGTTTAAAAATAAAGAGTTTTCATTTTTGTTTGTTTAAAAATAAAAACGATTTTACCTTTGTTATATAATAAAAAGATTGAAACTTTGTTTGTAGATATAATGAAAAGATTAAAACTTTGTTTGCAAACTTAATAAAAAGATCAAACTTTGTTTGTAAACATGATGAAAGATTTTAACTTTTGTTTGTGAATGAAATGATATTAACTTTTGTTTTGGAATGAAAAGAATTAAACTTTGTTTGCAAATGAAAAGAATTTACTTTTGTTCTTAAATGCAAAGATTCCACCTTTGTTTATAATTAAAAGATTTTACTTTTATTTAGAAGAAAAAGGACATTTTGTCGTTAAGAATGAAAAGAATGAAATATACATGATTTTTATTAAGGATGAAAAGTAACATTTTTACATTGATTTGGTTATAAATGAAAATATATTTTTACATTGATTTTGTTTAAAATGGAAAAAAAGAAAAGACATAAAGTAATATTGGTTTTTGTTATAAATGAAAAGTGACATTATTACATTGATATTCATTGAAAGATTAGTAATGAACATTTTACACCGTTATGTTTAGATTAGAAAAAGTATAATTTTACCGTCATGTTGTTTTAATTAGGAAAGTATAATTTTACCGTCATGTTGTGTTAATTAGGAAAGTATTTCACCATCATGTTTTGTTAATTTGGAAAAAGTATAATTTTACCGTCATGTTGTTTTAATTACGAAAGTATAATTTTCACCGTCATGTTGTGTTAATTAGAAAATGAATATTTTCACCGTCATGTGTTAATAATGAAATGAATATTTTCACCGTCGTGTGTCAATAATGAAATGAATATTTTCACCGGCATGTTTGTTATAAAAGAAATAAAAAGTTTTCACCGTCATGTTTTAATGTAAAAAGAGATAAAAGTTTACATTTTTAATGTGAATAAGATTAAAGAGATAAAAGTTTACATTTTTAATGTGAATAACATAAAAGAGATAAAAGTTCACATTTTTAATGTGAATAAGATTAAAAAGAAAAGTTTACATTTTTAATGTGAATAAGATTAAAGAGATAAAAGTTTACATTTTTTATGTGAATAAGATTAAAAAGAAAAGTTTACATTGTTAATGTGAATAAGTTTAAAGAGATAAAAGTTATACATTTTTAATGTGAATAAGATTAAAAAGAAAAGTTTACATTTTTACTGTGAATAAGATTAAAGAGATAAAAGTTTACATTTTTAATGTGAATAAGATTAAAAAGAAAAGTTTACATTTTTAATGTGAATAAGATTAAAGAGATAAAAGTTTACATTTTAATGTGAATAAGATTAAAAAGAAAAGTTTACATTTTTAATGTTAATAAGATTAAAAAGAAAAGTTTACAATTTTAATGAGAATAAGATTAAAGAGATATAAGTTTACATTTTTAATGTGAATAAGATTAAAAAGAAAAGTTTACATTTTTAATGTGAATAAGATTAAAGAGATAAAAGTTTACATTATAATGTGAATAAGATTAAAGAGAAAAGTTTACGTTTTTAATGTGAATAACATTAAAGAGATAAAAGATACATTTTCAATGTGAATAAGATTAAAAAGAAAAGTTACATTTTAATGTAATTAGATTAAAAAGAAAATTTACATTTTAATGTATTAGGATTAAGGAGAAAATTTACATTTTTCATCTAAAAAGATTTAAAAGTAGAAATGACATTTTCATGTAAAAAGCTTTAAAGTGAAAATTTATAATTTAATGAATTACATTTTCATTTTAAAAAGGATTAAGGATACGAAATTTACATTTTTATGTAAATAGATTTCAATGAAAATTATAGCGATGGAAATTTACATTTTAATGAATGGATTTTCATTAAAAGGGAATAAGTATTAGAAATTTACATTTTAATGAAGGGATTTTCATTAAAAAGAATAAGGAAACAAAATATACATTTTGTGTAATTTGAAAGATGAAAGAAAAATTTACATTGTTGGGTATAGTATGTGTATGTGATTTATAATAAAAATAATCATTATTGTGTGTCATGTTATACCTTGATATTATATACACAAATAGGGATATTTGTTGTTAGCAAAATATAGTGAAATGAAATGGATGAAGGAATTATATATAATTTAATATATAGAAATTAAAATCAAACGAATCGAGCGTGGTAGTTCGCGTTTTGGAATCTTGTCTTTAAATTATTATACCGAAGTATCCGACTGTCGGATTTTCCCAAAACTGAAACCATTAGGTTCGCCTTGGGGAAGATCTTTCCAATGATATGAATTTTGTTAAAATCCAATGGTTAGATTTAGAGAAATTTGCAAAATAAATTTGGGTGAAAACAGCGCCAAGGTCGCTTATTGACATGAACTGTTATTAAATAAAATTTAATTATTTTTATATAAATAAAAATAGAGATTAATCGTTATAAATTAAAATTAACGATAAGAAATGATTTGAAATGATATATATATGAAAATCATTTGAAAGGTCCGGGTTCAATCTCATTCAAATGATTATTCCTCGATCTAAGCTGAAGAGTTGAAGACGGTGGTTGAAGACCATCGATCTTCACGTCGAATGGACGACAACTACTGATGCCTGTGATTGGAGTAGCTACCTTGAAGGGGCTACAGTGGTGGCCGTCCGGACGTATTTGTCGATTGCACGGATATGCGGGTACCTCCTTTCCGTATTGGACATACGGGACGAGGGTTTCTCTGGTTTCGTTTAGACCCCGAACGGACTTATAAATGGAATGTGTGTCTGACATTGTCTTCCTTTATGTTGTATTTATTGATTTTCTGTCGAATGTATGAATGCTTGGTGGCGGAGAATTTATTCTCTTGCTTAACACCCTTTTGTATATTTTGGTAAAGGATTAATAGTGTGATATGGATTGACAGTGTGGCATACCAAGATGCAGTGATCAAGGTTTCTTGTTGAAAAGCAGAAACTTGTGGTGACGATCAAAGCACAGCTTGAATAAGCATAGCTTTATGTATTACGTAGCTTCATGAGCCTCACAACCCAGTTGAGTCTAAAACGGAGCAAGGGAACGCAGGGAGAGCAACACGTTTCTTTCTAGCTAGAAGTGGTGTTTGGGTTTTACACGGCCCGACATTTTACTTATGTGGATGATGGAATGAGGCCCCTCGGATGTTAGGTCCTATAGGACCGGGAAACGTGTGTTCAGGAATTTCCAATCTACAACAGCAAGCGTGGACCGGCCCTGCAACTATCCAAGGGTTCTCTGCGGGGAATCCTGAGACATTAGCTAGAGTGTCTTGAATCGGTAAGGAGATCGTTCCTAGCCTTGACTCATGATGGAAACCCAATTCCCAATACGACCATACGGACTTGATTGTATTACTAGTATGGAGGCATAGTATATGGTAGCTATGCTTCCTAGGATTGATACATTTACTTTGAAATATTTTTGAAACATATATACACTAATAATAACATCAAATTCGTTTATATCGTACCAAGAATGTTTAATCATTATAAGGTAAAACTCTATCCTCTGGTTTGCGTTGCATTGTGTGATGGCACTTGAGTCTTATGATGATTCCATTTTTCTAAAAAGCATTGCGTTGTTTAACGATTTACTTTTAATTATGCTCTGGTAATCCAATGGAGTAATCCCGTTCCGCGTTAGCGGCGTGGTCCTGTGATTAGCCTTATTATTAGATTAGTTAAGTTAGATTTCTCATACCAGTCCCATGACTGACTCGTAGTTTGTTTCACTTTGCAAACTTAGGTGCCCTCTTTTCCACACCGGAAGTCGAGTAGCTTTTGCAGATATTTATCTCTTGAGCAGGATTCTGGATCGAAGCCTAAAGCTGTGTCCAGAGCATAGTTGTCTTCCGCAGCCTTAGTTATTTTATTTCCGCTTTTTATTGTATTAAATTTATTGTAATTTATCTTCCGCCATATTTTATCGTTGTACTCTGATATTCTGTCCTCTGATGTAACATTATTATGATGTTTTATAAAAGTTTGTTGTTGTTGTTCTAATGTGTTGTATTCCCAGAGTTAACGTATTCGGGATTTGAATGGTCTTAGTCGATTTTGCGATCGATTGGGTCCGGGCAAATTCCATATCGTTACGCCATGTTTCCTCCACTAGTTGGTATCGCCTAATATTCTTATTTGATGTATCACCAATTATTAGTGTTTCGATATGTTGTATTAAATTTTCGGCGTATCTCGAAGTTCCACTATATGATACTTGTGTTGTTTATCATTTGAGATCCTATCTACTGATTATATCCTTTACTAGTGTTCATTGCCTTTTCCTATGATTTTGTATATTGATATTCATTTTATTGATGTGGCGGATATTTAATTTAGAGATTGAGCAATATATTTGGACTTATTTGTTTATTAATCCAATTCATATGTGGTGATGTCTCTTAAGTGATGATTTTGGAATTTAATTGTGAAACGCTAGACTTATTTGACATATGCCCTTTTATTGATTCCATTGATTATATTTTGATGGATTATATGAATGACGATATTTTAGATTAAATTGTGACGAGATTTCCTTATATTACTATTATTATTAAGCAAACCCAAAAACCCAACGTTATCCACATTGGATTTATATATGGGAGCGGCTATTTGAACATAAAAAATTTGACATATATCAAGGAACACAAAATCTAAGCAACTTGATTAATTTGTCCATATATGGAAATTAGGGGGCAATCCAATGATTGAGATTTTGTATTCCTTAATTTGTGTTAATCTTCAATGTTAAAATACTCTTTCCCTTTATATATAGTCTGCCCATTTATTATTTGTACGAAATGCCGGTCAGCCCAGACATTACAAGTTCAGGGATGTTGAGACCAGCTTGTATTTTACTGGGCATAGAGGATTATAGATACTTAGTATATTAGACTATCATCTTATATTGTGTGGATTCTGATGTATATATATCGACGTGATGTAAATTAAAAATATGTTATGAATTATATATATTATATTATATTTTATCTTTGTGATTGACTTTGTGTTCTCTGTATTTCTGTATATTATGTATTGTTCTATTCCAAAGGTAGACATGTTCCTTTTTGTACCAAAACAGTGTATATATATATATATGTATGTATGTATGTATGTTAGTTATATTTTAATTTTTTTACATGCGTTTCAGTATTAGTCCAAGAAAATTTTCAAATGTATGCCCATACAACATCATTCTCCATATTAACTGCCATTATTACCTCTTGGATAGTGTGTGTACAGTGGTAGGGTCCTTATAAGTTGGTATCGGAGCAAGGTTTAGAAAATTACATTATATATTTGAGACATGAGTCTAGACTTCAGAATGTACTTAGAGCCCTTGTCTCCATTGTTGTTTGATAGATTTTTATTTATAGTTATGTGATAATAAGAGTATATGATGATGCTGGGATAATCTTTAGGGGAACATATTTGTTAATTTTCTATTGTGTATATATAAATTGTATTTTCTTGTGTCATTCAAAGATCATCTTTAATTGAAATCTAAACTTGGTATGGTGATTAATAAATGATAAGATTGCAAGACTGACGAACAATGTTGATATTATTAAAGTTAAAGAAAATCTGTATGCGACTTAGCTGTAATTATAGGGATCCTGCATGGATTAGAGTTGCACAACATAAATTTATATTTAAATTTTCCCTGAAGGTGTTGTTTGGCTCTTTGTTTGATGAATGTTGCATGACGAATGCGTCGTTAAAGTTGTTGAATTAAGTGTAAAATTGAGTCCGAAATAATTATTAATTTGAACAAATAAATAATTTAGAGAACAATAATTATTATATGAGTTTGATTTCATAAAGAAATTGAAATTATTTTTAGTATTTAATTTTTTCGTTAATTGCTAGTTTGGTGCTTAAAGAATTTTGATTGCTACTGCTAGCCTACTTTGTGAACTAGGCTACACAAAGAGCAAACAGCGAGAAAGCAACCAGTCGATTCAGATCGGAAGGAAATAGCGCAGGAAAAAAAGTAAAGAACAAAGACGCAGAAATCACATCGGTTCGGATCGGTGATACGTCAGCAACATTAGAGGATAGCGAGTGGCCTCGTCGGTTCGGATCGGAGAGATACATCAACAACATTAGAAAATAACAAGTGGCCTTATCGGATCGGAACAGAGGAGTACGACAACAACATCATAAGGTAGGAGGCTTCATCGGATCGGATCGGAGGCAGCCGATCCGAACCCCTTTCTTTGAACCTGTGACTGTTGCTACACACATTTCCTGAAGATTCGGACCAAGCAAGACCATTTCTCCCACGATCTCCCACCAAATCGATGCGCTGTCACCATTTGAAAGCCTTCGAACCCAACTCTTGTGGGATGGGTGCCACGCAATTCCGAATCGGTGCCACTTCGAAGAGATTTTTCACCTATTAATACACTATCTGGAGGCATTGGAAAGGATCTTTTGGCAAATTCTCAGTTCTTACTTCCTCCATAACCGAATTTCATAGCTACATTCAGATCAAGATCGTCTCTTAAAGTCTATTTTTGAGAGATTTGAGTGAGTTTATTCATTGTAATTGTGAAGTTGAGTGAGAATCATTGTTGTATTTGTATCCAGATCATCAATTAAAAGAAAACAAAGTGGACGTAGGCTCGTTAACGCCGAACCACTATAAATCGCGTATTCTTTGTTGCTTTTTGATTCTATTTCATTGAAATCATAATTAATTTGGGTGTTAGAACCATTTTTTGGTCTAACATTTTGGTGCTTTCATTGAGAGAACCTTTCGAATTCTCAGCCTTTTCGGGATTATCATTCTACTATTTGGACCTTCAAGTTCAAAGAAGTTAATCCCTTCTCTCTGACATCTTTCAGTACTTGTTGACTGACCGTTGAAGAATCAAGTATTATGGCTAAGACCAAAGGACAAGAAGTGCAAGGCGCTTGGGGAAATGATTCCAGAGAAGATCAGCAAGCTATCGTGTTAACAAGGTCACGCGCTCAAAGCTCCATAGCAGATCACTCCAACCAGAAAAATCCGAACCAGATCAGAGGTGTCGATCCGAACCAAGTGGAGGGCACTGATCCGATCCGATCTGATGAGGTCAGGGTCATACAATCTCTCCATTCGAACCGCCCCGACCAGGCTGCTCTGAACTGATCCGATCTGAACCAGAATGAAGCTAGAACTTCTACTCGAGATCCCTCCAACGCTCCGATTCCAGCCACGATGATTAATGCTTAGCCTGATCGATCTTCACCCATTACCCAGGGAGACTTTTCACATTTTCTTGACATGCTATAGAGCACTAAAGAAGCATTGGAAGCCCAAAGGCATGACAATCTTCGCATGCAAGAAAACATGATCACTATGTGTAGAGAACTACAGGAGCTCCGGAGGCAGAAGTCTCCTTCCCCAACGCGCCATCTTACTAAAGATGATTCGTCCTCTTCGGAAGAGGAACGCCCTCACGTGAGGAGGCCGCTCGAACGACCTCAGAACTTAGATCAATTGACTTTTGGATCTTTGGGATCCCGAGAAGATGTTGCTCGTGCATTGGGCCCTGATGACCCGAGCCTACAACATCCTATGTTGCCACCCATGCACGGATCCCATGTCTTACCCAGAGATCCTAATATTACCAACCCCATGCAGCAACGGCTTCTCCAACCTCTACCTCCTGAGGTCGACCGGGAACACAGAGAGCAACGTAGAGCAGTGGCCGCCAGAAACATGAGATTATCCCCTGATCAGGAACCCAGGGGTAATCCGAACATCAGATCAAAAGAGCCTGTGCAGACATTAACAAATGCCGATGTATGGGCAATGGTGCGCAAGATCATGTCCGAAAGCTGGCACTATACTAATGAAGACTGGGGCATTGATCGAAGTCATACCCCCTTCACAGATGACATACTGAATTTCCAGTTCCCCCAGCGATTCAACTTGCCTCAGATGGATCGATATTCAGGAAGAACAGACCCAGGGCAGCATCTGATGAGATATGCATGGTTCATGAATGCGCCAGCAGCTCCGAACGTCGTAAAATGTAAAGCTTTTCCAATCTATCTTGAAGATGTAGCGTTGATGTGGTTCACCCGACTCCCTCCTCGGTCGGTATCAAATTTCACAGAATTGAGTGAGCGTTTCATGAATCAGTTTCGACTCCATGCCTAAAAGTCCAAGACCATCATAGAATTGTCACGAATTAAACAAGCCCCAGGAGAATCTTTGAAGTCATATCTGGATCGCTTCAACTTGGCTGTCACCGAAGTTAGTGATCCCCATGAGCCCACTATCCTAATGGCCTTGATAGAAGGGGCAGATCCTGACATAGAGTTTGGGGACTACTTAGCTGGAAAACCACCTCCTACTAGGGAATTGTTCTATGAAAAGGCTAATGTCCGCTTAAGGCGAGAAGAAGCTAAGGCTAATCGAAAAAGAAAGTCCGAAGGGGCCTCGAAGGAGGGTGTCCAGAGTAACATTGCTGTGAAACAATTTGGTGACAGTTCAGGGAAGGTGGAAGTAAATGTTGGCAACCAGAGTGGTGGTAATAGCAATAGAAATGGGAACGACAATAAAAGGAACAAAATCCGACGGAATAGCTCTAATAGAAGACCCAGATTCCAGACTTTTGAAAATTACACGCCGTTCAATGATACGTTGGAGAACATTTATTTCGATACATACAACATATTGCAGTACAAAAAACCGCCACCTAGAAATTCTACAGAGAAAGAGATTGAAACAAGAAAGTTTTGCTTGTTTCATGGTAAACACGGTCATTCCACCAGTGAGTGCCATCATTTGAGGGATATCGTCGAAAAATTGCTGCGAGAAGGGAAGTTGGATAAGTACAAGGCCGCCCCAAGGGACAGGGGGCAAGGGGGACAAGCCCCGAACCAAGAGCAGCCTGCTTCAAAACCCACAGCTCAACAAAAAGGTAATAGGATCATCATTAACTCTATTATAGGCGGACCTCACCTAGTTGGTCGTAGTTTTAAAGTAATGGATTAGTACGTCAACGCCGCCAAGCATTTTGAAGTAGGAGAATGCAGTAGCCTTGAAGACGTCACTCCAATAAAACAGCAAAAAACGATGTCAGATGATGTCATATTCCGCAATAGGGATGATTTTGGAGTTCAATCTCTAACCGACGATCCATTGGTGATTACCACAACAATCGGCCCTGCATTAGTCCATAAAGTGTTAGTGGACAACGGAAGCTCGATTAATATCCTCTTCAAGAAAGCTTTTGAACAAATGAGGCTTGAAGCAAAAGACTTAAAGCCATATCATGGATGGATATGAGGCTTTAACGGAGTATCTACAGCTCCGATGGGTTTTGTGGAATTACCAGTCACTCTAGGGCAGGAAGATCGCCAGAGAGTAAGGATCCTGTCGTTTGTAGTTTTGGATTTGGAGTCACCTTACAATGCCTTCCTAGGCCGACCGACACTTGCCGAATTTAGGGCATGTATTGCGCCTTAGTGCTTGCTGCATAAATTCCCGACTGACTCAGGAGTTGGGACGATGAGGGGCGACCATGCTACGGGACGAGCTTGTTACATGGCAGAGTTAAAGATGTTAATGAAGGGGTTGAACATAGATGCTAAAGATGATTTTGCCCCTCCAAAGGAGGCCTCAGCATAGCAACTAAGGGGTCCTGCCCCAAGAGAGTCGCCCTCGAATGTGCTCGAGGATATAGATCCCAGATAGGATAGAGAACCCGGAGACAAGAAGGCAACTCCCAACGAAATAACAGTTGATATACCTATTGATGAAGTGGATCCAACAAAAGTACTAAAGATCGGCTCGCAACTGGATCTAGTTAGAGCGAGGGAATTGGCTAATTTTTTAAAGGCAAATCTGGATGTGTTTGCTTGGACTCACGCTGACATGTGTGGAATTTCGCCTACCATTATGAGCCACTCTTTGTGTATTAATCCAAAGCACCCACCAGTCAAGAAGAAGAGACGATGTTGGGCCCAGAGCGGTCAGCAGCTTTGAAAGAAGAAGTAGAGAAGTTAATTCATTAAGGATTCGAAATACCACGACTGGATATCAAATCATGTCCTGGTTAAAAAGTCAAACAGGAAGTGGAGAACGTGCATCGACTTTTCTGATTTAAACAAGGCTTGACCGAAGGATAGCCTTCCTCTCCCCAGAATTGATCAACTAGTAGATTCAACTGCCGGGCATGAACTTTTATCCTTTATGGACGCTTATTCCGGGTACAATCAAATTCCCATGCATATACCAGATCAAGAGCATACAAGCTTTATCACAGACTTGGGATTGTATTGTTACATCGTAATGCCGTTTGGATTAAAAAATGTGGGAGCCACGTATCAGCGCATAGTCAACCGCATGATTTACAATCAAATCGGGAAAACCATGGAAGTTTACGTGGATGATATGATCTTGAAATCCAAGCAATCTCCCGATCATATGAAGGACTTAGCAGAGATGTTCGGCATACTACGAAAGTATGGGTTGAAGTTGAACCCCTTGAAGTGCTCTTTTGGCGTGGCATCAGGCAAGTTCCTTGGCTTTATCGTGAGTTCTAGAGGAATTGAAATCAATCCGGACCAAATAGCAGCAATCCGGAATATAGAGGAGCCACAAAAGATTAGGGATGTTCAGAGCTTAGCTGGGAAGGTTGCAGCACTGGGCAGGTTTATGTCCAAAGCAACAGACAAGTGTGCACCTTTCTTCGATCTCATACAACGGGGAAAGCGAAATTTTGAGTGGACTCCCGACTGTGTGGAGGCCTTCCAGAATCTATTGGATTTCTTAAAAAAGCCTCCAATATTATCAAAGCATGTGGAACACGAGGATTTGTTCGTCTACTTGGCGATATCATCTCACGCCGTTAGTGCAGTATTAGTATGTGAAGAGGATTAAGTCCAAAAACCTGTGTATTACGTAAGCAAAAAACTAGCTGCTGCAAAACGTAACTTCCCAAAGATAGAGAAGCTTGCTTATAGCCTCTTGATTACTTCCCGCAAACTCCGCCATTATTTTCAGGCACACCCAATAGTTGTGTATACCAACCAACCTTTGAGACAAGTGCTGCAGAAACCCGAAGCATCGGGGCGATTACTTAAATGGAATATCGAGCTGAGTCAGTTTGATGTGAACTTTCAGCCACGAAGATCAATAAGGGGACAGGCCTTGGCTGACTTTATAGCCGAATTTACAATTCCTGAAGAGGAAACGGTAGGTGACAAGGTATTTGCTTTGGATCGAGAATTAGAACTTAGTCCATGGAAATTATATACGGACGAAGCCAAGAAGGATAGAAAGTCCGGTGCCGGAGTTGTTTTGATAACTCCTGAAGGACGATCTATCTACTATGCATTACGATTAGAGTTTGCTGCTATTAACAACGATTCCGAGTATGAAGCACTGATTGCCGGGCTGAAACTCGCCAAAGATTTGGGAGTGAAGACACTAGATATATATTGCGATTCCAAGATAGTTGTATGTCAAGTTCGGGAAGAATTTGCTGCTAAAGGACCTCGACTTATCACTTATCTCAAAAAGGTAAAGGAGTTATTGGAAGGTTTGGATCATTATAGCATAACACACATTCCGAGAGCAGAAAATCAAAAAGAAGATCGACTGCCGAAGCTGGCAAGTTCTGATAATCTTAAAGAAACCGAAATGGTTCCGATAGAGGTGTTGGATTCACCAAGTTTCGACATAATGGAAACAGAGCTAGCCTTGGAAGTCGAACCAGAAAGAGAATCCTGGATGACAATAATTAAGATTTTTCTCAAAAATGGAACCCTCCCGTTGAAAAAGAGCGAAAGACGAGTTGTAAGACGTAAGGCCACAAGATACATTTTACAAGACGACGTCATTATCGTCAAGGGTTTTAAATGCCCCTGCTACGGTGTATCACACACGACGACAACAAACGTGTACTGCAAGAGGTGCATGAAGGTGAGTATTGAGATCACACTGGGGGCCAAACCCTGGCAAAGAAAGTGTTACGGTATGGATATTTCTGGCCTACCGTGAACAAAGACGCGGCTGATTATTCACGACGCTGCGATAGATGTCAAAGATATGCCAAAGTTCCCATAGCGCCTCCGACTCAGCTCAAGTCAATGGTAAGTCCTTGCCGTTTTCCATGTGGGGAATTGACATTATTGGAGCGCTACCTATTGCCAGAGAAGGAGCTAAGTACGCAATCGTTGTCGTGGACTACTTCACAAAATGGGTGGAAGCAAAACCTCTAACAACCATCACGGCAAGGAAGGTGATCAGTTTTGTAGTCAGAAACATTATTTGTCGATTCGGGATCTCGAAGAACATCATAACCGACAATGGGACGCAATTTGACAGCATCGAGTTCAAAAACTTCTGCTAGAAATATAAGATTGATAAACGATACACTGCAGTAGCTCATCTGCAGTCAAATGGATAGGTCGAAGCCGTAAATAAAGTCATTAAATCAATTCTAAAGAAGCGGCTGAAGCAGGCCAAAGCCAGATGGGTAGATGAGTTGCCATTAGCTTTATGGGCCTATAGGACGACCTTTAAGACGGCTACCGTCCATACTCCTTATTCACTTTCCTTTGGGTCTGAAGCGGTGATCCCGGTAGAATTGGAAGTCCCTTCTCATCGAGTTGCATACTATGACCCGATGATGGATAAAGCGCTCTTCCTAGAATCTCTTGATTTGATTGAAGAAAAAAGAGATGAAGCCAACTTGCGTGCCTCAATACATCGACATTAAGTAGCATGTTATTATGACTGGAAGGTTTGCCTCAAAACCTTTGAACCAGGAGACCTAGTACTGAAGAGAGCCTTCCCGCCTTTAACCCAATTGGGTCCAAAATGGGAAGGACCATACACCATCCAACGGAAGCTTGATACAGGAGCATTCAAGCAAATGACCATGGACAGTGAGGAGATTCATAGAGCCTGGAACGCTCAGCACCTATGACGATATCTGAGCGAAATATGAAATGTCATTTCTTTTGTTTTCATAAGCTATGTAAAAAGGTACGACTTGCCTTAAAAAGTCTGTTTATGTGAACAAAAGATTATAAAGTGGATGTAGGCTACGACTTAGCCGAACCCCTATAAAAATATCGTGTGTCATTTACTTTCCTACATTATTTATATCTTCAACGATTATTATATTATGACTGTGAAACACGAAATGTTAA
This sequence comes from Allium sativum, assembly GCA_030737875.1. Taxonomy (NCBI): domain Eukaryota; kingdom Viridiplantae; phylum Streptophyta; class Magnoliopsida; order Asparagales; family Amaryllidaceae; genus Allium; species Allium sativum. Next base: position 989,289,783 of record CM060912.1, on the reverse strand, counting down.
ATTAAATTTGGAAAGTTCGAGATGACCTATATGCAGGAACAAACAAAACGACTATTTGATTGATAAGACATAGAAGAATGGGAAGATGACATTCTTAACTCTAACTCTCTAGAATCGAGAAAGAGTATAAAGGACGGGAAGACGACGTCCTCTAAGGCGTGACGGTGCACCCAGATGAAAGATCGCCTCAGCGAAAACTCTAACCTGGATATGAGACAGGAAAGTATAAAGATGCCGGAAAGAATAGGCATCAATGACGAAAGGAATATGGCCCCGTCAGAGAATCGGGGACATTTGGATTTTTTGAAAAAATAATAATAATTTAATCTTGAATAGTACTTGCTCAGTTATCCAAGATTGACTAGGGGCATACATGTGCACACATACTCCCCTCCACCATGACCTCATTACATAACTTTAGTATGACATACTTTTGTATTTTTACTTAAGTGCTGAACTAACGACTATCAGACGTTGCAGGAAATAAACTATTTTTATTTACAAACGTGTGAGTTTGTACAAGGAAAACAAGCAAAAAAGAATATGCGAGGTCCGCACTCGCTGTAACAATTGCAAACCAATTAAATGCCAAAATAAAATGAAGCACTTCATCATTTGGGCTTTTGATCGGACTTGGATTTTTTGGCAGCTTTCTGAGCAGCCTTAGCTTCCTTTTCAGCTTCGGTCGTAGCGTGTTTCAACTTTTTCCTCCCTGTAACCGAAGTGCTAGAATCAGTTGATTTTTTCCCAGAAGTCAGAACGCTGGAATCAAGAGAAGACTTTTTAGCAAGCTCTTCTGTAATAGATCTAGTTGAAGGCTTAACGACTAACCTTGATCCAGGATCCATCACTGCAAGAGGCTTAAGGCTTTCGGGGTCCAGGTCTTCAACTTTTAGCTGCATACGTTTATCTTGTTTGGCTTTCATTTTTTCTCCGGTGGTGGTTCCCTGAGGCGCGTCTGTCTTCTCGGTCGGTTCAACACCTACAGAATGAGAAGCAACAGTTGTCAACTCAGGAGAAAATAAAGGATCCTTCATCGATTGCCCGATTATGTGATAAAAAGTGGAGACAGCTTTGACGAATTGGGATGAAAAGGTAGAGATACCTTCCGATGGTTTCTCAGCTGGAGTGACTGCCGTCTCTGATGCCATCTCGGGTATGGGGGATAAAAGAGATGCCTGAGGGATCCCAGGGTTTTCGGGGTCATATTCCTCAACTTCAGAAGTTTCGGCGGCGGTAGAAGAAGTACCAGACTCGGAGATATACTTTTGTTTGGCCACCCGCTTCTCCTCCTCCATAGCAGCAGCGATGAGGCGACGCCCCTCGGCCAGACGTGCCGGCTCATCATCTCTTAGATATTTTTCCATGAGCTTGTCTTCGTCGACAGAATCTACCTTGAGTTCCTCTTTCTTCCATTCAATAATTTGGCTCCATACATGAACCAAGGTGGATAATATTCAATCCAAGAGATGTTTCGGTGACGAATTATATGCGCGAAGAATTCGATCAGTAATTCGCCGAAACCATGCACTTCCTCCTGGGCCTCTGACAGCTGCTTGCGGGTCTCTTCGGCGGACTTAATAACACTTTCTACATTACCCTCCGCTAGGGCAGCCCTATTCTCAGCCACCATCAACTTGGAAGCCAAGTCAGCGTTTCTCTTGTCCAATTCAGCTTTCTTTCTCGCTAACTCGGCTTTTTCTCGCTCAAGAGCATTGTAAGCAAGTTGCATTTTGGCATTATCCGACTTAGCATCTTCTGCTTTCTTTTTCAACTCTAAGCACTCTTGGCTAAGAGATTCTAGCAAGCCATGATAACGCTTCTGTAACTCTTCAAATTATTTTTTAAAGTTGGTAGCTTCTCGTTGAGCGATTACAAGTTGGGGCTGTGTGTCCTCGAGGTCCTTCTCCAATTTTTTCAAGGCCTTTGCTTCGGCACCTACAGTCTTTTTCATTGATTCAATATCCGTAATTAAAGTTCGAATGATTCTGGAGAGGTTACGTGAATACTTGAACATCTCCGAATATTGTTTTTCGACTGCGTCAATCTTTGCTTTGGCCTCGTCTTCCCACCTCAAGGAAATATGCTCGAGTGCAGGTAAGAAAGTTAGATTTTCAAAATAGTGGTCGGGGAATTGCTTCTCCAAATATGCCCGCTTAACTTTAGCTTCTGCATCCAATGGTGGAGGTGCGCTATATGTTAGCTCAGTATCCTTATGTTTAGTGGGCACGATGGCCGCCTCACCCTTCCTAGGCCACTTATCAGAAACCTTATGCTTGCCTCGTGAGTCGGTATCTTTCGGCGGGCTCCTTTCCCTACTACGTTTGTCTTGACGAGAAGTTTGGTCTTTTGGCTGCGATGTGCCTTCTCCTCGATGACCCTGGTAGCTTTTGTATCGTTCTGAATTCGACCAAACGGGGAAGCGAGAGCGTGAGGTCCGCGACTGATAAGAATCATGAGGCCTTCTTTCCTCTCTACCCCGGCTTTCGCGGCGATCATGCTCGACATTGGAAGGGGGTCTAGTCATGCTGCAACGTATTTTCCTGACGTTATAGTAAGGGCGAGACATTGTACCTGTACAACAATGTAAGTGGAATTCATAGTCAGTATTCTCATGAGAAGTAAGTGCTGTGAAGTGTGGTGCTATTGTGTTAAGTGCATCCTAAGTGGTGTTCACCCCGACAAACCCGAGTCCAAAGCCAAGCCAGCGTGAGTGGGCTCTTTGGCCTTGAAGAAATAAAAACTAAAGGATTTGTGCCAAAGTCCTCTGAAGTATAGACAGTTTCAGGTAGGGGGAGATCTCCTAAGCCCTGAAATGTAGGATCATCGATAGTAGGGGCATCTCCTTTGAAAGCGTCTGTTGGCAGTTCTTTATGAGACAGTGATTTCTTAGGAGAAATGGCATCCCCAGGGACGATGTACTCTTCTCGGTGCTTTTTGGCTATGTTGGCCAGCTCATCATCTTGAGTCAAAGATGGAGAAGGTGAAGTCCGAAGAGGTATTCTTGGACTTTTCGAGCCCTCGCCCGTTTCAGGAATTACGCCCACTGGGGGGATGTATACATATGGACCTGACCCATGACCTATGCTACCGGTTATGGACAATAGCCGTGATGATGGAGGTATTCATCCTTAAGAACCTCATCGATGGTGAGAAATTTTTGGTCGCCATTGAGGAGCCGATGCATCCGATCAAAGTACACTTGACCCGATATTTGTTTTGGATTATCGACTGCAAACAAAAAGAAAACGGATTAATGTGTTGGAGTGAACATTTAAAGTTGAGATCTAGAAAACCAATGTTTTACTTGATTTTGTCCATCTCCTGGCGCACCCCGGCTGTTGCCTTATATAAATCCATTCTAGCTTGGAATCGCCGGCCTTGCTGCTGAAAGGTGCTGAAATGATTTTCCTTTTCGGGACTGATTCGAAGTAAGAGAAGGAAGGAGTTTCTCAAGTCCGATGTTTAAAATTATAAAAAAATGAACGTCGCCGAAAGTGAGCTCTATACCTAAAATCTCTCGATATGCTATATATAAGGTATATAAGTAAGCATAGGAGTTGGGATGTAGCTACATGGGGGCAATCCGCATCTGTCTTAGAAAGTCGACAACAAAAGGCGGAAATGGTGGAATAGCCTCGACCATACACATCAATCGCATAATTGCCATATATCCTTCTGGAGGATTGTGAGGATGGTCATTTTTCGATGGCACCATGGTATCCCTTTTAGTATCCCATGCTTTAAACATATGCGGACAAGTCTATCATCGTCTACCGTTGATTCAACCGAGTCTACGGGTGACTCCAAGATAATGGCAGATTCAAATTCGTCAGGAGCTCGGTTTTCTCCAATCCCTCCTTCCTCCTCATAGCCCAGAGAAACTTCGCTATCGAAAGGTGTTTCATTGTTATGTGCCCCTACCTCATAATCTGGGCCCTCATCGTCGCATTCAGGGTTTAAAGAAGAAGATATGTCATCAATAGTAACTTTCTTGGAAGTTCTCGCAATTTCCATCTTCTTTGCTAACCTAGACGAACGTCTCTCGGCCGTGATCACTAGAATATTGAAGAAACAATAGCAAAGATTAGAGTAAAGTTGCCCGTGTCCCCCGTGTGTGTATGCGAGCTAAAGTGTGCGTTACTTGTAACAAAAATTCAGAGCAAACATATGAAAGCGTGATATGAAGATTCAAAGAAATAATAATGTTTCAGAATGGTCCTTGATGTTTGTTATGTTTGAAAGGCGCTATCCTAACTGTTCGTCAAGTTGAAGGTTATGCCAAGCATTGATTAAGAAAATTGAAAAAATTCTTGCACATTAAGTTAGGCTGTTTTGGTTTGGTTCAGATATCTGTATTGGGATCGGATAGGAGGGCAAAGCCATGTTTCGATCGGAAGCGGACGTTCGCACCCAGTGAGTAAAACCGGATCGGCTCGGGTGTAGACATTCGGAGCGGATCAGATCAGCTTGAGTAATCGTTCTTCACCTTGTCCCTTATTCCCATCCGACCCAACCAGGTAGGTTTTGTTTTCCCTTTATTTTTGCCTTTTTTCTACTCCGATCCGATCCGGCCTTGTAAGCACCATCCGATCCGACCAGGTGAGTTTTGTTTTCTCTCTTTTACCTTTTTCTGCTCCGATCCGATCCGATCTTATAGGCACCTTTCCCTTTCCTTCACTCTAACTTTTCTCCACCCGAACCGATCCCAGTTCCTCTCCTCTTCTTCATCCTCCATCTTTCACCTTGCTTAACCGATATTGAACCCAATTCTATTTCACAATTACCTATTAAGTCCAAGCACTTACGTACTCAAATATACTGTAGAACCCAAGTTCTTCCTCTCAACGCCTCGAGGTGGTGACAAGAGCCACCAACGATGACGGCGAAGAGAGAGAGGGCGACGGTGTTGGAATTAAATGCGCACCATGATCGAATCGCCCAATATGACAACAAATTTCGATTGAAATCAGTTATTACAAGGATAATCGAAGCTTTTGACCTACCGAGTTTTTAATTTAAGGAAGAACGAGGTAATTTCAGAGGTTTTGAAGTTCTAGGGTTTCAATGCTAAGTTTGCTTGGACGAGAGCAATAAAAAAGAGAGGAGGAAGAAGATGGGAGGCGGATTTATGTAAAACTAAGGTTACCACTCGTATTCCCAGCCTATTTCACTCCGTTCGGACCAGGAGTCGAGCCCACGAAGGAACTCTGGCCTGTTAGTCCACGGTGTAGCAATATTGGAAGCCCATCCGAGTGTGCTACTGAAGGATACCTGTTCGGGTCGGGATCCGAACCGAAGGGGATCATATACACAGATTTGCCACACAAAAAAAAGGAAAAAAAACTCACCTGGAAGAATCACTAGACATCAAAAGGAACTCTCGAAGTCGTTTGAAAATGAAGAAAGTGATTCGTATGGATTGTGGATATATATAAGCAGCAAAAGCCACGATTTTATGAAGTGACACAACACTACAAGTAAATGTAGGCGATCATTCAATGGTTCTAATCCAAAGGATGTTTTGTAAACTGCTTAGAAGCACACTTTATCGTAAATAAGAGTGTACTTCGAGGGGGCAAAATGTTAGCCTACTTTGTGAACTAGGCTACACAAAGAGCAAACAGTGAGAAAGCAACCAGTCAGTTCGGATCGGAAGGAAATAGCGTAGGAAAAAAGTAAAGATCAAAGACGCAGAAATCACATCGGTTCGGATCGGTGATACGTCAGCAACATTAGAGGATAGCGAGTGGCCTCGTCGGTTCAGATCGAAGAGATACGTTAGCAACATTAGAAAATAACAAGTGGCCTTATCGGATCGGAACAGAGGAGTACGACAACAACATCATAAGGCAGGAGGCTTCATCGGATCTGATTGGAGGCAGCCGATCCAAACCCTTTTCTTTGAACCTGTGACCGTTACTACACACATTTCCTGAAGACTCGGACCAAGCATAACCATTTCTCCCACGATCTCTGAAACACCCCACCTCCATTAAGGTCACTCACAAAGGGAATGCCCTAACTTTGGTGGAGGTTTATAAGTAAAAGCCACAAATAAACTCAAGACAGATATAAATACACATATTTTAAACAGCGGAAAACCAAACAGACTTTTATTCCATCAATACGTGTTCAAAACAAAACATTCCATATTTGTCTCAAAATACTTCCAACATTACAACCTCATAACTGTCTTAATTATTAAAGAAGCATAAAACACGAATAAAGTGTCAAAAATCCCCATAGTGATATCTAAAGCCATAATCCGAGCAGGAAAGATCCAAATCATACATCTACGGTCTTGGAGCTTGTAAAGAGCCTGACTGAGCTGAGCTGTTTCCTCCCTGTGGACCTGAGGGGGAACGAAAGAAAAGAAGACGAAAAGAAAATAGGTTCAGACATAAAGCCTGAGTAAATCTAGTAACTCTTCAGTATGTGAATAAGAAAAGGGCATGATAGATATATACTGAAAATAGGATGGTGTCACAAGCTAAGGAAGTGTCGAATGTACTATCGCACCCATACTATATCTCTGCATCTACTTGAGTTTGTTCTAACTGGCACCCCATGGTGAGGGTGAAGTGATCCCCATTCTTATTAAAAGATCGGCTCCCACTCGCGTTAACATGTGTCATACGGCCCCCAAAAATTGTAGATACTTATGATGGTCCCGCCATGGGGTGTATCAAGACCTAAGGTGGCGGCCCCGACACAAATTCTAGAAGGCATAGTTTATACTACTGGTGTCCCCAGTGCCCTGGTTGTCTACTCCGGAGTGTGTGCACACCCACACCCCGTTAGACCTGCACTGTGCACCCACCGCCGTCGTTTGACCGCTTACAATCAGCTCAGTAATCGTGCCCCACCCTGCCTAGTTTCAGGGTACCATTGATACCTAACAAGGGTTATTACTGAAATGGGTCCCTCGTTACCAGGATTTTCTAGTCAAACTTGTTACATGGTTAAGTGTCTATATTTACCTAACCCCACCCATCAATTCTTGTTGACATGTTGAATTTGGTTAAGTGTTATAGTTGACTAAACCCAACCATCTGTCCTTAGCCTCTTAGGAGCACAAGACCACTCACATTAGACAGGTATTGCTACGGTTACTAGATATGCCGGTCGGTTCCGGGCAGGTTTGCACCGTATCTCAGTCTAACCTCGGGTTATTATTGGGCTCAATGCTTAACCACCCACATTGGATATGTATTTTTGTGACTACTGGACAGCCGGGCAGGTCCAGGCAGGTTTACATCACAACTCAAACCAACCTCGGGTTAAGCATATCGTGTTTTCTAAATTTCCATATTTTATTACTTCTTAATTATATATGTAAATGTCATATCTTTTATTTTTGGGTATAAAAAATCATACCGCTTTAAATGTCATTGTCATTGGCATGTGCCAAACATGCCAACATATATTTTCAATGTTCTACACCCAACGTTGTTACCCCCGTTTGTAACGTTCGCAACATTATAACAAATGTTGGGCTCGACACAATTCAGCCCAACTTTATAAACGTGAGAAAAAGGGGAAATCAATAACATGTAATATTTTACAACATATAAGGGTGTGTGACGCATGAACTTGCAATTTAGCGAATCAACTAACATATAATATGGGTCATGTGAACTTGCATTCAAATCAAAGTATAACTAAGTAGGTGACATATGAAATGGCATAGTTTAGGCTAATACAAACTTGTGTTTAGATATGTTGAACTTGGCATAATGTCAAACACAAAACTAGCATGATTTATATTCACCAAAAGGTCCAATTATAACATTTAATCACATTGCCTATTTCAACATGAACTTGCATAGTTTATGAAACCTAAACGATACTTAACATAGATCCAATTGTACTTGCAAATAAACATGTACTTGCATAGTTTATGAATCCCAAATGATACTTAACATAGATCCAATTGTACTTGCAAATAAACATGAACTCGATTAGTTTATGAAACCCAAACGATACTTGACATAGATCCAATTGTACTTGCAAATAAACATGAACTTGCATAGTTTATGAAACCAGAACATTACTTAACATAGATCCAATTGTACTTGCAAATAAACATAAGAATGATATCATAGGTTTTGGGTCATGTAGGCATAAAAGGTCTATAAAATGTTTACATAAATTCCCACTTAGATTAAGGGATTATATATATAATCCATGCAATCTACATGTACATAAAGGGATCAAATTTCTAGTTTTTGCCACAACTTGCTATTGCTATTACTTTCATATACAATTATCCAATAGGTTTTCATCAATCAGTTAAGGCCACAAATATCAATACACAAGTCATAATAGAATCATTACAATACATAGAATTTATGCAATATAACAACACAATTCTATTTTCGTTTACATCGAATCACATCACAGTTTTAATTCATATTCTGAAAGGTCACTATACTTACAACGAATGCAGAATTTTGAATTCTGAATTCTAAATTCTGAAACTGAGATGCGCTTCTTTGGGTAGACTAACGTTGCGTTGATTAATTTTGATTAAACTTTTATCTTCTTCTTAATTTGATTCGTCTCTAAGCTTTAGTGTTGGCTTGTCTCTAGGCTTTCTAATTGACGGCCATTCCTAGTTCCTTTCCAGCATCATGACGGCTATTATATTCTATTATTTGTGTGAATTTTATGGTTAGACTTGAGTTGTATTTATATAATTTCAATCTAATTAGAGCTATCGATGAAGCTAGAGTGAATCCAGACCACCCATCTCAAGAGAAGCCAATCCGAAAGTGACATGTAAGCCCTAGTGACTCATCCAAGCCTCAGAATTCGACCAGACACTGATCAGGCCAGCCAGGACCTGACCAGCAGGTCATTCTGACCTGGGCGCACTTGGCAGGTGCGCCAGGCTAAAAATGTACTGGCGCACTTCCCAAGTGCGCTAGTTCAACTTTGTTCTGGCGCACTTCCCAAGTGCGCCAGTGCATTTTGACCCGTTTTCTGGTTTTTCTGCCCAACTTCGTTCATCCATATCTTCTTCATACGATATCCGTTTTACGCAAACTTGGACTCTATCTCAAGCAGAATTTCGAGACGAACGCAATGGCATAACCCATTTCCCTTGATTTCATCATTTATAATTAATTATACTTTAATTTGTGAAGCTTAGCATTATAGAATTCACGGGGTGTTACATTCTCCCCCCTTAAAAGGATTTCGTCCTCGAAATCTTCAAGTTAGGAAGAATGTATATTGTACCATCCAACAGTCCATCTACTCAAGCAACAAACACAAGCATCCACTGTCCTTAAAAGACTTCTAATGCTTCATGATCATATGCACGGTGTGTGTGTATATGTCCTTAACTAATGCAAAATCAGGTGGTCTACTGATCCAGTTGACCTCCTTAATGCAAATCATGTAAGTGTCATGAGTCCATCATGTATGCAAATTTTTTCCTTACTCATAATTCTACATGAGTGCGCAACCATCAATACAAATGCGACATCCATATGATAACATATCAAGTTCCAACCATGTACAAATATGAATACATATATGCATATGTAGTATGAAGTGATTGAGTCGATCTAAGACCTAGGTTGTGTGTATATATGCATCCACGAGCAACCACTAGCAACCACTTGCAGCCATCAACCATAACATGTTTCAAATACATGTTTACATCCAAAGGGGTTTCTACCTAAGGATAGAGGATAATATCGAGGAGATATACCTAAAAAGATAGATAAAGCATAACTTAAGGAAAAAGAGAGATCAAAGATGTACCCTAAAAAAGAAGAGGGTGGGCAGCGCGTATTCTGTCCTCAGTTTCCTAAGTTGCGTCTTCCTCGGCGTCGCTCCACTGAACTTTAACGAGTTTGACTTCGCGGTTGCGTAGCCTTTTCACTTCAGTTCCTAAGATGCGGGTTGGAACTCTCCTCATAGTTGCTTCACGTTCCACTTCGGCTTCTTCTAAAATGCTAGGTTCCACCACTTCCGCAGACTCATGCAAACACTTCCGGAGGTGAGACACATGAAAGACGTTGTGAACTCCGGCCAGTCTCTCGGGTAGCTCTAATCTATAGGCCATTTTCCCAACCTTCTCGATGATAGGAAACGGTCCTACAAATCTTGGCGCTAGCTTTCCTGCGGATCCAAAGCGAACGACATTCCTTAAAGGTGATACCTTAAGGAAAACCCTGTCCCCAACCTCAAACTCAAGGTCGGTCCTTCTTTTGTCGGCGTAGGATTTCTGTCGGTCTTGGGCAGTCTTCATTCTCCTACGTATCAAGTCCACTTTCTCTGAAGTCTCTCGAATCATGTCTGGACCAAGTATAAGCTTATCTGTAGACTCTAACCAACAAGTTGGTGATTTGCACGGTCTTCCATACAAGGCTTCGAAGGGTGCCATGCCGATGGTAGCTTGGTAGCTGTTGTTGTAGGCAAATTCCACTAAAGGAAGGTGATCCTCCCACGTCCCTCCAAAGTCAAGAACACAAAGTCTTAAAAGATCCTCCAAAACTCTATTCACCCTTTCCGTCTGACCATCGGTTTGGGGGTGGTAGGCCGTGCTCAAACATAACTGTGTGCCTACAGCTTCTTGCAGACTCCGCCAAAACTCACTTGTGAAGATAGGGTCTCGGTCACTAATAATGCTGGAGGGTATCCCATGAAGTCGAACTATTTCCTTGAGATAAAGAGATGCTAGAGATGTGGCAGTCCTTCTACTCTTGATAGGTATGAAGTGGACGCTCTTAGTAAGCATATCCACTATTACCCAAATGCTAGTGTTGCCTCTCCTCGACCTAGTTAGTCCATCAATGAAGTCCATTGAAATGCTATCCCACTTCCACTGTGGTACCTCTAAAGGATGAAGTAGTCCTCCAGGCTTCTTCTGTTCCGCCTTGACCCGTCGACAGGTCATGCACTTAGAAAAGAAATCTGCCACGTCTTGTTTCATGCCATTCCAAAAGAAAGTCCTTTTTATATCCTTGTACATCTTATCACCGCCACGGTGAATAGTCATCTTGGAATGGTGCGCTTCTTTGAGAACCTTCTTTGTCAACTCCCCTGCTTGTAGGACGCATAATCTTCCATCTCGCCTCAGCCAACCCTTATCATCAATGGCGTACCTACTGAGGTGACTAGAAGTCTCACCCTTAATAAGTTTATCAATCACATCAACATGCTGAGGGTCTTCACGTTGTGCAGCCCCTACTGAGTCCAAGAGAGTAGGGCGTACTTAGAGAGATGCTAACAAACCCTGTACAAAATCCGAGGAGGGTCTAAAGTTAAAACTGGCTATATAATCCAAGCTTTGCCTCTGTAATAACCCGGAAAATCTGAGCCAGTTTAAAATTTTTATTTTGGCAATTTTAGCGAATTTTGATTATTTAAAATGAATTATTTTAAATAATATCGACGAGAAATTTATTTTGAATAGAATTAGAACGTATATATTATATACGTCGTTGTTAGAATATAAATATTTATATATAATTATAAAAGGAATTGAAAATGGCGGGGTAGTTCGATAATTCGATTTCAAACTTCAATTGAATGTACCGAGTGCAAAACAATCCGGATTTTAGTGAAACCAAAAACATTAGGATCTAATTGATAATATCTTTCCAATGAATCTGATAAATCAAAATTTCATAGCGGGAATCAAAAGATATGTCCAGTTGAAAATTCTGAATAGTCGCTATGGAATTCAAGCCCTTAAAAATGGGAATTTTGCAAACGACCTCGGATTTCGACGAAACCACTTTTGTTGGATCCGTGATGTCAAATTATTGCTAGATTCCAAATTTCATAATTTTTCGAATCAATATGTGAGTGTGGCAAAGGAAAACGCGTTTGACCAGTTTCAGTTGATTTTAATCGACTGGAAAATGGCCATTTTTCAAACGGTCTCAGAATTCGACGAAACTAGTTTTGTTAGGACCGTATCGTCAATACAAAGCTAGAAAATATTTTTCTGTAATTTATCGAGTTAGTATGTGACCCAGCTAATTTGAAATGTACGTCTAAAATTCAATATGGTGATTTGAATGTAAATTCAACGGAAACTGATTGTAGCGATCAAATCAGCCTACAATACATATCCCATTGTGTTCGGAATGGGGGTGAAACGCTATGGACGTCAGGCGGTGGGCCTCGTTTCGAGGTCGTTTGTGGAAGTCAACTTTTTGCCAAATTAAATAATTAAATAATAAAAAAAAAATATATCCTCTTCTTTATTATCTTCTGGCCCCCCCTCCTCATTCTCGATTCAACAGAAAAAAAAGAAAAAGAAAAGAAAAAAAAAACGAAACCGTCGATGACGGAAACCGACCACCGCCACCCTCCTCATCACCGCGGCCACCTCTCCACCTCCAAGCCCTCGCCCTCCTTCCCCCTCAGCCAATCGAAGCCCCTCCTCCATCGAAGAACCCACGGACCATCGCCCCCAAAACCCCCGAAACCCTAACCTCGAGCGCACCTCCTCCCACCGCCGCCGCGTCCCAGCAGACCGCCACCCTCCGTCTCCGTTCGTAGCAGCGACCCCCCTTCTAACTCGGAAAAAGGTGAGTTTTTAATGTTTTATTTTAATTTAAAAACTGATTTCAATTATATATAAAAACCGATTTTATTTTATGTTATAAAGCAATGATTTTTATTTAGAAATCTTTAAATTAGATAAGGTAAAATCTTTAAATTTGAAAAGGTTTGATCTTTATATTTGTTAAGATAAAATCTTTATATGAGATAAGGGCGAAATATTTATTGTTGAAAAGGCGAAATTTTTATGATGAAAGTAGCGTTATAAAAAAATGATTTTTATATATTGAACATCGAAGTAAAAATATGATTTTTATATATTGAACATCGAAGTAAAAATATGATTTTTATATATTGAACATCGAAGTAAAAATATGATTTTTATATATTGAACATCGAAGTAAAAATGTGATTTTTATATATTGAACATCGAAGTAAAAATGTGATTTTTCTATATTGAACATCGAAGTAAAAATGTGATTTTTCTATATTGAACATCGAAGTAAAAATGTGAATTTTATATATTGAACATCGAAGTAAAAATGTGATTTTTATATATTGAACATCGAAGTAAAAATTCGATTTTTATATATCGAATAACATAGTAAAAATTCGATTTTTATATACGTAATGGCTACGGGCGAAGAAAGTGATTGGAGACGAGAACAGTGAAGATTTCCTGCCTTAGAAGTGCCGTGGAGTTGGATAGCTATCGGTGAGAATTTCTCACTCTTCAATTTCTTTTCTAGTTATATATATATACTAGGATGCAGACGGTGCTTAGTAGCACCCGACACAATCGTCCACAGACCATGGACTTGTTTGTTTGATTGCAATAATTAGTTAGATTATTTGATTGAAATTGAATTGTTTGGTGAAATGAATTGATTTGATTGATGTGTGAATGGCGTGGGCCTTCACTAGACCGAGGATAAGGCTAGGCCTTGTCCCGTTTCTAGTATCGTGCCGTTATGCCGCCGAAATTTTCTAAAATAAGTTAGAAAAATAAAAAATATCATTTTATTTAAAGAATGAAATGAATAGAAATTCATATGTTAAAATAAAATGTTTTATCGTTAAAAATATAATTTTTAACGTGAAGTGAATAAAATAAAATATTCATTTACAAACCCGACGGTTTGTTTATGCACACCTATTTGAAGGACATTGATTGGGTCGATAAATTTTACACATCGCCCAACTGCACAAATAAAATCTGTGTTTGATTGTTTGAAACTCCACACGGGTGTTGGGATGAAATTTGAAATTCACTCATCCTGATTGATTAAATATGCCGATCGATTGATTGACAGGCTGTTATAAGCGTTAAATATCTATATTTGATGCTTATACAGTGCAGTGCACTTTGGTTGATGGTTGATTATTTTTCAATGCTATTGTATATGTGTGATGTATGAAAATCCATATAATTGACGTTATATGGTGATTGATTGGGCCTCATTCCAATTTAGAAGATAAAGAATATTATAAAGTAAATGTTCATGTGTTGACTGTACTCATTCGTTGAGATTAGTCATGTGTTGAACGAAATATTTTAACAATAAAATTTACATCTTTATCAATATAAAATAAATGTTCATGTGTTGACTGTACTCATCCGTTGAGATTAGTCATGTGTTGAACGAAATATTTTAACAATAAAATTTATATCTTTATCTTTATAAAATAAAGGTTCATGTGTTGACTGTACTCATCCGTTGAGGTTAGTCATGTGTTGAACGAAATAATTTAACAGAAATAGTCACACATGGACAGTACCCATTCGTTGAGATTAGTCGTGTGTTGACAAAAATAAATATTCACTTGTTGAATAGAAAGAAGGAAAATATGAAGCCGTGTTGATTAGATTGACGCCATTTAGACGTGAACGATATTTATATCGATTTTATTCAAATTGAATTGAAAACGATTTCGAAATGAATTGAATTGAAAACGATTTCGAAATGAATTGAATTGAAAACGATTTCGAAATGAATTGAATTGAAAATGATTTCGAAATTGAATTGAATTGAAAACGATTTCGAAATGAATTGAATTGAAAATGATTTCGAAATGAATTGAATGGAAAACGAATTTGATTTCAATTGAATATATAACGAATTTGATTCGAATAGAAAACCAATTTGAATTGAATCGAATAGAAAACGACTTTGAAATTGAATTGAATTGAAAACGAATTCAAATTGAATTGAAAGCGAATTGAAATGAATTCAAATTGAATTGAAATTTGAATTGAATAGAAATGAATTTTAAACCGAATTTATGAAGAAGAATTCAATTTTGATTTGAATTGAAATGGAAGTTGAAATGAATTTTAAAACGAATTTAAAACTATTTATATAATTCGTTTTAAATAGAAATCGACGAAATATATATTATATATATAATATAATGGCCTGAATAGAACGCGCCGCGCCACGGCAGTTCATGAATTTCGACCATTTATTTCAAACGGACATTACGGGAGATCCGACCGTCGGATTCTCCTAAAACTAGAACCGTTGGGTTCTTATCGAAAAGAGCTTTCTAACGAATATTAGAAATTTGAAATCTAACGGTTAGATTTGGAGTTATGTCCAAATCAAATTTGAAAAAGGTCGCTATAAGTGCAGTTCGATGGCCATTGTTGAAAATCGACTGTACGGGCCTTGATAAAATTATTAAAAATAGTAATAATTTGTGTAAAATCATAAGAAATGATTTAAAAAGAATTGGGATGAAAAACTCCATATTTGAAAAGATAAAAATAGATTTTTATCGAAATGAACTAGTTTTGAACTAGAATTATAATTCTATTTATTTTTAAAATAAATAAACTGGATTAGAGATGGCTTTGAAAAATAACCAGAATTTCCAATAATTATATTGGAATGGATTTGAATCGAAATTGTCTTTGGATTATTTCGATGTTGGATTTCGTGATGATACAGATATTGTTATGGGAATTTGAAAGATATATATATATATATCGTTATTTCCAATACGATATTTGTTAGTCGTAGAATTTGATATTGAATATAAGCCCGTATATTTTCTATTCAGAGCCTTGTATTTAATATCAAATGTGATTTGGGTTTGTCGTGAATGGTGTCTTCATTAACACTTTTCTTGAACCCAGTTGAGAAAAGATTAAATTTGTTTATTTAGATTTAATGAAGAGTACCAATTAAATAATATTTAATTGGAATAGAATTGATATTGATTTTTGGGTTTATCGTGAATAGCGTTTTAAATAACACTCGTTCTTTAACCTGATAATTAATGGAATATGATTTTGGGTTTATCGTGAACCGTGTTTTAAATGACACTGATTCTTTAACCCAGTTAACGATTAAAACTAAGTGGAGTTTTAATGAATCTTTAATTAGATTGAAATGACCGAGAATGGAGTATCACCAGTTTTGCTCCAGGCGATAGTTAAATCTTTAATTAGATTTGAACGTGAAATGGTAATTGAATTTGCCGATAACACCGTGGTGTTAGATATGAAGTACCACCAGTTTTACTTCATGGGATGAATAGGTTGGGATTGGGAAATTAAAACCAATGATTACTTCGGTATGGTTCGTTAATCCCGACTAGTTGAATCGAAATTCAAAAGAAGATTAAAGAATAAATTCAAGGGATTTATCTTGGATAAAATTAATGGGAACCTTTCCCTATGAATGTGAAATTTAGAAACTAACTATCGGTTAGCTAAGCAGAATGGTTTTCTGGATATTGATCTGATGTTGGTTTCGGCCTTCGGGGTTAATATTTGGGGAATTATTCTCTTGATTAATTTATGGTTAGTGACTAATGAATTGGAATGAGGCGTATGTTGTGTTTGTGTAACACTTTTATAATATATACGCGAGTTATTCAGAAAGACCGGGTTTATCCCATTCTGAATAACTGATACGACGATAAGTCGAAGATGAAGACGATGGTCGAAGACCGGAAGTCTTCACGTCGTTTGGGTGATTTCTGATGATCTTGATTGGGCTGTACACCCAAGAGGATGGAAATAGTAGGTGGTCGTCCAGACATACTTGGAGATGGATGGATATGCGAGGAAAGTGCCTCCGGTTTCGTTCAGACCCAGAACGAACTTGTAAATAGATTGTGTGTCTGACATTGGATTTCATTCTGTGTTGATTGATTTCTGTTAAATATATATCTGTTTGGCGGCGGAGAATTTATTCTCTTGCTTAACGCCCTTCTCTGAGACATACGAGCTTAGAGGTTATATATCGATGGACATCAGTCGCATGGCATGAATTGCCGGTGTAGCACGCTAAGATGCAATGATCAAGGCTTTTGTTGAAAAGCAAAGTCTTGTGGTTGATGATCAAAGCACGACCTTTGTGGCGTAGCTTTGTGTATAACGTGAATTCGCGAGCCTCACACCTCGGTATGAGTCAAAAACGGGATAACGACCCAAGGAGTGCATGACGTTTCTTTCTAGCTTTGGTGGTGTCAGTGACTTACCAGCCCTGACATTTATATACTTTTCACCTATGTGGTTGTTGGAATGCGAGGCGCCTCGATTATAGGTCTGCAAGGACCGGGAAACGTGTGTTCAGGAATAACTAATCCTCTAACGTATGTGAGGACCGGCCTTGGAGGATCCGGGGTTGCCCAGAGTGCGTAACCCTGAGGCATTTGCTAGAGTGTCTCGAACGCGGAGAGGAGCTTGCCCCTTGCCTCGACTCATGACGGAAATCCAATTTCCAATACGTGTATTTCGGCTTCATTTGTAGAGCCTAGTATGGCGACATAGTAGCATGGGATGCTATGTCGTCTATGATTTATATTTATGATTGAAAATGTTTTGACACTATACACTTATTATAGTATCAAATGATTTGTTTTTAAACGTACCAAGCATGTTTGGCTATTATAAGGGAAAACCCTTTCCTCCGGCTTGCGTTGCATTGTGTGATGGGACCTGGGTCTTATAATAGCTTCATTTTTCGAAAAAGCATTGCGTTGTTTATTCTATGCACTGGTATTCTTGGGAGAAAACCCGTTCCGTGTTATACGGCGTGGTCCCTTGAATTACTATCTTTAAAAATAAAGTTTAATAACTGTTTTAGTTCTCACACCAGTCACATGACTGACCTGGAGTTTATTGTTTTAACCTAAACTCCGGGTGCCCTCATTTTCCGCATGGGCAGCTAGTAGTTTTGGTTTTGCAGATTCGTATTCACAGGATCCTGGTTTACAGCTGGAATGGTATCCGGAAAGCTCTGTATCCGTATATCACCTTCAGTTGTGCTTTGTATTATTTTCCGCTGCTATGTAATTTATTGTAATCTCTGATATTTATCGAATGTAATTTATTCATTTATACTCTGTATATTCTTGTATCTGATGGAATTGTTGTAATAGCAACGAAATGTTCTTCCGTCTGCGTTCTGATTTGTCCTGTTCTCAACGACAGGGGTTTCGAACGGTCTAGATCGGTTTAACGACTGATTCAGATCGAGCGAAATTCCGGGCCGTCACATTTGGTATCAGAGCTTTAGTTTACAGAGCTCGAGAACAAGACACATTAGAACCATACGAAAGAATTCATCAGATATTGGGTTAGTAATATCCAATTAGAATGACTCGTTAGAGATTGGATCAGTAGTATCCTAGAACGAGTGTGAAGAGTATATTTTTCAAATGAAAACAATTTTGTTTTGAAATTTAAATCGTTTTACACGTATTTAGATATTTATTTATTTTGAATTTGGACAATCTAGTATATAAAGGTTTTGCATATACGCGTCATGAACGTATATTCAAAGTTTTAATATATTAGTTAGATATAGAATCACACTCTAGTCGCCCGGACATGATTCTGATGATGGCGCGCCATCACCAGTATTTATTTTCGTGTTTCGAAGGTGTGACATCTATATATTTCCATTAAACTGGTGTGAGAACCAAAACTTATATAGTTAGAACACATTGTTGTGAATTGGCATCAAAAACATGATTTTTTGTATATATATCAAAATTATGAATTTGAAACGTTAATCCACTAATTGATTGATGTTTGTGTTGATTGTTTATTTGTTTGCTAATTTTGAACCATTTAGCCTAATTGCATCAAATATTGAATTATATTAAAAATTGGTCGCATTTGCTTGCATATACATATACTTATATTGAACAGGTCATAGCAAGGAGGCTAGAGCAGAGAATAAATTTTGTTTGCCCGACAAATAGGTACATGTTTACTACATAATTTACTGTTTTGTTTCGGTGATGATGATTTTATGAGCCTATTGGCTAGCCGCTTGGCTTTTTCTTTTTCTTTTTGAGATTAGAAGGACCGGGGAAGCTATTTGAAATTCCTCGATGCTCCCGGTGCAGGGGAGGTTATGGCGAAATTTTTCGAAAATTTAGGGTGTTAGCCAAATTTTTGAAAATTCTTAGAAACTGAAAAGTTGGAGAATGGAAGCCAGATCGAACGTAGAGTTGATTAATCAAACCACTTTCGACTTTGTTCCTTTTCGGGGACGAAAAGTTTTAAGTGGGGGAGATTGTAATAGCCCGGAAAATCTGAGCCAGTTTAAAATTTTTATTTTGGCAATTTTAGCGAATTTTGATTATTTAAAATGAATTATTTTAAATAATATCGACGAGAAATTTATTTTGAATAGAATTAGAACGTATATATTATATACGTCGTCGTTAGAATATAAATATTTATATATAATCATAAAAGGAATTGAAAATGGCGCGGTAGTTCGATAATTCGATTTCAAACTTCAATTGAATGTACCGGGTGAAAAACAATCCGGATTTTAGTGAAACCAAAAACATTAGGATCTAATTGATAATATCTTTCCAACGAATCCGATAAATCAAAATTTCATAGCGCGAATCAAAAGATATGTCCAGTTGAAAATTCTGAATAGTCGCTATGGAATTCAAGCCCTTAAAAATGGGAATTTTGCAAACGACCTCGTATTTCGACGAAACCACTTTTGTTGGATCCGTGATGTCAAATTATTGCTAGATTCCAAATTTCATAATTTTTCGAATCAATATGTGAGGGTGGCAAAGTAAAACGCGTTTGACCAGTTTCAGTTGATTTTAATCGACTGGAAAATGGCCATTTTTCAAACGGTCTCAGAATTCGATGAAACTAGTTTTGTTAGGACCGTATCGTCAATACGAAGCTAGAAAATATTTTTCTGTAATTTATCGAGTTAGTATGTGACCCAGGTAATTTGAAATGTACGTCTAAAATTCAATATGGTGATTTGAATGTAAATTCAACGGAAACTGATTGTAACGATCAAATCAGCCTACGATACATATCCCATTGTGTTCGGAATGGGGGTGAAACGCTGTGGACGTCAGGCGGTGGGCCTCGTTTCGAGGTCGTTTGTTGAAGTCAACTTTTTGCCAAATTAAATAATTAAATAATAATAATAAAAAAATATATCCTCCTCTTTATTATCTTCTGGCCCCCCTCCTCATTCTAGATTCAACAGAAAAAAAAGAAAAAAAACGAAACCGTCGATGATGGAAACCGACCGCCGCCACCCTCCTCATCACCGCGGCCGCCTCTCCACCTCCAAGCCCTCGCCCTCCTTCCCCCTCAGCCAATCGAAGCCCCTCCTCCATCGAAGAACCCACGGACCGTCGCCCCCAAAACCCCCGAAACCCTAACCTTGAGCGCACCTCCTCCCACCGCCGCCGCGTCCCAACAGACCGCCACCCTCCGTCTCCGTTCGTAGCAGCGACCCCCCCCCCTTCTAACTCGGAAAAAGGTGAGTTTTTAATGTTTTATTTTAATTTAAAAACTGATTTCAGTTATATATAAAAACTGATTTTATTTTATGTTATAAAGCAATGATTTTTATTTAGAAATCTTTAAATTAGATAAGGTAAAATCTTTAAATTTGAAAAGGTTTGATCTTTATATTTGTTAAGATAAAATCTTTATATGAGATAAGGGCGAAATATTTATTGTTGAAAAGGCGAAATTTTTATGATGAAAGTAGCGTTATAAAAATATGATTTTTATATATTGAACATCGAAGTAAAAATATGATTTTTATATATTGAACATCGAAGTAAAAATATGATTTTTATATATTGAACATCGAAGTAAAAATGTGATTTTTATATATTGAACATCGAAGTAAAAATGTGATTTTTCTATATTGAACATCGAAGTAAAAATGTAATTTTTCTATATTGAACATCGAAGTAAAAATGTGATTTTTATATATTGAACATCGAAGTAAAAATGTGATTTTTATATATTGAATAGCAAAGTAAAAATTCGATTTTTATATATCGAATAACATAGTAAAAATTCGATTTTTATATATGTAGTGGCTACGGGCGAAGAAAGTGATAGGAGACGAGAACAATGAAGATTTCCTGCCTTAGAAGTGCCGTGGAGTTGGATAGCTATCAGTGAGAATTTCTCACTCTTCAATTTCTTTTCTAGTTATATATATATACTAGGATGCAGACGGTGCTTAGTAGCACCCGACACAATCGTCCACAGACCATGGACTTGTTTGTTTGATTGCAATAATTAGTTAGATTATTTGATTGAAATTGAATTGTTTGGTGAAATGAATTGATTTGATTGATGTGTGAATGGCGTGGGCCTTCACTAGACCGGGGATAAGGCTAGGCCTTGTCCCGTTTCTAGTATCGTGCCGTTATGCCGCCGAAATTTTCTAAAATAAGTTAGAAAAATAAAAAATATCATTTTATTTAAAGAATGAAATGAATAGAAATTCATATGTTAAAATAAAATGTTTTATCGTTAAAAATATAATTTTTAACGTGAAGTTAATAAAATAAAATATTCATTTACAAACCCGACGGTTTGTTTATGCACACCTATTTGAAGGACATTGATTGGGTCGATAAATTTTACACATCGCCCAACTGCACAAATAAAATCTATGTTTGATTGTTTGAAACCCCACATGGGTGATGGGGTGAAATTTGAAATTCACTCATCCTGATTGATTAAATATGTCGATCGATTGATTGACAGGCTGTTATAAGCGTTAAATATCTATATTTGATGCTTATACAGTGCAGTGCACTTTAGTTGATGGTTGATTATTTTTCAATGCTATTGTATATGTGTGATGTATGAAAATCCATATAATTGACGTTATATGGTGATTGATTGGGCCTCATTCCGATTTAGAAGATAAAGAATATTATAAAGTAAATGTTCATGTGTTGACTGTACTCATTCGTTGAGATTAGTCATGTGTTGAACAAAATATTTTAACAATAAAATTTACATCTTTATCGATATAAAATAAATGTTCATGTGTTAACTGTACTCATCCGTTGAGATTAGTCATGTGTTGAACGAAATATTTTAACAATAAAATTTATATCTTTATCTTTATAAAATAAAGGTTCATGTGTTGACTGTACTCATCCGTTGAGGTTAGTCATGTGTTGAACGAAATAATTTAACAGAAATAGTCACACGTGGACAGTACTCATTCGTTGAGATTAGTCGTGTGTTGACAAAAATAAATATTCACTTGTTGAATAGAATGAAGGAAAATATGAAGCCGTGTTGATTAGATTGACGCCATTTAGACGTGAACGATATTTATATCGATTTTATTCAAATTGAATTGAAAACGATTTCGAAATGAATTGAATTGAAAACGATTTCGAAATGAATTGAATTGAAAATGATTTCAAAATGAACTGAATTGAAAACGATTTCGAAATTGAATTGAATTGAAAACGATTTCGAAATGAATTGAAAACGATTTCGAAATGAATTGAATGGAAAACGAATTTGATTTCAATTGAATATATAACGAATTTGATTCGAATAGAAAACCAATTTGAATTGAATCGAATAGAAAACGACTTTGAAATTGAATTGAATTGAAAACGACTTCAAATTGAATTGAAAGCGAATTGAAATGAATTCAAATTGAATTGAAATTTGAATTGAATAGAAATGAATTTTAAACCGAATTTATGAAGAAGAATTCAATTTTGATTTGAATTGAAATGGAAGTTGAAATGAATTTTAAAACGAATTTAAAACTATTTATATAATTTGTTTTAAATAGAAATCGACGAAATATATATTATATATATATAATATAATGGCCTGAATAGAACGCGCCACGACAGTTCATGAATTTCGACCATTTATTTCAAACGGACATTACGGGAGATCCGACCGTCGGATTCTCCTAAAACCGGAACCGTTGGGTTCTTATCGAAAAGAGCTTTCTAACGAATATTAGAAATTTGAAATCTAACGGTTGGATTTGGAGTTATGTCCAAATCAAATTTGAAAAAGGTCGTTATAAGGGCAGTTCGATGGCCATTGTTGAAAATCGACTGTACAGGCCTTGATAAAATTATTAAAAAATAGTAATAATTTGTGTAAAATCATAAGAAATGATTTAGAAAGAATTGGGATGAAAAACTCCATATTTGAAAAGATAAAAATAGATTTTTATCGAAATGAACTAGTTTTGAACTAGAATTATAATTCTATTTATTTTTAAAATAAATAAACTGGATTAGAGATGGCTTTGAAAAATAACCAGAATTTCCAATAATTATATTGGAATGGATTTGAATCGAAATTGTCTTTGGATTATTTCGATGTTGGATTTCGTGATGATACAGATATTGTTATGGGAATTTGAAAGATATATATATATATATATATATATATATATATATATATATATATCGTTATTTCCAATACGATATTTGTTAGTCGTAGAATTTGATATTGAATATAAGCCGGTATATTTTCTATTCAGAGCCTTGTATTTAATATCAAATGTGATTTGGGTTTGTTGTGATTGGTGTCTTCATTAACACTGTTCTTGAACCCAGTTGAGAAAAGATTAAATCTGTTTATTTAGATTTAATGAAGAGTACCAATTAAATAATATTTAACTGGAATAGAATTGATATTGATTTTTGGGTTTATCGTGAACAGCGTTTTAAATAACACTCGTTCTTTAACCCGATAATTAATGGAATATGATTTTGGGTTTATCGTGAACCGTGTTTTAAATGACACTGATTCTTTAACCCAGTTAACGATTAAAACTAAGTGGAGTTTTAATGAATCTTTAATTAGATTGAAATGACCGAGAATGGAGTATCACCAGTTTTGCTCCAAGCGATAGTTAAATCTTTAATTAGATTTGAACGTGAAATGGTAATTGAATTTGCCGATAACACCATGGTGTTAGATATGAAGTACCACCAGTTTTACTTCATGGGATGAATAGGTTGGGATTGGGAAATTAAAACCAATGATTACTTCGGTAAGGTTCGTTAATCCCGACTAGTTGAATCGAAATTCAAAAGAAGATTAAAGAATAAATTCAAGGGATTTATCTTGGATAAAATTAATGGGAACCTTTCCCTATGAATGTGAAATTTAGAAACTAACTATCGGTTAGCTAAGCAGAATGGTTTTCTGGATATTGATCTGATGTTGGTTTCGGCCTTCGAGGTTAATATTTGGGGAATTATTCTCTTGATTAATTTACGGTTAGTGACTAATGAATTGGAATGAGGCGTATGTTGTGTTTGTGTAACACTTTTATAATATATACGCGAGTTATTCAGAAAGACCGGGTTTATCCCATTCTGAATAACTGATACGACGATAAGTCGAAGATGAAGACGATGGTCGAAGACCGGAAGTCTTCACGTCGTTTGGGTGATTTCTGATGATCTTGATTGGGCTGTACACCTAAGAGGATGGAAATAGTTGGTGGTCGTCCAGACGTACTTGGAGATGGATGGATATGCGAGGAAAGTGCCTCCGGTTTCGTTCAGACCCAGAACGAACTTGTAAATAGATTGTGTGTCTCACATTGGATTTCATTCTGTGTTGATTGATTTCTGTTAAATATATATCTATTTTGCGGTGGAGAATTTATTCTCTTGCTTAACGCCCTTCTCTGAGACATACGAGCTTAGAGGTTATATATCGATGGACATCAGTCGCATGGCATGAATTGCCGGTGTGGCACGCTAAGATGCAATGATCAAGGCTTTTGTTGAAAAGCAAAGTCTTGTGGTTGATGATCAAAGCACGGCCTTTGTGGCGTAGCTTTGTGTATAACGTGAATTCGTGAGCCTCACACCTCGGTATGAGTCAAAAACGGGATAACGACCCAAGGAGTGCATGACGTTTCTTTCTAGCTTTGGTGGTGTCAGTGACTTACCAGCCCTGACATTTATATACTTTTCACCTATGTGGTTGTTGGAATGCGAGGCGCCTCGAATATAGGTCTGCAAGGACCGGGAAACGTGTGTTCAGGAATAACTAATCCTCTAACGTAAGTGAGGACCGGCCTTGGAGGATCCGGGGTTGCCCAGAGTGCGTAACCCTGAGGCATTTGCTAGAGTGTCTCGAACGCGGAGAGGAGCTTGCCCCTTGCCTCGACTCATGACGGAAATCCAATTTCCAATATGTGTATTTCGGCTTCATTTGTAGAGCCTAGTATGGCGACATAGTAGCATGGGATGCTATGCCGTCTATGATTTATATTTATGATTGAAAATGTTTTGCACTATACACTTATTATAGTATCAAATGATTTGTTTTTAAACGTACCAAGCATGTTTGGCTATTATAAGGGAAAACCCTATCCTCCGGCTTGCGTTGCATTGTATGATGGGACCTGGGTCTTATAATAGCTTCATTTTTCGAAAAAGCATTGCGTTGTTTATTCTATGCACTGGTATTCTTGGGAGGAAACCCGTTCCGTGTTATACGGCGTGGTCCCTTGAATTACTATCTTTAAAAATAAAGTTTAATAACTGTTTTAGTTCTCACACCAGTCACATGACTAACCTGGAGTTTATTGTTTTAACCTAAACTCTGGGTGCCCTCATTTTCCGCACGGGCAGCTAGTAGTTTTGGTTTTGCAGATTTGTATTCACAGGATCCTGGTTTACAGCTGGAATGGTATCCGGAAAGCTCTGTATCCGTATATCACCTTCAGTTGTGCTTTGTATTATTTTCCGCTGCTATGTAATTTATTCTAATCTCTGATATTTATCGAATGTAATTTATTCATTTATACTCTGTATATTCTTGTATCTGATGGAATTGTTGTAATAGCAATGAAATGTTCTTCCGTCTGCGTTCTGATTTGTCCTGTTCTCAACGACAGGGGTTTCGAACGGTCTAGATCGGTTTAACGACTGATTCAGATCGAGCGAAATTCCGGGCCGTCACAGCCTCTCTACGAAAAGCGGGCTTAAGGTCAGTTTCTTTCGGCTCAACGCGTCTGCTACTACGTTGCCTTTGCCGGGAGTATAGGAAATTTCAAAATCATACGAGGCAAGAAACTCCATCCATCTTTGTTGCCTCAAGTTAAGATCCTTCTACGAGAAGAGATATTTCAACGATTTATGGTCAGTGTATAATTCGAACTTCTCACCTAGGAGATAATGGCGCCAAGATTTAAGCGTAAAGATGATGGCAGCTAACTCGAGACCGTGGGTTGGGTAGTTCTTTTCATGAACTTTCAATTTTCTTCCACCATAAGCTACTACCTTCCTTCTTGCATTAGAACAACGCCTAGTCCCGTTCCACATGCATCCGTGTATACTGTGAACATTTTGCTTCCATCTGGCAAGTTCAGAACTGGGGTTGTTGTAAGAGCCCATTTTAATCGTTGGAAAGCAAACTCGCAGTCCAAATCCCAAGTGAACGCCAGATTCTTCTTTGTTAGCCTTGTGAGTGGAGCTGAGATTTTCGCGAAATCTCTAATAAACTTTCGGTAAAAACCGGCTAGCCTAAGAAAGCTTCGAACTTCAGTTGCATTTCTTGGTGTCTTCCAATCTTGCACTGCCACCACTTTCACGGGGTCCACAGCCAACCCTTGGACACTATATGCCCAAGAAATCTTAATTCTTTTCTCCAGAAGTGACATTTGGAGAATTTGGCTTTTAGTTGATGTGCACGGAGAGTAACCATGATTTCTTTCAGATGCTGAGCATGTTCTTCCTCATTCTTTGAGAAGATTAAGATATCGCCTACGAAGACAACCACGAATTTGTTGAGGAATTCTCTGAACACCCTACTCATTAGGTTTACGAAATAAGCAGGTGCGTTTGTCAAGCCGAAAGGCATGACAAGCCACTCGAAGAAACCGTCTGGGGTTCTGAACGCTGTTTTATCAATGGTATCTTCAGCTACTCTTAGCTGATGGAACCCAGTTGCCAGATCAAGTTGGGAGAAGACCATTGCACCTACAAGCTGATCAAACAAATCATCGATTTGGGGAAGAGGGTGCCAATTTTTCTTGGTCAATTTGTTTAACTCCCTATAGTCGACGCAAAGGCGAAGCGAACCATCCGCTTTGGTTGAGAACACCATTGGAGCACCCCATTCCAAAATGCTCCATCTAATGAACCCTTTTTCGAGAAGTTCTTTAACCTGATTCCTAAGCTCCTTTCTCTCCCTTGGAGACATGTGTCTGACAGGTAAAGCTACATGCTTTGTGTTATCCACAAGATATATACGGAAGTCTATTTCCCGCCTCGGAGGTAAGCCTTTCACCTCCTCAAAGACATCCAGATATTCCCGGACTACTCTTACTGATTGCAAATTATCATCAGGAGCATCAAGTGACTCTAGATAACTAAGCATAACAACATTCAAGGGATTACAAGAAATTTCAAGAGTGTTTCCAAGCCGAGTCAAGAGTCTAACTACTCTTTTCTCACAATCAAGAATGGCACTATTACTGGATAACCAGTCCATGCCTAAGATCAAACCATATCCCGATAAGCCCAAGACAAAGGCATTACAACTAAACTCAACGCTGAGAATAGAGATTTTCAAATCCAAACAAACCATTGACAAGTAAGCGGAGCCCCCAATTGGATTTGAAACTACTAAGGGATCTTTTACAATACTAGTGTCTAGATGCAGAGATTCTACTAAGGCAGATGAAATAAAAGAGTGTGATGCGCCAGAGTCAAAAAGTGTACGAACTGGATGATCATAAAGATAGACTACACTTTCTACAGAAATATTACTACCTCGTTCCTGCTGAGGTGCCACTAGCGCATGAACCTGACCCCCTGAAGTGGATCTGGCTTTCTGTCCCTGCCCTTTCTTCTTTGGGCAGTCCTTAGCTTGGTGCTCAGTCTCTCCACAATGAAAGCAACCACCCATCTTCGCCATTCTTTTTCAGTAGTCTTTTGATATATGGCCCACAATGCCGCAGAAATTGCACCTTCTCTTCTCACGGGGCTTATTGTTCTTCCCTCCTTTCTTGAAGTCTATTTTCTTTGCTTGCAGACCCTCTTTCTTCTCTTCCACCTTAGTTTCTTTCTTGTCGTGGACTTCCTCGTGTAGCAACGCCATGTCCACCAAACTTTCATAAGTTGCTCCCGTGGATACATGGGTCATGGCAAGGCTGTGTAGAGGCTCATTAAACCTGTGACAAAGCGAAGCGCCTTCTTGTGTTGGGTGTTTACTAAGTCCAACCCAAATCTGGCCAGCTGATTAAACTGATTAACATATTCCCTGATCATCATACTTCCCTGTTTCAAAGTTAGAAACTTTTCCATTTGCAGGCTTCTTTCGGCTTGGGAGAGGAATTTCATCTCAAACCTTGTCCTGAAGTCTTCCCATGTTTCCACCGCCCTCTAAGCATTGGTAACTTCCCACCAATAGGAAGCTTCATCCTTAAGCAGCCACACCGCTAGTTGTATCTTTTGCCTGTCATCAACCCCGAAGATGACAAACAGATCCTCAGTCTCCTTTAGCCAGTTTCTTGCTCCTACAAAAGATTCTGTCCCATAAAAGTCTTTTCCACCCATAGCCTTGAAGTCTCTACATGTTTTTGCGAAGGCATTTCCACGAGGAGGTGGAGGAGGAGGAACCGCGGCCACTGAAGGAGGGATGTCTGCTGGGCCTGCGCCATTAGCCCTTGCTTCTAAGTACCTCCAAAACCAGCCGGGTATCGGCACTCCTTCAGGAAGGTTAAGGTATCCAGACATGCTAAAACAGAAAGGAAAGATTCAAAACGAAGGATAGAGAGATATAGTGCATATGGCTTTGGGGGATTTTGTCTTTTATAAATATAACACTTTTTCTTGAAAAATGCTTCTTTAAACTTTCTTTTTTGAAAATAAATTTCAAAAACTTTTATCTTGTCTGGTAAACCTATGCTCTGATACCAAGTGAAACACCCCACCTCCATTAAGGTCACTCACAAAGGGAATGCCTTAACTTTGGTGGAGGTTTATAAGTAAAAGCCACAGATAAACTCAAGATAGATATAAATACACATATTTTAAACAGCAGAAAACCAAACAGACTTTTATTCCATCAATACGTGTTCAAAACAAAACATTCAATATTTGTCTCAAAATACTTCCAACATTACAACCTCATAACTGTCTTGATTATTAAAGAAGCATAAAACATGAGTAAAGTGACAAAAATCCCCATAGTGATATCCAAAGCCATAATTCGAGCAAGAAGGATCCAAATCATACATCTACGGTCTTGGAGCTTGTAAAGAGCCTGACTGAGCTGTTCTGTTTCCTCCCTGTGGACCTGGGGGGAGGGAAACGAAAGAAAAGTAGAAGAAAATAAAATATGGTCAGACATAAAGCCTGAGTAAATCTAGTAACTCTTAAATATGTGAATAAGAAAAGGACATGATAGATATATACAGAAAATAGGAAGGTGTCACAAGCTAAGGAATTGTCGAATGTACTATCGCACCCATACTATATCTCTGCATCTACTTGAGTTTATTCTAACTGGCACCCCATGGTGAGGGTGAAGTGATCCCCATTCTTATTAAAAGATCGGCTCCTACTCGTGTTAACATGTGTCATACGGCCCCCAAGAATTGTAGATACCTATGATGGTCCCACCATTGGGTGTATCAAGATCCATGGTGGCGGCCCCAACACAAATTCTAGAAGGCATAGGTTATACTATTGGTGTCCCCAGTGCCCTGGTTGTCTGCTCCGGAGTGTGTGCACGCCCGCACCCCGTTAGATCTGCCATGTGCACGCACCACCGTCGTTTGACCGCTTACCATCAGCCCAGTAATCGTGCCCCACCTTGCCTAGTTTCAGGGTACCGTTGATACCTAACTTGGGTTACTGCTAAAATGGGTCCCTCATTACCACGATTTTCTAGTCAAACTTGTTACGTGGTTAAGTGTCTATATTTACCTAACCCCACCCATCAATTCTTGTTAACATGTTGAATTTGGTTAAGTGTTATAGTTGACTTAACCCTACCATCTGTCCTTAGCCTCTTAGGAGCACCAGACCACTCACATTAGACAGGAATTGCTACGGTTACTGGATATGCCGGTCGGTTCCGGGCAGGTTTACACCGTAGCTGAGTCTAACCTCGGGTCATTATTGGGCTCAATGCTTAACCACCCACATTGGATAGGTATTGTTGTGACTACTGGACAGCCGGGCGGGTCCGGGCAGGTTTACATCACAACTCAATCCAACCTCGGGTTAAGCATATCGTGTTTTCTAAATTTACATATTTTATTACTTCTTAATTATATATGTAAATGTCATATCTTTTATTTTTGGTTATAACAAATCATACCGCTTTAAATGTCATTGTCATTGGCATGTGCCAAACATGCCAACATATATTTTCAACGTTCTACACCCAACGTTGTTACCCCCGTTTGTAACGTTCGCAACATTATAACAAATGTTGGGCTCGACACAATTCATCCTAACTTTATAAACGTGAGAAAAAGGGGAAATCAACAACATGTAATATTTTACAACAAATAAGGGTGTGTGGCGCATGAACTTGCAATTTAGAAAATCAACTAACATATAATATGGGTCATGTGAACTTGCATTCAAATCAATGTATAACTAAGTAGGTGACATATGAAATGGCATAGTTTAGGCTAATACAAACTTGTGTTTAAACATGTTGAACTTGGCAATGTCAAACACAAAACCAGCATGATGTATATTCACCAAAAGGTCCAATTATAACATTTAATCACATAGCCTATTTCAACATGAACTTGCATAGTTTATGAAACCAAAATGATACTTAACATAGATACAATTGTACTTGCAAATAAACATGAACTTGCATAGTTTATGAAACCCAAACGATACTTAACATAGATCCAATTGTACTTGCAAATAAACATGAACTTGCATAGTTTATGAAACCCAAACGATACTTAACATAGATCCAATTGTACTTGCAAATAAACATGAACTTGCATAGTTTATGAAACCTAAATGATACCTAACATAAATCCAATTGTACTTGTAAATAAACATAAGAATGATATCATAGGTTTTGGGTCATGTAGGCATAAAAGGTCTATAACATGTTTACATAAATTCTAACTTAGACTAAGGGATTATATATATAATCCATGCCATCTACATGTACATAAAGGGATCAAATTTCTAGTTTTTGCCACAACTTGCTATTGCTATTACTTTCATATACAAATATCCAATAGGTTTTCATCAATCAATTAAGGCCACAAATATCAATACACAAGTCATGACGGAATCATTACAATACATAGAATTTATGCAATATAACAACACAATTCTATTTTCGTTTACATTGAATCACATCAGAGTTTTTATTCATATTCTGAAAGGTCACTATACTTACAACGAATGCTGAATCTTGAATTCTGGATTCTAAATTCTGAAACTGAGATGCGCTCCTTTGTGTAGACTAACGTTGCTTTGATTAATTTTGATTAGACTTTTATCTTCTTCTTAATTTGATTCGTCTCTAAGCTTTAGTGTTGGCTTGTCTCTAGGCTTTCTAATTGACGGCCATTCCTAGTTCCTTTCCAGCAGCATGACGGCTATTGTATTCTATTATTTGTGTGAATTTAGGGTTAGACTTGAGTTGTATTTATAGAATTTCAATCTAATTAGAGTCGTCGATGAAGCTAGAGTGAATCCAGTCCATCCATCTCAAGAGAAGCAAATCAGAAAGTGACATGTAAGCCCTAGTGACTCAGCCAAGCCTCAGAATTCGACTAGACCCTGATCAGGCCAGCTAGGACCTGACCAGCAGGTCATTCTGACCTGGGCGCACTTGGCAGGTGCGCCAGGCTAAAAATGTACTGGTGCACTTCCCAAGTACGCCAGTTCAACTTTGTTCTAGCGCACTTCCTAAGTGCGCCAGTGCATTCTGACCCGTTTTCAGGTTTTTCTGCCCAACTTCGTTCGTCCATATCTTCTTCATATGATATTTGTTTTACGCAAACTTGGACTCTATTTCAAGAAGAATTTCGAGACGAACGCAATGGCGTAACCCATTTCCCTTGATTTCATCATTTATAATTAATTATACTTTAATTTGTGAAGCTTAGCGTTATAGAATTCACGGGGTGTTACAATCTCCCACCAAATCGATGCGCTGTCACCATCTGAAAGCCTCCGAACCCAACTCTTGTGGGATGGGTGCTACGCAATTCCGAACCGGAGCCACTTTGAAGAGATTTTTCACCTATAAATACACCATCTGGAGACATTGGAAAGGATCTTTTGGCAAATTCTCAGTTCTAAATTCTTCCATAGCCGAATTTCATAGCTACATTCAGATCAAGATCATCTCTTAAAGTCTATTTTTGAGAGATTTGAGTGATTTTATGCATTGTAATTGTGAAGTTGAGTGAGAATCATTGTTGTATTTGTATTCAAATCATCAATTAAAAGAAAACAAAGTAGACGTTGGCTCGTTGACGACGAACCACTATAAATCGCGTGTTCTTTGTTGCTTTTTGATTCTATTTCATTTAAATCATAATTAATTTGGGTATTAGAACCAATTTTTGGTCTAACTGATACACTTGACCAACTGTGACACCCCACGTCTATTAATGTCACTCACAAGGAAATACATTAAGTTTCATGAAGCATTTTAAGTAAAAAGAAACAAAAATATTACAAGACAAATATAAAATGACAGTGGAATTAAAAAATTTATTAATCATAAAGCATCGTGGTTCAAAAAAAATCACATGTTTGAAATAAACAAAACCATTACATCATAAAAACTACCGTCTTGTACTTTAAAACATCATAGTACATAAAAGAAGTAAAATTCCCCAAACAAAGTATAGCCATAGCAACAAGGATAGGAGCTTGAGCCATACATCTAAGCAGCTCCAGAAAAATGTAAGCAGAATCACTGTCAATCCTGAGTATTCCCACCCTAAGAACCTTGGGGGGAGGGAACGGAAGAAAGAATAGGAAACAAAAAGGGTCAGACATAAAGTCTGGTGAGTCTAGCTACTTTTCGCAAGTAAATAAGTACAAGTAGCATGACAAGCATATAAAGTGGATAAGAAAGATAACAGTATATAAGGCAGGTATGTCAAGGTAAACATGGTATAGTGTATACGCTTCCCTAATGATTACTCTGATTCTCTGCACTGATAATAGTATAACCAGAAATGATATGATCCCAACAACTATCAAATGGTAGACTTAGGCGTACATCCAGATGTACCCTAACTACTACCCTAATCGATCGACTCCCTAATCCATGTAGACCCTCTGTCCTGGCCCCACCATAGGATGTATCACGTCCTGTAGTGGCAACCCTTCGCTGATATGCACAACCAAATCTATAGGTGTCACGGTCGTCTTATCCCCCTCTGCCCGGCCCATGCATGCACATGGCCCGGTTGATTTGCGCCGCCCACACCGTCCTCCACGTTTGAATCTCTTGCAATCATCCCACTAAACGTGCCCCACTCTGACATAGGGCGGAGTACTCGTTTTGATACTTATTAAGGGTTACTGACTGAAACGTGCCCCCCACACAATACGATACAAGCTCTCCCCCTTGTCTTGTATCCCCACTAGGATTTCTATCAGTTATGTATACCACTAGGTGTTTTTAATTACATAACCCTACCATTTCTACAAGTTATGCTTACCCTAAAAAGGTGGCTTTAATTACATAAATTCAACATTTTCACAGGTTATGCTTACCACTAGGTGTCTTTAATTACAAAACCCTATCAGGTAAAGTTCGTGGGCCTATATGTAAATATTACCCACCCCCTCAGATTTACTTAACCCACCCTCTGTTCAACCATATTTAGTTAACCCCACTTTAAATTCATGTTCATACATTCCTTATGGATTCAACTAGGTTAAGTATTTAGGGTTTATAACCATATTTTCATTTATGGTTGCAGTATGCTAAACCTCCTAGATTAAGCCTATCATTTGTGGATGTTGGACATGCCGGGCTGGTCCGGGCAGACTTATTCCACAAATCGGGCTTAACCTCGTGTCTTAGCACGGCTCGTATTTGTGCACTTAGACCTCTCACATTAGATTCAACATTTGTCGACACTGGATATGCCGGTCGGTTTCGGGCAGACTTCCACCGCAAGTGCAATCTAACCTCGTGTCATAAGTGGAGTTACAATTTCTAATTACTATAATCCTAGGCATTTCATTATTAGCCAGTTTTTACCTATGTCGTTATAAGTTATAGGTTTCATGCCCCTTTTTCCCCAATTATGTTCATAGTGAATTATATGTCCAAATTCATATTCATAATCATCATCCAAGTTAAGCTAATTTTAATGTTTTCCCCCTTTCCCTAACTAATGCATTCACATACATTTTGCGGCAAGCCTAAGCTAGAAAATAGCCTGGCCATAAACAATAAAAGGGAAAGGTGATGGGAAGATGATAATAGTGATTATTCTAACATAACTGGCATATATATATATATATATATATATATATATATATATATATATACTGACATAGTGATAAGGTGGACATATAAGAATGGATCTGGTGAACTTGTGATAATTAAACTAATTCTAACATAGTAGTAATGTCATAATAAGCATAACAAGATCAAAATAATAATTTAGATGTCCAACTATTCATATCTTATAAGATATGCACAACGTGATCTAAATAATAAGATAAATCTAAAATCAAAAGTAGATCTGACATAATGAAGGTTAAGATCCACATCATAGTTATGTCAGAACGTCATAGATTCACAAGATACAATAGATCTGATATGATAAAGATTGAGATCCAAGTCATAACTAATTCAGCATGTCATAGATTCACAATTTACAATAGATCTGATATAATTCAGCCATAGGAATGGATCCAAACTATAGGCATATTATGTTTATCTTTAGTCATTTAAATCTAAAATTAACTTAGAACTC
This sequence comes from Allium sativum, assembly GCA_030737875.1. Classification (NCBI taxonomy): domain Eukaryota; kingdom Viridiplantae; phylum Streptophyta; class Magnoliopsida; order Asparagales; family Amaryllidaceae; genus Allium; species Allium sativum. The sequence continues at coordinate 989,255,008 of CM060912.1, read as the reverse complement.
ATAATGTTTGGATTAATAAAATAGAACTAGAAGAGAAGATTGTTTAGTTACAGATCTACACTTGAATCTCTAATCTTTGATTGTAGAAGAAGAAAAGTGTCTGATTCAGTCTAGGCACTGACAGCATTTGGCCTTCACTGATTTCCAGTGAAGAAAACAAGAGAAATGATCCTGTATATATAGCTACTATCCCCCAGAATTCGACCTGCCACCTCAGCCCTCGGGGGGTCGACACCCCCTTGAGGAGTCGACCCCAGGGTCGACACCCCCTTCAATGGGTCGACTCCCCAATAGTGGGAGATTTGTTGCCAAATTTCATTTCAAATTTTTGAACTGAAATTTGATTTTCTGATTATATATATATATATATATATATATATTATATATATATATAATTCTCTTGTGCATATACAAACTTCAAACCTCCATAACTTCTTCATACGGTGTCCATTTTACGCAAACGAAATGTCTATCTTGACCAGAATTTCGAGATGGACGCAATGGCATAGTCTGTTTCCCTAAATTCTAAATATTAAATTAATTATTATTTAGTTTATCCTATTTTAGTGTTGTTAAAATATGGGGTGTAACATTCTGCCCTACTCAGAGGATTTCGTCCTGAAATCTCCAAGTTAAGAAGTATGTATACCCTACCATCCATCACCCATCTACTCATCCATCAATCACAGGCATCCATGGTCCTTAAAGACTTCTAATGCTTTATATGAACATATGCAAAGGGGTGTGTATATGTCCCAATACTAATGCGAAGATCAGGTGGTCTACTGATTCAGTCGACCTCCTTAATGCAATGTATGATAGTGACATAAGTCCAACATGTATGCAATAATCCTATCATGCAAGTTCTACATGAGCGCACAAACATACGTCCAAATGTAACATCCATATGATGATACATTCAATTTCATCCATATAAGAAAAGAAAATGCACACATGTCCATATGCAGTATGAGAGTGATTGAGCCGATGAAGTGCCTAATGTGCGTGTATATGCATCCATGAGCAACCACTAGCATCCACTTGCATCCACCAAACATAACATGTCTCAAACACATGTTTAAATTCATTGGATTTCTATATAAAGTTCGGAAATTCTACCGACAGGACCTACTTAAATGATAGAAACAAGCATAGATAAAACTTGAGTTAAGAACATACCCTCGAAAAGAAAAGGGTACGAAGAACGAATCTTGTCTTCGGTCTCCCAAGTTGCATGCTTTGGGTTATCTCCCCATTGAACCTTCATCAACTTGATTTCTTTGTTGCGTAGCTTCTTAACTTACGATCCAAGAATAAGGGAAGGAACCCGTCTGACTGTTGCCTCCCGTTCTACCTCTACGTCCTCTAATATACTTGGCTCAACAACTTCTACGGTATCATGCAAACACTTTCACAAGTGAGAAACGTGGAAAACGTCATGAAAACCGGATAGTCTCTCTGGTTGCTTTACTCTGTAGGCCATTTGGCCAATCCTTTTTGTTATGGGAAATGTCCCTACGAATCTTGGAGCTAGTTTCCCTAAGACCCGAAGCGAACCACGTTCCTCAGAGGTGACACTTTTATGAAAACCATATCTCCGACTTCAAATTCAATATCAGTCCTTCTCTTGTCAGCATAGGATTTCTGCCTATCTTGAGCGGTCTTCATTCGTTGTCTAATAAGATCTATCTTCTCGAACGTTTCTCCAACCATATCCAGTCCAAGCAATAGTCTTTCCGTAGATTCCCACCAATAAGTCGGTGATCTACTGGGTCGTCCGTATAAGGCTTCAAAAGGTGCCATGTCAATACTTGCTTGAAAGCTGCTATTGTAGGTGAATTTTACTAAAGGAAGATGTTCTTCCCAATTATCTCCGAAGTCTAGAATACACAGCCTCAAAAGATCCTCTAGAACTCTGTTCACCCTCTCCGTCTGTCCATCGGTCTGAGGATGATAAGGGTCTTAAACGTAACTGTGTACCTAATGCTTCTTGCAAACTCCTCCAAAATTCACTAGTGAAGAAGGGGTCATGATCGCTTACAATGCTGGAAAGTACCCCATGAAGACGGACAATCTCGCGAGCATAAACTGCTGCCAACCATGCTGCCGTCTGCTTACTCTTAACCAGAATGAAGTGAGTGCTCTTCATAAGCCTATCCACTACGACCCAAATACTAGTGTTGCCTTTCTTCGATCTAAGAAACCCATTTATGAAATCCATAAAGATGCTTTCCCATTTCCACTGTAGAACTTCCAAAGGATGAAGTAGACCACCGGGCTTCTTTTTCTCAGCTTTAACTTGCTGGCAAACTAAACATTAAGAAATCAACTCTGCCACATCTTTCTTCGTCCCAGCACAAAAGAAAACCTCTTCATATCCCTATACACCTTATCATCAACTGGATGGATAGTCATCTAAGAATGATGGGATTCTTTTAGGACTATCTTTATCAAGCTCCCAATTATAGGAACACAGAGCCTTCTATATCGTCGTACCACCCTTTATCGTCTGTGGAGTATCTGCTGAGGTGACTAGAAGTCTCCCCTTTACTGATTTATCCAAGTTGTCTGGAATATGTGGATCATTTCTCTATGAAGCTTCTGCCTGATCCATAAGAGTGGGTCATATTTCCAACGATACAAACAAACTAGGCAAAAGCCCGGTGGAGGGTCTAAAGTCAAAAGCTGAAATAAACTCCAAGCTTTTCCTTTCTAAAAACAAAGGACTTAAGACCATCCTCTGTCTACTCAATCCGTCTACCACTACATTACACTTGCCAAGGGTATTTGCAATCTCTAAATCATAAGAAGCTAGGAACTCCATCCACCTTTGTTGCCTTAAATTAAGATCCTTCTACGAGAACAAATACTTGAGATATTTATGATCAGTGTACAATTCAAACCTCTCTCCAAGCAAATAATGATGCCACATCTTAAGCGCGAATACTATGGCCGCTAGCTCTAAATCATATGTAGGGTAGTTCTTCTCATGAATTCTCAGTTGTCTACCCCCATGACACACTACCTTCCCTTCTTGCATTAGAACTGCACCAAGCCATGTACTACATGCATCAGTGTAAACTATAAACACTTTGTTCCCATCGGGCAAGGTCAAGACCGGGGCTGTTGTCAGAGCCCTCTTCAGTCGTTGGAAAGCAACATCACAATTTATATCCCATGAAAATGCCAAGTTCTTCTTCGTCAGCCTGGTGGGGTTGATATCTTTGCGAAGTCCTTAGTAAACTTCCTATAATAGCCTGCTAACCCTAAAAAGCTTCTCACCTCCGTTGCATTCTTTGGAATCTGCCATTCCTAAACTGCAACCACCTTTGCGGGATCCACTGCTATCCCATCCTTGGAAACGACATGCCCTAGAAATCTCAGCTCTTTTCTCAAAAAATGGCATTTAGAGTACTTTTCCTTAAGTTGATGTACATAGAGGGTTTTCAAAACTTCCCTCAAATGTTGGGCATGCTCTTCTTCGCTCTTTGAGAGGATCAAAATGTCATCAATAAAGACCACGACAAATTTATTTAGAAACACCCGAAACACACTACTCATCAGATCAACAAAATAGGCGGGTGCATTCGTCAACCCAAAAGGCATTATAAGCCATTCAAAGAATCCATCCTGAGTCCTAAAAGCGGTCTTATCTATACTGTTTTCAGCCACCCTCAACTGATGAAACCCCGTGGCCAAGTCTAACTGAGAAAATACCGAGGCACCAACAAGTTGGCCAAACAAGCCATCTATCCTCGGAAGTAGGTGTCAGTTCCTCTTGGTGAGTTTATTCATTTCCCTATAGTCCACACATATGTGAAGCGAACCATCCGCTTTATTTGCGAATACAACTGGAGCACCGCATTCAGATATGCTTCGTCTAATAAATCCTTTCTCAAGTAGCTCCCCTACTTGCTTACTCAGCTCCCTTCTTTCCCTTGGAGCCATATGGAGCACTGGTAATGCAACTGGCTTTGCATTGTGCACCAGGTATATACGGAAATCGATCTCGCACCTCAGAGGTAAACCCCGTACCTCATCAAAAACATCATAATATTCACGGACTACTGGAACAGATTTTAGATCATCGATAGACGCATCAAGAGACTCTAGGAAACTAAGCATAACCGACCCTTGCGGGTCAGAAGAAATCTCGAGGGTCTTCCCATGACAAGTCAGAAGCCTAAAGACCCTCCTCTCGCAATCTAGAGTAGCACCATACATGGTTAGCCAATCCATCCCTAGAATCAACCCATAGCCCATAAACCCGAGTACATACGCGTCGCAGTCAAACTTGACACCTAAGATAGATATCCTCAAACCCCGACAAATCATAGACAAATGATCTGAACCACCAATGGGGTTTAAGACAACGGGATCCACTACCATACTAATATTTAAGTGTAGAGATTCAACCACAGAGCTAGATATAAATGAGTGTGAAGCGCCAGAATCGAAAAGAGTTCTAATAGGATGACTGGAAATAGAGATCAAACCTTCCATAGAATTTTTCCTACCTCTATCCGGAGCACTAGTCACCAGAGCGTTCACCTGCCGTCCAGAAGCTCCTGCCCTTTGACCTTGTCCCTGTTTCTTCGGGCACTCCCTAGCAAAGTGTTCGACCACTCCACAATGGAAGCAAAAATTCTTCCTTCATTTACAGTCCTTCACCAAGTGACCCTCATGTTCACGGCTGTCACATTTCCTCTTATCCTTTGCCTTGTCATTCTTTCCTCCTTTCTTCTGTTGTTGTTTTTGTTGCCCTTTCTTGGGCCGTTCTTTCTTGTTTCGCGTTGTTTCTTTAGCCTTAACTTACTTCTTTTCTCCCTTGTCTTCCTCATGTACCAAGGTCGCATCAACATGCCTTTCGAAAGTTGCTGCCATTGGAATATGGGACATAGCTAACCCATGAAGGTGTTCATTCAGCCTTTAGCAAACCACAAAGCTTTCTTATGTGGAGTGTCCACCAGTTTCAATCCAAACCTTGCTAGTTGGTTGAGTTTGTTCACATACTCTTTAACAGTCATGTTTCCTTGTTTGAGAGCCAAGAACTTCTCCATTTGCATGCTTTTCTTAGCTTCGGAAAGAAACTTCATTTCAAAGCTCTGCCTAATATCATCCCATTTCTCCACCAGACATCCAGCTTGGGTAATTGCCTACCATAAAGAAGCTTTATCTTTCATTAGCCAAGTAGCTAACTGAATCTTCCTTCGATCTTTCGCTTCAAAGATTACGAACAAGCCCTTGATCTCCTAGAGCCAATTCCTTGTCTCTACAAATGTTTCAGTTCCACGAAATGGCTTCCCTCCTATGGCACAGAAATCTATGCATATCTTAGCGAAATTATCTTCTCTTGGAGGACGAGGAGGAGGAACAACGGGTGCAGCTGGGGTAAGAATGTCAGTTTGACCTCCGGCAGGCACCGTGGACTCTAGATACCTATGAAATCAGCCTGGTATCGTAACGCCCTCAGGAATATTAGGTTCCCCAGACATGCTGAAAAGAAAAGGAAAGAGATTTAGACAAAGGATTGAAGGGTATTACATATGGCTTAGGGAATATGTTTTTCAAAACAGACTTTTCTTTTTAAAAATGCTTTCTTAAAACCTTTTTGAAAATAATTTTCAAAAACTTTTATCCAATCTAGTAACCTTCAGCTCTGATACCAACTGTGACACCCCACGTCCGTTAATGTCACTCACAAATGGAATACATTAAGTTTCATGAAATGTTATAGGTAAACAGAAACATAAATATTACAAGACAGATATAAAATGACAGCGGAATATAGCATACCAACAAGGATAGGAGCTTGAGCCATACATCTAAGCAGCTCCAGAAAAATGTAAGTAGAATCACGGTCAAGCTTGAGTATTCGCACCCTGAGAACCTTTGGGGGGAACGGAAGAAAGAAGAGGAAACAAAAAGGGTCAGACATATGTCTGGCGAGACTAGTTAATTTTAGCAAGTAAATAAGTAAAAGTAGCATGACAAGCATATAAAGTGGATAAGAAAGATAACACTATATAAGGCAAGTATGACAAGGTAAACATGGTAGAGTGTATACGCTTCCCTAATGATTACTCTGATTCTTTGCACTGATACTAGCATAACCAAAAATGATATGATCCCAACAGTTATCAAATGATAGACTTAGGCATACGTCCAGATGTACCGTAACTACTACCCTAATCGATCGGCTCCCTAATCCACGTAAATGTTCTATGCCGGCCCCACCATTAGATGTATCACGTCCTATAGTGGCAACCCTTCGCTGATATGCACAGCCATATCTACAGGTGTCACGGTCGTCTTATCCCCCTCTGTCCGGCCCATACACGCACATGACCCGGTTGGTTTGCGCCGCCCACACCGTCCTACACGTTTGGATCTCTTACAATCAGCCCACTAAGCGTGCCCCACTCCGACCTAGGGTAGAGTAATCGTTTTGCCACTTATTAAGGGTTACTGACAGAAATGGGTCCCCCACACAATATGATACAAGCTCTTCCCCTTGTCTTTTATCCCCACTAGAATTTCTATCAGTTATGTATACCACTATGTTTTTTAATTACATAACCCTACCATTTCAACAAGTTATGCTTACCCTAAAAAGGTGTCTTTAATTACATAACTTCAACATTTTCATAGGTTATGCTTACCACTAGGTGTCTTTAATTACATAACCCTATTAGGTTAAGTTCGTGGGCCTATATGTAAATATTACCGACACCCTCGGATTCACTTAACCCACCCTCTGTTCAACCAAATTTACTTAACCCCAATTTAAATTCATGTTCATACAATCCCTATGGATTCAACTAGGTTAAGTATTTAGGGTTTATGATCATGTTTTCATTTATGGTTGCCGTATGCTAGACCTCCCACATTAAGCCTACCATTTGTGGATGTTGGATATGCCGGGCAGGTCCGGGCAGACTTATTCCACAAATCGGGCTTATCCTCGTGTCTTAGCACAGTTCATATTTGTGCACTTAGACCTCTCACATTATATTCAACACTTGCAGTCGTTGGATATGCCAGTCGGTTCCGAGCAGACTTCCAACGCAAATGCAATCTAACCTCGTGCCATAAGTGCAGTTACCGTTTCTAATTATTGTAATCCTAGGCATTCCATTATCAGCCAATTTTTACCTATGTCGTTATAGGTTATAGGTTTCATGCCCCTTTTTCCTCAATTATGTTCATAGTGAATTATATGTCCAAATTCATATTCATAATCATTATCCAAGTTATGCCAATTTTAATGTTTTCCCCCGTTCCCTAACTAACACATTCGCATATATTTTGCGGCATGCCTAGGCTTTAAAGTAGCCTGGCCATAAACAATAAAAAAGAAAGGTGATAGAAAGATGACAATAGTGATTACTCAAACATAACTGACATAAGTATATATACTGACATAGTGATAAGGTGGACATATAAGAATGGATTTGGTGAACTTGTGATAACTAAACTAGTTCTAACATAGTAGGAATGCCATAATAAGCATAACAAGATCTAAATAACAATTTAGATGTCCAACTAGTTTAGATCCAATACGATAGGCACAAGGTGATCTAAATAATAAGCTAGATCTAAAATCAAAAGTAAATCTAACATAATGAAGGTTAAGATCCACATCATAATTATGTCAGAATGTCATAGATTCACAAGTTACAACAGATCCGATATGATAAAGATTGAGATCCAAGTCAGTACTAATTCAGAATGTCATAGATTCACAATTTACAATAGATCTGGTATAATTTAGTCACAGGAATGGATCCAAACTATAGTCATATCATATTTATGTTTAATCATTTAAATCTAAATTAACTTAGAACTCACAATGTTGGGTTAAGAAAATATAAAAAGAAGTGAAGATTGTTGAGTCACAAGTCTACACTTGAATCTCTAATCTTTGATCGCAGAAGAAGAAAACAGTCCGATTCAGTCCAAGCACTGACAGCATTTGGCCTAAATTGATTTCCAGTGAAGAAAACAAGAGGAATGAGCCTGATATATACCTGCTAGCCCCCAGAATTCGACCAGCCACCTCAACCCTAGGGCAGTCGACCCCCCCTTAGGGGGTCAACCCTGGGTCGACACCCCCTTGAGGGGTCGACCCCGGGTCGACACCCCCCTCAAGGGGTCGACTCCTCTGGGACGAGAGATTTGCTTCCTATGGAATTTCAATTTTTTGAACTGAAATTTGATTTTCTGATTAATTAAATATATATATATATAATTCTCTTGTGCATATACAAACTTCAAACCTCCATAACATCTTCATACGGTGTCCGTTTTATGCAAATGAAATGTCTATCTTGACCAGAATTTCAAGATGGACACAATGGCGCACTCTGTTCCCCTTAATTCTAAATATTAAATTAATTATTATTCAATTTATCCTCTTTTAGTGTTGTTAAAATACGGGGTGTTGCACCAATGTCGTCGAAAGATATTTCTAAACACTGGAGCGAGACATATTAACATTGTTAATCCGGTTTCTAACCCGAAGAAGAGATTCATAGGAATGAAACGAAATATGACCCCAAATTCAACCCAAACTTCACATGCGGACTTAAAACAGTAAGAAATAACGATTCAGAAAGTTTGATTCAAGAATGCACTAAGCGAATGGACGGACACTGGTCCATAAGGATACATATATCATATCATTAACTACATCATCTTGATCCTTATCACCTTGTTAGCATTTAACCAAGTTTGATAACAATTGGACACTCTTAGCTGATACAACTAGATAGCCTAAACTAAAACTGTGCACGTTAATATAGTGACCCACATATGCAAGAAAACAAAGACTAAACCAAACCATACTTTGCAGAGAGCATTTGAAGATCATTAGACAGCATGCCATAGAGTCAAAGAGGCAAAGCTAGCTAATAGTATGGATAGCAGTACCCATCTATAGGCTATGGATTGATGAAGTTCCATGGTATTAGCTGGCATGGAACTCACATTTCTTGCGTGGATTATGGGCATGTATTTAGGCCTATTAGCATAGCAGCTTTATCCAGCTATTTCCAAAAATTCTACAAATACCCCATGACCTCCAATAAAAGATGGATATGAATTCTGCCTACCGAAACTTTGCACAATCATCTCATCCACCATTGCAAATTCCAAATACATCAAGACTTCTTCACCAAGTGGACTATCGCGATCTACTTTGATAGTTCATAGTACTAGCGCTACTTTTAGTCTTAACTTTAAAGATCATTAAACCATTTGTACTCAAAACATTGCAATTTGGCATGGTTGATCAAGCAATAAAGATATTCAAAGTGGATGTAGGCCTTTTAAATGGCTGAAGCACTATAAAGTTTGTGTTATCCCTTTTTCTAATTTCAATTTCTTTGTTTTTCCATGTATTTTATTATTTCTATTTTTTCTACCTAAGAGGGGTGAGGATTTTACATTATACAGGTGTTAATACCAATTTTGGTGCTAAAATCTGGTGATTTCACTGAGAACTGAAACAAGGAGAAAATTTGTTCCTTCAATTATAGATCCTCTTGGTCTAGAAGATAGATCCATTGGCAAGATTGTAAATAGAATCCGAAAGCTAAATGAAATTATAAACTCTCCCAAAAAGAAGAATAACAAGTCTAGAATTTATTTTGGAAATGTTGTTGATGAAACTCGTTTTTCTCTTATCAATTATCCAAGTGTGGCCCATACTTTAGGAGAGACCATAACCAGAGGAGATCTTGATACAATGGTGGAAGCTATGAATTAGTGTATGGAGACTACCAATAAATCCCAGATGGAGAAATTGGATATCATGCTTGCCTCTAGGCCCAACTTGGAAAAACTTATATTTGGAACAGAGTGTGCATTCTCTGCCTCAGATCAACGTAGGAGAAACCATAGCCAAGCATGTAGGGTGCACTTGGAGGCAAATCAAGTAGCTGTAGAGGGAAATAGGACTGCACTTCCTAAGAACCTCAATATTGTGACCAATCTGAATTATCATGTAAACGCTGCTAATGACTTGGATAGAATGCCAATATCAGATGATAGTCGTTGGGGTTGTAATGACCGCCTTATACTTCCAATACCTGAATAGTGTGCTATGGTAGTGCTCAGCTAATGTAAGGTGATCATCAAGGTTATAAAACAAACCAAGAAAACTATAATATATTTCAAAGTGCATAGAATAAAATATAATAGCAGGCGAGATAGTAAAAGCGGATAATGTACCAGAAACATCAGAGTAGAAGATCTAAAACACAACATAATCCCAGTAGATTCGTACATAGAAATAACTCAATGTAACCTGTCTCTAGATAAACATTACTAAGCCTTGAAGTAGCGAACAATGAAAATAAATATGGTACATATAAATAATACATGAGATAGCCTCTTGCTTATCTCCCAGTCAGCTACCCATGCACATCTAAGCTATCTCTAGTCTGGCCATTTAAGACCACGCATAGTAATAACAAGCAATGCATAAAACTCCAGGTTAGACAAAATTTTGTGTGTGCGATAGTAATCTCAAGTATAGTAATATACCACAATAGGTAAAAAGGGTCATATTTGAAATGTCCCTACATCCGAAGATTAAGCACACATAATAATTTACTTTACTCTATGATCATCATGTCACTAAGTAATAATAAATGTGTGCGTGATAAGATAATAACGAACACTAAAATGTAGAATTCATTTTGACATTCTCTTGCCCAGTGTGTAAAGTATATGGTACTAGGTACTTTGGTCACCCAATCATTTAAAGCATCGGTATATTAAAATGTCGACAAACTCTACCATGTTATCAATCCATCTTAACATCACTGACTAGAGACGATAACCCTATCTATTCCAAAAACATCGACATTATCTAGGGTCCATGTAAACCAAGTCAAAACAAAGATAGACTCTAATCCATACTCATGCTTCTCTCTCAAATGTATATCAAAGTCCTAAATACCAACAATTCGTTTGCACACGTATTTCCTTACATCAAAATCTATCTCAGGGATGTTTATATGACTCCCGCATGAAGTTGGTACACTCTAAGGACTACTACGACAATCATCATAGGATGTCATCATGTCTCTTATCTACCTTAGACAACCACATGAATACAACCTTTTATCTTTTATTATGCATCTTTGGTTTAACTAATCATATCGAGCCATTCTTCAATAACAAAGAACCATCGATCTAAGTAATCACACATGTTTAATTCTTAAGTGCTCCAACTTAAAGTTTTTACTATTCAAAATTACTCATTTCCAAAGTGTAGAGATCATTACCATGAGTTTAGTGCAAAAAACAACATCCGAAATGGACTTCATATATAAAAGTTATGCACATTCGAAGTTGTTCATGCGTGACTCCGTCGATCTGGGTCCACGTTGACCCGGGTCATGGAACAACACCAACCCGATCCAAGGCAATGGGACTGTGCCACTCAAATTGTGGCAATGGAACTGTGCCGACCCGATGTAGGGCAATTACTTGTACCAATCCGAGACTATGTCAATCTAGACCATGACATTTGCCGATACGAATTATCCAAGGTTATAACTCGAGCATACGAACTTGAAATAACTTGAAAATTAATGAGTAGTCTTTTTGAATCTTCCTAGTTGTCGTATAGAAATCGCATGTCGATCCATGTTAAGAACCTGAAGACATACCAATCCTTACCTTAAGAACCACTATATAACTTCCCATTTCTAATTCTCCATTCTTTCAGTGTTTACGTACAGTCAAGCATCTCTATAACGAGAATCTAACATGCAAAACATCGTCAAACAAACATTAAGTCCGGCCCAAGTAAATCAAAGCACCAAACAAGAGGGGTAGGGTACGTTCATAAGATAGTTTAAGGGTATTCCTTAAATTTTGGGCTTCACAAACATGATCCAAATTATATGTGTGATTACATAATTAAACATGATTTAAAAGAATTTTTCAATATTTTTATGTGGTAATTAGATTCTATTACAACATAATTAGAACACTAATCACTCACCTTATACCCCAAAATCTTGTTAGATCCAAATGTATGTTGATTTGCATAGATTCCTTGTTGTTCGCATCATCTTTTCTTTAGATTTTATTTTTATTTCGGTCAATTCTTTACTATTTATGAGATTTGGCTAAGTAACGTAAGGTTTAAGGGATATTTGAGAGGAGAAAACCATTAATGGAGTTAGGATCTATTTTGGGAGTTGAGAAACGACTTGAAGACGATTCTCCTACCCATTTTAGCATCTAATAACCCCAACCCCTAAATGAGCCTTGGACCCACTCACTAATCACCTCTTTAAACCAAACTAAGCTCTCTAAATGCCTTTAAAACCGTAATCCAACAATTCTTCCAAAATGTAAGTCTGTTTACTAAAGTTTTACCGTTCTATAGAATGGGAAAGCATCATTCGGATCCAATGGAAGTGGTCTAAAGTTGGAATCCATTCCAATCAAAAGTTATGAGTGAAACAAGATTCGTCATGGGAATAATGGTCACTGAAAAATTTAACAAAAATTATGAAGGTAAGAAATGACTCTAGGAGTCATTTCCCAAAGATATGAAAACGTATGACCTCATATTGAAATAATATAAATATTTTATGATCCTCCAATGCGCATAATACCGGTTATTACATTCTTTCTCAACTTTGGAAATTTCTCCCTCAATATTCTTAAACAAGTTAACAAGTTCATACCACTTGCCTACCAGTCATATTCATCCATCAAAATCAAACATGAATACATAGTAACAATGAAAGAAAAGAAATAATCTAAACCTACCTTAAAATGCAGGGCACTACACTAAGGAAAAATCGATGATATCATAAATTAACATAATAAGCAATGAACTAAAATATTAGCAAGTGAAGAGATCTAGATATGAATCCTCATAGTCCCATCTTTCTCCTAAGTGCAATCATTCTCAGTTTCACTTCACTAGACCTTAACAAGCTTACTGCCTTTCTCTTATGTTGCTTTATATCAGTCCTAACTATCAATAGGTTAGCGAGTTCTTTAAGCTTATGGTTCCACTTAGATATCATCGAACTGATACAACATGATAGTTTCATTGGAATTATGAACAAACTTCCTAAAAATGAAACATGAAACACTTTGTGCACCCCTTCCATTTTTTGAGCTAGATTAACTCTTTAAGCTAGGTTCCTTTTTCATTCAAGAATCGGAGAAGGACCAACAAATCTCGGCACTAATTTCTTTTCTACCAAACCGAATCACATTTCTCAAGGGAGAAATCTTAACAAACACTAAGTCACCAATGGAGAACTCTAAGTCTCTCCATCTCATGTTAGTGTAGCTTTTCTACCTTTCTTGAGAAGTTTTATCCGTTGCTGATTGATGTCAATCTTTGTAGAGGTCTCTCTATTTTATATTTGGCCCAAGTATCAGTTTTTCTCGAGCTTCTAACCAACATGATGGAACGTTGCACGACCTACCATTCAAAATTACATATGACTCCATATAAATTCTAAACTGATAACTACTATTTTATGTTAATTCCATAAGATGCAATTGATCATCCTATGAACTTACGAAATCTAGGTTGCAGGGTCATAGGAGAACTTCTAGTATAAGACTTAACCTTACGGACTACCTGTTAGTTTGAGAATGGTAAGCTATTCCAAAACCAACCAATAAACGATGGATCTTGATAACTCATAATGCCTTTTCGTACTCCATGGAATCGTACAACCCATTTCACATGCAATTCGACCAATTTGACTGCTATTCTATTTGACTTGATGGTATAAATTTAGTACTCATAGTCAATCGACCAACGATGACCTAAATAATATCATACCCTATTTAGATCCTTAGCAAACCATCAATGAAATCCATGAGACTTGCTCATACTTCCATTCAGGAACTTCTAGTGGTTGTATTTAGGGCTGTCAACGGATGCTTTTAAATACATATAGTGCTATATCCGTATCTGAAATCATTTTCGAATAACGGATATCCGTGGATACAGACGGATATTGAATAATTATCCTATATGCAAATGATCGATAAATCAAGAAATAAAAATGAAATCTTTTAGTTAACCATGTTACAACCAAAATCAACTATGAAGTAGATTGACAGTTAAGGGGTATCGGTTGGCCGTAAGCAAGCAAGAATCCATTAGAAAATAGATTCAATTACTGAGAAGAGTCGATATAAAGGAGGAATAGTCCGAAAGCTACATCAGCTGGTACCACTACGAGAGGAGGGATCCCAAAAGCTACAAAAAGGTCAACAGAACCAATCCGTAAGGGTTATCTTAGCAACATCCATCCGGTAAGGGGGTGTTCCGACGAAAAGACATCTAAGCCGAAAACCGAGAAAGAGGAAGGAAAGAGCTCCACCAATTGAGACCCGGAAGGCCGAAAGGACTTTTAATATTAACCCTCCCAATACCGATACACCAGGAGGCTAGTACACCAGGACTATCGAATGAAAAGTAAATAAAGATTGCCTAGAACCAGTTTTTTAGACATCTACTGTGTAGGCGCCAGAAGGTCGTATTGATAGACAATAAACAAATCACCTAGAGCTACCTCCCGGAAGATAAGGCTACACCCGGAAATCCCACCGGAAAGCAGAACGGATCCTCAAAAGTGATATAAGCTATCCGCACTAGTGTACTCAGAATGGACACTGACTGTGATTCCGAACCGGCAACTATCCATATACATAATGAGGGCAGGTCCTCTAAGTATTCACGGGGGAACCGGAAGCTTATATCCAAGTCTATGACCAAAATCATACAATCGGAAATCCTAAATACCTTTCGGGAAGATACCACGATGGAACGAACACATCGATCTCGAAAAGGCCCCTGACTATTCGAAACCTTCATTGCAGAAGTCATAATTAGCACCACAAAGCGGCCGGATGCAAAACATCCAAGACCAAGGAAAGCAGGCAGCCGACAAAGGCTCCTGAAGGCCCAACAATGGAAGATACTCCAAATTCCTATAAATAAGACCCCGGAGGTCACATTAAAGGGGGATGGATCCGATTTCCTGTACTTTTCCTCTTAAAAACCCCAAAATTGAGATCGATTTAAGGAACTCTTCGATTCTGTTCATGTAAGCAAAGTCAAGATTAATAAAGATCAAAACTACACCTCTGGTGTTTACTAGTGAGTTTATCATACTAATTCTTAATTATCATTGTTTTGATTTACTGTTTTCTCTCTATATATGTTTGGATTCTTTCCTGGATCTATATCTATGATCGGAGGAAATGCTCCCTTTCTGTCAACTTAAACCCGTCCTGCAAGCTTAGGCACTACCAACAAGTTTAGATTTCCCAATGAACTTGGTCCTAATTCCTAGAAATAGTGATCTGACCCAAACCCACGAAGGATAAATGGCCTATTTCCCTCTTAGGTTCATTCTTGTCAACCTGACTCTAGTGTTGACAAAAAATATTGGTGTTTACAAAAAAAAATTGTTAACATTTTGGCACTAGAAGGAGGGCCTGATCCTCCGACCTTGTGGTTAACAGCCACACGATCCTACCTGTGCTATTCCGTCCTAGACTAAGGCTTTGAAGAAGCAAAATTATGGGTAATAGGGCCCTATAGAAGCCTTCAAAATCTCGAGTGAGTAAGTCAGAAGTCATCGACACAAGAGTGGCAGAAGAACTGAAGCTGAGAGTGGAAGCCTTACGGATAATAAAACGAAAAAGAGAACTATAACAATATGCTTACAATATCAAAAATTATATCTATTCCCACATAGGGCAAAACCTAGCACCTCCTTCAAAGGAATCTACATAAGAAGATATTAACATTTTCTGTCACCTAAAGAAAACCCTCCTTAGGCAAGTCATGGGAACGACGTTTGAATAAGAAATAAGGGACGATTTCGACCACTTCGCCAACAAATGGTCCGAAGGGATAACATCTCAACCTCAGTATGTTTTTGAATGAAAGAATGAAGTGAAGGCACAACAACTAGGCTGGGTCACAAATGGATTAAAACCCAGCGGCAAGAAGAGGGGCGTACGTTAGGGATACCCAAGGAATGCTACCTCATCACTTAGATGGAAAACATTTCTTCCTAACCTAATACAAACTTAACTATTGGCCACTCACGAAAAGAAAGCCCAAGTACGAAAAGAAAACAGGGGGGCCCTATTGCCATTACCCCATGATGAATGGACACGAAACTAATCATTGTAGAGTCGACGAGGAAACCATTGTTAGATTCATCAGCCAAGACCAATTACGAGAATTTATGAAAAAATCAAAGTGAGTTCGGTAAAAATCCTTAGAAAAAGGATTAGTAAACATGTCCGAGGGTATGGAAAACCCTCCTTTCAGAATTTAAAAGGAAACCCAAAAGGGGTCAAACCGTAAACGGATTAAATCCCTTGTCATCACCAAATTGGTCAGAATGAGGCATCCCCTGGAGGGGGATGATGTGTTAGTCTTTCTCCATGCCCAAATCTGAGAGGGCTAGGTTAAAACATCAAAAGCGTAAGCCTCTGTTTCACACTAGAAATGGTCGTGGCAGTGCATCTAACATTAGCATGCCTTGCCTCTACTAGTCGAAGAGTACGCCCTCCCTCTGCCAGAACTAAGCACGTCCTGCCTCTGCACGTAGAAGAGTATGTCCAATGTTCTTCTTATGTTCCGCGTTACCCGCAGAATGGAACGTCAACTCCTACCATTGCCTACGATGGTCAGGATAGTGCATTCCTCGGAGGGGTTTGGCGTGTAAGCCTCTATCAGTACCTACAATAGTTCGTATAGAGCATCAAAAGAGTAAACCTTAGTTTTGTGTCTACAATGGCCCCGTCAAAGTGTTTAAGACCTTATTATCACCTACGATGGTCGGGATAAGGCGTCCCATAGAGGGCAGTCAGATAAGTCCTTGGGTCATGCTTGTGGATAAGCTAGCCAAGTGTACGGGATGCACAGGCCCAGAGAGTGGCCAAAAAAGCATGTACATCCTCTGCTTTGACTTTGAAAGCATGAGGGGTGGCTAAGGAACCACGTACAACCTCTGCTTCGCAAATAAAATCCGAGTGAGATGCCAAAACACAAATACTGGAAGGGGTTTTCGGCTTTCATCCTATATTAATACCCGAATTTAGGTTGGTTCGACTCTTCACCAATGCTGGGAGGGGTTTCTGGTCATTTACTTATATTAATACCCAAATCTAATTTGATCCGACCATTCACAAAGTGTCGAAAAGGGATCTCGATCTTATCTCAACACCAAAACCAGATGATTCAACTGTCTGCAAAAACCAGAAGCGAATTCCTAGCCTCCTACTATGAATAAACCGAATCTGGGTTGATCAGGCTTACATCAAACGCCGAAAGTGGTTTTTTGGCATTCAATCTATAATTACCTAAACAAGCGCTAGTTCAGGTAGTCTACCCGAATCTGGGATATTCAACTCTTCAAAAATACCAGAAGGAAAGACCCGATTTTGTCTCAACACCGAATCTAGGCACAAGTCAAAACCAAAGGGAGGGTTTTGATCTCATTAAAAGTTCCCAAAAGGATTCAAAGTCTCAAATCCAACCAAGGAGGAGTTGATCAACCCTCTCGGTAACTTGAATATGGCTTAAAACCGCGCTTCTGTTGTTAATAAAGATAAGCTTATGATCCTCTAGCTCGTTCAGGGAAGTGTCTTAAACCTATACATTCATTAGTTTGTTTATTTCTCAATGTACCGTCTACTTGCACGACCGAGAAAATAACATCCTATTAGGACATAAGTTCAGAAAGGAACTAGGGTAGAATATCCCTAAATACCCATGATAAAATTCCACAACTACGACTACTCATCTTCTGGGAAACCCTACAGCGAGTATTCTCCCAGAAATACCTATTACGTAAGAAATTCTTTTTACTAATGTCAAACTCAAATAGGAGTCCTGTCATTACAACATCTTGTGGAATGATAGCCTTGTTTCCAATAGAAGAAGTATATCGTAAAAATCACATAACACGAAGGCACACCCCTTAGAAGTCATAACATAAACGCAATTACTGTTGTAGAAAGATACACATCACAAATATATGAGAAGAGAATATCATTCTGATTCTGGGTTTTATATGGAAAATTCTGTAGAAGCATAATTCTCCTTAAATTTCCTTAGTTTTTTTCCAACTTATCAATGTGTTGGTATAGCCTACCCACCTCTGCATCAGGATTGCTGGTGAACTTTGTTGCTAGCCTATGCTGCAAGTTATGGATAATCTCATCTTTCTCCTCTAATTGTTTTTCCAAAGAGGAAAATTGTCCATGAAAATTTATAGAGATTATCTTTCGAAGATAGTACATCTTTTTGTGATCTTAAAGGAAAACATTCCCAAAAATGTCTCTGTGACCAGCAATATTCAAAATTTCCTCTCTGAACTATGAAGAAGCGTTTGAAATTGATCCTCCTTATAATAAATAAGATGAAATATCATAACATATACAAATGGAAAACAAATACAGATGTCGAGTACATATTAGTAACATCACACATCCTAGAGAAAGACAACTACATGACCCGTACCAATTCACACACGCATACGCATAGCACATTAATACAACATCACAGACCGCCAAATGTCAGAAAATTAACACCATTCATGAATAAGTTAAAAACACTTCATACAATAATTCTTGAAACCCCCGCTAGAATTGTTTTGGTTTTGCATAATGAACCCCTAGGAAAGCTCTCCACATTTTCAAAACATAGGATCTAAAGAATTAGTGTGGCCTACATCATGGGACAAGCAAATATCTGCCACAACATGAAAAGAACAGTCATTTACATAAGTTCAAGAAGAGGGAAAATACCTCGAAAGTGAAAGCCACACCTGAGCAACATTGACGCCAAGCCAGTCAGAAGTTCCTTTTTCCCTAGAATCCTTAGATCCATGCACCTGAGGGGGTTAAATAGTTGGACCATGAGGTAGTCAAATGCTCGTAGGATCAGAAGCATCCTTTCCATCATCAGGGAACACCTCCATCTTTGAAGAAGATGTCCTTTCACCCTTTTTACTCCGCCTTGTCGGTCCACGTCCTCCCTTGTTTCCTCTTCCGCTACGGTTTCATCTTCTTCCTCATGGTCCTCAGAAAATTATTCAATAAATAAGAGGGATGCGGGATTTGCCCTCCATGTTGGCGATTCTAAGCTCTTAGAAAATCGAACATTATGACGAATGAGTTTGGGGCTTAAAGAATCCTGATCAGATGCGAGCGCCAAGGTTTCCAAGCACAAGAGAGTTGTATATGTGTTGGAGGAAAGTTGAATGGAGGCAACTTTCAAATCACTTAAAAGATTGTGTATAAAATGTTGATAAGGAAGAAAACCTCCATGCCATATATGAATTGTTAAGTATGTGAAATACCCTTCTGGAGGGTTCTTGAGATAATTTGTAGAAGAACCTATGGTGGCATCAATTCTAGATGTACCAAAGCTATCCAATATGGCCTTCATGGAACGCTGGTAAGTAATTAAAGAATGCTTCAGAACGAATGCTTTCTTAGGACGCGATACTTGGAATCTTTGGTCTTCGCCTTTACAGGACTTTTGCTAAACATGATTCTGCCAGGTGATATCATTCCATCACAATACCATTAGTATATATATTTCTTACACAATTGTGTGAATAACATTTATTAATGGGTAGGGTATCATTAAATATTGCTCACAAAAGGGCTCGATTTATCATAAGATAAACCGAACTTGGGTATTAAAAGTGATCAGGATTATGTACAATGTACTTTCATTAAATATCATATAGGCTTTTAATAGCAAGGAAGACACACATCCTATCGCCATTAACACCACAGCGGGACTACGTCGGGTTTGGATAGTTCAACGTTATCAATGAATACTTAAGCAAAACATAAACAATAAAGGAAATCAACCCTAATTATGTTAGAATCATTTGATCGTGTATCAATGACATAGAAAGATGTTTCCTCCTTGTATGTATTGTCTTGTACAACGCATTTCCTAAATGAAGTAACTTGTGAAGCGGGTGACTACTAATGTCGGGCATTAATCATGTGAAAAGAGAAATTGTCATCGCCTAAACATATTTTACAATTTTCATAAGACCTAATTGATTCCCCTATCAATTTTTACGCATAATTTTGATTCATATAAAGGGTAAAAGTACTCACAAAGAATCGAACTTGGGTTTCCAAAAGGAAAAATTCGAGCAGCTTCTTAGAAAAACAGTAATCATGTTCGAGAATTTGACTTGTAGATGAAAAGCGGAAACAAGAGAGAAGAAGAATTTATGTTCAAATTTCGAGATCATTCTGAGTCGTACAGGCAAAAATCAGTCAATGATTCAAATTAAGGAAGATCAAGAGACTCCGAAGTGACACATCGGAAAAGACAAAAAGCTTGACTTGAAAAGTCGAAAATACCCCTTCACTAAGGGGGCAAATTTTATTACCAAAATCAACTATGAAGTATACTGACAGTGAAGGGGTATCGGATGGCCGCAAGCACACAAGAATCCTTTAGAAAACAGACTCAATTACTGAGAGGAGTCAAGAAAAAGGAGGAATAGTCCGAAAGCTGCATCAACTGGCACCATCCCGAGAGGATGGATCCCAAAAGCTACAAAAAGGCCAATAGAACCAATCCAGAAGAGTTATCTTGGAACATCCGTCCTGAAGGGGGATGTTCTGACGAAAAGATATCTATGCCAAAAACCAAGAAAGAGGAAGGAAAAAGCTCTGCCAATTAAGGCCCGGAAGCCCGAAAGGGCTTTCAGTATTAACACTCCCAATTCCAATACACCAGGAGGCTAGAACACCAGGAATATGGAACTAAAAGTATGTAAAGATTGTCTTGAACCAGTTTCTGAAACATCTATTGTATATGCGTTGAAATGTCGTATTGACAGAGAATAAACAAATCACATAAAGCTACCTCCCGGAAGATAAGGCTACACCGGAAATCCCACCGGAAATTAAACTGGAACCTTAAAAGTGATACAAGCTATCCTCACTAGTCTACCCATTATGGCACCGACAGTGATTCCGAACCAGTAGCTATCCACATAAATAATGAGGACAGGCTCCTTTGAGTATTCATGGGAAAACCGAAAGCTTATATCCAAAAGACTATGACCAAAAGCATACAACCGGAAACCCTAAATACCTTCCAGGAAGCTACCACGATGGAAAGCACAAAACTCAAAAAGGCCCCCGACTAGCCGAAACCTTCATTGCGGAAGTCATAATTAGTACCACAAAGAGGTCGGAAGCAAAACATACAAGACCAAGGAAGAAAGGCGGCCGACAGAGGCTCCTAAAAGCCCAACAACCCAACAACGGAAGATACTCCAAGTTCCTTATTAATAAGACCCCGAAGGTCATATTAAAGGGGGACGGATCCGAATTCCGGTACTTTTCCTCCCTAAAAACCACAAAATTGAGATCGATTTAAGGATCTCTTTGATTCTGTTCATGTAAGCGAATTCAAGATTAATAAAGATCATATCTACACCTCTGGTGTTTACTGTGAGTTTATCATACTAATTCTTAATTATTGTTGTTTCGGTTTATTGTTTGATCTCTATATACGCTTGGATTCTTTCCTGGATCTATACATATGATTGGAGGAAATGCTCCCTTTCTGCCAACTTAAACCCTTCCAGCAAGCTTAGGCACTACCAACGAGTTTAGAGCCAGTGAACTTGCTCCTAATTCCTAGAAATAGCGATCTGACCCAAACCCACAAAGGATAAGTGGCCTATTTCGCTCTCAGGTCCATTCCTGTCAACCTGACTCTGGTGTTGATGAAAAATATCGTTAACAAAACATAAATGTTTTCAATTTCATTGAACACAAAAGAGTTAAAAAAACATATACGATGAAATTAAATAGATTTGAGTAGCTAATATTCATTTATTCATATAATACATACCTTCGACAAAGTAAAATAATAAATAAATCTCATTTATTGTACTAAATACATATAATTTTGAGCATTACATTAAAAAAACTAGATGGATTATCTTCGGATACAGATATCTATGTATCCACATCCGTTTTTTCGGATATCGGATATTTATCCGCTTTTCAGATACAGATGTGGACGAATATCGGGTTTTTTCGGGTATTCATTGACAGCCCTAGTGGTAGCACACCATTAGGTTTCTTCTACTCAGCCTTAACCAATTGGCAATTCACGCATTTGGAGATGAATGACCAAACATTCTTCCTCATTCCTTTTGAATAATAGGTTTCCTTCATATCTTAATACATATTATTATCACCAGGATGTATAGTCGACCTTGAGTGATGACATTCTTGAAGTACCTCATCTCTCAACTCATCAATGTCAGGTACAACCAATCTTTCATTCTTACAGAGCCAATGTAATGACTTGAAATATTGGAACCAATTTAAAATTTTAAAATTCCAAGTTTAAATAAATTATATAAGAATTTTAGTCAATTTGAAATTCGATATTTTAAAGTAATTCTAATAGCCTAGAAAATAATTTTTATACAAACAATCTCAAAATTCAATGAAACTAATTTTATCGAATCTAAAACATCAAAATATGGTAGGATTCTAAATTTTGCGTCAAACTGAGTTAGTATGTGATCGTGTGAAATTTAAGTGCGAACCGATAAATAGTTTGAACTCGAACTAAGCTTGAACGAGCAAATTGTGAGAAAACAGATTCGAATTTCAACAAAATCAATTTCTTTGGTACCGTATCGAAAAAACATGTCGGGATTTCAAATTTTGCCGAAAACAGAACCAATATGTCATCAAAAAACTAGATAACGCGTAATAGACTAAATGTACCTTAAGTTCTCGTTCACACCTCGAACTAGCTATCGCAATTGTGTGCTTTCATTGTGTTGTCATGTAATAAAGGCAACAACGTGTGTTTTCTCCCTATCCTAGATGGATGACACCACTATGATTCATGGCAAAACAAATTGAGTATATAAGCATCCCCTCCCTTTCACCTTTTCACTTTGCATTCCATTTCTTTCTTGCTCTCTCCCCTCTTTCTCACTCCACTACCCCCTTTATCCCATCCGCCACTACCCATCCTCTAACCCGCCATCACCAGCACCCTCTTGTGCTACCACCCCTTGCTGGGAGCCCCACCTCACTCAAACTCTCCTACACCCCTTAAATTTTCAAAATTACCACACTTTCCCCTTAAACCACCCAATACAACCCACCCCTCACCCTAACAGCCCACATCCATCTCCTTGGCCCACCTGCGTACACAAAAGTCCTACGAGCCCTACCTTCTTGAACCTCGAGTCCCATTAGTCTCAAACCTCTTTCCGTTCGTCCCTAAAACCAAAAGTAGCTCCACTTTATTTGTCCGTATTTTCAAAACTCAAATAACGTTGAACCTTTTCCAAAAAAATTTTGAAAATATTTCGTTGACGCGGGAAGGCTGCCGAAATCATTCAAGATCACTAGGATATCCTAAAATTGAAGTTTGGAGAAGTGGAAACCAAGGTAAGTGACTTTGAAGAAATAGATTAGTTAATTATTAACTATATGTGTATGTACTTGTTTGAGTATATAATGACTTATGATAGTGTATAAGAGTTCATATTGTGGTTCGATAATGTTTGGGATGGGTTACTATGGCATATTATAAAAAAAGATTAGATCTTTAAGTGAGATTTGTATTTTCACTTGTATGTATGACACATAGAATAGTTATTGTGGACACTAAGATGAGATTGAACCTTGAATGGTCATGGAAATAAACATTAGCTAGATATTGGTTATTAGATATGGGTACGAACACCTTGATGTTGAATACACATGTTAGTTGACAATTTATTTTGCAGTCAATCTGTTGGTTGACAAAACCATATAACCATTAAATAGTTTAAGGCTTATATGATGTAGATTATGTCACGATAGTCATGATTTAATGTTATAATTGTTATTGAAAATATGGTATGTGATTACCAAAGTTGATATGGTCAAAAATTATGATTATTAGCTCATTTGTTAAGTCTCCACTCGTAAAAGTGATTTTAATGAATTTTTTATTAATATAATAATGAGTGAAAAATAAAATCAAAGTTAGACATTCGATTTTGGATGGAAGTAAAGTATAATTCATTATGATGAATATTTGCAAATGATAGAAATGGTTTTGGAGAAATTAAAAGCAGGTTATGGTCTATCAAAGTCTTTATTTTAAAATAAATAGTAACTAGAAAAAGTGAAGTTGGGTTAGGGTATCTACGGAACATTTTAAAAAGATTTTCTTTATAAAACTTTCTTATTTATTTTTATAATGGATATCAATAAAATTAGGGTTTAAAATACTGAAGATTGAAGAGTAATATTATTTTAATAATAAAATAATATTATAATTTCCATTTAATAGAGATATTGAATTTTGAATTGAAAAATAGAAAATGTAGTTCTAGAAATTATTAAATATATTTTATAAAATTAATAAACTATTTTAGATATATTTCGATTGAATTTATATAATTAATCAAAATACGGTCAGAATAAAACTCATCGCGCAACGGTATTTTGCGAATTTCAACCTATAACTTTAAGTTGATATACCGGGAGATCCGACCATCGGATTCCTCAACACTTGGGTTAGAAATGAAAAGAGCTTTCAAATGATAGGTAGATTTTCAAAATCCAACGGTTAGATTTTGAGATATGTTCAAACCAATTCTGAGCAGCCTAATAGCCCATTGGACTGAAGTGGCCTATTTTTAAATAAATAAAAATAGATAAAATTATTATAAATTATAATAAATGATTTTAAAAAGGTTTGTGCCAAATATATATGGGTTTGAATGATAAAAACATGTTAACTAGAAATAGGCTATTTTGAAATGCCTTTAATAATGGTTTTGAAGAAACATTTAGAGGTAAAGGTTTTTAATTTGCAAATTGAAGATAAACCTTGGGTGCACCTTTTATAAGGTTAATAGAATTGAAAAGATGATTTCGAAAGCCTAAGTAGCTTAACAAAATGTGAGAATAAGATCTAAATCATATGAAATGACATCTAATTAAAGAAGACTTAATTGGTGGGTTAATAATCCAATTAGGATTTTTTTAATGCTATTTGTTTTAGAAAACACCGGGTTTAACCCATTTAGAGTAATTATATGACGATTAAATGTTGAAGAAATTAGAGATGGTGAAAGACCGAAAATCTTCACATTGAATGAATTGCTTGCTGATGTCATGGATATGGTTAGCTCCCAAGAAAAGGTTATAGTGGGAGTAGTCCAGACTGATTGTCGCGATATGCAAGGGCCTCTCTCTTTAATTGGTCGAGAAATAAGGTGCCTTCAGTTTTGTTCAAACCTAGAATGAACTTGTAAATGAAATGTGTGTTTGATATTGAATTTTACAACACAACTAATTGGTTTCTATCGATGTTATATCGTTAGTGGCAGAGGATTTATTGTCTTAGTTTAGCGCCCTCCTCTAAGACTTACATACTAAGAGGGATACATATTAATAGAGATCGATTATATGTTGTGAACTGACAATTTGGCATGCCAAGTGCTGTTGGCAGATAGATCAAAGATTTTTTTGTAAAGTAGAGCTTTGTGGATGTTGACTCTAGGGTCTTACACCCCGAAATGAGCCATAAAAGGATGATAGACCGTAGAGGAACGACTGGCGTTTCCTTCTAGCTAAAAGTGATATCATTGTATGGAGCCCAGGAAAGTTTACTTATGTGGATAATGAATTGAGGCATCTCAGATGATGGTCAAATATGACTAGGTTGACAGTTAGATACGACTAGGGAATGTTATGTTCAGGAGAAACCCAATGTCATCAGGAATTGGTGGGCCGGCTCTGCCGCTCTGAAGGATCACATCGTGTGATTCTTGGACATCTTGCTAGAGATTATCCGAGCGGATAAGGAAGATCCTTTTCCTCGGTTCGTTAGTGGAATCCAAATTCCAATATAAGACCGTGCGATTTTAGTTGAACACTATTTAGCCAGCATAATGGGATGGGGCATTATGCGAACTAAGATTTGTGCATTTATTTTCAAAAGTGATTTCCATGCCTAGGCATTAATAATAATATTAATTTTTTTTAAGATATCGAGAATATTTGTCTATTATATGGTAAAACTCTTTCCTCCGATATGTGCTGCATTGTGTATGGGACTTCAGTCTTATAACATCTTTTCAAAGTTTTGAATCTTGGTTGATGATTTTGTGCACTGGTATTCATGTGGAGGAAACCCGCTTCGTGTTATACAGCGTAGTCAGGTGATATGCCTTACTTATAAATAAGTTAATAATAATCGATTAGAGTTTCGCATACCAGTCCCGTGACTGACTCGCAGTTTGTTTTTTCCTTGCAAACTCGAATGCCTTATTTC
The DNA here is from genome assembly GCA_030737875.1 of Allium sativum. NCBI lineage: Eukaryota > Viridiplantae > Streptophyta > Magnoliopsida > Asparagales > Amaryllidaceae > Allium > Allium sativum. The sequence goes on along the minus strand of CM060912.1, from coordinate 989,228,619 downwards.
CACACGAGCAGGCCAGTAAACAGGTTTAGTTAAGACCACTTTTGGTAGCTATGACTTCATTCATATGGAAGCTATCTAGGAAAGTTAGTTTTTGATTTGGAGCTGGGGAAGGAATAGGATTATCTTCTGGAAACTCCATAGGACTTCGTCATGATAACTTATCTTTAATTCCGCTGTGCATCTATTATCTTATCATCGTTGAATTATATGGCATTTGGATCCAATGGGATGTTCTGACTCTGAATTACTACTTGATGTAATATGATGAATATTCCGATGGTTAATGCAATTTTATTGTTCTTTTGTTATATCTTAATGTGTTATATCCTAAAGGCCATATGTTCATCCAAGTACCAGGAGATCGGGTTGTCTCACTTGGTATTAGAGCTGAGGGTTAACTTTAGTTCTAGGGTATAACACATTAAAAGACTCATTAGAGATAGGATCAGCAGTATCCTTGGATGAGTGACTCATTAGGGATATGGTTAGTAATACCCTAGAATGAGTACGACAGAGTAATATACACCTAATGAACACATATCTATTCATTTATGTCTCTATGCTTTTACATTTACTTAAGATATCTTTTCTGCTTGCCTCATTCTATTCTTACTATGCAAATATAGTGTAAAATGATCGGTAGAGGCGGAAAAGGTAGAGGAAGGGGTAATATTGCAGTTGAACAAGGCAACTGCAATAATCTGGGAGGGCAACCATTTTTGGGAAAAGAATCATTAGTTGAAGCATAAGCCTTGCTACTTCCTTACGAGAGGATTTTCACTGGCTTAAGATTGATTTTAGAGAAGAAAAGGTTCTTGGCCTTTTGGTTATTAGAAGATGAAGCTTTATTCTATTGGGAAAGAGTTAGTATGGAAAATCCTAAGGCGAATTTTACTTAGGATGCTTTAAGGAAGTCTTTGAAGAAAGATTTATATCGTCTGAAGCAAAAGCCTGTCTGTAGTATGAGTTCTCCAATTTGAAACAAGGAGGCACGACTATTCAGGAAACTCTAGGTAAGTTTAACATGCTTTCCTGCTTTGCCCCAGAATTGATCTAGGCTCCTGTTAAGAAGTATGTGAGGTTTATTGATGGTCTCCAAACACGGCATAAGAGTAGAGTGACCGCTCATATAAAACTTCAATTCGCGGAGATGGTAGAAATGACAAGTCGCTACGAGTCTATAGATAAGCAGAACTCTTTAGAAGACAAAGAAAAAGTAAATTCTAGGAAAAAGAGGTAATTTGAAATTAAGAAACTAGAAGAGAGTAACAAAGGAAATCAACCCAGGGAGGAATGGTTAAAGGCCACCGTATGCTTCAATTGCCACAAGAAGGGACACTTGTCATCAGACTATAGACCTCCAAAGAAACAGAAGGGATCTCAGGGTAACATGGAATGTTATAATTGCAATAAGATTGGGCATATAAAAACTAATCCTCTATTAAAGAAGACTAAAGTGGCTCATGTTTATAACGTGGAGGATGTTCTAGCAACCTCGGCTGGTAAGACAGGTATGGAAACTTTGAAAGGTACACTTACCATTAAAAATATTGCAGTTAAAGTTTTGTTTGATACTGGTGCATCACATAGTTTTATTTCAAGTAAGATGGTTAAGAAACTAGATCTAGACCTCCATTATATTGAAGAATCCATTTGCGTTAGAAATCCAATAGGAGGTTCCATCAACCTTTGTTCATACTGTAAAGTGCATATCTCTTGTTCCCATTATCGATTTCCCTTCAAATTGGTTGTCTTGGATTTCACTGAAAATGATATTATACTTGGAATCGATTGGTTGACCAATATGAAGCGGATGTTAAGTGTGTGGAAAGAATCGTTCATGTAAAAACCAAGTTGGGGAATTTTGTAGAAATACCATGTGAAGGTCCAACTCAAAATAGGGATAAGTTTTGGTATGCTTTCGATGTTTCCCTCACTCCTCTAAAAACCATTCCGATTGTAAAAGAATTCACGAATGTGTTTGAAGAAGTAGAGAATATTCCTCCCCGAAGGGAGATCGACTTTAGAACAGATTGGTTTTTGAGTGCGAGGCCCACTGTGCATGCAGTTCGGAAGATAATGATGAAGGAAAAGGAAGAGTTGAGCGGCCAAACTCAACAACTTTTGTGGGAGGGTCTGATCAGATCAAGTTTCTCAAGCTGGGGTGCAGTTGTGGTATTCATTCCAGAGTCTGATGGTTCCCCTCAGTCTATGTGTCGATTATCAAGATCACAACAGGGAAACTCTCAAAAATAAGTACCCCCTTCGTCATAACGATGACTTATTGGATCGCTTAAATGGAGCTCAAGTATTTCAAAGATGGACCTACCTACCAGGTTTCATCAATTAAGGTTTGCAAAAGATTGCATTCCTCTAACAACTATCAAGGGAGCCGAATTATGCTATGAATGGTCAGTAATGCCCTTCAGATTATGCAATGCCCCTGCTTACTGTGTAGATTTGATGAATCGAGTGTTTCAGGAGGTATTGAAGAATTCATGCTAGTCTTTATTGATTACATTCTTATCTTCTCTAAGATAGAGGAAGAGCACGCGAAGCATTTGGAAGTTGTCCTGGAAATTCTGAGAAAGAATGTATTGAAGACTAAATTCTCCAAGTGTCATTTTTGGAAAAAGGAAGTAAAATTTCTCGGGCATGTAGTATCGGAGAAAGGAATCTCGGTAGACCCAAGTAAAATTGTTGGCATCCAAAGTTGGAAGCAACTGAAGACTCCTATTGAAGTAAGAAGATTCCTTGGGTTAGCCAGTTATTATCAGAAGTTCGTAAAGGATTTTTCAAAGTTATCTAGTCCTTTGACAAAGATGATCAAGAAGCATGCCAAATTTATTTGGACTCCTAAGTGTGAAGAAGATTTCCAGGAATTAAAGGAAAGGCTAACCACTGATCCGGTATTAACAATTATAGATGGCATCCAAGATCTAACCGTCTATACAGATGCTTCTGGATAATGAGTTGGTGCTGTATTAATGCAAAGGGAAAAAGTAGTTGCTTATAAAAGCAGGCAGTTAAAACCACGTAGGAATAACTATGCCACTCATGACTTGGAATTGCTTGAAGTCGTATTTGCCTTGAAGATTTGGAGGCATTATTTACTCGGTGAGAAGTTTGAACTCTATACCGATCATAAGTCACTGAAGTATCTTTTTACCCCAAAGGATTTAAGCATGAGACAACAACGTTGTTTGGAGTTTCTGGTAGCCTACGATCTGGAAATTCTTTACACTCTAAGAAAGCCAATGCTATAGCAAATGCATTCATCAGAAATAATGCTATTATGGCTTCATTTGGTGGTAACACCCACACTGATTGAGAATGTTTCTGTTCAACAGATGGATGACGAATTTATATAGAAAATTAGTAACAGAATTCAAGGGGATGAAGTATCGAACTTTAAGCTTGATAATAAAGGAGTTCTTAGATTGAAAGGTCAAATTTGCATTCCAAATATTTTGGAAATCAAAAGAGAAGTACTAGATGAGTGCCATAAGTCTAAGACCAGCATTCATCCAGGTGTTTATAAGATGTATCGATACTTGAAGCGTATGTTTTGATGGGAGTCAATGAAGCGAGATATCTCGATATATGTTAGCAGGTGCCAAACTTGCCAACAAGTCAAAAGCAATCAACAGAAGATCGCCAGATTACTTCAACCTCTGGAAATTCCAGAGTGAAAGTAGGACTAGATATCCATGGATTTTATTGATGGTCTACATCGAACGAGTAAAGGCAATGAAGGTATTTGGGTTATAGTTGATCGTCTGACAAAGTGTTCCCATTTTCTTCCGGTAAGGTCGAAAAGAACAACTGATTGTCTTTCTCAATTGTATGTAAAGGGGATAGCTTAACTGCATAGAATACCCAAGTTTATTGTTAGTGATCGAGATCCGATCTTTACCAGTAGGTTCTGGGAAGCATTTTAATTAGCATTGAGGACAACGTTGAGCCTTAGAGACTACTTATCACACCCGAACAGATGGGAAGACTGAAAGAGTAAATAGAGCTTTGGAAGATTTGTTGCAAGCCTGTATCCTTGATTTCGGAGGATCACGGAAATATCATTTGCACCTTGTGGAGTTCTCGTATAACAATAGCTATCAAGCAAGCACTAAGATGTCGTTTTCGAAGCGTTACATGGTCGACCTTGTAGATTTCCTGTATGTTGGATTGACTCTGGAAATCGAGTTGTGTTAGGTCCGGATATGATCCAAGAGGCAGCAAATAAAGTTGACTTTATTAAGAAGAAGATAAAAACGGCGCAAAGCAAACAAAAAAGTTATGCAGATTCTTGAAGAAGGGATTTAGAATTTATAGTTGGGGATCAGGTATTCTTTAAGGTTTCTCCACTGAGAGGAGTTATCCAATTCGCGAAAACGGGGAAATTATCGCCCAAGTATATTGGTCCGTTCCTAATTTTAGAAAGGATTGGAACCCTAGCTTAAAAGATTCAGTTACAAGTATGGTTATCCGAATTGCATAATATTTTTCACGTTTCTCATCTTTGTGGATATGTACATGATCCTGATTTGATTGTTGAGGAAGCAGCACAAGAGGACTAGGAAATCACACCATGTTTAGTAGTTCAAAGAGAGCCTTTGAAAATAATTGGCAAAGAGATAAAGGGATTGAGAAACAAGAAGGTTAAGTTAGTCAAAGCACAGTGGAGCGAAGATCCTAGAGACTGTACAAGGGAAATAGAAGATAGTATTAGATAGTCTTATCCCAGATGCTAAGTAGACATCTTAAAGTAGCTCGTTTGAGAGGTAAAATTCATTTCTTAGATATCAATTATATTTTGTTTTACTTTCATCAAACTTTGGTGACGAAATTCTTTTAAGTGGGGTTGAATGTAACGACCTGAAATTTTGGAACCAATTGAATTTTTTTTAATTCCAAATCTAAATAAATTATATAAGAATTTTCAGTCAATTTGAAATTCACTATTTTAAAATTATTCTAATACCCTAGAAAATATTTTTTTGCAAATGATCTTGAAATTTTAAGAAACCAATTTTAACGAATCCGAAACGCCAAAATATGATAGGATTCCAAATTTTGAGTCAAACAAAGTCAGTATATGACCGTGCGAAATTTAAGTGCAAACCGATCGATAATTTGAACTCGAACTAAGCTCGAATGAACAACTTTTGAGCAAACGAATTTGGAATTCAACAAAACTAGTTTCATCATAACCGAATAGGAAAATAATGTCCGGATTTCAAATTTCATCGAATATGGAATCGGTATGTGGCCACACAAGTAGATAACGTGTAACAAACTAAAGGTACCTTAAGTTCACATTCACATCTTGAACTAGATATCTCAATTGTGTGTTTTCATTGAGATGTCATTCAATGGAGGTAATAATGTGTGCTTTCTCCCCTATCCTAGGTGGATGACACCTTCATGATCCATGACAACACAAATTGCATATATAAGTAACCTTTCCCTTTCACTTTGCATTTCATTTCTTGCTCTCTTCTCTCTCTCTCACTCCACAGGCCCTATTCAGCCCATCCACCACAGCCCATCTCCTAACCCGCCACCACCAGCACCCCCTTGCACCACCACCCTTGTCGTGAGCACCAGCTTCCCTTTAAACCCTCCTACGCCCCATAAATCTCCAAAATAACCACTCTTCCTTAAACCACCCGAAACAGCACTCCCCTCACCCGAACAGCCAACGTCCAGCTCCTCTGGCCCATTTGCGTAGGCAGCAGCCCAACGGGCCCAACTCCTCGAACCCCGAGCCACATTTGTCTCAAACCTCTTTTTGTTCGCTCCGAAAACCAAAAATAGCTCCACTTTATTCGTCTGTATTTCCGAAACTCAAATAGCGTCGAACCTCTACCAAAAATTTTCTGAAAATTCTTCAGTGACGTCGGAAGGCTTCCAAAATCGTTTAGGATCTCTAGGATATCCTACAATCAAAGTTAGGAGTGGAAACCAAGATGAGAAACGTTGATTGAAATAGATTAGTTAATTATTAACTATATGTGTATGAACTCATTTGAGTATATAATGACTCAAGATGTTGTATATGAGTTCATATTGTAGTTTGATAAAGTTGGGGATGGGTTAATGTGGCTTAGTATGAAAAAGCTTGGATCTTTAAGTGAGATTTATATTGTCATTTGGATATATGACACGTAGAATACTTATTATGGACATTGGGATAGGATTGAACCATGAATGGTCATTGAAATGTACATTGACTGCATGCTGGTTATTCGGTCTTGTTAGATCTGTTCCTATATGCATATCTTGTCATTATGCCACTATATGTTTACGCCTATTTCTGCCGTTATATGTCCATCTTGTTAGTATGATCATTTCTGTCCTCTTCCCTTCATCATTTCCTTTTTTATTTTTATAGCTAGGCTACCTTCGAGTCTAGGCACGACGCTGAAGTATGTGAACGGTTAAATTGGGAATGAGGGGAAAACGTTAAATTTGGGGCATAACTTTTATTGCGAAATTTGGGCATAACTTGAATGAAATATACGAACATGGATTTGGGGTAACTTGGTAAAGGGGCGTGAAAACCTATAACGACATAGGAATAATTGGTTAATAATTGAAATGCCTAGAATTACAGTAATTAGAAACTGTAACTGCACTTAGACACAAGGTTAGATTACACTTGTGGTGGAAGTCTGCCCGGAATCGCTAGGCATATCCAGCAACCATAAGTGGTGAATCTAATGTGAGGGGTCTAAGTGCATAAACACGAGACGTGCTAAGACAAGAAGTTAAGCCCGGCTTGTAGAGGAAGTCTGCCCAGAACTGACCGGCATATCCAGCATCCACAAGTGTAGTCTTAATGTGGGAGGTCTAGTACATTATAACCTTGAATGAATATGATAATGAATTAGAATACTTAACCTAGTTGAATCCATAGGGGTTGTATGAACATATAACTTGAATAGGGGTTAAGTGAACTTGTTTGAAATAGTGGGTGGGTTAAGTAAATCTTGAGTGGGTGGGTAACACTTGTATAGGACCACAGACTTAACATGTGGGGTTCTGTAATCTTTTACTCTGGTATGTCATACCCTGTGTAAAACCTAGTGGGGATGCAAGCATAGGGGGAAGCTTGTATCATCTTGTGTGTGGAACCCTTTTTAGTCGGTAACCCATATATAGGTGTCTAACAAGTACTTTGAGCTACTTGAGAAAGGAGTGAGCTCACCAAGCAAGTATGGGAGCTACTTGAGAAAGGGTTTATTAGGCGAACCATATCTGAATGGGTGCTCCGGTGGTATTCGCTAATAAGGCGGATGGTTCGCTTCGCTTATGTGTAGACAATAGAGAGTTGAACAAACTCACAAAGAAGAACATACACCCACTCCCGAGGATAGATGGTTTGTTTGACTAGCTTGTTGGTGCATTAATATTCCCTCAATTAGACTTGGCCATGGGGTTTCATCAGTAGAGGGTGGCCGAGTATAGTATAGACACGAGTGCTTCTAGGACTCCAGATGGTTTCTTTGAATGGCTCATTATGCATTTTGGGTTGACGAATGCACCTGCCTATTTGTTGATCTAATAAGTAGGGTTTTCCGGGAGTTTCTAAATAAATTGTCGTGGTCTTTGTTGATGACATCTTAATTTTCTCAAAGAGCGAGGAAGATCATGCCCAACATTTGATAGAAGCTTTGAAAACTCTGCATGCGCATCAGCTGAAGGCGAAATTCTCCAAATGCCATTTCTGGAGAAAAGAGGTGAGATTTCTAGAGCATGTGGTTTCTAAAGATGGGATAGCAGTAGACCCTGCAAAGGTAGTTGCAGTTCAAGATTGGAAAATTACTAAGAGTGCAACGGAAGTGAGAAGCTTTCTTGGATTGGTAGGCTATTATAGGGAGTTCATTAAGAACTTCGCAAAGATATCAGCCTGCTCACCAGGCTGACGAGGAAGAATCTGACATTTTCATGGGATATAGATTGTGATGTTGCTTTCCAGCGATTGAAGAGTGCTCTTACAACAACCCACATCTTGACCTTTCCCAATGGGAACAAAGTGTTCACAGTATACGCTGATGCATATGGTACATGGCTTGGTACGATTCTAATGCATGAGGGGAGGGTAGTATGTTATGGGGGTAGACAACTAACAGTTCAGGAGAAGTACTATCCTACCCAAGATTTAGAGCTAGCGGCCATATTATTCGTGCTTAAGACTTGGCGCCATTATTTGTTTGAAGAGAAGTTCGAGTTGTACATCGATCATAAATCTCTCAATTTCTTGTCCTCGCAGAAGGATCTTAATTTAAGGCAACAAAGGTGGATGGAGTTTCGAGCATCGTATGACTTCGAGATTTTTTATACCCCTGCCAAGGGTAATGTGGTGGCAGACACAATGTGTAGGCAGAGGATGGCCTTAAGTCCTCTGTTTGTGGAAAGGAAAAGCTTGGAGTTTATAACGACTTTTGACTTTAGACCCTCCACCGAGTTTTTGCCTGGCTTATTAACATCATTGGAGGTGTGACCTACTCTTATGAATCAAATAGGAGCTTCAGAACGAAAGGATCCACAGATTTCATACATCTTGGATAGGCTTAGTAAAGGGGAGACTTCTAGTTACCTCAATATATATTCCATAGATGATAAGGATGGTTGCGATGAAATGGGAGGCTTTGTGTTTCCCAAACTGGGAGTTTGTTGAAGAGGAAGCCCATCATTCTAAGATGACTATTCATCCAGGCGGTGATAAGATGTATAAAGATATGAAGAGGGTTTTCTTTTAGGCTGGGATGTAGAAAGATGTGGCGGAATTTGTTTCTCAATGTTTGGTTTGTTGGCAAGTTAAAGATGAGCAAAGGAAGCCGGTGGTTTACTTCATCCTTTGGAGGTTCCATAGTGGAAGTGGAAGAGCGTCTCTTTTGGATTTCATATATGGTTTTCCAAGATCAAAGAAAGGCAACACCGGAATCTGGGTGGTGGTAGATAGACTTACTAAAAGTGCTCATTTCATTCAGGTTAAGAGCAAGAGGACAACAACATGGTTGGCAATAGTTTACGTTCGTGAGATAGTCTGTCTTCATGGAGTACCTTCCAATATCGTAAGTAATCGTGACCGCATTTTCATTAGTGAATTTTGGAGGAACTTGCAAGAAGCATTCGGTACATAGTTGTGTTTGAACACCGCTTATCACCCATAGGCCGACGGACAGACAGAAAGGGTGAATAGAGTTCTTGAGGATCTTTTAAGGCTGTTTATCCTAAACTTCGGAGGGACTTGGGAAGAGCATCTTCCTTTAGTGGAGTTCGCCTACAACAAGAGTTATCAAGCTAGTATCGGCATGTCACCCTTTGAAGCGTTATACGGACGACCATGTAGGTCACCGACTTGTTGGTGGGAGTCTACAAAAAGACTTCTGCTTGGACCAGATATGGTTAGAGAGACGTCCAAAAAGATTGATATTATTAGACGGTGAATGAAGACTGCTCAAGATAGTCAGAAGTCCTATGCAAATAAGAGAAGGATTAATATTGAGTTTGAGGTGGGAGATATGGTTTTTCAATAAGGTATCACATTTGAGGAATGTGGTTCGCTTTAGATCTGTAGGGAAATTAGCACCCAGATTCGTAGGGCCATTTCCCATAACAAAAAGGATTGGCCAAATGGCCTATAGAGTAAAGCTACCGGAGAGACTATCTGGTGTTCATGATGTTTTCCATGTTTTGCATTTGCGGAAGTGCTTGCATGATACCGCAGGAGTAGTTGAGCCGAGTATATTGGAGGAAGTAGAGGTGGAACAGGAGGCAATAGTTAGGCGAGTTCGTACCCGCATTCTTGGATCAGAAATTAAGAAGCTATGCAACCGAGAAGTCAAGTTAATGAAGGTTCAGTGGGGAGATAGCCTAGAGGATGCAACTTAGGAGATCAAAGACAAGATTCGTGCTTCGCACCCTTTTCTTTTCATTGGTATGTTCTTAACTTCCTTTCCAAAGCTTTTATTCATGCTTGTTTCTATCATTTAAGTATATTCTATTGTTCGAATTCTTCGATCTTTAGGTAGGAATCCCATTGATGTAAACATGTGTTTGAGACACGTTATGTTTGATGGACGCAAGTGGATGCAAGTGTTTGTTGTGGTTACTCGTGGATGCATATACACATACATGAACGCACTAGATCGGCTCAATAACTCTCACAATGCATATAGATGTGTGCATTTTTGTTCTTTTTATGGTCGGAAATGGATGTATCATTATGTGGATGTGGCATTTGGATGGATGATTGTGCACACATATGGAACTTACATGTTATTATTAGATCATTTATATACATGTTGGATTCATGGCATTAACATACATTGCATTAAGGAGGCCGGCTGAATTAGTAGACCGCCTGATCTTTCACTTTAGTACTCGGACATATACACACCCCTTTGCATATGTTCATATAATAATTAGGAATTTTTTAAGGACATTGGATGCCTGTGATTGGTGGATGAGTAGATGGGTGACGGATGTTAGGATATACATTCTTCTTAACTTAGAGATTTCGGGGACGAAATCCTTTGAGTAGAGGAGAATGTAACACCCCATAATTTAAACAACACTAAAGATGATAAATTAAAGAAAAATTAATTTAATATTCAGAATTAAGTGAAACGGACTATGCCATGCATTCATCTTCGAATTCAGGACAAAATAGTCACTTGGTATGCGTAAAACGGACAAATTATGAAGATGTTATTAAGGTATGAAGTTTGTATACGCATAAGGAGAATATGTATAAATAAAATATACCCAGAAAATTCAAAATAGTTCAAAATCCAGAAAATTATGAGGAGTTGGAAAATTCCTGCCCAGGAGTATCGACCCCATCACAGGGGTGTCGACCCTTGGGTCGACCCCATAAGGGGGTGTCGACCCATGGATCGACTCCATAAGGGGGGAAGGGGGTCGTCCCCCCTACGGAAGATCTGGAAAGATTAGGGTTTGGTGAAAACTATATATATGGCCCCATTTCTCTTGTTTTTCTACACCAAAAATAATGGAGAACTAGATGCTGACTCTGCCCAAATTAAATCGAGTCTTTTCTTCTTCAACAATCAGCTAGAGTTTAGAGATCTGTGATTCAATATCTGTGACCTTTCTTCTACTTTTCTTAGATCCAATCACAGTGAGTCTATGTTAATTTTAGATCTAAATAAATAAAAAGTAAATCTTGACATGACTATAACTTGGATCTAAGATGTTATTATTAGATCATTTGCATACATGTTGGATTCATGGCACTAACATACATTGCATTAAGGAGGTCGACTGAATCAATAGACTGCCTGATCTTTCGCATTAGTATTGGGACATATACACACACCTTTGCATATGTTCATATAATAATTAGGAATTTTTTAAGGACATTGGATGCCTGCGATTAATGGATTAGTAGATGGATGATGGATGTTAGGATATACATTCTTCTCAAAATTTACTTTTGAAATATTTAGATCTAAAATTAACATAGACTCACTATGATTGTATCTAAGAAAAATAGAAGAAAAGTCACAGTTGTTGAATCACAGATCTTTAAACTCTAGCTGATTGTTAAAGAATAAAAGACGTGATTTAATTTGGCAGTGTCAGCATCTAGTTCTTCATTATTTTTGGTGTAGAAAAAAAAAGAGAAATGAGGCCATATATATAGAAGAAAAGACGTGATTTAATTTGTCGACACCCCCCTCATGGGGTCGACCCAAGGGTCAACACCCCTGTGATGGGGTCGACACTCCTAGGCGGGAATAGGGCTTGGTAACAACTATATATATAGCCCCATTTCTCTTGTTTTTCTACACCAAAAATAATGGAGAACTAGATGCTGACTCTGCCCAAATTAAATCAAGTCTTTTCTTCTTCAACAATGAGCTTGAGTTTAGAGATCTATGATATAACATCTGTGACCTTTCTTCTACTTTTCTTAGATCCAATCACAGTGAGTCTATGTTAATTTTAGATCTAAATATTTAAAAAGAAAATCTTGACATGACTATAACTTGGATCTATGCTTGTGACTATTTGAATCATATCTTATTTGCTACAACCTGTTTATCTAAGTTATTCTAACATGACCCAACTAGATCTGAACCTATACCTATTTATCATGTCAGATCTGCCGTTGTCTATAAATCTAATTCACTTTTGAGATCACATTATGCTCATTCCTATTATGTTTGTGGTTAAATCAAATCTGTTATTAGTAGGCTATCTAATTCATTTTTTAGATCTTATCGTGACTGTTATGATATCCCTATTATGTTAGAATCGGTTCTATTGTCACATGTTCGTAAGATCTATTCCTATATGCCTATCTTGTCATCATGCCACTATATATTTATGCATATTTCTGCCATTATATGTCTGTCTTATTAGTACGATCATTTTTGTCCACTTCTCTTTATCTTTTCCCTTTTATTTTTATAGCCAGGCTACATTCAAGCCTAGGCATGCCACTGAAATATGCGAATGCATTAAATTTTGAATGAGGGTAAAACGTTAAATTTGGGGCATAACTTGTATTGGGAAATTTGGGCATAACTTGAATGAAATATATGAGCATGGATTTGGGACATAAATCAACTTGTGATTATAATACCATAATTTGGGGTATATGGTTCGTTATGAACATAACTTGGTAAAGGGGCATGAAAACATATAACGACATGGGAATAATTGGTTAATAATTGAAATGCCTAGAATTATAGTAATTAGAAACTATAACAGCGCTTAGATATGAGGTTAGATAACACTTGTGGTGGAAGTCTGCCCAGAACCGCTACGCATATCCAGCGACCACAAGCGGTGAATCTAATGTGAGGGATCTAAGTGCATAAACACGAGACGTGCTAAGACACGAAGTTAAGCCCGACTTGTGGAGGAAGTCTGCCCAGAACCGACCAGCATATCCAGCATCCACAAGTGTAGGCTTAATGTGGGAGGTCAAGCACATTATAACCTTGAATGAATATGATAATGAATTAGAATACTTAACCTAGTTGAATCCGTAGGGATTGTATGAACATATAACTTGAATAGGGGTTAAGTAAACTGTTTGAAATAGTGGGTGGGTTAAGTAAATCTTGGGTGGGTGTGTAATACTTATATAGGCCCACAGACTACTATGGGGTTATGCATTCTTATACTCTGGTATGGCATAACCTGTGGAAAACCTAGTAGGGATGCAAGCGTAGGGGGAAGCTTGAATCATCTTGTGTGGGACCCGTTTCAGTCAGTAACACATATATAGGTATCAAACGAGTACTCCGAGCTAGGTCGGAGTCGGGGCACGCTTACTGGGCTGATTGTAATAGATCCAAACATGGAGGACAGTGTGGGAAGCACATTCCGATGGGGTCATGTGCGTGCATGGGTCAGGCAGAGGAGGTTTAGACGTCGTGACAATTGTAGATATGGTTGTGCACATCCTGAAAATGAAGGGTTGCCACTTTAGGGACTGATACACCCTACTGTGGGGCTAGCATAGGGTATCTACGGAGTAGGGAGCCGATCGATTAGTGTAGCAACCTATAACTTCCCCGGTAAGGAAAGAACGAATTGCTTTGAGGACAAGCCACATCGAGACGCAAACAGAAGAACATTTCATTGTCATTTACAACAATTCCATCAGAATACAAGAATATACAGAGTATGAATAAATATTACACAGAAAATATTAGAGAATTAAATTACATTACATAGCAGCGGAAAATAATTCATTACACAACTAAAAGAGATATACGGATATAGAGCTTTCCGGATATCATTCCAGCTGTAAACCAGGTTCCTGTGAATGTAAATCTGCAAAACCAAAACTACTAGCTGCCCATGTCAAAATAAGGGCACCCCGAGTTTAGGTTAAAACAATAAACTCCAGGTCAGTCATGGGACTGGTGTGAGAACTAAAACAGTTATTAATCTTTATTTTAAAGTTTGGTAAATCAAGGGACCATGCCGTATAACACGGAACAGGTTTCCTCTCAAGAACACCAATGCATAAAACAACATTGCAATGCTAAATAAAGAACAATGAAGCTATTATAAGACCCAGGTCCCATCACACAATGCAACACAAGCCGGAGGATAGGGTTTTACCTTATAATAGCCAAAGAATGCTTGATATGCTAAATTTCATCTTTTATTATTACTACAAGTGCATAGTATTAAAAAAAATTCAATCATAAGTATCAACCATAAACGGCATAAGTGCCACATCCCACTATGTCGCCATACTAGGCTCTACAATCAAAACCGCAAAGTCACGTATTAGAAGTTTGATTTCCATCTGTGAACCGAGGCAAGGGATCGTCCTCCACCGAATTTGAGACGCTCTAGCCCGCTCCTCAAGTCAGAGCTCGAGTGACCTTTGGACCGTCAGGGCCGGTCCACCGATGTGGATTAAAATGCCTGAACACTGCGTTTCCCCACCCTATGGGGTGTCAATGAGTCCAATGACTCTATCGGCTCCACACAGTCACCGATGTATCGAAGGCGCCTCGCAACAGCAATAACCACATAAGTCAAACTCGTCAGGGCGTGTAAAACCACTGACGCCACTTCTAGCTAGAAGGAAACGCATGCCCTCCCTGAGGTCCTCTCCCGTTTCTGGTTCACAACCGGGGTGTGAGGCACGCAAATCAACGTTACACAAATCTATGCCATACAGGCGGTGCTTTGATCATCAACCACAAGACTTTGCTTTTCAACAGAAGCCTTGATCAATTGCCACTTAGGCATGCCGCACAGGCAATTCACTCCATGCGATTGATATCCATCAATATATAACCCCTGAGCTCGTACATCTCAGAAAAGGGCGTTAAGCAAGAGAATAAATTCTCCACCGCCAAATAGATATATATTTAATAGAAATCAATCACACAGAATAAAATCCAATGTTAGACACACACTCCATTTACAAGTTCGTTCTGGGTCTGAACGAAACCGGAGGCACCTTGTACCTCGCATATCCATCGATCTCCAAGTATGTCTGGACGATCACCAACTGATTCCCTCCTCTTGGGTGTACAGCCCAATCAAGATCATCATTAATCACCCAAACGATGTGAAGACCTCTGGTCTTCAACCACCGTCTTCATCCTCGACACCACGTCGAATCAGTTATTCAGAATGGGATAAACCCGGTCTTTCTGAATAACTCGCATATATAATAAACAAGTGTTACACAAACACAACATACGCCTCACTCCAATTCAGAATATTATTTTTATTCAAATATTCTTACACTTTGGGAAAAGTTCCCATTAATTTTATCGAAGATAAATTCTTTAAATTTATTCTTTAACCTTCTTTTGAATATCAATTCAAACTAGTCGGGATTAGCGAACCACACAAAATTAATCATTTATTTTATTTCCCAATCCCAACCTATTCATCCCATGAAGTAAAACTGGTAATACTTCATATCTAACACCACGGTGTTATTGGTAGATTCAATTACCATTTCACGTTCTAATCTAATTAAAGATTTAACTATCCCTGGAGCAAAATTGGTGATACTCCATTCTCAATCATTTCAATCTAATTAAAGATTCATTAAAACTCCACTTAGTTTTAATCTTCCCAAAAATCAATATCTTGTCTTTAACTGGGTTAAAGAACCAATGTCATTTAAAACACGGTTCACTATAAACCCAAAATCACTTTCCATTCCAATTCAATTATTGAAACATCTGGTTACTTTTAAAACCCTTTCAAATCCAATTTATTTATTTAAAAATAAATAAATTATTATTCTAGTTCAAAACTAGTTCATTTTGATAAAAGTCTGTTTTTATCTTTTTCAAATATGGAGTTTTTCATCCCAATACTTCACAAATCATTTCTTATGATTTTACACCAATTATTACTATTTTTAATAATTTTATCAAGGCCCGTACAGTCGAATTTCATCAACGGCCATCGAACTGCACTTACAGCGACCTTTTCCAAATTTGATTTGTACATAATTCCAAATCCAACTGTTAGATTCCAAATCTCTAATATTCTTAGAAAGCACTTTTCGATACGAACCCAACGGTTCCATTATTAGGAGAATCCGACGGTCAGATCTCCCGTAATATCCGTTCGAAGTCAATGGTCAAAATTCGCGAACTGCCGCTGCATGGCGCGTTCTATTCAGGCCATTTAATATATAATATATATATATATTATATTTCGTCGATTCCCTTTTTAAAACGTATTTTGTAAACCGTTTTAAATTCATTTTCAAAACGATTTCAACTTCCATTTCAGATTCAAACAAAAATTGAATTTTTCAATATAAATTCGTTTTGAATTCATTTCAAATTGATTTCAGTTTAAATCGATTTCAATTCAATTTCAATCCATTTTAAATTCAATTCAAGACAATTTCAATTCTATTTCAATTTAATTCGAATTTCAAATCAATTCAATTTATTTCGAATTTCAAATCATTTCAATTTACTTCGAATTTCAAATCATTTCAATTTATTTCGAATTTCAAATCAATTCAATTTATTTCGAATTTCAAACCAATTCAATTTATTTCGAATTTCAAATCAATTCAATTTATTTTGAATTTCAAATCATTTCAATTTATTTCGAATTTCACTTTTCGATATTCATTGAAAAATGAATAAAATCGACAAAATTCCCGTTCGTGTTAAAATGGCGTTCAACTACTTAACACGGCTTCACAATTCAATATTCACTAAATATAATTTTAAAATATTCGATAATTCTAAACCGGAATCAGACACAGTCAATTACCATATAATGTGATTACATGGATTTCCGCACAACAAATGTGTATAACAACAATGAAAACGGCAATCCATCATCCAGAGTGCATTCTACACTGCACAAGCATCAAATATAAATATTTAACCCTTATAACAGCTTGTCAATCAGTCGATTGACATACAGCTAATTATTGGGATTAGTGTATGTCCAATATCATCCCAATACCCGTTTGGGGTTTCAAACAATCAAACACAGGTTTTATTTGTGTAGTTGGGCAATGTGTAAAATTTATCGTCCTAATCTATATTAGTCAAATGTGTGTATATAAACAAATCATTCGATTTGTTTATAAATCTTTATTTTATATACACGTTAAAAATTATATTTTTAACTATAAAATATTTATTCATTCCACATCACATAATCAATTTTCACAACACGACAATCAAACAAACAAGTCATCCATGGTCTGTGGACGACGAGTGTCAGGTGCTATTAAGCACCGTCTGCATCCTAGTATATATTTCAACTAGAAAACAAATTAAAAGTGAGGAGTTCTCAACTTGGGGATCCACTCCTCCATTCTCTATTTTTGAACGGTTCAGATTTGTCTAAAATTCCACTGCGATCTTTTCCCGCTGCTCATAGTAAAAATCTCAATTTTATTATGATGCTTATTTTAAAAATCACATTTTTATAATGGCACTTCATATATAAAAATCATATATTTTTACAATGCTTCTTCCTATATAAAAATTATATTTTTATATCTCTACTTCTAATATAAGGATCGAATTTTTATTTCACTTCATATACTTAAAATTCAAAATTTTAAATCGCTAATATATAAAAAAAAAAAAATCTAATCTTCAGATTAATCAAAATCTATTCTTTTCTATATTGAAAATCCAATCTTTTCATATCTAAAAATATTATCTTTTCATTTATAGAATTATAATCTTTTTGTTTTGAAAAATCTAATCTTTTTTATTTATAGAGAAAAGAAAAAAATCTTAACTTTTTAACTTTATACGATTAAAAACCCTATTTTAATACGATTAAAAATTGTATCTTTATTTACAATCTATTTTATAAAAAATTATATTTTTATTAAAGTTATTTTTATATAAATTCAAATTTTTAAAAACAATTATATATATAATCTCATATTTTAAAACAATACTTAATTCTTAAATTAATTAAACTAATAAAAGAAAAATTATATAAAATATACCTTTCTTCCTCGTTTAGACCCTCCCTTTACCATGAACCAGCCGAGACCCATGAGCTCCGAACTTAGGGTTCGATTTCGCCACTTGTACAGCGCGCCAGAGGCGGATCCAAATAGCTCACGCGGTGCACCTTGGAAAGAGCTCCCCCCCCCCCCCGATACCTTCGCTGGCCAACTCGGTGGTGGATTCCGGCGTGAATCCGGTGTGACGCGGCGCCACTTCAGGGCCTCGAATCTCAAAATATACTTAACGATACATGATGGAATTTACATGGATTTAAAGGTGGGGAGATCCTCTACTAAATCCGCTGAAGAATCGATGGGTTTTATTGCGTGTGGGGAGAGAAAATGAGGAGAGAAGGAGGGAGCATGGTTTCGTCGTTGAATCGGGGAAAGAGAAAGTTTTTCTGCCCTTTTTCATTAAATATTTTTAATGGATGGAAAAAATCTATTTGCCGATATATATTTAAATTTTTAAAAGGTGCTTTCACATCTGAATCCCAAATCTAACCCAACGATTGTCGCCCCGAACAAAATACCCCCATACCAGACACAATGGGATATGTTTTGTAAGCCAATTCGGCCATTTCGATCAGTTTTCGTTTAAATTAAAATATAAATCATTATATTTTAAATTCAAACGCACATTTTAATTCACCGGGGCCACATACTAACTCTAAAAATTCCCAAAAAATACTTTCTAGCTTCGTATTGACGATACGGTCCTAACAAAACTAATTTCGTCAAATTCTGAGACCGTTTGAAAAATGGCCAATTTCAGGTCGATTAAAATCAACTGAAACTGGTCAAACGCGTTTTACTTTGCCACGCTCACATATTGATTCGGAAAATTACGATTTTTGGAAACTAGCCATAATTTGACATTTCGGTTCCAACAAAAGTGGTTTCGTCGAAAAAAGAGGTCGTTTGTAAAATTTCCATTTTTCAGGGCCAGAATTCCACAGCGACTATTCTGAATTTTCAACTGGGCATAACTTTTTATTCCTACTATGAAATTTCAATTTTTTGGATTCGTTGGAAAGATATTCTCAATTAGATTCTTATATTTTTGGTTTCACTAAAATCCGGTTTATTTTGAATCCTGTACATTCATTTGAATTTTGAAATCGAATTTTCAAACTACCGCGCCATTTTCAATTCCTTTTATAATTTAAAATAAATATTTATATTCTAACGACGATACAAATAAAAATATATACGTTCTAATTCTATTCAAAATAAATTTCTTGTCATAATTATTTAAAACAAATCATTTTAAATATTCAAAATTCATCAAAATTGCCAAAATAAAAATTTTAATTGGCTCGGATTTCCGGGTTATTACAATCTCCCCCACTTAAAAATTTTTGTCCACGAAAAGGAACGAAGTCGAAAGTTGTTTAACTAATCAACTCAACTTTCATTATTTTCATCACGGCTTAAGTTCTTCAACTTTTCAGTTTCTAAGAACTTTTCAAATTTTTCAAAAATTTGGCTAACACCCTAAATTTTCAAAAAATTTCGCCATAAGCTCCTCTGCACCGGGAGCTTTGTGATATTTCAAATAGCCTCCCATGGCCCTCACCCATCCAAAAGAAAAAGAAAAAGCCAAACGGCTAGCCAATCGGCTCATAAAATCATCCAAACCCAAAGAAATACAATAAACATGTACCTATTTGTCGGGCAAATAATTTTATTCCTCTTCTCTAGCCTCCTTGCTATGACCTGTTCAATGTAAGTACATGTATATGCATGCAAATGCGATAAATTTTCAATACAATTCACTATTTGGTTCAATTTGGCTAAATGTTCAACATTTAATTAATCAAAACATTAATCAAACAGCACAATTAGTTGATTAGCTTTTCAAATTCATAATTTTGATATATATACACAAAAAATCATGTTTTTGATGTCAAATCACAACAATAAACCTATCCAGTTTTGGTTCTCACACCAGTCTAATGGAAATATATAGAAATCCCACTTTCGTCACTCGAATATAAACACTGATGATGACGCGCCATCATCAGAATCAGACCCGGGCGACTAGAGTGTGATTCTATATCTATCGAATATATTTGAGGCTTCAATACACGTGGATCAGACGTGTACTAAAATCCCTATATACTTGATAGTCCAAATCAATACAAATAAATATTCGAATACGAATAATTGAATTAAATTTTCAAAACAAAACTTGTTTTCAATTTTATTTTAAAAACATCACTCTTCACACTCGTTCTAGGATACTACTGATCCTATCTCTAACGAGTCATTCTCATTGGATATTACTAATCCAATCTCTGATGAATCCTTTTATCCGGTTCTAATGTGTCTTGTTCTCCGAGCTCGGTAAACCAAAGCTCTGATACCACTGTAGTAACCCGTAACTTCCTCGGTAAGGAAAGAACGAATTGCTTTGAGGACAAGCCACATCGGGATGCAAACAGAAGAACATTTCATTGTCAATTACAAAAATTCCATCAAAATACAAGAATATATAGAGTATGAATAAATATTACACAGAAAATATCAAAGATTTAAATTACATTACATAGCAGCGGAAAATAATACAATACACTACTGAAAGAGATATACGGATACAAAGGTTTCCGGATATCATTCCAACTGTAAACCAGGTTCCTGTGAATATAAATCTGCAAAACCAAAACTACTAGCTGCCCGTGTCAAAATAAGGGCACCCAGAGTTTAGGTTAAAACAATAAACTCCAGGTCAGTCATGGGACTGGTGTGAGAACTAAAACAGTTATTAATCTTCATTTTAAAGTTAGGTAAATCAAGGGACCATGCCATATAACTCGGAACAGGTTTCCTCCCAAGAACACCAGTGCATAAAACAATAGCGCAATGCTAAATAAAGAACAATGAAGCTATTATAAGACCCAGGTCCCATTACACAATGCAACACAAGCCGGAGGATAGGATTTTACCTTATTATAGCCAAAGAATGCTTGATACGCTAAATTTCGTCTTTTATCATTACTATAAGTGCATAGTATTAAAACAATTTCAATCATAAGTATCAATCACAGACGACATAAGTACCCCATCCCACTATGTCGCCATACTAGGCTCTACAATAAAAACCGCAAACACGTATTGGAAGTTGGATTTCCATCTGTGAACCGAGGCAAAGGATCGTCCTCCATCGAGTTTGAGACGCTCTAGCCCATCCCTCAGGTCAGAGCTCGAGTGACCTTTGGATTGTCAGGGCCGGTCCACCGATGTGGATTAAAATGCCTGAACACTTCATTTCCCCACCCTATGGGGTTTCAATCAGTCCAATGACTCTATCGGCTCCACACAGCCACCGATATATCTGAGGCGCCTCGCAACAGCAACAACCACATAAGTCAAACTCGTCAGGGCGTTTAAAACCACTGACGCCACTTCTAGCTAGAAGGAAACGCATGCCCTCCCTTAGGTCCTCTCCCGTTTCTGGTTCACAACCGGGGTGTGAGGCTCGCGAATCAACGTTACACAAAGCTATGCCACACAGGCGGTGCTTTGATAATCAACCACAAAACTTTGCTTTTCAACAGAAGCCTTGATCAATTGCCACTTAGGCATGCTACACAGGCAATTCACTCCATGCAATTGATATCCATCAATACATAACCCCTGAGCTCGTACGTCTCAGAGAAGGGCGTTAAGCAAGAGAAGAAATTCTCCTCCGCCAAACAGATATATATTTAATAGAAATCAATCACACAGAATAAAATCCAATGTCAGATACACAGTCCATTTACAAGTTCGTTCTAGGTTTGAACGAAACCGGAGGCACCTTGTACTCGCATATCCATCGATCTCCAAGTACGTCTGGATGATCACCAACTGATTCCCTCCTCTTGGGTGTACAACCCAATCAATATCATCAGTTATCACCCAAACGATGTGAAGACCTCCGGTCTTCAACCACCGTCTTCATCCTCAACACCACGTCGAATCAGTTATTCAAAATGGGATAAACCCGGTCTTTCTGAATAACTCGTGTATATAATAAACAAGTTTTACACAAACACAACATACGCCTCATTCCAATTCAGAATATTCTTTTAATTCAAATATTCTTACACTTTGGAAAAGTTCCCATTAATTTTATCAAAGATAAATTCTTTAAATTTATTCTTTAACCTTCTTTGAATATCAATTCAAACTAGTCAGGATTAGCGAACCACACCGAAGTAATCATTTATTTTATTTCCCAATCCCAACCTATTCATCCCATGAAGTAAAACTTGTAATACTTCATATCTAACACCATGGTGTTATTGGTAAATTCAATTACCATTTCACATTCTAATCTAATTAAAAATTTAACTATCGCCTGGAGCAAAACTAGTGATACTCCATTCTCGATCATTTCAATCAAATTAAAGATTCATTAAAACTCCACTTAGTTTTAATCTTCCCAAAAATCAATATCCTGTCTTTAACTGGGTTAAAGAACCAATGTCACTTAAAACACGGTTCACTATAAACCCAAAATCACATTCCATTCCAATTCAATTATTGAAACTTCTGGTTACTTTTAAAACCCTTTCAAATCCAATTTCTTTATTTAAAAATAAATAAATTATTATTCTAGTTCAAAACTAGTTCATTTCGATAAAAGTCTATTTTTATCTTTTGAAATATGGAGTTTTTCATCCCAATTCATCACAAATCATTTCTTATGATTTTACACCAATTATTACTATTTTTAATAATTTTATCAAGGCCCGTACAGTCGAATTTCATCAAGGCCATCGAACTGCACTTACAACGACCTTTTCCAAATTTGATTTGGACATAATTCTAAATCCAACTGTTAGATTTCAAATCTCTAATATTCATTAGAAAGCTCTTTTCGATACAAACCCAACGGTTCCAATTTTAGGAGAATTCGACGGTCGGATCTCCCATGATATCCGTTCAAAGTCAATGGCTGAAATTTGCGAACTGCCGCGGCGAGGCGCATTCTATTCAGGCCGTTTAATATTTATAATATATATATTATATATATTTCAGTGATTTCCTTTTTAAAATGTATTTTATAAATCGTTTTAAATTCGTTTTCAAAAAGATTTCAACTTCCATTTAAAATTCAAACAAAAATTGAATTTTTCAGTATAAATTTGTTTTAAATTCATTTCAAATTGATATCAATTTAAATCGATTTCGATTCAATTTCAATCCATTTTAAATTCAATTCAAAACGATTTCAGTTCTATTTAAATTTCAAATCAATTCAATTTATTTTGAATTTCAAATCATTTCAATTTATTTCGAATTTCAAATCATTTCAATTTATTTTGAATTTCAAACCATTTCGAATTTCAAATCAATTCAATTTATTTCGAATTTCAAATCAATTCGATTTATTTCGAATTTCAAATCAATTCTATTTATTTCGAATTTCAAATCAATTCAATTTATTTCAAATTTTAAATCATTTCAATTTATTTCAAATTTCAAATCATTTCAATTTATTTCGAATTTCAACTTTTGATATTCATTGAAAAATGAATAGAATTGACAAAATTCCCGTTCGTGTTAAAATGGCGTTCAACTACTTAACACGGCTTCACAATTCAATATTCATTAAATATTATTTTAAAATATTCGATAATTCTGAACCGGAATCAGACACAGTCAATTACCATATGATGTGATTATATGGATTTCCACACAACAAATGTGTATAACAACAATGAAAACAAAAATCCATCATCCAGAGTGCATTCTACACTACACAAGCATCAATATAAATATTTAATGCTTATAACAGCCTGTCAATCAATCGATTGACATACGGCTAATTATTGGGATTAGTGTATGTCCAATATCATCCCAATACCCATGTGGGGTTTCAAACAATCAAGCACATGTTTTATTTGTGCAGTTGGGCAATGTGTAAAATTTATCGTCCCAATCTATATCAGTCAAATGTGTGTATATAAACAAATCGTTCGATTTGTTTATAAATCTTTATTTTATATACGCGTTAAAAATTATATTTTTAACTATAAAATATTTATTCATTCCACATCACACAATCAATTTTCACAACACGACAATCAAACAAACAAATCATCCATGGTCTATGGACGACGGGTGTTGGATGCTACTAAGCACCGTCTGCATCCTACTATGTATTTAAACTAGAAAACAAATTAAAAGTAAGGAGTTCTCACCTTGGGGATCCACTCCTCCATTCTCTATTTCTGAACGGTTCGAATTTGACTAAAATTCCAATGCGATCTTTTCCCTCTGCACATAGTAAAAATCACAATTTTATTATGATGCTTATTTTAAAAATAACATTTTTATAATGGCACTTCATTTATAAAAATCATATATTTTTACAACGCTTCTTCCTATATAAAAATAATATTTTTATATCTCTACTTCTAATATAAATATCGAACTTTTATTTCACTTCATATATTTAAAAATCACATTTTTAAATCGCTAATATATAAAAAAAATCTAATCTTTAGACTAATCAAAATCTATTCTTTTCTATATTGAAAATCCAATCTTTTCATATCTAAAAATATTATCTTTTCATTTTTAGAATTATAATCTCTTTGTTTTGAAAAAACTAATCTTTTTGTTTATAGAGAAAAGAAAAAAATCTTAACTTTTTAACTTTATACGATTAAAAACCCTATTTTCATACGATTAAAAATCGTATCTTTATTTACAATCTATTTTATAAAAAATTATATTTTTATTAAAGTTATTTTTATATAAATTCAAATTTTTACAACAATTATATATATATAATTTCAGATTTTAAAACAATACTTAATTCTTAAATTAATTAAACTAATAAAATAAAAATTATATAAAATATACCTTTCTTCCTCGTTCAGACCCCCCCTTTACCATGAACCAGCCGAGACCCATGAGCTCCGAACTTAGGGTTCGATTTCGCCACTTGTACAGCGCGCCAGAGGTAGATCCAAATAGCTCACGTGGAGCGCCTTGGAAAGAGCTCCCCCCCCCCCCCCCCCCGATACCTTCGCTGGCCAATTAGATGGTGGATTCCGGCGTGAATTCGGTGCGACGCGGCGCCACTTCATGGCCTCGAATCTCGAAATATACTTAACGATACATGATGGAATTTACATGGATTTAAAGGTAGGGAGATCCTCTACCAAATCCGCTAAAGAGTCGATGGGTTTTATTGCGTGTGGGGAGAGAAAATGAGGAGAGAAGGAGGGAGCATGGTTTCGCCATTGAATCGGGGAGAGAGAAAGGTTTTCCGCCCTTTTTCATTAAATATTTTTAATGGATGGAAAAATTCTATTCGCCGGTATATATTTAAATTTTTAAAAGGTGCTTTCTCATTCGAATCCCAAACCTAATCCAACGACTGTCTCCCCTAACTAAATACCCCCTTACCGGACACAATGGGATATGTTTCAAAAGCCAATTCGGCCATTTCGATCAGTTTTCTTTTAAATTAAAATATAAATCATTATATTTTAAATTCAAACGCCTATTTTAATTCATCGGGGCCACATACTAACTCTAAAAATTCCCGAAAAATACTTTCTAGCTTCGTATTGACGATAAGGTCCTAACAAAACTAATTTCGTCAAATTTTGAGATCGTTTGAAAAATGGCCAATTTCAGGTCGATTAAAATCAACAAAAACTGGTCAAACGCGTTTTACTTCGCCACGCTCACATATTGATTCAGAAAATTACGATTTTTGGAATCTAGCCATAATTTGACATTCTGGTTCCAACAAAAGTGGTTTTGTCAAAAACAGAGGTCATTTGCAAAATTTCTATTTTTCAGGGCCAGAATTCCACAGCGACTATTCTGAATTTTCAACTGGGCATAAATTTTTATTCCCGCTATGAAATTTCAATTTTTCGGATTCGTTGGAAAGATATTCTCAATTAGATTCTAATATTGTTGGTTTCACTAAAATCCAGTTTATTTTGAATCCTGTACATTCATCTGAATTTTGAAATCGAATTTTCAAACTACCGCGCCATTTTCAATTCCTTTTATAATTTCGAATAAATATTTATATTCTAACAACGATTCAAATAAAAATATATACGTTCTAATTCTATTCAGAATAAATTTCTCGTCGTAATTATTTAAAATAAATCATTTTAAATATTCAAAATTCATCAAAATTGCCAAGATAAAAAATTTAAATTGGCTCGGATTTCCGGGTTATTACAATTAGGTTAGTAATTATGGTACATCTAGACTCCAGTATGTTTGGGAGCCCATTAATATCCTTTGGGGTAACTCCGGTATGTTGGGCTGCCTATTGATTGTATGGGGTGTAAACCTCTCGCTGGAAGTACACCTAAGTCTACCATCTTATACTGGTTGGGGATCATCTTGTTCATAAGACGCTAGTATTGGTACAGAGAAATCATTAGAGAAGCGTAGTATACTCTATCATGTTATCCTGTTTACCTTGTCATACCTGCCTTTTATGATGTTATCTCTCTTATCCACTTTATATGCCTATCATGATACTTTTACTTATTTATATGCTAAAAGTAACTGGACTCGCTAGACTTTATGTCTGACCCATTTTGTTACCTCTTCTTTCTCTTCCGTCCCCCCCAGGTTCTCAAGGTTGATCAAGATTCTGCTTGCATTTTTGCTTGGAGCTACTTAGATGTATGGCTCGAGTTCTTATCTCTTCTACTATGGCTATATTTTGGGGATTATGCTTCATTTATTACTATACTATGATGTTTTAAGTACAAGATAGAAGTTTTAATGATGTACTGAGTTTTATGTTTTTCAGACATATGACGTAACCATGTTTTGAACTACGATGCTTTATGACTAATAAAGTTTTAAATTTCCGCTGCTATTTTCTATTTGTCTTGTAATGTTTCTGTTTCTGTTTACCTATAACGCTTCACGGAATTTAATGCATTCTCTTAATGAGTGACATTAACGGGCGTGGGGTGTCAAAGACATTTCATCACAATTATGGCCTACATAACTCAATTGCGTTTCAGCGTAATCCGAAAGGAATGCATGCCTCAGTTGCAAATTGTTGCATAACTCAATTTGTTCAAAGCACGAACGATAATAAAGAATGCGATAGTATGCCATAGTATAACTATGGCACTGCCTCAGTTGCAAGTATATGCCATAGTATAACTATGCCACGAATCGTTCAAGTACAAACTCAATCATTGCTTCAATTGTGAACGGAGGCATTGCTTAAGTTACAAACTGACATGTGCTTCAGTCTGATACAAGTGTATATCGAGTAAATGCCTTAATTATAAATGTGGGAAAAAATTTGGATGTCCTATAATAGGGAAATTTTTTGTAACAAAACTTAAAATTATACCTAAAAAATTGTCCATTCATGTTATTTCAAGTTACTTCACTGCACTACATTGCCATAGCAACACACAAAAGAATTCCAAACATGATCCAGGACATAGCTAAAGCCGTTAGAAAGAATTTTTCTCCTTTATCTTGTTTTCCACATTCAACACGCATTAGGGCCAACTTTTCCTTTGTATCTTCCACAAATTCATCGGCTTTTGCCCTCTTTTGCTTTTGCTTCAACAACTTTTCTTCAATTACCTTCCATTCCATGAGCAATTGCATATAGTCTTTTCTTTTTTTCATCAATTTAACAGTAGCATCATCTAATTCAACATTACTGTTGATTTCATACACTTCGTTATGCCACATAAAATACCCACAATCTCCGTTCTGCACATATCTTAAATTTTCAACTAAAACATCAATGAAAGATATGATAGTCGACAAAGCAACCAAAAAAACCTAATTTATACTTATCGGCCATATGGAGCAACCAAAATTCTTCTTCCCCACATTCAACCCTACCTTCACAGTCCTCTTCTTCGTTGGGATTTTGTGGTGGCAGTTCTTACTTGCCGCCGCTGTTGATGAATTCAAAGTAGAAATTGATTGAGCGGCCATTGAACTTGAATTGAAGAGATATCACAAATTACAAATCATTTCAGTAATATCACAAACTGCAAATGATTATGTATATATTCCATATCATAAATTTCATGCAGTAGGCTTTCAGGCATGTATTTCATGCATTCAGTACTTGTGTGCATAACCAAAACAAAACATCATATATTTATTAGATAGTCTAATACACACATGCACACACAAAATGATGTCAATTAATTACATATAATCTATGATATCACTTAAATTTTAGAAGCATGCATCATGAAGAAATGATCATCCATTAGCAGTTTATTGATACACGTGTATAGATATATCATTGTATAGCATTTTAAGCACATCCAAGAATTACTTAAATGATTCTTGTTTAATTAGCATATAATGATGTTAATGGTGATGAACACATCAATGTACAATAGGTGTAAACTTCATAGATGAAGTGAATTTGCTTATGCAATTAACAAGTCTTACTGTTTTTCATTATTAAGATAAATCATAGGCACCCCCTTTTAGATATTTGTGGATATATATATATATATATATATAATAGTGTAATATATTTGTTGTAGACATATAGTGAAACAGTTCATATACACAACATGTATATATACATAGAACCAACGCTATGATTAAAAGTTAAATATTTCATGCATATACTATATATGCAATAGACACACACACACGGAGATATATATATATATATAATAGGTCCTAAAGTTAACCTAACTTTTCAACTACAGAAGCAATCGAACAAGAGATAGGGCAATGGAGAAATATTAATCAAGGAAGTTTACTGCAGTGAATTAAAGTGAACAGGAAGGTTCCAAATTATCAAATATCCAGAATGCAGATAGTGTAACAAAGTTTTCAGAAATCCAAAAACCAAATATATAGTTAAAAATAACTATAATTTCAAAATCCATGAATTAACAACATATATCTGAATATATTCAAAATATATGGAGATTCGAAGTCATGGTAGCAAAAGAGTTGAAGTGTAACAAAAAATCAGTCGCATTTTAAGAGATAAAAAACCTATATATTCACCACAATCATCATCTTCCTAATAACATCATAGTTCGAGTTAAAATCAAAATAAAATTAAAACGAAAAAATCATACCCGAGAACGAGATCGAACTTTGAATAAAACTGAAGAACTTCAACTTGATTGAATCGATGGAACTCTGCAAACTGGAGGTCTAAGTGCTTTAGAGATGGAGTGGAAATGTAGAATTTTAGGAATCATAGAAAATCGCAAAACACTAAGAAAGCCACAACCATTATTTTCTCAAGATAAGTAAAGATAGGTCTGCGATTTAGTGTAGAACGAAATGAAAAGGAAGCGCATGAATGAAAATGTTAACGCGAAATAGAGAAGCGTAGTATATTATGATGGACGGTTTAGATTTTTTTTAAACTGAAGGTGTGGATCGCCATGTAAGACATGAAAATGCTAGTGGGAAATAGAGTAAGACTTGTTTAGCTATAGTACCACATTTATATGGCTATGGTAACATAAAAAATACAGCGTTGTAGTAGGATAAAAATCTTATAGTTGTGGCAACATTTTTGCTGGCAACACATTGTAATTTCATTGCAATAGGCCATCTATGTCTTAGTGCCCACTTCTCTTCAACATCCTATGGTGATGGCCTACCTAAAGAAAAAAGAGAAGAAAAGATAAAATCAACCAGGAATCCATAACATCTAACGTCCTAGCCGTCACCGACTATAACTGTGAATCCATCAGTCATCGAACTTGCATTTCACTAGTCAAAAGGCCTAATGAAAACCACGGTTCTAGCCAAACTGACATATGCCATCATGACTCTTATGTTTTCCCCACATGCCTGAGACAACTAGATCACTCCTACCTGAGCGATCCAAGGTACTCGATCCTATATGATCCTTATGGGCATCCCCACAATACCCCGACTTTGAGTCTGCTAGAACACTTCGATAACCAACGATTCCTTGGCGCATCAAATTTGTCGAGCCTTTCTCCTTGGTGAGATCACTTCTTTAGTCAAGCTGCCTCTTCAGCTAATTCCATTATCTTCCTTGGTTAACTCCGACCTGATTCAACCTATCGTCAAACTGTATCGCATACCATCTCACGACCAATGTCACATCAACTTAGCTTTGACCACTATTGCCTGAGTTCATAATCGAAGCACCATTCATATTTGAGTTGCACATCAATCATCTGAAGTCCATTTCAATTCAAACCACACCATCAACTTCAGGAAGCTACCACCATCATGCTCCCAAAACACATGCCGACCTGACCTTCCCACATGGGTCGGTACCGACCCGACCTTCCCAAATGGGTCGGTACCGACCCATGCACATAGCCAATTTTGGATAAGTGTCATGCTCTGGTCCTTCTTCACTTCGAGTACATCCCACCGACCTATTCTCTAATTGTTTCGTCGTTCGTGTTGAAGCTTCTGCCAGTCTATTCAAATCTCGAGTAATCAGCCTTCGATATCACAAATCAACTCTGAATGACTTGAATTTTTTTAGGAAGCTTTGATTTACCAACACAAAGCCACCCCATAAAAATCACCATCACTCAGTCACCCCTCATGGGTCGATGTTGACCTATGCACTTAGTGCATATAGGCATGAAAATTTGTATGCCCCTTCCTTCGTCTTCTAGAGCGCCTCCACCACGTTTCGTCTAAATCCGATAATCCGAACCTCGAATTACACTGTTCTTCAATCCTATGATTCTACGGCAACAAACTAACATACAACTAAAGCAGCACAATCAATTCAATCAAAATAAATGTCAATACATACAACAATGATCATACAAACATGAACAATTAGAAACATAACATAAACATATCACAATTATGAGATCCAGCATGATTTGGATCTAAACATATGGTAAACATGAAATTTAACAGTTATCCTGTTAATATAATAAAATTAGGTTTCTAAGTTATCTAGGTCTGAGTTAAACATATATGATCAGGTCTAACATGATTTTAGCATGTTATGTACGAATATGATCCTAATTTACCCATACAATCTGTAGCTTCCATATGAGAGATATCTATCACTCACCAATTTATAGATTTGATGTCAATTCAATGAGATCACATCTAGACAGAGCTGAAACCACTTGAATTTGATGTGATTTAATCCTCCTTGGTGATGGTCTACTCTTCATTGATGATGATCTATCTTCTAGATGCAACCTACGATGAATTTGACTAAAGAAAGTGGAGAAATAGGGTTTTAGGCTGAACTGCAGAATCACATACTCCCAACCTAAAACTTAGAATGAAGAGAGTAACCCTAGTTCTCTCCCTAATTTTCCTTATTTATATCTGCTGGTCATAGGTCTAATGGGTTTAACTGACCACCCCATTAGTTGCTGACCAGTCTTCCTAAACACAAGCTGAAACCTAAAACAAAAATTATTCCCAAACCACTGAACCAAATCCTTTTTGTGACCACTCTAGACATCGCAAACCACCATTCCAATCCAATGGAACCTGATTCGATCTCTATCAAAAGTTATGTCCCAAATAGTAAACTCAAGGGTAAAATGGTCATACTTGAATTTGGTAAAAATCATGGACATGTCCTGCATCCCCACGAACGACATATTAAAAATCTGAAAATGATCGACTACCAGGAAATAAAATATAATCATTTTACAATCGGTTGATACGTAAAATACGGGTCATAACATTGTCCCCCTTTAGGAATTTCGCCAACGAAATCCTAAGCAAACACAACATCTCGCATGTCTACCGTCCACGAGTAGCCAATCTACCATCCAATCTAGCATTCAACCGTCCATGCAATCAAAATCCTATCCTTGCATGCAGAATTCTAATAGCTCAAAACACACTGGCGTAAGTAAGATACGATATATGGGATATACCACTCGAAGAGTTCTAGACGGATCGACTTCATTATCTCTTCCATTTCCCATGTGCAATCGTCACTGTTCTCGCTCCACTGTACCATAACTAACTTAACACTGTCCTCCTAAGTTGTTTCGTGTCATTCCCTACGACGCAAAGTGGCTTACGGTCTAGAAATTTGAGGTTCGACTTCAAAATCTTCAAGCTGATCTAGAGATACTGTAACATTTGAGTCGTGTACGAACATCCATAGAAACGATATATGAAAAACATTATGCACACTCGCCATCTTCTCAGGTAATTCTAACTTATAAATGAGCTTTCGAAATGGCCCAACAAACCTTGGTTCTAACTTTCCTTTCTTCCTAAAGTGAACGGTATTCCTTAAGAGGCGAAATCTTAACGAACACCATATCTTCAACTGAGAATTCTAAATCCTATCATTGCTTATAAGCATAACTTTTCTGACGATCTCGGGATGCTTTCATTCATTGCTGAATAACTTCAATATTATACACAGTTTTCTTATCATCTCAGGCCGAAGCACCACCTTCTCGCCAGGTTCTAACCCACAAGATGGAGAATTACACGGTCTACTGTACAATGGCTCATACGGTGTCATCCCGATATTTGTCAGGTAATTATTATTATAGACAAACTCAACTAAATGTAGATGGTCTTCCCACGATCCTCCAAAATCTAATACATGAGATCTTAGAAGATCTTCTAATACTCAATTAACTCTTTCGGTCTAACCACCTGTTTGGGGATGGTAAGTCATACTCAAACATAGCTCGGTTTCCAATGTCTCTTGCAAATTTTTCCAGAATCCAGTGGCAAACAACGGATCTCGATCACTAACAATGCTCTTCGAATTCCATGGAATCGAATTATCCATTTATGATATAACTTAGCCAATTTGATGCAGTCCCAGTTGATATGACATGAATAAACCTTTCTCTTTTAGTCAAGCGATCCATGACAACCCAAATTCTATCATTTCCTGCCCTTGTTCTAGGTAATCCATCGAAACTTGCTCTTATTTCCACTTAGGAACTTCCAATGGTTGTAATAACCCACTCGGCTTCTTCTGCTCAGCTTTAACCAATTGGTAGTTCATACTTTTTGAGATAAATTTCCCGACATCCCATTTCATACCTTCCTTGTAATAGACTCGCTTCATGTCCTTATACATCTTATTTCCACCGAGATGAATTATCTATCTGGAGTGTGACACTCTCTCAGAACCTCATCTCTTAATCCATCTATATCAGGAATAACTAGTCGTCCATTCATACGAAGCCAACTATATAGAAAAACTTCAAAATCCTTAATCTTTTCTGGTTCTACCCTCATCTCTAAAATTTAGACAATTTCCACGAGGTTATCGTCTCGCTTTTCGTTTTCACCTATCTTTTCAATGAGAGTAGGTCTAATCAATAAGCTAGCTAACATCTCGGGTTCTAACTCACAATGGTGTCTAAATTCAAATCCAGCCAAATACTCGAGATGCCTCCGTTCTATGAACATGGCTCCTAAACTCGTATTTCTTTGACTTAACGCATCAGCCACAACCTTAGCTTTTCCTTGGAGTATAGGCTATTCCAAAATCGTATGATGCCAGAAACTCTAACCATCGCTACTGCTGAAGATTCAAATCCTTATGGGAGAAAAGATACTTCAATGACTTATAATCCATAGATAAATCGAACCTAGCTCCCAAAAAATAATGTCACCAAGTCTTTAGAGTGAACACTATCGTTGCTAACTCTAAATTGTGAGTCGGTTAATTCCTTTGTGGCTTCAGTTGTCTACTCGCATAAGCCACGACTCTAATTTTCTACATTAGCACCGCTCCAAGTTCAGTACCACATGCATATGTATATACTATCATCTCTTCATTCCTATTTGGAATAGTCAACACTAGAGCACTTGTTAATCTCACTTTCAAAATTCCAAAGGCTTGCTCACACATCATATCCCACACGAAGACCTGATTTTTCTTCATCAATCCAGTTAATGGTGCAGTTATCTTAGAGAAATCCTTGATAAATCATCGATAATACACAGCTAAAGCAAGGAAACTCCTAGCATATGTCGCATTCTTGGGTCGATCCCAATCTTGTATTGCTGCTACCTTAGCGCGATCCATAGGTATTCCTTGTCCCGATACAATATGACCCAAAAATCTCACTTCTTCCTTCCAGAAGTGACACTTTGAAAACATAGCTTTCAACTGATGTTTCCGAAAAAATTCCAAAACAATTCTCTAGTGTGTCTTGTGTTCTTCCTCATCCCTTGAGTAAACCAATATGTCATCTACTAACACAAGTACAAACTTGTTCAACTGATCCTTGAAAACTCGATTCATAAGATCCACAAAATATGTTGTTGCGTTAGTGAATCTGTTGACCAGCCATTTGGTAAGGCCATCAAGATTCATTATCGACTTTAGCCCAAGTGTCGAGAAGGACCAAGTAATCCCGACTAAGGAATTGATCGACCAACGGATGAATCGGTCCAAACCTGAGACTTAAGCCAAACAGAAGAACCTAATATGCAAGCCAATTAGAGTTCGTAATCTTCAAACCGACTGATTCAGGCCCAACCTAAGTCCATACAAGAAATTCCCTTGAAGATTTGGTTTGACTCCTACTTAATCGCTCCTAGTCATACTTAATGATCGAATCAGATGCCACCTATGACTACTGATTCAAATTACACTGCTTTCTGTGAGAAGAACGCCTCTACATGATCTCCTAAAATCATGGATCAGATAACCATGCCTCAGCCAATTTAAATGTTGTAGCATATATAAATAGACCTTCTGGACTGAGAAGAAAGATCTTTTCAGCCAATCTCTGATTATATTATCACTATGACTATTTCACCTGTAATAGTTGGTTTCATATATAAGAGATTATAAATTGGATGTATGCTCCTTAACGTCGAACCACTATAAATATGTGTGTGATTGATCTTCTCTTCATTTATTTGTCTTCACTTATTCTCTGCAATTCCATTTCTAGGGTGTTGTACCATTTTTTGGTGTCAATACTTTAGTGCTTTCACTAGGAACGTTGATATTCTCATCATTTGGAGGATTCCGATCTACATTTGGATCACCATGTCCGAGATGAGATCCTATGTCTTTTTCAATATCATTGAACCATGGTCGCCAAATCCTCATCACACAATGATGGAAAGCAGCCATAGGCTGCAACATTTGCAAATGCAGTCGGGAGGTCGACCGTTCCGGGGCCTACTTCAGAGTGGCCTACTCCATCATCTTGGGTGCAACCTGTTGCAATAGATCAAGCTTCCGTCTAAGCATTTGCTACCCACGATGAGTTTGTGATCATGATGAGTCAACTCCGGGAAACAACGTCGGCACTAAACACTCAATCTAAAGAGAATGTTGCTATGAGAGAGGACATAATCCGTATGTCAAGGGAGTTGGAAGATATCAGGAAGCAACGGTCCTCCCTTCACTTGTTGACTGAGAATCGAAAGGGTCATCATCATCCGGAGGAAGCAGAGATCGATTTTAACTGCGACGCCCAATGGAAATACCTGAAAACATATAACAATTGCAAATGGAAGGGCACACCAACCAGCTTGAAACAACTGTCCAAGCTCGAGTCGATCTGACCAACGTAGAGGACATTGATCCAGAAACTCGACAGGATCAAGGCGCCTCACCTTCAGCTCATCGAAATGCTGCCCAAACAACCTAAGCTCCCGCTCTTTCTACCGGACGTCTTGTACACATCCCGGATGTCAAGTGTCGAGGAAATTCTACTTGGATGGTATCTCGAACGACGTTGCCTGGTGAGGGAGTAGGGAGGGTTTGATTGGTAGAAGAAGACGATCGATGTGGACGTATCCCCCTAGATTTGATTGCCATGGTACGAAAAATCATGAATGACGGCAAAGAGCATAAGAATGAAGATTGGGGAATTGACCAAAGCCATAAGCCATTTATAGATGGCATTCCACGGGCAGAGTTCCTCAAAAGATTCAATATGCCCAGATATGCCAATACGAGGGAACCACTGACCAGTAACAACACTTGATGAGGTACACGTGGCATATGGAGGTAGTTGTAGCTCCATACACAAGTAAATGCAAAGCTTTCCTGATTTCTTGAGTGAGGTGCCGCTTATGCGGTTCACTCGACTTCCCCTGAGATCGGTCCCGAACTTCAAAAATTTAAGTGAGAAATTCCTGAATCAATTCTGCCTCCACCCCTCTAAGTTGAAGCTTATTATGGCCCTTTCTAC
Organism: Allium sativum; assembly: GCA_030737875.1. NCBI lineage: Eukaryota > Viridiplantae > Streptophyta > Magnoliopsida > Asparagales > Amaryllidaceae > Allium > Allium sativum. The sequence continues at coordinate 989,192,505 of CM060912.1, read as the reverse complement.
AATAAAGGAAGGAAGGGGTGAATCCCTAAGGAACTATCTCAGTCGATTTAACCAGGCCAACACCAATGTAATCAATCCTAATCATGAGACGATTTTGATGGCCATAATAGACGGTATTGACAAAAGGACTGAGTTTGGAAAATATCTTATCCGGAAGCCATCTACGACAATTGATATGTTCTATGAAAAGACTAACATTCGATTACGGTAGGAAGATGCGCAGTTGGATGAAGAGGATGGGTCGAAAGACGTATCTACGAAACCCATTCAGAGTAATGTAGTAGTCAAGCAATATGGAGATGATTCCGGGAAGGTGGAAGTGAATGTTAGAAATCATAGCAAACGAAAGGGTAACGAACCAAAGGGGAACAACAGAAACCCTAGACAAAGAGGGAATTTGTGACACCCTACATCCATTAATATCACTCGTTAAGGGAATGCATTAAGTTTTGTGAAGCGTTATATGTAAACAAAAATAGAAATAGAAACATTACAAGACAGATATAAAATAGCAGCGGAATTTAAAACTTTTATTAAGAAGAAAACATCGTGGTTCAAAACGTAGTTACATCACAAGTCTGAAATGCATAAAACCTAGTACATCAATTTAAAACTTTTGTCTTAAGGTTAAATCATCAGAGTACAATAATAAAAGAAGCTTAATCCCCAAAACATGGCCATAGTAGAGAGCTATGAAATCAAGTGGTACATCTATGCAACTCCAAGCAGAAAGAGAGAATAATCCTGGTCAAGCTTGAATATTCCCACCCTGAGAACCTGGGGGAACGGAAGAGAAAGAAGAGGAAATAAAATAGGTCAAACATAAAGTCTGGCAAGTCCAGTTAGTTTTAGCATATAAATAAGTAATAGTATCATGACAGGCATATAAACTGAAGAAATAGATAACAACACAATAAGGTAGGTATAACAAGGTAAACAGGATAAACATGGTAGAATATATTGCGCTTCTCTTGTACCTTCTCTCTGCACCAATAAAATTGTCGTATGAACAAGTTGATCCCTAACAAGTATAAGATGGCAGACTTAGGCGGTGAGAGGTTTTACAATATACAATGATAGGCAGCCCAACTAAATATACCTGAGTTACTCCTAAGGATATTAACGGGATCCTAAACATAACAGAGTCTAGATGTACCCTAATTACTACCCAATCGATCAGCTCCCTACTCCATAGATACCCTATGCTGGCCCCACAATAGGATGTATTACTTCTTAAAGTGGCAACCCTTCGTTTTCAGGATGTGCACAACTATATCTATAGGTGTCATGGCGTCTTAGCCTCCTCTGCTGGACCCATGCATGCACATGACCCCGTCGGAATGTGCCGCCCACACCGCCCTTTTCATTTGGATCTCTTATAATCATCCCAGTAAGTGTGACCCGACTCTGACCCAGTTCGGACTACTCGTTAGATACCTAAATATGGGTTACTGACTGAAACAAGTCCCAGACACAAGATGACACAAACCTCCCCCCACGCTTGCAACCCTACTACTAGGAATTCCACAGGTTATGCCATACCAGAGTAAAAAAATTGCATGCCATACTAGAGTAAAAAGATTGCATGCCATACCAGTGTAAAAAGATTGCACAACCCCACAGGTTAAGTTTATGGTCCTATACCTATATATACATATATATATTCCCCACCTGTAACACCCTGTAATTTTAACAACACTAAATAAATACTAATTAATTTAATATTCAGAATTAAGTGAAGCGGACTACGCCATTGCGTTCGTCTCGGAATTCTGGTCAAAATAGACATTTGCATAAAAACGGATACCGTATGAAGAAGTTATTAAGGTTTGAAGTTTGTATACGCATAAGAAGAAAATATATGAATAAAATTAGTCCAGAAATTTAGAATAGTTCAAAATCGAAGAAAATAGGGGAGCAGGAAAATTCCCGCCCAGGGGCGTCGACCCCTGGGTCGACCCTATAAGAGGGGTGTCGACCCATGAGTCGACCCCATAAAGTGGTATGACAGATTTGGGCAGATTAGGGTTTGGTGACAGCTATATATATGGCCCCATTTCTCTTATTTTTCTACACCAAAATGATTGAGAACTAGATGCTACCTCTGCCTAGATTAAATCAAGTCTTTTCTTCTTCAGCAATCAACTAGAGTTTAGTTTAGAGATCTGCGATACAACATCTTCAGCCTTTCTTCTACATTTCTTAGATACAATCACAGTGAGTCTATGTTAATTTTAGATCTAAATAATTAAAAGTAAATCTTGACTTGACTATAACTTGGATTCATGCCTGTGACTATTTGAATCATATCAGATCTGGTATAACCTGTGTATTTGAGTTATTCAGACATGACTATGAACTAGATCTAAGCCTATACCTATTTATCATGTTAGATCTGCCATTTTTAGTTTATCTAGTTTACTACTTAGATCCCACCATGCTTGTTTATGATATCCCTATTATGTTAGAATTAGTTCTATTGTCGCATGTTCATCAGATCCGTTCCTATATGCCTATCTTGTCATTATGCCACTATATGTTTATGCCTATTTCTGCCATTATATGTCAATCTTGTTAGCATAATCATTTTTGTCCTCTTCCCTTTATCTTTTTCCTTTTTATTTTTATAGCCAGGCTAACTTCGAGACTAAGCATGCTATTGAAATATGCGAACGCGTTAAATTGGGAACGAGGGAAAAACGTTAAATTGGGGCATAACTTGCATTGGGAAATTTAGGCATAACTTTAATGTAATATATGAATATGAATTTGGGACATAAATTGAATTATGATTAAAGACATTAATTTAGGGCATATGGTTCATTATGAACTTGACTTGGGAAAGGGGCATGAAAACCTATAACGACATAAGAATAATTGGTTAATAATTCAAATGCCTATAATTACAGTAATTAGAAACTATAACTGTGCTTAGACACGAGGTTATATAACACTTGTGGTGGAAGTCTGCCTGGAACCGACCGGCATATCCGGCGACCACAAGGGGTGAATCTAATGGTAGGGGTCTAAGTGCATAAACGCGAGACATGCTAAGACACGAGGTTAAGCCCGACTTGTGGAAGAAGTCTTCCCGGGACCGCCCGGCATATCCAGCATCCACAAGTGGTAGGCTTAATGTGTGAGGTCTAGCACATTATAACCATAAATGAGTATGGTAATGAATTGGAGTACTTAACCTGGTTGAATCCATAGGGATTACATGAACATGTTAACTTGAGTAGGGATTAAGTAAACTTGTATGAGAAGTGGGAGGGTTAAGTATATCTTGCGTTGGTTGGTAATATATATATATATATATATATATATATATATATATATATATATATATGCCCATAAACTTAACCTATAGGGTTACGCAATCTTTTACTCTGGTATGGCATAACGTGTGGAAAACCTAGTGGGGATGCAGCGTAGGGGGAAGCTTGTATCATCTTGTGTGTAGGACTCGTTTCAATCAGTAACCCATATATAGCTATCAAACAAGTTCTCCGAACTAGGTCGGAGTCGGGGCATGCTTACTGGGCTGATTGTAAGAGACCCAAACGTGGGGGACGGTGTGGGCGACGCATTCTGATGGGTTCATATGCATGCATGGGTCAGGAAGAGGAGGGTTAGACGCCGTGACATCTGTAGTTATGATTGTGCACATCCTGAAAACGAAGGATTGCCACTTTAAGAAGTGATACATCCTACTGTGGGGCTAGCATAGTGTATCTATGGAATACAGAGTCGATCGAGTAGGGTAGTAATTAGAGTACATCTTGATTCTGGTATGTTTAGTAGCCCATTATTATCTTAGGGGTAAACTCCGGTATATTGGGCTGCATGTTGTATGGGGTTAAACCTCTTACAAGAAGTATGCCCAAGTCAACAATCTTATAGTTGTTGGGATCATCTCATTCTAGCTATACTAGTATTGGTGCAGATATCAAGGAAAGTGTTATAGAAGCACTATTTATTATATCCAGTTGTCCTGTTTACCTTGTCATACTTTCCTTATATGTTGTTATCCCTTTTATCCACTTTATATGCCTATCATGATACTTTTATTTATTTATATGCTAGAAGTAACTGGAATCGCCAGACTTTATGTCTGACCCATTTTGTTTCCTCTTCTTTCTCTTTCGTTTCACCCCCTCTTGGTTCTCATGTTGGGAATACTCAAGCTTGATCAGGACTCTGCTTTCATTTTGGTTGGAGCTATTTTAGATGTACGACTTGATTTCATCTCTCTACTATGGCTATGTTTTTGAGGAATTATGCTTCTATATTTATTGTACTCTGATGTTTTAAGTACAAGACAGAATTTTAGTGATGTACTGGGTTTTAAGTATTTCAGACATATAATGTAACCATGTTTTGTACTACGATGCTTTATGATTAATAAATTTTTAAATTTCTGCTGCTATTTTATACTTGTGTTGTAATGTTTCTGTTTCTGTTTCTGTTTACCTATAACGCTCCATGAAACTTAATGTATTCTCTTAATGAGTGACATTAACGGACATGGGTTGTCACACTTGGTATTAGAGCTGAAGGTTACCAGATCAGATAGAGTTTTTTTGAAAATTATTTTCAAAAGGTTTTAAAATGAAGCATTTTCAAAAGAAAAAAAATCTATTTTGAAAAGCATATTCCCCAAAGCCATATGTAATATCTTTCGATTCTCTGTTTGAGTCCCTTTTCCTTTTCTTTTCAGCATGTCTGGGGGACCTAATATTTCTGAGGGTGTTATGATACCAGGCTGGTTCTGTAGGTATCTAGAGGCCATGACGCCTATCGGTGGTCAAGCCGATGTTCCTCGCCCAGCTGCTCCCGTCATTCCTCCTCCTGCTCTTCCACGTGTAGATAATTTCTCTAAGATCTGCAAAGGTTTCTTTGCTATGAAAGGAAAGCCATTCAGTGGAACCGAGAGTTCGTAGAGGCAAGAATTGGCTTAAAGAGACAGGGGATCTGTTTGGAATTTTCGAAGTGGATGATCGTAGGAAGATTCAGTTAGCCACCTAGCTATCGAAAGATGAAGCTTCGCTCTGGTGGGAAGTGACGCAAGCAAGGCATCCAGTGGAGACTTAATACGATTTTCGGCAAAGGTTTGAAATGAAGTTTCTTTCTCAAGCTGAGAAAAGCATGCAAATGGAAAGGTTTTTGGAACCCAAGCAAGGAGGCATAACAGTCAAAGAATATGCTAACAAATTCAACCAACTGACAAGGTTTGGGTTGGAGCTAGTAGATACCCCGCATAAGAAAGCTTTGAGGTTTGCTAGAGGACTGAATGAACCCCTTCATCGGTTAGCTATGTCTTATATTCCAATGGGAGCAACTTTTGAAAGGCCGGTTGATATGGCATTGATGCGTGAGGAAGATAAAGCTAAAAAGAAAGAAGTTAAGGTGAAGAAAACACAAAAGAAGAATGTATGGCCCAAGAAGGGACAACAACAACAATAAAAGAAGGGCGGAAAGAACGACAAGGCTAAGGATAAGTGGAAGTGTCATAATTGTGGACGCGAGGGTCATTTGATCAAGGAGTGCAAGAGAAGGAAGAATGCTTGCTTCAGTTATGGAGAGGTCGAACACTTTTCTAAGGAGTTCTCGAAGAAGCAAGGACAAGGTCAAAGGGTAGGAGCTTCTAGAGGGCAGGTGCATGCTCTCGTGACTAGTGCTCCAGATCGAGGTAGGAAAGTTTGCATTGAAGGTTTGATTTCTCTTTCCAGTCATCCAGTTCGAAATCTTTTTGATTCTGGTGCTTTATACTTATTTATATCTGATTTTGTGGTTGAGTCACCTTAATACTAGTATGGTAGTGGATCCCATTGTTGTCTCAAATCCTATTGGGGGTACGACTCATTTGTCCATGATTTTCTGGGGTTTGAGAATATCTGTATTAGGCGTCAAATTTGAGTACGATGCATATGTGCTTGGTTTTATCGGCTATGGTTTGATTTTAGAGATGGATTGGCTGGCCATGTATGGTGCCACTCTGGATTGTGAGAGGAGTGTTATTAGACTTTTGACTTGTTATGGGAGGACACTCGAGATTTCTTGTGACCCAATGGGGTCTGTCATGCTTAGTTTCCTGGAGTCACTTAAAGCATCTATCGATATTTGCGATATGTACCAGTAGTCCGTGAGTATTCTGTTGTTTCTGACGAGGTTCGGTGATTACCTCCGAGATGCGAGATCGGTTTTCTTATATACTTGATGGACAATGCAAAGCCAGTTGCATTGCTTGTGTGCCATATGGCTCTAAGATAAATAAGGGAGATCAGCAAGCAAGTATGGGAGTTGCTTGAGAAAGGGTTTTTTAGGTGAAGCATATCTGAATGGGGTTCTCCAGTGGTATTCACAACAAAGGCGAATGGTTCGCTTCGCTTATGTGTGGACTATATGGAGTTGAGTAAACTCACTAAGAAGAACAGGCACCCACTCCTGAGGATAGATGATCTGTTTGATTAGCTTGCCAGTGCATCAATTTTCTCTCAGTTAGACTTGGCCATGGGTTTCATCAGTTAAGGGTGGCCAAGGACAGTATAGACAAAATGAATTTTAGGAATCGAGATGTTTTCTTTGAATGGCTCGTTATGCCTTTTGGGTTAACGAATGCACCCGCCTATTTTGTTGATCTAATGAGTAGGGTGTTTCAGGAGTTTCTAAATAAGTTCGTCGTCATCTTTGTTGATAATATCTTCATCTTCTCAAAGTGCGAGGAAGAGCATGCCCAACATTTGAGAGAAGTCTTGAAAACTCTGTATGTGCATCATCTTAAGGCAAAGTTCTCCAAATGTCATTTTTGGAGAAAAGAGGTTGGATTTCTAGGGCATGAGGTCTCTAAAGATGGGATAACAGTAGATCACGCAAAAGTAGTTGCAGTTCAAGATTGGCAAATCCCAAAGAATGCAACGGAGGTGAGAAGCTTTCTTGGATTGGCAGGCTATTATAGGAAGTTCATTAAAGACTTCGCAAAGATATCAGCCCCACTCACCAGGCTGACGAAGAAGAATCTGGCGTTCTCGTGGGATATAGATTGTGATGTTGCTTTCTAGCGATTAAAGATGGCCCTGACAACTGCCCCATTCTTGACCATGCCTGATTGAAACAAAGTGTTTACAGTATACACTGAGGCATGTGGTACAAAGCTTGGTGCGGTTCTGATGCAAGAGGGGAGGTTAGTATGTTATAGGGGTAGACAACTAAGGGTTTAGGAGAAGAACCGCCCTACCCAAGATTTAGAGCTAGCTGCCATAGTATTCGCGCTTAATACTTGGCGCCATTATTTGCTTGGAGAGAAGTTCGAGTTGTACACTGATCATAAATCTCTCAAGTACTTGTTCTCGCAGAAGGATCTTAATTTAAGGCAACAAAGGTGGATGAAGTTCCTAGCATCTAATGACTTTGAGATTGCTTATACCCCTGGCAAGGGTAATGTGGTGGTAGACGCAATGAGTAGTCAGAGGTTGTCCTTAAGTCCTCTTTTTGTAGGGAGGAAAAGCTTGGAATTCATATCGACTTTTGACTTTAGACCCTCCACCGAGTTTTTGCCTGTTTTATTTGCATTGCTAGAAGTGCGACCTACTCTTATGGATCAGAATGGAGCTTCGCAACAAAAAGATCCACAGATTTCAGACATCTTGGATAGGCTCAGTAGAGGGGAGACTTTTAGTCACCTCAGTAGATGTTCCATAGACGATAAAGGGTGGTTGCGACGAGATGGAAGGCTTTGTGTTCCCCAAATTAGAAGTTTGTTAAAGAAAGTCCTAGAAGAAGCCCATCATCCTAAGTTGACTATTCATCCAAGCGGTGATAAGATGTATAGAGACATGAAGAGGGTTTTCTTTTGGGCTAGGATGAAGAAAGATGTGGTAAAGTTTGTTTCCCAATGTTTGATTTGCCAGCAATTTAAAGCTGAGCAAAAGAAGCCCAGTGGTTTACTTCATCCTTTGGAGGCTCCATAGTGGAAATGGGAGAGAGTCTCTGTGGATTTCATCGATGGTCTGCCTAGATCAAGGAAGGGAAACACTAAAATTTGGGTTATAGTAGACAGACTTACTATGAGCGCTCATTTCATTCCAGTTAAGAGTAAGAGGACGGCAACATGGTTGGCAGCAGTTTACGTTCATGAGATAGTCCGTCTTTATGGATCACTTTCCAATATCGTAATTGATCGTGACCCCATCTTCACCTGTGAATTTCGGAGAAGCTTGCAAGAAGCATTAGGTACACAATTGTGTTTGAGCATCGCTTATCACCTTCAGACCGATGGACAGACAGAAAGGGTTAATAAAGTTCTTGAGGATCTTTTAAGGCTGTGTATCCTAGACTTCGGAGGGACTTGGGAAGAGCACCATCCTTTACAAGAGTTCGCCTTCAACAATAGTTATCAAGCTAGCATTGGCATGGCACCCTTCAAAGCATTGTACAGACGACCCTGTAGATCACCAACTTGGTGGGAATCTACAAAAAGTGGACTAGATATGAGTAGAGAAAAGTCCAAAAAGATTGATCTCATTAGACGATGAGTGAAGACAGCTCAGGATAGGCAGAAGTCATATGCAGACAAGAGAAGGACTGGCATTGAGTTTGAGGTGGGAGACATGGTTTTCATTAAGGTGTCACCTTTGAGGAATGTGGTTCGCTTTGGATCTGTAGGGAAATTGGCACCAAGGTTTATAGGGCAATTTCCATAACAGAGAGGATTGGCCAAATGGCCTATAGAGTAAAGCAACCAAAGAGACTATCCAGTGTTCATGATTTTTTCCATGTTTCTCATTTAACGAAGTGCTTGCATGATGCCGCAGAAGTAGTTGAGCCGAGTATATTGGAAGAAGTAGAGGTGGAACAGGAGGCGACAGTTAGGAGAGTACCTACCTGTATTTTTGGATCAGAAGTTAAGAAGTTACGCAATAGAGAAGTCAAGTTGATGAAAGTTCAGTGGGGATATAACCCATAGGATGCAACTTGGGAGACAGAAGACAAGATTCGCGCTTCGTACCCTTTTCTTTTCAAGGGTATGTTCTTAACTTCCTTTCCAAACTTTTGTTTATGCTTATTTCTATCACTTAAGTATTCCGAACCAGGTCGGAGTAGAGGCACGCTTACTGGCTTATTGTAAGAGATCTAAACGTGGGGAGCGGTGTGGGAGGCACATTTCGACGGGTTCATGTGTGTGCATTGGTCCGGCAGAGGAGGTTTAAATGTCGTGACACTTGTAGATATGGTTGTGCATATCCTGAAAATGAAGGGTTACCACTTTAGGAAGTGATACATCCTACTGTGGGGCCAGCACAGGGTATCTACGGAGTAGGGAGCTGATCGACTAGGGTAGTAATTAGGGTACATCTAGACTCTGGTATGTTTAGGAGCCCGTTATTATCCTTAGGGGTAAACTCCCATATGTTAGGCTGCCTATTGATTGTATGGAGTTAAACATCTCACTAGAAGTATGCCTATGTCTACCATCTTATAGTTGTTGGGATCATCTCATTCTGGTTATACTAGTATTGGTGCAAAGATCAAGGAAAGTGTTAGATAAGCGCCATCTATTCTATCCAGTTGTCCTGTTTACCTTGTCATACTTGCCTTATATGTTGTTATCTCTCTTATCCACTTTATATGTCTATCATGATACTTTTACTTATTTATATGCTAAAAGTAACTGGACTCGCCAGACTTTATGTTTGACCCATTTTGTTTCCTCTTCTTTATCTTCCGTTCCCCCCCAGTTCTCAGGGTCGGAATACTCAAGCTTGATCAGGACTCTGCTTTCATCTTTCTTGTAGCTGTTTTAGATGTACGGCTTGATTTCATCTCTCTACTATGGCTATGTTTTTTGGGAATTATGCTTCTTTATTTATTGTACTCTAATGTTTTAAGTACAAGACAGAAACTTAGTGATGTACTGAGTTTTATGTATTTCAGACATATGATGTAACAATGTTTTGAACTATGATGCTTTATGATTAATAAAGTTTAAATTTGCGCTGCTATTTTATATCTTTCATGTAATGTTTCTGTTTCTATTTACCTGTAACGCTCCATGAAACTTAACGCATTCTCTTATTGAGTGACATTAACGGGCGTGGCGTATCACACCACCATCCCAAGATATACTAAACCCTCCCACTGTTTTAAACAACTTTACTTAACCCCTACTCAAGTTAACATGTTCATGTAATCCCTACGGATTCAACCAAGCTAAGTATTCATTACCATTTATTTATTTATTTTATTCATTTATGGTTATAATGCGCTAGACCTCCCACATTATGCCTACAACTTGTGGATGTTGGATATGCCGGGCGGGTCCAGGCAGACTTCTTCCACAAGTCGGACTTAACCTCGTGTCTTAGCACGTTACATGTTTATGCTCTTAGACCCCGCACATTAGATTCACCACTTGTGGTCGCTGGATATGCGGAGCAGGTCCGGGCAAACTTCTACCACAAGTGTAACATAACCTCGTCTCTAAGAACGGTTGCAGTTTCTAATTACTATAATTCTAGGCATTTTCCTTCTTTAACAATTATCCCTATTTCATTATAGGTTTTCATGCCCCTTTTCCAACTCAAATTCATCATGTACCATATGCCCCCAAATTAAGATCTAAATCACAATTTGATCTATGCCTCAAATCCATATTCATGTATTTAATTTAAGTTATGCCCAAATTTCCCAATACAGGTTATGCCCCAATTTTAAAGTTTTCCCCTCGTTCCCAATTTAACGCGTTCGCGTATTTCAGCGGCATGCCTGGGCTCGAAGGTAGCCCGACTATAAAACAAAAAGGGAAAAGAAGAAGGGAAGAGGACATAAATAAACGTAATAACAAGATTGATATATGATGGCAGAAATAAGCATAGCAGTTAATAAACATATAGTGACAAAATTGGGCATAGTGACACGACAGGCATATAGGAACAGATCTGATGAACATGTGATAATAGAACTGATTAGGCATAGTGTCATGATCATAAGCAGGCATGATGAGATCTAATCAGTGAATTAGATATACTAATAATGGCAGATCTGACACGATAAATAGGCATAGCCTTAGATCCAATTCATAGTCATGTCAAAATAACTTAGATAAACAGTTTATGGCAGATCTGATACGATTCTATTAGTCACAGGCTTAGATCCAATTCATAAACATGTTAAGATTAACTTTTAAGAATTCATATCTAAAAATAATGTAGACTCGCTTTTATTGGATCTAAGAAATAGAAGAGTAATTGCTGATGTTGAATCACGGATCTCTAAACTTGAGTGACTTGTTTGTTAAAGAAGAAGAAGGCTAATTTAATCGAGGCAGAGGCAGCATCTAGTTCTCCATTATTTTAGAATGAATAAAACAATGAGAATGGGGTCTTATATATTGCTTAGAGTTCACAAATCTGGTCAAGAATTCAGTCCACGTGCACTGAAATTTATCAGGCTCAGATCTAGGGGTATCGACATGGGTGTCGACACCCCCTTATGGTGTCAACCCATTGGTCGACACCCCTAGGGCAGGGGTCGACCCCCAATGGGCCTGGTTCTCGTTGTCCCACCTTTGATTTTCGGATTGATTCCAAATCTTCTGAAATGATAATATATTACATATATAATTAGCTTATATATGTGTAAACTTCAAACCTTAATACCTTCTTGATACATTGTCCGTTTTACGCAAACCAGGTGCCTATTTTGATTAGAATTCCGAGACGAATGAAAAGGCGCGATCCATTTCACTTGGTTCTGAATATTTAATTAAGTATTCTTTAATTTATCATCTTTAGTGCTGTTAAAATTACGGGGTGTCACATTCTCCCCTACTTAAAAAGATTTCGTCCACAAAATTTCCAAGTTAAGAAGAATGTATATCCTAACATCCATCATCCATCTACTCATCCACCAATCACAGGCATCCACTGTCCTTAAAGATTTCTAATGCTTATATGAACATATGCAAAAGGTGTGTGTATATGTCCCTACACTAATGCGAAATATCAAGCGGTATGCTAATTTAGTCGACCTCCTTAATGCAATGTATGTTATTATCATGAATCCAACATCTATGCAAATAATCCTATTATATTATGTAAGTTCTGTATGTGTGCACAATCATTCATCCAAATGCAACATCCATATGATACACCCACTTTAATCCATTAAAATAAGAATAATGCACACACATCCATATGGAGTATGAGAGTGATTGAGCCGATCTAGTGCCTAATGTGTGTGTACATGCATCCACGAGCAACCATTAGCAAACACTTGCATCCACTTGCATCCATCAAACATAACATGTCTCAAAACACACGTTTACATCCATGGATTCCTACCTAAATTTCAGAGATTAGATCCATAGGATATACTTTAAATGATAGAAACAAGCATGAATAAAAGCTTTGGAAAGGAATTTAAGAACATACCCCTGAAAAGGAAAGGGTACGAAATGCGAATCTTGTCTTTGGTCTACCAAGTTTCAACTTCTTGGTTATCTCCCCACTGAACTTTCATGAACTTGACCTCTCAATTGCGTAGCTTCTTAAAATCTGATCTAAGAATACGGGTAGGAAATCGTTAAACTATCGCCTCCCGTTCCACTACTTCCTCAAGCATACTATACTCAAATACTTCTATAGTATCACGCAAGCACTTCCGCAAATGAGAAACGTGGAAGACATCATAAACACCAGACAGTCTCTCTAGTAGCTTTACTCTACAGGCCATTTGGCCAATCCTTTCTGTTATGGGAAATGGACCTACAAATCATGGTGCTAATTTCCCTACAGATCCAAAGTAAACCACATTCCTTAATGGTGATACCTTAATGAAAACCAAATCTCCCGCCTCAAACTGTATGTCAGTCCTTTTCCTATCTGTGTAGGATTTCTGCCTATCCTAAGCAGTCTTCATTCGCCATATAATAAGATCAATCTTTTTGGAAGTTTCTCTAAACATATCCGGTCCAAGTAGAAGTCTTTCTGTAGATTCCCACCAACAATTCGGTGATCTACAAGGTCTTCCGTGTAATGATTTGAAGGGTGTCATGCCAATGCTAGCTTGATAACTGTTGTTGTAGGCAAACTCTACTATAGGAAGATGCTCTTCCCAAGTCCCTCTGAAGTCTAGGATACATAGTCTTAAAAGATCCTCAAGGAATCTATTCACTGTTTCCATATGTCCATCAGTCTAAGGGTGATAAGCGGTGCTAAAGCACAACTGTGTACCTAATGCTTCTTGCAAGCTCCTCCAAAATTCACTGATGAAAATGGGGTCATGATCACTTACGATACTGGAAGGTACTCCATGAAGACAGACTATTTCACGAACGTAAATTGCTGCCAACCATGTTGCCGTCCTCTTACTCTTAACCGGAATGAAATGAGCGCTCTTAGTAAGCCTGTCAGCTACAACCCAAATGCTGGTGTTCTCCTTCCTTGATCTAGGCAAACCATCGATGAATTCCATAGAGACACTCTCCCACTTCCATTATAGAACCTCCAAAGGATGAAGTAAACCTCCAGGATTCTTTTGATCATCTTTGACTAGCTGGAAAATCAAACATTGAGAAACAAACTCTCCCACATCTTTCTACATCCCAGCCCAAAAGAAAACCCTCTTCATATCTCTATACATCTTATCACTGCCTAGATGAATAGTCATCTTAGAATGAAGGGCTTCCTCTGGGACTGTATTCAACAAACTCCCAACTTGGGGAACACAAAGCCTTCCATCTCGTCGCAACCACCCTCTATCTTCTATGGAATATCTACTGAAATAACTAGAAGTCTCCCATTTTCCGAGTCTATCCAAGATGTCTGAAATCTGTGGATCCCCTTGTTGCGAAGCTCCTATCTCATCCAAAATAGTAGGTCGTACCTCGAGTGATGCCAATAAACCAGGTATAAACTCGGTGGAGGGTCTAAAGTCAAAAGTCGATATAAACTCCAAGCTCTTCCTCTCCACAAACAAAGGACCTAAGGCCATCCTCTGCCTTCTCAGTGCATCTGCCACCACATTACCCTTTCCAGTGGTATAATCAATCTCGAAGTCATAGAACGCTAGGAACTCCATCTATCTTTGTTACCTCAAAATAAGATCCTTCTGCGAGAACAAGTACTTGAGAGATTTATGATCGATCTACAACTCGAACTTCTCTCCAATTAAGTAATGGCGCCAAGTCTTAAGCACAAATACTATGGAAGCTAGCTCTAAGTCATGGGTATGGTAGTTCTTCTCATGAACCCTTAGTTATCTACCTCCATAACATACTACCCTTCCCTCTTGCATCAGAACCACACCAAACCATGTAGCCCGTGCATCAGTGTATACTATAAACACTTTGTTTCCTCGGGCTAGGTCTCGACTGGGGTTATTGTCAGAGCCCTCTTCAATCACTAGAAAGCAACATCACAATCTATACCCCATGAAAACGTCAGATTCTTCTTCGTTGGACTAGTGAGTGGGGCTGATATCTTTACGAATCCTTAATGAACTTCCTATAATAGCCTGCAAACCCCAGAAAACTTCTCACCTCGGTTGCATTCTTTTGCAGTCCTAAATCAAGTGACCCTCGCATCTGCAATTATGACACTTCCTCTTATCTTTAGCCTTGTCGTTCTTTCCGCCTTTCTTTTGTTGTTGTTGTCCTTTCTTGGGCCATACTTTCTTGTTTTGTGTTTCCTCTAGCTTAGATTTTTTCTTTTCAGCATTATCTTCATCATGCATCAATGCCATATTGACGAGCCTTTCAAAAATTGCTCCCATCGGAATATGAGACATAGCTAATCAATGGAGGGCTTTATTTAGTCCTTTAGCAAACTGCAAAGCTTTCTTATGCGGGGTATCCACTAACTCTAACCCATACCTCACCAGTTGATTGAATTGTTAACATACTCTTTGATAGTCATACCTCCTTGATCGAGTGCCAGAAACCTTTCCATTTTCATACTTTTCTTAGCTTGAGAAAGAAACTTCATTTCAAACCTCTGCCGAAAATCATCGCAAGTCTCCACTGGATGCCCTGCTTGCATCACTTCCCACCAGAATGAAGCCTCATCTTTCAGTAGCCAATGGCTAACTGAATCTTCCTACGATCGTCAACTTCAAAAGTTCCAAACAAATCCTCCGTCTCTTTAAGCCAATTCCTTGCCTTTATGAAAGTTTTGGTTCCTCAGAATGGCTTTCCACCCATAGCACATATATCATTGCAGATCTTAGAGAAGTTATCTGCTCGTGGAAGAGGAGGATGAGGAATAGCGGGTGCTGCTGGGGGAGGAACGTCTGCTTGGCCACCGACGGTTGTCGTGGCCTCTAGATACCTACAGAACCAGCCTGGTATCGTAACGCATTAAGTTTTGTGAAACATTATAGGTAAACAGAAACAGAAACATTACAAGATAGTTATAAAATAGCAACGGAATTTAAAACTTTTATTAAGCAGAAAACATTGTGGTTCAAAACATAGTTACATCACAAGTCTGAAATGCATAAAACCCAGTACATCAATTTAAAACTTCTGCCTTGTACTTAAGTCATCGGAGTACAATAATAAAAGAAGCATAATCCCCAAAACATAGCCATAGTAGAGAGATACGAAATTAAGCAGTACATCTAAGCAGCTACAAGCAAAAGGAGAGAATAATCCTGGTCAAGCTTAAGCGTTCCCACCCTGTGGAGGAGCAGCAATGAAGGCGATAATAAATACAGAAGTTGCGGTCAATAAAGTAGGGATCATCAAAACACCGAACCATCCGATGTAAAGACGGTTAAGAAAATACGAAAAATGCATGAATGTGATGGACCAAAAAATCTGCAGTTCCTAACGGAATAGGTAACAAAGCTACTTTGCCACCTACTACCACTAACTCACCACCCCCCCCCCCCCCCAAGTTAAGCTGGTACTTTTTGTTGCACCGGAAGCTATTACGCCAGGTGCTAAAGCATCATTGAGCAAAGATAGGCTGTAATTGTATAGCGGTATCTGTATTGTTGAATAGAGCACCTACCTTGCATAGATTGGGTATACAAGCGTTCCAACCCATTTTAGTGGAGGGCCGCGCTATTTGTTTACACCCATTAGTTTGTAAGGGCTTCAATGCAGACTTTGATGGGGACCAAATGGCTGTTCATGTAACTTTATCTTTGGAAGCTAAAGCGGAGGCCCGCTTACTTATGTTTTCTCATATGAAGTGGGGGGGATGGAAGAGAATGAAGAGGAAACAAAATAGGTCAGACATAAAATATGGCGAGTCCAATTAATTAAAGCATATAAATAAGTAAAAGTATCGTGACAGACATATAAACTGGAGAGATAAATAATAGCACAATAAGGAAGGTATGACAAGATAAACATGATAGAATATATTGCGCATCTCTAGAACTTTCTTTCTACACCAATACTAGTGTCGTATGAACAAGATGATCCCCAACAAGTATAAGATGGTAGACTTAGGCATACTTCGCGTGAGAGGTTTTACCCCATACAATAACAAGCAGCCCAACTAAACAAACCAGAGTTACTTCTAAGGATAATAACGGGCTTCTAAACATAGCAGAGTCAAGATGTACCCTAATTACTATCCCAATCGATCGGCTCCCTACTCCGTAGATCCCCTGCTCTGGCCCCACCATAAGATGTATCACTTCCTAAAGTGGCAACCCTTCGTTTTCAGGATGTGCACAACCATATCTACAGGTGTCATGATGTCTTAGCCTCCTCTACTGGACCCATGCACGTACATGACCCCGTCGGAATGCGCCTCCCACACCGCCCTTTTCTTTTGGATCTCTTACAATCATTCTTGTAAGCATACCCAGACTTCGACCTAGTTCGGAGTACTCGTTCGATAACTAAATATGGGTTACTGACTGAAACGGGTCCCATACACAAGATGTCACAAGCTTCCCCTGCTCTTGCATCTCCATTACTAGGATTTCGATAGGTTATGCCATACGAGAGTAAAAAGATTGCATGCCATACCAGAGTAAAAGATTGCATGCCATACCAGTGTAAAAAGATTGTACAACCCCACAGGTTAAGTTTGTGGGCACATATATATATATATATATATATATATATATATTACCCACCACCCCAAGATATACTTAACCCTCCCACTGTTTCAAACAAGTTTACTTAACCCCTACTCAAGTAAACATATTCATGTAATCCCTATGGATTCAACCAATCTAAGTATTCATTACCATTTATCCATTTATGGTTATAATGTGTTACACCTCCCACATTAAGCCTGCGACTTGTGGATGCTGGATATGTCGGGCGGGTCCGGGAAGACTTGTTTCACAAGTCGCACTTAACCTCATGTCTTAGCACATTACACGTTTATGCTCTTGGACCCCTCATATTAGATTCACCACTTGTGGTCGCTGGATATGCCGGATGGGTCCGGGTATATTTCTACCACAAGTGTAATTTAACCTCGTGTCTAAGCGCGTTTACAGTTTCAAATTACTGCAATTCTAGGCATTTCCTTCTTTAACAATTATTCCTATTTCATTATAGGTTTCCAATCCCCTTTTCCAAGTCAAATTCATCATGTATCATATGCCCCCAAATTAAGATCTAAATCACAATTTGATTTATTCCCCAAATCCATATTCATGTATTTAATTCAAGTTATGCCCAAATTTCCTAATACAAGTTACACGTTTTCCCCTCATTTCCAATTTAACGCGTTCGCATATTTCAACGGCATGCCTAGGCTCGATTGTAGCCTGGCTATAAAACAAAAAGGGAAAAGAAGAAGGGAAGAGGATAGAAATAAACATAATTACAAGATTGATATATGATAGCAGAAATAGGCATAACAATTAATAAACATATAGTGACAAAATTGGCATAGTGACAGGATATGCATATAGGAAAAGATCTGATGAACATGGGATAATAAAACTGATTAGGCATAGTTTCATGATCATAGACATGCATGATGAGATCCAATCAGTGAATTAGATATACTAATAATGGCAGATCTGACATGATAAATAGGCATAGGCTTTGATCCAATTCATAGTCAATTCAAAATAACATAGATACACAGGTTATGGTAGATCTGATATGATTCTATTAGTCACAGGCTTAGATCCAATTCATAAACATGTTAAGGTTAACTTTTAAGTATTCATATCTAAAAGTAACATAGACTCACTGTGATTGGATCTAAGAAATAGAAGAGTAACTACAGATGTTGAATCACATATCTCTAAATTTGAATGACTTATTTGTTGAAGAAGAAGGCTAATTTAATCTAGACAGAGGCAGCATCCAGTTTTCCATTGTTTTAGAATGAATAAAACAATGAGAATGAGGTCTTATTTATAGCTTAGGGTTCACGAATATGGTCAAGAATTCAGTCCACGTACATTGAAATATATCAAGCCCGGATTAGGGGTTGTCGACTTGGGTGTCAGCACCCCCTTATGGTGTTGACATCCCCCTTATGGTGTCGACCCATGGGTCGACACCCCAAGGGCAGGGGTCGACCCACAAGGTCTTGGTTCGCGCATTGTCCCACCTTTGATTTTCGGATTGATTCTAAATCTTCTGAAATGATTATATATATAATTATATATATAATTAGCTTATATATGTGTAAACTTCAAACCTTAATATCTTCTTCATATGGTGTCCATTTACGCAAACCAAGTGTCTATTTGATCAGAATTCCGGGACGAACGCAATTGCGTAATCCTTTTCACTTAGTTCTGAATATTTAATTAAGTATTCTTTAATTTAACATCATTAGTGTTGCTAAAATTATAGGATGTTATAGAATTCTAGAAAGTAACCCTAGTTCCAAGTCCTTAATAGTTATACTCCACTGAATGATAAGCTTGAAAACATCTGTCTTGACACGTGTAGTACAGTTCAGTACAAGAAGCCACCCTTGCATGAGTCCACAAAAAAAGAACGGGCGACTGGTAAGTTCTATTTGTTCCATGAGATTTATGGGCATGCAACTAATGAATGTCGTCACCTGTAGGCCATAGTTGAGAAGATGATTCGAGAGGAAAAGCTTGATGAGTACAAGGTGGACCCGAGGGACAAGCGGCAAGGGATTTCGGCATCTAAGCAATGTCAGGCGACGTCTAAAGCCACAGCCTAAGAAAAGGCGAAGGGGACAGTGATCAATGCCATTATTAGAGGACCTCATCCAATGGGGTATATCGTCCGAACTATGAAACAGTATGTAAACTCTGCAAAACATTTGGACATTGTGGAGACTTGCACTCCTAAAGATGCAAGTCCCATAAAATAAAGAAAGATAATGACTGATGACATCATTTTCCATGATCAGGAGTCAATTGGTATAGAAGCCCTGAGCGTCGACCCGTTGGTCATAACGGCCATTATTAGCCCGGCCACCATTTGAAAGGTTTTGGACGACAATGGGAACTTGGTAAATATCTTGTTCAGACATGCTTATGACAGATAAAGTTGGAATTGAAGGACTTGAAGCCATGCACGGGCCAGATACGTGGCTTCAGTGGGTCGTCCACTGAGCTGGTCGTTTTGATCGACCTATCGGTAGAATTGGGAAATGGAGACCGTAGGAGAGTACGGATCTTGCTGTTTGTTGTAATGAATATAAATTCCCAATACAATGCATTTTTTGGACAATCAGCCGTAGCTGAGTTTAGAGCTTATATTGCTCCTTGGTGCCTACTTTTGAAATTCCCGACCGATGGAGGGATTGGAATGATGCGAGGGGACTACATAATAGGGAAAGCCTTCTATTTGGAAGAATGGAAAGAAATGTGAAGCAAAGATAGCAAGGAAAAGATACCCCTCCCCCTACAGAGGGGAAGGAGGCATAACAACTGCAGAAAACATTCCGGCCAGGACCGTCCACTTGCTAACTCGAGGACATCGATCTAAGAGAAGGCGATGAACTAGGATGTAGGAAGGCAACCCCGAATGAAACTACTGTGGAGAACTCAATCAATTACGATGACCCAACGAGGGTCTTGAAGATTGGATCCCACCTTGACCCATTCGTATGAGGGAGTTGACCGAATTCCTCCGCGTTAACCTTGACGTGTTCACGTGGACCCATGATGGAATGTGTGGGATCTCACCCTCCATCTTGACTCATTCTCTTAGCATCGACCCAAAGTATAACCCTGTGAAGCAAAAAAGGCGGATGCTCGATCCATAGAGATCTACGGCTTTTAAGGAAGAAATTGGAAAATTTCAAGCCAACGGGTTCATTCGAGACGCGACTTATCCTAAATGGATAGAAAATCCTGTGCTTGTGAAGAAAACCAATGGGAAGTGGCGAACTTGTGTCGACTTCTCTGATTTAAATAAAGTCTGCCTTAAGGATGCTTCCCATAGCCTAGGATCGATTAGCTGGTCGACTCAACCTAGGGCATGAACTCCTTTCATTTATGGACACTTACTCGGGTACAACCAGAATGCAATGCATGTCCCTGACCAGGAACTTACCAGCTTCATCAAAGACCTCAGACTGTATTGTTATGTGGTCATTCCCTTCGGACTGAAAAATGATGGGGCAACATATCAGCGTCTGGTCAACTAAATGTTCCATGACCAGATAGGAAGAACAATGGAGGTTTACAAAGATGATATATTGGTGAAGTCGAGGTAATCATCTAATCACGTTAGACACATGTCAGAGACGTTCGACATCGTCCAAAGATATGGGATGAAGCTCAATCCTTTTAAGTGTTCTTTCGGAGTAGCATAGGGAAAATTATTGGGTTTCATAGTTAGTTCTCGAGGGACAAAAATCAATCCCGATCAGATTTTGGCCATCAAGGGAATCCAGGAACCTGGAATAATCATGGACGTACAAAGTCTAGCAAGAAAGGTGCCCATCATGGGTCGATTCATATCTAAAGCAACCCACAAGTGCTTATCATTCTTTAAATTAATCCAAAGAAGGAAACTGTAACACCCCGTGTATTCTATAACTGTGGAATTAACAAATTAAAGTATAATTAATTTGAAATCAAAGAACTAAGGGAAACGGGACACGCCATTGCGTTCGTCTTGGAAAAATACGCGAAATAGAGTCCGAGTTTTCGAAAAACGGAGTCCGTATGAAGAAGATATAGCCTCTGGAAGTTTCTGAATTAAGTTTAAAATTCGAACAGCTCAGAAAAACAAGTTTAAAATTTAAAAATCGGGCCCAATTGGCCAGGGCGGGAAAATTCCCGCCTAAGACACCCAGGTCGACTGGGCTGTCGACCTGGTCTAGCCAGGTCGACAGGGCTGTCGACAGGGCTGTCGACAGGGCTGTCGACCTGGTCCAGACCTAGGTCGAACCCAGTCCACCCTGGCTGGCCTAGTCTATGTTGGTCGATTTTCAGAAGCATGCTTTGTCATTAGGGCTAGGTGGCAGGCTCTAATTGGTCTCTCTTTCGGATGAATGTCTACGATCAATCCAAGCAACATCGATGGTCCTAATCAGTTCATAAACTCTATAAAAATGGCCCTAGACTCTACCTAACATAAGTCTCTAACACAATTCTCTAGCCTCCATTGCTCTCTTCTTCTAATTAAAAATAAAAATGGTGTCGCTACTCTGCTAGAATCAAAACTAGAAGTCAATCAACATCATCCTAAATTCAAATTTGAGATAAAAGCTTCTGCAACAATTCTGTAACAACTAAAGTCCTTTCTTTAATCCAATCAAGGCAAGTACAGTTATTTTCCGCTATAAACGTTAATTATAATTTTGATATGTTTTTAATTCTGAATCTGAGATTGTATATATATTCTCTTCTGTCAGATCTGTTTTTCTGTGACTGTTCTGTATCCCTTTTCTTCTTTTCTATTTCTATAGCCAGGCTACCACGAGCCTGTGCCTAATCTCATAAGAGATGAATGTATGAACGCAAATTTTGGGATGAATGATGCGAAATTTGACAAGACTGAATTGAACGTATGACTTTAGGTCTGAGGCATAAAATATATTGGACATGTGACTTGGGATTGGATGCATAAATTTGACTATGAACATATAATTTATATATGTTGTATGCATAGTTATGTTGTAATTTAGATCTGTAATTAATTAGAAAAAAAAGATGAGCATATGTTGTAAACTAGATTTGGATCTATGCATGTTCTATGATAGAAGAAAAGAGGAACCATTGTATGATTACATATGATTTGAGACTTTGGACAAAATGCATATAAAAGTCAAGATTTGATTTTTTAGAAGATATGATTTAGATTATTGGGTATATTTTGCATAATGATTCATGACTTAATAAGAAGAAGGATATGGAAACGTAGGTGTAAAGGATTTACATTAATTAGGATCTCTACTATTGTGATTACACCTAAATAGGGAATTTTGCATATATGGCATGCACTGTAATTAATGATCATATTTGGTATAATTTATATGTGAATCTGCTGTATAAGGTTAGTTTAACAAAAATTGGAACATATGTTATAGGGTAAATTATGTCCATATTCTGCGCTATGTAAAGATATGCAAACATGGAAGTATATGATCTTATTGTGAATCACGACAATTATTTAGGCATATGAATTTAGGCCAATTTATGATTAGGCAAGGCATGTAAATAGAACCTTTAGAAATATTAAATTTGCTAAATATGCTAATTTGCCAAGTTGCCTAAACTGCTAGTTTTGTTATATTGCCTAGACTGCTAATTAGATTGAAATGCCTAATTTGTTAAATTTGTCGGTTGAAATGCCTAACCTGTTATATGCCAAAATCTGCTAAGTTGCTAAATCGGTTAAATCCGTTAAGTCATATAAAATCTGTTATCTGCTAAAGTCTGTTATCTGCTGTGTTGATATAATCATCCTGTTATTGATATAATCTGAATTGGTATATATATTGGGCGTGCGCATAAACGGTAAATTATTAATTAATTGGCCGCAAAGATAAACATGGCTAACTCGAGGTTAGAATGAGTTTGCGGCGTAATTCTGCCCGGAACCGCCCGGCACATCCAATGGCCGCAAACAATAGGTTCTAATGTGAGAAGTTAGTCATAACCTGCTTAAGACACGAGGTTAGGTCTGGCTTGTGGCAGAAGTCTGCCCGGAACCGCCCGGCCCATCCAGCGGCCACAAGCTAGCGACCTAATGTGAGAGGTCTGGGCATTAATAATTAATTAATGCAAATCTAAGATAAGAATGACGTCTAAAACGTATTGGGGGAAAGTAGGGTTAAACCAACTGGATTAATAGGTGTAGTAAACCCGTCCATGAATCTGTAGGCCCAATACAAAGTTAGACAAATCTGAAAAATCTGTACATATGATCTGTTAGTCTGAAAACTTGTTAACTTAATCTATGAACTAGTAAATCTGAATTCTGTATGTCTGAACTTGTAAACAAGTTAATCTGAAATCTGATAGTCTGGGGACACAAGGTTAGGAGGGGAATTACTTGTGTCATCTGTTGTTTGGGACCCATATTAGTCAGTAACCCTTTCTGGTATCAAAACTTTGACCCAACAGTAGGTAGGGTCCGGGCACGCTTACTGAACTAATTATAAGTGGTTCATTCTGATAATGGCGAGGGGTGTTGATGGTGCTTTCCAACCGGGTCATGTGCGTGCATGGATCCCGGTCTGCCTCTGAGGATGTAAGACGCCGTGACATCTGTAAATAGGTCTGTGCCAATTGGTTGTCAGTTTAGGGAGTGATACACCCTACTGTGGGGCCGACACAGGATATTTATGTATTAGGGAGCCGATCGCTTGAGGTAGGGTTTTAGGGTACGCTTAGTTCTGTCTGTTTCTATTGGTACCGTCTATTTCTGTTGGGTGGTAACACCTGTCTGTTTCTGTGTGGTACCGTCTGTTCGGGTGGTAAAGGCCCATTACTAGTGTACACCTAATTCTACATTCTGTTTCCGTAGAGATAAATCTGTTCCTGCTTCTGTCTGTTTCTGATCGGGTAGTAAAGGCCCATTATTAGCATTCTGTTTCTGTTAAAGTATTCTGTACCCGTTCCTGCTTCATTAGGGAGACACCTAATTCTGCTATACTAGTATTAGTGCAGAGAAGTGTAAAACAATAGTTTATATCATTCTGTTTTTCTGTTATATCTGCTACACCTGTTATAGTTATCTCACATCCAGTTTTATGTTCATATCATATTATTATTATCTGTTCATATGCTGAAAGTCACTGGACTTGCCAGACTTTTTGTCTGACCCTTGTTGTTTCGCCTCCTTTCTTCCGTTCCCCCCCCCCCAGGTTATCCAAGGAGGGAAATACTTTAGCTTGATCCGGATTTCTCTTTGCTTGAAGTGCTTAAAGTATGGCTTGGCTCTGTATAGCTTCCGTTCCATGGGGATTATGATTTTAAACTATGCATTTTGAAGGCTTTTGTACAAGACTGATATTTTGTACTTGAATTCTGAAATTGAAAGGATGTAACCATATTAATTTTCTGTTTCCGCTGTAATAAAGTTAATTTTTTTTTCAAGTACTGTTTTATCTGTCTTGTAAGTTTCTGTTCTGTTTACTAAAATGCTCCACCAAAGTTAAGGCATTCCCTTTGTGAGTGACCTTAACGGAGGTGGGGTGTTACACTTGGTATCAGAGCTGAAGGTTACCAGATTGGGTAAAGTTTTTGAAAACTGTTTTCAAAAAGGTTTTGGAAGGAAGTATTTTCAAAAATAAAGCTTATTTTGGAAAACATGATCCCCAAGAGCCATATATCTTTCTTTCAGTCCTTTTTGTATTGAACCTTTCCTTTTTCGTTCCAGCATGTCTGAAGCATCTGAGATACCAGAGGGTGTTCATGTACCCGGTTGGTTTCGTCAATATCTTGAGGCTAGGACCGCCGCTGCAGGTCCAGCAAATGATCCCCCTCCTCCACCCCCTCCTCGTGCAATTGCTTTCTCAAAGATCTGTAGATATTTTAGGGCCATGGGTGGGAAGGATTTCAAAGGAACTGAATCATTCGTAGAAGCAAGGAATTGGCTCAAAGAAACTGAGGATCTATTCGTTATCTTCGAGGTGGACGATAGGCAGAAGGTACAGTTGGCAGTATGGCTGCTCAAAGACGAAGCTTCCTACTGGTGGGAAGTCACTAACGCCGAGAGGCCGGTTGAGACATGGATGGATTTCAGAACAAGGTTTGAGACAAAATTCCTCTCGCAAGCTGAACGAAGTTTACAATTGGAAAAGTTCTTGTCTCTTAAGCAAGGAAGTATGACGGTCAAGGAATACGTCAACCAGTTCAACCAACTAGCAAGATTCGGATTGGATTTAGTCAACACTCATCATAAAAAGGCTCTCCGCTTTGTTAAAGGATTGAATGAGCCACTGCACAGCCTAGCCATGACCCATGTACCCATGGGAGCAACTTACGAGAAATTGGTGGATATGGCACTACTGCACGAGGAAGACAAGGGCCCGAAAGAGACAAAGAAGGAAGAACCACAGAATAAGAAAGCGGGGCCCAAAAAGGAAACACAAAAGAAGGATGAGAAGTCTGAAGATAAGAAGGGGAAAAAGTGCTTTACTTGTGGGAGCTCAACTCATCTGAACAAGGATTGCAGAAAAAGGAAGGGCGCTTGCTTCAACTGTGGGGAGATGGGACACTTCACTAGGGACTGCCCGAAGAGACGAGGACAAGGAGGGCAGGTGAACACTCTTGAGGCTAGTGGCTAGGATAGAAATAGGAAAATTTCTATAGTAGGTTTAATTTCTTTATCTGATTATGGAGTTAAGACTTTTTCTGATTCTGGTATTTTGATTTTGTAATCGATACTCTGCACTTTAATACTAGTATTATTTCTGAATTCCGCTATAGACTCAGACCCATAAGGGTTATGGATCATCTGTTTGAGATTGGGGTTTGAGGGATATCTGTGTTAGGCGTCAAGTATGACGCATACATTCTGAATTTTCGTGGGGTATGATTTTATCATGCTTAGCTTCCTAAGAATCATTAGGGAACCTGATCTGTACCAGTATTCTGTAAATATCTAAATAATTTTTATAGGATTTCCAGTTTTGACATTGTCTAAAGAAGGTAATCCTCTGGGTGTCAATTTGATGTTGGTTTCGGTCTTTGGGGCCGATACTTAGGACCCATGTCTAATGGGAACCAAATTTTCGTTCTATCTGTACTCGCTTCCATCATTCGACTGTATCCTATCGATTGAATCTTCGAACTTTAGGTAGAAACTAATGGGTGTAAACATGTGTTTGAGACATGTTATGTTTGATGGTTGCAAGTGGATGCAAATGGTTGCTAGTGGTTGCCCGTGGATGCATATACACACACTAGGCACTAGATCGGCTCGAAAACCCTCTCATACTGCATATGGATGGGTGAGCATTTTTCAATTCTTGTGGATGCAAAATGGTTGATTCATCACATGGATGTTGCATTTGAGTGAATGGTTGTGCACTCATATAGAAATAATATATATCATCAGAATTCTATTGCATACATGTTGGACTCATGGCACTGACATAATTCGCATTAAGGAGATCAACTGAATCAGTAGACCGCCTGATCTTTGCATTAGATAAGGAACATATACACACACTTTTGCATATGTTCATACAACATTAGAAGTTTTCTAAGGACAATGGATGCTTGTGGATGATGGTTGAGTAGATGGGTGATTGGATGGTAGGACACATTCTTCTTAACTTGAAGATTTCGGGGACGAAATCCTTTTAAGTGGGGGAGAATGTAACACCCCGTGTATTCTATAACTGTGGAATTAACAAATTAAAGTACAATTAATTTTAAATCAAAGAACTAAGGGAAACGGGATACGCCATTGCGTTCGTCTCGGAAAAATACGCGAAATAGAGTCCGAGTTTTCGAAAAACGGAGTCCGTATGAAGAAGATATAGCCTCCGGAAGTTTCTGAATTAAGTTTAAAATTCGAACAGCTCAGAAAAACAAGTTTAAAATTTAAAAATCGGGCCCAATTGGCCAGGGCGGGAAAATTCCCGCCTAAGACACCCAGGTCGACTGGGCTGTCGACCTGGTCTAGCCAGGTCGACAGGGCTGTCGACAGGGCTGTCGACCTGGTCCAGACCCAGGTCGAACCCAGTCCACCCTGGCTGGCCTAGTCTATGTTGGTCGATTTTCAGAAGCATGCTTTGTCATTAGGGCTAGGTGGCAGACTCTAATTGGTCTCTCTTTCGGATGAATGGCTACGATCAATCCAAGCAACATCGATGGTCCTAATCAGTTCATAAACTCTATAAAAATGGCCCTAGACTCTACCTAACATAAGTCTCTAACACAATTCTCTAGCCTCCATTGCTCTCTTCTTCTAATTAAAAATAAAAATGGTGTCGCTACTCTGCTAGAATCAAAACTAGAAGTCAATCAACATCATCCTAAATTCAAATTTGAGATAAAAGCTTCTGCAACAATTCTGTAACAACTAAAGTCCTTTCTTTAATCCAATCAAGGCAAGTACAGTTATTTTCCGCTATAAACGTTAATTATAATTTTGATATGTTTTTAATTCTGAATCTGAGATTGTATATATATTCTCTTCTGTCAGATCTGTTTTTCTGTGACTGTTCTGTATCCCTTTTCTTCTTTTCTGTTTCTATAGCCAGGCTACCACGAGCCTGTGCCTAATCTCATAAGAGATGAACGTATGAACGCAAATTTTGGGATGAATGATGCGAAATTTGACAAGACTGAATTGAACGTATGACTTTAGGTCTGAGGCATAAAATATATTGGACATGTGACTTGAGATTGGATGCATAAATTTGACTATGAACATATAATTTATATATGTTGTATGCATAGTTATATTGTAATTTAGATCTGTAATTAATTAGAAAAAAAAGATGAGCATACGTTGTAAACTAGATTTGGATCTATGCATGTTCTATGATAGAAGAAAAGAGGAACCATTGTATGATTACATATGATTTGAGACTTTGGACAAAATGCATATAAAAGTCAAGATTTGATTTTTTAGAAGATATGATTTAGATTGTTGGGTATATTTTGCATAATGATTCATGACTTAATAAGAAGAAGGATATGGAAACGTAGGTGTAAAAGATTTACATTAATTAGGATCTCTACTATTGTGATTACACCTAAATAGGGAATTTTGCATATATGGCATGCACTATAATTAATGATCATATTTGGTATAATTTATATGTGAATCTGCTGTATAAGGTTAGTTTAACAAAAATTGGAACATATGTTATAGGGTAAATTATGTCCATATTCTGCGCTATGTAAAGATATGCAAACATGGAAGTATATGATCTTATTGTGAATCACGACAATTATTTAGGCATATGAATTTAGGCCAATTTATGATTAGGCAAGGCATGTAAATAGAACCTTTAGAAATATTAAATTTGCTAAATATGCTAATTTGCCAAGTTGCCTAAACTGCTAGTTTTGTTATATTGCCTAGACTGCTAATTAGATTGAAATGCCTAATTTGTTAAATTTGTCGGTTGAAATGCCTAACCTGTTATATGCCAAAATCTGCTAAGTTGCTAAATCGGTTAAATCCGTTAAGTCATATAAAATCTGTTATCTGCTAAAGTCTGTTATCTGCTGTGTTGATATAATCATCCTGTTATTGATATAATCTGAATTGGTATATATATTGGGCGTGCGCATAAACGGTAAATTATTAATTAATTGGCCGCAAAGATAAACATGGCTAACTCGAGGTTAGAATGAGTTTGCGGCGTAATTCTGCCCGGAACCGCCCGGCACATCCAGTGGCCGCAAACAATAGGTTCTAATGTGAGAAGTTAGTCATAACCTGCTTAAGACACGAGGTTAGGTCTGGCTTGTGGCAGAAGTCTGCCCGGAACCGCCCGGCCCATCCAGCGGCCACAAGCTAGCGACCTAATGTGAGAGGTCTGGGCATTAATAATTAATTAATGCAAATCTAAGATAAGAATGACGTCTAAAACGTATTGGGGGAAAGTAGGGTTAAACCAACTGGATTAATAGGTGTAGTAAACCCGTCCATGAATCTGTAGGCCCAATACAAAGTTAGACAAATCTGAAAAATCTGTACATCTGATCTGTTAGTCTGAAAACTTGTTAACTTAATCTATGAACTAGTAAATCTGAATTCTGTATGTCTGAACTTGTAAACAAGTTAATCTGAAATCTGATAGTCTGGGGACACAAGGTTAGGAGGGGAATTACTTGTGTCATCTGTTGTTTGGGACCCATATTAGTCAGTAACCCTTTCTGGTATCAAAACTTTGACCCAACAGTAGGTAGGGTCCGGGCATGCTTACTGAACTAATTATAAGTGGTTCATTCTGATAATGGCGATGGGTGTTGATGGTGCGTTCCAACCGGGTCATGTGCGTGCATGGATCCCGGTCTGCCTCTGAGGATGTAAGACGCCGTGACATCTGTAAATAGGTCTGTGCCAATTGGTTGTCACTTTAGGGAGTGATACACCCTACTGTGGGGCCGACACAGGATATTTATGTATTAGGGAGCCGATCGCTTGGGGTAGGGTTTTAGGGTACGCTTAGTTCTGTCTGTTTCTGTTGGTACCGTCTGTTTCTGTTGGGTGGTAACACCTGTCTGTTTCTGTGTGGTACCGTCTGTTCGGGTGGTAAAGGCCCATTACTAGTGTACACCTAATTCTACATTCTGTTTCCGTAGAGATAAATCTGTTCCTGCTTCTGTCTGTTTCTGATCGGGTAGTAAAGGCCCATTATTAGCATTCTGTTTCTGTTAAAGTATTCTGTACCCGTTCCTGCTTCATTAGGGAGACACCTAATTCTGCTATACTAGTATTAGTGCAGAGAAGTGTAAAACAATAGTTTATATCATTCTGTTTTTCTGTTATATCTGCTACACCTGTTATAGTTATCTCACATCCAGTTTTATGTTCATATCATATTATTATTATCTGTTCATATGCTGAAAGTCACTGGACTTGCCAGACTTTTTGTCTGACCCTTGTTGTTTCGCCTCCTTTCTTCTGTTTCCCCCCCGCCCCCCCAGGTTATCCAAAGAGGGAAATACTTTAGCTTGATCCGGATTTCTCTTTGCTTGAAGTGCTTAAAGTATGGCTTGGCTCTGTATAGATTCCGTTCCATGGGGATTATGATTTTAAACTATGCATTTTGAAGGCTTTTGTACAAGACTGATATTTTGTACTTGAATTCTGAAATTGAAAGGATGTAACCATATTAATTTTCTGTTTCTGCTGTAATAAAGTTAAATTTTTTTTCAAGTACTGTTTTATCTGTCTTGTAAGTTTCTGTTCTGTTTACTAAAATGCTCCACCAAAGTTAAGGCATTCCCTTTGTGAGTGACCTTAACAGAGGTGGGGTGTTACAGAAACAAAGCTTCATTTGGACAACTGACTGTGCCGAGGCCTTTCAAAATTTACTTGACCACATAGAGAGACCTCCAATCCTGTCCAAACCGATCGACCATAAAGATCTGTTCGTGTGCCTAGTAGAATCCATACATGCAATCAACTCGGTCCTAATCCGTAAATAGGATCAGGTACAATGACTAATTTATTATGTAAGCAAGAAGCTAACAGGGGCTGAACGCAACTATCCAAATATTAAAAAGCTCGCTTATAGCCTACTGATTGCATCACGAAAGCTTCAACTTTACTTCTAGGCTTACCCTATCAAGGTGTTCACTGACTAACGACTACGACAAGTCTTGCAACGACCTGAGTCAAGCGTGAGACTGCTCAAATGGAATATCGAGCTTAGTCAATTCGACCTGAACTTTGTCTAGTAGAAGTCCATCCAAGGATAAGCATTGGCTAATTTCATAGCTAAGTTCACCACTCCCGAAGACGACAGCTTAGAGGATAGTACCAAGCCTTCGGACACCGAATTGAGATCGGACACTGGGAAGTTGTATACATATGGGGCCCGTAACGATCGACGTTCCGGCACCGGTATAGTATTATTATCTCCTTTAGGGCAGTCGATGTATTACGCCCTGAGACTGAATTTTTTGGCTACCAACAATGACTCCGAGTACGAATCCTTGATTCTTCAGGCTCAAATTTGCGAGGGACATGAGAATACCATCGCTTAATATTTTCTATGATTATCAACTTATTATATTTCAGGTTTGGAAAAAGTACCAGACTAAAAGAGTTCGACTTACCTCATTTCTCAAGCAGGACGAAGAGTTGCTAAATGGCTTTGGTCAGTATAACATCGCCCACATTCCCAGAGTGGAAAACTGGAAGGCGAATAGATTGGCAAAACTTGCCAGTTCTGAAAACCTAGGCAAAGCAGAACTGGTCCTTATAGAGACTTTGAACATTTCGAGCATAGATCAAATGGAGGTCGATCAATAAGAAGCCGAACCTAGAAAATAATCCTGGATAACTCCCATCAAGAATTTTCTCATGCACGACACTCTCCCCGAAAGTAGGAATGAAAGATGAGCCCTCGTATGACAAGCTTCTTGATACATCATCCAGCAATACCAACTTTGTAGGAGAGGTTTCTCCATTCCAATGATTCGATGTGTAGCTAACAATGATGTCAAGAGAATATTGAAAGAAGTGCATGAAGGAGAGTGTGGCGCTCATACCGGAGGACAAACCTTGGAAAGAAAGTTTTGCGATATGGGTACTTCTGGTCGAGCGTTAGCAAGGAGGCAAAAAAATTTCTAGACGATGTGATAAATGCCAGAGGTTTGTGCAAATTCCATGAGCCCCACCAACAAAGCTCACTCAGATGGTCAGCCCTTGGTCGTTCACTGTTTGGAGAATAGATATTATCGGAAGTTTGCCAATATCAAAAGGGAGTGCAAAATATGTGATCGTGGCTATAGAATACTTAACCACGGTCACAACAAAGCGAATCATTAATTTTATTGTCAGGAATATCATATGATGGTTTGATTTGCCTTGGACCATCATAATTGATAATGTGACTCAGTTCAACATCTTAGAATTCCAAGACTTCTGTGAAAGGTATCACATCGAGAAAAGGTACACGGCGGTTGCACATTCGTATTCTAATGGATAGGTTGAAGTTGTAACAAAATTATCAAGTCTATCCTAAAGAAGTGCTTGGAATAAGCCAAATGCAAGCGGGTCAATGAATTGCCCTTAGCTCTATGGGCCTATAGAACCACTCATAAGGCTGCCACAGGTCAAACTCCTTTTCCCTTGTCCTACGGCTCAGAAGCAGTCATTCCTATAGAACTTGAATTTCCTTCTCAAAGGAACACATAATGTGACCCACTATCGAACAAAGCCCTTCTTTTGGAATCATTAGACGTGACTGATGAAAAAAACAGAAGTAAACCTCCATGCCGAAGCCCATCGGCATAAAGTCGCTCGATATTACAACAGGAGGGTCCGACCAAAGACGTTCGATGTTGAGGATCTTTTTTTAAAACGAATCTTCCTGACTCCCGTACATATGGGACCCAAGTGGGGAATCCCTATGTCATCCAACAATAGCTTGATAATGGAACCTTCAGGCTAGTGATTGTTGATGGCGAACTTTTTCAGGGAGCATGTAATGTTAAGCATCTACGACATTATCTTTCTTAGGACTCTTGTTTTCTTATTATTTTATTTATTTTAGTATTGTAATAAGGTGTGTCTTATCACCCATGGTATTTTATGAATAAAAGCTCCTTTCTTGTTCTATCTCATTACTGTAATGACTGTATGTTGTGATTCAACCAACAATAGGTCAAAATCTTACTCCCTAACCTGTCGGTCCATGTCACAACGAGTCAACCTTGTTCAGGAACCGAAAGGAAATAAGGAACAAATAACTTCGAGCTTGATGATGATTCTCGAACCTTCAGATGACACTTTGTAGAACAACAGTGTGGATGACACTGATGTAAACAAGATGACTGCATATTTAAAACAACTCTGATTCTCATGACTTCAGAATGAGTATAAAATTATGGATGAGTGTGAAAGGTGCACCACGACAAAAGACCTCTCGATCCATGGAACTCCAACCCCTAATGATTAGAAGGAGAGGATAAAAAGACTTACGTATCCCTAACCACGATCATTCGGCCTTCGAACTGGTCGAATCAATCTTGGAATCGATAGGGAGAATCGACGTCCGAACCTATTCCTCATGACACTTAGGGCATGAGGATATAAAAGTGATCTGAATACGAGTTTCACTTAAATGATCCTCAGAGTTTAGAATAAATTGGAAACATTAATATTGCTTCCTTAAGACTTCCACAAATACTTGGACTCATTAATGATACAAGTATTTGAAAAAAGTTAAACATTGTAAACATCAACACAAGCTTTGCTTACTAAATAACATTGTCAACAGGTACATCAAACTTCGTCCATAAAATACAAGACTAGCGAAGAAAAAAAACGTGACGGCCGCACTTGCAAACAACTCTCAAAGGGCCTAAAACAGACATGTAACAAAGGACTTCTAAGCTTGGGAAAGCTTACCAATGGACTTCTCAATTTCCTCCCTTTCTCTCTTCCTGATCAGCTCCTACATTTCCTCAGTAGTTAAACAATACTTTGGTTTTTCGGGAGTGCTACTAAAAGAAACAGAGCGATTGGACGTTGTCGTGTCATGCTTTCTCTTACTCGGATTAGCCTGGACTAGACAAGAAGCCACTTTGACAGGTGAAATTAAAGTCGATAGAATGTATTGGAGAGGAGGAATGTCGAGGGGTTCATCAGTTAGTTCATCCTTAAGGGAAGTGACTTCTTCCTCATCCTTAGCCTTCATATCTGCTATAGATGGAAGGTCAGACTTCTTGACCTCACTCACAAATGCCACATCATCATCGTCTAACTGAACGTGGTTTCTTCGGAGCATTGACTATTCTTCATCTTTACTATGGACGATGGTGGGATCCTTCTCTAGCACTTTAGTCTCTGCTCCAGTGACTTCCTTAGCCAATGGTGTACCTATGACAGGAAGAGAAAAGGTTATAGTTTAAGGAACAGAAGTTCGATGAGATTAAGAAGGAAGAAATGAGTTACCTCCTTTTGCAGACTCTGTCCGTCATTCTGATGCCTTTGTTTTGGGAGCAAGAGTAGCTGAACTTTTTCTAGATAGAGGAAGAAGAGGATCGTCTGGACTATATTCCACCCCTACTCCAGAGGACTGGTTTGGAGGAGGAGGAATAGAGGACGAACCACCATAGCTTTTATAGAAGGGAAAGGGAGAGATGATTTTGTCTTACTTGCACTAGTCTCCCCCTTTGGGACTGAATTCCCTTTAACCATGTATCGTTCTACATCTCTTAATTCCTTTGAACTTCCCTTCCGTCAATACCTCCCACTCATCACCATGCAAATATCAGGCCATTAAAGCTTCTTCGTCCACTGGCTGTCCTTTCGCCGCCTCAACCTCTTCCCTCACAATCACTTCCCACGCATCAGTTAACACTTTCTGATAGTTTCCCATCCAAGTCAGGTTCCTGTGGCGGAGGAAGCGGGAGAAAAAGCAGCAGAACATTGGCATCCAATCTCTTTTTATCTCTCTTTTCTTAGAGACATGTTTGGCTTTGATCGAGCGTACATCAATATCATGTTGGATCGGGGCATTGTTAGCATTTTTGATCGCTGTGGCGGCATTATCCTCAGCCTGCTTTCTAGACAACTCGGATGAATCGAGACGGGCTTTGAGGTCTTGTACCTCCCGATTCAATCGACCTTTATCATTCCTTAAGTTTTAATTTTCGGTTATCAAGGACGCACATTCCTGACTCATTAACTAAAATCGAGCCTCTAAGCCTTTTGAATTTTCTTTGCACTTTTCTTTAAGAGAGTCCACTTGAGACTCACACTCCTCTGTCTTCTCCTTGAGTGACTCAATAGCTTTCCTGTCAGAATACAGGTCCCTCTGCAAGCATTCATTCTCTATCGTCCTACTCCTAACCACTTCACATACTTGTCTTGCATATGCATACATCGCATTATATTGGTTTAGGTCAAATTCAACATTAGATCTGATTTGATCATGAAATTTCATTGGAAACGGTTGCAGCGTGAGGGGAAG
This sequence comes from Allium sativum, assembly GCA_030737875.1. Lineage (NCBI taxonomy): Eukaryota > Viridiplantae > Streptophyta > Magnoliopsida > Asparagales > Amaryllidaceae > Allium > Allium sativum. The sequence continues at coordinate 989,157,505 of CM060912.1, read as the reverse complement.
TTCAGTTCCAGCAAAATAAAGACTCGGGAAGAGCTCCTCCATTTGGTTGACTCAATCGGTAGATACCCTCTCTTGATCCATAGAGATCGATACCTGGGGACTTTTCCAGGATGACCGGGAGGAGGGGTAAGGTCTTGATCGGGAAGTTTAGTTGACCGTGTCTCAGGAAAAGGGTCGACCGGGAGTTTGTGATAGCCTGTAATAACTAGAATTTTTGTTATCAGTTTTGTCACCATCCTTAAGGGTTTTATCCTGAGGGTGGGATGAAGATCGATGCTTGGAAGTCTCGGGCTCCTCCTCTTTTCCATGGGACTTATTACCCTTCACTACCTTCCCCTTATGTTCCCGATCTCATTTCTCCTGCCTTTTCCTTCTCCGAGTTTTTTCTTCTTCCTTTTTCTTTTTCCTCTCTTTTCTCTTTTTCTCTCTACGACTGTCATCCTCGTGTGCACTACCTTTCCCGACTTGTTGCGAGGCCGACCCGACAGGCCCGCCTTCCTTCAACAGAGAATCAAAGTTGTCATGGTAATACTCGGTATCCATAGCTCCTGCATTATGACAAAGAAACCTCAATTAATATTCAATGTACACTAGAGAAAATAGTGTTGTGACATGTAGTGCTAGTGTTGTTTTTTCTCTAAAATTGTTCTCCTAAACCAACTCGAGCTTGAAACTTGGTACGCATCTCCTTTGTCATTTGGATCAATCGGTATGAAATCTTACCCAGACTTAGTATGGAAAAACACATCTGGATCCAAATTTTGAGAAGAGTTGATTTGGTCAGGAATTTCCAAGTTTTGTAAGTTATGAAAGGGAAAGGTCACTTCCTCCTACTATGGACCATGAACAGGAAGAGAATCTCTTCTATTAATAGAGTCTTTTGGTCAATGATCAACAAGCTCCTCCTCGGTTGTTTCCTCTCGGACCTTCCCCGAAGCATCTCCAACCACGCTCTTATGCATTCTTAGTCGGTTGGACTCCCGAACCGGTCTCTTAAAAGAAGGCCTCTTCCCCCTTACCTAGGGACAAACGTTCTTTTTCCCTCCGGACGAGGGTTGGGTGGACAACCCCCAACTGGGTGCATGGCCCTTACGACGGTCGATGTATTTTGAGATGGAGGCACATCATCCTGATCGATGTGCGAAGGAGAAGCTTGATCATTTGAGGGTCCTAATGTCCTCCCCTTATCCAGGAGATGATAAAGATTTAATTTGGCATCAGTCAAAAGCTTCTTGTAGCGTCGACGTTTCACATCAAGAGCATCCAAGGTATTAAATGCTCTTGAAAAACTCTACATGTAGGTCTTTTTTTGTTCATCTCCTATAAGGAAACACTTCACATGAGAAGCCTGCTTATGATTGAATAAACAAAGATAAAAGACTTACTGCATCGAAGCCAGCAATAGGCACATCATGGTTATTGCTTAATGTAAAACCAATCATGCTTAGTATCTCCCATCTTGCTGGGGATGCCACTAATGACTTTTCGACTACGGACGACCTGAAAGAAAAGAAAGAGGGAGAATCTTTCTTTCAATGTCCAAAGTTAAAGAAAAACACTACTTCGTCAAGTGTTCGGGGTTGGTATAAATACTTCATGTACATGACATATAGAGACAACAGGTTGGAATAAGCAATCGGGTGAAGCTGCATCGGCGTCAAATTCATTTTCCTTAAAAAGTCAATTACAAACAAAGAAAAAGGAGGGATAGCCCCAACAGTGCACATCGGGCGAGAAAGCGCCGTATAGCTACTCGGCGGATTGCGAAGAAGATCCCCCTCTACGAGGGCACGGATATCGACCCATGGAATCTTATGTTTCACACTTAAAATTTTCAGTTGTCTTTCGCTCATCGTACCGAGCCAAGTATCTAGAAGATCCATATGAAAGGTAGCCCAGGGGAGAGTATCAAGTGCAGCTGCCATCTCGCTTGATTCTCCCATTTCTATGACAGGAGGTGGATCTGTTGATCGATCTTATGTATCGATGTTAGGGTCCGGTTCGGAATCGGTCCAAGATTTAGAAGATGAAATACTTTCCAAGTTTAAAGCAGTGGATACGATCTTACTCTTGCCTACTTCAAGGTTGCGAGTGTTACGTCGTTCAACCATTGTAAGCTATGTTGTTAAAAAAACCATCGGTCAGATTAATGAGATCATAATCCCTCAATATATGCATTCACATGTGTACGAAAGATAAAGTGACAGCCTAAATTAAAAGCAACGGTCAAAGACAAGCTCCGCGTTATGATTTTCAGCACCAACTAAGAAGAACGACTGAAATCAATCACTCCAATCAAATTCTTGAGTGGCCTTCAGCATCGATCAGATGACCTTGGGCAAGCATAGGTCGAATGCTTCTCAGATGTTTGCCCCTTTCTGTTCGACCTTAAAGGAATCAACCAGTAATCTAATCGATCCTAGACTAGGTACTATTTTTGGGCATGATAAAGACGATCACTTATTTTATAGCGTCAAGCCCATAAGCATCAATTTTAAGGTCATATTTTGTATACTTCCACCTGACCATACGAAGATTGTAACGACCCGGATTTTCGGCGACTTTGGTTATCGACATAAGCACGATGTCGATAACCAAAACATCAAAAAATCCCGGTAATTAATGAAAGAAATTAGAAGGTGAGAATAGATAAGATAGAAACTTAGAATAGAAGAAGAAGAAGAACACAACATCAGAGTAACACGAACCTCACAGCGGAACGAATAACATATAATAGATAACATAACTTTGAAATATAACAGTTATGTATACAATAGCACTTATCAGAGTACAGCACTTACAACACAGCGGAAATAACTATAGCTATATGATCTTGAAGCCTCCTGCTCCACGCTCTTCCAGTATATCTGTAAATTCCTGACTACTTGACTGCCCGTACAAAATTAGGCACCCAAGAGTTTAGGGAAAACAACAAAGTAAACTCCGGGTCAGTCATGGGACTGGTATGAGTAAAACAGTTTAAACAGGTATATGAACAAGTAAACGATATCTCATAAGACCACGCCGCAGAACGGAACGGGTTTTTCCCTTATGAGAATCCAGAATATCTTTATATCAAAAACCTTTTGATATTATAATAATGTCTATGTACAAATAGATATCAACTAGCAGAAACGCTTTCATCTCACGTTCTACATATATAGTATACAATCAAAATCGCAAGCACGTATTGGATAATGGATTTCCAACAATGACAAGGTATGGAACCACCTTCTGATCAGTGTACTCTAGGAACGATACACTGGAGTTCAACAAGAACATCTTGCAACTCAGCCACACATGACCGACCACTCATTTCGCTTGAGTGTATCGAGTGTACATCACCAACGGTTGGGATCAGCAACCGTTCCCGTATATATATGGGACAACATTGATGGATTTAAGAAACAAATGAATATTCTCTAGATAGGTGATTATACACCCTACTTCGGTGCGACCGACTTAGCCATGCTGCCTGCCCGATTTCTGTCATTTACCGGTTGATGAGGCTAGAAACTACGCTTTATCATCACATCAGATTCACTTCGAATGCCACATTGTCAGATCCATCGAAAATCACTAATTGACGTCTACGACAGTACATTACGTGTTAGCTAAAGAAGCTTCCTTCTCCGCTTCCACTCTTGGTACGGTTGAAGAAATCAAGGTACGCGACCTTTCTGGAAATACTCTGTCAGACATTCATTCATACAAATCATCATCATTCACTTAGAATGTCACATCGTCATACCCGCCAAATCACAAATTGACTTATCCAAAAATAACACGGGTATACAGCTAAGAGAAACGAATTCCTCCGCCACCAAACGTGAATACGTTTGAACAGATCAACTTACGCGATCCATTGGATATACTCTGTCAGACCTTCGTCCATACAAGTTGTCCTGGGACTGGACAAACCGAAGGCACTATTCTGTAAACAGGATAGCCCTTGCATTTTACTCCGTCTTCAATTATCTTTGGCATATATGATTCGCGACGCTTATGCCAATACAGAGTGGTTCTTCGGATAATAATCCAACCGGTCTCTCCATATTAACCACATTAAAATGGTCAAAAACTTTGATAGTCTGTGAGTTAACTATCGAAGAAAAACAAGTGTGCAAACAACGATATTATTTCCAGATGGAAATAATATCGAACAAACCTCATTTAACATAAATCTCTTTAGTTCATTTATTTACTTATCTCCTGTTTCCCTATATTCTAAATTCTTATTTTTTCTTTTATCAGAAAACATTTCTGATTCTCGTTTGGAAAACATTTCCAAAACTCCTTTACGATCAAACCTTACCATTTCTTAGTTAAGAAGGAAGTCACTCAAGTTGGGGTATAATTACCTCTCAGACCTTAACTGAACAACGTTATAACTTCGAAATGGTCAAAGTTTATTTTTTTAATCTTTAACAACTTCTTTACGCCTTCCTCGGATTCAATTTTACTAATCCACTTCTATATTTAAAACATTGGTTATAACGATAACGTTATAATCCCTCCTTTCGAATATTCTAACTTTAATTATAACTTCTATTCTTATTATTGAATAATTAACCTAACACTTATTTATTTATAAATAAATAAATCTCTATTTAAACACTGGAAAGTATAAGTACTTTCCCGAATTCGATATAATCGAATTTGCTAATTAACTCTCTTCGAGAAATCTCTATTTGATTAACTCTACTTCGAATAACCTATATTCGATTATCTCTCTTCGAATAACTAATATTCGATAACTCTTCCTTTTCAAATATCTCATATTTGAAAATCTCACTTCGATTAAACTATAATCGATAACTCCCTTCGATGAAACTAACATCGATAACTCCTTTCGATGAAACTAACATCGATAACTCCTTTCGATGAAACTAACATCGATTTATTTAACTCGACGAACTTAACTCGACTAACTTAACTTGACCCGACTAACTCGACTTACTTGGTTCGACCAATTTGATTCGATTAACTAGGCTCGACTAACTTGGTCGAACCACCCGATCAACTCAACTTATTTCTCAACTCGATTAACTCGATTAACTCCTATCGAATAACTAATATTCGATTAAACTCCATTCGCTTGACTCTAGATCGCAGCGATCACAATGGTTACGCCTGACTCCCTCAGGAAACATCCGACCGCCGTAGGCTATTTACAGCCCTGCGAATTACGCTAGCAGTCGTACAAGATGGCAACTTACCCTGAATACTATGTTTGACTAACTCTGTCTCAAATAACTATATTTGATTAACTCTAGTTCGTTTTAACTATTATTGATTAACTCTAACTAATTAACTCCAACTGGTTAACTCAAACTGATTAACTCTAACTGGTTAACTCTATTTGACTAACTCGACTTGACTAACCCCTTTCGAATAACATATTCAATTAACTAACTTTCGAATAACATATTCGATTAACTAACTTCGAATACCATATTCGATTAACTAACTTCGAATACCATATTCGATTAACTCCTTTCGAATGTTTATATTCGATTAACTAACTTCGAATACCATATTCGATTAACTAACTTCGAATACCATATTCGATTTCTCCTTTCGAATGTCTATATTCGATTAACTAACTTCGAATACCATATTCGATTAACTAACTTCGAATACCATATTCGATTAACTCTTCGAATACCATATTCGATTAACTAACTTCGAATACCATATTCGATTAACTAACTTCGAATACCATATTCGATTAACTAACTTCGAATACCATATTCGATTAACTAACTTCGAATACCATATTCGATTAACTCCTTTCGAATGTCTATATTCGATTTACTTTATTCACTTTATAAAGATTTCCTTTTTTAACAACGTTTTATTCATTTGAAAAGATTTACTTTTAAATAACGGTTCTACACTTTAAAAATGATTTCTTTTTTTATAATGTTCACTTTCCAATTCTATTTGTAAATGGTTTACAAATATTTCTTTTTCAAATTTATTCTTGAAATATTCTAACTCCTTAAATTCCCGGGAAAATTCGCCATAACCTCCTTTGTATCGGGAGCATCGGGAAAATCCCCAAACTCGCCACACAGGCTTTTCCATTCAAAAAGAAATGTTTTGAATTTATTTCCTTTTTAAATATCTCCTATTTATAAATATCCCAATTTATAAATATTCCTTATTTATAAATATCTAAATTTATAAATATCTCTTATTTATAAATATCCCATTTTATAAATATGCTATTTTCAATATCACTTTGAAAATTCCCTTATCAACATTCCGGTATTTCTTATGGTATTTAACACACCATATAACAACGATAACTATCGTCCAAAGCACACATAATCAACGTCAGATTATATATCACATTATGTATCACAATATATAAATCACAGTAAAATAACTGTTGAGGAATCCAGTTGGATTCCTCCAACCTGTTTCCCTGCATCACAGATGTTAGACAATATAGATAACATCACTTTCAGTTCCATATGATATATTCTGTTAAACAGAATAAATATAGAAATTCAACTAACTGACTAGCAGTTCAATCAAACAGTCAACGTACAGTCAATCAACCAATATCTAACAGTTCTAAAAATACAACATGAAATTATAAACTGTTCAGAGTTGGTGAGTTTTACTCACATTGTCTGAAATCGTTAAATAACGATTTACGATTGACAGTTCAATTCAGGCGTTTTCCTTCGTCATAAATTCCAACGATCTCCGCGTCATTCCACATCATTCTGTATTCGTAGTGATTTCTGATACGATTCCAACGTGCCAGTTTTCGTCATATTCTGATACCATATGATATAGTTATGCATTATACAACAATTAGATTTAGATTAAACTTTGAGTATTTTAAACAAAATGGGCCTTAACCTTTTCCATCTTCCTTTCCCAAACATATGAACTCGACCTCCTCTTCGAATATTCCACCTTTATCAGAACATACCAGCGGCCAATCTACTTCAAAACTCCTCTATATCACTTCGAAAAGAAACACCAACAAGGCACTAAACTCACCCAGTAACTCCTTTCTTAATTTCAAACTAAAACACCAGAAACCCCCTTAACTATAACTCAACATTCCTTCTCCACTTCAGTTGAATCCAAGCAACAACAAAACTCCATCTGAATTCACTTTCACTAACTACTGCAACACCTTCATCGTCATGACCCTTTTAAAATACATAGATAGTCTAAATATTTCCAGCAATTTCCACCAAGACTGAACTTCCTTTGGTCCAGTTTTCGAAATAAAACTTGTATCCCATATTCAGCTTCACAAACCCAAAAGTACAGTGTATATTTCACCTTATTAAACATCCGAGCCTCCGAGTCAATGTCTAAAAGTTTGGATCTGTTTCAAACCTGGGTTTTCTGCTCGAAATTAAACAGGGTACGAGCATCTTCGATCTCGTGAACCCCATGTCCTCGGAAACACCAGCCCCGCCTACACAGCTCTGTTCTTCTCCCGAAATACCACCCATATCCACAGTACAAAACTCGAACGCCCCCTCCTCAAATCCTCTTGTTTTCAACAGTCATCCTCCCTCAACATTGAACCCGTAGCCTCGCGTTCACAAAGTCCAACAATCGAGAACCACCATCGGATCCTTCGAGATGAAGATATATTGAAGAGGAACTCCATACCCATTCACTACACACATTTTAGGATTTTACAGGAACTATTTCGAATGTATTTTGATTTTTCTTTTGGTTTTTCTTTTGCTGAGATGAGAAAATGATATGGCGGCTACAAAAATGGTTGGAAGAGAATGATTTTAGGTCTTAAGGTATTTTAGGGGGGGGTATTTATAAGTAATACGCTGAAGGATTTGTTTGTGGTGGCTACGAATGAAACGTGGACAAGTTTGGGTCGTGGGATGGAGATAGAGGATATTTCATCTTCAACTTATCTTCTATTGGAGATATTTTATATGGTGAAAATCAACGTTTTACGTCCTATGTTACTCGTACTATGTTGGATTTTCATGGCTTGTTCATATGGTTAGTGGCATGCTATGCACGTGAACTTCTATTAATTAAACCAAACTATCTCATGACTACAGTTGACTGACTTATATGTCTTGAGTATTGTTACAAAAATGATGTCTTCAATAGATGTTACGGTACTTCACTATATAAAATTTCATCCACATATGGTTTGCTATTGACGAAAGTAAATATATATTTGAATCGAGCAATGTGTCAAGATCCCAAAAATATAATAATATTGGTAGTTTAATTCATATTGTGAAACCCCAAAAATGTCGATACAGGGTGCCAAATACTCCAAATAAAAAAGTTGCTTATTTAATTAATTAAAAATTTCCATAAAATTCTAAAAATTAAATTATCACTATTTCCCAAAAGAACCTTGTCTAAATTCAAACCCGATCTCTAGTTATTTCGAATAAACCGTTACGGTCGATAAACGATTCTATAGCGACTATTTTAAATTTTGATATGGACATATCTCAAAATCTACACGACGAAATCCCGATTTATCTCTTCTACTAGAAAGATATACTCCACCAGCTCCACACGTTTCTTGTTTCACAGAAATCTGGCTTAAAACGAACCCTGTACATTCAGTTGAAGTTCAAATCGCCAAATAGCGAACTGCAGCGCCATTTCGAGCTCGTTTATAAATATATTATAAATTATACGTTCAACTGTCGTCGATTCAATATAATCGTTATTATATTTCGAATCGAAACTCCACCAAATCTCGTATGCTATTCAATTCACATGATATTGTGAATTTCACTATTTTCGACTATTTCGACATTATAATATATTATTATATTATAATTATTTATTAAATATTCAATATTATTTAATTCAACGATCACTAACTTCTCTAAATCACCAATTATATAATTAAATAAATTAATTATATATCTCTAAAAATGCGGGTCATTACATTCTTCCCCACTTAAAATAATTTCGTCCTCGAAATTGCTAAGTTAGAGGACGACCCTACCTATTGGAATTCCTAAGATTTGTTTACCCATTATTTCTGATTTTAACTGAACCAATTAATATTGACTAAAATATTTATTCATTTCGACTAACTAAAATTTTCAAAAATTCTGAAAATTTTCTTACACTTTAGACTTTCGAAAAATTTCGCCAGCACCTCCTTTGTACTGGTCAATAGCTCAAACTCCAACTCGCCTCTCTGGGCCTTCTTCAACCCAAAAGAAAATCAAAACGCCAAACGGCTTGCCAATTCGGCTCATAAATTCCAAATTCATATAAAATATAAACTGGAACCTTTTTGTCGGGCATATCGACTCTATCATTTCCATATGCTATTAACTCAGCATATACCAGTGTTATCTCAATCAAATTCCAATCAGTTCATATCCTCAAATCCAAACCGAATTTTATTTGAACCCAAATATCAAATTTCAAATTCTTAACTCATCAACCCAATTCCATAACAGATTATTCTCTAACCCAATTCAATCCTATTTAACTATGTTCAAGTTAAATTTCAATTTATTTTTACCATCTCATTTTATTAACTTAAATTCCTGGGTAAATTTCAAATCAATTTGAAATCATAATACCTATTCAAAACCTTTGAATTTTCTAAACAACTTGTTCCCTCAAAACAATTCAAATTAAAATCTTTGGTAGTAATCCACCACTTAGAACTCGAAAATCACACCAATGATACTGCGCAGTCATCATCGAAATTATTTTCCAGCGACCCAAGTGGTTTCAATACTATATCATTTCAAAACCATTACTAAATACTTCCATTTGAAAACATTTCAAAATCTCCCAGTAACTTAAAATTTCCTTATTTTAATTCCAAATCTGATTTAAATTCATATTTAATTCATCTTATTTCATATACTTTACTTATATGATTCTGATTGGTTATATATAACCATTTCACATGTTATAATCTTACTCGATTATAATTACAACCAATATATCTAATATATGATAATATATTACATATCCATACTGTGTCGGTCCATCGTATTCAAGTATTTATTTATTCCTACCGATACAGTGGATCAAACTGATCGACCAGAACTCATAAACAACTCAGCCAATGAATCTCCACAATATAAAACCATTTTTATATCAAATACAAATACGCACTCGTATATATACACTCAAACTCAATCTAGGGTATTACTAACCCTATCTCTACCGAGTCACGCCACAAAACCAAGGTAATTCTTAACTTAAGCTCTGATACCAACTGTAACGACCCGGATTTTCGGCGACTTTGGTTATCGACATAAGCACGATGTCGATAACCAAAACATCAAAAAATCCTGGTAATTAATGAAAGAAATTAGAAGGTGAGAATAGATAAGATAGAAACTTAGAATAGAAGAAGAAGAAGAAGAACACAACATCAGAGTAACACGAACCTCACAGCGGAACGAATAACATATAATAGATAACATAACTTTGAAATATAACAGTTATGTATACAATAGCACTTATCAGAGTACAGCACTTACAACACAGCGGAAATAACTCTAGCTATATGATCTTGAAGCCTCCTGCTCCATGCTCTTCCAGTATATCTGTAAATTCCTGACTACTTGACTGCCCGTACAAAATTAGGCACCCAAGAGTTTAGGGAAAACAACAAAGTAAACTCTGGGTCAGTCATGAGACTGGTATGAGTAAAACAGTTTAAACAGGTATATGAACAAGTAAACGATATCTCATAAGACCACGCCGCAGAACGGAACGGGTTTTCCCTTATGAGAATCCAGAATATCTTTATATCAAAAACCTTTTGATATTATAATAATGTCTATGTACAAATAGATATCAACTAGCAGAAACGCTTTCATCTCACGTTCTACATATATAGTATACAATCAAAATCGCAAGCACGTATTGGATAATGGATTTCCAACTATGACAAGGTATGGAACCACCTTCTGATCAGTGTACTCTAGGAACGATACACTGGAGTTCAACAAGAACATCTTGCAACTCAGCCACACATGACCGACCACTCATTTCGCTTGAGTGTATCGAATGTACATCACCAACGGTTGGGATCAGCAACCGTTCCCGTATATATATGGGACAGCATTGATGGATTTAAGAAACAAATGAATATTCTCTAGATAGGTTATTATACACCCTACTTCGGTGCGACCGACTTAGCCATGCTGCCTGCCCGATTTCTGTCATTTACCGTTTGATGAGGCTAGAAACTACGCTTTATCATCACATCAAATTCACTTCGAATGCCACATTGTCAGATCCATCGAAAATCACTAATTGACGTCTACGACAGTACATTACGTGTTAGCTAAAGAAGCTTCCTTCTCCGCTTCCACTCTTGGTACGGTTGAAGAAATCAAGGTACGTGACCTTTCTGGAAATACTCTGTCAGACATTCATTCATACAAATCATCATCATTCACTTAGAATGTCACATCGTCATACCCGCCAAATCACAAATTGACTTATCCAAAAATAACACGGGTATACAGCTAAGAGAAACGAATTCCTCCGCCACCAAACGTGAATACGTTTGAATAGATCAACTTACGCGATCCATTGGATATACTCTGTCAGACCTTCGTCCATACAAGTTGTCCTGGGACTGGACAAACCGAAGGCACTATTCTATAAACAGGATAGCCCTTGCATTTAACTCCGTCTTCAATTATCTTTGGCATATATGATTCGCGACGCTTATGCCAATACAGAGTGGTTCTTCGGATAATAATCCAACCGGTCTCTCCATATTAACAACGTTTAAATGGTCAAAAACTTCGATAGTCTGTGAGTTAACTATCGAAGAAAAACAAGTGTGCAAACAACGATATTATTTCCAGATGGAAATAATATCGAACAAACCTCATTTAACATAAATCTCTTTAGTTCATTTATTTACTTATCTCTTGTTTCCCTATATTCTAAATTCTTATTTTTTCTTTTATTAGAAAACATTTCTGATTCTCGTTTGGAAAACATTTCCAAAACTCCTTTACGATCAAACCTTACCATTTCTTAGTTAAGAAGGAAGTCACTCAAGTTGGGGTATAATTACCTCTCAGACCTTAACTGAACAACGTTATAACTTCGAAATGGTCAAAGTTTATTTTTTTAATCTTTAACAACTTCTTTACGCCTTCCTCGGATTCAATTTTACTAATCCACTTCTATATTTAAAACATTGGTTATAACGATAACGTTATATCCCTCCTTTCGAATATTCTAACTTTAATTATAACTTCTATTCTTATTATTGAATAATTAACCTAACACTTATTTATTTATAAATAAATAAATCTCTATTTAAACACTGGAAAGTATAAGTACTTTCCCGAATTCGTTATAATCGAATTTGCTAATTAACTCTCTTCGAGAAATCTCTATTTGATTAACTCTACTTCGAATAACCTATATTCGATTATCTCTCTTCGCATAACTAATATTCGATAACTCTTCCTTTTCAAATGTCTCATATTTGAAAATCTCACTTCGATTAAACTATAATCGATAACTCCCTTCGATGAAACTAACATCGATAACTCCTTTCGATGAAACTAACATCGATAACTCCTTTCGATGAAACTAACATCGATTTATTTAACTCGACGAACTTAACTCGACTAACTTAACTTGACCCGACTAACTCGACTTACTTGGTTCGACCAATTTGATTCGATTAACTAGGCTCGACTAACTTGGTCGAACCACCCGATCAACTCAACTTATTTCTCAACTCGATTAACTCGATTAACTCCTATCGAATAACTAATATTCGATTAAACTCCATTCGCTTGACTCTAGATCGCAGCGATCACAATGGTTACGCCTGACTCCCTCAGGAAACATCCGACCGCCGTAGGCTATTTACAGCCCTGCGAATTACGCTAGCAGTCGTATAAGATGGCAACTTACCCTGAATACTATGTTTGACTAACTCTGTCTCAAATAACTATATTTGATTAACTCTAGTTCGTTTTAACTATTAATGATTAACTCTAACTAATTAACTCCAACTGGTTAACTCAAACTGATTAACTCTAACTGGTTAACTCTATTTGACTAACTCGACTTGACTAACCCCTTTCGAATAACATATTCAATTAACTAACTTTCGAATAACATATTCGATTAACTAACTTCGAATACCATATTCGATTAACTAACTTCGAATACCATATTCGATTAACTCCTTTCGAATGTTTATATTCGATTAACTAACTTCGAATACCATATTCGATTAACTAACTTCGAATACCATATTCGATTTCTCCTTTCGAATGTCTATATTCGATTAACTAACTTCGAATACCATATTCGATTAACTAACTTCGAATACCATATTCGATTAACTCTTCGAATACCATATTCGATTTACTAACTTCGAATACCATATTCGATTAACTAACTTCGAATACCATATTCGATTAACTAACTTCGAATACCATATTCGATTAACTAACTTCGAATACCATATTCGATTAACTAACTTCGAATACCATATTCGATTAACTCCTTTCGAATGTCTATATTCGATTTACTTTATTCACTTTATAAAGATTTCCTTTTTTAACAACGTTTTATTCATTTGAAAAGATTTACTTTTAAATAACGGTTCTACACTTTAAAAATGATTTCTTTTTTTATAATGTTCACTTTCCAATTCTATTTGTAAATGGTTTACAAATATTTCTTTTTCAAATTTATTCTTGAAATATTCTAACTCCTTAAATTCCCGGGAAAATTCGCCATAACCTCCTTTGTATCGGGAGCATCGGGAAAATCCCCAAACTCGCCACACAGGCTTTTCCATTCAAAAAGAAATGTTTTGAATTTATTTCCTTTTTAAATATCTCCTATTTATAAATATCCCAATTTATAAATATTCCTTATTTATAAATATCTAAATTTATAAATATCTCTTATTTATAAATATCCCATTTTATAAATATGCTATTTTCAATATCACTTTGAAAATTCCCTTGTCAACATTCTGGTATTTCTTATGGTATTTAACACACCATATAACAACAATAACTATCGTCCAAAGCACACATAATCAACGTCAGATTATATATCACATTATGTATCACAATATATAAATCACAGTAAAATAACTGTTGAGGAATCCAGTTGGATTCCTCCAACCTGTTTCCCTGCATCACAGATGTTAGACAATATAGATAACATCACTTTCAGTTCCATATGATATATTCTGTTAAACAGAATAAATATAGAAATTCAACTAACTGACTAGCAGTTCAATCAAACAGTCAACGTACAGTCAATCAACCAATATCTAACAGTTCTAAAAATACAACATGAAATTATAAACTGTTCAGAGTTGGTGAGTTTTACTCACATTGTCTGAAATCGTTAAATAACGATTTACGATTAACAGTTCAATTCAGGCGTTTTCCTTCGTCATAAATTCCAACGATCTCCGCGTCATTCCACATCATTCTGTATTCGTAGTGATTTCTGATACGATTCCAACGTGCCAGTTTTCGTCATATTCTGATACCATATGATATAGTTATGCATTATACAACAATTAGATTTAGATTAAACTTTTAGTATTTTAAACAAAATAGGCCTTAACCTTTTCCATCTTCCTTTCCCAAACATATGAACTCGACCTCCTCTTCGAATTTTCCACCTTTATCAGAACATACCAGCGGCCAATCTACTTCAAAACTCCTCTATATCACTTCGAAAAGAAACACCAACAAGGCACTAAACTCACCCAGTAACTCCTTTCTTAATTTCAAACTAAAACACCAGAAACCCCCTTAACTAAAACTCAACATTCCTTCTCCACTTCAGTTGAATCCAAGCAACAACAAAACTCCATCTGAATTCACTTTCACTAACTACTGCAACACCTTCATCGTCATGACCCTTTTCAAATACACAGATAGTCTAAATATTTCCAGCAATTTCCACCAAGACTGAACTTCCTTTGGTCCAGTTTTCAAAATAAAACTTGTATCCCATATTCAGCTTCACAAACCCAAAAGTACAGTGTATATTTCACCTTATTAAACATCCGAGCCTCCGAGTCAATGTCTAAAAGTTTGGATCTGTTTCAAACCTGGGTTTTCTGGTCGAAATTAAACAGGGTACGAGCATCTTCGATCTCGTGAACCCCATGTCCTCGGAAACACCAGCCCCGCCTACACAGCTCTGTTCTTCTCCCGAAATACCACCCATATCCACAGTACAAAACTCGAACGCCCCTCCTCAAATCCTCTTGTTTTCAACAGTCATCCTCCCTCAACATTGAACCCGTAGCCTCGCGTTCACAAAGTCCAACAGCCGAGAACCACCATCGGATCCTTCGAGATGAAGATATATTGAAGAGGAACTCCATACCCATTCACTACACACATTTTAGGATTTTACAGGAACTATTTCGAATGTATTTTGATTTTTCTTTTGGTTTTTCTTTTGCTGAGATGAGAAAATGATACGGCGGCTACAAAAATGGTTGGAAGAGAATGATTTTAGGTCTTAAGGTATTTCGGGGGGGGGGGGTATTTATAAGTAATGCGCTGAAGGATTTGTTTGTGGTGGCTACGAATGAAACGTGGACAAGTTTGGGTCGTGGGATGGAGATAGAGGATATTTCATCTTCAACTTATCTTCTATTGGAGATATTTTATATGGTGAAAATCAACGTTTTACGTCCTATGTTACTCGTACTATGTTGGATTTTTCATGGCTTGTTCATATGGTTAGTGGCATGCTATGCACGTGAACTTCTATTAATTAAACCAAACTATCTCATGACTACAGTTGACTGACTTATATGTCTTGAGTATTGTTACAAAAATGATGTCTTCAATAGATGTTACGGTACTTCACTATATAAAATTTCATCCACATATGGTTTGCTATTGACGAAAGTAAATATATATTTGAATCGAGCAATGTGTCAAGATCCCAAAAATATAATAATATTGGTAGTTTAATTCATATTGTGAAACCCCAAAAATGTCGATACAGGGTGCTAAATACTCCAAATAAAAAAGTTGCTTATTTAATTAATTAAAAATTTCCATAAAATTCTAAAAATTAAATTATTACTATTTCCCAAAAGAACCTTGTCTAAATTCAAACCCGATCTCTAGTTATTTCGAATAAACCGTTACGGTCGATAAACGATTCTATAGCGACTATTTTAAATTTTGATTTGGACATATCTCAAAATCTACACGACGAAATCCCGATTTATCTCTTCTACTAGAAAGATATACTCCACCAGCTCCACACGTTTCTTGTTTCACAGAAATCTGGCTTAAAACGAACCCTGTACATTCAGTTGAAGTTCAAATCGCCAAATAGCGAACTGCAGCGCCATTTCGAGCTCGTTTATAAATATATTATAAACTATACGTTCAACTGTCGTCGATTCAATATAATCGTTATTATATTTCGAATCGAAACTCCACCAAATCTCGTATGCTATTCAATTCACATGATATTGTGAATTTCACTATTTTCGACTATTTCGACATTATAATATATTATTATATTATAATTATTTATTAAATATTCAATATTATTTAATTCAATGATCACTAACTTCTCTAAATCACCAATTATATAATTAAATAAATTAATTATATATCTCTAAAAATGCGGGTCATTACAACGATCCTCTATCATTGCTTGAGCACGCCCATACAATCACTCCCTTTATCATAATGCCACGTGTCCTCAGAATTGATGGCATCTCGAAATTTAACATGTTTTAAAGAGCGACATACTTCTTCATCCCTATACCTCTTCACAAGGACAACTCCGCTTCCACCACCGATTATTATCGCTTTGCTACCCGAAACACCTATGACCTCCTCTTTACCAGTAGGTCACAATTCCAGTGAACTCGACGTCGGTGACTCAGGCCATGGATTACAGGGAACGCAAATTGAAACGGAAAAAGAAGAATGGAGAAGATTTATGTGCGAAATTGCAATGTTTAAAAAATGAGGAAAAGAACATTAATACCTCAGGGAAATCGAGGAAGAGGTTCTTGATATTCAATAAGGGAGATTTTTCCAATTATTTTTAAAAGTAACGGATTCGGCTGCAGTAAAAAAGTGAAAGTGAATAAAGGAGGTGGGCCAGCCTTTTATAATTGAACGAAGGGACTCTTCCTTTTCCGTTGGCTTGACTATTGAACATGCCATTGGAGCTAATGTGTCAATCTGTTAATGAGCCAATCCTGATCGAATAGACACACAATGGCAGGGTTTCATCATTTCCAGGACTAGTGTTAATTATCAAGGCATCTAGTCGACCCTTAGCACGCGTGATTCATGGAGGAACCATCAACCTGATACATACATATTCTTCTGATTTCCTTATGATAAAAGATGATCCAGAATAAAATATACAAAGCATGCCTTGTTCTTAACAAAACATGCTTTGGGGCGTAGAGTTTTAACTAACCTTTTGGTAAGGCCATCAAGATTCATTAATGTCACAGACTTTGGCCGAGGTGACGAGAAGGACCAAGTAATCCCAACTAAGGAACTGATCGTTTAACAGATGAATCGATCCAAACTTGAGACTTAAGCCGAACAGAAGAACCTGGTATGCAAGCTGGCTGGAGTCAGTGATCTTTGGACCGATTAAGTCAGGCCCAGACTAACTCAATACAAGATATTCCCTTAAAGAATTGGTCCGACTCCTACTTGATCGCTCCTAGTCATCTTGATGGTCGGATCAGATGCTACATGTGACTACTGATTCATACCGCTCTCTGCGAGAAGAACGCCTCTACAGGAACTCCTAAAATAATGGATCGGATAACCATGCCTTAGCCAATTTAAATGTTGCAGCATTTATAAATAGACCTTCTAGACTAAGAAGAAGGGTATTTTTTGGTCAATCTCTGATTATATTATCGCTGTGATTTTTTCACCTGTAATAGTTGATTTTATATATTAGAGATTATAAGGTGGACATAGGCTCGTTAACACCAAACCACTATAAGCCTGTGTGTGATTGATGTTCCCTTCCATTTTCATTTATTTGTCTTTATTTATTCTCTTTAATTCCATTTCTTAGTTGTTGTACCATTTGTTGTTGTCAACTCAATCCAGATGGTATCACCAGCCACTCATAAAATCCGGATGGTGTCCTAAAAGTAGTCTTCGGCACACTATCCCTAGCTACTCTCAATTGGTGAAATCCCGTCGCCAAATCCATTTGGGAAAACACTTTGGTCTCATGAAGCTGATCAAAAAGTTCATCTATTCTTGGTAAAGGATACTCGTTCTTCTTGGTCATTTATTCAACTCACGATAACACACACATAATCTCAATGATACATCAGCCTTGGTTGCAAATAAAACTGGTGCGCCCCTTTCGGATACACTACTCTAAATGAACCCCTTACTCAAATGATCATTCATTTGCACCTCTAATTCTCGCTATTTCTTGGGCGCCATCCACCTAAGAGGCATAGCAAAAGGTCTGGATCCATCCACCAAATCAGCTCAAAACTCGATCTCTTGATGCGGCGAAAACCCTCTAACCTCGTCAAACATATCAGAAAACTCTCGCATGATTGGCATTGATGAAAATTCATCCCGTGGAATGACAAGCGACATAAAAAAATTAACCTGAAATACATCCTATGGTGGGCAACCTATCACAATCGTTCTCCCTTCCACATCCCGGATTATCACTTCAAGCCTTTCGCAATCAACAGTTGCCACATACTACTTGAGCCAGTCCATACGTAAAGTAATCCCAAATCCAGTGAAATACTGAAATACAAAACAAAACAATCACACATAAAAGAGCAACCATGACTCGATCAAACTAGACCACAACTAAGCATACAAAGACTAGACAAATCCCATACTGGATTAGTCATGACTAATGGTCAATCAACAATCTTAGGTTCTAAACCTAACTTGCAAACATGCTCATAACAAGTAAAAGAATGCGATGCTCAATTATCAAACAAAACACGAACTGAAACGTCTCGAACAGAAAGCATACCTTGCACAACAACAACCTTTCCCTTCTCCTCCGCAGTTGGACACCTCGAGAAAGATGGAATAACATCTAAAGCATTCGCCCTTACAATCTGCTTACCTTTTGGTGGTTCTGGAAAATTCTTCCTCACATGCCCGGGTTTATCGTAGTTATAACACATTCCTTCCACCTTTTGGCTTCTTCTGGCCACTTTTCCCTTGTTTTTTCGTTTTCCATACAACTTTTTCTTATTACCACCATGTTGTTGTGATTTCGCTTCCTCCTTACCACTACCAATAGCTTCCACCTTCTGAGGAAACAAACTCTCCTTCAAAGCTTTCTCCACCAATTTCTCAAAGGGGTCGGCAATATGGTCTATTAATTGCTTCCCAAACTCTCATCCGAACCTATAATAAACTTCTCATTCTTTTGGTAAGGAGTCTCAATATACGATCGAGCATACTTCGATAAAGCCTCAAACTCCGTCACGTACTCAGTGGTAGGCCTCCCACCTGGCTTCAAATCGACAAACCTCTTAAACGATATCGATTTTTGGATCATAGAAATGAACTTCTCTTCAAACTTTGTCCTAAACTGATCCCGTGTGATCTGGTCCTCCGGAGTCTCCAAAGTAATAGAGTTTCACCAATCCATCGTTCGTCCTTGTAGCTTCCTTGATGCAAGCTTCTTCTTAGTTGCCTCGTACATTCCTAAATCTTTGAAAATATGAACACAAGTATCCAACCAATCTTGAACTTCAGCAGCCGGTTCCGTCCCAACAAATGGCTTTCCACCTAGGAAAGCGTAGTCCTTGTAGAGATTCACAAAATCAGCAACCCTAGGTTCTTGCACATGAACACCTTGCACTACTTCTGCTCCTGGAGTGGGCATCCTTCTCATGATCGCTACCATCATGGCCTCGAACATAGTAGGATAATCAAGCATAGAAGCTGCAGCTCGTGACTGGCTACCTTCGCTACTACTCCAGTCTTAGGCTCATACCTAGCAGCGTGTCTCGAAGTTCGTAGACTCATCCTTACTCTGAAACGAGAGCCAATTCACATTAGAGAAAGTCGCATTAGAGTTCAAGTGCTTACTAACCTACTGTACTTTACTATATACTTAAATATAATAATCATCCTTATAAAATTACAAACACGTCTTTTATACGCGTTTATGTTTGAGAGCTTTGGGTAAAATCGGTTAACCAAAGCTTTGATACCAAATGGGATAATCACCCCATACCTCCCGCATAAGACTAAGGAGAAGTGTGTTGTATGACGTCCCAGGCCGATACGGAACGATCATGAGGGTAGAATAATTCAAAAATAGAACTTGTCATATAACTCATAGCACATAGATAATATAATAATAAAATACGCAATATAATATAGTAATGAGGAACAACAGAAAAGAGAAACAAATTTCCATAAAACCATAGAATTTTGGGTGTAATACTTCTCAACACAAGAATCTCTGAATACAATAAGCCTCACTGCATCCCTCAGAGTCTCAATATCATCAACATACAACGGAAATAGAAATAAATAGCTAAAATATTAGATAGTAATAATACGTCAACCCCTGCTCGTCAGCGCACAACAACGCCAACACCAGACCTGCTACCTATTGCTCAGTCTGCCCATAATCAAATTGGTGAACAACCTAAGGTAATAATAGGGAATCATAAAACCTTGAGTCAGACAATAATCTTAGTGAGTGATAAAATATCTAACAACAGTTACACAGGATAATATGAGTATAGGCGGATCGACTCTTTGATCTGCCCAACAACCATCTAGTTAACACTTGAAAACAATCGATCACATGTCACATCAGAAATAGGAAAGGACTTTCCCCAATCCCTCTTCTCTTTAACATCCTATGGTGATGGCTAACCCAGGGAAAATAGAGAGGAAAACATAAAATCAACCATAACATCCATAACATCCAAGTTCCTCTTGCTTATTAGTTTCATATGTAAAACCCCACGGATTTAAACAGGTTAAGTATTTCAGGTTAACAGGTCATTCCCATTCACATTGACTTCTTTTACAAGTTCCTCTTGCTTATTAATTTCATATGTATCACTTAATCCATTTAATTTTATTAATAAGCCCATAACATTTTATTCTCTAGATTGTAATCCAAGATCTGTAATCTATAATCTGTTATCCCCAGATTGTAATTAACGAAAGTAATCTACAACCCCTTTATATTATTCATTGTCTGATGCCATAGTTACAATAACATGTTTTACTTAATATGTAATTAAGTATAATTCATCTCACTTCATCTGTTTTCTGTTTAACATGTCACTACAACTTGTCGTTGTTTACTTATTAACTTAGTTCTCTTAACTAGGGTTTACTAATAAGTTTCCTTTTATTATAAATTATGTTATAATTTCCACTTGTCCCTAGGATAAGCCTACTTATATAACATTCTCAATAATGTAATTAATTATAATAGGTTATTATCATGTATGTTAATGCACCAGACCTCTCACATTAAGTTGACCACTTGTGGATGTTGGATATGTCGGGCGCTTTTCGGCATACTTCTACCACAAGTAGGACTTAACCCCATGTCTTAGCACCATTACATGTACATTTACGCAGTCGATCCCTCACATTAGATTAACCACTTGTGGACGCTGGATTTGCCAGACGATTTCGGCCAGACTTCTACCACAAGTGTAATCTAACCTTGTCTCCAAGTGCGGTTACAATTTCTAATTACTGTAAATCTAGGCATATTCATTCTTAAATAATTATTCATGTTCATCGTAGGTTTTCAATTACAGTATTCAGTTTCAACATATTTCAGCAGATTTTTCATTTTAATAGATTGAACATTCCCGCAAGTAACAACAGGTTACTCACAATTTTATTATCATATTCTGCTAAATCTTAAATTAAGCCTACAGATTTGTATATCCCAAATTACGATCATAATTCACAATATAACATTTGCCCCAAGTTTTAGTCAAATTGTTCAGTTTAGGTTATGCCCCCAAAAACCTCAGTCATGATTCATAATACAAGTTATGCCCAAGTTAAATTTTTGATCAAGGTATAGATTATGCCCCCAAATCCCAGTCATGTTTTACAATACAAGTTATGCCCCAATTTATCATTCCCGATAATCCCCAGTTTGGTGTGTTCACATATTTCAGCGATAGGCCTAGGCTCGAAGGTAGCTGGGCTATAAAAATAAAGGGAGAAAAGAGGGAGAGAAGAGAACAAAAATTGGCATAATAACGAATCAGGCACACAATGATAAAATTGGTCATAATAACATAATATGCATATGAAGGAAGAATTGGGCATATGAGAATAGTAGATCAGGTGCACAAGTAATGGTAGATATGTTATGATTTAGGTTATTAAGAGGCATAGGCTTAGATCTAAACTTATAAACATATCAGGATTACTTATTAAATGTTTATATCTAAAAATTACATGAACTCATAGGGATTGGATCTAAAGAATAGAGAACAATAGGCTGAAGCTGTAGAATAAATTCTTGAATGCATATAGGCTATTGTTGAAGGAAATAGGCTAACTCACTCAAAGATGGGGCAGCATCTCGTTGTCTCCATTATTTTTGGTGTGTAAAGGCAATGGAAATAGGGTCCTATCTATAGCCTAGAACAAGCGAACCAAGCCGCAAAACAAGTCCATGTTCAGGAAATAATTTTGCCTAGATCTGTATATGGGTCGACCCCACCTTTACTGTGTCGACCTCGGGGTCGACCCATGGGTCGACCTCAAACACCCTAGGTTGACCCAACAAGGTCTCAGGTCAACCCCTAGAATGGGTCGGTTCCGCTTCGCTAATTTGAAATATTTTTAATTTATCGGTTGATTTATATATATATAATTCTCTTGTGCGTATACAAACTTCTATGCTTAATAACTTCTTCATACGATGTCCTTTCACGCAAACTCGGAGTCTATCTTAAGCAAAATTTCGAGATGAACGTAATGGCACAGCCTGTTTTACTTAATTCCTAATATTTAATTAAATATTCTTTAGTTTATCATTATAGTGTTCTTTAAAATTACGGGGTGTTAATTCTCCCATACTTAAAGGATTTTGTCCCCGAAATCTCGAAGTTAAGAATAATGTGTATCCTAACATCCATCATCCATCTACTCATCCACCAGTCATAGGCTTCCATTGCCCTTAAAACATTTCTAATGCTTATATGAGCATATGCAAAGGTGCATGTATATGTCCCTATACTAATGCGAAAGATCAGGCGATCTACTGATTCAGTTGACCTCCTTAATGCAATGTATGTTAGTGCCATGAATCCAACATGTATGCAACTAATCCTATATATCACAAATTTCTATATGCGTGCATAATCATACATTCAAATGCAACATCCATATGATGATTTACCCATTTTCATCCATAAAAGAAGAAAAATATGCACATGCATCCATATGTAGTATGAGAGTGATTGAGCCGATCTAGTGCTTAATGTGTGTGTATATGCATCCACGAGAAACCACTAGCAAACACTTGCATCCACTTGCAACTATCAAACATAACATGTCTCAAAACACATGTTTACATCCACGGGTTCCTTACATAAAGGTCGAAGATTCGATCGATAGGATATACTTAAATGACAGAAGCAAGTACAAATAAAAAGCTTTAGAAAAGAAGTTAAGAACATACCCTTGAAAAGAAAAGGTATGAAGCATGAATCTTGTCTTCTCTCTCCCAAGTTGCATCCTCGGGGTCTTCTTCCCATTGAACTATCATCAACTTGACCTCTTGTTTGCATAGCTTCTTAGCCTCTGATCCAAGAATACGGGTAGGAACTCGTCTAACTGTCGCCTCCCATTCCACCTCTACTTCCTTAAGCATACTCGGTTCAACTACTTCTGTTGTACTGTGCAAGCATTTCCGCAAATGAGCATCTGCTAATCTCTCTAGTAGCTTTACCCTATAAGCCATTTGACCTATTCTTTTAATTATGGGAAATGGTCCTACAAACCTTTGCATCAGTTCCCCTACAGATCCAAAGCGAACCACATTCCTCGAAGGCGATATTTTGATGAAAACCATGTCTCCCACCTCAAACTCAATATCTGTCCTTACCTTATCTGCGTATGACTTCTGCCTATCTTGAGCTGTCTTCATGCGCCTATGGATAAGATCGATCTTTTTTGAAGTCTCTTTGATTGCCTCAGGTACTAGTAGAAGCCTATCTCTGCTATCTCAATTTGAGATCCTTCTGCGAGAAAAGATACTTGTGCGACTTATGGTCTGTGTATAACTCGAACCTCTCTCCAAGCCGATGCTACCGCCAAGTCTTAAGCGCGAATACTATAGTAGCTAAGTTCAAAAAATGGGTAGGGTAGTTCTTTTCATGAACTATCGAATGTCTACCATTATAACATGTGAAAATTAGGCTTACATCCCTAAAACAATTCAAAATTCACACCACATCCACTCAAAATTTCATTAAGTTTCCGGTCCCTAAAAATAGATGCTGCCCAAAACTTTTTGTCCTTCCGGCCTCCTGCCACATCCCCCTTCACCTTTTTCCAATTCTAACCAAAAAAAAAAGCGCCACACACTAAAAAAAAAGATCCAAAAAATAGGAAATATTCCCAGAAGCTCTCGCAAAAAAACAAAAAAAATTGCATACTTATGTGCAACTATTTGTTATAGTAGCATACACGTATGCATATATTCATATAGCGTATTTATATTGAAAATCTAGACCAATAAACGCATACATGTAAGCAATTATTAGTAAATAACTACATACATGTATGCATACAAAGTTGAACTAAGATTCATGTGTTACAAAAAGTTGCATACAAGAGTGCAACTATTCTTTATATATGCATGCATGTGTGCAACAAATTTAAAAGTGATGACGGCTTCTGAATATGCTCATGAATGCATGCATATATTCTGTACAGTAGCATATATGTGTGTAACAATGTCTGAAAACGGCGAATGCTTGAAAAAACATGTAAAATTTGAATATATGCATAAAACGATGCATATAATGCTGTTTAGCTGCATACATGTATGCATTTATACTGCAATTGGTGCGCAACACTGAAATATAAGCACGAATGTATGCAACTATTTAAGAATAGGTGCATCTTTTGATGCAAAAACCTGTTGTTTCGCAGTTTTTGTGTTATTTTGGGTTTTGATGTGGTTTTTGATTGTTTTTCCACCTGAATTTTTTGGCGTGAATGTGCTTTATTTAATAATGAATTTACATGAATTTTTTAATTTTTTTACTTATTTTTCAAAAAATAGTGACCTAATTTACATGAAAAGTTTGACCGGATGTGAGCCTAATTTTGAAACTTAATAGGGACCTGGGACAAATGGACCCTATAACATATTACCCTTTCCTCCTGTATCAAGACAACATTGAGCTCTGTTCCCTATGCATCAGTATATACTGTAACACTTTGTTCCTACCAGGCAAAGTCAAAACTGGGGCTATTGTCAGAACCCTCTTTGTTTGCTGAAAAGCATCCTCACAATCAATGTTCCAAGCAAAGGTCATATTCTTCTTCGTCAGTCTGATGAGTGGGGCTGATATCTTTGCGAAGTCGTTAATGAGCTTCCTATAATAGCTCACTAAAACAAGAAAAATTCTCACCTCCATTGCATTCCTTGGAATCTGCGAATCCTAAACTGCTACTACTTTCACCGGATCTACTGTTATCCCTTCCTTAGAGGCCACATGCCCTAGAAATCTCACCTGCTTTTTCCAAAAATGATATTTGGAGAATTTCTCCTTAAGCTAATGCGCTCGGAGATTCTTCAAAAGCTCCCTTATATGTAGGGCATGCTCTTCCTCGCCCTTCGAGAAAATCAAGATGTCATTAACAAAGACCACAATGAACTTATTTATAAACTCCCGTAACACTCTACTAATTAGATCTGCAAAATAGACGGGTGCATTCATCAACCCAAAAGGCATGACGAGGCACTAGAAGAAACCATCTGGAGTTCTAAAGGAAGTCTTGTCTATACTATTCTCGGCTACCCTCAACTGATGAAACCCTGTGGCCAAGTCTAACTGGAAGAAAACAGATGCACCAACAAGCTAGTAAAACAGGTCATCTATCCTTGGAACTGGATGCCTATTTTTGTTAGTGAGCTTATTCAGTTCCCTGTAATCCGCGCATAAGCGTAGCGAACCATCCGCCTTAGTGGCGAATAATACTGGGGCACCCTATTTAGATATGCTTTGCCTAATAAACCCTTCCTCAAGTATCTACCCTACTTGCTTGCTGAGCTCCCTCCTTTCTCTCGAAGCCATGTGGCGCACAGGAAATGCAACTAGCTTTTCATTGTCCACCAAGTATATACGAAAATCAATCTCTCGCCTCAGAAGTAATCCCCGAACCTTCTCAAAAACATCAGAATACTCACGGACTACTGGTATATATCATAAATCATCGATAGATGCATCAAGTGACTCTTGGAAACTAAGTATGACAGACCCCTTAGGGTCACAAGAAATCTCAAAGGTCCTCCCATGGCAAGTCAAAAGTCTAACGAACCTCCTCTCATAATCTAGAATGGCACCATACATATGAAACCAAACACATATGCATCACATTCAAACTCGATGCCCAACACAAGTATTCTCAAACTCCGACAAATCATAGACAAATGAGCCGTACCCCCATTGGGGTTTGAGACAACAACGGGATCCAAAACAGTACTAGTACTATGGTGCAGAGACTCAACCACAGAATCAGATACAAAAGAGTGCGAAGTGACAAAATCAAAAAGAGTTCTACCAGGATGAGTGGAAAGAGAAATCAAACCTTCAACAGAAACTTCCCTACCTTTATCTGGTACACCAGCCACGAGAACATCCATCTACCCTCCAGAAGATCCTGCCCTTTGGCCCTGTCCTTGAATCTTTGGGTACTCCCTAGTGTAGTGTCCGACTTTTCCATAGTTGAAACAAGTTTTATTCCTTCTTCTGGAACCCTTGACCAAATGACCTAAGCTCCCTCAACCATAAAATTCTTTTGGCCTTCTTTATTAGGCTTCCCTTCCTTCAGTTATGTTCCCTTCTTGGACCACCATTTTTCTCATCCTTAGGTTGTGCTCCTCAGCATTAACTCCCTTAATCTCCTCCTTACTATCCTTGTGTAACATGCTAACAAGTCTCTCGAAAGCTCCCTCCATCACACGAAAATCCTTACAAAGTTTAAGAGAAAATTAGTCGTAGGTGGATCTACTACGGCTCCAAATGGAGGTTGGGTACTTCCTTTCCCTTCGACATGTGTCATAGTTTTAACATGCCTACAGAACCATGCCACAATGGAGACACCGTTCGGGAAGAATCGGTTCCCCAGACATGCTGAAAAGAATAGGAAAAGGGATTCAAACAGAGAATCGAAAGATATTTCATATGGCCTTGGGGAATATGTTTTCCAAAACAGTGTTCTCTTTTGAAAATGATTTCTTTTAAAACCTTTTTGAAGAAAAATCAAAATCTTTTATCTGATCTGGTAACCTTCAACTCTGATACCAAATGTGACACCCCACGTCTGTTAATGTCACTTTTTATCAGAGTGCATTAAGTTTCGTGAAGCGTTATAGGTAAACAGAAACAGAAATATTAGAAGACATATATAAAATAACAGCAAAATTTAAAACTTCATTAAACGGAAAGCATCATGGTCCAAAACATATAGTTACATCATAAGTTTGAAATACAGAAAAACCCATTACATCAACTTAAAACTTCTGTCTTGTACTAAAATCATCAGAGTACAGTAATAAAAGAAGCATATTTCCTCATAAGTATAGCCATATCAGATAAGACAATAAATTAAAGCGGTACATCTAAGTAGCTCCAAGCACAATGAAAGAGAGAATCCAAATCAAGCCTGAGTATTCCCACCCTCAGAACCTGGGGGAAACGGAAGAGAAAGAAGAGGAAACAAAATGGGTTAGACATAAAGTTTGGCGAGTCCAGTTACTTTTAGCATATAAATAAGTAAAAACATCATGATAGACATATAAACTGGATCAGAGAGATAACAGTATCATAAGACAGGCATACAGACCGAGCAAGATAAATAGGATAAACATGACGAAATATATTGCGCTTCACAAGTACTTTTCTCTACAACAATATTAGCATAATAAGAACAAAATGATCGCAATTAGAAAAAAAAAGGGTAGACTTAGGTGTACTTCTAGTGACAGGTTTTATCCCAACAAGAATAACAGGTAGCCCAACAGGAATGACCGGTGTTACACCCAACAAGAATAACAGGCTCCCAACAAGCAAGACTAGATGTGCCCTAATTACTACCCTTAATCGATCTGCTCCCCACCCTGTAGATACCCGTGCGGGCCCTCCAGTAGGATGTATCACTTCCAAAAGTGTCAACCCCGTTATTTTCAAGATGCACACGTATATCTATTGATGTCACATCGTCTTATCTTCTCGAGCAAGCGGACCCATGCATGAACATGACTCCGATGGAACGCGTCGTTAACACCCTCACTCAAGTGACCTCTTATAATCTGCTCAATAAGCGTGCCCCGACCCCGACCTAGTTTGGAGTACTCGTTTGATACCTATATGGGTTACTGACTGAAACGGATTACACACAACAAATGGTACAAGCTTCCCTCCTATATTTGCACCCCCACTACTAGGATTTTAATAGGTTATGCCTAACAGGTTAACAAGGTTGCATAACCCCCACATGTAAAATAGGTTAAGTTTGTCGGGTATACATACATACACACACACACACAACCCGCCTCCATAGATTTAACAAGATTAACTTCACCCTCGCTGATTCAAGCAAGTTTCCTTAACCCCTAATCAATTTAACAGGTTCATGTAAAACCCCACAGATTTAAACGGATTAAGTATTTCAGGTTAACAGGTCATTCCCATTCACATTGACTTCTTTTCCAAGTTACTCTTGCTTATTAATTTCATATGCATCACTTAATCCATTTAATTTTATTAATAACCCCATAACATGTTATTGTCTAGATTGTAATCCAAGATCTGTAATCTACAATCTATTATCCTCGGATTGTAATTAACGAAAGTAATCTACAATCCCCTTATATTATTCATTGTTTGATTCCATAGTTACAATAACATGTTTTAATTAATTTGTAATTAAGTATACTTCATCTCACTTCACCTGTTTTCTATTTAACATGTCACTACAACTTGTCGCTGTTTACTTATTAACTTAGTTCTCTTCACTAAGGTTTACTAATAAGTTTCCTTTTCTTTTATTATAACTTATGTTATAATTTCGATTTGTCCCTATGACAAGCCTACCTATTATATAGCATTCTCATTAATGTAATTAATTATAATAGGTTATTATCATTCCTTGTTCATGTATGTTAATGCACCAGACCTCTCACATTAAGTTGACGACTTGTGGATGCTGGATATGTTGGGTGGTTCCGGGCAGACTTCTACCACAAGTCGGACTTAACCTCGTGTCTTAGCACCGTTATGTATACATTTACACACTCGACCCCTCACATTAGATTAACCACTTGTGGATGCTGGATTTGCCATGCGGTTCCGGGCAAACTTCTACCACAAGTGTAATCTAACCTCGTGTCTAAGTGCGGTTACATTTTCTAATTATTGTAAATCTAGGCATATTCATTCCTAAACAATTATTCATGTTCATCATTGGTTTTCGATTACAGTATTCAGTTTCAAAAGATTTCAGCAGATTTGTCATTCTAACAGATTAAACATTCCTGCAAGTTACAGCAGGTTGCTCACAGTTTTATTATCATGTTCTACTAAATCTTAAATTAAGCCTACAAATTTATATACCCCAAATTACGGTCATAATTCACAATATAACATTTGCCCCAAGTTTTAGTCAAATTATTCAGTATAGGTTATGCCCTAAAAAACCCCAATCATGATTCATAATACAAGTTAAAGTTTTAGATCAAGGTATAGATTATGCCCCTAAATCCCAGTAATGTTTAATGATACAAGTTATGCCCCAATTTATCATTCCAAATGATCCCCAATTTTGTGCGTTTGCATATTTCAGCGATAGGCCTAGGCTCGAAGGTTGCCTGACTACAAAAATAATAAGAGTAACGAGGTAGAGTAGAGAACAAGAATAGGCTTAATAATAAATTAGGCATACGATGATAAAATTGGTCATAATAACAGAATATGCATATGATGGTAGAATTGGGCATATGAGAACAATAGATCAGGTGCACAAGTAATGGTAGATCTGTTATGATTCAGGTTATTAAGAGGCATAGGCTTAGATCCAAACTTATAAACATGTCAGGTTTAATTATTAAATGTTTATATCTAAAAATAACTTGAACTCACAAGGATTGGATCTAAAGAACAGAGAACAATAGGCTGAAGTTGTAGAAGAAATTCTTGAATGCGTATAAGTCGTTGTTAAAGGAAATCGGCTAACTCAATCTAAGCTGGGGCAGCGTCTCATTGTCTCCATTGTTTTTGGTTTGTGAAAACAATAGAAATGGGGTCGTATTTATAGCCTAGAACCAACGAACCAAGCCACAAAACAAGTCCACATTAAAAAACGAATTATGCCCAGATTTGTATAGGGGTCGACCCCCCCCCCCCCTCCTTTACTGTGTCGACCCCCAAACACCCTAGGTCGACCTGGGTCGACCCAATAGGGTCTCGGGTCGACCCCTAGAACAGGTCCGTTCTGCTTTTGGTCTTTTCGCTTCGCTAATTTGAGTTATTTTGAATTTCTAGGTTAGTTTGTATATATAATTCTCTTGTGCATATACAAAATTCTAGGCTTAATAACTTCTTCATACGATGTCCGTTTCACGTAAACTCGGAGTTTATCTTAAGCAAAATTCCGAGATGAACGCAATGACGCAGTCTGTTTTACTTAGTTCCTAATATTTAATTAGGTATTCTTTTGTTTATCATTATAGTGTTCTTTAAAATTACGGGGTGTTACACAGATACATAAATGTATGTACGTCTAACCTATATTTCTTGGTAAGATGATCTCACAATGTTTTGTTTGCAAAAACTTGGAATAAATAAAATCTATCATCTGTATAGTCATAAAAATTGCACTAGAGGAAAAAATGTTTTCTTTCATAGAACTTTCAGTGAAATGTTTTCTTTAAAAAAAAAAACTGAATGTAGTTTTATTACTTCTGGTTTTTTAATGTCAAGTGCACATTTTTGTGATACAATCGGCTAGGAAAATATGTTATGTATTCATCATTCTGTTTTTCATATAAACTTATTCAAGATGGAGATAAATGTTTGATGGATGATGCATTAACCACTATTTTTCCAGGTTAGGAGACAATATCCATAAACAGTATAATGTTTGTGCATGTGTGTCTCTATATCTAATCTTATATCTTATCTTCCCATATATATAAGTCAAATACTTGGGGAAATGAAAATTTAACCGTAAAAGTTTGGCGTTGAGTTCATCAATTAGTTGTTGTTTATCTTCGTCAGTTAGAATAAGGTTTTACAATTTATCTTTATTCATGAACATTAAAAGTTCTTCCAATCACCGTATTTAAGTAATTCATTTTTTTTAGAAAATGTTCTTTGCATATGGTGCGTTTAAATTGAATTTAAATTTACATTGATGCCCTCATAAAATTTATACCCAACGGTAGATAATCATGTCAATTTTTAACCCATGTTTCCCATCAGTCACAAAAGCCCTTTCTTTTGCTTTACTGTCACACTCATCTTCTTTTTTTTACTCTTTCCGATTATTATTTAAGTGAATCCACTACCAATTATCTTTATGAAACTCCAAATTTTCTACATTTCTTAAAAGGTAATATATTGATATTCAAACTTAGAACAAGTTTATTCTTTTCATGATTCAGTTTCATTTGATTGCTCTCTTTGTTCTCCAGAACGTGTGTGGTGATATGCTAATTTAAAAACTAACGTGTGAAGTCAAAATGCAGCAATTAGAATGATGCATTTAACAATAGATTGAGCTATTGCAATTTCTTAGAGAGAAACCACATGAATGATCCCGGATAGTGTGTTGCTCAAAATTTCTTGATGTTCATGATGGCAATCAGCTTCTTCATGTGTAATTTCAGATAACTATTGAGTAATTATTGTTGATATTCTTATGTTTGATACCCACATATATCATTTTTCTGATGCATCTTTTAAGTTTTTGCCATTAGAAAAGTACACGATTGCTTCACAAACTTCTTCCTTCATTCCATGCAATAAATAACTTAATTTGTTGTTGACTATCTTATAATTTGTCTACATTTTAATGGTGTATTTTGAAATACCAGGTAGAATTTTATTAATGCATAAAATAATTATAAACTACTATATATATACAGTAATTTGATTTGAGGCTTTTGAATTTACAAATAGAGCCATATCCATGAACATAAGAAAATAACTAACTTGATTACATTTTGGCACAAACTGTAATCTGCTACCATGGATTATTCTGAAATTGTTACGGTTCGCTCTAATCACATGTTTGCTTTCATATTTGGATTTGGATTTGAAAATTTATATTTGGTAAGCATCTCCATTGTTTTTTTATTTTCATATTATGTAGAATCTGATGATAGAAAAATGCAAAAAACCAACTGTGAAGAAAGCCGATACTAAGATGAAATCAATGTGAAGCATGGTAATAAGTGGTAGCTTTTTTTTAAATATTTATTAACTTGAATAAATATGATTTTTTTCATTTTAGGTGAGGAAGAGGGCATAATTTTTACATAGAAGATGTTGCATCACTAAGAAAATAGTCACCATTAACAACAAAAAGTTTCCACTAGCAAGGCTTAGGATGATGTGCTGGTAATAGATTTTAATTTACCAATTTTCAATCCATCCAAATGCACCTGTAATGTACTTGGTTCTTTTCATTTGGCATGACCCACAAATAACACATGGGTTCTCCTTTCCGTCCTTGCTTCAGACTGTTGGGGTTTTGTGCGCAGCGGAAGTTTTGACAAAACACCCAAAAACAAAATGAATTTTTTTCACCCAATCACTTGAAGATGAATGTGATTGAATAACAAACAACAACACAAAAAAAATATCGGAAATATGAACATATGATATTCCACCCAACCACCCTCTTTATTGATTCACCAAAATATTGTTTACAACCGATCTCAACTATCGTTAAACAAACACAACTTGAATCAATAACCTTATTGAGAAATAGGTAGAGAATATCTAATGGCTAAATTATTTGAGGAGAAAGATAATGAAGAACAGTGGCAAAATTTTCCACCACATAATGAAGATATCATGTAGGCCTTTTATAGAGTAACTTGTCACCCAAATTATCCTCATATATCTCAAATATATCCTCATATATCTCAAATATATCTATTTGGATAAGCACCAAATAATCCTTGCCTTCATTTTTAAATATCCCACAAAAGTAGCAACAAATATCTCCACCAAAAATGGATCCACATAGAAAATTTGTTGTCTACAATTTTGTGATTTGCGTATCACAAATCTCAACACTCCACCTTGATACGAAATCACAACATCTCCTTTACTCAACACTAGCCAACTTAGCTCTCACTTTCAACCTTCTTTTCTCAATTAACATCATTACAAACCTCCACCATCGCCCACAAATGGTGCACCTCCCTCATCGTGCACCACGCCAATAGCGATCTTCAAAAGCGTTTGTAATACCACAAAGACCTCCATCTTGTCTTTGTGGATTTCACAACTCGACATCCGTCTTCCGCTTGACATGATCTCTTCATCTCCGGGATCTCTCGAGCATCATCAACATCTAGACCCTTGTCGATACCATGATCCTCCACCTTAGGACCATCAGCAGTGACCATATTAACCTCTCCACCTTGCTGTGGACTAGGTTTTTCAACCGTCACCCGCCTTCCACTGTTGACCACTGAACCGACCAAACTATATAGGTTCCCCTTCTCCAAAACTCCTCGCATCATCACACGACCACCCTTCTTCACTCTCAAAACTCCACCTCGAGTCTCATAAGTGCAACCGCGGCGATCTGACTGACCGAGAGATATGAGGTTATGCGAACAAGTGGGTATGTGCCTCACACCGGCAACTTCTCTCTCCACTCCATCATGCATCCGAAACCTAACAGCTCCAACTCCACAAATTGGTAGATCTACTCCATTGGCCATCTTTATCATGCCAACACTCTTCTCATACGAAGAAAAACTTTTCACATCTCGACATATGTGAAAACTGACTCCTGAATCCATCTTCCAAGGCTCCACAACACTAAGTAGGACATCACATGAAGAATTGCCTTCGGTACCTTCAGCAAAGCCTGCCTGTGCCTCATCACTATTATTATCACCTTGCGCCTTCTTCTTCTTCTTCTTCATATCTCATATATATGAATAGCTATCATTGCGCTTGTGGTCTTACTTACCACAATAATGACAAAAGATAGCACCTTTCTTCTTCCTTGTATCTTTACCTGAGTCCCATGCTACCATCGCCTCAGTTTGAACCGATTTCAACTCCGACCCTTTTCTCCTTAGCTCCTCATTCAAAAGACTGCTTCGAACCGTTTCCAAAGAGATAGTTACATTAGCATTGGAATTACTCAATGAAACAACCAAAATCTCCCAGCTTTCCGAAAGAGAACTCATCAACAAAAGAGCCTGCAACTCATCATCAAAATTGACCTTCATGTTTGCCAATTGATTGATGACATCTTGAAACTCATTCAAATGCTCTACAACAGACTTCTCCTCATCCAATCGAAGTTGCACCAACTTTCAAACCAGAAAAGCCTTGCTTGTAGCACTCTTTGACTCATACAGCGATACTAATTTGTCCCACAATGCCTTTGCGGATTCACAACTAGCCACATGGTGGAACACAGAATCATCCAAATATTGGTGAATCAACGCAATCGCCTTTTTGTCCATTTTCTTCCACTTTCCCTCATCCATATTCGAGGGCTTCTCCCCATTTCCATCAATGGGATCATGCAAATCATTGAGATATAGAACGTCCTCCATCTTCGACTTCCATATACCCCAATTCCTCCCATTCAAAATAGCCATCTTCGACAATGTCATCATCTCCGACATAAAAAAATCAATTTTTTTTTAAAACAAAAAATCAATTTTTTTTCCAATCCAACAAACACTCCAAGCTATGCGGTAACCTGGCTCTGATACCAACTGTTGAGGTTTTGTGCGCAGCGGAAGTTTTGACAAAACACCCAAAAACAAAATGAATCTTTTTCACCCAATCACTTGAAGATTAATGTGATTGAATAACAAACAACAACACAAAAAAATATCGAAAATATGAACACACGATATTCCACCCAACCACCCTCTTTATTTATTCATCAAAATATTGTTTACAACCGATCTCAACTATCGTTAAACAAACACAACTTGAATCAATAACCTTATTGAGAAATAGGTAGAGAATATCTAATGGCTAAATAATTTGAGGAGAAAGATAATGAAGAACAATGGCAAATTTTTCCACCACATAATGAAGATATCATGTAGGCCTTTTATAGAGTAAATTGTCACCCAAATTATCCTCATATATCTCAAATATATCCTCATATATCTCAAATATATCTATTTGGATAAGCACCAAATAATCCTTGCCTTCATTTTCAAATATCCCACAAAAGTAGTAACAAATATCTCCACCAAAAATGGATCCACATAGAAAATTTGTTGCCTACAATTTTGTGATTTGCGTATCACAAATCTCAACACAGACGACTCTGCTTTCAAAGGTAATATTTTCATATGCTTGCATTTTATTTCACTATTTCATTCAATTGACTGTTAAGTAAACAAAGATTTTTTTGTACTTTCACTATTACTTAAACAACCTACACACACAACTGTATATGACTACACAACTAATCCACCTTAAGTGTTGTGTATGTTAGTACACAGCTATTACATATTTGCAGCTCAGACGCAATTGGATATGACTGCTCAACTAATGCAGCCTAATCTGTATAGTATTAATGATCTAATTCAATTTTCTGTGTTTTTTGTCTTTTATGATGTTATTGTGCGTTCAACACAAAATTAAATAGTTGTAAAACATATTTCGGTTGATATTGCACACCATATATACCATTTGGAGAAGCCACTTGCATCAACGTTGGCTTTGGAATCAGCCAATGAATATCGGCAATGTTTTCTTTCTTACGTTCGATTTGTTGCTATCGAGGCAGATGAATCTCTGTTATGAGAACGCCTACAGGAACGGCCAAAGCTGCCGCTTCTGATGCGAAGAATCCTGCATGGTAGCCATGTATTCTAGGAATGACAAAGCATAAACTGCCGAGAGAAGACATTCTACCTGCCATGGCAACAAATCCGAAAGTTCAAAGATTGCTAAATGAATTCATGGACCTTCTTTCTGAATACAGATAAATGGATGCAAATGTAGATCCGATGGAGATGGATGCTCCAAACGAAGAAACTATTTCATGAACTATGTATGGGATCAAATATTCAAATGAGGTTTTTTTTTCTTTTCTTTTCTCCTCTTCTTACAGCAGAGCAGCTGATGGAATATTTTTCTTACTTTTTGTACAAGTGCCGATTTTGGACCCTAAAACCTCACCAGCTTTTTAATGTAACTGTAGGTCGAATTGGCTATTTCAATAGATGGTGTATAATCTTCAAGTAGATATATATAAAATATGTGTTTTATGAAAAAAAAAAATTAAAAAGAACATACCATTTACTGTTTGCATTATATCCTAAACTAATAACAAATTAACTGTAGCTAAGATAGACATGGTCAACAAGTTAAAACATAGCAAATTTGGATGGGAAAGCCTGACATTAGCCGGAACATAAACATGGAGGTGGATGCGTCTATTCAAAGTCATGTCACGACCACACAGGCCACTAATATGGATTTAAACTAGGACACTATGGTTTTATAACATGCATGCCAAAATGTGTAACTGCTGTTAGCCTCTCCAGAAAGCTATGCATGTATATTTTGATTCATTACAAACTATATATGTGTACACTTTTGATGCAGAATAATTTATTATCGTATCAGATATCCGTCAACATGCATTAAAAGTTTGCCATCTTAAATGCACGGGATTTCAATATTTGAATATCTAATGCTATTTTTCGTACTACGTTTGCTTCAATTTCAATCATATGTTTTAACCGCAATTCATGCCCAGCTATCTAACATGTACAAATTTACAACTACAAATTTATATAACAAGACATTTATTAATTTAACCATTACTACACTACTAATAGATTTATTCTCGGTATTTTATGCACATGTCCAGGACATGCCTAACGTACTGGTACATATAGACACACGAGAATGGTTTTCCTTCTCTCCCGTGGCGGAAAGAAACAGACAATTCTGATCTTAATTCCTATCAGATCTGCTAGTTCTAAGCTTCCACTCAACCCCAAACTTCCAAATAGAGATTCTTTGGAATATGGATTTTGGCTAACCGTCGTAACCATAAATCAACCCCTCCAGTCACATTGAGAAGAAACAAAGATTTATCTATATCGACTAAGGATCAAGACATCAGGGGATTTAGTGTTCTGGCATAATCATACTCAACAGACAACATATTAAGGTAGCTTTCAGACTGGGCAGTTAATGTTCGTGTCGGCGTCAGACGCGTCTGACGCTACTTTTATAGGACCCACCCAAATGTCCATTCGAGACGAACGGTTGAAAAGTTAACATTCGTGTCAGAGACGTCCGACATGTCGGATACGTCTAACACGAAAGAAATTTTGAGAACCCCGTTTTCATTCCCCTTTCCCTATATCTCTATCCTATTTCACCACTACTTCACCATCCTCATTCCTCATTCCACTCCACTTCTTCACTTCTGCAGTAGTCTAGATAAAATATAATGGCAAGTAGCGATGATTCTGATTTGAAAGATTTGCAAGATATACTCGATATTCAAGAAATTATGTCTAATCAAACACGGGAAAGGAGCAGAATACATGATTCTGTAAGTTCTGGTCTTGCTTGGGTTCATGAAATACTATCAGGACACGCATACCGTTGTCAACACAATTTTCGAATGAAGCGATTGTGTTTCAAATCCTTGTGTGAAGAATTAGGAAATTACAGATTGGAAGCTTCGATGCACATAGCGGTCAAAGAAATGGTGGCTATATTTCTATATATTATTGCATTGACTCTTTCAACAAGGCAGGTTGCTGAGCGGGTTGTAAGAGAGGGATGAGAAGGAACTATACACGACGCTAAAGTATTTATGGAAGCTATAAATAATCCGGATCTTAATTTCTCTCATCCTCCCTCCGGACAGTATTATTTAGTGGATTCAGGATATCCACTATTGGAATGATATATAGCTCCTTACCGATCTGTAAGATATCATATGCCAGACTTTAATGACACATAGAATGAACCGAAGTCATGCAGTGAAATTTTAATTCTGCGCTTTAAATTCTGCAATTTGTATTTCGCAATCATATTATTTCAATTTTCCAATTTTTGTTCTGCAATTTGTATTGTACAATTTGTATTCTGCATTCTACTATTATGTTTTGACAATAAACACACACACACAAACACAAACAATGAAAATAATAAATACAAAAACATTAAAATAACGAATGTCTCTTTCAATTTGCCCATTTTGTAAAAAATAGCACATTTCCCGTTTGCAATAATTTCTTTTCAAATACCCCTTCAAAATAACCCTTCCAAATATCTCATCCCGTTCGAAATCAAACGCACCCTAAAGTTGGATCCTATCCATCTCCTCAACATGATCCTGCCAAAGTATGGGTCTGCAAAATGACGGGGCTCAATTCGATATAAAAAGGGTAAGAATCTTGTATATGGTCTAATTTGGGGATTATTCAACTGAATGGCCTATATGGATTTGAGTGTTAGTTCTTTGTTGGGGTTTTGCTCATTCAATAACAGAAATCGACTTCACCAAAGAATCAATATGCAGATTAATTGAAGTAAATTCTTTATGTGTTAATTTTTATGCATTGGTTCCCAAGTTGTTTAGTAAATTCTTATTTTGCTAATCGAAATCCAGGCACTTCTTTACAGCATATAATGCATTTAATTTCTATTCAAGTTGTAAATCAGGATATGGAATACAACAACGTGGTTACTTCCTATCATCAAGTCCACTGAAACGACTCGTAAAATTGAAATTTAGGATGATCCAACAAATTGTAGAGTAAAAACATGCAGCGGCGGAGCCAGGAAGTCCGGCTGGGGGGGCAAGACTGTAAGCGCGGGGGTTGGGGGCGGCAGCCAGGAAGTCTTTTTTTTCTCCATTGTTGACCGTTTAATTATATGTTAAAAAAAAGTTAAACTAGCTATTAAATCATCCAACCTAACAATCCCAAATAAATAAAACCGATGAATGGATAAACAAAGGGTTTACTAATTGTAAATACAGACTAACCTGTGCAGTTCATCCTTTGTTTCCAAAACCATCGATTATTATTGCAAATAGCGTAAGGAATCATACATACCAGTTTGCAAAATCCGGTAACCCCTTGTTGAAACCAAAACCCAAAACCCAATTTGATTCAATCCTATTCGAAACACCATAAATGATAAAACCAGTTGGGCTGATCTCCTACTCCAAATCGTGACTCCAAATTTAAACCTATAAACCCAAATCAATATCAAACCCGAATACCAAATTCAGAAATGGTGGAACTTGACAGCTCGAAGACCCGAATTTGCTACATCTTCTCGAACCCAGTAGCGTGAGCCCCAACCCTAAATCGCAGATTACAAAAAGGAAAAAGAAATAAGGAGAAAAGGCTGCAGTTAGGGTTAGGAGAATGAGGGTTAGAAATCACAAAAGGAAAGCCGAAGTGAAGAGGGAGCACAACGCGACAGTTTTTTTTTTTTTTCTTTTTTTTTTGGCTTTTTGATTTTCGGGGGGGGGGGGGGGGGGGGCACGTGCCCAGGCCAGGCGCAACGTGCCTCCGCCCCTGAAAACATGTATACTATATTTTGGAAGTACAGTTTTGGAGTCACTTATATAACAAGATTGATCTATTATGTTTCAATACCATGAAAATGTTTCCGGTAAAGAAGAACTTATTGTGCCTTGTTATCCAATCGTCAAAGTCGGAAAGAATGCATAAGTTGAGTAGTGAAAAATTATCACATTCCAAACTAAAAACATAGGGCTTCTGATACTAAAATTGTGGAATAATATTCTATGGCATCTAATGCATGAAGAAACTGGGTAATGGACCAACATGTTGCAAAATTTTAGGATAAATTCAATAACAGCTTAAGATTGAAAGCCATATTGTTAAGATATTTAAACTACTAGAATTTAGGCTGCACTTTTTCTGCCAGTTGAAGTGAAGTACTGAGAGACCGCACTTGACGGCTTGGTGCAGGTGACCTCTTCATGGGTCTATTTTTAGTTTATGTAATAATTTTAATGTTTTTTTTAATTTCCCATGTGTTATATATGTTATGCATGTACGTTGATCAGTTCGGTATGCTAACCTTTGTATGTACTTTTTTGGAAGTTAAAGAGGCGTACCCATTTACAGTACTAGTATTACCGTACAACGGTGTGAAAAACCGACCGTTAAATTGTATAATATTAAAGAAAAAAGTCTTTGTTAATTTTATTTTCTTAATTATTAATTTGATGAAAAACTGACTACGTTGTTTGAAAAAAAATATGAAAATATTTAAAAAAGAATAAATCTAATTGCATTAAGGTTTATACATGTAAGCCAGTTTGATAACTAGGAGCTGTTATCATTGTATCGATGTAAGTCATACACCTTTAGATACATAGATATTATATCATGAAAAATTAACCCATTTCAAAAACAAGGCGGTGTTTGGTTTAAAAACTTTATACTGTATTTTGAGTTTTCAAATGAAAAGAATTGAGAGACGCCAGAGGGAAATGGAAGCAATGAAATGGAA
Organism: Allium sativum; assembly: GCA_030737875.1. Classification (NCBI taxonomy): domain Eukaryota; kingdom Viridiplantae; phylum Streptophyta; class Magnoliopsida; order Asparagales; family Amaryllidaceae; genus Allium; species Allium sativum. Next base: position 989,116,506 of record CM060912.1, on the reverse strand, counting down.
GGAATATTAGTATTAAATTCATGCTTTATATTGTTTTACTAGCGCCAAAAATTGCTTATTGTAGAGATAAATACTACAAGAAAAAAAGATATTTCATGATAGTTACAAAACTTTGTTATAACAAAGTAACAACATTTAGCTTGACATTGTCATATCCACAATTGCATCAAAACTTGATTCTTTACAATGCCTACTCAATATTGCATCTAACATTGTAGATTGAATTTTTCAACATTTTTCAGTAGTGGTAGAAGTTTCATATAACAACTGAAAACTTTACACAATTTTTTCTTGGTATTGTTGAAATAAGACGTACAACATTTCTTCAGATTTATGTATAATTTTAGACAATAAATTTAATACGTTGTACATAGATTTAATACAATTTCTCTTCAATATAGTATTTGATATTTCAGTTAGGTTTGTCTATTATGGCGAATAATTATCATACAATAAAGCTCACATCATCCAACGATAGTAGTGTCCACGCCTAACATGAACTTTTACCAAAAATTTGTCTTTGATGTAACATTCACAACAATATAAGATATCCTAATTACAATGCTACACTATTTTCCACCAAAATATGTAATTGCATGATTTCTACAATACAAGAAACAACACCAGCTCTAATAATAGAAACAACGTACATAGTAGTCAATAACCGGGCTTGACATATTAACCCTCCACGTGCATATACTTGAAGAACAACAGTCTCAGTTCATATGTCCTCTATTCTTCTCAGCTGCAAATACATAATTCCTTGAGCATCCCTACTTTATGCCATAGCAGATAGCTTACGTGCACACCTAAACAGTATTGTTAAAATTAAGATTCAATACTGAACACAAATCTAATTTAAGCTTTTATTCACTGTAGTTGGTGGAATTTGAATAATTAATCAACATATACAAATTTTAATTCTATTATCAACCAACTAGGCATATAGTAAATGTTATATATTGTAACTAAAGGATTCAAATGGTGAGCAACCATCGGAGAACATTTTAGTAAATTTTAATGAGCCTAGAGTGCAAAGAACTAAGATGGGCTGAAGTGCAATATTTTAATGCAGAGCCAAGAAGCATACATGCTTATCATGTCAGATCAACATCACACAAGTGAATATAAAATTTAATTATCACATGATCAGAAACAAATTTTTATAGTACATCTATTAAGCATCATAATAAACTTCAAACTGAAATTCAATATTGGCATAAAGTTTAAGATTTATTTCCTAAATATCTCATATTGTTGAGTAAAAATATACAAGTCCTTATTTATTCCCGATAATGTACACTGATACTGAATTATCCTTTAACCCATGTCTGCTTTAACAAAGACTACTTCAAACTTAACAAACTCATCTTCAAACAAATAAACATATTTGAACTTCAAATGACTACTGCATGTTAATTTTGACTCATGGAAACATGTTTGATTCTAACAAAAAAAATATACAGTACCATATATAAAATAATTTTAGGTCTACCAAAAATAAATAAACTTACGAAAACAGGCCATAATCGTTGAATGGAAAGTTGGCCATGGCTGTTATCGAGGTCTTTTGGAGAAAACAACAAAGTAAATGGCAAACCTTTTTGTTTACACCAGTAGATATCTTGCAAACTAGAAACTGAAAAACTTTCTATTTAAGATTATATACCTGAATTTAACCAGTGTAGCATAACAATTTTATAACATAATTTTATTAATATCTCAATTTCGTTCACATTGTAATTGAAATGTGAATAATTTCAACAGAATTAATAGTACTTAAATTTCAAGTATAAATTAATATTATTAGTCGATTTAACCTTTTTTAACAAATATGCGAAACCTTCACATACACACACACACTCTCTATCTCTATCTCTATCTCTTCCAGTAACAGTCTAAATATGCACTAATTTTCTTTGTCTCTAGACCCACTCTCTTTGATTTAAAGCATAGGCTCGCATTCTCACTTAGAATCACAATTATTATCATGGTCTTGTTTATAGTATTAATTATGGAGGGAAAATATTTTACGTCTTCCAAAGATCCAAAAAAGGGTATGTATACTAACAATGTTTTACAAAGATAGATTTATAAAGATATAAAGAAGAAATGCCATGACATTATTATATAACATTTTTTGCCTTTGTTTAGGTCAAACAAAAGAATCCGAAAAAAAGTCAGTATAAAGTTGCCAATATCAGACGCACCTCCGTTAACTTCTTTTGACAGGGAAGACTCTATTTAATATAGTAAAATTAACAAATAATCGATAAAATAATTTAGAGAGTTGCTAAAGTTGTTTGACTTTTAATTATTAATAATTAAGGAGTGTTATACACTAAGTTGATTAAGTTTCTCACTGCATTTATATGCAGTGAATTAGTTATTTGTTACCTAACATAAATTCCTATCATACGCATGTTGAAATTCTACTGATATAATAAAATTTCATCTTTGTAGATAAGTGACATGCATTTTAGTAGGTGTTGATGTGATTGTTTTTTTTAAAAAAAAATTCATAATATTAATGAGGTCAACATCGATTTGATTCAGCAAAGTGAAAAATCAAAATTTAATAATGCTACAAACTGTGATTAGTGTAATTTTGGTTAATTACAGTAGTAATTTTGCTTAAAATATCATAATGTATTATTTTTGTCATATTATGCCATATTTTTTCCATTTAAGTCATCATAACAGCCACAAAGGAAGAAGTTTCGCAATCCATTGCTAATCCAGGAATATTGGCCAAATACTTGTCAAAGGCAATGCTAGTATATAAATTTTCAGTATAGTACTATTTTTCATATCTCATTTCATCTTTCCTACTAAAAAGAGATTATGGTTCTAATGATAAGATTTAACCACTAGCTTTACCTTTTAAATCCATAAATTAACCGAATTAAAATATCTAATACTTCAGCTTTTGAAATCAAAAGCATGATCCTTAGTCATAAAGAACTTATGAAAAGACACTGTTATTTCTCTTATAGCTAAAAAACTTTTCAGGCAAGGGCAATAACGTCTTCCCCTGCCTTTTCATTATATTTGTTAAACTTTTTATCTTGACTCTCCTTTCTTATCTTCGTAAGTTACCAGAAAGTGAATTTACTGCCTATATTATCCAATGATATGCTATTTACATTGTGCATATAATTGAAAGGTAACAGAGTTATTTTGTAAAAAAATTAAAAAAAATTATAAAAGATTAGAATGAAAGAAACTTCAAAAATAGGCTTGTAACATTTGGTATGGATTTTTTCCCTGTACATATTGATTTTTTTCATTTGAACTTTCTTTTTTGTCTTTCTGTAGTTACCATAAAGTGGAATTAAGTCCTTCTAAATAGTAATTCCATATTGACACTTCAATATGATAAAAAGGTAAACAGTAGTATAGACCTACAATTATACGAAACCTATTATATCAAAAGAAACATTAATAATGTGTCAACTTTACTGGGGGTTTTCCTGGAAAATAAATGTTAAAGTTTTCCACAAGATTTGGATTGATAAACAGAAGTTTAAAAGTTCAGATATTAATGACAAGAAAATAACCACTATACAATATGCATGTTGAAATTCTACTAATAAATAAAATTTCACCTTTATAGATAAGTGACATGCATTTTAATAAGTGTTGATGTGAATTTAAAAAAAAATAAAAAAAATCATAACATTAACGAGGTCAATATCAATTTGATTCAGCGAAGTGAAAAAACAAAATTTAATGATGCTACAGACTGTGATTAGTGTAATTTTCGTTAATTACAGTAGTAATTTTGATTACAATATCATAATTTATTATTTTTGTCATATTATGCCATACTTGTTGTTTAAGTCATCAAAACAACCACAAAGGAAGAAGTTTCTCAACCCATTGCTACTCCAGGAATAATGACCAAATACTTGTCAAAGGCAATGCTAGTATATAAATTTTCAGTAAAAAGGGTAGAATTCTCGGTACACCTAGTGCAGCTCACAAAAAATACATGCATGTAATGAACATGCATGTACATCGATATGTTATACGTTAAGTCAAACCTGCGATATGGCGGAGGATACTGAACTACGCAACCGCATTTTGTAATATAAGCATTGTTATCATGACCGGATTGAGGTTCAACCGTCAGTAACCGTCGACCGTTGGCTTCGGTGGTCCGGAGTTCAATCAGGCCGTCGTCGTGCAGAGATCGTCGGCCGGACCTTGAAATCGCGATTCCACCGTGCCCTAAAAGTCTTTTCTCAGAACCGTATCATGTTAATTTTAATTATTTTTCCCCAAATTGAGTAGCCCTAAAAACTACACAGTGACCACGGCTGCAGCCGCCATCCCATATCAGCCTCCGTCCATAATTACCTTCGGTTCTAGTTGCAACGTCAATCTTTGCCATGGCTAAAATCTTCGAAGGTGTAAGTAATTTTCCTTTTTATTTAATTTTTGATGGTTGATACATGTCTGAGCTGCAAGCTCATGCTTTATCATTAGTAAATATGATAGAAGGCCTCCTGCAGCGAAGAGACTGTACGAAGTTTAATAACTTAACTTATAATAATTGTTCAATAAAATCCAGAATAAGTTTTGTAAGCTAGGTGTTTGTTTTTATGTAGATTAGGTGTTTGTTTTTATGTGGATTAACTGGTAGATAAAACATGTAATCAAATTGATTGACCAGAAAGTTCTGTTATTCTTTGCTAATTTATTGTAAAAAGTTCTGTTATTCTTTGCTAATTTATTGTAAGATAATGTAACTGGTCGATAACATCACTGATGTCTGATGATATATAGTTTATGAAATAATAAAAAATTGAGATTTATGATGTGGTTTGCTACTTTACTTTTCGGTGTAACTAATTTATTGTAGTAATAATGTATCCGATCTTTTTTCCTTAAATTTTGTCAAATAATAACATGTACGGTTCCGACGGTTTGACCGGTCGGACCTTCGGAACCTTAAACCTTTGACCATTACGGTTCAATTGACGGTTCGGTCATGATAACATTGAATATAAGTGATGCAACCGCTGCATCTTCTCAAATTGCTGCATCCTCGATCCAAAGTTGATCAAACTATCATCCTGATTTCTGTATCAATCCTCATCAATTTGTTGAATTTGTGAATAAGGGTTCCCTGTGGGTGTTCGTTTTAGTTACACTAGTAAGCAAATTTTTAGAGCATGTCTGCATTTTATACTAAGCTAACTTTGGGCTTTAGATTGTTGATACACGTACCAATAATAAATGCACAGTATATAATCTGAATAAGATCATGAGCACTCTGGACCATTTTGTTGCCAAATTAACATTTGCAATGTAAAGTTATAACAAAAGGAATGTTGGCATGTTTTTTAATGGATGAGTAATTCACATACCTGTAAGCTCTCCTTTGAGGCGGCAGGGCAAGGATAATTTACAAATTCAAAAAGCTTTATCATCTCAGGACCACTAAAAAACTCCTTATTAACCTGACCTTAAGTATGATTACCTGGTAGAACAAAGGTACATTTAAAATAAAAAAACAAAGGCAATATTGTATGCAACTGTAACATGATTTGCAATGAAAATTTTACCATATGCACCGAAAAACAAAGTACTTCAACCTACCTTGATGCTTTGTGGCCTATAATCATGCAAACATCATGATCAAAGCATAGTTTCTATTATCCTAGGTATCAACTTCGCCTTCTTGAGATCCTATAAAATGAAATACAATCAAAAAGTAACAAATATGGAAGCTGAATCTGCAAGATACAAGTTAGAAAATATTGAAGCAATTGTTATGTTTCAGTTATTCAGTGTAAGGTTTGTCTGACTCATAAATATAATTACTCTTCTTTCTTAATTGCATTTAAGCAAGCATGCATGGTTCAACATAAGGAAAAGTTCATAGGATGCAAAGGGCCTCCTTTAAGCTGAAGTGGAGCTGGCGAATTATGATTTATTTTTATTTTTTATTTTTTTTACAGAAATATACCTGCTGAGATAATAACATAGCCAAGTTAGGAGAGATTCAAAATAAAAACTACACCATTATGCTTCAAAGTTGATTGAACATTTTTGCATATTCAGTGAGCATGCTATTGAGGTCCATGGCATATGTCAATGCCTTTACCACAACGCTTCATAAAACACAGAAAAGCAAAAAAAAAAAAAAAATAAATAAATAAATAAATAAAAGAAAGTTAAAATGCTTGGTATTAGAACAAACAAATAAGCAGTGACATTTTGAATCCACCTTTTGGGAATTGATACCCCAAATCCGCAATGGAAGCTTAAACCCATGACAACCAAAGCATCACAACAAATCATCCTCTGAACTTCCTAATTTGGTTGTAGATTTCTGATTTGATTTTCGGGAATTCAAAATTAGTTTTTGTTCTGTAGGATCTTGATTATGGAAATTGATTTCGAAAGTTTTGAGTCTAGATTTCAGAAATGAACGATAAAAGGTCGGAGCAAATGGCATAACGGGTTGAGAAACAGGGAGAAAGATCGATCGGTTTTTAATTCGCCTAAACCCTGATTTGAGAGCATGATTCGGATGGAGAAAGATCAGTGGAGAAAAATTTGCCTGAGAGGAACGATTTGAGATGAGAAATAAGAGAGAAAAAATCGCGTGAAAAGACCTTCAAACGAAAACTCCCTGCCGCTGGTTTGATTATATTCTGTTGCTAAAAGTACCCAAATTATTTCTTCCTAATACCATGAGTGGTATTAGGAAGTGTAAAACTAGGTGCTTTTAGCACTGCACCACCATGTGATGCTAAAAACATCCAGATTTACACTTCCTAATACCATGTATGGTATTAGAAAGAAGAATTTTGGGTGCTTTTAGCAGCACTCTATATATATACACTATATATATACACACTTATGCATAAGAGAATCGAATGAATATTCCCATATATGGATACTGCTATTGCTATATTTGTATCTAGGAGAATTTTGAGATTTTAGATATCGGTATTCGTACCTCGCATATTGGATATATCCTGTATTTTTGGATGTGGATGTAGATAGATATCAGATTTTTCGGTTGTTCATTGACAACCCTACACAGCTAAGCCACTGTGTTGTGATTTGTCAAACTACGACGCTTGTAGTTTGCAGCCTAAGAACTAAAGTTTTAAAATAAAAATATAACAGAAATTTAAACACTAGAAAAAATTAGAAGCCTGATTAATATTCAATGCAAATAAATAGAGGAGCAATATATATAGCCGAGCCCAAAAGCGAAAGCTTTGTTTGCGTTGTTGTCATCCCTACCCACTTTTATATTGTCTTGCCCATTCACTCCCACTTTGAGTTATGTAGGATCACACCTTTTTACTCTGATTTCCAAATTGAGGTTCTTCCAGTAAATGTTGCTCCTTTTGATTGATTAATGTTTGATGGTATTTGGTTGTTTGTACTATCAATCTCTGGGTTGATTTATTACTTAGTGGCTTTATCAAGAATCGATTGGTATAAAAATTAGTACATGATTTCCCTTTTTCGATTTATAACTACACAACCTTCTTCATAAATTTGTCGATGATGAAAGTGGTATTATAGGATTTTAACCACTAAATTTCTCATATTTCTATGTTATATTGTATGCATATACATGTTGGCTCTGACTTGGCTTCAACTTGAGATTTTTGACCATTTATACTTGATTTTAAATGTGATATTTGTTTGCTGATATTTGGTTTTGGCTCAAGAATACGATCTAGGCATTAGCTTGACATTCTTGACTATTTCAACTTATTTATGAATTCTCTATAGCATTTTATTCAAATAGTTTAATTTAATTCACTTGAATTTATTGCTATGTTATTGATTAAAAATATAGATACCAAACTTGTGAATTTAAATACTCTGTAACAACCCAATAACAAGATACAAAAAACACGGTCCACTGAAGTTTGGGTTTGGTATCTGGTATCCTGCAAATAGGTAAAGATAAAGATTTTGGTGCACGAATAAGAAGCTTACAGAGAAAATGATCAAAATATAATAATAGGTAAGTACTTAACAAAATATTGACACTTTATAAACAAGTGTCTCTATGCTGAAATATCTCTTCCTGCCATATTACTAGTGGATTATTATGAGGAGGAGTTTAGAACTTTCTGGTGAATGGACAAATAATACACTTTTAACTTCACTGTTCTATTTCCATTTTAATTTTATTAGGTTATTTGGGTTTACAATACACTTTCCTCTGTGCATAAATTGGATCCATCTACCCCTAGGTAAACCAAACCTAATTATCCATATATAGCTATATCTATGCAGTTAATGCTCCACTATTGCCTCCGCTATATCCCCGCTATATCGTGTAGCAGATTACTAATGCTATGCTATTTCCAAATAGCCTATGAAGTAGTCTTTCCTCTTTAAGCCCCGCTATATTCCGGTATCCCAGATGTATCCAATTATTTTAGCTCGATTCCTCTATATCCACTATATTCTCGGTAACGACCCGTATTTTTAGTCAATTCAAGATATGCATTTTTAATTGTTTTTAGTAGATTTTAAATGGTCAAATATGAAAGCTATACTTGAAAAACGATTGAAATTGAATTTTAACTTTGTCCTATATTTTACTAAAGTTAAAATAAGGTTAGAGAACTTTTAACATTGATTTAAAAAGTAAATATATTAAAATTTGACGATTTAATATTATTTTAATAACCTAAAAATAGCCATTTTGAAGACAGTCTCATAATTCGACGAGATCAGTTTCATTGGATCCGTATTAGTGAAATACTGTAGGATTTCAAATTTCGTATTGATTGGACTTTCGGTTTGATCATACAAGTTGAAAATGCGTAAGAACCGTTTTATTGAAATTCGATTGAAATTAAGCAGTTTTAGGTAATATTGAAAATTTGAGACTTAAATTGGTTTAAAAATAAATATAGATGGTAATGAACTCGTTTATAATTTTTCTAGTTAAATTTTATCTATAAAGATCATTGGTTCATTTCACTGGTTTTCAATTAGAGATTTAAACCATTTAGAGATTTATATTCGTAAAAGGTTACTTGGAAGACCTTTAATTATATTTCAAATGGTAAATGACAACTTTAATGACCTATTAACGTGTGTACTAATGGTTTTATATGGTTAAAATAATTTAATGGAGATAATGTCTTCCTTATATAGACCTTAAGTGTTAAGTTAAAGAAATTAATTAAGTAATCATTTCCCTTTTTCACAAATTCCTACATCCTTCCACCCTTAGACAACTCATATGCTCCCCTTCACACTTGTCAAGTTCTTACATTCCACTCCTTTTTCCATGGTACTTTGGCATGTGATAAGAGAGAGAGTATTTTCATTTTAAATTGTTTTCACTTTTCATTTTGTTTTTGCCTTCCTTCCTCGTTTCAACTTAGCTCCACTCTTCCACTTTAATGGCCTCCACCACCTATTCTACCACTACAACCGGCCTTCCTAGCTCCTCCACCCCCTGTGCCACCTCCCTACCACCAAGCCATGGGTCCCCTTGGCCAAAATCCCCTTTTCTCCTCCTAAAAGCATAAAACTTTCTCCTTTGCTCCATTATTCCACTACCCATGCTTATACACTCCTCCTACCACCACCACGACACTCTCCTACACCCTTGCGCCTCACCCCATATTCTCCCCCTTCAAGGTCGTGGATACCATCCTAGACCAAGCCCCCTCCTTGAGCCAAACAATCTACTTTTACCCCTTAAACAACTTAAAAATCCAAGCTTTCTCTTCCTAAGTGCCAAAAAACATATATGTGCCTATATACTTGAGTTTGTGGTGGTCTAAAGTACTACAGTTGCTATTGTGGTTATTTAAGTAAAGTTTGAAGTCATAGGAAATGTAACACCCCACCTCCGCCAGTGTCACTCTTGCAAGTACACTGGCTTTGGAGGGGTGTTGGACAAGGTAAACATGCATGAGATATCACAAGACAGAACATATAAGTAAAACAGAGTAAATAAAGCAGCGGATAAAAACTACTATTTCAAAACCATAGTCAACTTACATCAAAAGTACCAAGTCATTATTTTCCAACTACTACAAGTCTAGAAACATAAACTGAAAACTGGAAATAACATAAAGTAAACTATCCCCAAAGTAGACGTGGTAAAGCCATAGCGAGCTCAAGTCCAAACCATACATGAGCTATCCAGAAAGCAAGCTAAAGATCCAAGCTAGGTGCTAGTGTTCCCACCCTGAGAACCTGGGGGGGGGGGGGATGAAAGAAAAGAGGCGAAAGGAAAACAGGTCAGTCAAAAATACTGGTAGGTCCTACCTATTGGTATAAAAACTAATAAAGTTAACTGGACATGTAAAACAGAGATGAAACATAGGATGATAATTGGCATGGTGAAAAGTTAACAAGAGTGGCATCGCATATACAAGGTTAAGTTGCACCAAGTGTACTAGTATTCTAATCCATGTCAAGTATAAACAAGAAATGATCCCTTAGACCAATATTGGCCCAAACTCATGAGATGACCTAAATCAAGGTCCAACTACTCGGTCTAGTCGATCGGCTCCCTATAAGCCTAACTCGTCGTGTATCACTGTCATACGGCTTAATCATGGAATGTAGTTAACTGTGCAAGGTCCACCCTAGGGTGTATCCAGTCCTAGGGTGTAAACCACAGACACAAAACAAGCACACACAGTCTAAACCTACCGGTGCCCATGTTCAACTCCGGACTTAATGTGCACGACCATGGTCCGCCTGAACTTAACTGGTGCACCATTCAGCCGTCTCTTTTGGTCTCTTACAATCAGCCCAGTAATCGTGCCCCACTCTAGCCTAGTCCCTAGGGTATCGTTGATACATCCAAGAGGGATACTGCTGAAAAGGACCACGTAACTAGGATTTCAAATGGGTTAAGTGTGGTTAACCCTATCCTAACCATGTATTGAGTTGGTCAAGTGTATCCAAGCAGTTCATGACTTAACCCTATCAATACATCGTGTTCAACTGGTCAAGTATATTCAAGTGATCTATGACTTAACCCTACCAATCCATCGTGTTTAATTGGTTAAGTATTCAAGTAGTCCATGACTTAACCCTACCAATCCATCGTGTTTAATTGGTTAAGTATTCAAGTAGTCCATGACTTAACCCTATCATGTGGCATTAATTAACTTAATTCACCCCAACCTCTCACATTAGACCTTGTTTTGGTTACTAGTTAAGCCGGGTGGGTCCGGGTAGCTTTACACCACAACCTAGTCTAACCTCGGGTTTTAAGTGCGACATGACCAACTACTCACATTGGGTCCCATTGTTTGTAGCTACTAGTTAAGCCGGTCGGTTCCGGGTAGATTTATGCTACAAACTCAACCCAACCTTGAGTTGGCCACTTTCATGTTTTCTACATGTCATGTCCACGTTCATGTTTTCAAGCATAATCACATGTCATATTTTCAAGTCATGTTTCATGTCATTTAAGTTTACCCATATCGTAACCCCATCGCACGTAAGTTCGCATCAACACAAATAGATCAAAAGGGGGAACATAATGATATGATAAGTTGGGCATAAAGTGGCAAAGTCTATCACAAGTTTAACATGGTGATATATGAGGCAAAGGTGCTCATCATAACTTGCTTATAGCATATTGGCCTCAAAACATGTATGATAGCATAAAGGTGATTTGGCCTCAAACATAACAATAGTATAAAGGGTGACAATCCTAACTTGTGCATAGCAAATAGGTTCGACGTTATCATATGCATGTTAAGGGACATGAGGGATTGAGGTTTGTTAACATGCATAAGCCATAATCCATTTCATAGCATTTTTTCCTAAAGTCAACATGAATGGTACTGGGTTCATGATAGATCCACAATCATAGATCAAGAGAGGCATGAATAGATCTATGCATATAATGATGGGTTCAAGGCAAATATTGCACTTAGGTCCAATCCCGATCTACACATGTATGGCATTAAACTTAGCATATAGGGTGATAAACTTGTGATTAGCATATAGGTCCATCATGGCAAGTTAATATCAAGGTCATGAGGGGTTCTATGTTGCATTTATGCACAATCACCACATAAAGCTCATAGCTTTCCACCCAAAAGTCAACATAAATGGTACTAGATTCATGATAGGTAAACATTATGTAGTGACCCGCATTTTTAACTGTTGAACAATTAATTTATTTAATTATTAAATATCGATTTATCGAGAACGTGAATTAAATAATATTGAATATTTAATTAATAATTATAATATAATAAAATATATTATAATGTCGAAATAATCAAAAATATTGGAAATACAAATATTCTGTGAACGGGGTCATCCCTAAGATGTAATTCAACTTAGAGTTGGATTATATTGACGAATATATTCAATCGACGACAGTTTGAACGTATAATTATATTATAATTAAAATCGAGCTTGAAATGGCGCTGCAGTTCGCAATTTGGTGATTTGAACTTCAACTGAATACACAGAGTTCGTTTTAAGCTGGATTTCTGTGAAACAAGAAACGCGTGGAGCTGGTGGAGTATATCTTTCTAGTGGAAGAGAAAAATCGGGATTTCGTCGTGTAGATTTTGATTTATGTCCAAATCAAATTTCAGAAAAGTCGCTATGGAATTCCTTTATAATTCGTAACGCTTTATATACGTTATAAAAGGATTTTTCAATGTAAGGGTGAATATCGATTCAATCTGGACTTGGAATAGAGAGTATATAATTTTCCTGGAGCTGTATGGTATTCCACTGTGAATATATACGATAATATAAATTTATTTATATTTAATTTTCTTTATTTAAATATATTTATATATTTAAATGGATTATTCAAGGGTCTAAAAATAGCCAGTTTTGCAAACGAAGTCGAAATTCAACGAAACCAATTTTGTTGGATCCGCAATGTCAAATAGTTGTTAGATTTCCAGTTCCGTGATTTTTAGAGTCACTGTGTGGCCGTACTAATTATTAGAGTGAAAAATAGTCGATAAATTGACCTTTAAAAATACACTGTGTGAGCATACGGAGTCGGAATTTGTCGAAACCAGTTTTGTTGGGACCGTAATGTCAAACTCTAGTGGTATGTCTAGTTTCATGATTTTTGGGTATTATATGTGGTTGCACGGATTTTTTTTTAACAGAAATGAAATTAGCGCTTGAATTAAAATTGAATGTTTAAAATATTAAAATACCCTATATATACACCACCCTATTCTCTAAACCCTAAAGTCAATTCCATTTTGGTCAACAATACATTTCTGCCGTTGTTTTATTTTACACAGCAAAAATGGCGAAGAAAGAAAAACCAAAATAATCCACATAAATTCTTATAAATGGAAAAGTAGGTTCCTTTGGGTTTGTGAGGCCTTGCTCTTCAATTGGGTGGTATTTTCACTGGGTGCGATGCGAATTTGGGAGGTCGAGATCGACGCAGCGTTGGTTCCAGGAACTAGGGCTAAATGATTTGGGAATTGTGAGTATCGAATGGAAGAATGGAGGTTGCCGCTGTGCTCACGAGATGGAATAACACTTCGCTGCTCATTTTTGGGGGATCCGATGGCCTCTCTGGTCGACCGAAGTGCTGGACGTATAGGCGATGCAATCCAGGAGTTGAGGTCGAGTTGTACGGTAGTGATATGAGGTGAAGGAGATTTGGATGGAGATTAAAATGGTGGCGTCGGTTTGATGTTTAGTGGAGTAGAGAAGGACATGGGGTGGCTCGAAGGATCGGTATTGGCCATGATTTCTGGCGTGTTGAAATACTGGAGGACTTCGGGTTTTTGCTTTTGGGAAGATGAGTTTGAGGGTAGTTGGGCCTGGGCATTTCAAGTGATGGGCCGAAGTAAAAGGGGGTGACGCCCGTTTAATATAAGTTTAGTTTTAAATTTAATGTTCGTAACTTGAAAAATGAATTTCTTATCCATACGATATCAGAATCACGAACGGTCGGATCCGTTGGGATCGTATGGACGGGAGCAACACAATGAGACTGACTGGAAGTCCATCGGAGCTCGTTACAATTTATGGCGAAATAAATTGTCCGTCGTAGTCAAATAAACGCAAACCGTTATTTAACGGCTAACGCGCAAATGTGAGTAAATCTCACCAACTCTGAACAGTTTATATTTTCATGTTGTATTTTTAGAACTGTTAGATATTGATTGATTGACTGTGTGTTGACCGTTTGATTTAACTGCTAGTCAGTTAGTTGAATTTCCATATTGATTCTGTTTATCAGAATATATCATATGAAACTACAAGTGATGTTAATTTTATTGTGTAACATCTGTGGATGCAGGAGAACAGGTTGGAGGAATCCGACCGGATTCCTCAACAGTTATTTTATTGTTTTTCATATATTGTGTTATATGATGTGATATAATCTGTTGTCGATTATATGTGTTTGGACGATAGTGATCATCGGGATTTGATATGTAGAATATCATAACATACCGGAATGTTGATAAGGAGATTTTCAAAGTGATATTGAAAACAGAATATTTATAAACTGGAATATTTATAAATAAGCGATATTTATAAAGTGGAATATTTATAAATAAGAAATATTTATAAATCGAAATATTTATAAATAGGAGATATTCAAAAAGGAAATAATTTCAAATCATTTTCTTTTTGAATGGAATGGCCTGTGTGGCAGGTTTGGGGATTTTCCCGATACTCCCGATACAAAGGAGGTTATGGCGAATTTTCCCGGAAAGTTAAGGAGTTAGAATATTTTTAAGAATAAAGTTGAAAAGGGAAAATGTTTGCAAACCATTTGCAAATAGAAATATAAAGGAATATATTTGTGAAATCGAATATAAAGGAATATATTTGTGAAATCGAATATAAAGAAATATATTTGTGAAATCGAATATAAAGGAGAATATTTGTGAAATCAAATAGAAAATTAAAAAGAAAATATTTATTTGTTAAATAAATAGAATTGAAAAGGGAATAGTTATTCGTTAAGTAAATAAACAGAAAAGGAATTAATCAAATGAGTTGATTCAAAAGAGTTAATCGAAATGAGCTAATCGAATATTTGTTATTCGATTAGAGTTAATCGAATAAAGTAAATGTGTCAGGGTTAATCAGTTAGAGTTAACCAGTTAGAGTTAACCAGTTCAGTAGAGTTAACCAGTTCAGTAGAGTTAACTAGTTAGAGTTAACCAGTAGAGTAAGAGTTAACCAGTCAGAGTTAACCAGTCAGAGTTAAACAGTTAGGGTTAATCAGTCAGAGTTGATCAGTTAGAGTTAACCAGTCAGGGTTAACCAGTTAGAGTTAAACAGATAGAGTTAAACTGTTAGGGTTGATCAGTTAGAGTTGATCAGTTAGAGTTAATCGATTAGAGTTAAAACAGACATAGTCATTTAGTATGAGTCGCCATTTAGCACGACTGCTAGCGTAATTCGCAGGGCTGTAGATAGCCTACGGCGGTCGGATGTTTCCTGAGGGAATCAGGCGTAACCATTGTGATCGCTGCGATCTAGAGTCAAGCGAATGGAGTTAAATCGAATATATTATTCGATAGGAGTTAATCAAGTCGAGTTAATTAAGTTAAGTTAGTCAAGAGGAGTTAATCAAACTAAGTTAATCCAAATGAGTTAATCCAAAGGAGTTAGTCGAATATTAGTTATTCGAACGGAGTTAAATAGAGTTAATCGAATATTGGTTATTCGAATAGATTTAGAGGAGTTAGTCGAATATAGTTTATTCGAATAAAGTTAAAGGAGTTATTGATTTATAGTTTGAATCAAAAGGAGTATCGATTATAGTTCAATTCGAAAGGAGTTATCGATTTTAGTTTAATCGAAAGGAGATTGTCGAATATAGCGTATTCGAAGAAAGAGATCGAATATAGTTTATTCGAAAGAGAGAGATTTCGAATATAAGTTATTCGAAGAGAGATGATCGAATATAGGTTATTCGAAGAAGAGTTAATCAAATAGAGATTACTCGAAAGAGAGTTATACGTTGAATTCAATTATATCGAATTCGGGAAAGTAATATTTACTTTCCGGTTTTTAAATCAAGAGTATACACTAATAAATTAGGGTTATGTTTAATTATTCGAATTAAAGAATAAAGGGAATAATTGAAGTTAGATATTAGGAAAGTAGGGATTTTAACGTTATCGTTATAATCAATGTTTTCAATAAAGAAGTGGATTCGTAAATTGAATCCGAGAGTTACGTAAAGGAGTTGTTAAAGGTTTAAAAGATAAACCGTTACTATTTCGAAGTTATAACGTTGTTCAGTTAAGGTCTGAGAGGTAATTATACCCCAACTTGATTGACTTCCTTCTTAACTAAGGAATGATAAGGTTTGATAGTGAATGATGGTTAAGTGAATTTAATAAATGGTTTGAGTTGGCATAGCGATATTTTATTTAAACATCTGTTAAATACAATGAAGGAACTTTGGAAATGTTTTCCAAATAAGAAATCAGAAATGTTATCCAATACAGGAAACAGGAAATGGAAATGTTTTTCCATTGTTAATAAAGTATATTTTCTAAAATTAGAAAATAAGAATTTAGAATATATGGAAACAGGAGATAAGTAAGAAATGAACTAAAGAGATAAATGTTGAATGATGATTGATTGATATAATTTCCATCTGGAAATAATATCGTTGTTTGCACACGAGTTTTTCTTTGATAGTTAAATCACAGACTATCAATGTTTTGACCATTTTACGTGGTTAATATGGAGAGACCGGTTGGATTATTATCCGAAGAACCACTCCGTATTGGCATAAGCGTTGCGAATCAAGTATGCTGAATATATTGAAGACGGAGTAAAGTGCAAGGGCTATTGTATAAGTCTTAGATAACAGTGCCTAAGATGGATTTACTGAATAGTACCTTCGGTTTGTCCAGTCCCAGGACAACTTGTATGGACGAATGTCTGACAGAGTATTCCTAACGAATCATATATGTTGATCTCTTAAACGTATTACGTTTGGTGGCGGAGGAATTCGTTTCTCTTAGCTTCATACCCGTGATACTGTTAGGGAAATCGATAATGATTTGGCGGGTATGACGATGTGGTATTCCAAGTAAATGAAGATATGATGTGAAAATATAAGCGTAGCTTCTAGCTTCACATCCGGTAAATGACAGAAATCGGGCAGGCAGCATGGCTAAGTCGGTCGCACCGAAGTAGGGTGTATAATCACCTATCTAGAGAATATTCATTTGCTTCTTTAATCTATCAATGTTGTCCCATATATACATATACATATATATATATATATATATATATATACGGGAACGGTTGCTGATCCCAACCGTTGGTGATATACATTCGATACACTCAAGCGAAATGAGTGGTCGGTCATGTGTGGCTGAGTTGCAAGATGTTCTTGTTGAACTCCAGTGTATCGTTCCTAGAGTACACTGATCGGAAGGTGGTTCCATACCTTGTCATAGTTGAAAATCCATTACCCAATACGTGCTTGCGGTTTTGATTGTATACTATATATGTAGTAACGTGAGATGCAAGCGTTTCTGCTAGATTGATATCTATTTGTATTTAGACATTATTATAATATCAGAATGATATTGCTTTTTCAAAGATGTTTGGATTCTCATAAGGGAAAAACCCGTTCCGTATTCACGGCGTGGTCTTATGAGATATCATATACCTGTTTTAATGATTTGAGTTTACTCACACCAGTCACATGACTGACCAGGAGTTTATTTTGTTTTCCATAAACTCTTGGGTGCCTAAATTTGTACGGGCAGTCAAGTAGTCAGGATTTACAGGTATACTTGAAGAGCTTGGAGCAGGAGGCTTCGGCAGTCGATAGCTATTATTTATTCCGCTGTGATGTTATGTGTTGTACTCTGAAATGGTATGTATATACAGTTATAACTTTGTATTTCAAAAGTTATGTTATATTTTATTCGTTCCGCTGTGAGATTCGTGTTACTCTGATGATGTTGTATGTTCTTCTTCCTCTTCTATTCTAAGTTTCTATCTTATCTATTCTCACCCTCTGTCTTCTTTCTATTAGTTTCTTGAATTTCCAGTGCGATTTGGGTTGGACTGGTGTTATTTAGTCAGCTCAAATTCCCCCGGATTTTCGGGTCACTACACATTAGGTCCACAAACATAGATCAAAAGGGTCATGAATGAATCTAT
This sequence comes from Allium sativum, assembly GCA_030737875.1. Taxonomy (NCBI): domain Eukaryota; kingdom Viridiplantae; phylum Streptophyta; class Magnoliopsida; order Asparagales; family Amaryllidaceae; genus Allium; species Allium sativum. Next base: position 989,098,371 of record CM060912.1, on the reverse strand, counting down.
GCATGAAATCCAAGGCAAGCATAACACAAAAGTCTCATTTCAACTTGCTACATGTCATATTAAGTTCATAGTTTAGATCTAAGAGTAGATGAGGGCTTACAAAGCGTGGCTATGAGAACTAGAACACAATAGAACAAGATAGAGATGATGTAGCAACGCAAATAGCCTTGAGAATAAGTAGCTCCTTTGATAGAAAGAAGAAAGCTTGCTCCTTTTTGCCTTAGAAGCTCTCAAGATGAAGATGGAGGCCATGATTAGGGAGCATTTTGGCAGCACTTAGTTGTAGGATAGATTTGTGTGGGATTAAGCTAGGTCTTAGGGTCTTTTTATAAAAGTTTAGGTTAGTTTAGGGCATAGGATTAACCCTAGTTTAGATCTGATCCATCAAATCTCGTCACAGGCCTCAAAACATGACTCAAAGGGGACAGCAGGTGCACCAGGCCAAACTGGCCCGACCACTCAGGTCGACAGGGGTGTCGACTGGGCAGTCGACACCCACTGGGGTGTGTCGACTCCCAAGTCGACTCCCCAGTCGACTTGGGGGCTGGGCGGGAAACTTTCCCGCCCAGTCTGTTTGGCTCCAGATTTGAAATTTGAACTGTTTTTTTTTTTTTTTGAACTTGAAATTTTCTGAAAACTTCGACGGGCCATAACTGGGTCATACGGACTCCGATTTTCGAAAACTCGAACTCTATTTCGCGTATTTTTCCGAGATGAACGCAATGGCACAACCCGTTTCCCTTGATTCAGATTTTAACATTTAATTCTGCCTTGATTAATGTTATAACATGTTATTCAAAATACGGGTTGTTACATTCTCCCCACCTTAAAGGATTTCGTCCCCGAAATCTTCAAGTTAGGAAGAACGTATCCTACCATCCATCATCCATCTACTCAAAACATCATTCACGAGCAGTCATTGTCCTTAAAAGATTCTAAATGCTGTATGATCATATGCGAAAGGTGTGTGTATATGTACTTATCTAATGCGAAAATCAGGCGGTTACTGATTCAGTAAACCTCCTTAATGCAAAGTATGTTAGTGAAATGAGTCCATATGTATGCAAATTCCTAACATAACTTATAATCTCTACATGAGTGCACATAATGTTATATATAACGGTGTTGTATACACAATTATATGACTTTTGTTTGATGATAACAACCAAATATATTTTATAAATGTGTTTGTTACTGTACTGATCTATATTTACATCACAGACAGGAATGTAATATTTATATTTAAATAAAATACATCTGTACAGAAAATCAAATATTTACTGTATTTTATTTAAAATATAAATATTATATTTCTAACATTCAAACAGTACATCTATTTTAACTCCACTATTTAATCACTTCACATATTTGTACTTGTAAATAAAAAGAATAGAATAGACAAGTCTGTTTGACAACAATGAAACAATTTCAAACAGATTTTGTTTATTATAAATAATCAGTACAATCATATTAGCTCCTCACTATCTCACTGCAACATTCACTCAATTTACATTTCAATATACAGATTTTTTGACACATTCATACTGACTTCTATAATTTCTCCAACACTGTCCTTTCTGCCTTCTGTCTTCTTGTCTTCTGTTTTTTACAGCTTTCAGTCCAGTCACTTCAGTCCAGTCATCATCACCTGTCACATGAAACAGAAACACACAATACACTGCAATAGAAATAAAACTGTATACATGCAAATATAAATTTTATTTAAATATATATATATATATATATATATATATATATATTTGCCTCAGTTTTCCGGTGTGTTTCTCATCATTTTTCTGACTTGATCTGATTTGTTAATCCGACCGTGTCTAGACAGTATATAGTACAGGGACAGGAAAATTCGTCTGTTGGCTGCATATACACACGTGTATACACGTGTGCACTGCCTCGCCAATCAGAATGTAGCGAGCAACTGAGGAGCAGCCGTGATGACCAACTCAACTCAGTGTATACTCAGCTAGCATTAAAAGTCAACAGTAAACTCACGAGTCAAGCATTCAAAGTCAACATATCTCAAAACAGCAAAGCATGGTTCAATGAACTCAAGACACAGCAAAACAAACAAGGCAGCAGTATGATTCAAAATGGAGATACAACATGTTCAAGACTTCAGAACTGTCAAACCAAAGTGGTCGAGCAAAAGACACAATGTCAAGCACTAAACAAAGCAGAACTCAAGTTTAACAAGGTTTTCAGTACATCAAAGTGTGCACAAACTTAATAGCGAATAGGTGATCAAAGTCAAATGCATGGCGCAGCTAACAAGACAGTTCAAGTCAGATTTCAGCATATACAAATGGATGGTGCAAGTGTGCATACACATGTACAAAGTGTGGAACTCAAATCAAATCTGGATTGTGTTCATGCATGTCAAGTCAGCAAACATAAGGCATCAATATATTTCTGGTCAGTCAAGTTCAATATGCAGGAAATGATTTCAGCAACAATGTAAGTGGCAAGTTTTTCAAAACCAAAAGTCAAATGTGCAACAATTGGACAGCTCAACATATATTGGTCGAGACAACTTGTCAAAGCCTCAGGTTCGTGTATACATTTCAGAATGTTTTTCACAAAATGGCCGAGATTAAAATGAATAATTTACAGAAGTGTATGATTTTAGACAAAAAGATTTTTGCCTAAAATATTCAAAACTCAATCAAAGGGAAGAATTTGTTTCGGCAATTATTTTTGCTGATTTCTCATATGCATTCAAAGCCGTATTATATGAGACTAATCAGTTTTTGGCAAGAATAAACTTTCCAGAAATTCATTCAATACAGAAAATCAGAGAAATGGTTTTTTGGCAAGTTTTACAACCTCCTAAAAACCAAATATTGTGTTCGGATTCATAGAGTTTTTTAAAATCATCCAGATATGGAATGATCACTCAAGGCAGAAAATCAATTTGCAAGGGGCTCACAATCAATTAGTTTGATTTCCAGATATATATATATATGTCAGAGCAAAATCTCGCAAGCCATTTAAGCCAAGAAATCAAAATAATTCGACATTTTTTTTTGGCAAGAATGCATTTCCTATTTTTTTGAAATGGGTTTCCTATTTTATCAATCAAGCAAAAATTCTCTTTTAAATCAAGGCCGAGTTTTTCCTTCAGGTATGCCAATAATCAATCAAGTCTAAATTTCGTGCAAGACAATAAAATCCGAAGAAATTAAAAAGAGAAAATCACTTTCAAATCGAGGCCAGTAAAAAGGGGAAATAAGCAATTTCAGATTCAAGGAATTAATTCACATTTTTATCACGGCAACGTAAGGGAATTAATGGCAACAAATCAAATTAAAATCGTGAAAATCAAAAGGGGAAAGCCATAGCAAATCAGATCAAGGCATATACGAAATCAGAGGTTATTAGGGTTTTATTTTTACCCTATATTACACACAGACTCATCACAGGCAAGCATACAGAAAATCGAAACCCACAAAAATTAATTCAAGCATTTTCAAAGCAACAAATTTTCTGAAAACTCACAGTTTCGATCAAGCCAGAGATAAATCCCAAATCGGACAAGTGAAGCAATCGATCTGTAGCCATCGACGTATTGAAACTTATCAGAGAACACATTTCTAATTCACAAATCAAAGAGCAATCGCAATCGATCAATTTAGGGAGGATTCAAAGGAAGCCTAGTTTCTTTTTTTTTTAGAGCCGCCATTTCCAACGGAAAGGAACAATATCGGGTCAAAAAAAATGGGGTGCAACGCATGTTCAAAGGAGGCCGGCCTAAGCCGACCTATCCATGTTTACATAAGGGGATGACCCTCTTTCCTTTTAACTCCTAGATCTATTTTTATTAGGGTTTTCTTTTAAATTGTATTATTTATTTTGTGTTGTTTTTATTTTTATTTCGAGTTAAAACCAAACGAACAGTTTTCTAGTGTTTGTATAAACTAGAGTGAATCAGTCAGGTTCTTGACTGTCAGTTTCGGAGTCTGTAAAATCTGGGTTACGGATTACAGGGTTGTAATTCGGGGAAATCTGATCAAGGGGATATCGATCAGTGCGTAGGGTTAGAATATGAGTAGGGTTTGCGAGTGTACATGGTCTTGTATGCGTGATCTGTTCTATCACCTAGTAGAAACCTGAGAAATGCAGCAGTAGGCAGGGTTTTGCCGAAGCTGGGTATATCTATGTGTGATTTACTTTCTGCATTTCTGTTTCTGTCATATTCTGTGATCTGTTTATTATTATATATCCTGACAGTTTTTCATTTCAGTTAAAAAACTGTGAAAACCCTATTCACCCCCCTCTAGGGTTATTCTAGATCCAACAAGTGGTATCAGAGCAGGTATTTCTGTTAACTCTCGAGTCATGGGTAATCCAAGTTGTCAGTCTATAGAGAGTCAGTCCAGTCATATTCCAACTATTTTTAATGGTACAGATTTTTTGAATTGGAAATCAGAAATGGAATCTTATTTATAATCTGTTGATATTAAGTGTTGGGATACTATTTTAAATGGGTATGATATTGTAAGTAGGGTTGATATTGGATTTAATTCACGAGCTACTCATATTTTATATTCTCATATTGATGATGATCATTATAGCCTTATCTCCCAATGCTTAATTGCGCAGGAAATCTGGAACACTCTCGATGCAAAGTATGGACGGAAACTGGACAACTGCTCAAAACCCTCAACAGCCAACTCAGATTCAGATCTGTGTTTAACTGGAGCTATTCATGACGATTCAAATGATGGGAACTTATGTTATGAAGATTTGGTATCTCTTTGTAATAATTTAACAAGAACTATTGATCGTCTCAAACGGAAAAACAAATCTTTGAAATCTGAAAATTCTGAGTTGACCCGTAAAAACAATATGCTGAATTTAAAATTTGAAAACTCTGAGTGCAAGAATTGTTTTAATTTGAAGAACAATTTAGCTCATCTCAATATGAATCTTCAGAAATTTGAAAAAGATATTATTATTTTAAAACAAAATGAAGATGAGTTAACTTGTAAAAATGATTCTTTGCGAAAGGAGTTGGATAATATTAATTCCAAACATAAATTTTTTGAAAAGGAGAATTTGTTGAAAACTGATTCAATTCTGAATGAACTTGAAAATGAAATTAAGAATTTCAAGATCCTTGAGGTTGAAAAACAAAAACAGTTTGATTTTGAGATTTCTGAGAGTAAAGCCAAAACTGAGAAACTTCTAAACGAGAATAATTTTCTAAAATCTAAAATCGACAATCTTGAGTTGAGTCTGAAACGTTTTTCAACCAGTGAAAAATCTTTGAATATGCTTTTGAAAAATCAGTTTTCTCATGGAAATAAACATGGACTCGGTTTTGGGAAAAACAATGATTTTGAAAAATGGAATTCTTTTGATTTTAAAAATCCTTCAAATCGCTTTGGAAATGATTGCTTTGAAAATTTAAACTCAAACAATTTCAAAGGATTTTTAAATCAAAAACGAGATGTGAATTTGTTTAATAACAATCCTTTCAAACATTCTTGGACCCCTAAAGAAAAGAAAACGATTTTCACTAAATTCAAACAAGTTTGGGTTCCTAAAGGTACAAAAATAGATTCGAACGGATTGCTATACAAACAGGTTTGGGTACCTAAGGTTGCGAACAAAACTGTGAGTGGTTTTACTAAGTTTGTTAGACCACTCGATCCTCTAAACTGCTAGGTACCTGTGACGGTTGAGGAGCAACTGTGCAGAAAGAGAAAGTGAATTCGAACTGCTTCATATCATGGAATCTTTTACTGTTCCTTTGCCAAGTCTGAGGAGTTAGAGATTCCGATTTACATCTGCTTCCAAGTATAATCTCTTAACTCATTTTTGTAAATATTTTCTGTTTTCATTTTCTTGTCTTATTCCTTCTTCTACCCCTTTCTACTTTATTTTCTTCTGTTTGTTTTTATTTGATTTGTCACTGCCATATTCTACTTAATCTGTGCATCTTAAACTTCCAATTGCAGTTTCTCATGTTTTTCTGGAAATTCGCTTAATCTAAATAACACCCTTACATTCTAATCATTTCCAGAACTTGATTTAAACTTGTATATATCTGCAATTGTTTTGGAGTTTATTTTTTTAATTCCTAACAGTGTTGATTATTCATGTTATATCTTGAACGCTGTTAGTCTGAATTCTAAATTATTTTGAAAATCTGAAATATTTATGAGATTTCACACACCTTTGCCGTTCTGAGTTTCTTCCAATTCATTTTGGAAACACTTGAGATATTATACTCATTACAGTACATAGCTTCTTATCAGTCGTGATAATTCCATTAATTTTCAGTTTGGCTTGGATTTCCCAAATTTCAGTGACACATCTTGTAATTTCATATTTATTCATGATCATTTTAGTTGAAATTGTTTTGTTTGAAATCATCTGAAATTATTGATATTTTGTATAATCACACACCTCCTAAATTTGAAATTATGAACCTTTGTGTGATTGATTCATTATATCACAAAACTTGACATTGATTCAAGTGATTTCAAATAAATTATTTATTTATGGATCATGAATATCTCTTAATTATTTGATGTAAATGATCTGAAATTATTCTTAGAAATCTTGTGAAAAATTCCTTTGAAAATCTGGTCTTGAAATTCACTCTTATTTCATGATTATCTGATTTAATTATTTGTTTGTTTAAAATCATTTGAAATTATTGATTTATTGAATCTCACACATATCTCAAATCAAAAATTTATAATCTGGTGTGATTGATTCATTAAATTCTGATATTTTCATATTCCTCAAATGATTTCAAGTAAACAGTATTTTAATCATTAGATCATGAATCATCATATGTGGCCATCATCTTGACAAGTATGATTTGAAACTATGTTCTGTGTTGCTCTGATATTGTTTTGAAAAATGTTTGTTCTGGAATCACATGCCTGCTGCTCTGATACATGTGCATAATCTATTATCTCGTCTGTTTGGGCTTGGTACTTAATAATTCTTTTGTCTATGACATTCTTGTTCAGTATCATGTTAAAATTCCTCGTAAATAGAGACAGCAAGTGGTATCAGAAGCGCCTTATATTTGTCTCACTCATCTGTACTGAGATTCAAATTCTCACCTTGTATAGATCCATACATTTTTTTCCTTATACTAATAAATGTGCTAAATTTGTCTGGCTGGGTTTGTGTTTAAATTTCTTTGGTCTGAGATGTCCATGATAGTCCATCCGGGTGTAATTAAATTCCTCAATAAAGGAGACTACAATTGGTATCAGCCTTTTTCACTCATCTGTTTTTTGAATTATCACCCTGTATAGATTCATTTTTTTTTAAATCTGTTTAATTTCCTCTTGTAATTGATTTTTAATTTTAAAATTATTTGTTGATTATTCATTCAGAAATTGAAATCAATATCCGAATTGAACTGTATTTATAATTCATCAAAACATATTATCAGAATTTGAAATTGTGATGAAATTGTGACTGCAGTATATTTCACAACATGAGAGGATTTGATTTAAAAATTTTCATGATGGTTGAACGTTTGTTATAATATCTTTGAACTGGCAATTATTTCACGACCATCTTCATTATCTATCATCATTCTGCCATCCATCATTTTTTTTATATAAATGTGGAGAGTTTTTTTTAATCATCTTGCTTTAAAACAGTGAAAATTATGTGTGATAGAAATGGGACTATATTATTATTCAGAATTAGTGATAATTGAAAATTTTCAATAATTTCGGTACAGTCGAGCTTATTTCATAATATAATTAATTTAGAAATTTATTTCACAGTCCATTTCTGTACCTACCACAGTTATATCATCCATATTGGTTTCATATACCGAGGAGTTTTTTCCTTTATATAGCTGAAAATAATAAAAATATAATTAATATATAGGAGTGTCTCTAACCTCATTTAAAAATCCAAGCTCTGGTTATGCATGGTTATGAGACATCTTATAATTTAAGTTGCGACTGATCTCATTTAAAAATCCAAGCTCTGGTTATGCGTGGTCAGTGTGCTCTTAAATAAAAAAAAGGAAATAGAGTTCTAAAAATAGAAATAAATTTGAAATTCTCCTCTGAATATAAAAACCAGCCTATCAATCCATCTTCCAATCTGTGAAATGTGTTAAAATCTTATGATGTATTGTGATTTGTTGATTGATAGGTATTGGGATTTGAGATTATTAGATTTTCTCACTTAAATTGAATTATTTATTATAGTCCAAATCCATCACTGTTTTTGTGCTTTATTTTTATAAAAATCCTTTGAAAATAATTGGAAATATTTTTTTTAACTCTCTCCTCTCCATTTTATATAAAATTCATCGTATATCCATCATTCTCTAAAATGTGAAATATGCCACTAGTTGTTAGAATATTATGATTTTTGTTTGACTGATTGAAATTTATGATGACCGTTCTTCCTCTTAAGCTGAAATTATATTTTTAGTCAATTTTCATCTGTATTTTAAAATCTGTATCCTTTTGATGATAACAAAAGGGGGAGAATGGATTAGATTTTGATTTATGAGTGAATATTTTATAAATATCTTTAATTTTGAAAATTTATTCATACATTTCACTCATGCACAGTTATAGGAGGAGTTTCTGTTGTAGGGGGAGCATTTAAATAGGGGGAGTTCAAATATTCACGAACAAACACATTTATTATATTCAAAATCTTTTATTTGTTTGTCATCATCAAGAGGGGGAGATTGTTGTATATAACGGTGTTGTATACACAATTATATGATTTTTGTTTGATGATAACAACCAAATATATTTTATAAATGTGTTTGTTACTGTACTGTTCTATATTTACATCACAGACAGGAATGTAATATTTATATTTAAATAAAATACATCTGTACAGAAAATCAAATATTTACTGTATTTTATTTAAAATATAAATATTATATTTCTAACATTCAAATAGTACATCTATTTTAACTCCACTATTTAATCACTTCACATATTTGTACTTATAAATAAACAGAATAGAATAGACAAGTCTGTTTGACAATAATGAAACAATATTATTTTTTCAAACAGATTTTGTTTATTACAAATAATTAGTACAATCATATTAGCTCCTCACTATCTCACTGCAACATTCACTCAATTTACATTTCAATATACAGATTTTTTTTGACACATTCATACTGACTTCTATACTTTCTCCAACACTGTCCTTTCTGCCTTCTGTCTTCTGTCTTCTTGTCTTCTATTTTTTACAGCTTTCAGTCCAGTCACTTCAGTTCAGTCATCATCACCTGTCACATGAAACAGAAACACACAGTACACTGCAATAGAAATAAAACTGTATACATGCAAATATAAATTTTATTTAATATATATATATATTTGCCTCAGTTTTCTGGTGTGTTTCTCATCATTTTTCCGACTTGATCTGATTTGTTAATCTGACTGTGTCTAGACAGTATATAGTACAGGGACAGGAAAATTCGTCTGTTGGCTGCATATACACACGTGTATACACGTGTGCACTGCCTCGCCAATCAGAATGTAGCGAGCAACTGAGGAGCAGCCGTGATGACCAACTCAACTCAGTGTATACTCAGCTAGCATTAAAAGTCAATAGCAAACTCATGAGTCAAGCATTCAAAGTCAACATATCTCAAAACAGCAAAGCATGGTTCAATGAACTCAAGACACAGCAAAACAAACAAGGCAGCAATATGATTCAAAATGGAGATACAGCATGTTCAAGACTTCAGAACTGTCAAACCAAAGTGGTCGAGCAAAAGACACAATGTCAAGCACTAAACAAAGCAGAACTCAAGTTTAACAAGGTTTTCAGTACATCAAAGTGTGCACAAACTTAACAGCGAATAGGTGATCAAAGTCAAATGCATGGCGCAGCTAACAAGACAGTTCAAGTCAGATTTCAGCATATACAAATGGATGGTGCAAGTGTGCATACACATGTATAAAGTGTGGAACTCAAATCAAATCTGGATTGTGTTCATGCATGTCAAGTCAGCAAACATAAGGCATCAATATATTTCTGGTCAGTCAAGTTCAATATGCAGGAAATGATTTCAGCAACAATGTAAGTGGCAAGTTTTTCAAAACCAAAATTCAAATGTGCAACAATTGGACAGCTCAACATATATTGGTCGAGACAACTTGTCAAAGCCTCAGGTTCGTGTATACATTTCAGAGTGTTTTTCACAAAATGGCCGAGATTGTTTTGAAAATGAAGAATTTACAGAAGTGTATGATTTTAGACAAAAAGATTTTTGCCTAAAATATTCAAAACTCAATCAAAGGGAATAATTTGTTTTTGCAATTATTTTTGCTGATTTCTCATATGCATTCAAAGCCGTATTATATGAGACTAATCAGTTTTTGGCAAGAATAAACTTTCCAGAAATTCATTCAATACAGAAAATCAGAGAAATGGTTTTTTGGCAAGTTTTACAACCTCCTGAAAACCAAATATTGTGTTCGAATTCATAGAGTTTTTTAAAATCATCCAGATATGGAATGATCACTCAAGGCAGAAAATCAATTTGCAAGGGGCTCACAGTCAATTAGTTTGATTTCCAGATATATATATCAGAGCAAAATCTCGCAAGCCATTTAAACCAAGAAATCCAAATAATTCGACAATTTTTTTTGGCAAGAATGCATTTCCTATTTTTTTGAAATGGGTTTCCTGTTTTATCAATCAAGCAAAAATTCTCTTTTAAATCAAGGCTGAGTTTTTCCTTCAGGTATGCCAATAATCAATCAAGTCAAAATTTCGTGCAAGACAATAAAATCCGAAGAAATTAAAAAGAGAAAATCACTTTCAAATCGAGGCCAGCAAAAAAGGGAAATAAGCAATTTCAGATTCAAGGAATTAATTCAGATTTTTATCACGGCAACGTGAGGGAATTAATGGCAACAAATCAAATTAAAATCGTGCAAATCAAAAGGGGAAAGCCACAGCGAATCAGATCAAGGCATATACGAAATCAGAGGTTATTAGGGTTTTATTTTTACCCTATATTACACACAGACTCATCACAGGCAAGCATACAGAAAATCGAAACCCACAAAAATTAATTCAAGCATTTTCAAAGCAACAAATTTTCAGAAAACTCACAGTTTCGATCAAGCCAGAGATAAATTCCAAATCGGACAAGTGAAGCAATCGATCTGAAGACATCGACGTATTGAAACTCATCAGAGAACACATTTCTAATTCACAAATCAAAGAGCAATCGCAATCGATAAATTTGGGGAGGATTCAAAGAAACCCTAGTTTCTTTTTTTTAGAGCCGCCATTTCCAAGAGAAAGGAACAATATCGGGTCAAAGAAAATGGGGTGCAACGCATGTTCAAAGGAGGCCGGCCTATCCATGTTTACATAAGGGGATGACCCCCTTTCCTTTTAATTCCTATATCTATTTTTATTAGGGTTTTCTTTTTGTTTTAAATTGTATTATCTATTTTGTGTCGTTTTTATTTTTATTTCGATTTAAAACCAAACGAACAGTTTTCTAGTGTCTGTATAAACTAGAGTGAATCAGTCAGGATCTTGACTGTCAGTTTCGGAGTCTGTAAAATTTGGGTTACGGATTACGGGGTTGTAATTCGGGGAAATCTGATCAAGGGGATATTGATCAGTCTACGGTTTTGAGCGTAGGGTTAGAATAGGAGCAGGGTTTGCGAGTGTACATGGTCTTGTATGCGTGATCTGTTCCATCACCTAGTAGAAACCTTAGAAATGCAGCAGTAGGCAGGGTTTTGCCGAAGCTGGGTATATCTGTGTGTGATTTACTTTCTGCATTTCTGGTTTTGTTATATTCTGTGATCTGTTTATTATTATATATCCTGTCAGTTTTTCATTTCAGTTAAAATACTGTGAAAAACCCTATTCACCCCCCTCTAGGGTTATTCTAGATCCAACACATAACATTCATCCATATGCAACATCCACGTGATAGCATAACAAGTTTCATCCATGAATAAGTATAAGCACTCATGCATATGCAATATGAAAGTGTGTGAGCCGATCTTAGTGCCTAATGTGTATCATGCATCCACGAGTATCCACTTGCAAACACTTGCAACCACTTGTAAACATCAAGCATAACATGTTTCAAATACTTGTTTCATCCAAAGGGTTTCTACCTAAGGTTCACATGATGAGGTTAACGAAATAACAAGATAAACATGGATAGCAAAAGAAAGATATGCTGACTTATAGGAAAAGAGATTGAGAATGTACCCTAAAAAAGAAATGGGTGAAGCGCGCGCATCTTCTCCTCGGTTTCCCAAGTTGCGTCCTCTTCGTCTTCACTCCACTGAACCTTTACTAACTTGACTTCTTGATTCCTTAAATTCTTGATCTCCGTTCCCAAGATACGAATCGGAGCTCGCCTCAGGGTTGCCTCTTTCTCTACCTCCATGTCTTCAAGAATGCTAGGTTCAACTACCTCGGCTGACTCATGTGGGCACATTCGGAGATGCGAGACTTGAAAAACGTTGTGCACTCCGGCCAACTTCTCGGGCAATTCCACCTTATAAGCCATCTTCCCAATCCTCTCTATGATAGGGAAGGGTCCTACGAACCTTGGTGCTAGCTTCCCAACTGCTCCAAAACGAACCACACTACGCAAGGGAGAAACTTTCACAAAGACCATATCTCCAACTTCAAATCATGCGTGGGATAGTTCTTCTCATGAACTTTAAGTTGCCTACCCCCCCATAACATATCACTCTTCCTTCTTGCATCAAGACAGCACCTAATCCCATGCCACATGCATCGGTGTACACGGTAAACATCTTACCCCCATCGGGTTATGCTAGAACTGGAGCTATGGTAAGGGTTCTCTCAAGCCTTTTTGAAAAGCAAGCTCACACTCTACGTCCCATGCAAAGACTAAATTCTTCTTTGTTAACTTAGTAAGAGGGGCTGATATTTTTGCGAAGTCCTTAATGAACTTCTTATAAAAGCCTGCCAGACCGAGAAAGCTTCTTACTTCAGTTGCATTCTTAGGAGTTTTCCAGTCTTGAACTGCAACCACTTTCGCGGGATCCACAGCTATGCCTTGCTTAAAAACTATATGTCCAAGAAACTGAATTTCCTTTCTCCAAAAATGGCATTTGGAGAACTTGGCTTTCAACTGATGAGCTCTAAGCGTATCCATCACTTTCTTGAGATGTCTAGCATGTTCTTCCTCATCCTTTGAGAAGATCAGAATTTCATCCACGAAAACAACCACAAACTTGTTAAGGAACTCCCTGAACACCCTACTTATCAAATCCATGAAGTAGGCGGGTGCATTAGTCAAACCGAATGGCATGACGAGCCATTCAAAGAATCCGTCTGGAGTCCTAAACGCAGTTTTGTCAATACTATCCTCAGCCACTCTAAGCTGATGGAATTCGGTGGCTAGATCGAGTTGAGAGAAAACAGAAGCACCAACAAGTTGGTCAAAAAGATCATCAATCCTCGGTAACAGGTGCCTATTCTTCTTTGTCAGCTTGTTTAACTCACGATAATCAACACATAGACGAAGCGAACCATCCGCCTTAGCAGTGAACACCACAGGAGCACCCCATTCAGAAATGCTTCGCTTAATAAAATTCTTCTCAAGCAACTCCTTGACTTGCTTACTAAGCTCCTTTCTTTCTCTCTGGGCCTTGTGCCTAACGGGCAATGAAACTGGCTTGACATTATCAACAAGATAAATGCGGAAATCTATCTCGTGTTTAGGGGGTAACCCCTTAACCTCTTCAAAGACATCAGGATATTCTCGGACCACTCTCACAGATTGCAGATCATCAATGGACGAGTCAAGAGATTCAAGATAACATAACATGACGGGATCCATAGGGTTACAAGAAATTTCTAGGGTATTACCGAGGCGAGTCATGAGCCTCACTACTCTATGCTCACAATCAAGAATGGCTCCATAACTGGACAACCAATCCATGCCCAAAATCAACCCGTATCCCATAAACCCGAGAACATAAGCATTACACATGAATTCTACGGTCAAAATAGAAATCTTCAAATCCACACAAATCATAGATAAATGGGCGGAACCCCCAAATTGGATTTGAAACACAACACCAGAAAAGGCTTATTATAACAGTTATTACTGTTACTAATGATCTTTATAACAGTTATAACCGTTACAACACCATGCGTGACAAACTGTTGTCACGAATATTGTAACGGTTAAAACCGTTATAAAGTGCTCAGATTGTAACGGTTATTACCGTTATAAGATATGGGCTTTGTAACATTTAAAACCGTTAGGACTGAAAATTTTATAACATTTATAACCGTTATAAACATTATTTTTATAACAGTAATAATTGTTACAAATGTAAATTATATAACAGTTATTACTGTTAGAATATAATATTGACTATTTCATACAATGCTTTACTAACAGTTATAACTGTTACAAACGTGAATATCATACCAAGCCTGCTATAGGCCATTTCATACAGCATACACCAATAATAATATACAACATATAATATAACAATAACTTAAAGCAAATACAGCATATCACAATTTATATCCTTAAGCAAATTCCATTTCAACCAACATCACAATCCAACATACAATCATAATACCATTCATCATCCATAACAAATACCAAAATAACATCTAAGTATCATAATTTTGCATACAACCATTACACAAAACGCAAACGATTAACGGACCAAATTACAAATCCACCATCGACAAGATCAGATAGTGTATACATACCATTTTGGGGTGCATCAAAAATTAACGCATCCGGATCCAGAACTTCCTCCACCCAAATGGCTTTCTCTCCTTCTAGCACATTTCTATGATGACAAACTTTTTGCACTCCTACATATCCTTTCGCTACCTCCTTTAATGTTGACGACAATAACACTACCGACTGTTTATCTCTCGTGGATGATCCAATGGCATCAATAGAAGTAGTATGTAGATTATTATTACCTCCATCGGAAGCAACTTCTTCACGTGGTGTCGTATTCCCTCCTTGTTGATTGATAAGAAGCTTCATAGATTGTTGCAAGTACGCCAATGCTGAATTCATTGTTTTGATGTCTTCATGCATTTGATTTTGGTTGTTCTCCAATTTAGCTAACTTTTGCTTAGTTGCATTCTCTTTTACCGCGGTAATTGCTTTTGAAGCTTGTGTTATTTTTACTTGCTTTACATTGCATGTAGAGCTGATAGCACGACAATAACTTCTTCTTTTATCATCTCCAAAAACTTCAACAATGGGATCTTTATCAAAATTATCTAGACTTAAAGCATCATCGCCACCTTCTAATCTTTGTCTTTCTTCCGTTGCTTCAACCAAAGCCTACGATGTTCGACAAATACAATGATATGAGTCTATGCCTGATTAAAAAACAAAGAAAGTTTAACTGAAGATGCTTGATTAAAAACAAACAAATTCGGCTTTGGTTACAATGATATGAGTCTATGCCGAGTGGCTCAAGTTTACCGAGCCACTCGGCTCAAGTTTACTGAGCCACTCGGCTCAGTAAACTGAGCCTACAAGGCTCAGTAAACCTGAGCCGAGTGGCTCGGTTTACTGAGCCTACAAGGCTCAGTAAACCTGAGCCGAGTGGCTCAAGTTTACTGAGCCACTCGGCTCAAATTTACTGAGCCACTCGGCTCAGTCGGCTCAGTAAACTGAGCCTACAAGGCTCAGTAAACCTGAGCCGAGTGAGCCACTCGGCTCAGGTTTACTGAGCCTTGTAGGCTCAGTTTACTGAGCCGAGTGGCTCAGTAAATTTGAGCCGAGTGGCTCAGTAAACTTGAGCCACTCGGCTCAGGTTTACTGAGCCTACAAGGCTCAGTAAACCTGAGCCGAGTGGCTCAGTTTACTGAGCCTACAAGGCTCAGTAAACCTTAGCCGAGTGGCTCAAGTTTACTGAGCCACTCGGCTCAAATTTACTGAGCCACTCGGCTCAGTAAACTGAGCCTACAAGGCTCAGTAAACCTGAGCCGAGTGGCTCAGTTTACTGAGCCACTCGGCTCAAGTTTACACTGATCTACACAAAACTGGAAAGGAAGAAAAAATATCATGGTCAGTTCAGTTGGTCACCAACTCAAGCTCGAAATAGCCTGCGTGTTAATCCTACATTACAACTTCTAAAGCTGTTTTAGAATGGGAAAAGTCGCGCTAGCTGCTATAGGGCGTGTAATTGGTTTGGCAACGCCAGTGGAGGAGATGAGTTCGAGGTTAACGTCAGTTTATGGAGTTCGAGGTTAACGTCAGTTTATGAACTATTTTAAAACAGCAGCCAGTGGAGGAGATGAGTTTAAAACAGTAGTCATGCCAGTGGAGGTTAACGCAGGCATACCGAACTGTAGCGTCCATTGCATGTAAATAATTGAAAATAGAGAGTACACTTTCATTCTATGTTACGATAATAGGTCTGTACTTTGCAGAAGAAACAGAGAAAGGAAAATAAAATCTCCATGCTGTTTTATACAACGGAATGCCAGTGGGAAAATATGGATTGCACACAATGTATTTAGTAGACCTTTATGGATTAAATAACCTTATTTCCAATTTTTTATTAGTACACATTTATGTACTTAGTAGACCTCAGCAATGGTAAATTGCAAAATTTCACAAATATACAGTAAATTTATGAAAATCCATGATTTATTGGATGATTTGCATCTATCATTGTGATCGGGATCAAGATAAAAACAGTAAGCTCGGTTATGCTTGTGTAAACATGTTGATTTGGATTTACCCATTTCGCAATATAACAGTTTGGTACCTTTCTAGTGTTTTAAATAATTAACGTCCATTCTAGAAGGTTCAGAACTTATTTATCAATGGGCCAAACCAGAAGCATTTTGTATACCTGACATATATTTTCTGAAAAAACTCGCAACCTTTTGAATGATTTGCAAATAGTGGCTTTATTTTTAATTTTTGTGATTGTCAAAAAGAAGAGCAATTTAGATTAGAAGAATATAAATTCAATATTCTGCCAAAACAAGTTAACTTTGTAGAGAAGCCTCAAAAAATAACATCACCGTGTTTGTACGATAAAAAGCCTTCATGCAATCAACATAAAAGCCTGAAGCAAATTAAATAATAGTTTTTCAAATTAGAGCTTTTCATCAATGCATTCCAATTTTCAGTTAGAATTACAAATAAATTTTCTGAAAATTCGATCTTCATATAAAACCTGGAAAACAAACATAGAACAGAGAACTACATGAATATCTGCATGTATTTCTATTGTGGAGTTGTTCTAGAGCAAAACAAAACTACATGAAGTTTTGCAAAGAATCGCTGGCTGGCATATTAAAATTATAACTATTCAATGCTTTTAGCATAAGGCTTTATTTATTTAACTAGCATTTTTTTCAATTTGAATTCTGAAACAATTTTTCACGTCATCGAATTCTGAAACTAGCAACTTAAAATATTGCGTTCATTTAGAAAAAAGAAGTAGTTATATTATGAAATAAAAAAGGGGACTGTAGTTAAAGGGGACTGTATCAATAGCTATATTAGCGTTGCGCTATTACGTTCAATTAGCGCAAGGTTTTGCAACCAATTGTCAATAGCTATATTATGAAATAAAAAAGGGGACTGTATCATGTTTTTAGTCAAAATGTTAATATAATTAATTCTCATTTAAATCAAAGATATAGTTAAAGCTGCTACATTTGTTGTTTAGCATTTCCAAAGGTAAAAAAACTTGATATTGCATTTAAAATAATATATTGGATGGTTTTAACCAGGAAAAAATGTTTGTCAGAATGATGTTTTAATTATTCTGCTTCGCATAACTCGTTAAAAGCCAGTTATTCAAGTAACAACACCAGGTATATTTCAATTAAAGCACCATGCTGTTTAAATCTTACATTTATAATTCTATGCTTCTCTGCAAAGCAATGATCAAACACCGTCACTACTAAAAAAAGAAGCAACCATTCAAAATAATTTTTTTCACTAACACTATAAAAACCAACGGCGGAAATTCCACTACAGAAGGCAATGGAAAATAAGACTGCTAAGCAAAGGGATTTCCAAAAAAATCAATCAGCACTAAAAGGTTATATATTCAACCATTACTTGAGAAAAATAACAGGGATGGAGCAGCAGCAGCACCAACATCACTGACAAAGAGAGCATTAACAAATGGCATACATCAATATGCACGTATTGAGCATGTGTTATGTTAAATCTAAAAATCATGCAGCTGAAAAGTGCTCTTCAAACAGATTTATCTCCAAAAATAGACAAGCAAAACAAAGGGGGGAACAAATGAATTGCAAGTCCCATGACCATCTAGTTGCCTTACCGCAGCAGTGCTACTGCAAAAGGTATTGGTATTGCAATGCAAAACCACATCAAAACAAATGTATTTCAAAAAAAATCCAAATATCTAACTAGTTTTAATTTTGAAGGTAAACAGGAAAATGACTGGGTTAACAAGATAATGTTGACAATAAATGAATTGTATGTCCCCAGGCCCTTCCAAGCCAATTATTTCAGCAGTGCCAACAAAGGAGGAGATGGAATACGGGATCACTTAGAAGCAAACAATTCAAAAGAAAATTCATTCAACACTTGATAGCTTCATATATGACGAGCATTAGACTCACACTTTGTGCGTGATGAAGTCATGTTAAAGTTAATGACTGGAATTTCTATGAATAATAAAATTGCAAATTAGAGCTTGATAAAAAAAAAGGTTCGGATTACTTACATATTTTTCAGCGGCACACGGAAGCACTTCCCCGGTTTTTTTGCTCGTATGTGCTATTTTCCAAACATGAGATCGCATAGGCTTACTTTCCGGATTTTCGTTTTTCTATTGAAGTATACAAATAAATAAATATAATATAATTTATCATAAAGTTTACTTAAGAAATGTGAACTACATACCAATTCATCATAGAGTGTACGGTATGATTTTCTGCCCAATGTATGATTTATAGTAACCTTTGCTTTGTTTGCCGTATTCTGCTTACATTGTTTTCTCTTTCTATCACCATACTCCATGTCAACAAAACTCTCCCATTGAACTTTATCAACATCATCAGGACGATTTTCCATTGCAATACGTCTAGGTATAAGCTCATCATCCTTCTTGAGGTATTTGTTACGTAGTTTCGATTTTGCACTTCTAAATTTTTGTGAGAACTCTTTTTCTAATATAGGTCTTGCTTTATCGGGATCTATATCCATATCAAACTCTTTCTGCAGAATCAAAATAAAAAACAACCAATGCCTGATTAGAACAAACAAAACAAACCCTATAAGTCAATAACTTTAAACAAGAACCAGGATCACAATAGTTGGCAATGAAACTGAATCAACCAATAGAAATTCTTCTATTATGCAAAAAAAAAAAAATGCAACACCATAACTGTTTATGATTTATTAAATTTAAATGAGAAGTAAGATACCAGTATTGCTTTCCATAAAGCATCTTTATAAAAGAGATCTACATTCCTCCAATCATCATAACTGATCGGAATGTATGCACGGATGAAAACACCACATCGGGAACTCCACTTCTTTCTATCTTTCCCTTTAGCACCATCCATTTCAACATTTATAAAGTACTTTTTATTTGGAGGAGGCGGAGGGACATCTTCTGTGTCTTCTGTTTGTCTCGATGAACTACCTGACATTCTGTTAATTTTATTGCATTAGCACGATTATAATTTTTTGACTTGCAAATAAAAGAAAGAAATGCAAAAAAACGGTGTAACTTACATTTCTGAAAGATAACAAGTAGAAATGGTGGAAGCCCCTTCAACCAAAAATAAAAATAGAAACTCATGAAAAAACTTAGCACATTCGTTTTGCAGCACAAAATAAAAATAGAAACCCATGCTCCAAAAAAACAGTTAACAAAGTAGAGGCAAAACACAAAAACACTCTAGCAAGCATAACCCGATAACATAAAAAAATTAACTGAAGATACTTACATAAGATGATACATCCACTTAATTCATAGATAACATTTACGAATGTTCAAAATAAGAAAAGGTAGCAAAATGAATAAAGCAACGTCAACAACTTCAACCAATTTGTCTATTTGGATTCAATACAATTTAACAACGTTGTTAAGTTGGGTTGCTCTTTTAAAACGGATTGAAAGTTCGTTGGCATATCATAATCATCCACGTTATCTGTCATGCGTTTAGGAGAGCGTCGCACAATGGACCAATCAGAATTCTTCTGTGTGTTCTTTATGTAAAAAACTTGGCTAGCTTCCGATGCAAGAATGACAGGCTCATCATACTCTCCATCATTGCTTTTGAGCCTTTTCAAATTCACCATCAGTAATTTGGAGTCAGGATAAACCTTATAACCATGTGCTTTATCAGCAATATTGACCCATTTGCAATAGAACACAACATGTTGAAATTCATAATAATCAACTTCAATGATCTCCTGGATAATACCATACCAAGTAGTGTCATCATCCGTAGGATTTAAATCTTTTGCACTTGCAACAAATGTTGTAATTGCATCCATACAAATGCCACTATCTTGTGTTGAAAGAGTGTCGTCGTAGTGCTGAGGAGAGAATAAATAACCATTGATTCTATATTTAAGGTGAGTTTTGGCTTCCCATGTTGGTCCACTAACATAATACCATAATAGGAAGTCCATGCGTTTTTCTTCCATTAACAGAAAAAAGTAAAATACGTTCAAAAATGTTATTTATTATCAAATTATGAGTTCATTGTAATTCAACAAACCTTTTTATGCAACCAGTCAATAAATTCAGACTGAATTACTACTTCTGCCTTTGATTGGAGCCGCTTTTTACCACGTTGAGTCTCTTCTAATGATAATCGATATTCGCTACAAACAAAAACAAAAAAATAAATTAAATTTTGGACTTGTATTTATAAATTTTAATGTGTAAAAAAAACAAACCTATAATAATCATCTCGATCTGGAATGTCTATTCTGAAAAGTATCCATCTTCGAATTTGTACACGTTGTACGCCAGATAATTTTATTGTTTTACCCTCAATAATGGAACGCTCATAAGTATCGCCATAGTTCTCATCTAAAAACGGTGCTTGTTTAGCACTATGGTTACCATCACGTGGATTTGGCATATATTCCATTGCATATCTAACAGACTCTGAAACAAGATACGCTTCAGAAATTAATCCCTCGATAAATCTTTTATTGCTTGGTATGTTCTTACACTCCTTCATAGCTCTAAAAAACAACATTTAATGTAACTAATAAAACATAAATCAGTTAACAATCATGTAAATGAAATGTCTACCTTTCAAATGGATACATCCATGTATAATTAACCGGTCCACATAATAATGCTTGATCAGCTAAATGCACCATGAGATGTATGCTGATGTCAAAGAAATAAGGAGGGAAATAATGAGCCAGCACACATAATGCCTCGGCAATCATATCTTTGGAAGCTTGGACATGCTCTCGATTTAAAACCTTCGAACAAATAATATTGAAGTACAAGCATACTTGTAATATTGCACGTCTTAAATCACGGTTCTTTGGATATGCATACTGAACCATCATAGGTAGAAAATATTGAATTATAACATGATAGTCATATGACTTTCTAATGTTCAAACTAGGTGGCTGTGTATTTACCAAGTTGCTAAATTTAGTCCGGAAGCATGATGGAAGTTTTGCATCCTTGAGAACTTGACAACACTGCGTCTTGTGATTTTTGTCGAATGCAAATTTAGAAGATTGCTTGTACTTATCAAACAATATGTTAGTAAAATGCTCTGCTACATTCTTTTCGGTGTGCATCACATCAATAGTATGTCGCACCTTATGACCACTCCAATACTCTAAGGAAAAAAGAATAGACTTCTTGTACCATGCTGGTATTTCACTGTCTTCGTTCTCATTTTCAAAATATTCATCATCACGATCGGCATCATTTATCACGCGTTTTTGGGTTTTCGTTAATTTACCTGGTACATATCTTATATGAGCAAGCTTTTGCAACAGTGTCGATCCTATCAATCGTATTGGAGGTTTCTTATCCTCCGTATCTTTATACCATCCATGTTTGAGTGCTCTATATGGATGATCACTCTTCAAAAACCTTCTATACTTCGTATAAACAATCTTATTGCCGATGTGTTCTGATTCTGTTTCTGTTGCACAAACAGGACATGCTTTGTAACCATGTGTTACACAACCAGATAAATTTCCAAATGCAGGTAGATCATGAATTCCCCATAGTAGCATTGCTCTCAAAGTGAAATGTTCTCTCTTGTCCATGTCATGTGCAAGCACTCCTA
Organism: Allium sativum; assembly: GCA_030737875.1. NCBI lineage: Eukaryota > Viridiplantae > Streptophyta > Magnoliopsida > Asparagales > Amaryllidaceae > Allium > Allium sativum. The sequence goes on along the minus strand of CM060912.1, from coordinate 989,076,087 downwards.
TCCAAAGTTGTTTTAGCTCATCCACAAGAGGTTCCAAATAGACATCGATATCTTGACTTGGCGCCCTTGGTCCAGGAATTAACAAACACAACATTTGAAATTCTGGTTTCATGCACAACGAAGGGGGTAAGTTATAAGGAACCATATACACAGGCCAACAACTATAGCTACCTGATTGGTTTGTACTAGGATTGAACCCGTCAGTAGCAATGCCAAGCCAAACATTTCGTCCATTTCTAGCAAACTCGGGCCATTTGTTTTTAAGTGATCTCCATTCGGCCGAGTCAATGGGATGACGCATCGAATTCCAACAAGGATTTGATTCACTATGCCACAACATTTTTCGAGCTATCCATGGTACGGTGTACAGCCTTGTTAATCTCGGAATAAGTGGAAAGTGTTTCAATACTTTTCGTGGTTGTTTTGTGATTTTTTCCACTTCTCCTTGTTTTTTCGTTTTAAATCTCGAAGTATGGCATCGAGGACATTCAACAACATCCTTATAATACTTCCAAAATAATATGCAATCATTTTCACAAGTGTGTATGCATTCTACTTTCATTCCTAAATCTTTTAACATTTGTTTCATTGTGGAGTACTTCTCAGGTATTGTATTCTCCTTTGGAAGCCACCGTTTCAATCGCTTCAACAACTCGGTCATACTGTTTCCTGACCAATTAAAGTCTTTTTTCAAATTATGAAGCTCTACAATGACACTTAATGTTGTAATACCATCTTCGCAAGAGGGGTATAATAATTCGCTTGCTTTTCCCTTGTAATCATGATACTTTTTCCACTGACTACCATCATGCATTCCTTCTACGCTATCATATACTCCATATGCATTATCAATAAAGTTTCCAAGAGTATCTTCTATGGGGTTTTCCTCTCGAGATTGATTGGAGTTGTTAGCATCATATGTAACATTTGGTGTATTAGTGACCCTAACGTCAACGTTGCTTCTCTCCCCATGTAAAAACCACTCATCGTATGTTGGATCCATACCATGAATGATTAAGTGCTTCTCAACCATTTCAAAAGACAACTTCTTCGAATTTCTACACTTCATACAAGGGCAGCTACACATTTCAAAGTCGGGTGGTGAATGACACTTCACGAAGTCCATAAAATATCGAACTCCTTGTATATATTCATTGGTATTCCTATGTCGAATTCTAATCCACTCTCTTGAAGTAGGATTCGACATTAGCAAGAACTTTACTCGTGCCTGTTATATTTTTGTAAATGAAAAAATAATGCAATTAGATAGATAACATATTCATGTTACAAAATAATAAATAAAATGAATACGATAAATACGTTAAGGTTCGGCAGCTTCATTTTTCTAGCGCCTCTTGCATATTCAAATGCTATTAAACTTTGAATGTCTAATGCACATTATGATTGCTAGCATACAACGCACATAGATGCATCTTATATCCAAAAATATTCTTTATTTTTAAATAAAAAATATGGATGAACGGATATATGTTATAAGTGCAAAGGTCTTGTAGTCACAACGCTTTTATTTCATATTGTTTTATTGGAAATATCGGCAGCAAATTGATAATTAATAGTAAAATTCATTTTGACGGGTAGTTGGAAATGGATAGTTGTGAAATTTGCAAATCGATGGTGAGATCCGTCGATGGATCAAAGGTATTTTTGAAATTTCGAAAAGACACTGTGGAAACCATGTTAATTGAACTCTTTTTATTAGTAATAGAGATAGAGATATCTTTATAAAAAAAAAAATACTATTTCATCCTTTTAATTTGTTCAAAATTGTAAATAGCAGCCGTTAGAACATTTATTTTAACCATTGATTTACAACATTAATTTTATTTTGTTGCCAAATGCTGGTAGAAATAATTTTAAATACGTTCCAAACGTCATCTTAAATATAGCATAGGGAGTACCACAAATTTAAAAACAAAAGAGTGTTATAAGGTGCTGCAAAAGAGGGACGACACAGAACCTTAATCGCATATAAACTATGTTTATGTATAAAGAAAATAAACTAAAATGGTTAAGTTTCATTTACATTTCTTAAACCATCCATGTAATGTAACTATATTATATGTTATCAAAGATTGCGATTTAGCATAAAGTAGATTACATGTACGTGCAGCATCCTTATTAGTGCTGGTTATGAACAAAGTTGAATTCATGTGCATTATACGGACATGTGAACCTATAAATAAAATTACAAGTAACGTTACTGCAAACTTGAAGTTGTTAGAATTAAACAAAAGTTAAGGAAAAGCTGAAAGGAATGATAGCAAGAAACAAGAAAACGGAGAGAGGACATATGCAATGCATATGACGCATGCATGAATTGAATTGAGCTGAACCAAATACCAGGCTAAGAAATGCCAATGCCAAAATAGTGGCAAAGAGATTTAGTGCATTTACTACAAAAGGAATATATTTGTGGGGGTGGTTGCATCATTCACAATTTACAGCTTTGAACCGGGGGATGCAAAAAGTATAATAGTGGAAAGTGAAAGAAAATATGGACCAAATTGATCACACATGTGCATCACCCTACTATTTTAAGAGTAATATGTAAGACAACTCCTTTATTTATTTATTTATTTATTTATTATTTTATTTTTTGCCCTCGGATTATCCTTTAAATTTCATTTTAGCTCTCCAAAGTGTAATCAAATATTCTTTCAGCAATATAACAGTATACCTCTTTAATTGATTCAGTGGACAATGTTATATCTTGATATTATTATTTTTCGACCGTTCATAGTACAGTAGAACAACAAATGATGCACCTATATTTTTCAGTAGTATATTGCTGATTTAATCTAGAACAATTTTTATGCAGTATCTGTGAGTGTGTTTTGTGTATATTGCTTTATTTGAGTATCCTGATACTATATGATGAGTTTTGTCTTCATAAGTGAAGTATTATATAGCTAACTCTCTAACTCGCCTAGTAGGATGAAAATAGTCAAATATGGCTCAATTGAATGGTCGCTTTTGCTTTGTTCAGTTTGTTTGAAATACAAAGAAAGAAAGCAAAGCAAAGCATTTAATTAGTTGCCGAAAAGCTGTATGTGAACTTTAAAACCTCTGTATAGGGGAAAATTATTGAATCAACGTTTGGCTCGTTTAATTCATCGACCTAGGGTTTGAATTGGAATTTGCAGCAACTTTTATGGCTACTGTTCCTTTATTTTTGTAAACGTTGGTCTGTTTTACATAGTAGAAAAATAATTTTTGGTTGCCAATACGCATATCAATGAGAAAATTAACCTGTTTTGTTTGCCTTGTGGTGCGATTTCATTGTCTACCTCAAATTGATAGAAACCCTTTGGTTCAGTTTTAAGATATTGAAGTATGAAACTTGGTACATGTAACATTTGTCTCAGATCACATAATCATCATTGAACCCAGGTGAACAAATGTTTGCACCAGTGTACATCAGAAGCACAATTTCATAACAATCCATAATATTGCTAATTATGATGCCACAGTTCAAGAATTTTCTACAAAAAATGCAAGAAGTTTTTTGGTTAAAATGAAATTTTAGGAGGTTATTAACAATTCTGGAATCCAGTATAATATCCAGCAAATTCTTGTTTACCCTAATTTGGATCTTATTTCTTTCTTTCTTTATTTCATGTAAAGATGAAACAGTAAAATTCATTAAAATCTCAATTTTAATTTTATCAAAAACAACAATATTTTGCTGGATCTAAAGGAATTAAGTGTACACGCATAACAAGGAATTGCAGAAAAGGGCTAGAATCACTACTATCACAACGGTCAGTCAAATATGGCAAGAAAGATGAAGAAGAATCTTTAATAACATTCAAATTCAAAAGGAAATCAAAGCAGCTATTGTAATTGCAGAGATTAAGTCAGTATTACTCACTTTCGGGGTCTGGCAGAGAGCAGATCGGAACAGATCGGGTCTGGCGGAGAATAGATCGGGTCTGGCGGAGAATAGATCGGAGTCTGCAGGCGGCGATGGAGATGAAACAAACCTAGGCGGCTTTGCAAAATTTGGGGATAAGTGTCATGGCAAATACGAAAAGGAACGGAAGGGTTAGAAAAAGGAAAATTACCAAACCATCCCCTACGTGCAAAAATCTGGGCTATTGTAACGGTTATTACCATTATAACCAAATATAATGGTAATAAACGTTATAAAATAGTAACAATAATAACCGTTACTAATAGGGTCCGCGAAAATGTTACAAAACAGGCTGTTTGGTGTAGTGAAACTCTAACGGGATCCTCAACTAGACTAGTACTTAGGTGCAAACTTTCAACAAGATCGGAAGAAATAAAACTATGCGATGCGCCAGAATCAAATAAGGTACGAACAGGAAAAGTAAGAAATGTAAAAAAGGCTTTCTACAGAATTACTACCTCGATCAAGAGCTGGAAGAGCGTTGAGAGCCTGTAGTTGTCCTCCAGGATGTCCTACTCGCTGAATTTGCCTTTTCCCTTGTCCCCGCTTTTTCGGGCAATCCTTGCTATAGTGTCCAGACTCTCCACAATGAAAGCATTCGCCCAACTTTCTCTTCTTCTTCCTACAGTATTTGGCTATGTGCCCAGTGATCCCACAGAAGTTGCACTTCCTTGTCTCCCTGGTCTTGTTGTCATTGCGGTTGTTGTTGTCCTTGCCTCCTTTCTCGGAATCTACCTTCTTGCCTTAAGACTCATTCAACTTGACTTCCTTCTTACCACTCTTATCTTCCTCTTGAAGCAGGGCCATATTTACCAAAATCTCGAAGGTCGCCCCCATGGGTATGTGAGACATGGCCAAACCATGCAATGGCTCGTTCAATCCTAGAGCAAAGTGTAGGGCCTTCTTCTGAGCTGTGTTAACCAAGTCTAAACCGAACCGAGCAAGCTGATTAAACTTATCCACGTATTCCCTAACGGTCATGTCCCCTTGCTTTAGTGATAGGAACCTCTCCATCTGAAGGTTCTCTTCTGTCGATGATAGAAACCTCAGTCCAAACCTTCTCCTAAAGTCATCCCAAGTCTGAAGTGGCCTAGTAGTGGTGGTGACTACCCACCAATATGCAGCTTCCCCTTTCAACAACCATACCGCTAATAGAACTTTCCTACGGTCTTCTATATCAAAGATAGCAAAGAGGGCTTCAGTTTCCTTTAACCAGTAATTTCTTGCCTTAACAAAAGTCTCCGTCCCAATAAAATTCTTGCCACCCATCGCCTTAAAGTCCTTGCAAATCTTCGCGAAATCCGCTTGTGGATGCTGAGGAGGAGGAGGAGGAACCTCAGCTACGGGAGGAGGAGGAATGTTAGCCACGTGGGGAGGACGAGGAATGTCCGCGGGGCCGGCTTCATTCGCCCTTGCCCCCATGTACCTTCTAAACCAAATAGGTACTGATACGCCCTCCAGAATGGCAAAATTATCGGCCATACTGAAACGAAGAAAAAGATAGATTCAGAACGAGGAAACAAAGGATAGTGCTAATGGCTTTTGGGGAATAGCCTTTTAAAATAAAGTAGACTTTTCTTGGAAAAATACTTCTTTATAATCGGTTTTGAAAATAGTTTTTCAAAAGGTAAGTTTTTAAAACCTTTTGTTCAATCCCGTAAACCTTATGCTCTGATACCAAATGTAACACCCCACCTCCGCCAGGGTCACTCTTGCAAGTACACTGGCTTTGGAGGGGTGTTGGACAAGGTAAACATGCATGAGATATCATAAGACAGAACATATAAGTAAAACAGAGTAAATAAAGCAGTGGATGAAAACTACTATTTCAAAACCATAGTCAACTTACATCAAAAGTACAAAGTCATTATTTCCCAACTACTAAAAGTCTAGAAACATAAACTGAAAACTGGAAATAACATAAAGTAAACTATCCCCAAAGTAGACGTGGTAAAACATAGCGAGCTCAAGTCCAAACCGTACATGAGCTATCCAGAAAGCAAGCTAAAGATCCAAGCTAGGTGCTAGTGTTCCCACCCTGAGAACCTGGGGGAGGGGGGGGGGGAACGGAAGAAAATAGGCGAAAGGAAAACAGGTCTGTCAAAAGACTGGTAAGTCCTACCTACTATTAGTATAAAAACTAATAAAGTTAACTGGACATGTAAAACAGAGATGAAACATAGGATGATAACTGGCATGGTGAAAATTTAACAAGAGTGGCATCGCATATACAAGGTTAAGTTGCACCAAGTGTACTAGTATTCTAATCCATGTCAAGTATAAACAAGAAATGATCCCTTAGCCCAATATTGGCCCAAACTCATGAGATGACCTAAATCAATGTCCAACTACTCGGTCTAGTCGATCGGCTCCCTATAAGCCTAACTCGTCGTGTATCGGTGTCATACGGCTTAATCATGGAATGTAGTTAACTGTGCAAGGTCCACCCTAGGGTGTATCCAGTCCTAGGGTGTAAACCACAGACACAAAACAAGCACGCACAGTCTAAACCTACCGGTGCCCATGTTCAACTCCAGACTTAATGTGCACGACCATGGTCCGCCTGAACTTAACTGGTGCACCATTCAGCCGTCTCTTTTGGTCTCTTACAATCAGCCCAGTAATCGTGCCCCACTCTAGCCTAGTCCCTAGGGTATCGTTGATACATCCAAGAGGGATACTGCTGAAAAGGACCACGTAACTAGGATTTCAAATGGGTTAAGTGTGGTTAACCCTATCCTAACCATGTATTGAGTTGGTCAAGTGTATCCAAGCAGTTCATGACTTAACCCTATCAATACATCGTGTTCAACTGGTCAAGTATATTCAAGTGATCTATGACTTAACCCTACCAATCCATCGTGTTTAATTGGTTAAGTATTCAAGTAGTCCATAACTTAACCCTACCAATCCATCGTGTTTAATTGGTTAAGTATTCAAGTAGTCCATGACTTAACCCTATCATGTGGCATTAATTAACTTAATGCACCCCAACCTCTCACATTAGACCTTGTTGTGGTTACTAGTTAAGCCGGGCGGGTCCGGGTAGCTTTACACCACAACCTAGTCTAACCTCGGGTTTTAAGCGCGACATGACCAACTACTCACATTGGGTCCTATTGTTTGTAGCTACTAGTTAAGCCGGTCGGTTCCGGGTAGATTTATGCTACAAACTCAACCCAACCTCGAGTTGGCCACTTTCATGTTTTCTACATGTCATGTCCACGTTCATGTTTTCAAGCATAATCACATGTCATATTTTCAAGTCATGTTTCATGTCATTTAAGTTTACCCATAACGTAACCCCATCGCACGTAAGTTCACATCAACACAAATAGATCAAAAGGGGGAACATAATGATATGATAAGTTGGGCATAAAGTGGCAAAGTCTATCACAAGTTTAACATGGTGATATATGAGGCAAAGGTGCTCATCATAACTTGCTTATAGCATATTGGCCTCAAAACATGTATGATAACATAAAGGTGATTTGGCCTCAAACACGACAATAGTATAAAGGGTGACAATCCTAACTTGTGCATAGCAAATAGGTTCAACGTTATCATATGCATGTTAAGGGACATGAGGGATTAAGGTTTGTTAACATGCATAAGCCATAATCCATTTCATAGCATTTTTCCCTAAAGTCAACATGAACGGTACTAGGTTCATGATAGATCCACAATCATAGATCAAGAGAGGCATGAATAGATCTATGCATATAATGATGGGTTCAAGGCAAATATTGCACTTAGGTCCAATCCCAATCTACACATGTATGGCAATAAACTTAGCAAATAGGGTGATAAACTTGTGATTAGCATATAGGTCCATCATGGCAAGTTAATATCAAGGTCATGAGGGGTTCTATGTTGCATTTATGCACAATCACCACATAAAGCTCATAGCTTTCCACCCAAAAGTCAACATAAATGGTACTAGATTCATGATAGGTAAACATTACGTCCACAAACATAGATCAAAAGGGTCATGAATGAATCTATGCATGAAATCCAAGGCAAGCATAACACAGAAGTCTCATTTCAACTTGCTACATGTCATATTAAGTTCATAGTTTAGAACTAAGAGTAGAGGAGGGCTTACAAAGCGTGGCTATGAGAACTAGAACACAATAGAACAAGATAGAGATGATGTAGCAACGCAAATAGCCTTGAGTAGCTCCTTTGATAGAAAGAAGAAAGCTTGCTCCTTTTTGCCTTAGAAGCTCTCAAGATGAAGATGGAGGCCATGATTAGGGAGCATTTTGGCAGCATTTAGTTGTAGGACTGATTTGTGTGGGTTTAGGCTAGGTCTTAGGGTCTTTTTATAGAAGTTTAGGTTAGTTTAGGCCATAGGATTAACCCTAGTTTAGATCTGAGCCATCAAATCTCGTCACAAGCCTCAAAACATGACTCAAAGGGGACAACAGTTGCACCAGGCCAAACTGGCCCGACCACCCAGGTCGACAGGGGTGTCGACTGGGCAGTCGACACCCACTGGGGTGTGTCGACTCCCAAGTCGACTCCCCAGTCGACTTGGGGGCTGGGCGGGAAACTTTCCCTCCCTGTCTGTTTGGCTCCAGATTTGAAATTTGAACTGTTTTTTTTTTTTTTGAACTTGAAATTTTCTGAAAACTTCGACGGGCCATAACTGGGTCATACAGACTCCGATTTTCGAAAACTCGGACTCTATTTCGCGTATTTTTCCGAGACGAACGCAATGGCTCAGCCTGTTTCCTTTGATTCAGATTTTAACATTTAATTCTGCCTTGATTAATGTTATAACATGTTATTCAAAATACGGGTTGTTATAGGAAACAAAGGTCCTACCTTTTTAAAGATTGGTGGAGTGGATATCGATGGTGAGAACTTTTCGCTCACCTTTGAATTATAGTTTAAATTAGTCACTTATGTTTGCTAATGAGTTTATAACTGTTTACGATGTGAATAGTTTGCTAATGATGTGGTTAGTGACGAAAAATAACACATTTAATGTGTTAAAGTGGTGGATATTTGTTTATTTGTATGTTTGAGTTGGATATCATGATGAATGGTTGAATTTGAGTTTGTTTGGGTCGTAACTAAGTATGAAAAGCTTGAATACTTAGTGAAAAAGGTTAACAATACCACCTTTGTGTGTTTTAAAGCATAAATGCTTAGTTAAAACTGTTAAAAATATTGCCTTCAAGTGTTAAAAATGTAAACACTTCGTGTAAAAGGTTAGAAACACCATCTTTGTGAGTTTAAAGCATGGGTACTTAGTTAAAAGTGTTAAAAGTGTCACCTTTGTGTTAATATGTTATGAACCCTTGTGTACACTACAACAAATTGACCCTATTACAACGGTGTAAAACCGTTGTAATATCATTTTACGACGATGCATCCGCCGTCGTGTATGCAGAAGTTGTAATATATTAAAATCTTTTACAACTTTTCTACACCGTTGCAACGCCGTTGTAATTGAGTTATTTAACAACAGTTATACACCGTTGTAATAAATTTTATTACAACTCTAGTTCTCCGTTGTTGTATATACTATAGTAAAGTAAGAGCATATGTATATCAACTTTTGTCATCGTTGTAATAAACGGTATTACAACTTTTATCCCCGTTGTTGTAGATATTGTAATATCGTGAGATCACAAATATAACAACATTTTCACATCGTTGTGAGTTCCATGATATTGCAACATTTTCACACTGTTGTGACTTCCTTGATATTACAACATTTTCTCACCATTGTAATATGACGTATTACAACTTTTTTTTCTATTGTAATTTACATAGACCTGACTAGTAAAAAGAATTCATATATATTAATAATAATATGATTCACACATCAATGCAACAAATATTAGTACACAGAATCATTCATATATATTAGTTAACATAATATTAGATCAACATAAAACACACGTACGTAGTACATCACCAACTTAACCCGCCACCAAAAACATAACCGTTTCAAAATACGTACATGATCTAATCCAAAATATACATAAGAAAGATGGAAGTTTTGTCTACAAAAGGTTGCATACCCTATGAAAGCACTCTAGCTGAAGGCAACGTAATTTTTATTCCAAGCCACAATTGATCTAACAACTTCTCCAATAGTAGTCATTGCGGGATTCGACTTCCACAAGAAAACTTCTGGATCCACCGCTGCATCAATCCAAACTTTCCAACCTTGCAATCCAAGTTTTTTAAAGTGCACCAAAGCTTCTGGATCAGTGGATACCAATGTTCCTTCTCCAACTACTTGTCTGTCCCAATTTAATATTTTACATTTTCTGCCCTTATTTTCTTCAGCTTGCACTGTTTTTCTGCCCTGATCGTTTTCATCTTTCTTTCCAATTTGTTTAGACAGTTGAACTGTTTTTCTGCCCTCATTTTCAGTTACTTGCTTTTCATTTTCAGCTGCTTGCTTTTCATTTTTAGCTTCTTGCTTTCCATTTTGTTTAGACTGTTGAACTGTCAAGTTATTGCTTCCACGTTGTGACTGCAAAAAAAAAAAAAAAGATCACATTAATTCAAATGCACCTTATTCTTCAAAGCAAGCTGCATTTGATGACCAGTCTTGGCTTTAGTTAAGCCTAAAAAAGCAAAATGTATTTACTTCACAGGTAAATGAAATGTATTTGCATTCCATTATTTACCCAGTGCTGCGACTCAGCGATGTAACTCAGTAACAAAATCACTGAAGATAAGTGAATTCAAAAGGAGGAGAAGCAGACAGGAGCGATTTAGGTCTTATATATTCTCCTAAAAATCATAAGAGGTCATTTAAATGATCAACAGAAGGTCAAGATATACAAGCTTGAGAAAAATGGGAACGCACTGTGTGAATGTATAGTTCTGGTCAGCTAATTCCTGTATTTTTGGAATACTGGGCGCCATTATCGATGTATGATCATGGTTACTATCATTGTATAATCAAGTCTGGGAGAAACCTCAGTGACGTTTTTTTCTTCCATTTTGTGCATGTAGCGTGCTGTATCCCTCTCTCCCCTTTTTTCCATAAAAATAAAAACCTGCTTGCAGTGTAATTACTCTACTTCCATTTTTATTTTATTTTAAAATCTATCTAAGTCAGTCCAATTCTGCATCATTATATAACACATATATGTTGGTGTGGACTCTAGATATATTATGAAGTGGCAAAGTGATAATATTTTTCTTAACACGTTATTTGCTTTCACCAATCATTTAAACAAACAAATTGGTGTTGCGAGTTAAAGAAAATCGACTTTCAAATTACTACGAAGTCAAGAGGATTACTCTTCTTAATTAATTGTGGTAATACTGTGGAGACCGATTCAAACTATCTCTTGAATTGACCGCAAAGATAAGAGCATTGAATTCGTAATCTCAAAATGAAATAGTGTTGAAAGAAATAAGCAAGGAGAAGAGGATGAAAAAACTTGAATTTGTTGTTCTTTCTTGGCATTTCTGAATCCGTAGAAATAAAGTGTTTCAAAATTCTTTCAAAATATTGCAGATTTAAGGGAGACATGGTATCCACACAAGACAGTGCCACATTAGGGGCTCATTTTTACCCATTTCTCAATTTACCCAAGCTCTTAACATTACCAACTTCTATCAAAATAACCTTTTTAACAGTACCCAACCCCCTCCATTTACTGTCCTTAAAATCACCCTAAAATTTCACAGCTCCGGTTAAAAGCATTTCTATGTTCACCAAACATTGTACCAAAGAATTAAACTTGCATTGTCCAAAAAAAAGTTGACGCATTTTAACAACAATATTCCAGTCCCGTAGATCATGAAATGTTACATCTTTCTATCAATTATACCAATAACAAAAGGGTACCTAAGACGTATTAGGATCAGGAGTTGCTGGATTTCCCGCATTACTTGCTTGCTTTTCTTTTAGCTCCTATAAAGATTGCATGGACTGAAAACTATACTCAGATATAAATACATATATCAGTTCAATTATAAAAAAAGTTCCCCTTAACTATAAATTACTTCATTCTATACATTCTGTTCCCATCACATAAGCGTCATCTACTGACAATGATGCTTATGAAATGGATGGTTTGCCGGTGGTTCACAACAAGCATCATAGCATTGGATTCTACCTTCAAATCAAATATTAATTAATCATTGTAAACTTAAAATATCAAATTTATCATGTTATATAAATTCAAATGAACCTATAATGAATACACATCCGCTACGTCACCTCATAATTGACTTCGTGTGTGTCCTGACATCAACACATATTTTTAAACAGTTTACCGGTTCTTTGGAATTTTTCTAAATGGTTTAGTTTATTTTGAAAGTTTGAATCCTTCAAAATCACAAGTTAATGCAAATCATCGAAAATGCTCGTTTTGGCCATTGGTTCTGAAAAGGCCGGAAATTTCTTATCACCCCTTTGATTTTAAACATATTGCTTCTATGAGGTATATAAATATGAAAAAGTTCATGAAGGATTTTAAAATGGTTGAATGAGCAATGAGGATCCAAAATATATAGGCTACATACAGGTATGGTTCATTGTATATACATAGATTATATAAAATTAGCACAAAATAAATATGATTATGGTCATATAAAACTAGCATAAGTGGGAAGCTGTAAATTTGAGAATAGTTCATTTCCCTTTCAGATGATGGTTTACTACAGGTATGGTTCATTGTATCTTAGACTACAAATTCAAAAACAACCAATATTTAGAAACTAAAACTACATTACCAATAGCAATAATTTCTGATATTGTATATTTGAACTTATTCTTACTATGCATTCAGCAATAACTGAATTCAGAGGTTTTCCATCTTTTCTAGTGTGGCCTTTGCACCACAATTCGTCTCTACTGTCATTAGATGTTGACTTTTCCTTTTTCTGCAAAAATAGCTTAACAACTTAAGAATGTTCAAGTGATAACAAATAATAATTGCATTAACAATATTTTTTTACCATTTCTTCTTCCAATTTTGCATAACATTTTCTGCTCATGGTGTGTGGAAGTTTATTTTTTCTCTAATACTTTTGGATCTTTAGCTTGTTGCCTATAAGATCAATTCAATAAATATGATATACGAAAAGGTAATATATTTAACAGTTAAAATCAATTAGACAAAAATAATAACCTCAAACCTTTATGATAGTTTTTCATTTACAAAAGCATTCCACTCTTTAGCTCTCTTTATATTTAACGGTTTTAGGCCTACTAAAATATTGGTAGATTCGGGATTTTGAGATGCTTTTTTGATAGCTGCAACTAACCTTGATTTCGACTCCTTCCATCATTGTACTATTATCATTAACAAGTAATCCTTATACACTATATCTACCTTAAATCTTGACTGCACCCAAAAAAAAAAAAAAAAAAAAGAACACAGATTAGTCTCTAACAGTATTGCAAAATGCAATGTTTACCATAGGCATGTGCATAATGCATATTGCACATAGAGAGAACTACAGCAGATATATAATATGTTGCTTTGAATATTGAGACATATAGGTACTCTAACATAAATAACATAATTAGTAAAATTAAATACAATTGAAAGCCAGATTTTATTATTCACTTGCTCATGTTATCGCCAACAGCTGGTATACAAGTCAAATATCAGTACCTGTATACAAGTCCACAGATCATCCCTCGAATCGTCATCGACTTTCCTCCATGAGCTAATGGTAAAAGGCACCATCTCCCTTGCTAAAGTACCAATATATGACGACAAATGTTTGAAATTAGTACCTATTGCTTATTCGTCTTCATTAAATTCAACTTCCGGCTTCTCATCCGATATCATAGCTAATGATTTCAACATCATTATGCCTCTCTTTTTTCGAGGTTGCGTCAATCTATGACCTTCACTAGAATTCGGTTGAAGTTCGTTTGGACTGGAATCTGATGTAATGTCCCGATTTTGACTGATTTGGTTAAACTAAAATTTGTAGATTTTATCTGTATTTCGTTCAGTTAAATAACATAGGAAAATAGAATAATATTTTTAATAAATCCTACATGTAAACTTCAGCATGTTTATATATATATATATATATATATATATATATATATATATATATATATATATATATATATATATATATACATACATATATACATACATATATGTGTGTGTGTATGTATATAAGTGAATACCGTTTAACATTCTTGTTTGCATTAAAATTGGTTTTAATTGTAACATGTAAGGATATCTAATGAGAAGTTACAATCATTTCACCTATAAATACATATAAATGGTATGGCTATTAATATAATAATATATTGATTTAATATGGAATAGAATAAATAAGTAAAGAAGACATTTTTGTAACAAATAGCACCAGGGCTTACATATAAATCAATTCATGATGGCTGTGCACTACAAATTAATTCACAAGTACCCTAGCATCTTTGTGGATAGCTTAAGAGCCAAGTTTTAGTTTTAAAACATATAAATAACATGGCCTGTACACATCTTTACATAGCCTAGCTTTTAAAGATATCTGAACATGATTTGTTTGTACCTTTATGTATTCCAGGATTCACACTTGGTTATGCACTAGCACATGGGTAAATCACTAGTATACTCTAGGCAACCCTAAGCCGTAGCATTTCTTTTCAACCAAGGATAGGAGCAGCAGCTACTATTATACCAATTGTGCTTTATTTTTGGCCTGTCCATATATCACCTCAGAGTGAAATAAGAACATCAAAAGCCATAACATAACCTTCCTTTCAGTCAATCATGGTGCTCAATAAAGCACATGAAAACAACCTATTCACTTTAAGTGCACAGCCGTTCATAGTTTCTATTTCTTAGAGATGAAGTTGGGTTTTAAACTATATAGTATAGGTTGTGTATATATGTATATGTACCTCAATATCTAGCTGGCCGTGACTTCTTTTGAGCAACCTGGTTTTCATAGATAAACTATGGGGAAGTTCTTTCAATCAATATAATTTGCACAGCTATGAAAACACATAGCTGCATCCCTTTCAATTTTAAACTGGCAGCTAAGAGCATCCTATCAGTCTTTCAATAACTGAAACAAGAGTCCATCACCTGTGTACATTTCATTTCTCATGCATGTATATTTTATATTTGTTTTGCCTATAAATGCGTTATCCACGACACACATTCATGGATCAGTCGAACTAAACTTGAAAGAAAAAGAAATGGTAGAAAACCAGAGAAACTAGGAGAAAAATCTGGAAGTAAACATAAAAACAGAGGACAACAACTCAAACTAAAAAGAGAAGTGGGATGAAAAGAAATTTGGGATGGTGAAAGTCTGTAGCATGAAAGCTAAAACTATGGACATTGGTGAGTAAACTCACTTTTATATTTAAACTCTTTTAATCAGCACTTGAATATTTATGCTATACACTTCTACCTAAATATCATTTGTTGTATCAACTAAAATGCTCAAAACTAGTAAACTTATAGTGAGTAAACCTCTTTTTCTTACCCTCCAATTGAATCAACTCATGACTATTATATTGTTTAAATGCTTTGTATATGCATGCCTCGCTTGTTGATGATATATAGAAATGAAATCATTTGAATTATATGATGAATCTGCAATATACCAGTATGTTAAACACAGAAACCCATTTTCAAAATCAGGGAACAAACTTGGGACCACAAAGAGCCATAATAATTTCAACCCAAAACGGGAAAGCTGTGCAATAGAAAATCGAAAACCAGTAATGTAATAAACATGATAGTCTGAATGAATCCATTAAAATATAGATACTATGATATGTCAGTATGCGATAATGGACTAATAAGGTCAAACCATATAAGCTTTCCTTCATTAAGAATTACTTGGAAAGTATGAGGTAATGTAATTCACTTCAGCGAAGTTTGCATCCGCTCAAGTGCCTAGTTCTAAAACTGAATTATTACATACAATATTAATATTGTAAGGGGTTCCAACAAAATAATTGGAAATGGGATAATGGAGTGGGTTGTATTTGCTTGGGTTCGGCGCACCGTTAATAGAAAAACGTAAGAAAAGAAAGAAGTACAACATATGGAAAAGGGATCAGAACGTAAAACTGTAAACATAAAAGAGTTTAAAAGGGAACAAAACTGAGTGAATACAACAGTAAGAAAAAGAGAAGGTTTTAATTTAAATATATATATATATATATATATATATATATATATATATATATATATATATATATATATATATATATATATAGGTATGAACCTTTTGACAATGAATAATATTCTTTCATTCAAAAAGTGAAAAGGGTAATGAAAGAAAGTCACGTAACAAATGGAAAAAAAGTAAAATGAAAACAACGTAAAGATAGAAATAAAGAAAGATAAGGCAGCAAAAGCAACTGATGGGAAGTGTTGTACATGAACACAAGTGCATAACCATGTGTTAACAAAGAACAAGAGGCTTTAATTACATACCTACCGTGAGAGACAGGGATGATGCCGGTTTGTGCTGAGCGAATTTGGGGAACATGGGCTTGGCGATCGTGAGTGAAGGCTTGTCGTGCAGATCGGACTGCGGTGTACTAGCGGTGATTGGAGGAACTGTGCACGTGCACGGTGAACGCTGTGCACTGTATGGAAGAAAAACAAAAAAGGGAAATGTTGGGAAACAATGGCTGAGTCGCGGACCAGGTCGCTCTCTTGAAGACGATTCGGCGATTTGGTCGGTGGTGCAAAACCAGTTCGTACTCTCGCCGCCGCCTTTAGGATAAAACAGCCTCGTAAAACGGTAACTGATTTGTTTGCACAACAAATCAGTGCAGATTTGCACTTTCGAAATAAATAACTGCTCGAAAATTTCTATAAGAATATTTTAATGGCGGAGGATTTTTTTTTTTTTAATGGCGGAGGAGGAAAAAAACAATTTTTTTCTGTACTAATCTCGTCTACAACTGAAGATAATATATAGACGGGAATTAGGATTAATCGAAAATACTGGGCAGTAGGAGAAAATAGGATCTGCTGAAATACCGGGTCAAAAGTTTACCGCTTCATGATAAAGTCGGCTCAGAAATATTTTTCATAAAAACGGTTTGAAAAAGTCAAGGTTTTCTTGTCCAAAAATATAAGTGTCTACACCACATAGCCAAGGCCCAAGCCCAAGCCCGAACCGAGCCGGGTCGGGTCGAGTCGGTCGGTCGTGCGCGCGTGTGGTGTTCATGATGCATGGTCTCCCTCCTCACAACAAAGCATGCATTGGGAGCCCAAGGCCCCAACATGACTTTTTAGAAACAAGTATAAATACTTACATCTTTCTTATAATCCCATGTTGTGGGACTATTCTCATATAAGAGACATCATACACTTATTTCTATATTTTAAATAATTCACATAAATTTCCAACAATCCCTCTCTTGAATTTTTTAAAATATTATCGAGCAGTTTTTAAAAACATAAGACTGTGCATAAACAAATGTGTCATCCGACTTGAACCTTTGCATAGTGAGTAAGATTCAGTTTTTACTAGAGTGACACGTAGTCTTGAACTCTATTTCTGACATCAAACCACACACAACCTTTTCCATAGTGCAATCAAATAAGCCCGTGCGTTCATGGCCATGCACGTCTATCCCAGTTTAGTGAACGCTCTAGAAGTTCTGCCCAAAACTCTATAGGAAACGACCACATTTCCACATTCACACAGGTGAGTCTATCAAGAGTACTCCTGAAGGTAGGTACTCCACTCCAAATAGAGTATAGATCTCATTAAGAGTTTCTATTAACTCATCCTCTAATCACTTCAGGAATACATGCTTCTTAGTTTATTAAATAGCATGTTCTACTTCTATCACTACACAACTTGTTTTTACCCATTGAACCTATTTCTTGGGATCTCCAGTCATTTAGGTCGGGTTACCATTGTGCCTGATTCCACAATCTCAGGGCAATTGTCCCATTCTTTTAGAATTATTAAGGACTTTCTTTCTGGTCAGTCCTTTCGTCAAAGGATCTGCCAAATTATCATCACTTCATATGTGATGTCCTCTAACAATACTGTGCATACGACTATCATTTCTTACCGTTGTATTATCGGTTCTGTTTTTCTTTCAATAGTCATCAAATCTTTCATCACTATATATATGAGATGTTCTTTTACAGTATTGTGCTTACGACGTCGTTTTCTACCGTTGTTATAACGGTTCTATACTTTTTGTAATAGCCGCGGAACTATCACAATCGATTACACCACTGGTGTCTATCTTTCCCGTATAGGGATCTCAACTAGCAGATTTCTTTAGTTCTCTGCTTCTTCACTAACTGTGGCTAGTGCTCTTATCTCAGTCACTATAGTATACTGAGTCAAGATATTCTGTTTCTTAGATTTCCAAGAAACAGTTCTTCCAGAAATGCTAAATATATAGCCATTGGTCGCAATAGAATCATCTGATAAAATATTCCAGTCAGCATCAGAATATCCTTCAAGTACAGCTTGAAACTTTTCATAATGTAATCCAAGGTTCATGGTTCATTTAAGATATCTCATGACCCTTTCAATTGCATGTCAGTGCTCTATACTGGGTCTACTGGTAAATCTGCATAATAATCCCACGACATAGTCAATGTCGGGTCTAGTACATTCAGTGGCATACCGAAGGCTGCCAATGATGCTCGCAAAATCAGACTGCCTTACACCTTCATCAGTGTTCTTAAATAACTTTACACTGAGACCATATGGTGTATATGCAGGTTTACAGTCAAAATAATTGTATTTCTTTAGAGTATTCTCATTTTAATGAGATTGATCCAAAGAAAATCCCCTTTTTACCCAGTAATCTTAATACCAAGGATTGCACTCACCTCACCTAGATCTTTCATATCAAAAATTGGCATTTAATGAGGATTTGACTGAGTTTATGGCATGAATGTTTGACCCAAAGATGAGCAGGTCATCTACATAAAGGCATATCATAGTGCAAATGTCATTCTCAGATTTGTAATAAATGCATTTGTCACTTTCATTAACTTTAAAACCATGTGAAATGATTAAAGTTATCAAATTTTTTATGTCATTATTATGTGCTTGTTTTAAACCATATAATGGTTTATCTAATTTGCATACTTTATGTTCTTGACTATGTACTACGAATCCTTCAGGCTGGTCCATATGAAATTCTTCTTCTAATTCACCGTTCAAAAATGCGGTTTTAACATCCATTTGGTGTATTAATAAATTATGAATGGAAGCAAGTGAGATTAATACCCGGATGGATGTTATTCTAGTTACAGGTGAAAAAGTGTCGAAGAAATCTATTTTTATTTTTTTCTAAAACCTTTAGCTACTAGTCGTGCTTTGTATTTATCAATAGTACGTACCATCAGGTTTTAGCTTTCTTTTTAAGTACTCATTTACAGCCTATAGATTTACAACCAGAGGGTAAATATGTCAAATGCCAAGTCTTATTGGATTTCAAAGAATCCATCTCATTATTTATAACCTCTCGCCAAAAATCGGCATCTAAAGAAGATAAGGCCTCTTGGAGGTTTAAGGGATCCTCCTCTATAGTAAAATCACAAAAATTCGAACCAAATTCGTTTACGGTTCTTGCTCTTTTACTTCTTCTAGGTTCAACTTCAGAACTTTTATTAAGTTCTATTCTAATAGGCGTACTTGATGTTCCCCCACTATTCCTTAATTTAAAAAGAAATTTCGTTTCATAAAAATTGGCATCATTTGATTCAAATTATATTATGTGTATTTAGGTCATAAATTCTGTATGCTTCGCTATTAACAGCATAGCTTATAAATACACATTCGTATGATTTACTTGCCAATTTTATTCTCTTAGGGTTTGGAATGCGAACATATGCTAAGCAACCCCAAGTTCTAAAGTATGACATATTGGATTTATATTTCTCTAAAATTACATAAGGCGAAATTTTATTCTTAGATTTGGGGATTCTATTCAGAACATAACATACAGTCTATAAAATATCCCCCCACTAATGTTTTGCTGCACCAAAATTTAATAAAATGACAATTACTAATTCGGTAAAGGTCCTATTTTTTTTAGCTTTACCTTCCATTTCAGGTGAAAATGGTGCAGTTCTCTTATGTACAATATATCACATAAAAACTCCAGAATAGAATTTGATTCATATTCTGTTCCTCTATCACTATGTAGTCTCTTAATTTTCCTATTTGCTTGATTTTAATTTTGAATGTTTCAAACATATCAAATGCATCACATCTTTAAGAATCAATGTCTTTCCAATCATATGTTTTATTTTCATATTACCGGTCTCTACAGCTTAAGTGGTGTGAGGATCTCACAACACACTTTCTGATCGTCAGCAACCGTGTATATTGTGAATATATCACGATCATAGCAAATATGGCGAGAAACACCAATGTCTACCCACCAACCCTCTGATTCACCAATAAGGCGAATCTCAGTAATCATAGCCGTAAGAGGCTCCTCAGTCAGGTTAGCCTGCGGTGCAGGACCTGGCCTGTTCCAATACATTCTTGTCATATGATCTAGTTTTCTACAGTTGTATTATAGAATAACTGTCCAGAATCATTTATTTGGGTTGATTGCTGCTGTCATTTATGGTTTCCTTGCGGATTCCATTCTGTTATTTACTGGTCAGTTGTTGATGCTTATTATTTTTAGAGATGTTCACATGTTTGAGAATTTATATTTTCTCATAAGAAAATATTCATAAACTCAGAGACTAACATAAATTATCCACATGTATGCAACAAAGGTGTTCTATAATCTATCTTTTCACTTGTATGCATATAAACTATGTCAATTTATTTGATGCAAAAAACCTATTCATCCAATTAATGTCAATTCTTAAGGACATTATCAAATAACATACACATTCTATTAATGTCAAATTTTTAGTGACATTTCCCAATATTATATGTGTTCTATTAATGTCAATTTTAATGACATTTCTATATAATCATATGCATTTCACTAATGTATTGACCAATTATTTATTTTGGCCACTTCTTATCTTCCCTAAAAATATATATAAATAAATCGAGAGATTTATGCATCATAATACAGTCTGAACATCGCAATTCATGCATTTCTACTTGCTCAACCTCGTGGTCGTCATTTGAGTGTGTAATTACATTTAACCATGTATATGTGCTTCGGCATTCACAACCAATTTAATCAGCATTGACAAAGCACATTACTGTATAAGTTATCATACTTCAAACGTCACATGGAGCAAAAGAAACGATAAAGAATTAAAACCATATCAGGCATTAAGTTGCAAGTAGGAAACAAGTTCTGAAGCTTTACTTCTCTTTATGACCGCGCATCAGCTCTCTCAACTCAACCATCTCATCTTCACCGTACATGGATTTCTTCAGATCCAGGATATACCCGAAAGCTCAGTCAGGCCAAATTATTAGATCTGAGATCTTTAGTGAATATCGAGAGTGGTAGTTGCGGTGTGGTATGTATAGATAAACATAGAAATGAATACAGCAAACCCAAGACGGGTATCAGAAATGAGAGAGGTGGAAGATGTTTGGTCGCCGAATGTAAATGGGGCAGTCGAAGCCATTGTTTCACGGATCGTCTTCAAATTGTTGGGAAACAATGACTGAGTCGCGGACCAGGTCGCTCTCTTGAAAACGATTCGGCGATCTGGTCGGTGGTGCAAAACCAGTTCGTACTCTCGCCGCCGCCTCTAGGATAAAACAACCTCGTAGAACAGTAACTGATTTGCTTGCACAACAAATCAGTGCAGATTTGCACTTTCGAAATAAACAACTGCTCGAAAATTTCTTTAAGAACATTTTAATGACGGAGGAAATATATATATATATATATATATATATATATATATATATATATATATATATATATTTAATGGCGGATACCGGGTCAAAAGTTTACCGGTTCATGATAAAGTTGGCTTAGAAATATTTTTCATAAAAACGGTTTGAAAAAGTCAAGATTTTCTGATCCAAAAATATAAGTGTCTACACCACATAGTCAAACCTAAGCCCGAACCGAGCCGGATCGATTCGGTCGGTCGCGCGCGTGTGTGTGGTGTTAATGATGCATGGTCTCCCTCCTCACAACAAAGCATGCATTGGGAGCCCAAAGCCCCAACATGACTTCTTAGAAACAAGTATAAATACTTGCATCTTTCTTATAATCCCATGATGTGGGACTATTCTCATATAGGAGCCATCATACACTTATTTCTATATTTTAGATAATTCACATAAATTTCCAACAGGAAACAAAAGGAAACGCAAGAAATAAGGGAAGCAGGGTGAAGGAGCTGTGTACGTGAGTGGTTAGCATAACACTCTGTTGCATCTTGGCTCGGCTAGGACAGAAAACAAAAAAGGAAACAAACAAACAAACAACTTCCCTACGTTGACACCTTAGTGAGAAGTATATATGAGGACCAGGTGTATGTTTGTTTGATTCATGAACCAATAAAGAGAAGAGGAAAGAACTGAGGGCAAGTACGCATTACATGATGCATGGTGATTGAATTTTGATGCATCAGGTAAGGTATTAGATGAACGGAAGTTGGATCATGGACCAAAACAAGAATCTGGAAATGAAACATGGGATAGGGAGTTCTTGTGCATGGGTTTTTGGGATTTGTTGAGATATTAAGAGGGGACGCTAGTAAAATAAATAAAAAGAACAAAACATTAAACGTGAAGAAGAGATACCATCTTGCAGGGAAGAAACAGAAGGGGATTAAAGGGAAGGATGGGTGCAGACGTGTTTTACTTTTTCCGTGGAGTCTTGGGCTAAGGCCAGTCTTAACTCAAAAAAAAAAAAAAAAAAAAAAAAAAAAAAAAAAAAAAAAAAAAAGAAGAAGAAGAACGAGAGAGCAGACTAAAGAGAGAGAACATGAAAGGAAAGAACAGTGGAAGAAAATGAAACAAAAGAAGAATGGGAAAGATATTTGTGCACGCGGTTTTATTCATGCATGGGACATTGGTTCTTTGTCCTGTTCAGGTATAAGGGGAAGGGCGCCGGCTATTCGGGTATAAGGACCAAGGAGGATGAGTTGTGCGCGAAAATAAGTACGAATATATTATTAAACATACATGGAATGGGTGGGTATTTTGCCAAGGTTATGGGCTGATTTATTGTGCTCAGCCCATTTTAAATAAATAAAAGAAATAATGCTTCAAGTATAATGAGAATTAAATATATTTATATTTATATATATTTATATAGATGGGCGTATATATGAGATAGATCAAGGACCTATATGATCGAGTAGTTTGGCTCGTAGTTGTATGGTTGAGTCGATCAATGGATGCGTAAATTAATTGACGAAGCTACCGAGTTTAATACAATTCTATTTAAATAAACTAGTTTACTAAATAATTAAAAATGGTTTAGTACAAAGAATCATTAAAATAAACTGAACGCAAATTTAGTCAATGTTTAAACTGTTACGAGTTGATTAGTAATGACCTGTAATTCAGTAAATCTTGAAATATTTGTTCGATTAATTCTGTTGTGTTTAATTACGTTGATCGTAATTTTATATATTATATATATTGATACCAGTTAGTGAAAATAAACACCGTTCCACGGTATAAATTGATTGACTGAATTGTTTGGACCCCCACTAGTAGAAATGAACACTGTTCTGGTATTATATTTGTCTAACATATTTATTCAACATATATATATATGTTGTTGAGTTATTATATTATCAAATGATAATATTGGATTGTATGTGTTTGTGCAAATTGGGTTATCGACTTAAATGTCGTCAAAACTGTTATATATACCGTTGGTGCTGCTAAGCCATTTTCTGTAAAATAACGCAGAAATATATTCGAGTTTTGATAATTGGATTTAAATTGTTTTTAAAGAACAATTTAATGGATTAATTTAAATTAATTATATTATTAATTTAAAAAGGAAAGATAGGTTATAATCATTTTAAAACTAATTGTTTTCTTAAATGAATTATGATAAGTTAATTAGCTTTTAAAATTAATAGTTTTTGAGTAAAGATAATGGTATAGTGTAATAGCAGTTTAAATTTGGATAAGTTATCTAAGAAAGATGTTTTAAACTTAACTAATCTCTTAATTAAGTAAATTTTAAAGATAATATAGTTATAAAAGAAAGGAAATCAAGTCCGTCATTTAAATTAAATTTCCCTGAGATAATATCAAGTTAAATTGATGAACGGTTCAAAACAACAACGTTGTTTGAAAATGGTTTAAGATTTGAAAATCAAATTGGATTTACAAATTCCTGTTTGGCGAATATTCTGGATATCGAATTTCTTCAAATCTTGATGATGAGAATGATTTCGACTCAAGGTCTAAGAGGTAATTAAAATACCCAAACTTGAACGATTTCACTATTACCCGATAGATCGTATTAGTTTGTATTCAGAATGAGTGTTAAAATTTAATATCGTCTTCAACCATAAAACAGATATTCGAGAATGAGATTTATCACATAAGATTGATGATAAGAGTTTTCTAAGTTAAGTAATACCTTCGTGTGTGTGTGTGTGTGTGTGTGTGTGTGTATATATATATATATGAAGTTAATATTTGAAGATTTTTCAAATAAGACTTAGCAGATTCAATGGACTCTGTTTATTTTATTTTATATTTGATAGTTAAATCACCGACTATGAAATCTGGACTTTTTCGTTATCGTTTTCGAAGAGACCGGAATGTAAATTCCACTTCGATTCGACATACATTTCGAGTAAGAGATTATTGAAGATCATTGAAGATGGAGTTTATGTAAGGGTTGTTCTATTTACAGAATAGTGACTTCGGTTTGTAATAAATTGCGTAAGTTGATCTCCTCAAACGTATTTATGTTGGTGGCGGAGGAATTCATTTCTCTTAGCTTTATACCCGTGGTATATTTGGGGAAATCAATTTGTGATTTGGCAGGTTTGACGATGTGGCATTCAAAGTGAATGAAGACGTGTTATATCCAAGGTAAGTTTAGCCTTAAGCTTCACAACCGGGAAATGACAAAAATCGGGAAGGCAACATGGCTATGTGGGTCGCTCCCATTTGGGTGTATTGTCACCTATCTAAAGAAATCCCCTTTGCTTCTTAAATCTTTCGATGCTGCCCCTTTCGGGAAACGGTGGGTAGATCCCAACCATTGGTGACAATATATTCCATACACTCAAGCGAAATGAGTGGCCGGTCATGTTTGGGCTGGGTTGCACGACATTCTTGTTGAACCCAGTGTATTCCCCTCTAGAGATACACTATCGGTAGACGGCGCCATACCTTGTCATAGTCGAAATCCAATCTCCAATAAGCGCCCGCGGTATTGATTGTATACTATGTATGTAGAGCGTGAGATGCAAGCTTTCTACTAGAATTGCTATTTATTTGTATTTAGACATTATCATATTATCAGAATAATATTGTTTTCAAAAATGTTTTGGGTTATCATAAGGTAAAAGCCATCCATGTTTATGTGTGAACCTGTCTTACGATTATCTTTTCTTTCAAAAGGTTTTTGAAAGTTGAAATCAAACTGTTTTTAATCGATTACTCACACCAGTTCCATGATTGACTCAGAGTTTTTTTTTCTATGTTTTCCCTAAACTCTCGGGTGCACAATTTTTGTATGGACAGTCCAATAGTTCAGGATTTTACAAATTTTCTGAAGAAGCTAGGAGCAGGAGGCTTCAGCATTAGATATAGAATTTTTTTTTCCGCTGTATTGTGCATGTGTTATACTCTGATGATGTATGTAATTTCAAATCCAGTTTGTATTTCAAAAGTGATTATTTATATATTATATTTTATTCCGTTGTGATTGTGAGACTCTGTGTTGTTGTTCAGTTCGATCTTATATCTATTTTCTTCTATTCTAATTTTCTATCTTTATATATCTCATCCTCTAACTTCTTTCTATTAATGATTCGTATTTTCGTGCAACTTGGGTTGGATGCGAGTTGTATTCAGTCAGCTCAAATGGTACGGATCTTCGGGATCGTTACATCTGAGGTGGTTGAAGTTTGTTGGAAGTGTAGTTGACGGACAGGGGGTTGTACTGGATTTGTATTGCCGAAGGGGCTGTTACTGGAAGGAGGAGGCTGAATCTGGTTTGTAGCGTCGATGGGGCTGTTACTGGAAGGAGGGGGCTGAATCTGGTTTGTCGTGTCGACAGGGATGCTACTGGAAGGAGGAGGGGGCTGCATCTGTTTTGTAGTGTGGCCAAGGTTGCTTCCAGTTTTGCGAGGAGTGTGTATTGGGTATTCAACATGCTTTTGAGGAGATCTTATAGCAATATTTAAATCACGAAGTAGTGGAATTGGTCCACCTAAGTGTTCACTGATTCAATCCCAACCATCCTCTCATCAGCAGCAAGAACAACTGCAAGTGCAGCTAAACTTTGCTTTTTTGCTCTTTTCTTTGCTGTTTTTGAGCTCTAAAAAATAAAAATCTTAAATCAGTTTTCATTAGTTCTAAGTCTTTGTAACCATGGTGTTTAAAAATATACAAGTAGCGATAAAAGAGGCTGATCTAACCCGAAGTTTGAAATAGACAACGCGAAGTATGAAATAGGCAACATCAAAAGTTATTTTTAGATATTAAACATCTACATTAATAGATACAAATGGATGCCCGCTAATTATAATAAATCAATAAACAAAAATAAGCAATTTAATTTAAATTAAATTTTCTTTCATCCCACTATTTATTAAATTATCAAAAAACTGTTTATTAAATTATCAAAAATGAACAAACATGATGATAATATTGTTTTTATGGATATTCTTTAAAATATAATATTCATATGCTTACATTTTGAAATATAATTAGAAACAAAATACAGAAACTTTAAACAACTTTAAACAAAATACACAAATTAATCAGGAATTTGATAATAGAAAAAGCATTTGTACCAAATCCACAATAGCAACATCTGTTCTAGCCAATACTGATCTATTGCCAATTTAAGAAACATCAAAATTCGATCTCTCTGCTATTTTTCTTTATTGCCAAAAATAGAAACTACAAACTACCCACTCATTCTTAGCTACTTAGTAACCTATTACTATTATTTAGTATATCATCCTTGACTTTATGTTGAACCCATCCCTGTGTTTTGATACAGGTTTTTAATTTTGATATAAGCTATTGATTTTGGTCAACCCATCCATGTATTTTGATTCGTTGATCCATCTTGAATACTTAAGGGATAATCCTAGGCTATGCAGTTTATGAGAGAATTAAAGAAGTATGTAGTTATAGTTAATTCATATATTCGTGAAGCCAAGTCCATGTATAAATTAAAACAGAAGCTACTAAGAGTGAATACTAAATATGAAGAAACATTGATACAAGCTACTGAATTTGAAATAGCTAACACACAATGAATTTTTTTGACAAAAACTTTAAAAGAATCCATTTCTAACTATGACTTGGTTTCAATCATTGAAAAACGATCAAAAGGGATATTTTGAAATGCACAAGAAACCTATAGGTGTAGAGAAAGAAAAGAAAAGAATAGCTAAAAAACTGAAAAACTAATAAAATCGAGAAAGTTACCTAAGAAATACACATCGCACATAACAAATTTTGTGTCATCTGCCTAACACATCGCACATAATTTTTTTTGTGTCATAACTATTTATCAATGACTATTTGATTTTTTTTTTTCAAACTTACCTTGTTTAAATAAGCTTACGAGCCATTTTTTTAACAAAAATAAAATTGCAAACTTTGTTACTATGTGTAGGTCTACCAAACATGTAGATATATTACCTCAAAGTTCATAGGTTGCCTATTTTTTAAAATAAGAAATTTAAGCCATTATGTTTAAGCTATCCTTTTTAGCTGCACTAGAGAAACACAATAGATAAATTTTTATTTAAATATAAATTCTCTATTTACTACATGCTTTTGTTTCATTTCTAACCAAATTTATGTTTTAATTTTGCTTGTCATCAAAACAATACCAATCTAATTTTTTTTTTAGTAATTTTTATAGTGCCATCTTTTGATTTGTAGGGAATACTTCTACATTGTATTTGTGAAGAGATCCACCCATTATCATCAGCAATAACATATTTAAAGCTGAACAATAGATTAGATAGGTGCTTTATGAGGGAAAATGGAAGTATGCTCCTTAATGTAAATTAATTATGTTTACATTTCCTTTTAATGGTAAATAGCTAATTTTATTGTTTTGGTCCTATAGAACCTCGTTTGTGGTTTTCTTGATCAATAAAGAAACAAGAAAGGTTGACATTTGCACTTGAGTAAAGAAATGCAAGCTTATGCTTTTTCCCTTCAAAATGTGAGCAGTAAATATTGTTAATTTGGATCGACACTGATTTAGTTTTTGTTTCTATATGTAGATTGGAAAGTGCTGTGACTAATTTGGATCGACACTGATTTTGATTTCATATGAAAATTTTTATTGCATTTCACAAAACGAAATAGTGATTCTTTCTAGGCAGAGTGTAAATATTTTTTAAGTACAACTCCTAATACCATCCGTAACTTAATTTAGAGTTTATCGATCTAAATATCACTTGATTCAGAGGTAGTACGAAAAAAATACTGTAATTTGAATTAAAACATAGTGGTATTTGCCAAGTTAGTGTTCAATTTGGAGGTATATCTTCTTAATGGTTAAGTATAACCATTAGTCACGATATAGAACTACATGCATTCACAATATGAGGTATCCGAGTAATAATGTTTCAAAATGTCTTGACGGGCTTGATTTAAATCATGATTTTTCTTGTTGAATGTATTCATTGTATAAGCCATATTGAATGCATCATGGTGCTTAGCTTGTTAACTTGCATCGGGAATTTTATAATGAAAGCTTTGACATTGAGCAGTTAGATTATATGTTCTTAAAACTATATTTTGATTTTAAAATAAATAAAAGAAAATTGAGAGAGCATCTACCAGCAGACATCAGGTTTCAGGAGGATGATATGAATACTGTTTACCAAAGTTTATGAGTTCCATAAGCCATATTTCATTTTTAAATGACTTTCTGAAAACCGCTTAGAACATAAATAAATGATTTTCAAAAAACCACGTTAAACATAGGAAAATTCTCGCTTTTCTTGTTTTCTCACACCCAAAATCAATTCTAGTGGAACGTGAGAAATAAAAAGTGAAATTCCTTCCGTTTTTAATTGGATTCATGCTGCTAGATACACTACCAATGGCGCTTGAATAAAGCATGGCTAGCAATATTTAGCATTTTATTATCTATGCATTACCCGGGAGAGTCTTACGTTGCGTTTACATTCCTATTTAGGAATGAACAAATGGTTCCTTTGAAAATCACTGGTACTGATCAATAAGAGAACAACGATCAACTCATTCCAAAAGTCGAAAATGCCTCGAAGGTTTGTGATAATAAGGGTGAGACTGGAAATGTAGTTTTATTTCAATATACAGTGTCAAAAATTAATACTCTGAATGTTTTTTTTAATATCATATGGGCATCGATGGTCGAATACCTCAACACAATGTACTAAGAGCAACAAAATAAGGCTGAAGTAAAAAAAAAGCATGTGGTAAAAAATGCATATGTCACTTGAATACCTCTGCTTTGTGTAGCATCATCTTCCTCGTCAATAATACAAGATCAGTCTTCCTCATCGACCTAAATAAAACATAACGATTTACAAAGGATTAGAACATCACACTAAATATAGCACTACTATGTAACAACCATGTACAAAATAAAATACACATGCAAAGAACAATTACAATAGAAAATAAAATTATTTTGAGACACGCTAAGATGCCAATCTTATATCAGATTTTTTTTTAAACCATCTAACAACACATTTTGTGGTATATATGAACAACACATTTTATGGTATATATGAATATGCATAAAATAAAACATCAATAAAATATGCTTATAACATACCAAAATACCGTTACAACCCTACCTTATGTAACTTACATCCCCATTATCTACGTCTCTATCATCAAGTTGTGACTCGTCCGATGGTTTACTAGTTGATTCTTCATCCTCGTCATATTTTTCCAATTCATGAAACCTTCTAGAGGGCGCTCTCAACACAACATACCAATTTGAAGAACTATCTTCTCTAGAGAAGAAAACTTGAACCGTTTGTGTTGCTAAGATAAACGAGTTGCTTGCAAACTGATTTTGAAATTGATGCAAATTGACCAATGTAAATCCATCTTCAACTTTGACTCCACGATACATATTTATCCAATCACATTTAAATAAGGCAACTCAAAATTAATGATAATCCAACAAGAAAATCTCACGCAAGACCCCATAATATATTACTTTTTCAATAGACCCATCTACAAAAATAATACTTGCCTCAATGGAGACACCATTATTTTGTGTAGCCTTCTCAAAGTCTTTGGTATGAAAACGTCGACCATTAACAATATAGCCAGAATAAGAAATTATTTGCGAATAAGGTCCGTACGAAAGCCATTTTATTATGTTGCTGACATTGGATATACATCTATCATCTCTAACCTGGACAAATACAATATATTAAATAAAGATTTATGTTGATCTATTACTTTCATCATTAATAGTTTTCTAATATATAACTATCAACCTTTTTTCCAAACCAAAAACTAAAAGTCTCCGGTTGCAATTTTGACAGTTCCAAATCGTCTTGTGCAAGATGAGGATGCAAACATTTTAGCTCCTCTTTGAGCATTCTACATACATAAATGTAATTAAGGATCTAATTTATTTAGTATGTCATAGTTAAATTGGACTTATATTTACTCTATATACGGATCTACTTCTTCCGTATTAAACAAAACGTATCGATGAAAAGCATTAATCACCTCCTCATCGACTATAGTAGGTTTTCCTTTGGAAATAGGATGCCCCTCAAGTATAAAATCATTTTTTCCACTTCATTGCTCTTTTTTCCTCTCTCTAATTTGTAATGCATCTTTAATATATATAGAGCAATATTTCATGCATTCTTCGATAACATAGCGCTCAGCAATGCACCCTTCAGGCCGTGCTTGATTTTTAACATATCCTTTTAATATTTTCATATATCTATATCAAAATGAATAAACAAGCTACTTTCATAACTATACGTACTTTTAACCGTCAATTATTTATAATAAATATTACCTCTCAAATGGATACATCCATCGATATTGGACTGACCCACAAATTCTTGCTTCACTCCTTAAATGTATTGTTAAGTGAATCATGATATTAAAAAAGGAAGGGGGAAAGAACCTCTCTAGATCACATAGTGTTAATGCAACTTGATATTCCATTAATTCTAGTTTATCCCTATCAAGCATTCTTTGGCATTTGTCATTATAAAATGAACATAGTCGTAGTAGTGCATTCCTTATCCCTGTAGGTAGAAGTCCTCTTAATGCAACGGACAATAGGTGCTGTATCAAAACATGATAATCATGAGACTTAAGGTTTTATATCTTGTCTTCTTTTGCAAAACATTTTCCAATATTTGAGCTATATCCATCAGGCACTTTCAAGTTCTTCATTCTGCTATAAAAGATCTCTTTTCTTGAATGGATAAGGTGCACGGTGCGCAGGGCCGGCCCTGAGTATTTATGGGCCTAGCGCGAGCCCAAAATTTTGGACCCTTAAATTTTTTTATTTTTTTTTTATAGAATTGAACTTAAGTGAAAATGTGCTTTTTCTACTGTGCGTCTCCATTGAGAAAATTGCGTGTTTCAGCAAATTCATAAAATTTTTACCCATATTTTCAATCTATCAAATAGAGGTCCACACAAGCCACATCTCCATTTTAATATATTGATTGATGTCAACAAAACATACAATCATATCTACTTCTGCATAGATAAATTACTATCAAGTACACGTATCCTGATAAGAAAAAGCAGCTGTAGTAAATGTAATATAGTTTTTTTTTTGGACTCTCTGACCTAATGGGCCTTGTGCGGTCGCACGGCTCGCACTAGGCCAGGATCGGCCCTGACGGTGCGGCTGGGAGTAATACTTTATTTCCAATGTCTATAGAATGCAATTTTTTTCTAATGCCCATTGCTTCTAGATCCTTGTGTGATTTGAGGCCATTTTTTGATTTTCCTTTGATATCAAGTAATGTACCAATAATACTTTCACCAATATTTTTCTCAATATGCATCATATCTAGATTATGCCGCAAAGGAAGTGCCTAAAATTTGAAAAAACACAAATAATTAAGTACTAAGTAGCAAACATGAATAGAAAATGAAAAACAATGTGTTTCTAGTTAAACCTTCCAATAAGGAAAGTCAAAGAAAATGGACCTCTTCTTCCATATTTTACATCCTTTTTTCATCATAGTTTTCCTTTTCCTTTTCCTTTTCCTTTCACCTTTCTTTTCCTTTTTTATTTTTTTTTGCCCCCAATCATTAATAATATCTTGAACATCATCAAAAATTTGAACACCAGTTTGTATCTGAGGCCTTTGTCTATTCTCTATAGTTGCATCAAATAATTTTTTTCCGTTGACGATACTCATGGTTAGGTCCAAAGAATCGTCTATGACCCATGTATGCACATTTTTACTAAATGGTGGCCATTTGAGCAGGTATTGACACCACAAACAGGACATGCTCTCTTACCTTTTATAGTGCAACCAGCTAAATTTCCACAAGCTGGAAAATCATTGATTATCCACAAAAAAATAACATGTAATCTAAATTCACTGCGACTGCAAGCATCATACACTTTCACTCCTTTATCCCACAAATTTATTCAAATCTTCAATAAGCGGTTGCAAGTATACATCAATGTCATTTCCCGGTTGTCGTGGCCGAGGAATTAACAAAGATAGCATCATATTATCTTTGTGCATACAAAGCCACGGAGGAAAGTTGTAAGCAACAAGAAACACTGGCCGACAACTATATCCACAATTCCAATCACCAAAAGGATTAAAGCCATCAGATGCGAAGCCAAGCCTTAAATTTCGTGGATTGGAAGCAAAAGAATGATACATTCTATCAATCGTAGCCCATTAAGTAGAATCCATTGAATGGCGCAACTTACCATCTTCACTCTTATGACTGCCGTGCCATCTTAGTTGTTCTGATGTTTCTGGGGATGCAAACATTCTTTTCAGTCTTGGTATCAGTGGGAAGTATCTCAAAACCTTCACAGGTATTTTGGTTTGCTTCCCATCTTTAATAGTCTTGTTTTTTTTCCAGTGAGACTTACCAAACTTAGGACAGAAATCACTATTTACAACCTCTTTTCTAAATAAACAACAATCATTTACACATGCATGTATTTGCTTATAGCCTAAACCAAATGACTTAAGCAACTTATTTGTTGCATATGTACAATCGGGAAGCATGTTTTCTTTAGGAAACATATCCTTTAGAATTTTAAGAACTTTGTAAAAGCTGTGTCCGATATACCATTTTGCGCTTTGTGCTTGAAAAGAAGCATTGTAGCAGACAACTTTGTGTGGCTTGCACAACCGGGATACAAAGGAATTTTGGCATTCTCCATCATTTCCTTAATACCTTCCCCATGTCTTTTTCAACATTGGCTTCTACCTCCTCATCATAGATCTGCGCATCAACATACATTCTATAAGTATCAGTCTCACTTTTATTTTGTGATGGCCGTTTTTCTCCGTGAAAAATCCTTATATCATAGGTTGGGTCATTCCAAAACAAATCAAGTGTGACACAACTTCCCTCGATGTTTGCCAAATTAGATTCCTACAATTACGACATGGGCATCTAATTTTTTTGGGATTCCCTTCACTCGCAGCATGCCCATATACGAAATTTTCAACAGCTTGCCTATATTCGCTTGTCATTCTACAAAACAAAAAATGTATTAATGCTCATTCTTAAATATTTATAGTGTGATGAAAAGTCACCTTGTTTTCTTCTTGCTAATACCAAAATTTTATACTACATGCTTCCTAACACCAAACTGATTCATAAGTATTTAAATTTATTTATAATGGTATTAAGAAGTACATAAAATTTATTGTGCTTATGATTTTTATTCGTGGTATTTGTAAGAGGAAAATGATGTATCCTTAGCATCACACTACTTATAACTATGGAAGTAATAGCCAAAATGTTGAAAACTTAGTAGATTGGCCCATGCTTTGTCCATCTTGGAAAAACAACGACTCTAATTTTCGGACCTACCGGAAAGAATTATGCTGAACATTATTGTACAGCTTGATTATATGCAGCCATCTTGGTAGATTACCCGTCTTATGTAACAAATATTAACTCATATATTTGGTAGAATTTTATATCTCAAATGATCATACATGGTTCAACAGTTCATTATGAATTGGTTAAATTTAGTAATAAAGTCGATACTTTTATACATTCATTTCCTTGTTCTCTCTCTCTCTCTCTCTTTTTTGACTCATTTCCAAATTTTGTAACAGTTGTAAGGATGTATATCTCATTTAGCTTATATTATTATAAGGATGTATGTCAATATTCCACAAAATAATGCTTAACTTTACAACATAATTCTGCTATTTGTGAAATATACTATTGGAATGTTATGTGAGTTGCGATAGCACTTATAAAGTAACTTTTTACCATAAAAAATCATTATATTCTTTGTTTATTGATAAAAGATTGAGCACTCAGACTCAGACAATTCATACGTGGGCCTCGATAACTTTTGAACACAAGAATCCTTAGTTACGAACTATGACTTAAAAATGACACCGTCGAGCAATAAAGTGTTTTTTGCTGGAAACAAAATTGCTGCTTTATCTCTATACTTCACCTTCATCACTACATTTGTTGCATATGAATAGACGTCAGCTGTAAAAACCCAATATTTAGTTTCTTATTTACTGCTCTGCTATTTTTCTCTATGGTTTATGTTTATTTATATTTCTCTCATTATCATTCTAGCACCTGTCAGTAGACCATAGCTAACATAACTGGAAAGTGTATGCAACGTACATCACATACTAGAGATAAATCCATGGCAACCAGCCCTTTGATCACCCTATCGGCACCTAGATGACCAGCTCCAAGGGAACTAAACCAAAACTGCTCCGCTAGATTAACATACAAACCAACACAAAGATAACATGATACAAAGTAACAACATACAAAAACTCTGACATGGTTCTAAAATTTGACAACTCAAAAGCCAACTAAAATGATAAGGGACCATAATGTTGAAAAATAGCTGATAGGGTGATCAATGGGTTGAAGAGTGTGGCAGTGAGTTGATGAGTGTTCTACTGGAAAATTCAAAACCACACACTGCCTATCTAATATATTTATTATTTCTTTCGTTTATCAATTTTAACTTTTTATGTATGAGTAGGAACTAGAGCCAGTAGCAAACAAATAAAAAGAATGATGATGAAGTTGTTAAATTAGGCAATCAAAATACGGTAATTCAGAAAAGATCCCAAAGCATTACTAATCTTTTTAATTTCTTTTTAGTATGTACTGTATGTTAAAACTGGTATGGATAAAACAAAAATATAAAGAAGTATGCAGTCACTAGTTCAAGTAGGGAGTGGTTATGGTGGCAAGGAGATGAAACATGGTTTTGCTTAGGTTGTGGGAGCGAGTAGCATATTTTTGTTTTATGGTAGCGGCAGTGAGTTGATGTGGGAATTG
This sequence comes from Allium sativum, assembly GCA_030737875.1. Classification (NCBI taxonomy): domain Eukaryota; kingdom Viridiplantae; phylum Streptophyta; class Magnoliopsida; order Asparagales; family Amaryllidaceae; genus Allium; species Allium sativum. The sequence goes on along the minus strand of CM060912.1, from coordinate 989,040,575 downwards.
TAGTAATCACTTCCGCAATTACAACAAACCCTGCAGTCTTTATTGAAAAATATATTTCATTGTAGTATCTTTGCACCAGATTCGCCTTTTTTCCCTCTATTCTTCTAGTTTTAACTACAATATCACGATTTAATAAAGATTACAGTTAATTAAATTTAAGACTTTTATCTTTAGATAATATTTCAAGATAAATAATAATGATAAAAAACATAGGTGATAAATGGCATATCGCTAGTAGTCTTTGATCTATCTGACTCATACATTGCTGATAAAAAAAACATAGCTGATTAATGGCATATGTGAAGAAAATTGGAGTAACTGGGGAGCGTTCTTATGATTATCAGCAAGAGGGAAACATTAAAATTACACAAATGCAATAGCGGAGGGAAACAGTAAAATTAAAAGCACATGCAATTGGAACAACGAATAAAATTTTTACCAGCGAGAGAACGCAGGCAAGATACATAGGCGATCGAGCAGTGGACGACGAAAATAGAGAACAGTGGCGATCGAGCAGTGGCAATGTGAAGTAGAGGAGATCGCTATGCCGACCTGATTATCGAAAGGGGAATTAGGGTTTGCGGAGGAATACGCTGGAAAAGGCCAGAAATGTTGTGAACCGATGGAAAAGGAATAAAGATTGAATTGAAATGTTGTGAACCGATGTCAAAAGGCACAACGTTTCATCAACAGTGGGAAAATTAATTGAACCGACGGAAATTGTTAAGTGTCAGCTGTGAGAATCAGTTTGAAGCTGAGTTATGTTCCAGTATTCTAAAAATATGTTTTCAACATTATGCTTTGAATTGTGCCACATTTCAAATTAATAACTATTATTTAGTCTTAGTTATTAATTATTATATATTTGTATTTTTTTTTTATTTTTTTTTATTAAAATCTTATTTATTAATTATTATAAATGTTATATTTATTATTAATATTTTTATGAATTATTATATAATTTAATTTCCAAATATTAAATATTACTTTGTAACTAAAATTGTCAAAAGATGGCAGATCAAAAGCAATGCCAGGGACTACTTACAACATCAAGTTTACACGCAAATAAAAAAATCTATCAAAAGCGCACAAACTAGCGCGGTTGTTAACTGCTAAACAAACAAGTTTGCCAAAATTATATTTATTAAAACTACTGAAATAGTTACTACCAAATCAAATATTACTTATTAATAATAGTTATTAATTAAATTTTACTCATTTTCTACTTAGTTAACTATAATCGAGAGTTATACTTATTAAAAGCTTATGTTACTATTAATTAATAAGTGGCTAATTAACATACATTAACTATTAAAAATAAATTACCACTTATTAACTATTAATTTTTTAATAATAATTGACAAATATCATTGATTCCTAAGTTTGTTATTATTATGAAATATTTTTATTAAATATCAATTAATTATTAAATATAGATATTATAAACATGAAGTTTGTACTAGGCATCTCTATTACAACGAATAAAATGAAAAGTTGTGATATATATGTTTATTTCAACAGTGATTTTTTCATAGTTGTAAGAAACATTTTTTACAACAGTGCGTTTTGCACAGTTGTAAAGTTAAAGTTGTAATATGGTGTTTCTGTTGTAGTGGTAAATGACACCTTGTGTTGTTATTGGATTTTGTCCGATGTCACTAAATGATTATGATTGATTGATGATTGTGGTTAATCTGTTGATTGACATATTATAAGCGTTAATTGTCTGACGCTTATACTGTATGATTTATGCCATGTGTAACGTCCCGCAATTTTGTCGGTTCGTATTTGGATATTCAAAATAGTTTAAATATTGAATTCAGAATATAAATGGATTTATATAAAAATGAAGTTGAACATATATAAATATATATTAATTATAATCGAGCTCAGAACGACCCTGAAGTTCGAAATTTAACGTTCTGAATTTCAACTGAGTGTACCGGACTCGTTTTAAATCAGATTTCTTCGAAACAAGAAGCGTTGGAATCTGTTGAATTGTATCTTTCTAACAGAAGCGAAAAACCAAGATTTCGTTGTGTAGATTGCGAGATATGTCCAAATAAAATATTCAGAAAGTCGCTATGAAATCGTATATCAACCGTAACGGTTATTTGAATATAACATTACTATCGGTTGCAAATCGGGACAAGGTTCTTTTGAGGCGCAGCGATAATTTAATTTTTAGAATTTTACTGTAATTTTTAATAAATTAAATAAGCAACTTTTTATTTGGAGTATTGTGTACCCTGTATCGGTATTTCGGGGTTTCAAAATAAGAGTCAATCTACCGGTATTATTATATTTTTGGGACCGTGGCACCTCGCTGGACATGTCTGTATTTTTATTTCTGTCCGTAGTGGTTAAGATATGAACAAGATTTTATGCAATGAAAACCCTTCATAAATATCTAAGATAAGACAAAACACACGTATATAAAAATAACCTAGTACTATCCTATAATCCTATTTCTTCCTTCATAAGCAATTGTGCACAGTTAACCTATGCTACTTGTACAGCCACCCTAAGTTGGAAAAACGTGGAAACCATACCGAAACATTTAATTAAGATGTACGAGACACTATACTACTATCAAACTACCCATGCGCTGGATAGCAGGCCTACCATCACCTATTCCTTGAACATGAAGGAATCATAAAGCTATAAATATGCGGTTCCATTGTGCATCTCCTTCCAGAGTTTTCCTCCTAAGTTTTCCACGATATTAATAAATCAAAAACGAGTTAATTACTCCACAGAAAATCTGTTATATATCACCTTGCCCTGAACTATTCTTCGATCTGGGATGGTTCGCGTGCCGCAACTCAAGAATGACGTGACGAATCTGAGGTCAAGGTGAGGCCAGCGTGTGTTTTATGGAGTATAATGTAAGTCAGTAAATATGTGCATGCATGGATCTTTGAGGATGGGATCTAGTGTATGCAGAGAAGTCATCTGGGCGTGTGACTGTGAAGCGATGACGGGCTGGTTTAAGTTGATGTGAGGCTAAACTAAAAAGGGAAGCTGCGTGGGGTGGATGAACGTGTGTAACATGGGGTATTGACGCCAGAAGATGGTGGAGCTATGTGAATTGATGGAGTGTTCATCGGCAGAAGGCATGCGTGAAATGAAAGGATGTAAGTGTGGTGATGAGGATGATTATGAAGTGGAGTGTGGAGACGGGAAGTGGGATCAATGGGGGACATTATATTATATAGAAAGGGAAGTTGGCAGAAAAGAAAATATAGTGGAAACAAAAGGGGGCGGTACAGTGGAAATGGGGTGACAACAGCATGAAGCAGAAGGATGTAAAGGGGACAATGACGTGGGGTGCATGTTTGATACATACAGCAGGCGTGGAAGTGGGAAGAAACGGATTGGGTACATGCGTGAACACTGGAGGCTGTTTTCAAACAAGGCGAGCGGGTTAAAGAGGTCCGGAAGGAGGTGTTAACGGTGTAATCAATGTGAAGATTTGCGTGTACTCGAAGTATGGACATGATGTATGGAAAATAGGTAAAGGGAAGGTAAATGAACAAACATGGATTGAAGTGTTCAGACTTCGAATACATGCAGCAATGAGAGTTGCGAAAATAAATAAGGTGGAGTGGTTGAATTGTGATGACATGCTGAATACTTGGAACAGCAGGTGTGGGACGTAAGGGTTCACCATCTTATGCTAGGGGATCAGTGCGGTTTCAACAGGAGGAGTGCCGGTCTATAAAAGGAGGAACTGTATTATTAACAAAGATGTGCTGTATAGCTCAAACGTGCGTAAATGGAAATGGTGAAGCTGAATGAAAGAGACAGGTTTTAAATTTCATGAACTAGAATTCGGTTCATGTTTAGCAGGGGAGAAGCAAGGTTGTATGCAGTTGAAACTTGCGAAATATAGAAGGCAAGCTTTTATGAGAACGATGAAGGGTATTGAAAGGATTGTTTCAACCAAATCTGATGGCTATTACCACGATAAAAATAACAAAGAGTTTCTACCATGTTGATGCTGAACATTCCAATGATGGAAGTAGGGTGGTACAAACAGGAGTATATTACCAACAAGTTGATAAGGAGGAAACAACGACCCATCAAAGAAGGTCAACGACATGTTTTGTTTTGGAAGTGGAGTTCGATTTCACCTGCAATAGAAATCGCGAAACATTCTGTGTAAAGGAGATGAAGTCGAAATTATTACATGCTAAATCATTAGTTAATGAAGAATTGCACGAAAACGAGCACGCTGGATTTGTGCGAGACACAGGCGAAGCACTGGAGCCGGTTTGAAGAGATTTGGAGCTCGTCCCAATTTATAGTCAAATAACGCTGGATTCAGATCTATCGACATATGCAAATCGTTTTTAGCGGTTAACGCGCGAAGGTGAGTAAAATCACTAACTCTGATTTATTTTAAAATATTTAATTATATTTCAATGTTGTTTGAATGCTGTGTGATGGTCGATTAGGTAGATTACAATATATATCGTTACATATGTACACATCATCGGTTGGACACTGATTCCATCAATTAGAATTTCCCCTATTATAGAGTTAGTGTAAATTGTGTTCACTGACATCTGCGGATGTGGAAACCCGTTGGAGGAATCCAACCAGATTCCTTGATAATTATATGTACTATTTGTTTTGTATGAACCCGAATTATATTTAAAACCCCATGTGAATATTGATGTTGAACGGAAATTCAACATCTGTTTCGATAAATCAATAAACGATATCAATTTAGAAAGTGATAACAGTCGACTGTAAAACCCTCGTTTTGTTAAGGAGTTGATTTACCGTCAGGTAAATGAACGGAGTTAATTATAAAAATTATATTTTTATAATTAAAAAGAAGATTTAAATTTATAATAGAAGTTCTATTATAAATCAGTATTTTAGAGTTCGTGTTATAAAGTAAATACAAACGATTGTTTGACATTTAAATAAGTTATTTAGATATAATTATCCTGCGAGTGGATAACTTGGATAATTAGTTTAAAGCAAAAAGTTAAGAAACATTATTAGATTAATTATATTAATCTAATGTTAAAAAGAAATTAAAATCAGTTAACGAGTTTACTGATGGAATGAAGTTGATTTAAATCAACTGTTTAATTGATAAATGATTATTAGATAAAATGGGTCCTTGTAAAGAAATTATAAATAAAACTGTGGATTGAAGTTAAAGCAAAGAGTTAATGTGTAAAATAAATAATTATAAACAACGAAGATTTCAAAGTATGAATATGATGTTATGAAACCATATTCCAAAAATAAAACAAGGAAATACGATTTGATGAATATTATAAGTAATAAGGGATTAGAATACAGACTTATATCTGTTCTAAGGTAAGAACGTTGTCAGTCAAGGTCTGAGAGGTAAATAGAATAACCCAACTTGAATGGCTTCACTATTATCAAGGAACGACATCAGTTTGTAACGGAAAGATATGTCAAGATTTCTGTAACGGAAAGAGATGTCAAGATTTTTGTAACGGAAAGAGATGTCAAGATTTTTGTAACAGAAAGAGATGTCAAGATTTTTGTAATGGAAAAAGACGTTGAGATTAGTTATAAAGTGGCATATAACAACATATTGCAAGTTTGAACGATAGCGATAAAATAAACGCTGTTGATTAGGCTTAAGCGTGACTGCATGTCAAGATTAGTTATAAAGGAGAATATTACAGCGTACGACTATTTTAGAACTATAGCGATAAATTAACGCTGTTAACCAAACTTAAGCATGATTTTTATATACCAGCACTTCGTAGGAAATGAAGCAGTTTAATTGAAATCCACTTATTCGAAAGTGAGGAATAACGATGTCGTAAGAAAATATAAGAATCAGTTTTAGAAAGAGAAATTGGAGAATCGTGTTAGAAAACAATGACAGCATTTCGATGTTCGAAATGTGATTAGAATTTAAACCGTTAGGATTTGGAACTAGAATTCGACGATGTCGAAAGTATTAAAAATAAACTATTTTTAGGGATTATAATCTGATAGAATAATGAACATTTAGTTTTAAACAAATAAATGTTGATAGGATAGAAATCAGTATTTAGTTATAAACTTGATATCGATTTGATAAGAAGTTGACTTAGAGATAGAGTTTATAAAGTGGAATAGGAGTGAAAAGTATGAAAGAGATTTCGGTAAACAAGATAAGGGAGATTATTACGTGAATAAAGATTTATATGATCAAGGTGTTTAGATTTCTATAAGAAGGGATAGTATTCCCATTTCAAAGGGAATAATGTTTTAAAAGTGAACATGGGGCCGATTAAAAGGTTAAAAGGAAATTGGAAATATTTTCCAATATAAATAGGGTAGATTATCCTAGTATAGAAATAAAGAATGTGAAAATAATGGATCGAACTTTGATAACGTATATTTTCTGGAATATGAAAGAATAAGGGTTTTATAATAACTGGAAATGTTTTCCAAGAGTGTAAAAGGGTAAATCGGGAGTATAGTAATATTCGGTAAGATATTGGAATTCGAATAATAAAAATGAATGTCGAATAAAAAGTGCCCGTGGTTGTGTGACGTTAGTTATACATTAGAATTGATGTTGTTTTTACTCCGATAGTTAAATAACCGACTATCGAAGTGTTTGACCATCGTTGTCAATACGGAGAGACCGGTTGGATTTATTATCCGGAAACCACTCCGTATAAGCATAAGCGCTACGAAATAGATATCCTGAAGATAATTGAAGACGAAGTTAAATGCAAGGGTCGTCCAGTTCCCGAATGGTACTTTCTGTTTGTCCAGTCCTAGGACAACTTGTTTGGACGAGTGTCTGGTAGAGTATTTCCAACGGTCACGCCGTTGATTTTACGAATATGCCAAGTTGGTGGGAAGAAGGTAACTTCTTTTTATTCTACACCCAGTGTGCATTTGTGTAATCAATGTGTGATTACGGATTTGACGATGTGACATTCAAAGTGAATGGTGATCAGATGTTCTGAAGATAGATGTAGCCTCTAGCCTCACAACCAGGAAGTGATAGAAGTTGGGCTAGGCAGCATGGCTAGTTGGGTCATCCCCAAGCAGGGTGTATTGTCACCGATCTAGAGAAAATTCATATTTATACTTCTTTTCGATTCTGTATCTTCGGATGATGGTTGGATGGCCTACAACCGTGGTGATAATATATTCGCGACACTCAAGCTAAATGAGTGAGCGGTCATGTGTGGCCGGGTTGCAAGACGTTCTTGTTGAACCCTGAATGTATCCCCTCTAGAGTACACTATTCAGAAGGTGCTCCCATACCTTGTCTGTTGAAATCCATTCTCCGATAAGCGCCCTGCAGTTTATGATTTTATACTATATATATGTGTGAGATGCAAGCGTTCTGCTACTTGGATATTTAATTGCTTAGACATTATCATAATATCACTGGATTTGATATCAAAGATATTTATAGTAAAGTTTTTTTCAAAGTTAAACAGTATGGTTGGAATTTACTCACACCAGTCCCATGACTGACCCGGAGTTTATTTTGTTTGTTTTTCCCTATTCTCTTGGGTGCCCAAATTTGTATGGGCAGTCAAGTGTTTTAGGCTTTGCAGATTCACTTGGAGAAGTTAAAAGCAGAAGGCTTCACCATTTGTATTTAGAGATTATTTCCGTTGTGATATGATATAATGGTATGTATATACAATACAAATTTGTATTTCAAAGTTATGTTATGTAATACATTTATTCATTTCGCTATGAGATTCGTGTTTACTCTGGTTTTGTTCAGTTGTGATCTTCTTTTTCTATTCTATTAGCTCTACCTTTCCTTTCTCATCCTCTAATTTCTCTCTATTAATGTCCCGGTATTTTCGATGCTCGAGAAATTGACAGTGTATTTATGTTGATTTTCTGGGTCGAAAATTCCGACCATTACAGTTGGTATCAGAGCTAAAGGTTGAGTGATTACCTTGGCTCTGTGGCGTAACTCAATAGAGATGGAGTCAGTGATACTCTAGATTGAGTTGAGTGTATATGTATGAGCGCGTATTTGTAAATAAAAATAAAAACCGTTTTATATTGTGTTGACTAGTCAGTCGAGTGGTTTATGAATTCTGGTCGAAACAGTAGTGCAAACTGGATCGATAGGTGTTTCTAAACTTTGAACAGGATAATTCGACACAGTATGTTTTGAAAAACTGGGTAAATAAAATAATTTTACCCAAAAATATATTTTTGATCTAAAAAGAATATATATATCTTGAAATTATTATAATGTTGATCGTTATTATGATCTAATAAGATTTATAATTAAGTTGGTTATATAAATAACCAATCGGAATATTATATAAGAATAATATGCAAAATTAGATGAATTAAATCTGAATTTAAAAACCAGAATTGAGTTAAAACTATGGAAACTTGGAAAAGAATTGAAATTGAATTAAATATAGGGAATTTTAAGATCCTGGGTGGATTCAAAGATGTTTTTCCAAGCATTTTGAAAAGAATATTTTTATGAAATTTCAAAATAAAGTGTTTAAAAATGAGTTTTGAAAGTAATATAGTATTGAACTCACTTCGATAGCTGGGAAATAAATTCCGATGGTGATCCGGACATCATCGGTATTCATTTTCAAGGTTCTAAGTGACGGATTACTACCAAAAGATTTTGTTTTTGAAGTGTTTTGAGAAAATGAGTTGTTATAAATTCAAATGTTTTGAATTATAGATGATTTCAAACTGATTTGAAATAAATTCCAGGAAATTGAGTTCTGAAATAAAAATTTAACTTATGAAGTTAAATGGTAAAAGTAGAACCTAGACTAAGATAAACAAATCTGGACTGAATTTGGAACGATCCAGAATGAAGATTTTAAAAGAAAAATATTGGAGATTCGAGTTATTAAAATTAATTGATTCTTGGAGAATAAGAATTAGATTTTGAATTTGGAGATGAAGATAACTGATTGGAGAAATAAATCAATAAATAGAATTGGAGTTGAAATAGAAATCTGGCTTAGTATAAGCGAATGATTGGATTGAAGATAAGTCGATCAGATGGAAATACATCTGTATATGCTGATAGGGCAGGAAATGGAAAAGAAAAGAGTTGAATGCCCGTTAAAAGGTATATGTTTACATTATATTCAAGTATGAGATTCTGAACTACTTTGAAAAGCCGTTTTGGCTGTTTGATTTGCTGTTGAATCGGAAAAGGCCCAGAATGGCAAGTTGTTGTAGTACCGAATGAGCCGTGCAGAGGAGATGCTGGCAAAATTCTTCGAAAAATTGAGTTGTTAGGAAATTTTCAGAATTTTGAAAATATTCGAAATAAGGAATTAATATTTTAAATTGGAATTAATCAATTCAGTTAAAACCGAAATTATAAAGTAAACCAAAAAGATTTTTATCCTGTTTATAACAGAGTTTGTAGCATTTTCCCAATCTTAGCAATTTCGAGGACGAAATTATTTTAAGGGGAAAGGACTGTAACGTCCCGCAATTTTGTCGGTTCGTATTTGGATATTTAAAATAGTTTAAATATTGAATTCAGAATATAAATGGATTTATATAAAAACGAAGTCGAACGTATATAAATATATATTAATTATAATCGAGCTCAGAACGACCCTGCAGTTCGAAATTTAACGTTCTGAATTTCAACTGAGTGTACCAGACTCGTTTTAAATCGGATTTCTTCGAAACAAGAAGCGTTGGAATCCGTTGAACTGTATATTTCTAACAGAAGTGAAAAACCAAGATTTCATTGTGTAGATTGCAAGACATGTCCAAATAAAATATTCAGAAAGTCGCTATGAAATCGTATATCAACCGTAACGGTTATTTGAATATAACTTGATATCGGTTGCAAATCGGGACAAGGTTCTTTTGAGGCGCAGCGATAATTTAATTTTTAGAATTTTACTGTAATTTTTATTAAATTAAATATGCAACTTTTTATTTGGAGTATTGTGTACCCTGTATCGGTATTTCGGGGTTTCAAAATACGAGTCAATCTACCAGTATTATTATATTTTTGGGACCGTGGCACATTGCTGGACACATCTGTATTTTTGTTTCTGTCCGTAGTGGTTCAGATATGAACAAGATTTTATGCAATGAAAACCCTTCATAAATATCTAAGATAAGACAAAACACACGTATATAAAAATAACCTAGTACTATCCTATAATCCTATTTCTTCCTTCATAAGCAATTGTGCACAGTTAACCTATGCTACTTGTACAACCACCCTAAGTTGGAAAAAACGTGGAAACCATACTGAAACATTTAATTAAGATGTACGAGACACTATACTACTATCAAACTACCCATGCGTTGGATAGCAGGCCTACCATCACCTATTCCTTGAACATGAAGCAATCATAAAGCTATAAATATGCGGCTCCATTGTGCATCTCCTTCCAGAGTTTTCCTCCTAAGTTTTCCACGATATTAATAAATAAAAAACGAGTTAATTACTCCACAGAAAATCTGTTATATATCACCTCGCCCTGAACTATTCTTCGATCTGGGATGGTTCGCGTGCCGCAACTCAAGAATGACGTGACGAATCTGAGGTCAAGGTGAGGCTAGCGTGTGTTTTATGGAGTATAATGTAAGTCAGTAAATATGTGCATGCATAGATCTTTGAGGATGGGATCTAGTGTATGCAGAGAAGTCATCTGGGCGTGTGACTGTGAAGCGATGACGGGCTGGTTTAAGTTGATGTGAGGCTAAACTAAAAAGGGAAGCTGCATGGGGTGGATGAACGTGTGTAACATGGGGTATTGATGCCAGATGATGGTGGAGCTATGTGAGTTGATGGAGTGTTCATCGGCAGAAGGCATGCGTGAACTGAAAGGATGTAAGTGTGGTGATGAAGATGATTATGAAGTGGAGTGTGGAGACGGGAAGTGGGATCAATGGTGGACATTATATTGTATAGAAAGGGAAGTTGGCAGAAAAGAAAATATAATGGAAACAAAAGGGGGCGGTACAGTGGAAATGGGGTGACAACGGCATGAAGCAGAAGGATGTAAAGGGGACAATGACGTGGGGTGCATGTCTGATACATACAGCAGGCGTGGAAGTGGGAAGAAACGGATTGGGTACATGCGTGAACACTGGAGGCTGTTTTCAAACAAGGCAAGCAGATTAAAGAGGTCCGGAAGGAGGTGTTAACGGTGTAATCAATGTGAAGATTTGCATGTACTCAAGTATGGACGTGATGTATAGAAAATATGTAAAGGGAAGGCAAATGAACAAACAGGGATTGAAGTGTTCAGACTTCGGATACATGCAACAATGAGAGTTGCGAAAATAAATAAAGTGGAGTGGTTGAATTGTGATGACATGCTGAGTACTCGGAAAAGCAGGTGTGGGACGTAAGTGTTCACCATCTTATGCTAGGGGATCAGTGCGGTTTCAACAGGAGGAGTGCCGGTCTGTAAAAGGAGGAACCGTATTATTAACAAAGATGTGCTGTGTAGCTCAAACGTGCGGAAATGGAAACGGTGAAGCTGAATGAAAGAGACAGGTTTTAAATTTCATGAACTAGAATTTGGTTCATGTTTAGCAGGGGTGAAGCAAGGTTGTATGCAGTTGAAACTTGCGAAATATAGAAGGCAAGCTTTTATGAGAACGATGAAGGGTATTGAAAGGATTGTTTCAACCAAATCTAATGGCTATTATCACGATAAAAATAACAAAGAGTTTCTACCATATTGATGCTGAACATTCCAATGATGGAAGTAGGGTGGTACAAACAGGAGTATATTACCAACAAGTTGATAAGGAGGAAACAATGACCCGTCAAAGAAGGTCAATGACATGTTTTGTTTTGGAAGCGGAGTTCGATTTAACCTGGCAATAGAAATCGCGAAACATTCTGTGTAAAGGAGATAAAGTCGAAATTATTACATGCTAAATCATTAGTTAATGACGAATTGCACGAAAACGAGCACGCTGGATTTGTGCGAGACACAGGCGAAGCACTGGAGCCGGTTTGAAGAGATTTGGAGCTCGTCCCAATTTATAGTCAAATAACGCTGGATTCAGATCTATCGACTGACGCAAATCGTTTTTAACGGTTAACGCGCGAAGGTGAGTAAAATCACTAACTCTAATTTATTTTAAAATATTTAATTATGTTTTAATGTTGTTGGAATGCTGTGTGATGGTCGATTAGGTAGATTACAATATATATCATTACATATGTATACATCATCGGCTGGACACTGATACCATCAATTAGAATATCCCCTAGTATAGAGTGAGTGTAAATTGTGTTGACTGACATCTGCGGATGCGGGAACCGGTTGGAGGAATCCGACCGGATTCCTTGATAATTATATGTACTGTTTGTTTTGTATGAACCCGAATTATATTTAAAACCCAATGTGAATATTGATGTTGAACGGAAATTCAACATCTGTTTCGATAAATCAATAAACGATATCAATTTAGAAAGTGATAACAGTCGACTGTAAAACCCTCGTTTTGTTAAGAAGTTGATTTACCATCAGGTAAATGAACGGAGTTAATTATAAAAATTATATTTTTATAATTAAAAAGAGGAATTAAATTTATAATAGAAGTTCTATTATAAATCATTATTTTAGAGTTCGTGTTATAAAGTAAATACAGACGATTGTTTGACATTTAAATAAGTTATTTAGATATAATTATCCTGCGAGTGGATAACTTGGATAATTAGTTTAAAGCAAAAAGTTAAGAAATATTATTAGATTAATTATATTAATCTAATGTTAAAAAGAAATTAAAATCAGTTAACGAGTTTACTGATGGAATGAAGTTGATTTAAATCAACTGTTTAATTGATAAATGATTATTAGATAAAAGGGGTCCTTGTAAAGAAATTATAAATAAAACTGTGGATTGAAGTTAAATCAAAGAGTTAATGTTTGAAATAAATAATTATAAACAACGAAGATTTCAAAGTATGAATATGATGTTATAAAACCATATTCCAAAAATAAAACAAGGAAATACGATTTGATGAATATTATAAGTAATAAGGGATTAGAATACAGACTTATATCTGTTCTAAGGTAAGAATGTTGTCGGTCAAGGTCTGAGAGGTAAATAGAATACCCCAACTTGAACGGCTTCGCTATTATCGAGGAACGACATTAGTTTGTAACGGAAAGATATGTCAAGATTTTTGTAACGGAAAGAGATGTCAAGATTTTTGTAACGGAAAGAGATGTTAAGATTTTTGTAATAGAAAGAGATGTCAAGATTTTTGTAATGGAAAAAGACGTCGAGATCAGTTATAAAGTGGCATATAACAACGTATTGCAAGTTTGAACTATAGCGATAAAATAAACGCTGTTGATTAGGCTTAAGCGTGACTGTATGTCAAGATTAGTTATAAAGGAGAATATTACAGCGTATGACTATTTTAGAACTACAGCGATAAATTAACGCTGTTAACCAAGCTTAAGCATGATTTTTATATAGCAGCACTTCCTAGGAAATGAAGCAGTTTAGTTGAAATCCAATTATTCGAAAGTGAGAAATAACGATGTCGTAAGAAAATATAAGAATCAGTTTTAGAAAGAGAAATTGGAGAATCATGTTAGAAAGCAATGACAGCATTTCGATGTTCGAAATGTGATTAGAATTTAAACCGTTAGGATTCGGAACTAGAATTCGATGATGTCGAAAGTATTAAAAATAAACTATTTTTAGGGATTATAATCTGATAGAATAATGAACATTTAGTTTTAAACAAATAAATGTTGATAGGATAGAAATCAGTATTTATTTATAAACTTGATATCGATTTGATAAAAAGTTGACTTAGAGACAGAGTTTATAAAGTGGAATAGGAGTGAAAAGTATGAAAGAGATTTCGGTAAACAAGATAAGGGAGATTATTACGTGAATAAAGATTTATATGATCAAGGTGTTTATATTTCTATAAGAAGGGATAGTATTCCCATTTCAAAGGGAATAATGTTTTAAAAGTGAACATGGGGCCGATTAAAAGGTTAAAAGGAAATTGGAAATATTTTCCAATATAAATAGGGTAGATTATCCAAGTATAGAAATAAAGAATGTGAAAATAATGGATCGAACGTTGATAACGTATATTTTCTAGAATATGAAAGAATAAGGGTTTTATAATAACTGGAAATGTTTTCCAAGAGTGTAAAAAGGTAAATCGGGAGTATAGTAATATCCGGTAAGATATGGGAATTCGAATAATAAAAATGAATGTCGAATAAAAAGTGCCCATGGTTGTGTGACGTTAGTTATACATTAGAATGGATGTTGTTTTTACTTCGATAGTTAAATAACCGACTATCGAAGTGTTTAACCATCGTTGTCAATACGGAGAGACCGGTTGGATTTATTATCCGGAAACCACCGTATAGGCATAAGCGCTACAAAATAGATATGCTGAAGATAATTGAAGACGGAGTTAAATGCAAGGGTCGTCCAGTTCCCGAATGGTACTTTCTGTTTGTCCAGTCCTAGGACAACTTGTATGGACGAGTGTCTGGCAGAGTATTTCCAACGGTCACGCCATTGATTTTACGAATATACCAAGTTGGTGGGAAGAAGTAACTTCTTTTTATTCTACACCCAGTGTGCATTTGTGTAATCAATGTGTGATTACGGATTTGACGATGTGACATTCAAAGTGAATGGTGATCATATGTTCTGAAGATAGACGTAGCCTCTAGCCTCACAACCAGGAAGTGACAAAAGTTGGGCTAGGCAGCATGGCTAGTTGGGTCATCCCCAAGCAGGCTATATTGTCACCGATCTAGAGAAAATTCATATTTATACTTCTTTTCGATTCTGTATCTTCGGATGATGGTTGGATGGCCTATAGCCGTGGTGACAATATATTCGCAACACTCAAGCTAAATGAGTGAGCGGTCATGTGTGGCCGGGTTGCAAGACGTTCTTGTTGAACCCTGAGTGTATCCCCTCTAGAGTACACTATACAGAAGGTGCTCCCATACCTTGTCTGTTGAAATCCATTCTCCGATAAGCGCCCTGCGGTTTATGATTTTATACTATAGATATATATATATATATATATATGTGGAACGTGAGATGCAAGCGTTCTGCTACTTGGATATTTAATTGCTTAGAGATTATCATAATATCACTGGATTTGATATCAGAGATATTTTATAGTAAAGTTTTTTTCAAAGTTAAACAGTATGGTTGGAATTTACTCACACCAGTCCCATGACTGACCCAGAGTTTATTTTGTTTGCTTTTCCCTAAACTCTTGGGTGCCCAAATTTATATGGGCAGTCAAGTGTTTCAGGCTTTGCAGATTCACTTGGAGAAGTTAAAAGCAGAAGGCTTCACCATTTGTATTTAGAGATTATTTCCGTTGTGATATGATGTATTATACTCTGATAATGGTATGTATATACAATACAAATTTGTATTTCAAAGTTATGTTATATAATACATTTATTCATTCCGCTGTGAGATTCGTGTTTACTCTGATTTTGTTCAGTTGTGATCTTCTTCTTCTTCTATTCTATTAGTTCTATCTTTCCTTTCTCATTCTCTAATTTCTCTCTATTAATGTCCCGGTATTTTCGATGCTCGAGAAATTGACAGTGTATTTATGTTGATTTTCTGGGTCGAAAATTCCGGCCATTACACCATGATATGTGTATATACATATATGCATATACGTATGTGTGAATGGATGATTTAATTATGTAAGATCATATTTGAAATGTTAATAGTGATTATAGATTCAATGCGCACACATATGTGGAACATACAGGTATTAATTGAGTTGTATTCCAATTTGGAATTTAATTAAATATTTTATTTATAAATTATTGTAAAAAATAAAATTTTGAATTTTGAATCCGAAATGATTTGGAAATACAGTTTAAGTAATTAAGAATAGTTTTCATAAGAATCAAAATTTTATTTGAATAAGTTTTCAAGTGGATAAGGCGTGTTTAAGTTTTAATTTAAGAATGAATAGTTATTGGAAAAAAAATTATGTTTGATTTGAGTATCCAAAAAATGTTTTAATAAGATTTTATTTTCCAAACTATCTTATTTATTTTTATAACGGACTTCAGAAAAATTTGGGTTTCAAATAATAAGTTTTGAAACATAATATTATTTAATGATTTAAATAATATTATAATGATTAAATAACGGAATATGTATTTTTTAAATGAAATCACTAAAATATAATTTCCAAAAGTAATTATATATGTTTTGTATAATTAATAAGCTGTCTTGGAAGTAATTCAATTAGTTTTAATTATAAATCAAAGTTTGGTCCGAATAGGACTAGTCGCGCAGCGGTAGTTCACGAATTTCGACCATTAACTTTAAATTGACGTATTGGAAGATCCGACCATCAGACTTTCCCAATGCGAAAAACATTGGGTTTGAGATGAAAAGATTTTTCAAATGCAAAAGGAAGTAATAAGATCCAATGGTTATATTTTGAAATAAGCCAAATCAAATTTCTAAAGAAATCCCGAATTTGCAGTTAGCAACCAGAAATTGTTTTTTTATGAAATGAACAAATTTTAAATTATATGAATAAGGATAAAATACTATAAATTGTAATAAATAGTTTGAAAGTGATTTGGTGGTCGAGGCTGTGGAGTTCTTTCGTGGTTGTAGGTTGATTAGATGGTGGAAGGCGTTCTGATGTGGTGAACTATCTGTATAGAGCAGAGGTGTGTGAGTGTGACTGATAAGTGTGACAAGTAAGGTGAAATGATGTTTAGTTGTTAAAGAATAGAGAATTATTGAATGTGGGTGGTTAAAGTGGTTTGTGAGGTAGAGTTGTGAATGAATGATATTTTTGTTATTGTTGAATGGTGCTGTGTGTGTTCGATTCAGACAGGGATGAGTTTGGCAAAAGTTGTTTGAGCAGACGATGTAAATGATGGATGGAAGTTGTTGTTTTGGTTGTAACGGGGATGGGGATGAAAGTTTTTGCACTTAAGTAACTTGTTGTGATTTTAGCTTCTATCAAAGATGATTTCATAATGACGGCATGGTGCTAGAGATGACTTTGAAGCCTAAGAGATGGTTGTTCCATCAGAAGGTATTGCGGCACAGTCTAATGTACAAACAACGCTGTTTTAGGTAAAGTCTAATATGTGGTTCGCTATATTGCTTCTTAGTTCTTATTTTTATTTTTTTCCTACTCTTTTTATTTTAATGCATTTTGTTTTCAATCAAGCAAGTTCGTTATGTGATCAGCGTTTATTGTTAAGCATGTCTTTCTTTCTATACGACTACGTACGAGTTTCTTTAGATCTACGTTGTATATTTGTCATGGTGTTATGATTATTTCAAATGCTATACACACACACAGATATATATATATAGATATATATATAAATATATATGAGAAAATCTGTTTAGACACAGTCGGTGATACCATTGATCTCCACCGTTAGATGTCCCCCTGAATTCTACCTCTCCACATAAGCACAAAAAGATCCCACGGTCGAAGCTTGTGTCTCTTGATTTGTATCTAATTTTGTATTCAAATAGCCTCTCCCTATATGTACACTAGTATAGAGGCACGTCTGATGGACGTGTGCATAGGTAAATTTGACCATAGCTGAAAATATGTTATCTATGGACTATTGTTACCTTAATGTATTTGTTGTTCACGTAGAGGTTTGTAGTAATGATATTAATTAATAATAATAACTGGTAACTTAGGGAGATATCTTTGCCCCTAATGCTATAAAAAAAATGAATAATAGTAATATTTCACATGTAGATGACTGTAAAAACCAATGTTTGGGTGTGAATAATCATATTTAATACACCAAGCGGTACTCCAAAATACAATTCAGCTATCTTCAACCATACATTAACCATCAGTTCATAGTCAAAACTATTTCCAGCTTCCTATCATATTGAGCCTTAACTGCGACATCTGAGGCTGAAGCATTAATCATAGGTGCCTGAAAACTCGAGCTTTCCCCACAACAGAACATGACTCCTGAACATTTGAGGAACGTTTTGAATGATAGGAAAATTCATTAATTTGAAATAACTAAAACATGAGCAAGATTTTAGAGTTCTTTAAACAGTATTAGTGTATGTACGCAATATTACCGGATGAAATAGTGTAATAAATATAAACGATATTTATCTTTAGTTTTGACTATACGTCCATGTCCTCATATTCAACTATTTATGCAGATTACACTTCTTTGTTGTATTTGTAAATATATCATTTATTTTACTATGGTTGTGGTCAAATTTCAATTCTACATTGTTTGCACTTGTAAATTAAAATTTAGGTAGGTCAAACTGAAGTTTTTATCCAAAATGTGGATAGAGGTAGAATAAAGAACTTTTTGGTTGATAGGTAACTTCATCAATTGCAAGTAGCAAATATTGAGTAAAATTCAAAATTCCATCAATGAAGTTTAATATTTATTTATTTTAGGTTTTGTAACTATGAATAGCTTATGAAACAATGTAACAAACATAGACTTCTTCATATTTAATGTTAGCTATGTATCCATGTTCTGGCGTTTAACTGTATATGTGGATTACACTTGTTTGTTGGTGTATTCCTAAATATGTCATTGAAATTTATGTTGCTGTAGTTGACTGTCAATTCTAATTTTTTTTGGTGTTTTGTAAATATATCATCAAAATTTAGGTACACCAAACCAAAATTTATAAAACCTACAAAATTAGATATTTAAATACCTAAAAAGTTAGACATGATTAGCATTTAAATTCAGGACTGAAAATAATATAATCTGTTGTTTAGTAATAATTAAATCATGATTACATGCGTTAATGGTGCTAATACAATACTTAAAAGAGTGGGTACTACAGACACATTACATAATGATTCAATTGAAAATTTATAATTTATGAAAAAGAGTGAGTACTGACATCAAAATCACATAACCTCAAACGTTTGAAAGCCAATTTTTGGAAAGAACGGTATTTATTTCAAGCCATCATGCTCATGGGTATCATATGAGAATTTCATTGTATAGTAAGTTAGCTTTTATATTCTAGTTATGTAAATTATCCTTTTTCTAACCATTTTAATTTGGAATAAGATAAAGACTGGTCAAATTTTAATAAATTTATAAAAGTGGAAAACCAAAAACTAAGCTGACCAAATTTATAGCAGGTATCAGTAAACCTAAATTTGAGGAAAGAAGTGGTATGCAAAATGGATTGGTTCTGTGCAAAATCCATAAGTTTTGGCTGCAAGACTAAACATCTACTGATTAAAAAAAGGGAAGAAAACCTTGTATTAACAGCAAGTTATCATATTTTTACCTATGCCATATGTGATTAGCAACCCACAATTTGCCAGACATTTGTCTTTACTGCTTTAATTAACTAATCCAAGGAATATGTAAACCACAAGAGGATATTATTTCATGAATATGTATATAGGTTGGAAATATAAGAAAAACGAATGAATTACTAAATGTTTGTATAATGTAAAGCATGCAAACTTCACAACTAACTACCGATCGATTACAGATTATATGGTAAGTTATAAGGGCCATAAATAAGACTTCTGGTACTATTCAAAAAATTAATCTTAAAAAACATTAAAAAAACGACAACACACCTTATCAATTATGGTACAGCTTGCCTCCAAGTATGGTGTGGACAGTGAGTCATAAGCTCTATTGTAATTACTTGATCAGCTAGCCTACAAAAACCATCAAAACACAGATCAATTTAAAAAAGAGAGGATAAATTGGAAAATGATTAGGATCGAATGTTACCAAGGTTGTGGAATTTCTGATCTGGTAAGTGATTTGGAACTATAACTTCAATTTCCCTTTTCCAGACAATACATTCCTATAATACTATTATCAAAATAACACTGATCTCAGATTTAATAGATCAATGATAAAAGAGAATAATATAGACTATGATATACAAAATTTGTCAATCAACTTGCAAAATTTGAAGAAGATGAAAGGTTTGTTCCTTAGACCTTACTTATTATTTACCCTGTTAAGCATACATAGGTTATCAAAAAGAAAATAATAATAATAATAATACTAGTAATAAAACTTAAAAGGATTTGCAGAAGAAAGTAGGCTAGAACTCATTAACTTGGTACTATCACACATGAGCACCATTAAATTTCATAAGCACCATTAAATTTCATAAGCACCATTAAATTTCATGCAGCGAAATATTATTGTTATTCATACTTTTTTATAACAAAGATGGTAAAGATATCTCCATAAATTACCATGTTATTATTACTAACTAATATCACATCTATAGTTACATATTTATGGAAGCTATCAATTTTTAAGCTAGTATATTTATAGGAATGAATGTCATTTGTGTCTCCTGCTCCATTGTAATTCCAGGATAGTCTCCAAACAATTAAATTGAAAAATATCATTTAACTCTCTGATAATCGTTGTTCTAGCTTCTAGGAACCTCAAATTGAGGGATTCTGTTTATAGAAAAGCAAGTTGTATAGTCCAAAGTAAAGTGAAAGGACACGTAATTTGAGAAAAAAAGAACAATAAAACAAAGTAAAGTACATTCAACCAATATACTCATCTGATCAATTAGGTAACATATGGAAGTACACCTATACATAATGGCCTTTCCCAACCCTTGACAGATGATTAAAAGAGCCTGTAGTTATAAAACATTCTATCCAAATGCACCAAAAACTAAAAAAAGAAAAGAGAGAAAGAAAAAAAGATAAATCCATTAAATATCCTTTTAATTTTCATGGGAGTCTTGCACAAGGTTCTTGGTTAGGTGCACCTATTATTTATCCAATACACATGCAGCTAATAAAAAATAAGTTAATGGTAGGGTACAAAGAATATTGATATAGTTTCAAAAGATAATTTTAAACTTCTATCAACAAAGATTTAATCACATACCTCTTTCCGTTCGTATTGCTCAGACTTCTGTCTCTAGTACCATCTTTTCCACTTCTTCATATGCTCATTACACAGTAAATCAATTTTTTCATGCAAAATCTGAGGCATTACAACTATGCTAAGAAAAAGAAATACTAACATGCATGAAAGAAAATAGTGAAAGAATGAAGAAACAATGAAATAAAAGAAGATTGCAAGTGCTTAAAGAATTTAAAATGATACCATAGTTGTTCATGTGATTTAAATGAAACATGCCAAAGTTGGAATCTATATCCCAATGTCAGCTTGGTGAAGGCAATTTCAGCTCACTCAGCTGGGTCCTTGAACATTATCTACACTTCCCCTATAAAATTATCAAATGCAAATAGAAATATTGCTAAACAGGTAACAAGAAGAGAAAATCAATTATACATAAAACAAATGAAAATTCAAGTAACTCCTATATTTTTTTAATACCACACGAATCAGCATTAACAAAGGCAAAATGGTACCATATGATTTGCTTATATTGTCATCACCAACTACAGAAATGATTCCATGATTTCTTCTCCATGATATACATACCCTTATTGGAGTTTATTCGTTGTAATAAACCTTCAGTTCCACATAAAAATTAGTGTAAGAAAATACAAATTCAAACATGCAGTTATAACTACTTCTATCATTGCAAATTAAGCTTACCTGTTATTATCCTTGTCAACGCACTGGGATGCACCAAAGACATGCACTTCTCTATCCATTTTATTTAGATACATTACTGCAACAATGGATTCCTTGTAATCTGTCATACCATCTCAACCAGGGTTAACCCACATCAGTAGAAATTTAAGCAACTATAATTTCAAACACGTTTAACTGGTAATTTAGCCTTAAGATAAACCGAAGTCCCTAGATTTTGTATCTAATGGGAAGTTATTTTCAGACTTGAATCATTTAGCGAGCGACCACGAAATTAGTACAAAATTCGGGGACTTTGATTTCCTATAAAATTCAAATTCAAATTACATTAAAATCAATTCACAGATTAGAGGAATACTAATATCATTTGGAATCATTTAAAACCATACCTTTTGAAAGAAGGCCCCAAACTTGCAGACTTTGATTTCCTATTAAATTCAAATCCAAATTACATCAAAATCAATTCTGTAACATCCCGCATTTTGTAGTAATTAAATAATTAAACAATGTATATGTGTATGTCTGACGGCCCGCCCCGGACCAGCCACATTTCCTCCGAAATGCGTTGTACCAATGTCCAACCGGCATGGGACAATCATCAGAAGAAAGGAAACTTAACAGTGAACTAACAAAGAACCCGTAGAATGTCTTACAGTGCATGGAATAAAATATAATAATAACATAGTTGACATAAAACATGCGAGATAGTGTATAAGATGAAAACTAAACCATAATCATCATAGTAGCGGAAATCCAAAATACAGCTTATTACAACTCCAACATACTATCTCTAAAGCAAAGAAAGAGGTGCACTACTAATGCCCAAAGTAGTGACCAACAACAACACAGGGAGAATATCTATCTATATCATACGTGGAAACCTCCTCCTTGTCGCCGGTACAACTACTCATGCATACCACCTGACCTGTCTCTAGTCTGCCCGTTTAAGAGCAACTAGAGTAATAAGAAGAGACAAAAAACTCTGGGTCAGACAAAAGTCTAGTATGAGCGATAAGCAGCAAAACAGAACAATAACATGTATACATAACCATACCTGAACCTGGATCTGCAACCAAAGAGTTAGCACAACAAGATGTACAATACTCTAAGGTGACACTAACATATGGTGTAAAGATACGGGGCAGGGGGTTTGCATGTCATAGTGATGTCAAACAATCAAGCATAGCAACCATCCTCACATCTCTCACCCAGTGCATAAAGCATACGATATCCACAACTTTGACCACCCAAATCCTTTGCTATGATCACTCTGCCCCATGGAGTCACAGTGACTCCACTGCATTGATCCATGGCCACTAATCCTTTGTTATGTCCACTCTGCCCCATGGAGTCATAACAACACCACTGCACGGGCTCATAGCCTTGCTACGATCACTCTGCCCCATGAAGCCTTGATGACTTCACTGCACTGATCCTTAGCCAATATCCGTCTCTCAATGGTGAATCAAAGCTATAGACGTCGATAACCCCTTTGCAGACATCCCGCAGCAAAGTCCAATCATGAAGTCAAGCCGTTGGTTCTCATCTGGATCCTGAGTTCTACTTCCCATTCAGACTACCTTTGCATCTCGGGTTTGGTCTTATCCGGATCGGTTCGGTCCTTTTTCTTCACTTTGCTTCGGATTGGACTCCTTGAAGTGGCTCGGTCTGGATACTCCTCCCTAAGCATCGGGTCGGTCGTGACAGTCCACTCGGGGTGCATTGGTTCGGTCGTGCGCTCCGGTTCGGGCCGTGATCCCCATACAGTTCATGGGTGTACTCTGGTTTGTGACTCCAACTCGACTCAGTTCGGAGGAGGCGGCTCGTGATGCATCTCCAACGGTTCGGTCCCCAACGGGTCGAGGCAAGTGGTTCGAAGGAAGACGGTTCAGGCCGGGGAACTTCTGACATGAGCGGGTCAACTTCAGATGTAAATGGATCGGCTTGTGAGCTCCTAGAGGTCGGTTCGTATCATCTTCGTGAATCGTGAACGGTTCGGTTCGGAGAGGGGCGACGATCCGATCCGGTTCCTGCACAATTTCCTGCAACTCTTCCAGCGACTGTTTTACGCCATACGACGGCATTTTCGACCATTCTAACTTTTCTAATCAATCACAAAGCATACCATACAGTCATAGAAACATGTATAATCAACCACAAACACCAAAACAACAATATGATATGTTAAAATGGATCAAACATACCCAAAACCCATATTTTACCCTTAATCCCCCTTAATCATGTTTAAGCATACAATTAGCAAAACTTATCCAAATTAGCCCCAATTTCTATCAAATCCCTAATATTTTAGAATTTTACAAATTATTTCAGATTTTTCTGAGTTATAATTTCGCTAATTATCACTAATCACCCCTGATTAGCCGAAATTAGTGAAAACATTAGAAATCACTCACATTTGCCACAAATTAAGATATAAGATCTGAAACTCTACTACTTGGAATGAATTCCTAAGCAACACAGCAGCTCCAACTCTGATTTGGTGTTGATTTGCCTTGATTTGATGTAGTTTAGCCTAATCCTTGATTAAATGGTGATTAAAGATGATTCTAGAAGGTGGAGGCCATTGCTAGGGTTGAGAGGATGTTAGTGGCGGTTAAAAAATGACAAAGAAAAGGTATCTCTAACCAGAGTAATTTCCCCTTATATAGCTCTAATCCCGAAATCCTCAACGGGCCTAGCTGCTAATTACCCGGTTAAGCCAAATTAAGCTGTTTTTCACCTTCTAAAACTTAATTCAGCCATATCTCCCAGACGTTAAGTCCGTTTGACAAGTGTGACCACTCTACGGAAAGGTAAACCATCGTCCGGATCTAATGGAAGTGGTTTCAGGTCAAAACTTCTTATCAATCAAAAGTTATAGGCAAAACAAGATTCACCAGGGACAAAATGGTCATTTAAAAATCAGCAAAAATCATGAACATGGGAAATAACCCCAATAGTTGTTCCCCAAAGTTACACGACTATACGACCTCATATGAAAATAGAATAAATATTCTATGATACTCCGATGCATAGAATATGTGTAGAATACGAGTCATTACACTCTCCCCGCTTAAGAAATTTTGCCCCCGAAATTCCTCAACTAAGAAATAACCAATGGGTCCTGCATACCTACCAACTATATCTCGCAATGAAACATACAAAACAAACAAAAATAACCTATCCTAGCATGCGGAAAGACTAAATCGAAATGTAAACCTTACCGGGCAAAGAGTTCTGGATACGTCTCCTTAATGCTCTCCTCTGTCTCCTAAGTACAGTCATTCTTATCCCCACCCCACTGAACCTTGACTAGATTCAACGCTTTCCTTCAAAATTTCTTTGTATCATGCTCGACAATATGAATTGGCTTGCGTTTCCCAACTGACTCGAGTTCTACTTCGATATCATCCAACTGATCAGGTGAAATAGCCCAATTGGAGTCGTGCACAAATTTCCTTAACTGGAAAACATGAAATACGTTATGAACTCCTGCCATCTTGTTAGGCAACCCAACTTTATATGCCAAATTCCCAGCCTGTTCGAGAACTGGGATTGGATCAACAAATCTTGGTGCTAACTTACCTCTTTTACCGAAACGAGTCGCACTCTTCAACGGAGATATCTTGACGAATACCAGGTCACCAACGGAGAATTTCAAGTCTCTTTGTCTTTTATCAGCATAACTCTTCTGCCTTGAGCGACCTTCATTCACTATTGAACAATCTTGATCTTGTCTGATGTTTCTCTTATTACTTCTGGCCCAACCACATATTTCTCACCGTTCTCTAACCAACATGACGATGAGTTGCACGGTCTTCCATACAAAGCTTCAAACGGAGCCACACCAATACTGGATTGGTAGCTATTATATTATGCGAACTCAACCAAATGCAAATGGCCATCCCATGATCCTTCAAAGTCCAATATACAAGCTCGCAAAAGATCCTCTAATACACGATTCACTCTCTCTGTCTGACCGTCGGTTTGAGGATGATATGCGGTACTGAGATGTAGTTCTGATCCTAAAGTCTCTTGTAAGTTCTTACAAAATCCCTTAGTAAATAACGGATCTCGGTCACTCACACTGCCTTTGGGTACTCCATGAAAATTTACTACCCATTTCATATACAGTTCCGCTAACTTAGCTGCCGTTCTATTTGATTTGACTGATATAAACTTCACACTCTACGATTACCCAAATACTATCGTGGCCTGATCTAGTCCTTGGTAAACCGTCGATGAAATCCATCGAGACTTGTTCCTATTTCCATTCGGGAATTTCCAATGGCTGTAACAAATCACTAGGCTTTTTTTGCTCAGCTTTAACTAGCTGGCAATTCATGCACTTGGATATAAACTTCCCAACATATCTTTTCATCCCTTCACAGTAGTAGATCTGCTTCATGTCTCGATACATTTTGTTACCACTAGGGTGTATGGTCATCTTTGAGTGATGACACTCTCTAAGCACTTCATCTCTCAATCCATTCACGTTGGATACAACTAACCTTCCATTCTTTCGAAGCCATCCATCTCGATGAAGCCCATACTTGTTCATCTCCTCACTATCGGTACCCATCTCTAACTTGGAGATGATTTCCAAAAGGTTAGGATCATCCCTATAACCAGAGCCAATCCGCTCAACCAAAGTAGGTCTGATCGTCAAACTTGCTAACATTACTGGATCCAATTCGCACTTTGGTCTGAAATCATACCCTGCGATATACAATAGTTGCTTCCATTCAAGAAACATAGCCCCAATCCTACTCAATGCATCAGCTACCGCATTGCCTTTCCCAGGTGTATATGCAATATCAAAATAATGTGAAGCCAAGAACTCTAACCATCTCTGCTGACGAAGATTTAAATCCTTTTGGGAGAAAAGATACTTTAACAATTTATGATCAGTAAACAACTCGAATCTTTCTCCCAAGAGATAATGTCTCCACATCTTCAACGCGAATACGATCGCTGCCAATTCCAAATCATGGGTAGGATATCTTTTCTCATGCGGTTTCAGTTGCCGACTAGCATAAGCTACAACCCTACCTCCTTGCATCAATACCGTACCTAACCCGGTACCACATGCATCTGTGTATACCGTCATCTCTTCATTGCCTTTAGGAATGACTAACACTGGCATGCACGTCAACTTACATTATTTTCATTACATCTTAAGTTCTTCAACTTTTCAGTTTCTAAGAAATTTTCAAATTTTTCAAAAATTTAGCTAACACCCTAAATTTTCGAATTTTTTTCCATAACCTCCCCTGAACCGGGGACTTCGGGATATTTCAAATACCCTCCCATAGCCCTCAATAATCCAAAAAGAAAAAGAAACAGCCAAGCGGCTAGCCAATCGACTCATAAAATCATCCAAAACCCAAGATATTAGTAATCATGTACTATTTGTTAGGCAAACAATTTTATATATTCAAAAATCATATTTTTAAAACCAGATTATATATATAATCACAAATATGTTATTTATAAACTTGTCACTCTCAACTCAATCTAGGGCTTTTCTAACCCTATCTCTATGAGTCACTCATTCTAGAATGCTACTGATTCTATCTCTAATGAGGATTCTTCAATAGGATATTACTAATCCTACCTCTGATGATTCTTTTATTCTGTTCTAACGAGTTGTACCCAAAGATTTGAGTTAACCAAAGCTCTGATACCAGCTCTGAAACGACCCGAACTTCCCCGTGTAGGAAAGCCCGAATTGAGATGAGAACAAGAGCAATCGGAACGCCAACAGAAGAACATTTCATTGCTTATTACAACAATCCCATCAGAATACAAGAATATACAGAGTATGAATAAATATTACACATTTGACAAATATCAGAGATTTAAATTACATTTAAATACATAGCAGCGGAAAGATAATACAATACATAACTGAAAGGAGATATACGGATACAGAGCTTTCCGAATATCACTTCAGCTATAAACCAGGATCCTATGAATATAAATATGCAAAACGCAACTACTAGCTGCCCGTGTCGAAAATAAGGGCACCCAGAGTTTAGGTTAAAACAGTAAACTCCAGGTCAGTCATGTAACTGGTGTGAGAACTAAAACAATTATTAATCTATATTTTAAAGTTAGGTAAATCAAGGGACCACACCGTATTTTCCTCCCAAGAATACCAGTGCATAAAACAAACACCGTAATGCTAAAATAAAGAAAATTTTTAAAATTGAATATTAATAAAATATTAATATAAAAGGGGTTAACCCTTGCCTCCTTCACCAAACCTCAGACCCGCCTCCCACAAATAAATAAATAAACTCATCGCTCCTCGAAGTCAACGACGCCGGACATCGTGCCCCCCCCCCCCCCCGTCAGAGCCGCCCTCCGCCGATCCCCCTTGCCTCTCTCCTCCCTTCGTTCTCATCCTCCTCTCCCTTCTCTCGCGTGGCTTCTTCAAGAACCCCAAGCCCCAACGTAATGAAACTGCCTCCACAACCCACATTGCCCCCCCTCCGCCTAGGGCGAGCTTCCCCCCGGCCACTGACGATCCCCCTCCATGCCCTCCGACTGTGCACCAACTATGGGGCCCCTTTGCGGAAGAAAAGTGAATAAAAAAGTGAGTTTTTATGTTATTTTTCTTAATGTAATTATCTAGGATAGTGATTAGGCAGTAATTAAATTATAAACAACATTGTGCAATAAAGATAAGATTTTTAATAACAAAAATACGATTTATATTTACATAGATTTGAATTGAAAATGCGATTTTTAATTTATACGATTATGAATAAAAATATGATTTTTATATAGTAGAGATATTAAAAATATGATTTTTATGTAGTAGAGATAATAAAAATATGATTTTATATATGTAGTAGCTATGTAAAAATGAGATTTTTATATACGAAGTAGTGAATTAGAAATGTGATTTTCACATATAAAGAAGTGATTTTTATATATGTAATAGCGATGTAAAAAATATAATCTTTATATAAGAAGTAGCGATGTAAAAATATATAATTTTTATATATAGAGGGCCATTATAAAAATGTGATTTTTAAAATGAACATCATATTAAAAATATGATTTTTACTATGAACAACGTGATAAGAAGTGGGATGTAACGGATTGAAGTCAAAAAGGAATTCAGACAGTTCAGAAATAGAATGGAGGAGTGGAACCCCACGACGATAACTTCTCACTTTAAATCTTGTTTTCTAGTTAAAATATATACTAGGATGCATACGGTGCTTAGCAGCACCCGACACCCGTCATCCACAGACCATGGACGACTTGTATGCTTGTTTGATATGTTATGAAGTTTGTTTTGTGATGTTGATTTGAAATGGATAATAAAACATTCATGTGTTGAAATAAATTAATTATCATTAAAAATATAATTTTTAATTTGAATGTGAATAAATAAATATTCATTTACAAACCAGATGGTTTGTTTATGTACACCTATTTGAAGGACATTGATTGGGACGATAAATTTTACATGTCGCCCAACTACACAAATAATATTCGGTGTTTGTGGATTGAAACCCCACACGGGTGTTGGGATGATATTTGGCGTACACTAATCCAAATTATTTAGTTGTATGTCGATCGATTGGTCGACAGACTGTGTAAGCGTTAATTATTTATATTTGATGCTTATGCAGTTGTGTGGTGCACTTTGGATGATGGTTAATTATTTATCGTTGCTATTATATACATGTGTTGTATGGAATCCATATAATTAACATTATATGTTAATTGATTGGGCCTCATTCCAATTGGGAAAATAAAGAATATTATAAAATAAAGATTCATGTGTTGAATAGAATAAATAAATAGTCATGTATTGACGATGCTCATGTGTTGAGAAAATTCATGTGTTGAAACTTATCATGTGTTAAGTAAAATATTTTAAACAATAGAATTCACATCTTTATCATAATTTTATAAAATATATTAAATAATAAAAATAGTCATGTGTTGACAATACTCATGTGTTGAGAATATTCATATGTTGAAAGAAATATAAGTTCATGTGTTGAATAGAATAAACATTCAATTGTTAAATAGAATAATGAAGTTATTGAAATATATAAAGCCGTGTTGATTAGATATGCGTCATTTTGACGCGAACGATATTTATATCGATTATACTTGTTTTTATAATGAATATAGAAAAAGAAGTGATTTCAAAATATAACATTTTGAAAATATTATCATTTATATAGTAATGATATGAAATATTCAATTTTGATTAGAAATTGAATATGAAGTTGAAATTGTTTGGAAAACAAATTTAAACGATTTATAAAATACATTTTAAAAGGAAACCGACGAAATATATAATATATATATATATATATATTATATATATATAATGGCCTGAATAGAACGCGCCGCGCCGCGGCAGTTCGCGAATTTCGACCATTGACTTCAAATTGACATTATGGGAGATCCGACCGTTGGATTCTCCTAAAACTGGAACGTTGGGTTCGTATCGAAAAGAGATTTTCAATGAATATTGGAAATTTGAAATCTAATGGTTGGATTTGGAATTATGTCCAAATCAAATTTGGAAAAGGTCGCTGTAAGTGCAGTTCGATGGCCGTTGATGGAAATCGGCTGTACGGGCCTAGATAAAATAATTAAAAATATTAATAATTTTTGTAAAATCATAATATATGAATTGGAAAGAATTAGGGTGAAAAATTCCATATTTGAAAGGATAAAAATATATTTTTATCGAAATGAACTAGTTTTGAACTAGATTTGAAGTGATTTTAAAAAAAAATCAGAATTTCCAATACGTGAATTGGAATGGATTTGAATCAAAATTATCTTCGGAATATTTCGATGTTGGATTTCGTGATTATACATATATGGTTGTGGAAATTTGAAAGATATATTTATATCATTATTTCCAATACGATATTTGTTGGTTTCAGAATTTTGATATTGAATATAAGCCTGTATATTTTCTATTCAGAGCCTTGTATTTAATATCAAATGGGATTTTGGGTTCGTCGGGAATGGGGTCTTAAATAACACTGTTCTTGAACCCAGTTTAGAAAAGAATAAATCTTTTAATTTATATTTAGTGAAATTGTCCAGTTAATTTGTATTTAATTGGAATTGAATTTAAATTGGTTTTTGGGTTTATCGTGAGCGGTGTTTTGAATAACACCTGTTTTTTAACCCGATCAACAATGGAATGTGATTTTGGGTTTATCGTGAACCATGTTTTAGATGACGTTGGTTCTTTAACCCAGTTAAAGACAGGATATTGATTTTTGGGAAGATTAAAACTAAGTGGAGTTTTAGTGAATCTTTAATTAGATTAAAAAGATCGAGAATGGAGCATCACCAGTTTTGCTCCAAAGCGATAGTTAAATCTTTAATTAGATTTGAACATGAAATGGTAATTAATATTTACCCATAACACCGTGGTGTTAGATATGGAGTATCACCAGTTTTGATCCATGGGATGAATAGGTTGGGATTGGGAAATAAAATAAATAATTACTTCGGTGTGGTTCGCTAATCCCGACTAGTTTGGAAAACCTTAACATGGTTTGAAATGATATCCAAAGGAAGATTAAAGAATAAATTTAGAAGAATTTATCTTTGATAAAATTAATAGGAACCTTTCCCTAAGAATGTGAATATTGGAATAAAAGAATATTCTGAATTGGAATGAGGCGTATGTTGTATTTGTGTAACACTTGTTTATTATATACGCGGGTTATTCGGAAAGGCCGGATTTATACCCATTCTGAATAACCGATTCGATGATAGTCGAAGATGAAGACGGTGGCTGAAGACCGAAAGTATTCACATCGTTTGGATGATTATTGATGATATTGATTGGGCTGTACACCCAAGAGGAGGGAATCAGTTGGTGATTGTCCATACGTACTTGGAGATCGATGGATATGCGAGGAAAGTGCCTCCGGTTTCGTTCAGACCCAGAACGAACTTGTAAATGGACAGTGTGTCTGACATTGGATTTTATTCTGTGTTGATTGATCTCTATTAAATATACATCTATTTGGTGGCGGAGAATATATTCTCTTGCTTAACGCCCTTCTCTGAGACGTACGAGCTCAGAGGTTGTATATCGATGGATGTTAGTCACATGGAGTGAATTGCCTGTGTGGCATGCCTAAGTGGCAGATGATCAAGACTTCTATTGAAAAGCAAAGTCTTGTGGTTGATGATCAAAGCACGGCCTGTGTGGCGCAGCTCTGTGTATAGCGTTAATTCGCGAGCCTCATACCTCGGCTATGAGTCAAAAACGAGATAGTCACTGTAGGGAGAGCACGACGTTTCTTTCTAGCTAGTGGTGGTGTCAGTGCTTAAACTAGCTGACATTTATATACTTTTCACCTGTGTGGTTGTTGGAATGCGAGGCGCCTCGAATATATGGTTGATAACTGGCACTATGTGAGACGACTTGCAGACCATTATATAGGTCCTATAGGACCGGGAAACGTGCGTTCAGGAATTGCCAATCCTCAAAAGTAAGAGAGGACCGGCCCTGAAGATCCAAGGATCGTTGTGTGTGGTCCTGAGACATTTGCTAGAGTGTCTCAAACGGAGAGGAGCTTGCCCCCTGCCTCGACTCATGATGGAATCCAATTTCCAATACGTGATAATTCAGTTTTATTTGTAAAACCTAGTATGGCGACATAGTAGATGGTAGCTATGCCGCCTATGATTGATACTTATGATTGAAATTGTTTTGACACTATACACCTATAGTAATATCAGAATAACGTGTTTGTAAGCGTATCAAGCATTCTTTGGCTATTATAAGGTAAAACCCTATCCTCCGGCTTGCGTTGCATTGTGATGGGACCTGGGTCTTGTAATAGCTTCATTTTTCTTTATTTAGCATTGCGCTGTTTGTTTTATGCACTGGTATTCTTGGGAGGAAACCCGTTACGTGTTATATGGCGTGGTCCTTTGATTTACCTAACTTTAAAATAAAGATTAATAACTGTTTTAGTTCTCACACCAGTCACACGACTGACCTGGAGTTTATTGTTTTAACCTAAACTCTGTGTGCCCTTATTTTCGACACAGACAACTAGTAGTTGGGTTTTGCAGATTTATATTCTCAGGATCCTGGTTTATAGCTGAAGTGATATTCGGAAAGCTTTGTATCCGTATATCTCCTTTCAGTTATGTGTTGTATTATCTTTCCGCTGCTATGTATTTAAATGTAGTTTAAATCTCTGATATTTGTCAAATGTGTAATATTTATTCATACTCTGTATATTCTTGTATTATGATGAGATTGTTGTAATAAGCAATGAAATGTTCTTCTGTTGGCGTTCCGATTGGTCTTGTTGTCATCTCAATTCGGGCTTTCCTTCACGAGGAAGTTCGGGTCGTTTTAGTTACAATATATATATATATATGTATGTATGTATATATATGAAAAGGGCGGTGTACGACTTAAGCTGGATCAACAATATGGATATGCGGAATGTATGTGATAAACTAACTTGTATATTTACAATAGATATGCAAATAAGTATGAGATAATGAAATATATCACAAATAAAAAGCAGTAAAGTAAAGTAACAGTAAATGTAGTAAAAAGGAAAAATCACATTAGGGATTTTTATACTGGTTCGGAGCACCGTCCTACGTCCAGTCCCAGACCTCTCTCTGGATTTTCACTAATCAACAACCTCGCTTCACCCGGAGGAACAGGTTCACAACACCCGGACAGCCGAACGGGATTTCACGCCTCTATCAACACGAGGACTTCACAAGTTTCCTCTTAACAACACGAGGACTTCACAACTTGCCTCTAACAACACGGAGGACTTCAACCAAGATAAATAATCTTGTAGTTTGACAATGTGTGTTCTTAATAACACGAATTTGTCAATTCTTGTACAACCTTCCTATAATCTTATCCTCGAGTATATACTTTGAATGCGTAGATTTTAGGAAGTAGAATTCTTGTTGAATCAAATGATATTATTTTGATTCAAGGATTCAACAAGTATTTGAAACTTGGAGAGCTTTTGTTTTGCAAAGAATATGAAAATGCAATTCAAAAATTAGAGAGAATATAGAATGATTTTTTGGTGATTGTAAAACAAGATTGAAGTTGTTTATATAATAGTAGAAAGGTAGTAATTCTTCATGAAGAGTTTCTATAAAAAGTTATGTCCATTTTCTTTGATTATTGAGTAGAAATCTCTTCACAAATAGAAGCAACCTTTTAGAAAAGGTTAGCTGTTTGAAAACGGTCGACTGGTGAATTTCTACCGATCAACTGGTTGAATTAATTAAATTTAAAACTTCCAGAAAATAGCTGTTGTGAGCAAAAACAGATTAACCGGTCAACTGGTCCTTTTTGGGCAGTCAACCGTTTTAGTTTCTGTTTTAAAATCACAGCATAACCGGTCGACAGGTCCTTTTTGGGCGGTCGACCGTTTTATGGCTGTGGACCAGAGGACCTCGGTCCATAGTCTAGATCACTCTGCATTCTTTCTCGGTCGGATCCTGGACTGTTTGGGCTTTTTCTGTGCAAATATACAGATTTCAGCAACAAAGATATGACATTGTTTTGTGCATTCGTGTTATACTTTGAGGATAGATTTTAACATATTTCTAACATAACTCGAAGTAAAAAACCTTATCTCTATGAAATGATCTTCATTGCACCTTTATATGTTGGCATCGATCCAAATCTTGTCTCAACATTCTCCTCCTTTTTGATTGATGACAACAACTTGAATTTTCTCCCTCTAAATGTAAAGCTCCCCCTGAATTTCTGCAACATTTGTTAGTTCATAATATAAATAATCTTACCTTTTGATTCTTGCATTAACAATTGTTAGCATACATATACTATTACCAGGTTAAGAACATAATTTTAAATGATAGTATACGTAACATGAGTGATATGAATAATCATAAGAGAAAATATTTCTCCCCCTTTGTCATCGATTAAAAAGAATAAATACCATAATAAGCATAGTAATCGGGAGTAGTAGAGAATACAAATAATTATAGCACCTTTGGGAGATACAGAATAACCTTCTCTTTGTTGTGGTGTACCGATTGTGATCGGACTTTAGCCACGAGACACTTGTTTCCTTGATCTGCTGATTCTGCTTTGTTGCCCTTCCATTTTCTAATTCCTTGACTAGATTTCTTTATAGCCATTTGTTCTAGGATGTTGTTACGATCTCTAGAACGCCAGGCTCTGATACCAAATGAAAAGTTCGGTGTACGACTTAAGCAGGATCAGTAATATGAACATGCGGAATGTATGTGATAAACTAACTTGTATATTTACAATAATTATGCAAATAAATACGAGATAGTGAAATATATCACAAATAAAAAGCAGTAAAGTAAAGTAATAGTAAATGCAGTAAAAAGGAAAAAACACACCAGGGATTTTTATACTGGTTCGGAGCACCGTCCTACGTCCAGTCCCAGACCTCTCTCTGGATTTTCACTAATCAACAACCTCGCTTCACCCAGAGGAACAAGTTCACAACACCCGGATAGCCGAACGGGATTTCACGCCTCTATCAACACGAGGACTTCACAACTTTCCTCTTAACAACACGAGGACTTCACAACTTGCCTCTAACAACACAGAGAACTTCAATCAAGATAAATAATCTTGTAGTTTGATAATGTATGTTCTTAACAACACGAATTTGTCAATTCTTGTACAACCTTCCAATAATCTTATCCTCGAGTATATACTTTTAATGCGTATATTTAAGGAAGTAGAATGCTTGTTGAATCAAACGATATTAATTTGATTCAAGGATTCAACAAGTATTTGAAACTTGGAGAGCTTTTGTTTTGCAAAGAATATGAAAATGCTATTCAAAAATTAGAGAGAATATAGAACAACTTTTGGTGATTGTAAAACAAGTTTGAAGTTTTTATATAATAGTAGAAAGGTAGTAATTCTTCATGAAGAATTTCTATAAAAAGTTATGTCCATTTCCTTTGATTATTGAATAGAAATCTCTTCACAAATAGAAGCAACCTTTCAGAAAAAGCTTGCTGTTTGAAAACGGTCGACTGGTGAATTTCAACCGATCGACTAGACGAATTAATCAAAAATTAAAACTTCCCGAAAATAGCTGTTGCGTTCAAAAACAAATTAACCGGTCGACTGGTCCTTTTTGGACGGTCGACCGTTTTAGTTTCTGTTTTAAAAACACAGCATAACCGGTCGATAGGTCCTTTTTGGGTAGTCGACTGTTTTATGGCTGTGAAACGGGGAACCTCGGTCCACAGTCTAGATCACTCTTCATTCTTTCCCGGTTGGATCCTGGACTGTTTGGGCTTTTTCAAATCCTCAAATATACAGATTTCAGCAACGAAGATATGATATTGTTTTTTTGCATTCGTGTTATACTTTGATGATAAATTTTAACATATTTCTAACACGACTCAAAGTAAAAAACCTTATCTCTATGAAATGATCTTCATTGCACCTTTATATGTTGGCATCGATCAAAATCTTGTCTCAACATTATATATATACAAATCTATATATGCATTGACATATATATTTAAAAGAAAAACATATTAATGCAAATAAAGATGTAATGTATGCATAGAAAAAGAAAGAAAGGATAGATTGCATGCAGTGTAAATATGTTGCATGCACCGATTATGCATATTTTAAAAATAAAAATTTGAAGAGCTTCCAGAATTTTGCCATGGGATTAGCGTCATCGCATTCGTGGCGATCTTCTGGTAAATTTAGACCTGTGGATTGCGTAAAAATGATTTAAGATGAAAGAGATACCTTAAAATGAAGTGTGGTAGTAAAACATGAAAATAAGGTAAAAGAAGGAGAACAATGACTACCATTGTTTCTAAACTTATTAACAAAAGGCAACATAGCTCTGTTGGTTAAGGTATTGGATTTCTAACATAGAGGTCGAGGGTTCAAATTTCGGCGACAACATTATTTTTATCCTTGTTTTAGGGAGGCCCAACTGAACATACAAATATATGTACCATACAAATTCAAAATTTGAAAGGATAAGAACGTACATATAAGGAAATAAAGAAAATATATGTATATATATATGAGAATATATATATATATATATATATGCAGAAATATATGTATACAAAAGACAAAATTCAAGATAAGGCTACAGTCAATGAAATATGGCAAGAATCAAATAACGGTGCAAAACCATTTGAATTTTGAAAACGAAATGAAAATTGTGCATATATATACGCGTAAAATGACCGTTAGAAGAATTATATACGTATAAGAAAATAACATGTGAATATAATAGTTAAATAAATTCCAAAAAACTTCAAAAATCAAATTTTATGCATTAAAACAATTCAAACATTAAAAATTCAAACTTTTGCGCCTAATTGGCACATTTAATTGGTAGGAAGTGACAATGCAAGCCTTGTTGGCTTTATTCTATTAGTATAATTCAAAATTATTGTTGACATGGAAACTTCCTATTGGCTATATGACATGGAGAAAATATCATCAGGGAAAATAGACAATTAGCATCTGTAACACCCCACCTCCGCCAGTGCCACTCTTGCAAGTACACTGGCTTTGGAGGGGCGTTAAGCGGGGTAATCATGCATGCAGATATCACAAGACAGAACATATAAGTAAAACAGAGTAGTAAAGCAACGGATAAAACTGGCATTTCAAAACCATAGTCAAGTTACATCAAAGTACTTGGTCATTATTTTCCCATAAAACAAAGTCTAGAACATAAACTGAAAACTGAAAAAGAAACATAAAGTAACTATCCCCAAAGTAGCATAAGGCCATAGCATGCTCAAACCATACGTGAGCTATCCAGAAAAGCAGCTAAAGATCCAGCTAGGTACCACTGTTCCCACCCTGTAAACCTGGGGGGAAACGGAAGAAAAGAGGCGAAAGAAAACGGGTCAGTCAAAAGACTGGTAAGTCCTATCTACTATCAGTATAAAAACTAATAAAGTTAACTGGACATGTAAAGCAGAGATGAGACATAGAGTGATAACTGGCATGGTGAAAAGTTAACAAGATAGATCAAGTGTGGCATCGCACATACAAGGCTAAGTTGCACCAAGTGTGTACTAGTAATCTATGTCAGGTATCAACAAGAAAAGATCCCTTGGCCCAATCTTGGCCCAATATCCCGAGATGACCTAGATCAAGTTCCAACAACACGGTCTAGTCGATCGGCTCCCTAAAAGCCTAACTCGTCAAGTGTCGGTGTCATACGGCCCAATCACGAAGTGTAGTCAAACTGTGCTAGGTCCACCCTAGGGTGTATCAAGTCCTAGGGTGCCAACCACAGACACAAATCAAGCACGCACAGTCTAAACCTACAGGTGCCCGTGTCTTCTTTTTCAACTCCGGACCATGTGCACGACCATAGTCCGCCTGAACCTACACCGGCGCACCTACTCAGCCGTCGTTTTGGTCGCTTACATGTCAGCCCAGTAATCGTGCCCCACCCTAGCCTAGTCCCTAGGGTATCATGATACAATCAAGAGGGTTACTGGTGAAAATGACCACGTAACTAGGGTTTCTAGCGGGTTAAATGTGGTTAACCCTACCCAATCAAGTATCAAGTTGGTTAAGTGTACCCAAGGTTCATGACTTAACTGCGTCAACCCATCATGTTTAATTGGTTAAGTATTCAAGTGGTCCATGACTTAACCCTACCATGTGGCATTAATTAATTTAATGCACCCAACCTCTCACATTAGAACTTGTTGTGGTTATTAGTTAAGTCGAGCGGGTCCGGGTAGCTTTACACCACAACTTGGTCTAACCTTGGGTTTCAAGTGCGACATGACCAACTACTCACATTGGGTCCTATTGCTTGTAGCCACTAGTTAAGCCGGTCGGTTCCGGGTAGATTTATGCTACAAACTCAACCCAACCTCGAGTT
The DNA here is from genome assembly GCA_030737875.1 of Allium sativum. NCBI lineage: Eukaryota > Viridiplantae > Streptophyta > Magnoliopsida > Asparagales > Amaryllidaceae > Allium > Allium sativum. The sequence goes on along the minus strand of CM060912.1, from coordinate 989,002,093 downwards.
GGCCACACTCATATTTTCTAAGTGTCATGTCCAATATTATGTTTACAACATAATCACAAGTCAATGTTCATGTCATATTTCAAAATCATGTTTCATGTCATTGATATTACCCAAACCCAACGCATTCCCATCGCATGTACGTTTCGCATAACATAACATAGATCAAAAGGGGGAACTTGGCAAAACATGACAAAAAGGGCATAAGGTAATAAGGTTGGCCACAAGTTAAACATGGTGGTATATGAGGCATAAATGTGTTTATTTAACTTGCATGTTACATTTTGAGCCTCAAAACATGCATACCATTCAAACTTAGCAAATAGGTGAAACATGATCATAAATGACATAGGATGGTGGCTAGTGATTCGCATATAACATCATATGCAAGATAACACAAGGTTTATGAGAGTTTCTATGTTGCTTTATGCAACATTTCCAATCAAAGCCCATAGCTTTCTATGCATAAGGTAAAGGTGATAACTTTATAAACATGCATAGAATATATTTATGCATAACATGATAGGATCAAAGCACATATCATACTTAGGCCCAAACTCAACTTGCAACATGTCATATTTAACTTCATAGTTAGAATCTAAGAGTAGTATAGGGCTTACAATGCTACGAAGACTAGAATAAATATAAAATAAGATTGAGACGAAGCCACACTAGCAAATCCGCAACCAAAGACGATAAACTTCACTTCAAGACTTGAGAACAAGAAGGAATAACCCCAAAGAGAAAGAAAGATGGCTCTTTTACTTAAGAAAGATGGCTCCTTTATGACATAGATTGATTTGAGACACTCATGCTCTCATGAAGAAGGTGGAGGCCATGATTAGTGAACATTTGGGCAGCATTTAGTTGTAGGAATGATTAATGAAGGTTTAGGCTAGGTCTAGGGGTCTTTTTATAGAGATTAGGGGTAGTTTAGACCATAGGATTAACCCTAAAACGAATCTGAACCATTAACTCCTGTCAGAAACCAACAAAAGAGGACCCAACATGCCAAAATGGTGCACCAGAAAAATTGGTCCGACCCCTGGGTCGACATGGGTGTCGACCCATTGGGGGGGGGGGTCGACACAGGTGTCGACCCCTGTGTCGACCCTGTCTGGGGCGGGAAAATTCCCGCCTATCCTGTTTTGGCTGAAATTAAAACCTGAATTCGAATTTGAACTGTTTCCGGGCTTGGAATTTTCTGAAAACTTCATTGGGCCATAACTTGGCCATACGGACTCCGTTTTCCGAATACTCGGACTCTATTTCGCGTATTTTTCCGAGACGAACGCAGTGGCCTAGCTCGTTTCCCTTGATTCAGATTTTAGAATTTAATTCTGCCTTGATTTACATTATAACATGTTATTAAAAAATATGGGTTGTTACAACATCGATTTAAGCATCTTATATAAAGGACCATATATCTCTCCATTCTCATTTGCTGTTTCTTCACTCGCTTCTTCTTCCTCCATATAATTTCTGAATAAAATTATTAATTGTAATATTAGGGCACTATCTAAATGAAGACTAAAGAAAAGAAAAAGAAAATTTATCGTCAACAATGACAAATTCAAAAAATAAGGCGTTTTCAACTGTAACAACAGTACAAACTCATGACTCTCCATCTGTAACCAATCCAAAGAGATTCTTTTCTAGATCGGCATATCAAGATGAGTGGATTTAAGTTATATCATTTTTGATAATGATATATTAACATTTAACATTCCTCGTTATTGTACAATGTGAATTTGCTAGAATAATTGAAAGTATTGAAATGTTATTATGACATTTTTAAATATGATATGTTGAAATGTTTAAACATATGTTAATAGGATTAAAGTGATGAATATGACATGTCAGAATAGTAATATGCTAATATATTAATATGTGGGAAAATTTATATGTTGAAAGACAAACTTGTCAAAATATGCGTAATTGTTACTGTTGTTTCAATTCCATGTTAACTTGTGACATTTATGTACCTAGACCATTAACAGTAGAAATTGAGAAAATTACATGTTAGAATAGAATTGATTATACGTTAGAAAAAACATATGACATAAAATAGGCATAATATGATGACATGTAAAATATTTATTACAGTGGAAATTTGAAAGAATAGACATGCCTAGATTATGTAGAAGATTCACAGTAAATAAGAAACTGTAACCGCGCTTAGACACGTAGTGTAACAACCCGGAATTTCTTAACCAATTTAAAATTTTTATTTTAGCTATTTTAGTGGATTTTGAGTATTTAAAATGATTTAAATAATAATGACTAAAAGTTTATTTTAATCGAAGTTACAACGTATAAATTTATTTTAATTATAAAACGAGTCTGAAATGGCGTGGTAGTTTGAAATTTCAATTTTAAATTTCAAATGAATGCACAAAATTCAAAATAAATCAGATTTCAGCAAAACCAAAAATATTTGAATCTGTTTAATAATATCTTTCTAACGAATGTAAGAAACTGAGATTTCACTTTATAAATTAAAAGTTAGTCAAGTTTAAAGTTTAAAATTTAATATAGTCAGTATGGAATTTATATATATATATTTAATATTATATAAAGCCCTTAAAAATAGCCATTTTGCAAATGACCTCTGTTTTTTATGAAACCACTTTTGTTGAATCCGGAATGTCAAATTATTGCTAGGTTTCAAATTTCATTATTTTTGGATTTAATACGTGAGCATGGTAAATTTAAACGTATTTTGACAGTTTCAGTTTGAATTGGATCGACCAGAAAATGATCATTTTTGAAACAGTCTCCAAATTCGACGAAATTAGTTTTGTTAGGACAGTATCGTCAAAACATAGCTAAATTTATTTTTCTGCAATTTTTGGAGTCAGTATGTGGCCCCAATAAATTAAAATGTACGTTTAAATTTAATATATATTGATTTATATTTTAATTTAAAGAAAAACTGATCGAAACAGTTGAATTGGCTTATGAAACATATTCCATTGTGTCCAGAATAGGGGTATTTGGCTAGGGCGACAGTCGTTGGGTTAGATTTGAAGTTCGTTATCATATCGAGATAATTTTTGAATTAATTATTATATATATATTTTTAGGCCAATCAAAAAAAAAATGCTAGCCTCATTTAGCTTTTTCCGCGCCGCTAGTTAAAACGAAAGGATGATATCATTCAATCCTTCTCTTCCATTTTACTCTCAATCCGCCAAATGATAAGAGAAAATTTCTTCAGCCACCTTGTTCGTCTTGTCGAGACCCTTCAAATTAACGGTGGTGATGATCGATAGAATGCTCAGTTGGTGGAATTTTGCCTCGAACGGCGACAACTTTGGAGCAGTTTCTAGAAGCATAGGACCAGTGAGTGGGCCCCAATTCCTGGTGTGGGTGGCGCTCCCGAAGGGCAACAACGTGGTGATAACCGTTGGTGTTCAGGTCGAGCGTGTTGTTGGCAATATCGAACCCTAGATATCGACTTTGATGGGTTCTTCAACCAGAAAGAGAACAATGATTAATTAGGGAGGAGGCTGCCTAGTCCTTTACTAAGGTTAATTAAAATTAAATTAGTTAATTCCTTGTTTATTCACTCGACGATTAAAATACCATAATTTTTTCATGCCATATCAGAATCGAACAATTTCAGAACCGCTGAAATCACAGCGACGAACACTACGCGCTGGAACTGGCCAGAACCAAAACGGAGCAAATTAGAATTAGAGGCAATTATAAATCCGAACAATAGAAAATCATTAGTTAAAGAATGACGGAGTGGAAACCGACGGTGAGAATCTCTCTCACTCAAATTATTTTATAGTTATTATATAATAGGTTACAGATGGGGCTTAGTAGCTCCTGACACTATTTATTTGAATATACCATGGTTGATTTGTTTGGATTGTGATTAGGATGGACATTGATTGATATTGTTGTATATAAAATTATTTATATAAAAAAAATGTATATAGAAATTATCATGAAAATAAAATAAATATTCATTTACAAGTCGGACGGCTTGTTTATGTACACCTATTTAACTGATATTGATTGGGACGATAATATTTATACATCGCCCAACTGCACAAATAATAAACAGTGTCTGTTGGTTGAAACCCCACACGTGTCTTGGGATGATATTTGACATACACTAATCCCAATTGTTTAGTTATATGTCAATCGATGGGTTGACAGACTGTATAAGCATTATTTATTTATTTTAATGCTTATACAGTTGTAAAATGTACTCTGGATGTTATATAAATTTTTAATGATTGTTTATCATTATTGTTGTATACTTGCGATGTATGAAATCCATATAACTGAAATTATATGGTAATTGATTGAGTTTGATTCCAGTTCAGAATTAATGAATATTTTAAATAATATTCGGCGAATAATCAAAATGTGATTTTGATGTCCGATTTTGGATGGACACAAAAATATTGAAATGTGAAGCCGTGTTAAGTTGCTAGACGTCATTTTAACATGAACAGATTTCTGTTGATTTTATTCATTTTACAATAAATATCAAAAATGGATTTCAAAATCTCAAATTTTGAAAATATTATCATTTTAATATTATAATGATATGGAATATTCAATTTTGATTTTAAATTGAAATAAAAGTGGGAATTATTTTAAAACAATTTATAAATATTTTAAAATATGTCCTGAACGGAAATCGACGAAATATATTATACATATATGGTTTGAATAGAATGCGCCGCGTAGCGACTGTTCGCGAATTTCGACCGTTAACTTCAAATGGACCTAATGGGAGATCCGATCGTCGGATTACCCTAAAACTGGAACCGTTGGGTTCGTATCAAAAAGAGCTTTCCATTGTTAACAAGAGATTTGAAATCTAACATTTGGATTTTAAAATATATGCAAATCAATTTCAGAAAAGGTCGCTATGGACACAGTTCGGTAGCCGATATTGGAAACCAACTGTACGAGCAATAGTAAAATTATTAAAAATATGGAAAAATTGTGTAAATTCATAATAAGAGTTTTGGAAAGATTTTGGGTGAAAAATCCCAGATTTGAAAAGATAAAAATATATTTTTATCGAAATGAACTAGTTATTAACTAGAATAATAATTCAATTATTTTTAGAAATAAATAAATTGGATTTGAAAATGGTTTTAAAATAACCAAAATTTTTCCAATGAATAAATTGGATTTGAAAATGGTTTTAAATTAACCAGAATTTTTCCAATAAATAAATTAAAATGGATTTGAATGGAAATCATCTTCGGAATATTTCGATATTGGATTCTGTGATTATACGGATATTCTTGAGGAATTTGGAAGATATATATATATATATATATATATATCGTTATTCCCAATACGATATTTGTTAGTTTCAGAATTTGATATTGAATGTAAGCCGATATAATTTCTATTCAGAGCCTTGTATTTGACATTGAATTGGATTTTGGGTTTGTCGTGAATGGTGTCTTTATTAACACTGTTCTTAAACCCAGTTTAGAAAAGAATAAATCTTTTAATTAAGATTTAGTAAAATTTACCAATTAATTAATTTAACTGGAATGGAAATTGGATTTTCGGTTTGTCGTGAATGGTGTCTTTATTAACACTGTTCTTAAACCCAGTTGAGAAAAGAATAAATCTTTAAATTAAGATTTAGTGAAGTTCTCTAGTTAATTAATATTTAATTGGAATTGAATAAAAGAATTGGATTTTTGGGTTTATCTTGAACGGTGTTTTAAATAATACTTGTTCTTTAACCCAATTAACTATGAAGAATATGATTTGGAATTTATAAATCTTTTAATTAAGAATAGTGGAATTTTCCAAAGTGAGGTTTTTCAAATTTAATATATTAAATTGGAATTGAATGGAATTCGATTTGGTGATAATCGAGATGAGCTTCTATGAAGTAAGACCATTATTATGGAATTTAAAAGGCTTTGCCATTATTCCATTTATATTATTAGTCTGATACGGAAATTTATATCGATTATATATTGATTTTTTTTCCATGAAAGTTCCAGTTTGATGGAACATGATTTTGGGTTTATCGTCGACTGTGTTTTAAAGTACATTCGTTCTTTAACCTTATTAAAGACAGGAATTCATGTCTAACATTGTATTTCGAGTTGTGTTCGTTGTTCTCTACTAAATATGTCTCTGTTTAGTGGCAAAGAATTTATTCTCTTACTTAACACCTTTCTCTGAGACGTACGAGCTTAGAGGTTATATATTGGTAGAAATCAGTGGTATAGTATAGATTGTCAATGTGGCATGATTGATTTCCCGAAGTTAAACAATCATTAAATAATGATTTTTAGAGATTAAAACTAAGTGGAGTTTTGATAAATCTTCAATTAGATTGAAATGTTAATGTGGTAATTAAATTTGCCAAATTTGAGAAGTGCTCGAGAATGGAGTATCATCAGTTTTACCTTATGCGATAGTTAAATCTTTGATTAGAATTGAACATGAAATGGTAATATAATTTACAAATAACACATTGGTGTTAGATATGGAGTACTACCAATTTTGCTCCATGGGATGAATAGGTTGGGATGGGATAATAAAATGAATGATTACTTCGGTAAGGCGTTAATCCTAACTAGTTTGATAAACCTTAATTTGGTTTAAACCGTGAAAAGATACTATAAAATCTTTTGAAATGATTTCCAAAGAAATAGATTAAACGGTGTGTTTAAAAGTGATAACTTTGATAAGATTAATGGGAACCTTTCCAGAATTAAGAAATATGAATAGAAGAATATACTGGATTGGAATGAGGCGCATGATGTGTTGTTACAACACTTAATTATAAGATACGCGAGTTATTCAGAAAGACCGGGTTTAACCCCTTCTGAATAGCTGTTATGATGACTAACAGTCGGAGATATTGAAGACGGTGCAGACCGACGATCTTCACATCAAATGGACGGGTTGCTACAGATGGCCATGATTGGAGTGGCTACCTTGAAGGGGCTATAGTGGTAGTCGTCCGGACGTATTTGTTGATTGTTTAGATATGCGAGGGCCTCTCTCCTATATTGGACATACGGGACGAGGAATAAGGTACCTCCAGTTTTGTTCAGACCCAGAACGGACTTGCAAATGGATGGTGTGTCTGACATTGTATTATTTTATACTGTATTCGTTGATCTCTGTTAAATATATATCTGCTTGGTAGTGGAGAATTTATTCTCTTGCTTAACACCCTTCTCTGAGATGTACGAGCTTAGAGGTTATATATTGGTAGAAATTAGTGGTACGGTATGGATTGATAGTGTGGCATGCTGAGATGCAGTGATCCAAACTTTTGTGGAAAAGCAAAGTTTGGTGGATGATGATCAAAGCATAGCTTTAATTAGCATAGCCTTTTGTAGCGTTAATTCGCGAGCCTTACACATCGGTACGGTGGTGAATTGATGGCTAGATCAACATACTTTCGATATGAGGATGGATTTGGTCGACTGAGATAGGCTGAGTGTGGTTGCTACACACCTGGTAGGGATAGGGCACACCCCTCGATTACCAGAAGGATAGAGTAAGCAGCATTTTCTCATGCACGGGACATACGTCGCGGAAATACTCGATATCCTGGATATAGTGAGGATGTGCATTACAGCATTTTCTCATGCACGGGACGTAAGTTGTGGGGAATTACTCTATGGGATCGATCTTTCGAATCAGTAGCCATCATGATGGAAATCCAAACTTCCATTATGACATTTTTCGGTTTTAGCTGTAAACCTAAATATGGCGACACTCTCATGCCATCTATGATTGATACATTTATATTTGAAGTTGATTTCTTCACTTATAGTAATAATAAAAGATAAATTTTGTGTACCAAGCATTTTTGGCTATTATAAGGTAAAACTCTATCCTCTGGCTTGCGTTGCATTATGTGATGGGACCAGAGTCTTATAATAGCTTCATTTTTCTTTATTTAGCATTGCGTTGTTTGTTATATGTACTGGTATTCTTGGGGGTAAACTCGTTCCGTGTTATATGGCGTTGTCCCTTGATTTACCGAACTTTAAAGTCAATTTAATAACTATTTTAGTTTTCACACCAGTCCCATGACTGACTTGGAGTTTATTGTTTTAACCTAAAATCTGGGTGCCCATATTTTCCACATGGGCAGCTAGTAGTTTTGGTTTTCGCAAATATTTCTTTTCCCAGGATCCTAGATTACAACTGCAGATATATTCGGAAAGCTTTGTATATGCGTATTTCATTCAATTATTCTAGTTGATGTACTTCCGTTACGCATTGTATTTATACATTTTATTTCCTCTACTATGTATTTTAAATCTCTGATATTTTTTCGTGTAATATTTATTCATACTCTGATATATTCTTGCACTCTGATGTAAAATGTTGTAATAGCAATGAAATGTTCTATTGTTTGTGTTCTGATGCGTCGTGTTCTCAATTCAATCCGAGCTTTCCCATAAGGGGGAGTTTGGGCCGTCTCTCGAAGTTAATTACACTTGTGGTAGAAGTCTACCCGGAACCACCCGGCATATCCAGCATCCACAAGTGGTAAATCTAATGTGAGAGATCTAATTACATAAATAAAACATGTAATGGTGCTAAGACACGAGGTTTAGTTAACTTGTGGAAGAAGTCTGCCTGGAACTGCCTGGCAAATCCAGCATCCACAAGTGTAGGTTTAATGTGAGAGGTTTAGTGCATATATATATATATATATGTATGTATATGGTAGGATTGATAAATGACATTAATTGAAATTAATGAAAATGAATGGAATTGAATGAAAGATAATTACAACAGTAAAAGGAAATGGGAATTAATGGGGAATGATAGTAACCTATTATAAATAAATTACATTAATAAGAATGTTATATAATAGGTAGACTTGTCCTAGGGACAAGTGAAGATTATAACTTAGGTTATAATAAACTAGTAATGAAATGAGATAACTAGTGAAATGAGATAAGTGCAACTTAATTGTAAATTAAGTAATCAGTAAATGGGGAAGCCTAAAACCAGTTGTTTGTAATAAGTAGAGAAAAGGGGGAAAATTTATGAAATGTAAGAAGTTGTATTTAATTATAAATTAAGTAATCTGTAAAATTGGTAGTCTAAAATCTACTGATAAGAATAACATGTTTAGGCTTGTCCTAGGGACAAGAGGAAATTATAACATAGGTTATAATAAATGGAAAGGAGACTCAGTGAACCTTTGTTAAGCGAACTAAGTTAACAAGTAAACAACGATAAGTTATAGTGACAATGTAAGATGGAATTATGATTAAATAGGAAAGAGTGAGGCAAACTTATGAAAACAAATAAGTTATATTTAATCATAAACGATAAGCAACATGTTAGAAAGAAAACATGTAAATTGAAATATACTTAATTACGTATTAAGTAGAACATGTTATTGTAACCTTGAATCAAACAGAAATATAAAGGGATTGTGGATTACAGACCTTGGATCACAATCTAGAGAATAACATGTTGTGGGCTTATTAATAAACTTAAATGGGTTAAGTTATACGATTGAAATCAGTAAGCGAGAGGGGCCCATTCCTTAGAGATATAAGGGGCTAGAAAGAACTTGGTAACCTGGATAAAAAGTTAAAATGATAACCAAGTTTGTAACATACAGCCTTTTGTCCACTTCAAGTCGGTAATTGAACCAACTCAAACTATTCAAAGCGACAGTTTATTATTATCTTCTGAGGTAAAATAAAATAAATCACGGAATCAAAGACTATAGACACAGAGCAATATAATATCTCGCAGCGAAAATTACATAATATAATAGTAGTTCATGAAGCAAGTGAATAAAATTTTACAATAGAGTTTACATAAAATAATACGACAGAAGTCTAATACAACGATTCCTAATACATAAATAAATAATAACTGTTGAAACAGAACAACATGGATAGCTGAAAACTAGAACAACTGAATATGTAGATATAGGTGAGCCAAACCTAATATATGCTTCAAACTCTAAGGATAAATCTCACAAGCTGTAATACTCGATCTGACCCGAGAAATAATGCAAAAACAAAACAACTCAGATCAGAACTAACATTCTCGTGGAAGTAAATTAACTCAAATGAAATTTTCAATGAAATGTAATTAGTAACTTAAAGGATGTTTGGGATTACCATCTTCTAAGGATCCGTTAAACTAATATCATATAATATAATACGCTATTATAATAGTTTCTATGGTTAAATATAACATATTAAACTAGCGCAAGTGGGATTACATTTTTACCCTTACACCGTTTATAATACCGTAGACTATACAAATACCGTAAAGTCCACAGTAATGTCATGGCTATCAGAGGGCACTCCAGTGGTACAGTATAAATCAAAATCATTAGGGGCTTGCTCAGAATAATATGACAAGGCACATGAGGAATACCCATGGTAGGATTCTACCGGTGCACGCCCATGATCAGTGGTAACGCATTGCCGCGACTACCGCCCACCTCAATACACACTCCCAAAATCAAAGGTGCACCGATCAAATCACAAAGTAATAGATATGGGTTCGAAGAAGCGTGTCCGATAGGAGGTGCTACCTAACTTAATCATGGTATAGCACCTATTTTAGTCAATTTAATTATGACCTGAAGGTCAATGATATTCATCATCATTCTCTTTCTTCAAATCCAGTAATCGCCTCCAAATCAACCTACTTCGTTCTGGATCTCCACCACGTACACAGTTGTTAAAGTGGTTTTCGGTATTGGCAGAGAGTATGACAATATTCGATCCCGGTCTCTTTAACAACCAATCATTTACATTTTTCACAATGTGATCATTATTCAATAAATCACTTTATAAAACAATTCATAAGAAATCTCATATTCGAATTTGAAATCAAAATTAAATGTCTAACTTCGAATATATTCAAATTTGAAAACAACTCACTTAAATCGCTTAAATCGAATCAATTCATACAAATCCAGCATTTCGGTTCAACTTCAATATAAACAATTCAAATCAAATCTTATATTTCAATTTCAACAAATTGTATCATATTGCATAACACAAGTCATATAATTCAGATCCATAACTTATCAATTCAAACCAAATCATTATCTAGGTATTCAAACAATTATAAAATCATTATTATAAATACGGTTCATACAACTTCTTAATTCATACCAATAGATTATATATAATCAATTTCATATATAATAATATATATACATAATTATATACATATACAAATTCACAATTTATTTCTTCAGCACTGAATCCGATTACATAACAAATTTTAAATTCAAATACATTTCGCTTAAGTTCAAAAGAATCAACATTAAATCGATTTCACAGTTCAAGTTCATCTCTTATAAATTTAAATTAATTCGGATTCAATTTCATATCTTATATGAATTCATTCGTTAAATCAATATCGTTATATAAATTTAAATCTTTAATCTCGAATTCAAATCGCGAAATTTTAACTTATCTATTTTAGGTTTATTATTAATGTTTATATGAAATATATAAAAGAAAATTTTACTTTGAAAATATATTATATATATATGCATACATATATAAGTTTATAAAATTCTAAAATTAAGTAGAAAACAAATTATAAACATATATAAGTTTTAAATAATATAGAAATAGATTTAAACAAAATATTTATTATAATATAAAAAGTTTAAAATACTTGTATAATTAAATTATATAGTTTAAATAAATAAGTTTATAAGTAAAATCCCAAATAAGTATTTAAATCTATATTTACTTATAAAAATCGTTTTAAAACATATAGTTTAATGTTTATAAAAATCTAAGTTTAAAATCTTTAAAATATAAAAAAAATATATAAATCTTAAGTTAAATACAAATTCTAAATCATTTTACTTCGAAAACACTGGCAACGGCGTCTTTATATAGTTTTCTACCTTATGGTCTAGTGATACAGATATTTGTCATTTCAACTCGCAATTTATAAAATTTCTATAGGTCTATCATTTTAACTCACGATCCCAAATTCAGTAAAAATCGTTCAAGTCTATTATTTGAACCTATAACGATTTTTCCCTAATCAATTGTCTGTTCGGGTATGTATCATTTCAACCCTTAGTGTTTTTTCTTAAACTAGGGGTATCTACAACATAACAAATCATCACATACCATCAGTCACATCATAGTCATATATAATCAGTGCACGTACGTGTCATATGAATATCGTTTCACATATAAAAGTGAATATTTTAAACAGAACAATTTCTACTGGCAATCTTATGCATTTCATAATAGTTCATTTAGTTGATATAACATCCACGAAATAATGTAAGTCATGTGCGAGATAAACTCACATTTCGTGGCACAGATTGGAAACAAAAGATGAATTTGACACCGAATTGAAACACCGACTTCAAGGCATGATCAGAGATTCAACTTGCTACCACTCAATATATATTTTATTTTCACAAGAAGAGGATAAGGAATTTTGAATGGATCGGTACAGCTATTGGGTTTTGGAACGGGTTTCGGAGCTCAACACAGAACTAGACTAAAAAAATAACCACAACGAATGTTTACCAAAATATTATATATATTATATAAATATTAATATACATGGTAAATTCAAATATATATATGTATATATATATATATATATATATATATATATATATTAAGTAGACACAACGCTAAACACACATGCTGCAATACTATTATATAAATAAATATATATATCCGTAAATAAATATTAAAACAAAATATATGTATATGTAAAATTTTCAAATAAATAATTTCAAAAGTAACTCACATATAATGCACAACATAAGCTTAACCCAAAATACATACCAACATAAAAAATGTACATACAACTCATACACAATATATATATATATATATATATATATATATATATATATATATATATATCACTCGCATCTAAAATAAAGCACACACACAACCATTCACGTACCCGCAACATGCATTCATAACACACACGCTTGGATTCAACAATTCATGCAGGGTTCGATGGCTAATGGGAAGGCTCGGCTAGGGAAGACACGAGGCTACATGGGGTCACAACTGGATGGTTGTCTGGACTGGTGGCGCAGGTAGCTGTTGAGTGAATGGTCAGTCAGCATCTGCCGTAGGGAGATGATCTAGTGATGGTGGAGCTTGGGTGTAGTAGCAGAAAGCATTTTAGACTTCAGGTATACGATTAACAGTAAAAAAAATTATAAAACTAATTTACATATTGCTCGGACTTGGGTCGGTCTGCATGTTTGGTTGGGAATAGCAGGGGCTGGAACATGGCAAACCACCGGTAGTGGATTTTGGGTCCGCGACTTGAGGAGATGGCAACTGGATGGAAAGGGTTCGGTTGATTCACTAGATGCCAGAGGTTGGTAGGATGGGAGAGCTCGCGATCGGAAAAAAACTACGGTGGGAAAAACTTATGAGGAAAGAAAATGGAAATTCATGGAGTTGCTGTGTACATCTCAGTGAAGAAAGGAAAAAACATAGGAAAGAAGGAGCGATGTAACATACAGTTATATATATATATAACATACTAAAAACTGAATGATGTATTGGGAAAGGTTGAATAGAGATTGGGGGAGAACGTGGCTTTTGGAATTTACCAGTATTTTTGGATAGGAATTATTTGAATGTTTGAAATGGTAAACCGACGTGATGGCATGGAATAAAATGGAAAGAAAAAACAAGTGGCAAGGGAGCAACGTTGGATACTTGTGTGATGAAAAAGTAAAGGGCACACGCATTCAAATGGCATGGAAGATTCAAGTAATTTACATGAAAAAATGATAAAATAAATACTTAAATGTTCCCACTTTCAAACCTTTTGGAAATAAATAAAATTAAACGGGTGGTTAGTAAAATAAAAGGACAGCTTTTGCAGACCCGAAATGTCTACAATTATATGCAGGATTCGGAAAGGGTCACGTTGAAATCAAAAGGCTCCGTTTCAAAAATGAAATGCGCAAGCCTTTTCCTAGTTCCAGTTCGAAGCGGGCACTGAAACTAACAAATGGATATATTGTGGTAATCAACTCGATGAGACGGGCACAACGGTGTATAGTTTGCAGTGTCACGGTGCTCCGGTCAAATGCATTACGAACCCTTTTAAACGGCAAAATCGGACAGGAAAACAATTAAACGAGGTCAAAACGTCCGATTTTCACAAAACAGATTTCCCCCTTGGATTCGTGACAACAAATATTTTTTTTTTCATGTTTGTCGGGACAAGATTCAGAGATATTATAAAATCTTTAAAATTTGAACTATTATGCGTAACTTTACACTGAAAAATGTAAGGCTGACAAACATTCAAATTTTCCGATGAAATTTTAACAACTGCTACATCTAACCGTACGTATTTCAAATTCCAAATTCCGTTACGAGAAATTATAGAATATTATTAAATTAAATCAAGAATCTAAATTTCATTAATGTTGAAAACAAAATATATAACAATACGCATTTAAATATTTCAATAAAATTCAAACAATTAACTTAAATAAAACCAAATTTTAATTAAATCATTAAATAAAATATACTTAAAATTTGAGATTGTTACAATCTCCCCACTCAAACCTTTTCGTCCTAGAAAAGTAACGAGACAGGGAAATAGTAATTAAATAATATATATTTAAACCAATGATTCATATCTTTTATCATACGTACATACATATATATCTTAAACTACACATAAATAAAATTTTAAAATATTTTCAAATATTTCAATACAGTTTCAAGTATTCACTCGACGTCTCGATTGGCTATATACATATCCCACTTTCGAAACCCAAAAATATATATCAATGATGCTGAAGTCATTACCAGAATCATTTTCAAGCGACTAGAGTGTGACGACCCCATTCCCGATAAGACGGTGGCAAGGGTAATCTTTGGAATATAACACATAAACAGATAACATCAGAACAGAAATAAATAAATACACCAGATAATGTACAATAGAATACATTGGATAAATATAATCATCAGAGTTACGCAGTATGTTTAGTACGAAATTTCGTTCAGCTATACATAAATGTCTGCTGCGGAAAAGAAAACATGATATGTACAACAGGAGCTGAACAGCATAAAAAGAGATAAATGATAGAATCGATCTTCATCTCCAGCTATCCAGAAAGAGCCTGCTAAAACCTGAATACAAGGCTGCCTGTGTAGAAAAAGGGGCACCCGAGTTTGCAAGTGAAACAAACTACGAGTCAGTCATGGGACTGGTATGAGAAATCTACTTAACACATTTTCAAATATGGCTAATCACAGGACCACGCCACTTTCGCGGAACGGGTTTACTCCATTGGATTGCTAGTGCTTTAAAACAAATAATTCTTTTAAACATCGCAATACTTTTTATAAAAATGAAGCCATTATAAGACTCAGTTCCCATCACACAATGCAACACAAACCAGAGGATAGAGTTTTACCTTATAATGGCCAAAATATGCTTGATACGAGCAAAACAAATCATTTGATATTATTGCTAGTGTATATATGTTTAAAAAACAATTTCAATCATAACTATCAATCATAGACGACATGGGTACAATATATTATGTCGCCATATGTATATATATACAATCAAAACCGCACGGTGTCGTATTTGGAAATTGGATTTCCATCATGAACCGAGGCAAAAGATAGTCCTCACCGAATTCGAGACAATCTAGCCCATGTCTCAGGCAAGTACTCAGTTAAGCCTTGGATCGTCAGGGGCGGTCCACCGATGTGGATTAAAATTCCTGAACATTGCGTTCCCCCACCCTATGGGGCGTAAACTGGTCATATCTGACCACACCATCGGCTCCGAAGAGACCAAAGCAAACCGAGGCCTTGCTTTACATCATCCACATAAGTAAATTACCCAGGCGTGTAAAACCCAAAGCACCACTCCTAGCTAGAAGAAAACGCATGTCCTCCCTGAAGTCCTTCTCCCGTTTCTGGCTCATACCGGAGTGTGAAGCTCGCGAAACTACGTTATACACAAAGCTACGCCACACATGCCGTGCTTTGATCATCAACCACAAGACTCTGCTTTTCAACAGAAGCCTTGATCATCTATCACTTAGGTGTGCCACATAGGCAATTCACTCTGTGCGACTGATTTCTATCGATATATAACCTCTGGGCTCGTACATCTCAGAGAAGGGCGTTAAGAAAGAGAATAAATTCTCCGTCGCCAAACAGATATATATATTTAATAGAGATCAATCAGCACAGAACAAAATCCAATGTCAGACACACAGTCCATTTATACGTTCGTTCTGGGTCTGAACGAAACCGGAGGCACTCAATACCTCGCATATCCGTACAATCAACAAGTACGTCCGGGTAGCAACTACTTCAACCCCGTCAAGGTAGCTACTCCTATCATGAGCATCAATAGCACCCCTCCTTTCGACGTGAAGATTAACGGTCTTGCACCGTCTTCATATCTTCGACTTTCGATCGTCGATCAATTATTTGAAATGAGAACTAACTCGGCCTTTTCAAATAATTCACGTATATTTAGAATTTCAAATCAATCTATTTCAATGGTTAAATTATTCAATGTCACTAATTCTGTTCTTTAGTGTAATTTTCACGTCAAACACATTCAACCATCAAATGTCACATAAACCGAGGAGATTCAGTTTATTTCCATTCCATATCGTTTATAATATTTTATCACGATTTATCACTATTTTTATCTATTTAAAAATACCCAACTATGCTTCAGGCCACAATGCGACCGTTGCGCTGTTTTTCTCCAGATTTGATTTACACATATCTGAAAATATAACCGTTGGATCTTTACAAAATTTATATCATTAGAAAGATCTTTTCAAAACGAATCCATCGGTTTCAGTTTTGGGAAAATCCGACGGTCGGATCTCCCGCACTAATCATTTGAAGTTACAATTTCAAAATACGAACTGCAGCGTCGTTATTCGATTTAATTCAATTATATTTATATATATATATATATATATATATATATATATATAAACGATTCTGGTACTGTTTTTCTTCAGATTTAAATTAAACATTCTAGACAATCCAACCGTTGGATCTTTACAAATTTAGTGCCGTTAGAAAGGTATTTCCAAGGCGAACCCGACGGTTGTGGTTTCGGGAAAATCCGATGGTCGGATCTCCAGCACTAATCGTTTGAAATCACGGTTTCAAAACACGAATTGCAGCCTCTTTATTCACTATATTTTGTTTATCCTTATATAAATATATAAACATATAATTCTTTCATCAATTTCAAAACACTATCCACTTTATAGATTTGATAAAACTGATATTTTTATCTAATAGACATTTATTTGAACACTTCACTATTTTCAACAATTCATGTATATAATAAAAATGAAATTTTAATTGTAAAACAATTTATTTCAAAACACGACTATTTTATATAGTTCATATAGATGATAAAAATATGATTTTTATTATAAAACAATTTATTTCAAAACACGACTATTTTTCAACACATGAATTTCTATTCAACACTTAAATATAGTTTCAACACATGAAAATAATTCTAACACATGAGTATTATTAAAAATTTCGGCAGCATAATGGCAGAGTAGTTAAAACCGGGACCGTCCCTAATACGGCTCCTCGCTCTACCTTAAAACCTCGCGGTTTTTGATAATGGGGATTCATGCATCTAGTTCGCACGCAGGAGGCATGTTTTATTTTCATTTCCACAATCTATTCGAATTTTGTTTCGATCACCAATGGGTATTTTTCAACCACAACCAATCAATTTCAACCACAAACAATTCTAATCAACCATTCGCTACCAACAAAATTTCACACCAATCACAAACAATAAATATCGTCCATGGTCTGTGGACGAGGGGAGTATATATATAGATATATATTCGTATACAATTATATTTCGATTCACTTCAATTCATTTCAATGCACATACAATTTTTACAACGCATATATAACTTATACATCGAATATACAACTTATACAATGCTTATACATGAGGTGTACAATGCTGATATAATTCATACATCGACTATATAATTTATACATCGTTGTTTTCCATCTCGTTTATAAATTAGAAATCTCACATTGGGTTCCACTCCACCAAAAATAGCAGAAGGCTCATAAAAATATGCGGTCTCTTCTAGAATGTAGAAGACGTCCACACGAGTCCACTGTCTCTTGTTTCACTGAATTTCATCAACAAACGAAAAAGATATGATTTTTACAGTGAAATCGAAAACCGTAGCGCTTTAAAGTGCTATAATATAGTTAAATTATAAATAGCCGTATACCTTCACAGTTTATTCAAAACTAGGTTTGATCTTTTCACCAAAATGAAGATGTTGTAGCTCGATCAGACCCTGCCACTTGAAGCGTCTATGAGAGGCTCTCCTCCTACCTGAATTCTGGTGAACTCGACGCTGTGGTGGCGGAGAAATCGGGGTGCGAGCGGCGGCACTTTGCGGAGGTGAATCGAGGCGAATACTGAACGATGAACTCCCAAACTTGTATGGATCTGTAGAGGGGAAAATTCTCTCCAAAATCCCCCAAAGAATCGATCGATTTCACTGTATGGATTGGAAGAAAAGTGGATTTGAAATCCTGACCTTTTTCCGCCATTCGACAGTGAAGAGGAGCGGGTTTCGAGGTCAACGCGGGGAGAGAGAGAATGACTTGGCTGAACGTGATTGGCCAGGGTTTTATTTAAATATTTAATTTATTTTAAATTCAAAAATATCCTCTTGACCAAACGAACACCGATTCGAACCCAACGACCATCACCCCTAGCGTTTTACCCCCATTCTGAACACAATGGGATATGTTTCGTAGGCCCATTCGACTTTTTCAGTCAGTTTTACTTCAATTTAAAGTGTATAACATTCAATATTTAATTTGAACGTACCTTTCAATTTGCCAGGGCCACAAACTGATTCGAAAAATTCCAGAAAAATTAATCTGGCTATGTTTTGACGATACGGTCCCAACAAAACTAGTTTCGTCGAATTCTGAGACCGTTTGAAAAATGGCCCATTTCTGGTCGATCCAATTTAACTGTAATTGACCAAAACACATTTTCCTTTGCCACACTCACATACTAGCTTCAAAAATTATGAAATTTGAAACCTAGCAATAACTTCACAACCCGGATCCAACAAAAGTGGTTTCGTCGAATTCCGAGGTCGTTTGCAAAATGGCCATTTTCACGGGCTATATAAATTCCATAGCGACCTTTCTGAAAATTCATTTTGCCATAACTTTTGCTTCCCGCTATGAAACTTTGATTTTTGATCTCACTCAAATTCGTTTTGTTTTGCACCCGGTACAGTCAGTCGAAGTTTGAATTCAAATTTTGAAACTACCGCGCCATTTCAGGCCTTGTTTATAATTCAAAGTAATTATATTTATTTTCAACTTCGATTCAAACTTACTTTTCATCATTATTACTTAAAATATTTATTTTAAATATTTAAAATCCACTATTTTAGCCAATTTAAAATTTTTAAACTGGTTCAGATTTTACGGGTTGTTACAATCTGCCCCACTTAAAACTTTTCGTCCCCGAAAAGGAACAAAGTTGAAAGTGGTTTGATTAATCAACTCTACGTTCAATTTGGCTTCCATTCTCTAACATTCCAGTTTCTGAGAATTTTCAGATTCTTCAAAATTTTGGCTAACACCTGGAATTTTCGTAAATTTTCGCCATAACCTCCTTTGTACGGGGAGGGGTTTGGAAATTTATTGGGCCGTATTAGGTACCCAATAAATCTTATAAAGCATACACATATTTATAGTGATATATTCTGGTGTTTACAGGGGAGCGTGTACTGATAATAACTCCAGAGAATAAATTCTCGTCACCCTGTCAAGCCTGAGGGAGTGTGTATTTTTAATTGCTCCAGAGGATAAATCCTCGTCACCTCGTCCCGTGTGGGAAATAAATAATCCATGTGCCGTATCTAATGACTAGAGAGACGTGATTATTGTCAACCCCAGACCCGTGTGGTGTTTTTATTAATCTGGCAATTTACCGTTATATTTTATATGGTCCATATCAGTCATCAATTCAACCTGTAAAATATAGTCATCGCCATACAGGCCTCTCACTCGTATGGTAAATCTTCCACCTCGTTACACAAGCTCCAAATGCTTATGTGGTATATGATGAAGTATGCCTATCTTCAAGAAGTATGCCATGTAGTGTAGTTCAAAATTAATTGTTACTATCCTATGGCGACATTTATTAATTACACCCAGAATAACCAGCTCTCCGCATCCAATGGCATTCACAGGAATTGATATAATAATATTTCGCATCCAACTTATTAAGGTTTACCTATTTGTCGGGCACGCAAATAATTCTTTACTCAACAGCTATCCGTTTACCTGTTCAAACTTATATAATGCACATGTATATATATCTATCTATTTTTAAATCAGCTCAATGTGTGATTTACTCGAATAAACTCTACCATTCACCCTCTTATTAATTAAGTTAACTATCATTTTAATTAATTAATCAAATCCACTATCAAACAACACAAACAAAAAGCAATTTGTTTTTAACTTTTCAAAATCCGACAAGTTAATTCATACACTCTTTTTAAATTAATCAGACTATAGAAGTAAAAGTGCACATCCATGGAAAGAAATAACAACAGAGTAGAGAATTAAATGGTAACGCAAAGTATGGTAAATGTACCTTGCACCGGAGTCAATCAGAGATATCCACTCGACACCTAGGATAGGCTTTCTGAATGCTCTCCTCTGTTTCCCAAGTACAATCTCGCGGATCTCCACTCCATTGCACTTTGACTAAGTGAACCTTTTTGTTCCTCAGCTCCTTGGTTTCTTTGCCAATTATCTTTAGCGGCTCTCTCCTAACTGACAATTCTGGAGTGATTTCTATATCCTGTTGCGCTGCTTCTTCCACGATTAAGTCTGGATCATGAACGTGCTTTCGAAGTTGTGGTACGTGAAATACATCATGCACTCCAGGCAACCAATCAGGCAATTGAACCTTATATGCGAGAGTTCCAATCCGTTCAAGAATAGGAAACGGACCAATGAATTTGGGCGCCGATTTCCCTGTTTTACCAAACCGGATAACTCCTCTCATCGGAGATACCTTCAAATAAACATAGTGGCCAACAACAAATGATATATCTCTTCTTCTCTTATCTACATAGCTTTTATGTCGGCTTTGAGCGGCGAGTAATCGTTTCTTAACAAAGTCGACTTTATCTGCAGCATCGCGAATCATATCTGGGCCCAATACAAGTCTATTGCCTGGCTCCACCCAACACGCAGGGGATCGGCATGGTCTACCATACAATGCTTCGAATGGCGACATTGTCAGGCTCGCTTGGTAACTATTGTTATATGAGAATTCAGCCAAATGTAAATGGGCTTCCCATGATTCGCCAAAATTAAGAATACAAGCCTGCAATAAATCTTCAAGAATACGATTCACCCTCTCGGTCTGACCATCTGTCTGAGGATGATATGCGGTGCTCAAGTTCAGTTTCATTCCCAATTCTGCTTGGAATGCTTCCCAGAATTTACTGGCAAAAATCGGGTCATGATCACTAACGATACTCATGGGAACTCCGTGCAGTCTAACAATTTCTTTGAAATAAATCTGCGCCAGACTTTGAGCAGTTCTATTCGATTTGACCGGTATGAAATGAGCGGTCTTCGTAAATCGATCCATGATCACCCAAATACTGTCATTTCCTTTTATGGTCCTAGGCAAACCATCTTTGAAATCCATAGAAATCTGTTCCCACTTCCCACCGGGAATTTCCAAAGGTGGCAACAATCCAGCGAGCTTCTGCTGATCGCTTTTGATTTGCTGACAAGTAGTACACCGACTAACATATACGGAGATGTCTCGTTTCATAGATCTCCACCAGAAAGTGCGTTTGATATCATTATACATCTTGCTCACCCCTGGATGGATACTAAGCTTGGCTTTGTGACATTCATCCAATACTTCTCTCTGGAATTCTGTAATGTTTGGCACACAGATTCGGCCTTTCAACCTTAGGATTCCCTCGTCATCTATCCGAAAACTCAAGGTCTCTCCTTTCTGTATTCTTTCTTTGATTCTTTGAATGAAGTGATCATCCTTATGAAGAGCAGATATTTTATTAATCAATGACGTCGTAATGATAAAACTGGCGATTATTATATTCTTTCTACTTAGCACATTCGCCACAACATTGGCTTTCCCTAGAGTGTACAAAACCTCAAAATCGTACGCTGCAAGAAATTCTAGCCAACGCTGCTGTCTCAGATTCAAATCCTTCTGGGTGAACAAATATTTCAACGACTGATGGTCTGTATATAGTTCGAATTTCTCACCCAAAAGGTAGTGCCTCCAGATTTTCAAAGCGAATATAATGGCTAACAACTCAAGATCGTGAGTCACATAATTCTTCTCATGTGGTTTCAGCTGACGGCTGGCATAAGCAATCACTTGACCTCTTTGCATTAACACTGTGCCAAGGCCTTCTCTAGAAGCGTCAGTCCAGACTTTCAAGTCCTCATTGCCCTCTATTATTGTTAACACTGAAGCAGTCGTCAGTTTTAATTTCAGCTCCTAGAAAGCTTTCTCACATACTGGAGTCCAATTGAATCTCGAATGTTTCTTAGTCAGCTTTGTTAAGGAACTGGATGTCTTCGCAAAATCCTTAATGAATTTCCAATAATAACTGGCCAACGTGAGAAAACTTCTGACTTCTGTGGGTGTACGAGGCTGTTTCCAATTCTGAATAGCAGTGATTTTACTGGGATCCACTGAAATTCCTTGCTCTGATACGACGTGGCCAAGAAATTTAACTTCTTCTTGCCAGAATATACATATGGAAAACTTTGCTTTTAAAACATTCCTTCTCAGAATTTCTAACACTTATTCCAAATGTTTTTCGTGCTCGCTTTCTGACTTAGAGAAGATAAGGATATCATTGATGAAAACCAGAACAAATTTATTAAAAACTCCTCTGAATACTCTGTTCATCAGATCGACGAAATAGGCTAGAGTGTTACATAAGCCGAACGACATTACTAACCACTCGTAGAATAAGTCCGGACCTCTGAATGCTGTCAAAGGAACATACTCTTCGGCAATACGAAGCTGATGGAAACCTGTAGCTAGGTCCATTCGTGAAAACACTTGTGCTCCATTCAATCGGTCCAATAAATCATCAATCCGCGGCAATGGATATTTGTTTTTCAATGTCTGCTTATTCAAGTCGCGATAATCCACACACAGTCTGAGAGTACCGTCGGACTTCAGAACAAATACCATTGCTGCTCCCCAATCCGAAAAACTAGGCCTGATCAGACCTTTCCATACAAGCTGTCTAGTTTGGTTATCTAACTCTTCTTTCTCTTTCAAGGTCATTCTTCGAATAGCGTGAACTACTGTCCTTGCATTCGGAACCAAAGAGATTTTAAAATTTATTTATCTTTGCGGAGGTAAGCTATCAACTTCTTCGAACACATCCGCATAGTTCCTGACAACTGGGATACTTTCTATGTCGACTGGGATATTCTCTGTAACGACAGGAATAGGTTCTATTTGGGTAGGAGAAACATCTAATGCTGCCCAGACGTCTTTTCTATCAGAATTCGGGCCTTCACAGGGAATGGTTATATATTCCCCGAACTTTGTTTTTGACTTAACAACCCTCTCGGCGCATTTAACTTCTGCTTCATATTTGGTTAACCAATCCAATCCCAGTATTAGGTCAAACTCTGTAAAATTCATTACGATTGCGATAGTGGGGAACCGATACTGGGAAAAAGAGACAGACACTCCATAAACCCAATCAAGATCAAGGGAGCCCCCGACCAGATTTTGAATAGTCATGGGTGCTTTGAGCTTCTTCAATTTTAAATACAATTTCTTAACTGCATTCTTTGCAACAAAGCTTCGTGACGAGCCTGTGTCAAACAGTACTTTAACTGGAATATCTTTGACAGTAAGCGTGCCCTCCAAAACATCTGGCCTTTCCTGGCCGGACGAGGATGCAGGAACTTCTGCCACCTCATTTACTTGAACCACTTCAGATTTCTGTGATAGTCGTCAATTTCTAGCAAGATGACCTGCCCGGTGACATTTATAGTACTCCCTTGTACCATGAGATTTCTTTTGCTCCTTACTGGGTCTAAATCTGACATTTCTTTCTTTCTTCGAGGATTTGCAATTCCCTTGAAAATGCTAAGGCTTTTTGCAATTATTGCATATTGCCGTGGTTACGGGTCCTTTCTCGGATATAACATTTTCTCGATTTAATCTAGGCTTCTTTCTGACTCTAGACGTCGTACTGGCCTCAGACTGTGCACTCGCCTCTGAGATATAAGTTTCGGAATTTCTTTTGCTGCTAAAACCGACTTCTTCTTTGTCTCGCAACATACCTTTCCTATCGAGATCCTCATACTGGTAGGCCATGTATATCATTTCAGAAAAAGGAAGCTTCACATGCCCCATTACTTTATTCTGGTATTTTCTTTGAAGACCATTAATGAACCTCATGTTCTTCATCTTTGGCTTTTCAATTAGATGCGGGGCAAAACGAGAAAGTTCATTGAATCTCTTATGATATTCGGGAATATTCATATCACCTTGTATTAGATAGTAGAACTCATCGTATAATCGCTCAGTTGCTTCTAGAGGAATAAACCTTTGGTTGAACATTTCTTTGAATCTATCCCAGGTGATATCACCTTCTGGATTATCCCTAATAATTGACTCCCACCAGAACAGAGCTTCGTCTTTGAGTGCCCAAGATGCCACTAATCTTTTTTGGTCATCTCTTAGCTGGAGACGCTCAAGAATTCTTTCAGCAGAACACATCCAATCTTGGGTTTGACTAATGGATTCATTTCCCGAGTATGGTACTCCACCCAGATTTCGATACTTCTTTAATAAAGCTTCTAGATATGGTTCTGCATTTCTCCTGTTTCTGACACTCATTTTCTATGTCTGCAAATAACAGACAAAGTGTTAGGTCAACAGAAAAGATATTTTAAAACATAGAAACATATACTTGAATGTAAATGTGTCTATCGAGGTACATTTCATTCTGCTATACTCATACAAGGATATTACTGATCCTATCTGTAATGGGTTACTCGTCCTAGAACACTCCTGGTTCTATTTCTAACGAGCTCGTTCATATGTTATATTCCAGGCTTAACCAAAGCTCTGATACCACGTTTGTGACGACCCCATTCCCGATAAGACGGTGGCAAGGGTAATCTTTGGAATATAACACATAAACAGATAACAACAGAACAGAAATAAATAAATACACCAGATAATGTACAATAGAATATACTGGATAAATATAATCATCAGGGTTACACAGTATATAGGATCATACTCAGTACAAAATTCCGTTCAGCTATACATAAATGTCTGCTGCGGAAAAGAAAACATGATATATATACAACAGAAGCTGAACAACATAAAAAGAGATAAATGATAGAATCCATCTTCAGCTCCAGCTATCCAGAAAGAGCCTGCTAAAACCTGAATACAAGGCTGCCCGTGTAGAAAAAGAGGCACCCAAGTTTGCAAGTGAAACAAACTACGAGTCAGTCATGGGACTAGTATGAGAAATCTACTTAACACATTTTCAAATATGGCTAATCACAGGACCACGCCACTTTCACGGAACGGGTTTACTCCATTGGATTGCTAGTGCTTTAAAACAAATAATTCTTTTAAACATCGCAATGCTTTTTATAAAAATGAAGCCATTATAAGACTCAGTTCCATCAAACAATGCAACACAAACCAGAGGATAGAGTTTTACCTTATAATGGCCAAAATATGCTTGATACGAGCAAAACAAATCATTTGATATTATTGCTATTGTATATATGTTTCAAAAACAATTTCAATCATAACTATCAATCATAGACGACATGGATACCATATATCATGTCGCCATATACAATCAAAACCGCACGGTGTCGTATTTGGAAATTGGATTTTTGTCATGAATCGAGGAAAAAGATAGTCCTCACCGAATTAGAGACAATTTAGCCCATGTCTCAGGCAAGTACTCAGTCAAGCCTTGGATTGTCAGGGCCGATCCACCGATGTGGATTAAAATTCCTGGACACTGCGTTCCCCCGCCCTATGGGGCATAAACTGGTCATATCTGACAACACCATTGGATCCGAAGAGACCGAAGCAAACCGAGGCCTCGCTTTCCATCATCCATATAAGTAAAATACCCGGGCGTGTAAAACCCAAAGCACCACTCCTAGCTAGAAGAAAACGCATGTCCTCCCTGAAATCCTTCTCTCGTTTCTGGCTCATACCGTGGTGTGAGGCTCGCCAAACTACGTTATACACAAAGCTATGCCACACAGGCCATGCTTTGATCATCAACCACAAGACTCTGCTTTTCAACAGAAGCCTTGATCATCTATCGCTTAGGCGTGCCACATAGGCAATTCACTCCGTGCGACTGATTTCTATCGATATATAACCTCTGGGCTCGTACTTCTCAGAGAAGGGCGTTAAGCAAGAGAATAAATTCTCCACCGCCAAATAGATATATATTTAATAAAGATCAATCAGCACAGAACAAAATCCAATGTCAGACACACAGTCCATTTATACGTTTGTTCTGGGTCTGAACGAAACCGGAGGCACTCAATACCTCGCATATCCGTACAATCAACAAGTACGTCCGTGTGGCAACTACTTCAACCCCGTCAAGGTGGCTACTCCTATCATAAGCATCAGTAGCACCCCTCCTTTCGATGTGAAGATTATCGGTCTTGCACCGTCTTCATATCTTCGACTTTCGATCGTCGATCAATTATTTGAAATGAGAACGAACTCGGCCTTTTCAAATAATTCACGTATATTTAGAATTTCAAATCAATCTATTTCAATGGTTAAATTATTCAATGTCACTAATTCTGTTCTTTAGTGTAATTTTCACGTCAAAAAAATTCAACCATCAAATGTCACATAAACCGAGGAGATTCAGTTTATTTCCATTCCATATCGTTTATAGTATTTTATCATGATTTATCGCTATTTTAATCTATTTAAAAATAGCCAGTATATTCAAACTACGCTTCAGGCCACAACGCGGCCGTGGCGCTGTTTTTCTCCAGATTTGATTTACACATATCTGAAAATCTAACCGTTGGATCTTCACAAAATTTATATCATTAGAAAGATCCTTTCAAAACGAATCCAATGGTTTCAGTTTTGGGAAAATCCGACGGTCGGATCTCCCGCACTAATCATTTGAAGTTACAATTTCAAAATACGAACTGCAGTGTCGTTATTCGATTTAATTTAATTATATATATATATAAATATAATCGATTCTGGCGCTGTTTTTCTTCAGATTTGAATTAAACATTCCAGACAATCCAACCGTTGGAGCTTTACAAAGTTGGTGCCATTAGAAAGGTATTTCCAAGGTGAACTCGACGGTTGTGGTTTCGGGAAAATCCGATGGTCGGATCTCCCGCAATAATCATTTGAAATCATGGTTTCAAAACACGAACTGCAGCCTCTTTATTCACTATATTTTGATTATCCTTATATAAATGTATAAACATATAATTCTTTCATCGATTTCAAAACACTATCCACTTTATAGATTTGATAAAACTGATATTTTTATCTAACATACATTTATTTCAACACTTAACTATTTTCAACAATTCATGTATATAATAAAAATGAGATTTTAATTGTAAAACAATTTATGTCAAAACACGACTATTTTATATAGTTCATATAGATGATAAAAATATGATTTTTATTATAAAACAATTTATTTCAAAACACGACAATTTTTCAACACATGAATTTCTATTCAACACTTGAATATAGTTTCAACACATGAAAATAATTCTGACACATGAATATTATTAAAAATTTCGGCAGCATAACGGCAGGGTAGTTAAAACCGGTACCGTCCCTAGTACGGCTCCTCGCTCTACCTTAAAACCTCGCGGTTTTTGACAATGGGGATTCATGCATCTAGTTCGCATGCAAGCGGCATGTTTTATTTTCATTTCCATAATCTATTCTAATTTTGTTTCGATCACCAATGGGTATTTTTCTACCACAACCAATCAATTTCAACCACAAACAATTCTAATCAATCATTTGCTATCAATCAAATTTCACACCTATCACAAACAATAAATATCGTCTATGGTCTGTGGACGAGGGGAGTGTATATATATATATATATATATATATATATATTCTTATACAATTATATTTCGATTCACTTTAGTTCATTTCAACGCACATACAATTTTTACAACGCATATATAACTTATACATCGAACATACAACTTATACAACGCTTATACATGAGGTGTACAACGCTGATATAATTCATACATCGACTATATAATTTATACATCGTTGTTTTCCATCTCGTTTATAAATTAGAAATCTCACATTGGGTGCCACTCCACCAAAAATAGCAGAAGGCTCAGAAAAATATGCGGTCTCTTCTAGAATGTAGAAGACGTCCACATGAGTCCACTGTCTTTTGTTTCACTGAATTTCATCTAAAATGAAAAAGATATGATTTTTACAGTGAAATCGAAAACCGTAGGGCTTTAAAGTGCTATAATATAGTTAAATTATAAATAGCCGTATACCTTCACAGTTTATTCAAAACTAGGTTTGATCTTTTCACCAAAACGAAGAGTTGTAGCTCGATCAGACCCTGCCACGTGAAGCATCTACGAGAGGCGCTCCTCCTTCCTGAATTCTGGTGAACTCGACGCAGTGATGGTAGAGAAATCGGGGTGCGAGCGGAGGCACTTTGCAGAGGTGAATCGAGGCGAATACTGAACGATGAACTCCCAAACTTGTATGGATCTGTAGAGGGGAAAATTCTCTCCAAAATCCCCCAAAGAATCGATCGATTTCACTGTATGGATTGGAAGAAAAGTGGATTTGAAATCCTGACCTTTTTCCGCCATTCAACAGTGAAGAGGAGCGGGTTTTGGAGGTCAACGCGGATAGAGAGAGAATGACTTGGCTGAACGTGATTGGCCAGGGTTTCATTTAAATATTTAATTTATTTTAAATTGAAAAATATCCTCTTGACCAAACGAACACCAATTTGAACCCAACGACTGTCCCCCCTAGCGTATTACCCCCATTCTGAACATAATGGGATATGTTTCCTAGGCCCATTCGACTGTTTCAGTCAGTTTTTCTTCAATTTAAAATGTATAACATTCAATATTTAATTTGAACGTACATTTCAATATTCCAGGGCCACAAATTGATTCGAAAAATTCCAGAAATATTAATCTGGCTATGTTTTGACGATACGGTCCCAACAAAACTAGTTTCGTTGAATTCTGAGACCGTTTGAAAAATGGCCCATGTCTGGTCGATCCAATTTAACTATAATTGACCAAAACACATTTTCCTTTGCCACGCTCACATACTAGCTTCAAAAATTATGAAATTTGAAACCTAGCAATAACTTCACAACCCGGATCCAACAAAAGTGGTTTCGTCGAATTCCGAGGTCGTTTGCAAAATGGCCATTTTCACGGGCTATATAAATTCCATAGCGACCTTTCTGAAAATTCATTTTGCCATAACTTTTGCTTCCCGCTATGAAACTTTGATTTTTCAGATTCGTTAGAAAGGTATTCACAAACAGATTTAAATATTTTTGATCTCACTCAAATCCTTTTTGTTATGCACCCGGTACAGTCGGTCGAAGTTTGAATTCAAAATTTGAAACTACCGCACCATTTCAGGCCTTGTTTATAATTCAAAGTAATTATATTTATGTTCAACTTTGATTCAAACTTACTTTTCATCATTATTACTTAAAATATTTATTTTAAATATTTAAAATCCACTATTTTAGCCAATTAAAATTTTTTAAACTGGTTCAGATTTTACGGGTTGTTACATAGAGTGTGACTCTATTTCTATCAAATACATATACGATTTAACATATATGTTGATCAGACATGTACACACATCACTAGGTATTCGATAGGCCAATTTTTACGTCAAATAAGTACTCAAAATATCTCTTATATTTAAACATAATATATACCAAAATTTTCAAATCATATATTATAAATACATATATTTCAAATCATATAAATAATATATTTGAAATCATTTAAAATCTAAGTGGGGAAAATTATATCTCTCCCCTACTCATTTATCTATTAAAATGTAACCTCAATTCTAAAAAAATATACAAACAATATTATTACTAAATCAATACATAACAAAATTATTCTATACAATTCCCAAATATTTTCAAATCCATATTATTTGTATGTGAGCTTATAAACATTGTTTAATTCCATAAGTTTAAATACAATGCAAATAAAATCTTTACAAAATATTGGTATTACCAAAATATAGGGTTATTTATAAGTATCAAATTCAATATTGCATCAAGAAAATATCATATTAATACTTATTTCAAATCAATATTTAATGAACGCGCTATAAGACTTATACTCTTCTTCTACTTCTTGCCTTGTTATGGATCAAGATAAGTTATAGAATTCAAGTTAAAAGCTGAAGAGAAAAAAGAACCGAATCGAAGAGGATCTACGAAGGAAGATAGATTCTAATCGGAAGAAAATTTCAAAATAATATTTAAATATTAAACACAATTTTATATTCGAAAATATTTGTTTAAAACCATTTTAAAAGCCATTTATACTTTAAAAATAAGCTCTCTCAAGAATGATTCTATGAATAATTTCACTCATTCTAGGGTATTGCTACCCTATCTCTAATAAGGTTTTATCTCATAAGTTAAAGCTTTGATAAATCAAAGCTTTGGTACCACATGTAACATACTGTCTTTCGTCGACTTTAAGTCGGTAATTAAACCAACTCAAACCATTCGAAATGACAGTTTGTTATTAGCTTCTAAGGTAAAATAGAATAAATCACAGATCATAGACATAGAGCAATATAATATCTCACAGTGGAAATTACATAATATAATAGTAGTCCATGAAGCTACTAAATAAAATTTTACAATAGAGTTTACATAAAATAATAAAGTAGAAGTCTAATACAATGATTCCAAATACATAAATAAATAATAGTTGTTGAAACAGAACAACATGGATAGCTGAAAACTAGAGCAACTGAATATGTAGATATAGGTGAGAAAAACTCAATATAAGCTTCAAACTCCAAGGATAAATCTCGAAAGCTATAGTACTCGATCTGATCCGAGAAATAATGCAAAAAGTAAAACAACTCGGATCAAGACTAACATTCTCGTGGAAGTAAATTAACTCAAATGAAATGTTCGATGAAATGCAATCAATAACTTAAAGGATGTTTGGGATCACCATCCTCTAAGGATCCATCAAACTAATATCATATAATATAATACGCTAGTATAATAGTGTCTATGGTTAAATATAACTTATTAAAATAGCGTAAGCGGGATTACATTTTTACGCTTACACCATTTATAATACCGTAGTCTATACAAATACCATAAAGTCCACAGTAAAGTCCTGGCTATTAGAGGGCACTCCGTAGGTACAGTCCAAATCAAAATCGTATGGGGCTCGCTCAGGATAATATGACAAGGAACACTCCCAAAATCAATGGTGCACTAATCAAATCACAAATTAATAGATATGGGTTCGAAGAAGTGTGTCCGATAGGAGGTGCTACCTCGCTTGATCTATAGCACCTGTTTTAATCATTTTAATTATGACCCGAAGGTCAAGGATATACTTCATCGTTCTCTTTCTTCAAATCCAGTAATTGCCTCCAAGTCAACCTACTTCGTCCTGGATCTCCACCATGTATACAGTTGTTAAATTAGTTTTCGGTATTGGCAGAGAGTATGATAATATCCGATCCCAGTCTCTTTAACAACCAATCGTTTACATTTTTCACACCATGATTATTATTTTATAAATCACTTTATAAAACAGTTCATAAAAAATCTCAAATTCGAATTTGGAATCAAAATTAAATGTATAACTTCGAATATATTCAAATTCAAAAATAACTCACTTAAATCGCTTAAATCGAATCAATTTAGAAAATCATATCGTAGAGAAATGTTCGCATAGCGACCTTTAATTTAAAATGACTTATATTCAAAACATAACTTAAAAATCACAAATGCCATTTTAAATCAAATCTAAAATATTTAACTCCGAAGATATTTAATTTGATTTATTTTCATCAAAAATTAAGTTCAAATGATTCAAGTGATTAATATTTACCTTATAGAATTTCGTTTCAAGTCAATTCATACAAATCCAGCATTTCAGTTCAACTTCAATATAAATAATTCAAATCAAATCTTATATTTCAATTTCAGTAAATTGCATCATATTGCATAACTGAAGTCATATAATTCAAATCCATAACTTATCGATTCAAACCAAATCATTATCTAGGTATTCAAACAATTATAAGATCGTTATTATAAATACAGTTTATACAACTTCTTAATTCATACCAACATATTATACATAATCAATTCTGTATGCAACAATATATATAACTATATACATAAAGAAATTCACAATTTATTTCTTTAGCACTGAATTCAATTACATAAAAAATTTTAAATTCAAATACATTTCACTTAATTTCGAAAGAATCGGCATTAAATTGGTTTCACAATTCTAGTTCATCTCTTATAAGTTCAAATCAATTCAGATTCAATTTGATATCTTATATGAATTCATTAGTTAAATCAATTTTATATAAATATAAATCTTTAATGTCGAATTAAAATCGCGAAATCTTAACTTATCCATCTTATGTTTATTATTAAAGTTTATATAAAATATATAAAAGAAAATTTTACTATAAATATATATATATATATTTACATATATAAGTTTATAAAATTCTAAAATTAATTAGAAAATATATTATAAACATATATAATTTAAAATAATATAGAAATAGATTTAAAAGAAATAATTATTATAATATAAAAAGTTTAAAATACTTGTATAATTAAATTATATAGTTTAAATAAATAAGTTTATAAGTAAAATCTCAAATAAGTATTTAAATCTATATTTACTTATAAAAATTATTTTAAAACATATACTTTAAAGTTTATAAAAATATAAGTTTAAAATCTTTAAAATATAAAAAAAATATAAATCTTATGTTAAATACAAATTCCAAATCATTTTACTTCGAAAACACGACCAACGGTGTCTGTTAGCCTGCTTTGTGACCAGGCTACCCAAAGCCAGGGACTTGAGTATGAACTTACATTGATTGGCGATCACTTGGATGGAGTGATAGAAAGATGGAAAATTTGAATTATAAATGCAAATGTCACCGGATCGGATCCCCCTATCGGATCGGATCGGATCCCTCCTTTTGAATCGGATCGGATCGGATCCTTCCATTCGGATCGGATCGGATCCCCTTCCCCGGATCGGATCGGAGTACCCTCTACCCGAACCGCCTGAAGTATTCTGTACAGAAGTGCGTGCAGGCATTCTGCTCGAACAACTGGTTCGGTTCGGGTCCGATCCGAACCGATTGGACCTGCTTCTACACATGGAGTTTGACCTCTTCTCTTGGCATAACCGACTCCTACAATTGCGGATCGGACTCCACTTGGCAAAGCACGACCTGGTAGCCACTTTTCCACGTTCTCCACTACTTCTGAAATCTCCTCCGGTCACGCCACGTGGCCCATCCGAACCGGAACTGCCCAGAGCTTCTCTACAGCTATAAATACACCACAACATGGCCATTTGAAGGGACTTTTGGCATTTCATTCATACATGGTAGCCATGGCCGAATTCCCCCACCAATAACCACCTTCTTCTCCAATGAAAATCAATGAATTCGGAGAGAATTATTCATTGTATTTGAATGATTGAGTGATTAAATTCCTTGTAATTGTAATCCATGAATGAAATGAGAAACTATGAAGTGGATGTAGGCTCATTAACGCCGAACCACTATAAATTTCGTGTGTTGATTGACTTTTCTTGTTTTTAGTTCATGATTCCTCAATATTCTCTGCAAAATACGATCAATTGGGTGTTAGGACCATTTTTTGGTCTAACAGTGTCTGTATATAGTTTTCTACCCTCTGGTCTAGTTATACGGATATTTACCATTTCAACCCCAATTTATAAGATTTCTAAGGGTCTATCATTTCAACTCACGATCCCAAATTCAGTAAAGATCGTTCAGTTCTATCATTTCAGCCTATAATGACTTTTTGCTAATCTAATGTCCTTTCTGGTATGTATCATTTCAACCCTTAATGATTTTTCCTAAACTAAGGGTATCTAAAACATAACAAATCATCAATCGCATCATAATCATATATAACCAATGCATATACGTTTCATATGAATATCGTGTCACATATGAAAGTGTATATTTTAAACAAAAAATTTATACTGGCAATCCTATACATTTCATAATAGTTCATTTAGCTGATCTAACATCCACGAAATAATGTAAGTCAGGTGTGAGATAAACTCACATTTCGTGGCACAGATTGGAAACAACAAACGAATTTGACACCAAATTGAAAAAAATGACTTCAAGTCACGATCCATAATAGATTTAACTCTCTACCACTCAATATATATTTTATTTTTACAAGAAGAGGCTAGGGAATTTTAAATGGATCAGTACAACTATTGGGTTTTGGAATGGGTTTCAGAACTCAACACAAAATTATACTCAAATATAACTACAACGAATATTTACAAAAATATTATATATATTATATAAATATAAATATACACGGTAACTTCAAATATATATATATTAAATCGACAAGATGTTAAACACACACGCCGCAATACTATTATATAAGTATATATATCCATATATAAATATTAAAACAAAATATATGTATATGTAAATTTTTCAAATAAATAATTTCAGATGTAACTCACATATAATGCACAACATAAAAATGTATACACAACTCGTAAAAAACCTTCATAACACACACTCCTGGGCTCAACAATTCACGCAGGGTTCGGCGGCTAATAGGAAGGCTCAGCTAGGGAAGACGCAAGGCTAATAGAGGTCACAACTGGAGGGTTGTCTGGATTGGTGGCGCAGGCGGTTGCTGAGAGAATGGTCGGTCGGCAGCTGGCGTAAGGAGAAGAACTAGTGATGCCGGAACTTGGGTGCAGCAGCAGAAAGCATTTAGACTTCAGGTAGTACTATTTATATGGTTATGTACAGATATTGGTTGATATTATATAATTCATTTATGTAGTTAATATTGGTATAAACTACATATCGATAACTAGTACACAATATTTCAAAATATCTATATAATATGATATCCGGAAAATATCTTACAGATGTTAATAAGACGTTACAATACTATTAAACTATGCAAGAAGATCATAAATATATTAGTCTAAAAGATCTTTGTAGAATGTAACGTAGTACTAAATACTAACTACATAGAACCATATAGTTTATATTTAGATTCTCTATGATTAATAGTAAAAAAAAAATTATAAAACTAATTTACATATTGCTCGGACCTGGGTCAATCTGCAGGTTTGGTTGGGAACAGCAGGGGCTGGAACATGGCAAACTACCGGTGGTGGGTTTTGGGTCCACAACTTGAGGAGATGGCAACTGGATGGACGGGGCACAATTGATTCAGTGGAGGCTGGAGGTCAGTAGGATGGGAAAGCTCGCGATGGTAAAAAAAACTATGGTGGGAAAAATTTTCGATGGAAGAAGATGGAAATTTGTGGAGTTGCTGTGTACATCTCGGTGAAGAAAGGAAAAAACGTGGGAAAGAAGGAGCGATGTAATATACAGTTATTTATATATAACATACTAAAAACTGAACAATGTATTGGGAAAGGTTGAAAGGAGATTGAGGAGAACGTGGCTTTTGGAGTTGAACCAGTATTTTTGGATGGCAATGGCTTGAATGTTTGAATGGTAAACTGTAATGACCCGGATTTCTATCGATTTATTTTAATTATTTTGATATGGTTTAAAATATTAAATTGATAATATAAATCAATTATTTAAATTGATTTATCGATTAAATGATCGAAATACGATTTATTTTGAATATATTGAATAATCGTAATACGAAAATAAATCTAGTTTAAGTCAAAATTAAAACTGAACCAAAACAGTTCAGATGATTAATACAAAATTCTGTTTGAATTAGAATACTATTAATATTTTTATTATCAAGGAATTAATGGGTTGAAATTTAATTTACATCAATTTAAATAAATTTCTTCTCCAGATGATCAATTACGGCTTCGAAACTAGTCCCAGTGTGTCCAGAATAGTGGTATAACCCAAAAAATTGTCGGTTGTTGCGTTTAGAAAGGAGTTCGGAATCACGTGGTATTTTAATTAAAATCATACATGTTCAAACTAAAATAAAATAAAAATTATTTTTATATTCATTCCTTCCTTTCTAAGTAAAAATAGTACACTGTAAACCTACTTTAGCCACTCCCTCTTCTTTCACTTCACCGTGTACTTCTGTTCCCCAACTTCGTTACTAAGAAAAATCTAAATTAATGGTCCTGGTACGATAGTTCCTAGATCTCCTCTATTTAAACGTGAATAATCCACTTTCTCCTCTCTAATTTTCTCTCTAGTTCATTCCTACAATTGAAATAAAAATCATCTTTATTCCTTTTCTAAAAACCAAAATCGAAAGTACTCAGAACAAAATAAAAAAGGGAAAACCATTCAATTCGATTTCATATTTGAAGACTTTGTTCGAATTTGTGAAGCTCGTGATAGGGTTCGATAGGTTTTAGGGCTGAGTCGCGGTTATCAACGAAGCAAGGAGGGGTTTCAGGACACCATTTTGGCACATTAGCCTTGGGGTTTCCGCACTGGAAGTGATGATGGTGGAGGTCAGTTCGACCCATTTTTGGGGGCTCGAAAGTGGTGCGACGTTCATCTTCACTGTTCAGATTAGAACTGGAAAGTAGGGAACATGGTTTTTCTAAGGAGCAACAGTCATTAGGTAGCAACGTGATGAAGTCGAAGAGGTGGAGTTGGGGACGAAGTGTAACACCCCACGTCCATTAATGTCACTCACAAAGGGAATGCATTAACTTCCATGGAGGTTTTAAGTGAATATAGAACAGAAAAATTACAACAAGACAGATAATAAGTAGTACTTGGAAATCTAAAACTTTATTTTATTGCAGCGGAAACTAAACATGTTTGTTACATCATAAAACCATAAATCAGAGTCAAGTACAATATCCATCTTGATAAAAAAAATACATAATCCCATTACATAAATAGCCATTAAAGAAGAATAACAAGCTGGACTTTACTTCAACGGTCCAAGCTTTCCAAAAGAGAGATAAAGCAATCCAATCAAGCTCCACTAGAGCTGGGCCCACCCTGAGGACCTGGAGAGGGAAAAAGGATAGAAATACAGGGGGTCAGATATAAAGTCTGGCAAGTATGATAATTCTATCGATACTATTATCAAAATAACTACACTAAGGCATAAGCTGGAAAACAAGGAAATGTCTATGAACTATTGGGTATGGAAGAACAGATAAAGATAACGTTAAAGGCACACCTAATTACTAACGAATAATTACTACACTGCACCATGCCAGTCACCCTAAAAGTTGATCCCACTCACCGAACTTAGAAATTATTGCTTTGTGTACCCCTAGCTGACTACATAGGTGCCGCCTGCCCCTATCTCCGCTAGGTGTACACCACTACACACTTGCGATCGGCTCCCTACTCGTAGATACCCGTGCTGGCCCCACAGTGGGGTGTATCACTCACCTAAAGTGGCAACCCAATACAACTTGAGGATGCACGGCTTATACCTACACGATGCAACAACGTCTTACCTACCAGCCCGGGTCCACACACGCATATGAAACCCATTGGACTTGCGTTGCCACCGCTAACCCGTTTTGGCCTCTTATAGTCAATCCCAGTATGCGTGTCCCGTCCTCGACTTGGGTCGAGCTCACAAAGATACGTTTGGGTTACTGGTTAAAATGGGACCCCACAAGCTATCCACCTAAGCTTGTCCACACTAGTATATCCCACTTTGCCCTCTTCTTAGTCATGTTCATTTACATGTGTTTTTGGTTAAGTCTTACTAATCATATTTCAAATGCCACTAAAGGCAACCACTAGATTCCTCATGCCACCCAAGGCACCTACTTAACCCCCATGTCCCACTTCACATGTTTATCTGGTTAAGTATTTCTTAATTCATACAGGCCATAACCTCATAAAGACCTCTCACATTAGATTGGCATTTATGGCAGCTGGATTTGCCGGGCGGGTCCGGGCAGTTTTACACCATAAAAGAGTCTAACGTTGTGTCTTTACAACTGTTATGCTTTAGTTTGGGCCTAGGACCTCTCACATTGGGCTGACATTTGTGATTACTGGATTTGCCGAGCGGGTCCGGGCAGTTTTACGTCACAAACGAGTCCAACCTCGTGTCCTAAGCATTGATTAATACTTATAATCTTTTACCCCATTTTTAAATATATCCCTATTCAAATCATTAATTAATTCCAATTTTAATGATTTCCATAATTGACTCAATTATGGCCATCCATTTATGGCATGCAAAATCATATCAATTGCATCCAATTTTCTCAATATTAAATCCTTAATATTACCCCTACCCCACGTTATACGTTCGCTTATTCAACGCAAAATATATGTTAGACTCGAATAGTCTAACTCATAGCACAAAGATAAATTATCACAACATATAGACAAATAAAATAGATCTAATCATAATAGGGGTGAAACTTGCATAAAATTACACATGTCATGGATCTAAAGGTGTCAACTTGTTTGGTTAAATGTCACAACTTACATAATATGATCATAACCCAAATTCATGTATAAACTTGCATATGTGGTCTATGCAACATAATGATGGTGTGAACTAGCATCTAACACATAGAACTCACATATGTCATGGCACAATTCTAGATCTAAATAGGTGTCATAATTCTAGATCTAAACAAGTGTCATACAATATGTGAGATTATACATACTAGTAAATCTAAACTTGCATAGGTACATGTGATTTATCATGTGAATCATCATAGCCCAAACATATATATAATCAACATCATGGCTTGATCAAGCATAAGCTAACTATAACATAAATAATAACATTATGGCTTTGTAACATCGCAACTTAGCATAGAAACTTGCAACATATATAATATCATCATAGCATGATTTACAACATATAGGATATCATCATCACATAACATAGGATTTACAACATACATGATATCATAAGGTTTACAACAACATATATGACAATTCACATCATTTTCTTATGATCCATATCACATCTTAATCTAATTAGTTTAATAATAATCTTATTAAAATCATCATACTCACAATTCGAAAAGAAAGAGAGTCTTGATTTGCTTTAGAGTTGAGTAGAATTAGAATTTGGATTAGCTTTCTTCCTTCTTACTTGGCGGCGGCTACACTGAGTTCCATGGCGGCGGTATGACAACGGCTATTCTATTTTTCATGTGAGTTTAGAGTGAGAGATTACCTAGGTATTTATAGAGTTTAGGATTTATTTAGACCGTCAGATCAACTCAGAACTAACCTGAACCGTTAAATTTTCCAACTCAGCCCTAAAGACACATCAGCAGCTCAAGATTGGGCTCAGCCAAACCCTAGCCGACCTGACCAGGTAGACACCCAGGTCAACTGCGCAGTCGACCTGGTCCTGGGGGTGTTGACTGCCTAGTCGACTCCCCAGTCGACCTGGGTGCTGGGCGGGAAATTTCCCGCCTAACCTGTTTGACTTTGAATTTTGAATTTTGAATTTTCTGAAATCTACTTTGAATTTTTTGAAACTTCCGATGGCCATATCTCCTTCATACGAAGTCCAAATCACGCAAACTCGGACTCTATTTCAACCAGAATTCCGAGATGAACACAATGGCGCAACCAGTTTCCCACAATTCTCAGGTCTGAGATTAGTTATTCTTTAATTTGTGAATATTAATATTAATAGAATTACGGGGTGTTACATTCTCCCCTCCTTAAAGGATTTCGACCCCGAAATCTTCAAGTCAAGAAGAATGTACATCCAAACATCCATCTACTCAACCATCAAACACTGGCATCCATTGTCCTTATAGACTTCTAATGCTTTCATGTTTAAATGCACAGCGTGTGTATATGTCCATATCTAATGCAAAATCAGACGGTCCACTGATTCAGTTGACCTCCTTAATGCAAATCATGATAGTGCCATGCGTCCATTATGTATCCAAAAGAACCTTAATGCTACATATTATCTCTATATGCGTGCACAATCCTCATCTGAATGCAACATCCATATGATAATACAATCATCATACATCCATTTTTCTAAATACATCCATTTATATGCAATATGCAATATGAAGTGACTGAGCCGATCTAGTGCCTAATAGTGTGTGTATATGCGTCCACGAGCAACCACTAGCAAACACTTACATCCACTTTGCATCCATCATACATATCATGTCTCAAACACATGTTTCAACCATAGGATTATCCTAACTAAAGGTCAAGGATACTAGCGAGAGGACATACTAAAGATAAGATAAGTACAAGCTGAGCGATAAAGGAGAAATTAAAAGACATACCCTAAAAAAGAAAAGGGTACAACGAACGC
This sequence comes from Allium sativum, assembly GCA_030737875.1. Classification (NCBI taxonomy): domain Eukaryota; kingdom Viridiplantae; phylum Streptophyta; class Magnoliopsida; order Asparagales; family Amaryllidaceae; genus Allium; species Allium sativum. The sequence goes on along the minus strand of CM060912.1, from coordinate 988,961,397 downwards.
ATCTTCGCTTATGTCTCCCAAGTAGCGTTGCTCTCATCATCTCCCCATTGCACTTTGACTAGTCTGACCTCTCGATTCCTCAACTTCTTGATCTCCGACCCAAGAATGCACGTAGGAGCTCATCGGATCGTCGCATCATGCTCTATCTCCACCTCTCTAAGCAAGTTCGGCTCTACCACCTCCACGGTCTCGTGTAGGCACTTCCTCAAATGTGACACAAGGAATACGTCGTGTACACCACTAAGTCTCTCAGGCAACTCCACTCTATATGCCATCTGTCCAATCTTCTCCTTAATAGGAAACGGCCTACGAACCTTGGTGCTAATTTCCCAACGGGCCCAAAGCAAACAACGTTCCGTAATGGAGACACTTTGATAAAGACCATGTCCCCAACATCAAACTCAAGATCTGTCCTCCTCTTATCTGCATAAGATTTCTGCCTATCTTGCGCTATCATCATCCTTCTTCGAATCAAATCGATCTTCTCCGAAGTCTCCCTAATCATATCGGGCCCAAGTAAGATCTTATCTGTAGATTTCCACCAACATGTAGGTGAACGAAAAGGTCGTCAATAAAGAGCTTCGAAAGGTGCCATGCCAATGCTGGACTGAAAGCTATTATTATATGCGAACTCTACCAATGGAAGATGCTCTTCCCATGTACCCCCAAAGTCTAGGATACATAGCCTCAAAAGGTCCTCTAGAATACGATTCACCCTCTCGGTTTGGCCGTCCGTCTGAGGATGAAATGCGGTGCTCAAACATAACTGAGTCCCTACCGCTTCTTGTAAGCTCCTCCAAAATTCGCTAGTGATGATAGGATCGCGGTCGCTTATTATGCTAGAAGGAACACCATGCAAACGAACTATCCCTCAAACGTATACAGAAGCTAACCATGGAGCAGTCCTCTTACTCTTCACGGGAATAAAATGGGTGCTCTTAGTAAGTCAGTCTACCACGACCCAAATACCCGTATTACCTTTCCTCGATCTCGGTAATCCGTCAATAAAGTCCATCGAGACGCTTTCCTACTTCCATTGTGGGACCTCCTATGGATGAAGCAATCCACCGGGCTTCTTTTGCTCTGCTTTTACTTGTTGGCACACCAAGCATCTAGCGACATACTCAGCCACATCCCTCTTCATACCGGCCCAAAAGAAAACTTGCTTCATGTCTTTTTACATCTTGTCCCCACCGGGATGAATCGTCATCTTCGAATGATGTGCTTCGTCAAGAATAGCCTTCCTCAAACCTTTGTCTCGAGGTACACAAAGTCTACTATCCCTACGTAACCAACCCTTATCATCTAGGGTATACCTACGAAGATGGCTTGATGACTTCCCTCTTTTGAGCTTCTCCACTAACTCAACCAACTGTGGGTCGTCTCGCTGTGCCTCACCAATCCGTCCCAAAAGCGTAGGTCTGACCTCCAAGGAGGCTAGGAAACCGGGTACAAAGTCAACGGAAGGTCTAAAATCAAACATAGAGATGAGTTCTAAGTTTCGCCGTTCAACAAACAAATGACTTAAGGATAACCTTTTTCTGCTTAAGGCATCTGCCACCTCGTTACCCTTGCCAGGGGTATATGTTATCTCGAAGTTGTAGGATGCTAAGAATTCCATCCACCTTTGCTGTCTTAAATTCAAGTCCTTCTGAGAGAATAAGTATTTTAAAGATTTGTGGTCAGTGAATAATTCGAATTTCTCACCAAGAAGATAATGACGCCAAGACTTAAGCGTGAAAACAATAGCGGCCAACTCTAGGTCATGTGTAGGGTAATTTTTCTCATGCGCTCTCAACTGCCTTCCACCATAGGCTATTACCCTACCCTCTTGCATTAAGACTACGCCTAGACCTGTCCCACAAGCATCGGTATAAACAGTAAACGACTTACTCCCGTCTGGCAGCACTAAGACTGGAGCTGAGGTCAAAGCTCTCTTTAAACGTTGGAACGCATCATCACAATCTACATCCCATGTGAAAACTAGGTTCTTCTTCGTCAAGCGTGTTAATGGAGCTGATATCTTTGCGAAGTCTTTGATAAACTTCCTATAGTAGCCAGCCAACCCCAAGAAACTTCTTACTTCGGTAGCATTTTTAGGGACCTTCCAATCTTGGATGGCCACCACCTTCGCGAGATCCACAACTATCCCTTCTTTGGAAACCACGTGCCCTAAGACTCGTATTTCCTTCCTCCAGAAGTGACACTTAGAAAATTTAGCTTTAAGATTATTCGCTCGTAGAGTTTCCAACACTTCCCTAAGATGTAGGGCATGCTCTTCTTCATTCATAGAAAAGATCAAGATGTCATCTACAAAGACTACCACGAATTTATTAAGGTACTCCCTAAACACCCTACTCATCAAGTCAACAAAGTATGCAGGGGCGTTTGTCAAACCGAAGGGCATCACTAGCCATTCATAGAAACCGTTCGGAGTCCCAAAGGAAATCTTGTCAATGCTATCCTCAGCCACTCTCAACTGATGGAAACCAGTGGCTAAGTCCAACTGTGAAAACACTGAGGCGCCAACTAACTGATCGAAGAGATCGTCAATCCTCGGCAGTGGGTGTCTGTTCTTCTTAGTAAGTTTATTAAGTTCTCTATAGTCCACACAAAGTCTAAAGGACCCATCCGCCTTCGTGGCAAATACTACTGGAGCACTCCACTCCGATATACTTCGTCTTATGAACCCCTTCTCAAGCAACTCCTTCACTTGCTTATTGAGTTCCCTCCTTTCACGAGGAGCCATGTGGCGTACTGGCAAAGATACTGGTTTTGCATTATCGACAAGATATATTCGAAAATCTATCTCCCGCTTCGGAGGCAAGCCCTTCACCTCCTCAAACACATCCGAGTATTCTCGTACCACTCTAACAGATCGTAGATTTTCCACAGACGCCTCAAGCGATTCTAGATAACTTAGCATAACGGAATTTATGGGATTACAAACGATTTCGAGAGTGTTGCCAAGGCGAGTCATGAGCCTAACTACTCTCCTTTCACAATCAAGAACGGCCCCATCTCTATATAACCAATCCATTCCTAAAATTAGCCCATAGCCCGTGCAGCCCAAAACATAAGCATCACATCTAAACTCAACGCTAAGTATAGAAATTTTCAAATCCAAACACATCATGGACAAATAAGCAGAGGCCCTAATTGGATTCGAAACAACTAACGGATCCTCTACTAAATTGGTGTTTAAGTGCAGTGATTCAACTAATGATGTAGAGATAAACGAATGCGATGCGCCCGAATCGAATAAGGTACGGACAGGATGATCAAACATAAAAACTAAGCTTTCAACAGAAATTGTTCTACCTCGTTCTTGCAACGGTGGGACCGCGAGAGCCTGAACTTGTCCCCTTGCCTGCCCTGGTGCCATAAGAGCCTGCACCTGTCCTCCCGAGGTGGACCCTGCCCTCTGCCCCTTCTTTGGGCAGTCCTTCACTAGATGTCCCGCTTCACCACAGTGAAAACAACCAGTCTTCTTTTTCTTTCTGCAATCCTTGCTGAGATGGCCTGGTGTCCCACAGTTAAAGCATTTCTTCTTTCCCTTGCCATTATTTTCTTTACCACCCTTCTTGTTTTGCTGTTGTTGTTTCTACTGATCCCCTTTCTTCTCGGGTGCCTTATCAGCTTTAGTGCCTTTCTCCTCGTGCATGAGTGCCATTTCTACTAGCTTCTCAAAGGTGGTCCCCATAGGGATGTAGGTCATAGCCAACCCTTGCAATGGCTCATTCAAACCATTAACGAACCTCAGAGCCTTCTTCTCCGGCGTGTTCACTAAGTCCAAGCCAAACCTTGCTAACTGATTAAATTTGTTGACATATTCTTTCACTGATGAGCTTCCTTGCTTTAATGTCAAGAACCTTTCCATATATAGATTTTCTTCCACCCGTGAGAGAAACTTTGCCTCAAACCTACGTCTGAAATCCGCCCAAGAGTCAACAGGACGCTCCCCATTAGTGACCTCCCACCAAAACGAGGCCTCTCCCTTCATTAACCAAGCTGCTAATTTGACTTTCCTCCTTTCTTCTACTTCAAAGATTTCTAGCAATTCTTCCACCTCTTTAAGCCAATCCCTAGCTTCCACAAACGTTTCTGACCCTTGAAAAGGTTTTCCACCCATAGCCTTAAATTCCTTGCATGTCTTTGCAAAAGTATCAGCGCGAGGAGGGGGAGGAGGAGCGGGTGCAACTGGTGGTGGAGGAACATTGGCTGGACCTGCAGCGGCCCTAGCCTCTAATAAACTCCTATACCATCCAGGTATCGTTACACCATCCGGAAGGTTAAGATCTTCAGCCATACTGAAACGAAAAAGGAAAGATTCAAAATGGAGAATTCAAAAGGTTAAGATATATGGCTATTGGGGATTATGTTTTTCATAAAAACTTTCCTCTTAAAATAACTCATTAAGACATGTTTTTGAAAACACTTCTTCCAAAAATACTTTAGAAAAATAGTTTTTCTAAAAATTTTATCTGTTCTGGTAACCTTAAGCTCTGATACCACGTGTAACACCCCACGTCCATTAATGTCACTCACAAAGGGAATGCATTAACTTCTATGGAGGTTTTAAGTGAAGATAGAATAGAAAAATTACAACAAGACAAATAATAAGTAGTACTTGGAAATCTAAAACTTTATTTTATTGCAGTGGAAATTAAACATGTTTGTTACATCATAAAACCATAAATCAGAGTCAAGTACAATATCCATCTTGATAAACATAATACATAATCCCATTACATAAATAGCCATTAAAGAAGATAACAAGCTGGACTTTACTTCAACGGTCCAAGCTTTCCAAAAGAGAGATAAAGCAATCCAATCTAGCTCCACTAGAGCTGGGCCCACCCTGAGGACCTGGAGGGGGAAAAAGGATAGAAATAGAGGGGGTCAGACATAAAGTCTAGCGAGTATGATAATTCTAACAATACTATTATCAAAATAACTAGACTAAGGCATAAGCTGGAAAACAAGGAAATGTCTATGAACTATTGGGTATGGAAGAACATATAAAGATAACGTTAAAGGCACACCTAATTACTAACGAATAATTACTACACTACACCACGCCAGTCACCCTAAAAGTTGGTCCCACTCACCGAACTTAGAAATTATAGCTTTGTGTACCCCTAGCTGACTACATAGGTGCCGCCTGCCCCTATCTCTACTAAGTGTACCCCACTACCCACTTGCGATCGGCTCCCTACTCGTAGATACCGTGCTGGCCCTACAGTGGGGTGTATCAGTCCCCTAAAGTGGCAACCCGATACAACTTGAGGATGCACGACTTATACCTACACGATGCAACAACGTCTCACCTACCAGCCCGGGTCCACACACGCATATGAAACCCGTTGGACTTGCGTTGCCACCACTAATCCGTTTTGGCCTCTTATAGTCAAGCCCAGTATGCGTGTCCCGTCCTCGACTTGGGTCGAGCTCACAAAGATACGTTTGGGTTACTGGTTGAAATGGGCCCCCACAAGCTATCCACCTAAGCTTGTCCTCACTAGTATATCCCACTTAAACCTCTTCTCAGTCATGTTCATTTACATGTGTGTTTGGTTTAGTCTTTCTAATCGTATTTCAAATGCCACTAAAGGCAACCACTAGATTCCTCATGCCACCCAAGGCACCTACTTAACCCCCATGTCCCACTTCACATGTTTATCTGGTTAAGTATTTCTTAATTCATTCAGGCCATAACCTCATAAAGACCTCTCACATTAGACTGGCATTTATGGCAGATGGATTTGTCGGGCGGGTCCGGGTAGTCTTACACCATAAAAGAGTCTAACCTCGTGTCTTTACAACTGTTTTGCTTTAGTTTGGGCCTAGGACCTCTCACATTGGGATGGAATTTGTGACTACTGGATTTGCCGGGCGGGTCCTGGCAGTTTTACGTCACAAACGAGTCCAACCTCGTGTCCTAAGCATTGATTAACACTTATAATCTTTTACCCCAGTTTTAAATATATCCCTATTCAAATCATTAATTAATTCCAATTTTAATGATGTCCATAATTGACTCAATTATGGCCGTCCATTTATGGCATGCAAAATCATATCAATTGCATCCAATTTTCTTAATATTAAATCCTTAATATTACCCGTACCCCACATTATACGTTCGCTTATTGTATCAACCCGAATTTTAACAACATGTTAAAATCATAAATCAAGGTAGAATTAAATTTTAAGATAAGAACCAAGGAAAACGGGTTGCGCCATTGCGTTCGTCTCGGAATACTGCATGAAATCGAGTCCGAGTTTTCGAAAATCGGAGTCCGTATGACCAAGTTATGGCTCTCCAAAGTTTCAGAAATTTTCAAAGTTCAAAATAGCTCAAATTCGAATTCAAAATTCGAATTTCAAACGCTGAACAAACTGGGCGGGAAATTTCCCGCCCAGACCCAGGTCGACTGGGGAGTCGACTGGGCAGTCGACACCCCTAGGACCAGGTCGACTGCGCAGTCGACTTGGATGTCGACCTGGTCCCCGAGCCCATTTTTGGGCCAGTGTTTGTTCTGATGTATCTAGTCTGATTTCTGTCCAGATTCATATGCCTAAACCTATTTAAATAGCCCCAAACCTAGCCTTCTCTACACATAATTCTATTCTGCTTCTACTCTGCCTCTGTTCTAAATAAAAATAAAAATGTCATCGCTACTCTGCTGGAATCGAAACTAGAAGCTAATCAACATCAACCTTAAGCAACTCAATTCAAACTAGAGATTGAAGCTTCTGCAACGACGCCTAGACCATATTGAATCAAACCAGAAGATTTATCAAGTTAGACGTTTCAACACGACAACGAATCGATTTGTCCTCTCTTAACCAATCAATGTAAGTTCAAGTTACTTTTTAGATTGAAATGCTTAATTATAATATGGCCATGGAATAAAGTGTAATTGGATGTAAGCATGTTCATCAGTTCAAGTCTATTTCTGTTCCCTCTTGAATCTTGAGTTTTGGGCTTTTCTATCTTTATTCTTTTGTTAAGTTCATGATCTATTCAGCCTGTTGTAAATCAGTTCATGTTAAAGTTATTCTCAAGATCTATCTTTTATGCCTGAGATGACGTTTTTATGCCAGTTTCCTCCCTATACCTATTGTTATACAAATTCTACCTTTCCCCTATAAATTTTCTTTTGATGAACCTTGGTCAATTTCGGACCTTGGCCTAAAATCACGACTGGCGTACGATATGTATACGGGGGAATTATGGGATTATTGCCTATATGAATATGATGGAATTATTGGCAACATGAAATTGGATATTATCATTGTATTTGCAAGTTTGGGCTTGATATGCAAATTTTGGTACAATCTTGTTATGAGGAAATTTGCATAAATATTATATGCATGGAATTTGGTGTAATTTTGGATCTATGTAATGTAACATGTAAATCAAATCAAAAGATTGGACAACTGGCTTGTATTGTAACAAAAAGGTTATGGTTTGGGGTAACTACATCATGAATCACGATTTGGGTTTATTGGATACGGAACTTAATACATGTAATGTGGGCTAGATCTTGACGTATGTAAAAGGGCATGAAATTTGGTATAAATGTAAATCGTCTAGGATTAGGCATATATAAATTGGCATATGTAATTTGGCATGGATCTTGATAGATGTGTAAATTGGCATAAAATTAGCATACATGTAAAACGACATGAATTGAACATATGTAAATTTGGTATGAATTGGGCATATGTAAAACTGACATGTAACCTAGAACTTGGGCATATGTTAATTATGAAAAATTTGGAGTAGAAACATATAGGATAATTTATGACTCGGAGAAAGTTTAATATGAACGCACCTAAGTTGGGTTCTGGGTAGTTGGTATGTATTGGACATCTAGAAGACACGTAAACATGCTTATGAACTTGAAACATGAATTGGTTATGAATATGAATCATTAACTTGATAATAGGCATAAGTGAAAACATGAAACTTGACACGAAACTCACCAAGAAACTAGACACGAACTTGACATGAAACTTGAACATGGACATGACATTTAGAATGAACTAGAAAATGGCCAACTCGAGGTTGGGTTGAGTTTGCAGTGTAATTCTGCCCGGAACCGCCCGACAAATCCAGTTACTGCAAACAATAGGATCCAATGTGGGTAGTTGGTCATATCGCACTTGAAAACCCGAGGTCAGACTGAGTTGTGGTGTAATTCTGCCCGGAACCGCCCGGCATATCCAGTGACCACAACAACTGGTCTGATGTGAGAGGTTGGGGTACATAAATGAATTAATGATTTGATAGGGTTAAGTCATGAACCGCTTGAATATACTTAACCAATTTGACACGATGACTTGATAGGTTTAAGTCATGAACCGCTTGAATATACTTAACTAATTTGACACGATGATTTGATAGAGTTAAGTCATGAACCGCTTGAATATACTTAACCAATTTGACAAGATGATTTGATAGGGTTAAGTCATGAACCGCTTGAATATACTTAACCAGTTTGACATGATGATTTGATAGGGTTAAGTCATGAACTGCTTGAATATACCTAACTAATTTGACACGATGACTTGATAGGGTTAAGTCATGAACCGCTCGAATATACTTAACCAATTTGACATGAGGGTTTGGTAGGGTTAAGTCACGAACCGCTAGAACATACTTAACCAGCTTGACACATGATTCGCAGGGCTAAGTCATGAGCTTGAACGACAACACTTAGCCAATTTGACATGACACGTAAACGGGTTAAGTCACGAACTTGAATGACCACACTTAACCAACTTGACATGCTAGACTGATGGGGTTTAAGTCTTGAATTTAAATGACAACACTTAACCTACTGGACGAAAACCCTAGTTACGCGGTCCTTTTCAGCAGTAACCCACTAGATGTATCATGATACCCTAGAACTAAGCAGGGTGGGGCACGGTTACTGGGCTGATTGTAAGAGACCAGAACGACGACTGAGTTGGTGCGCCATTGTAGGTTCAGGCGGACTACGGTCGTGCACGTAGTCCGGAGTTGAAAAAGCAGGCATTGGGCACCAGTAGGTTTACACTGTGCGTGCTTGATTCGTGTCGGTGGTTGGCACCCTAGGGCTTGATACACCCTATGGTGGACCTAGCACAGGTGACTACATCCGTGATAGGACCGTATGACATAGACACATGAACGAGATAGGACTTGTAGGGGAGCCGATCGATTAATAGATCGTTTCGTGAGACCAAGTAATGGGTCATTTCATGACATTGGGCAAGGGATCATTTTATAGTCAACACATGACACGGGTTGGGATACTAGTACGGGTGGTACAGAGCTAATAGATATCATAGAAATATTTTAATGGTAAGCAGAGAAATCTTGTGATGTTTGATAGAATCCTTGCGAAACTATACTTAGTTCATCTTGAATGGGAATCTTGCGATGTTGTACATGATAAAAATCATATGATGTTATTCTTAGTTATCGTGCCTGTAGCTCATCTTGTTATCATGCTTATGTTTACTTTCAGTTTATTCATGCCATGTTATCTTTACCTGTTTCTATGCTGAAAGTCACTAGGACTTACTCAGTCTTTATAACTGACCCGTTTTGTTTCGCCTCTTTTTCTTCCGTTTCCCCCCAGGTTCGCAGGGTGGGAATACAGATTAGTTCGGATCTTACCAAGCTCCAAGGCTCTTTCTTGTACGGCTTGGATTTCTCTTGGCTATGGCTTGCTTTGCTTGATTGGGGAATGATTTATAACTATGGTTTTATGCTTCTTTACTATTGCAAGACAGATTTTGATGTAATTGACTTAATAGCATTTTGATGTAAAAGGCTTTAGAACTTACTAGATTTTAAAGCAATGAAATTTGGGTTTTCCTTCCGCTGTTTTATTTTTGTTCCGTCTTGTAATATTTCTATGTATGTTTACCTAGATAATACTCCACCAAAGCTATTGTGAGTGACCCTAGCGGAGGTGGGGTGTTACACTTATTCAGAGCAAAATATACGTTAGACTCGAATAGTCTAACTCATAGCACAAAGATAAATTATCACAACATATAGACAAATAAAATAGATCTAATCATAATAGGGGTGAAACTTGCATAAAACTACACATGTCATGGATCTAAAGGTGTCAACTTGTTTGGTTAAATGTCACAACTTACATAATATGATCATAACCAAAATTCATGTATAAACTTGCATATGTGGTCTATGCAACATAATGATGGTGTGAACTAGCATCTAACACATAGAACTCACACATGTCATAGCACAATTCTAGATCTAAATAGGTGTCATAATTCTAGATCTAAATAGATGTCATAAAATATGTGAGATTATACATACTAATAAATCTAAACTTGCATAGGTACATGTGATTTATCATGTGAATCATCATAGCCCAAACATATATATAATCAACATCATGGCTTGATCAAGCATAAGCTAAATATAACATAAATAATAACATTATGGCTTTGTAACATCGCAACTTAGCATAGAAACTTGCAACATATATAATATCATCATAGCATGATTTACAACATATAGGATATCATCATCACATAACATAGGATTTACAACATACATGATAGCATAAGGTTTACAACAACATATATGACAATTCACATCATTTTCTTATGATCCATATCACATCTTAATCTAATTAGTTTAATAATAATCTTATTAAAATCATTATACTCACAATTAGAAAAGAAAGAGAGTCTTGATTTGCTTTAGAGTTGAGTTGAATTAGAATTTGGATTAGCTTTCTTCCTTCTTAGTTGGCGGCGGCTACACTGAGTTCCATGGCGGCGGTATAATGGCGGCTATTCTATTTTTCATGTGAGTTTAGAGTGAGAGACTACCTAGGTATTTATAGAGTTTAGGATTTATTTAGACCGTCAGATCAACTCAGAACTAACCTGAACCGTTAAATTTGCCAACTCAGCCCTAAAGACACATCAGCAGCTCAAGATTGGGCTCAGCCAAACACTAGCCGACCTGACCAGGTCGACACCCAGGTCAACTGCGCAGTCAACCTGGTCCTGGGGGTGTCGACTGCCCAGTCGACTCCCCAATCGACCTGGGTGCTGGGCGGGAAATTTCCAGCCTAGCCTGTTTGACTTCGAATTTTTAATTTTGAATTTCTTGAAATCTGTTTTGAATTTTTTGAAACTTCCGATGGCAATATCCCCTTCATACGAAGTACAAATCACGCAAACTCAGACTCTATTTCAACCAGAATTCCGAGACGAACACAATGGCGCAACCCGTTTCCCATGATTCTCATGTCTGAGATTAGTTATTCTTTAATTTGTGAATATTAATATTAACAGAATTACGGGATGTTACACGAAAGACGCAAACTGGGTTACGGTAATAAAAGACGGAGAGGCGAGTGTGGAAATTGGGGGATGCATTTTGATTTGGTCTGTGTTTTTGGGGGAAATAGTGGATGATCGTGAAAAGTAATGATAGCTGAAGGCGTGATGCTTTGGGTGAATTGCTGTAAGTAGTGTACGAGCTATTGTGTTGATCTATTGAAGGTGAGGACAATTCTGTAAAGATTGGTTGTGATGATTCTAGGATGAACAGTGATGGTAAAGAGAGGAAGCGAGGTAAATTGAATATACTATGGAGATGGATCCAAGTTTTAAATTCCTGGATTTCGAATTTGCAAATCACGATCTGTGAAATAGTCGAGGTTCTATAGTCGATTTCGAAGAAGAAATAGATATCGCGATGTCAGAAACTTGATCGAGTTAAGGACTTAGAATGGAGTGCGATGTCTGACGGATACAGGATATGTTGATACCGACGTTGGGAAGTTCGGAGCTGGTCTCATTTAGGTGACTAAGTGGAATTCGAACTAGGTTTTACTGCAAAGCCAGTGCACTATTAAACATGGGTTTTAAGGTAATTTAACTAGTTAATTTATCTTAATTAAATCTTTAATCATATTTGAATTTGTTCGATTACTTATAAAATAAATCTCGAATTTAAATGGAGTTAGATTCGAATGGGATGGTTCAGGTTGGATTTATATCATTGCCAGCTAAGCGATGGAATTCAGACAGGAATAAATTACGAATTAAAATCACGGTGATAAAATCTCACCCGTATTCTTGTTTCGAATTATTTTATTCATTGTTGTTTGCATGCAATGAAATTTTATTGAGGCTATTAAATACATATTAGTTATTTAGGATTAGTGTTTGTAGCTATTATATATATATATATATATATATATATATATATATATATATTGGTGACTGGATAGTTCCCGCAGTACCATTAGCGGATGCCTGCACGAATTTAGCCTGGAATAAATTAAGAATTAAAATCATGGTGAGTAAATCTCACCCATATTCTTGTCTAAAATTATTTTATTCATTGGTTGTTTGGATGCACTGAAATATTATTGTGGCTATTAAATATATATTAGTTATTTAGGATTGGTGTTTGTAGCTATTATATATATATTGGTGATTGGATAGTTCCCGCAGTACCATTAGCGGATGCCTGTAGTATCATTAGTGGATGACCCTATACGCCCCACAATATTACAGTGGATGACCTTCTATACCACGATATCCTACCTCGAAGCATGATAGGTATTATTTATGTTGGTTAATGTCTGTGGATGCATGAAAAACAGGTTGGAGGAATCCAACTGGATTCCTCAAAATTTATTTCCATTTGTTTTCATATATATTGTCGTATATAGTGTGTTATAAAACCCGTGCTTTGATAATTGAATGTTTGTGAATGTTTAAATTTTCTCTGGGCAAAAATATTCATTTATAAAAATATTATGAAGAGAGATTTTGAGATTTAAAAGGAAAATTCTATTTTTTCTAAAATTGAATTTGAATTCAGAATAGGCTAGAAATATTAACTTGTTTGAATAATAAAAACAAGTAAAGAAATTTATAAACGATGTTTATAAATTAAAAATGTGGGGAACTAAACTAAATTTATAAACGATGTTTATAAATTAAATGATATGGGGAATTGAAGTGAATTTATAAATGATGTTTATAAATGAAATGGAAAAAATTATCATTTAGATAATTTGGGAAATGTAATTTCATATGTGAATTAAAAAGTGGAAATTTATTTTTTTCAAAGTAGAAATTTAATTTAAAAAATGGATTTGAAATCGAGACTTGTTTAAATATACAAACAACTAAAAAACAATGTTTATAAAGAAAATTGAAAAATTATATATTGGTTAATTTAAATAATTAAATTCAAATATGAATTTAAAATGAGAATTTGGAACCGTGTTAAAAAGTGAAATAAGGAAATCTATTCCAATGTTCGGTACATAAATTAAAATAAATCCGAACGGATTTATTGTTAGAATTCAACTAGGTCGAATTTAAAAAAAATAAATTATACCTAGAAAGGATATTTAAATTGTATTAAATAGAAATTTAAATTAAATATGAAAATTAAATTTTTTATATTTATAAAGATAAGTTATAATAAATAGAATATTCCAAAATAAGATTTTGGTTTTTAAATAGACTTCAAAATGGGACTTGTTGAATATATATAACAAGTTACTTTATGAACGATATTTTTAAATGTGGTGATTAATTTTCAAGAGATAATTTATCGTTTTAAATTCAAGTCTGAATTTTGAAATATAATTTGAAATCATTTCGAAAAGGGAATGACGGTTTTTATTCCGGAATTAGGAATATAAAAGGGATTGAGTTTCAAAACAGATTTTGAAATGAAACTTGTTTTAATATATAAACACGGAAGTTGGATTTATAAACGATGTTTATAAATCTAGTAAAATAAATTATCATTTGATGATTTAGACGTTTGAATTCAAGTATGAATTTAAAAGTGAATTGGAAAATGGTTTGAAATAAAATGATAAATTTTATTCCGAAATTCGGAATATAAATTAAAGTGAGAAAAATCCAACGGATTGATAATCTGAATTCGATTATATCGAATTTTATGAATAAATTTATTTATAAAGGGAATTGGAATTTAATATAGCAAATTGAGTATGAATAAATTTATAACCGAGTAATTGAAAAATCAACGATTATAAGTAATCATAATATTAAGTTGATTTGGGAAAATTGGTTTAATATATATTGAAATATATTAAAATGGAGTTGAATTTATTATAAACGAAGTTTAAACATTTATATATATTAATATAATTAAAAACAAACTCGCTGCAGTGCGATAGTACGTAATTTAGTGTTTTGAACTTCAATTGAGTATACAAAACTCAATTTATGTCGGAGTTCTTTGAAACAACAATCGTCAAGACCGATTTGATAATATTTTACTAATAGAAGGGAAAAATCTGGATTTCGTCGTATAGATTTTGAGTTATGTCAAAATCAAATTTTCAAAAAAAACAACGTCATAACCATTATTAAACCATAACGTTTTATTTAAATAAATAAAAGGATTTTAAGTAAATAAAATCCGAATTTCCACTAGAAAAACCCAGATTTGAGATATAAAATAAATATGAACTCAAGTGGAGTAAGTAAACTGATTTTTGAAACAAAAATCAGATTTTTAATTATTAAATAGAATCAACTAATTTGAAGGATAATTAATTAGTGGGATTTTGAATCGAAATTGGCTTTGGATAAGAGAATTGGGTTTGTAAATTCATATTCGAAATCGAATATGAAACTTGAGTTGAAAATGGAATTCGATTGGTTTATAAGTCAATCAAAAATAGAATTGAACGTCATATGCTCAAATAAAAAGCGAAATGGGCAAAAGGAGCTAATTAAAGAATAAATTAGTGAACTGAGTTAAAAACGATCGGATTGAGTTGGAAAAAATTAGAAATGGACGTATGTTTGTTAGAAAGGAATGGAATGAATTGTATGAAGATTATATTTCAAGTGCCCGACAAAAAGGTACACGTTTAAATTCCATATGAGATTTTATGCATCGAATCGACAAGCCGCTTGGCTTTATGATTTTCTTTGTGAATGGAAAGGGCCTAGAGAGGCGAGTTGAGGTTTGAACTATCGCCCGGTATAAAGATGGTGCTGGCGAATTTTTTCGGAAATTTAAGGAGTTAGAATATTTTAAGAAAATTTGACAACTAGAAATCAATATATATATATATATATATAAAATTCGATAAGGAAACGAACTTAAAATAGAATATTATAAACAAAAAGGAAATCGATAATCTGGTAATAGAAATAGAAATGCATATATGTTTGAAATGAATTATTGGTTTACATGATATTGATTATTTGACGTAAGTGGTCTTGTCCGTTTTGAAATTAAGAATGTTATTCTGTCAAGGTCTGAAAGGTAGTTGTACCCTAACTTGATTAATTTCATTATTAACCGATAAATAGCAAGATTTTGTCTCAAAGAGAAATGTTTGAATATGATTTAGCTGAATGCAGTATTTTGGGTTGTTGTAATGATTTTTTACACAACATTCGTTTTAACCCAAGAAAGTGGAATTTGGAAATATAATAAGAAATATTTCCTAAATATGGAAACAAACGAATCAGGAAAAGAGATAAGTAATTGGAATGTTCTCCAATTATAAATAGAAAATATTTTCTAAGTATAGAAAATAAATGAAGACGATATATGAAATGTTTTCCAAATAGCGTAAGAATCCAAGATGATTATTGAAAATATTTGATTAAGAAATATTAATAAGAAAAATGGAGAAGTTATTTAATTAATGACAAATGTTAATTAAGGGTCCCGGTGATTGTTTGATGCTTTGAATGGATGTTCTTTTTTTGATAGTTAAATAATCGACTATCGAAGTATTTGCCAATATCGTTGTCAATATGGAGAGATTGGTTGGATTATTATCGGAGAACAACTCCGTATTGGCAGTAACGTTGCGAATCAAATTATATGAAGATAATCAAAGATGGAGTGAAGTGCAAGGACTTTTTCTATTAATCCTAGGTAGAAATTGCCTAAGATGGGTTAATGGAAATTGTGCCTTCGATTTCGTTCAATCCCAGAACGAACGTATATTGACGAGTGTCTGACAGAGTATTTCCAATGATCGCATATGTTGGTCTGTATAGATATATATGGTGGTGGAGAATTTATTCTCTTAGCATAGTATCCAGAATATATTAGTGCAAGTCAATTAGTGATTAACGGATCTGACAATGTGGCATTCAAAGTTATTGTGCTATCAATGAAAAGTAAGTAAGCGTAGCATCAGGCATCAACAACCGGGAAATGATTAAAATCGAGCAGGCAGCATGGCTAAGTGGATAGCTTCCAATTAGGGTGATTATTTCCTGTCTAGAGAAAATCTATTTCCTTCTTTATTCTATTCGATGTTGTCCCATTCGGGAAAATGGTTGCTGATCCTAACCGTTGGTGATATACATTCGAACACTTAAGCGAAATGAGTGGTCGGTCATGTATGGTCGGGTCGTAAGATGTTCTTGTTGAACCCAGTGTATTCTTCTCTAGAGATACACTACCGAAAGGTGGTTCCATACCTTGTCATAGTTGGAAATTCATTACCCAATAAGTGCTCGCGGTTTTGATTGTCTATTATAAATATATGGAGCGTGAGATACAAACGTTCCACTAAATTGTTATTTATTTGATTTAGACAATATTATAATATCAAAAAGTCTTGATATAAAGATTATCGTTTCTTTTTAAAGGATTTTTGGAAGTTAAAACAATTGTTTTGGATTCTCATAATGGAAAAACCTATTCTGTGTTACACGGCGTGGTCTTACGAGATATCGTTTACTTTCTCAAGCTGTTTTAAATTGTTTACTCATACCAGTCTCATGACTGACCCAGAATTTATTTTTTTGTTTTTTCCTAATCTCTTGGGTGCCTAAATTTGTACGGGCAGTTAAGTAGTTTAGGATTTTACAGATTTATCTAAAGGAGCTTGGAGTAGGAGACTTCAGTGTTAGTTATATAGAGTTTTGTTTCGCTCTGTTGTAAGTGTTGTACTCTGATAATGATATGTGTATACAATACAAATTTTGTATTTCAAAGGTTATGATATATTATATTTTGTTCCACTATGATATGAGATTCTGTGTTGTGTTTCTATTCTTCTTCTATCTTTTTCTTCTTTATTTAATAATGATACATATTTCTTTGCAATTTGGGTTGGACGTGAGTTGTATCCAGTCAGCTCAAATAATACGGATTTGCGGTTCGTCATAGTTGGTGTAACGACCCAGAAAATCTGAACCAATTTAAATATTTTTAAATTGGCTAAAATAATGGATTTTAAATATTTAAAATAAATATTTTAAATAATGGCAATGAAAAGTGAGTTTGAATCGACAATTGAAAACGAATATAATTAATTATAATTATAAACAATGCCTGAAAAGGCGCTGCAGTTTCAAAAAAATTGAATTCAAACTTTGTCGGACTGTACCGGGTGCAAAACAAAACGGATTTGAGTGAAACCAAAAATATTCAAATATGTTAGTGAATACCTTTCTAACGAATCTGAAAAACCGAATTTTCATAGTGGAAAACAAAAGTTATGGCCAAATGAATTTTCGGAAAGGTCGCTATGGAATTTATATAGCTCGTGAAATTGGCCATTTTGCATATGACCTCGGAATTCGACGAAACCATTTTTGTTGGATCTGGGATGTGAAATTATTGCTAGGTTTCAAATTTCATAATTTTTGAAGCTAGTATGTGAGCGTGACAAAGGAAAACGTGTTTTAATTACAGTTAAATGGGATCGACCAGAAATGGGCCTTTTTGCAAACGGTCTCAGAATTCGACGAAACTAGTTTTGTTGGGACCGTATCGTCAAAACATAGCTAGATTTATTTTTCTGGAATTTTTCGAATCAGTTTGTGGGTCTGGAAAATTGAAATGTACGTTCAAATTGAATATTGAATGTTTTATATTTTAATTTGAAGGAAAACTAACTGAAACAGTCGAATGGGCCTACGAAACATATCCCATTGTGTTCGGAATGGGGGTAAAACGCTAAGGACGACAATCATTGGGTTTGGATTGGAGTTCGTGTGTGAAAGGGATATTTTTGAAATTTTAAAAAATTTATAAATTAAAGAAAATCTCTGATTGGCCCAGATGCCTTTCTCTCTCCCCGTTATCTTCCCCAACACCTCTCAGCACACAACGGAAAAAGGCTCGCAACTTCCCGGTCTGATTTCTCCTCCATCTCTCAACGATATCGAGCGCCCCAGCCCAATTTTTGAAGCTCTCCATCTCCTCTTCACATCCATATAAATTTATCCAATTATCGTGCAGTATTTCACCCGGATCGAAGCCCCAAAGTCGCTGCCTTTTAAGCTTCGCCAAGGCCGGAGGTGACCACCGAAGTGGACCCCACTTCAGGCGCACGTGCGCCCCTCCAAGGCCGTCAGCGTGGCATAGGCCGATCGCCCCCAAGCCCCACCGTTTGCGCGCAAATCCGTGACCTAGTTTTGAACCAACATTGAAGGTATATGGCTTTGGTAATTTTTAACTGATTTCAACATTTAAAACCGTTGCAAACTTCTAAAAATCATATCTTTTTGCTGTGTGGTCGAAATTCAGTGAAACAAGATACAGTGGACTCGTGTGGACGTCATCTACATTTTAGAAGAGACCGCATATTTTTCTGAGCCTTCTGCGATTTTTGGTGGAGTGGAACCCAATGTGAGATTTCTAATTTATAAACGATATGGAAAACGACGATGCATAAATTATATAGTCGATGTATGAGTTATATAAGCGTTGTACACCTCATGTATAAGCGTTGTATAAGTTGTACGTTCGATGTATAAGTTATATATGCATTGTAACAATTATATATGTGTTGAAATAGAAGTGAATTGCTATATATAAATATATATATATGTGTATATATATATATACGCCCCTCGTCCACAAACCATGGACGATATTTATTGATTGTGATTGATGTGAAAATTGATTGATAGCGAATGGTTGATTATGATTGTTTGTGGTTGATATTGGTAGATTGTGGCTGAAAAATACCCATTGGTGATTGAAATGAATTGGAAATATTTGTGGAAATAAAAATAAAACATGCCGCCTGCGTGCGAATTAGATGCATGAATCCCCATTGTCAAAAACCGCGAGGTTTTAAGGTAGAGCGAGGAGCCGTACTAGGGACGGTGCCGGTTTTAACTACCCTGCCGTTATGCTGCCGAAATTTTGAATAATCTTTATGTGTTAGAATAATTTTCATATGTTGAAATTATTTTCAAGCATTGAAATTAAAGTCATATGCTGAAACTATATCCATGTGTGGAAATGTTCATGTGTTGAAAAGTGATGTGTGAAAATTAAATTCATTTGTGAATGAATGAAGTGTCTAAACAATCAAAATCACAATTTTATAATATATATGAAATATGTAAAATATTCACCTTATATATAAATAGTTTCAACAACATAAATAAAATATCCATGTGTGGAAATGCTCATGTGTTGAGAAGTGTGTGTAGTGGAAAAGTTCATGTGTTGAATAAAAAGATCGAACAATAAAAATTACATTTTTATTGAAACTATGAAGTGTTGAAAACATCTATTTGTCGAATAAATATTTTAAATGATAAGAATATCATTTTTATCATCTATGTGATATGCTAAAGATATGCGGATGTTGAAATAAATATTTGTGAAGAAATATTATTTTCAACATGCATAGGAACTAAAGAAAATAGTCATGTGTTGAAATGTGTTTTAGTTCGCCAAAATTATCATCTTTGAAATATGAAGTGTTAACAATAGCCACTTGTTCAAATAAAATATGCATGAGTTGAAATATACATTAATTAGCTAATGATATGATTTTAGCCTATGCATGCAACATTAGAATGAATGGTGTTTTTAAACCAAAGTAAATCAAATATGAAGTTGAATGGAAAATGATAAGTGATAAAAATTGTATATATACGTACGTGCATATTTATTGAACAGGTTATAGCAAAGGGGCTAGAGAAGAGGAATAAAATTTGGTGCCCGACAAATAGGTACACATTTACTATTTTGTTTGGGTGATGATTTTATGAGCCTGTTGGCTAGCCGCTTGGCTTTTTCTTTTTTTTTCTTTTTGAAATGAGACGCCCGTGTGGCTATTTGGGAATTTTCCCAGCCCCTCCCATACAAAGGAGGTTATGGCGAAATTTTCCAAAATTTAAAGGCGTTAGTGAAATATTTGAAGTGAAAACGATATTGAAATTGTTGAATGAACTATATTTATATAAATATAAATAAAATTAAAATGAAATGTGGCCGTGCAGTTCGTCATTTGAAACCGTGATTTAAAACAACTAGTGCGGGAAATCCGACCATTGGATTTTCCCTAAACCGCAACCATTGGGTTCGCCTTGGAAATATCTTTCCAACAGCATCAACTTTGTAAAAATCCAACGGTTGGATTGTCTAGAATGTTTAATTCAAATCTGAAGAAAAACAGCGCCAAGATGGATTATATTTACATATATATATAAATATAATTATATTTAATCGAATAACGACGCTGCAGTTCGTATTTTGAAATCGAAACTTCAAAAGATTATACCGGGAGATCCGACCGTCAGATTTTCCCAAAACTAGAACCGTTCGATTCGTTTTGAAAAGATCTTTCTAATGATGTAAATTTTGTGAAGATCCAACGGTTAGATTTTCAGATATGTGTAAATCAAATCTGAAGAAAATTAGTGCCACGACCACGTTATGGCCCGAAGCGTCGTTTTGACTAAATTGGCTATTTTAAAATAAATAGAAATAGCGATAAATTGTTATAAAATATCATAAACGATATGGAATGGAAATAAACTGAATTTGCTCGATTTATGTGGTTTTTTTTATGGTTGAATGTGTTTGGTGTGAAAAGTACATTAAAGAACAAATTGGTGTTGTCGATTGATTTAACCATTGAAATAAATTGATTTGAAATTCTAAATATCCGTGAATTATTTGAAAAGGCCGAGTTAATTCTCATTTCAAATAATTGGCCGACGATTGAAAGTCGAAGATGAAGACGGTGGTCGAAGACCGGAGATCTTCACCTCATTTGGGTGGTAACCGAGGTCCTGATTGGGAGGCATCCCGAAATATGGATAATGAGTGGTGATCGTCCAGATGTACGTGGTGATCGATGGGTTTGCGAGGTATTTAGTGCCTCCGGTTTCGTTCAGACCCAGAACGGACTGGTAAAGGGACTGTGTGTCTAACATTGGATTTTATTCTGTGTTGATTGATCTCTATTAAATATACATCTGTTTGGCGGCGGAGAATTTATTCTTTTGCTTAACGCCCTTCTCTGAAACGCACGAGCTCAGAGGTTGTATATCGATGGACATCAGTCGCATGGCATGAATTGCTAGTGTGGCATGCTAAGTGGCAAATGATCAGGGCTTCTGTTGAAAAGCAAAGTCTTGTGGTGATGATCAAAGCACCGCCTGTGTGGCGTAGCTTTGTGTATTTTGTGAATTCGCGAGCCTCACACCCCGGTATGAACCAGAAACGGGAGAAGGACCTCACGGAGGGCATGCGTTTCTTTCTAGCTAGGGTGGTGTCAGTGACCTACCAGCCCTGACATTTATATACTTTTCACCTGTGTGGTTGTTGCTGTTGCGAGGCGCCTCGGTTAGATCGGACGATCCGGGTCCGATGGAGTCATTCGTTGGCTCGTTTACACCCAAAAGGGCGGGGAAACGTATTGTTCAGGCATTTTAATCCACATCGGTGGACCGGCCCTGACGATCCAAATGCTTGACTGAGTACTTGCCTGTGGCTCGGGCTAGAGAGTCACGAATTCGGTAAGGACTATCTTTTGCCTTGGTTCATGACGGAAATCCAATTTCCAAATACGTGACTGTGCGGTTTTAATTGTATATATATATATGGCGACATGATATATGGTACCCATGCCGCCTATGATTGATAGTTATGATTTGAAATTGTTTTCAAAACATATAAACACTAGCAATAATATCAAATGCCTTTGTTTTATTCGTATCAAGCATATTTTGGCCGTTATAAGGTAAAAACTCTATCCTCCGGTTTGCGTTGCATTGTGTGATGGAAACTGAGTCTTATAGTGGCTTCATTTTTATAAAAAGCATTGCGATGATTAAAAGAATGATTTGTTTTTTTTAAAGCACTGGCAATCCAAGGGAGTAAACTCGTTCCACGAAAGTGGCGTGGTCCTGTGATTAGCCATATTTGAAATGTGTTGAGCAGATTTCTCATACCAGTCCCATGACTGACTCGTAGTTTGTTTCACTTTCAAACTCGGGTGCCCCTTTTTCTACACGGGCAGCCTTGTATTCAGGTTTAACTGGCTTTCTCTGGATAGATGGAGCTGAAGATGGATTCTATCATTTATCTCTTTTTATGCTGTTCAGCTCGTATTGTACATTATGTTTGTTTTCCACTGTAGACATATATGTATAGTTGAACTGTATTTGTACTAAGTATGATCCTGTATACTGTGTATCTCTGATGATTACTTTTATCCAGTATATTGTATTGTTCATTATCTGGTGTATTTATTTATTTCTGTTCTGCTATTATCTGTTTTTGTGTTATATTCCACGGATTACCCTTGCCTCCGTCAGTACGGGGTTTGGGGTCGTCTCATTTTGTATCAGAACTTTGGTTGAGCGAATACCTAGGCTTTGGTGGGTGTTTACTCATTAGAGATAGGGTCAGTAGTACCTTATAATGAGTTGAGTGTATATATACGAGAGCATGTATTTGTTAATTGATATAAAATTTGTTTATATTGTGTTGCCTTGTTTGTTGAGTGGTTTATTAATTCTGATCGAATCATGGGATGCCGCTACATCGATGAGAGTTTCAAACACTTGAACAGAGAATTTGACATAGTAATGTTTTAAAATGGGTAAATGAAATAATTTTACCCAAAACTATATTTGATATAAAACGAATATTTTTTTTGAAATTATTATATTATATGGATGTGATGGTGGGTATGATAATCAAATGAGATTATAAAATGAGAATGGTTATATATATAACCAAATAGAATTTGTATACAAATGAAATATATACAAATGAGATGAATTAAAATTTTAATTCAAACCAGAATTTGGAATTTAAATCCTGGGAAGTTGAAAAATATTTTTCAAAGTATATTAAAATAATATAGCTTTGTTTTGGAAGGATTTTTGATAAAAAATCAATTTAGATGGGTGTTTAAAGTGATAAAGCATTGTACTCACTTCAGTCGCTGGGAAACAATTCTGATGATGACTGCAGCATCATCAGTGTTCATTTTAAAGTTCTAAGTGATGGATTGCTACTTTAGAAATTTTTTGATAGATATTTGTTTGAAAGAAAACAAGTTGGGTTTAAAATTCAAATTTTTTGAATTTGTGATGAGTTATAAATATAGTATATGTAACGATCTAGGGTTTTCGGCCCCGAAAATTGACATAAAGTACCTTTACTGTATCTCATGCCGACCTTTCAAACACCGAGAACACCGGATTGTTAATGAAAGAAATTAGAGGGTGAGATAAGAAGGAAAGAAAATATTTGAACAGAAGAAGAAGAACACAACACAGAGTCTTACATCGTCGTGGAACAAAATATAATATAGAAGTAAATCTTTGTTGAGAGCTTTAAATAAAACTTACAATCATCATAGTATATGAACACATCTGGACAGTTATAATAATCTGCCCTTATATACAACACAGTGGAATAATATCATACATCTGAACTCCTCTAGCCCGTCTCTTCACAGCATTCGATAACCTGAAACTGTACACTCCGGGCTAACCCGAGCATTTACAAAACACCGGGTCAGTCTGGTGAACCAGAGTGAGATAAACTCGCACAGTATTAATGGTAAATCATTTAGTCATGATTTTTCAAGTTCAAAAACTTTTCAAAAGAAAAGGATAATCGTAAGACCGAATCCACACATAAACAGGACGGTTTTCACCTTACGATAACCCAAAACAGTTCTGAAACCAATATCTTCTCTGATATTATAATAATGTCTAAATAAAAGTAAATAACAAACTGGAGGAACGCTTGCATCTCATGCTCCCCATATATAGTATACAAACCAAAACTGCAAGCGCTTATTGGAGATTGGATTCCAACTTGACAAGGTATGGTACCACCTTCTGACTGTGTATCTCTAGAGACGAATACACCGGGTTCAACAAGAATGTCTTGCAACCCGGCCCACACATGACCGACCACTCATTTCGCTTCAGTGTACCAAATGTATATCACCGACGGTTGTGATCAACAACCGCCTCCCGAAAAGGGACAAATCGAATATAGATTAAAGAAACAAATGGAATTCCTCTAGATTGGTGATCATACACCCTAATGGGAGTGACCCACATAGCCATGCTACCTGCCCAATTTTCGTCATCTTCCGGTTGATGAGGCTTGAGGTCAGAATCTCTTTTCTGATAGTACACCACCATTAACTTTGAATGCCACATCATCAGATCCGCCGGATATCACTAATTGACATTCCTCAAAAATACCCTGGTCGGGAGCGACCCAACTATGATACGTTTGAAGAAATCAACGTACGCGACCCCTTTGGAAATATTCTGTCAGGCATTCGTCCATACAAGTCATCTAGGAATAGGATGAATCGAAGGCACCCTCCTACTGCATCCTAGGAATCACCCTAAAGATCAGTAGCGAGAAGTCCTTGCAATCTGTAGATTCCAATCACGACAGAATCACTGTTGAAATATCCCCGGCCGCTAAACCAGAGAAATCCAAATAGTACTTCTTCCGCTCAAGAAGATCAACGGTCTTTCAATGCTCCATCTTCGATAATCTTCTTTCACGCATTCGCTGGTCGGAATGGTTTTCGAATATATATTCGATCCCGGTCTTTCCGTACCAACGATCGTAGGGTCAGGTTTTGATAGTCGGTGTTTTAACTATCAAATAAATAATTGTGTGAATGACATGAGTTTATCAGTTTAGTATCAACACCACATGGCCTTTTAATTCAAAACGGTTAATGATGGTTAATCTCAAATTCTTAAATATTTCAATATTTCAAATATAACATATTTGACTTAAGGTTATTATCTCGAGCTCTTCCACTTTCCAGATTTAAGAAAATACCATATTCTATCATCGTTCAAAACATTTGTTACATTATCACTTATCTTCCCTATTGGAAAAATCATCTCAATTTAGCATTCATAAACTAATACTACGAACCCACTTTTCGTTTCATTACTTGAATACGTTGATCCACTTTCATCTCTGTAAATGAATTCATTTTCAACACTTAACTTTCTAATTTCCTTTCATCTCGAAAGTACCCTTTTTACTTTCCACCCTTTCCTTTTTATTTCTTTTATTTTGGATACATATAAATACAAATGCCCAGACCTCCCATTTTCGTTACATGGAAAAAAATCTCATTATATATACTGGGTCCCTTTTCATTGTCATTTCATTATTATTTCTCATATGGAAATAATAAAACATTTTTACCCTCCTTCTCATTACAAACTAATATCATCCTCAGATAATCACGAAGTTGTTCAAGTTGGGGTATTTATTTATCTCTCAGACCTTGACCAACAATAGTCTTACCTTCAGATGAACACCAGTTGTAATTTAAAAGCCAATCTTTATATTAAAACCAAAAGCATCTCATCTAACTGTTTTCTAAAACTTCTTGTCCTGACAATCTCTTTCTCAAGTATAACTATTGTTTCTTAATCCATGGATTAAGAAATCATTTACTAGATATTACCTTTCCTTTATTTCTTTAAAACGATATATTTCGTTGCTCGGATTTCTTTTTCAAGACAAGGCATGACTACCTCATTATCCATTTTCAAATAATTCTTTAAATCAATTAAAAATATAATTAACTTAAATACCCCATATCTCTCAAGCGATTATTCAAAATTATAACATTTATTTAATTTCTACAAATCTGATAGATATCAGAAATTTCCTTTATAAAATCAATTATAAAACAATTATAAACTCAATTAATAAATAATAAATATTTATTTCTTTACAAACTTTAATTCAAATAATAGATTTAAAAATCTATTTTCAGTTATAAAATAAATTTTATAACTTTATCTCGTTGATTTACCTGACGGTAGATCGATATTTATAAAACGGTGAATTCATAGGCCATGTTCTGTCAACTACTCAACCGATAGTACCATTTGGTTTAAACTAAACAAATGGTGAATTTCAGGTCAATATTCAACCATCAAATCAAAACAATTCAATAACATTCTATATCGACAATTCAATATCAACCACAACCATCAATTAAAACAATTCATTTATTAAAACTCGTTTATTCTATAAATGTGACCAATAAGGTAACTTACCTTAATTGGAACCAATCATTAAAAATAACGATTTGGGTTACACTAAAATTAAACGACGTTAAATTTCATCAGTTCAACAATATATAAATATATATCAACAAGCAGTCAAACACTAGCAACCATAACACACAAAAATAAAAACCCAACTTATAAAATATAAGCGGGAATAACTGAGTGAGTTTAACTCAACTTGATTCTCACTGTCTCCAGCTTTATCCTGGTTTTGTTCTGCTTGTTTTCATGATCATAATACAAGTTGTTTGTCCCATCTCTGTCTATATGTGAACGAGTTGTAAACGTTTGAATATCAATGCCTCAGCTAAATTACTTAACCCTTAGTTATAAAATAAACTAATCCAATTTTTATTTCGCCAAGTACCCTTTATACAACCCCTACTAATTTCTTTAATCCATATACTTTTCGTTTTGGTTTTATTATATTAAAATAATAAACCATAATCACATTTGTCAACAACTGAAACAAATAATTAATTACGTTTTAAAATTGATTAACCTAAGTAATATGACCAATTATAACCGCAAAGTAACAATATGAGATGGTTTTAAATTTTCATCAGTTAGATTAGCTCACTCTAATTTAAATTCCTCAACTAATACTAACTTAAGCCTTTTAAACTAAACATATATATTAGATTTCGAACTGGGCCTTACCTTGTTCTCTCTGTCCAGCCCATCAAGCGGTGAACCAAGCCCGCATTTAAACCCTCCCTATCCATTTACAAACCCTTAAAAACCATCGGCTCCCATATCTCATTACACCGGCCGCCACCACGAGAAAAAAGAAAACCCTACAGCCCCATTATCCTCTTGCGTCGCTCCTCCCAAATTGAAGTCACCGACGTCGAACCCTAGCGCAACTACCTCGTCGCCTAGGCCTTGGCCAGTTGCTCCGCCAACCCACGAAAAAGCTAAGTGATTCTTTCTCAAATTTTCTGCTTTGATTTTCTTTCGGTTTTGGTTGTGTTCTAACATGTGGTATGAGACCTCTATTTATACTTGCGATTTGATGAATGATGTCAATTTCGATTTTAAAATCATAGATTTTAGGTTTTGTTCAGTCTAGTTCTTAGGGATTTGTTCTTTCATTTCAGTTGTATTATCATATGTTTGTGATAGAACAGAGAATGGTGCAGTTTTTGTGATGGATCTTGTTGGATTTTATATACTGTCTGTGTTCAGAAATGCATATGGATGTTGTTCCCATATAGAATTGGTTAGGCTATGGGTTGTCTATTCAAACACAGCTATTCGAAAATATTTCATACTCTTGTATTGGATTTTCCTATGCAAATCAAACCATCCTTATGTAGATTTGTACATATATTTTTATTATATTTATTTGGTTGGTACTTTCCTGTTAGAATTTTTCCTCCATGTGCACTCCTGCTCAACTGTCCCTATGGTTAAGGCTATACATCTATGAGTATTTCACATGGTATTGTCTGCCATTACATTATTTTAATTCTATTTCAGATCCGTATTGGGATCTTGCGTTAAGTATAGGGTAGGTTCATTAATGAAAATACACTGGAGGGAAACATAATGTGAGTAGCTGTGTATTTATGGCATGTTCCATGTTTTCAAATTTCAAACCTTTAAGCGATGTAAAAATCTTTTAAATGCAGATTTGAACTGATGCATGGTAGACATGATTTGTATAAAAGATTTTCTGAATATAATGTATATTAGCTATTTCGATCTAGAAGGTATGATGGTGTATATTTTCTTTCAGCTGTTTCTTACTGTTCTATAACAGTTTATTCACTGTTCTTTGATTATAAAATCTACCGCATTTTTGCTGTTCTTCGATTCTGTTGAATTCATTTTTCTTTGAAAATCTTTCATATATATATATCTATATATATTATTAGCTATTTATAGACGTGCCTTTTTTTCTTTTCTAGGTTGATTTCCTGGTGGTGAAAATGCTGAAACCATATAATGGACAGTGATGCTTTACCGCACCATCAAGCAATGCTGATCTTTGGTGGGATTTAAAGTACCAGACGAAGTTTATTTAAATAGTTGTGTATCCATTTCGAGATTTTATTTGTTGTAATTAAATTTTTTATATACTTGTTCATTTTATTTCTCTTGGACTATGTTAGTTCATTCACTTGTATATCATATACTATAAATAAAATGTTATAAAACAAATAACCCAATCCACTATTGTATTTCTGTAACAGTTCAGTTACAAAATGTAATGGTCCACTAATTATAATCTGATGCCGGAGTTAAAACTATAGTTAATTGGAAATAAGGAAAAATACGCATTTGAATGTTCTGGGTTATTGAACTCAATCAGAGTCAACTATAGCCGTGCTCTGATAAAATGGAATAGCCCATTTAACCATGCTCTAATGATAGTACTTATATACATATTCAACCGACTGGATTATAATTCAAGGATTACAAAGGCTTGCTTTACATGATGTGCGTTTGATCTGGGCACATTGATTTACAGGATTAGAATAGACTAACCATAATCTGTAACGTATATACATATTCAACTGTTGTGGGTTTTATAAAGGTAATAACCCGGTTATAGTTTCGTCAACTATAGGTATGAAAGCATACTAACCAGAACTAGAAATGGTTAAATATCTAACTTCTTTCTAGAATAACCCTGGTTCTTGGAATAAAACATGAATATGTATAAAACTATTGTCATTTTACTTTGAAAGGACCTAAAAAAAGTACTAACTCGCTTGAGTTCCATATTTGTCACTGAGATTAAACTTTACAAACCACCTTATACTTCTTTTTCCATCACCGTTAATTCTCCTTTCATCTTCCCATTATATTTCAACAATGGATAAAACTTTCGGAAAATATCTATATCAAAATTCCAGGTAAGATTGATATTAAATTCTATTAAAATCCTTTAATTATATATATAAATTATAACGTTCGAGCTTCATTTTATAAACGAATATGTATATTTTAAATCCAAAAAATATTCTAAATAAATATTTAATAAAATAAAATAAAATAAAATAAAATAAATATGTAGCTACTTAAAACACGGGACATTACATTCTTTCCCCCTTAAAATAATTTCGTCCTCGAAATTGCTAAGGTAAGAAAAATGTTGCGAATCCCATAAATTTTAAAATATATTTAAACAACACTTCCTCTATTGACTAGTGTAACTATATGGTTTTTCAAAATCAAACTGGTGCTACCAATTCCTTTGCAAATATAGAGCTGAATCATTCAGTTTCCAACTTATATGCAGTTTCATTTCAATTATATTATACTGAAATTCATTTTCTGGGTTTTCAGTTTATTTAATCCTTTATTAATCCATGGACGGATTATATTCAACCAATCTGACAAACAGTCAACAATAAATCAATCATCAGGTAATAACAAACTCAATCAAATCAGCTGAATCCCCATTCAATATTAGTATTTAGTTTAATTCAACATATTTGAATATCAACCAATTTATATTCAATTATTGTTCATTAAACTTCAAATCAACTTTATTTAATGTCAACATTATTACTTAATTTAATCATTATTAATTCGATTTCACTTAACCCAGTTAAGTTCCAATTCAAAATTTAACCAAATTTTGAATTTCATTTAAATCTCTCAACACACGGTATTCCAATAATAAAATAAATTTCGGGTAAAATTATTTCATTTACCCCTCTACAAAACAGTATTGTGCCCCTTATCGGTTCAACGCTTTTCAACACTTGAACCGATCAAATAACACAATACAAAATATTTGTATATAAAATTTACAAATACGCTCTCAAATATATACATCAAACTCAATCTAGGATGTTACTAATCCCATCTCTATCGAGTTACACCACAGAGCCAAGGTTATCACTAAACCAATAGTTCTGATACCACTGTAACGACCCGGGGTTTTCGGCCCCGAAAATCGACATAAAGTACCTTTACTGTATCTCATGCCGACCTTTCAAACATCGAGAACACCGGATTGTTAATGAAAGAAATTAGAGGGTGAGATAAGAAGGAAAGAAAATATTAGAATAGAAGAAGAAGAAGAACACAACACAGAGTCTTACATCGCAGCGGAACAAAATATAATGTAAAAGTAAATCTTTATTGAGAGCTTTAAATAAAACTTACAATCATCAGAGTATATGAACACATCGGGATAGTTATAATAATCTGCCCTTATATACAACACAGCGGAATAATATCATACATCTGAACTCCTCTAGCTCGTCTCTTCACAGCATTCGATAACCTAAACCTGTACACTCCGGGCTAAGCCAAGCATTTACAAAACACCTGGTCAGTCTGGTGAACCAGAGTGAGATAAACTCGCACAATATTAAGGGTGAATCATTTAATCATGATTTTTCAAGTTCAAAATCTTTTCAAAAGAAAAGGATAATCGTAAGACTGAATCCACACATAAACACAGATGGTTTTTACCTTACGATAACCCAAAACAGTTTTAAAACCAATATCTTCTCTGATATTATAATAATGTCTAAATACTAGTAAATAACAAACTAGAGGAACGCTTGCATCTCACGCTCCCCATATATTATACAAACTAAAACTGCAGGCGCTTATTGGAGATTGGATTCCAGCTTGACAAGGTATGGGACCACCTTCCGACTGTGTATCTCTAGAGACGAATACACTGGGTTCAACAAGAACGTCTTGCAACCTGGCCCACACATGACCGACCACTCATTTCGCTAGAGTGTATCGAATGTATATCACCGACGGTTGGGATCAGCAACCGCCTCCTGAAAAGGGAGAGCATCGAATATAGATTAAAGAAACAAATGGAATTCCTCTAGATAGGTGATCATACACCCTAACGGGAGCGACCCACATAGTCATGCTACCTGCCCGATTTTTGTCATCTTCCAGTTGATGAGGCTTGAGGTCAGAATCTCTTTTCTGATAGTACATCACCATCAACTTTGAATGCCACATCATCAGATCCGCCG
This sequence comes from Allium sativum, assembly GCA_030737875.1. NCBI lineage: Eukaryota > Viridiplantae > Streptophyta > Magnoliopsida > Asparagales > Amaryllidaceae > Allium > Allium sativum. The sequence continues at coordinate 988,930,051 of CM060912.1, read as the reverse complement.
GATATCACTAATTGACATTCCTCAAAAATACCCTGGTCGGGAGCGACCCAACTATGATACGTTTGAAGAAATCAACGTACGCGACCCCTTTGGAAATATTCTGTCAGGCATTCGTCCATACAAGTCATCTAGGAATAGGATGAATCGAAGGCACCCTCCTACTGCATCCTAGGAATCACCCTAAAGATCAGTAGCGAGAAGTCCTTGCAATCTGTAGATTCCAATCACGACAGAATCACTGTTGAAATATCCCCGGCTGCTAAACCAGAGAAATCCAAATAGTACTTCTTCCGCTCATGAAGATCAACGGTCTTTCATTGCTCCATCTTCGATAATCTTCTTTCACGCATTCGCTGGTCGGAATGGTTTTCGAATATATATTCGATCCCGGTCTTTCCGTACCAACGATCGTAGGGTCAGGTTTTGATAGTCGGTGTTTTAACTATCAAATAAATAATTGTGTGAATGACATGAGTTTATCAGTTTAGTATCAACACCACATGGCCTTTTAATTCAAAACGGTTAACGATGGTTAATCTCAAATTCTTAAATATTTCAATATTTCAAATATAACATATTTGACTTAAGGTTATTATCTCGAGCTCTTCCACTTTCCAGATTTAAGAAAATACCATATTCTATCATCGTTCAAAACATTTGTTACATTATCACTTATCTTCCCTATTGGAAAAATCATCTCAATTTAGCATTCATAAACTAATACTACGAACCCACTTTTCATTTCATTACTTGAATACGTTGATCCACTTTCATCTCTGTAAATGAATTCATTTTCAACACTTAACTTTCTAATTTCCTTTCATCTCGAAAGTACCCTTTTTACTTTCCACCCTTTCCTTTTTATTTCTTTTATTTTGGATACTTATATAAATACAAATGCCCAGACCTCCCATTTCCGTTACATGGAAAAAAATTCTCATTATATATACTCGGTCCCTTTTCATTGTCATTTCATTATTATTTCTCATATGGAAATAATAAAACATTTTTACCCTCCTTCTCATTACAAACTAATATCATCCTCAGATAATCCCGAAGTCATTCAAGTTAGGGTATTTATTTATCTCTCAGACCTTGACCAACAACAGTTTTACCTTCAGATGAACACCAGTTGTAATTTAAAAGCCGATCTTTATATTAACACCAAACGCATCCCATCTAACTGTTTTCTAAAACTTCTTGTCCTGATAATCTCTTTCTCGAGTATAACTATTGTTTCTTAATCCATGGATTAAGAAATCATTTACTAGATATTACCTTCCCTTTATTTCTTTAAAATGATATATTACGTTGCTCGGATTTCTTTTTCAAGCTAAGGCATGACTACCTCATTATCCATTTTCAAATAATTCTTTAAATCAATTAAAAATATAATTAACTTAAATACCCCATATCTCTCAACGATTATTCAAAACTATAACATTTATTTAATTTCTACAAATCTGATAGATATCAGAAATTTCCTTTATAAAATCAATTATAAAACAATTATAAACTCAATTAATAAATAATAAATATTTATTTTCTTTTACAAACTTTAATTCAAATAATATATTTAAAAATCTATTTTCAGTTATAAAATAAATTTTATAACTTTATCTCGTCGATTTACCTGACGGTAGATCGATATTTATAAAACAGTGAATTCACAGGCCATGTACTGTCAACTACTCAACCGATAGTACCCATTGGTTTAAACCAAACAAATGGTGAATTTCAGGTCAATATTCAACCATCAAATCAAAACAATTCAATAACAGTCTATATCGATAATTCAATATCAACCACAACCATTAATTAAAACAATTCATTTATTAAAACACGTTTATTCTATAAACGTGACCAATAAGGTAACTTACCTTAATTGGAACCAATCGTTAAAAATAACGATTTGGGTATCACTAAAATTAAACGACGTTTAATTTCATCAGTTCAACAATATATAAAAATATATCAACAACCTGTCAAACACTAGCAACCATAACACACAAAAATAAAAACCCAACTTATAAAATATAAGCGGGAATAACTGAGTGAGATTAACTCACCTTGATTCTCACTGTCTCCAACTTTATCCTGGTTTTGTTCTGCTTGTCGTCATGATCATAATACGAGTTGTTTGTCCCATCTTTGTCTATATGTGAACGAGTTATAAACATTTGAATATCAATGCCTCAGCTAAATTACTTAACCCTTAGTTATAAAATAAACTAATCCAATTTTTATTTCGCCTAATACCCTTTACACAACCCTTACTAATTTCTTTAATCCCTATACTTTTCGTTATGGTTTTATTAAATTAAAATAATAAACCATAATCACATTTGTCAACGACTGAAACAAATAATTAATTAAGTTTTAAAATTGATTAACCTAAGTAATATGACCAATTATAACCGCAAAGTAACAATATGAGATGGTTTTAAATTTTCATCAATTAGATTAACTCACTCTAACTAAAATTCCTCAAGTAATACTAACTTAAGCCTTTTAAACTAAACATATATATTAGATTTCAAACTGGGCCTTACCTTGTTCTCTCCGTCCATCCCATCAAGTGGTGAACCAAGCCCGCATTTAAACCCTCCTTATCCATTTACAAACCCTCAAAAACCATCAGCTCCCATTTCTCATTACACCGGCCGCCACCACGAGAAAAAAGAAACCCCTACAACCCCATTATCCTCTAGCGTCACTCCTCCCAAATTGAAGTCACCGGTGTTGAAACCTAGCGCAACTACCTCGTCGCCTTGGCCTTGGCCAGTTGCTCCGCCAACCAACGAAAATGCTAAGTGATTCTTTCCCAAATTTTTCTGTTTGGATTTGATTTTCTTTCGGTTTTGGTTGTGTTCTAACATGTGGTATGAGACCTCTATTTATACTTGCGATTTGATGAACGACGTCAATTTCGATTGTAAAATCATAGACTTTAGGTTTTGTTCAGTCTAGTTCTTAGGGATTTGTTCTGTCATTTCAGTTGTATTATCATCTGTTTGTGATAGAACAGAGAATGGAGCAGTTTTTGTGAAGGATCTTGTTGGATTTCATATACTGTCTGTGTTTAGAAACGCACATGGGTGCTGTTCCCATATAGAATTGGTTAGGCTATGGGTTGTTTATTCAAACACAGCTATTCGAAAATATTTCATAGTCTTGTATTAGATTTTCCTGTGCAAATCAAACCATCCTTATGTAGATTTGTACATATATTTTTACTGTATTTATTTGGTTGGTACTTTCCTGTTAGAATTTTTCCTCCATGTGCACTCCTGCTCAACTGTCCCTATGGTTAAGACTATACATCTATGGGTATTTCACATGGTATTGTCTGCCATTACATTATTTTAATTCAATTTCAGATCCGTATTGGGATTTGCGTTCAGTATAGGGTAGGTTCATTAATGAAAATACACTGGAGGGAAACATACATGTGAGTAGCTGTGTATTTATGGCATGTTCCGTGTTGTCAAATTTCAAATCTTTAAGCGATGTAAAAATCTTTTAAATGTAGATTTGAACTGATGTCTGGTAGATAGGATTTGTATAAAAGATTTTCTGATTATAATGTATATTAGCTATTTTGATCCAGAAGGTTTGATGGTATATATTTTCTTTCAGCTATTTCTTACTATTCTATAACAGTTTATTAACTATTCTTTGATTATAAAATCTACCGCATTTTTGTTGTTCTTCGATTCTGTTGAATTCATTTTTCTTTGAAAATCTTTCATATATATATATATATCTATATTATTAGCTATTTAAAGACGTGCCTTTTTTTCTTTTTCTAGGTTGATTTCCTGGTGGTGAAAATGCTGAAACCATATGATGGACAGTGATGCTTTGCCGCACCATCAAGCAATGAAGATCTTTGGAGGGATTTAAAGTACCAGACGAAGTTTATTCAAATAGTTGTGTATCCATTTCAAGATTTTATCTGTTGTAATTAATTTTTTTATATACTTATTCATTTTATTTCTCTTGGACTATATTAGTTCATTCACTTGTGTATCGTATACTATAAATAAAATGTTATAAAACTAATAACCCAACCCACTATTATATTTCTGTAACGGTTCAGTTACAAAATGTAATGGTCCACTAATTAAAATCTGATGCCGGAGTTAAAACTATAGTTAATTGGAAATAAGGAAAAATACGCATTTGAATGTTCTGGGTTATTGAACTCAATCAGAGTCAACTATAGCCGTGCTCTGATAAAATGGAATAACCCATTTAACCATGCTATAATGATAGTACTTATATACATATTCAACCGACTGGATTATAATTCAAGTATTACAAAGGCTTGCTTTACATGATGTGCGTTTGATCCGAGCACATTGATTTACAGGATTAGAATAGACTAACCGTAATCTGTAACGTATATACATATTCAACTGTTGTCAGTTTTATAAAGGTAATAACCCGGTTATAGTTTCGTCAACTATAGGTATGAAAGCATACTAACCAGAACTAGAAATTGTTAAATATCTAACTTCTTTCTAGAATAACCCTGGTTCTTGGAATAAAACATGAATATGTATAAAACTATTGTCATTTTACTTTGAAAGGACCTAAAAAAAAGTACTAACTCGCTTGAGTTCCATATTGGTCACTGAGATTAAACTTTATAAGCCACCTTATACTTCTTTTTCCATCACAGTCAATTCTCCTTTCATCTTCCCATTATATTTCAACAACGGATAAAACATTCGAAAAATATCTATATCAAAATTCCAGGTAAAATTGATATTAAATTCTATTAAAATCCTTTAATTATATATATAAATTATAACGTTCGAGCTTCATTTTATAAACGAATATGTATATTTTAAATCCAAAAAATATTCTAAATAAATATTTAATATAATAAAATAAATTAAATATGTAGCTACTTAAAACACGGGACATTACCGTATATGTTTATATAATTTCAAAGGGATTTGAAATAAAACCCGGGTATTTGAATTCTAGAATCTAAATTTAACTTAAGCAAGTTAAATGGACCGAGGTAAATAAATTGATTAAAATCAATTTGAATAAGATTGAATGCATATATATGGAATATGAATTGGATGTGCGCATATTGAATGTAAATCATTCGAATAAAATGAATGTGAGTATATATGATGTGTAATAGGAGTGAAAACCAAAAGTTTTTGTAGAACTAAAGTTGTATAAATTTGAAATGTTGAGTTTCAACAAAAATAAGTTTTTAAAAGTTAATGGGTTTGTAGCATTTTTTCTACTTTAGTAATTTCGGGGACGAAATTCTTTTAAGGGGGGAAGAATGTAACGACTCGGATTTCTATTGATTTATTTTAAATACTAATATGGTTTTAACTATTGAATTGATAATATAAATCAAATGTATAAATTGATTTATCGATTAAATAATCAAAATACGATTTTTTTTGAATATATTGAATAATCGTAATATGGAAACAAATCTAGTTTAATTCAAATTTAAAACTGAATCCAAATAGTTCAGATGATTAATAAAAAATTCTGTTTGAATTAGAATAATATTAATATTTTTATTATCAAGGAATTAATCGTTTGAAATTTAATTTATATAGATTTAAATTAATATCTTCTCTAGATGACCAACCGAGGCTTTGAAACTTGTCCCAGTGTGTCGAGAATAGTGGTATAACCCTAAAAATGTCGATTGTTGGGTTCAGAAAGGAGTTCGGGATCACGGGGTCTTTTATTTAAAATCGTACTGGTTCAAACTAATGTAAAATAAAATAAAAATTATTTTTAAATTTATTCCTTCCTTCATAAGTAAATATAGTACACTGCAAACCTATTTTAGCTACCTCCTCTTCTTTCACTTCACCGTGTACTTTTGTTCCCCAACTTCGTTACTAAGTAAAACCAAAACTAATGGTTCTGGTACGGTGGTTCTTTGATCTCCTCCATTTAAACACGAATAATCCCCCTTTATCCTCTTTGATTTTCTCTCTTGTACATTCCTACAATTGATATAAAAAGCCTCAGAAAAAATAAAAAGGGGAAATCAATTGAATTCGATTTCATATTTGAAGACTTTGTTCGAATTCGTGAAACTCCGGATAAGGTTCGACGGGTTTCAACGTAAGGCTAAGTCGCGGTTATCAACGAAGCAAGGAGGTGTTTCACAACACCATTTTGGGCACATCGGCCTTGGGGTTTGCGCGATGGAAGAGGTGATGGTGGAGGTCAGTTCGACACGATTTTTGGGGGCTCGAAAGTGGTGCGACGTTCATCTTCACTGTTCGAATTCGAACTGGAAATTAGGGCACAGGGTTTTTCTGAGGAGCGACAGTCATTAGGTGGCAGCGTGATGAAGTCGACGAGGTGTAGTTGGGGATGGAAGACGCGATGACTGGGCTACGGTAATGGAATATGGAGAGGCGACTATGAAAATTGGGGGATGCTATTTAATTTATGTAACACCCCACGTCCGCTATGGTCACTCACTAAGGGAATGCCATAGCATCGGTGGAGTATTTTAGTGAATATAGAACAGAAAAATTACAACAAGACAGATATAAATATTACTTGAAATTTTAAAACATCATCTCATAACAGCGGAAATAAACATGTCTGGTTACATCATAAAACCACGGTAAAAGTCAAGTACAATATCCATCAATATAAAGAAGTACATAATCCCACTCTCTCATACAATAGCCAGAACAAAAGGAAAGATAACTGGATAACTGGAGCTTCACATCTATCCAAGCTCCTCAAGACTGGAACAGCAATCCGATCAAGTCTACTACTGCTAGGATCCACCGTAGGACCTGAGGGCTGGGAAAAAGATAAAAACAACGGGGTCAGACATACGTCTGAGTGAGCCCTATAACTTTAACAATGCAATCATTAAAGTAACCAGAGAAGACATAAACTTGACCTACGGTAATATCTGGGGATGAATGGCTACACTAAGCAGCTTGGTAAACTTAGGATAAACTAGGATAACCGTAAGGACGCATCTACCCACCCAAGGATAATTACTAACTGCACCACACCAGTCATTCCTACTTAAAGGTTGATCCCTTCCAAGGACTTGGAAAATTTCCCCAGTAGTCTTGTGTACCCCTAGCCCACTACATAGGTGCCGTCTGCCCCTATCCCCACTAGGTGTACTTAGTAATTTCACCCAGTAGTTTCGTGTACCCCTACATAGGTGTTGTCTGCCCCTATCTTTATTAGGTGTTCCCACTACTTCCCAGCGATCGGCTCCCTACCGTAGATACCCGTGCTGGTCCCACGATTGGGGTGTATCATTCCCCTAAAGTGGCTACCCGATAATATCACAGTGCACAGCTTTATATCTACACGATGCAACAACGACTTACCAACCAGCCCGGGTCCACACACGCATATGAAACCCGTTGGTCTCGCGTTGCCACCGCTAACCCGGTTTGGCCTCTTATAGTCAAGCCCAATATGCGTGTCCCGTCACCCGACTAGAGTCGAGCCCACAAAGATACGTTTGGGATATTGGTTGAAATGGGCCCCCACAAGCTACTACTTAAGCTTGCTACTTTTATCTAGTGCATCCCACTTAACCCCTTATATAGTCATGCCCACTTACATGTTAAGATTTGGTTAAGTCATCAATCATATTTCAATTGCCACTTAGGGCACCCACTAGATTTCCACATGCCACCCAAAGCACTTACTTAACCCTTCACCCATGTTTTAATTACATGTTCCACTTTGGTTAAGTATTCTAATCGTATTTTCACATGCCACCCATGGCACTTACTTAACCCTTTAATCATATTTAATTACATGTTCCACTTTGGTTAAGTATTCTAATCGTATTTTTCTATTGCCACCCAAGGCAACCCACTAGTCTCATCATGCCACCCCAAGGCACCCACTTAACCCCTCATGTCCCACTACATGCTAATATGGTTAAGTGTTTCTTAATTCATTTAAGATCATGACCTCATAAAGACCTCTCACATTAGACCGTCTTTTATGACTGCTGGATATGCCGGTTGGTTCCGGGCAGACTTCTGTCACCAAAAGGGTCTAACCTCGTGTCTTTACTTTAATCATGTATTTAATTTATGGCTAAGACCTCTCACATTGGGCCAATCATTTGTAGCCGCTGGATGGCCGGTCGGTTCCGGGCAGACTTCCGCTACAAAAGGGTCCAACCTCGTGTCTTAGTTGATTAATTACACCTAATTAATCACCCCCATATTAATTATCCCTAATTAATATCAAATTTTCCATAACATGGGTAGACCTAACTCAATAGGTAAATTCCCATGGGGTAGACCTAACTCAATAGGTAAATTCCCATTTATGGTAATTTATTTTTATGGTATGCTTAATCATACCCAATCATATTTTTATTAACATATTTACCAACCCCATCGTTCCCCACGTAAATCGTTCTCTTTTCATGACATAAATAAGGGGAAGATCATCACAAATATCATGGGTTTAGCATATAACTTTGTCATGGGTTAAGAGGATGTCAACTTGCATATATGAGCATATATTAACCCAACTACATTTAACCCAAACTTGCATATTATCACACATGACTTGCATAACATATTGCATATGAGCTTGCATATTATCATACACATATCTTGCATAACATGTTGAACTTGCATATAAGCATTCACATGACTTGCATAACATGTTAAATTTGCATATAAGCATCCTCCCAACTTGCATAATATGTTAAACATGCATTTACGCATACACATAACTTGCATAAGCATTCATATTCTTGCATAAGCATTCACATACTTGCATAAGCATTCACATACTTGCATATTAACTCTTAAACTTGCATAATGTGTCATCATGAACTTGCATATTAACAAACATGTAACTTGCATAGCATATCTTGCATATTATCATACATGTAACTTTCATAGCATATCTTGCATATTACCATACATGTAACTTGCATAGCATATCTTGCATATTAACATATAGCATATCTTGCATATTACCATACATGTAACTTGCATAGCATATCTTCATGAACTTGCATAACATGTATATGATCACATAGCCCACAACTTGCATATTTAGCATCATGTAAACATAACATACATCATACTAAACTTGCATAAACTTACATACTCAACATGCATAAACCCACTTGTTAAACATGCATAAACCAACTTATTAATCATGCATAAATCCACTTATCAAGTATGCATAAACCAACTTATTAAATATGCATAAACCAACTTATTAAATATGCATAAACCAACTTATTCAATATGCATAAACATAGAAAAACATAGAGTAACATATCATTACAAATGATTCAAACTCACTAATCCGCATTCAAGACCATAAGTCTCATTACACCTAATCTACTTGCTTTAACAATTGATGTTAAAGTGATAGAAACTCACAACTAGAAATTTGCACTCCAAATGAAGAAGATTAAGATGCTTAGAATGGATTAGAGGTTGATTAGAGAGGTTGATTAGCTTGCTTTCCTCTTCATTGATTTGTGGTGGCCATGATCAAGTTTCATTTTGCCATAGTTTAGTTACAAGATCTAATTATGAATGAATTAGGATAGGGTTAGGGTCTTATTTATAGGTTGCATTTTAGACCCTTAGATTAACCCTAGATTGGTTTAGACCCGTTAGATCCAAGAAGCTTTCAGAACCAGCCCTCCAAGCCAGCCCAAGAACCTAAACTGGTGCACCCAGTTTTACTGGACGTCGCCCCCCTGTCGACAGGCAAGTCGACAGGCAAGTCGACACCCCTGTCGACAGGCCTGTCGACACCCCTGTCGACATGGGTAGGGCGGGAATCTTCCCGCCTGGCCCCGCTTGCTCTATCTTAAAATCTGGTTTTAAATTATTAAATCTGTTTTAAGCTTTAATTTTTCTGCAAACTTCATTGGGCCTTAACTGGGCCATACGGACTCCGATTTTCGAAAACTCGGACTCTATTTCGTGTATTTTTCCGAGGCGAACGCAATGACGCAGCCCGTTACCCCCAATTCCCACACCTGAGATTCTTTATCTTATAATTAGTGAATTTTAGTATTAACTAAAATTCGGGGTGTTACATTCTCCCCTCCTTAAAGGATTTCGTCCCCGAAATCTCTAAGCTAAGGAGAATGCATATCCTACCATCCAAACAACCATCTACTCAATCCATCAAACACGGGCATCCATTGTCCTTAAAACAATTTCTAATGATGTATGCGTATATGCAAAAAGTGTGTGTATATGTTCCCTATCTAAGGTATGAACATATGCAAACCATGATAGTGCCATGCATCCATTATGTATGCGAGAGAACCCTATCGACCCATACAATATCTATATGAGTGCACAATCATTCACCAAAATGCATCATCCATATGATAACACAATCATTAAACATCCATAAATATAGCTTCCTACACACAATTTTATGCAATATGCAATATGAAGTGATTGAGCCGATCTAGTGCCTAGAGTGTGTATATATGCATCCACGAGCAACCACTAGCAAACACTTGCATCCACATGCATCCATCAATCATAACATGTCTCAAACACATGTTTCAACCATAGGTTTACCCTATCTAAAGGTCAAAAGTACTAACGAGAGGACATACTAAGGATAAGATAAGCACAAGATATGTGATGAAGGAGAAGCAAAAGGACATACCCTCCGAAAGAAAAAGGGTACCTCGAACGCATCTTCGCTTCCGTCTCCCAGGTAGCGTCACTCTCTTCATCTCCCCTTTGTACTTTGACTAGTTGAACCTCTCTGTTTCTCAACTTCCAAATCTCTGACCCAAGGATGCAAGTAGGAGCTCGTCGAATCTTCGCATCACACTCTATTTCCACTTCTCTAAGCAAACTCGGCTCTACCACCTCTGCGGTCTCATGTAGGCACTTCCTCCTATGGAATACATCATGTACACCACTAAGTTTGTCGGGTAAGTCCACCAATGGAAGATGCTCCTCCCGTGTACCTCCAAAATCCAAGATACATAGCCTCAAAAGGGCTTCTAAAATATGATTCACCCTCTCGGTCTGGCCGTCTATCTGAGGATGATATGCGGTACTCAATTACAACTGAGTCCCTACCGCTTCTTGGAAACTCTTCCGAAACTCTCTAGACTCTCTAGTGAAGATAGGATCCCGATCGCTCACCATACTGGAGGGTACACCATGCAATCTAATAATCTTTCGAATATAAACTGAAGTTAGACATGGAATAGTGCTCTTGCTCCTCCCGGGTATGAAATGGGCACACTTAGTAAGTTTATCAACCATACGCCCAATCCCCGTATTACCCTTCCTTGATTTTGGTAATCCATCGAGACACTATCCCACTTCCTATTACGGAACTCCCAACGGGTGAAGTAACCCTCCGGGTTTCTTTTACTTTGCTTCCACTTGTTAGCACACCAAGCATCGAGCGACATACTCGGCCACATCTTTCTTCATACCGGTCCAGAAAACCCTCTTCATGTCTTGGTACATCTTGTCCCCACCGGGATGAATGGTCATCCTAGAACGGTGTGCATCATCAAGAATAACCTTCCTCAAACCCTCGTCTTTCGGTACACAAAGTCTACCATCTCTACGCAAGCACCCCCTATCGTCTAGGGTGTACCTGCTCAAATGGCTGGACGACTCCCTCCTTATGAGCTTCCCCACCAACTCAACCAACTGTGGGTCGTCCCTCTGTGCTTCTCCAATCCGCCCCAAAAGAGTAGGTCTAACCTCAAAAGAAGCTAGCAATCCGGGTACAAAGTCAACGGAAGGTCTAAAGTCAAACATAGAGATAAACTCTAAGCTCCGTCGTTCAACGAACAATGAACTTAAGGACAACCTTTCTCTACTTAAGGCGTCCGCCACCACATTACCCTTGCCTTGGGTATACGCTATCTCAAACTCATAGGATGCTAAGAATCCCATCCCAAAATCATCACAATTGTCCATCTCTCACGCAGACCACCCTAGTCGAACTCGACATCCCCCAAATGCAAGCCCCAAAGGCCTAAACCAATATCAGACAAAAACCCAAGGGATATCTCCTTCGAGTTCAGGCGACCTACGTGAGATGATACTAGTAAAAATGGCTAAACAATTAAGCCTTTGACCAACTTTGGATGTCCTCGCCAGTCTCGCTCCAAAACCACTGTTTATCCCATAACTGGCTTTGTTCATCCTATTGAGCACATACGAAAACTTATTCCGCTCCTAGAAAAGACCAAGATGTCATTTACAAAGACCATCACGAACTTATTTAGGTACTCCCTGAACACCCTTCTCATCATATGCGGGGGCGTTCGTCAAACGAAATGGCATCTCCAGCCACTCATAAAAAAAAACCATTCGGAGTCCTAGAGGCAGTCTTCTCTATACTATCCTCAGTCATTCCCAACTGACAAAACCTCGTGGTTAAGTCCAATTGCGAAAATACTGAGGCACCCACTAACTGATCAAAGAGATCATCAATCCTCGACAATGGGTGTCTATTCTTCTTTGTGAGTTTATTTAGCTCTCTTTAGCCTACACAAAGTCTGAGGGACCCATCCGCCTTTGTGGCAAAAACTACCGGAGCACCCTACTCCGATATACTTCGTCTTCTAAACCCCTTCTCAAGCAAATTGCCTACTTGCTTATGGAGTTCCCTCCTCTCACGAGGAGCCACGTGACACACTGGTTTGGCATTGTCTACCAGATATATTTGGAAGTCAATCTCCCGCTCCGGAGGTAAGCCCTTCACCTCCTCCAAACACATCCGAGTATTCCCGGAACACTCTATAAATTGCAAACTCTCGACCGATGTGTCAAGCGACTCTAGATAACTTAGCATAACAGATTCTATGGGATTACAAGAGATCTCGAGAGTGTTACCCAAGCGGGTCATAAGCCTACAACTCTCCCTTCAAAATTAAGAACGGTACCCCTACTGGATAACCAGTCCGTGCCCAAAACTAACCCATAGCCCGTGAAGCCCAATAAGCATCACATCTAAACTCAATGCTAAGTATAACAACTTTCAAACCCAAAAACATCGTGGAGCCCCAATTGGGTTTGAAACAACTAAGGGATCATCTACCAACTGGTGTCTCAGTGCAGTGACTCTACTAATAATGATGAGATAAACGAACTCAATGCGTCAAAATCAAATAAAGTACGGACAGGATGATTGATCAGAAAAACTAGACTTTCAATAGAAATAGTTCTACCTCTTTCCCTAATCGCGAGAGCCTGTACTTGCCCCCTAGCCTGACCTGGTGCCACAAGAGCTTGCACCTGTCCTCCTGAGGTAGACCCCGTCCCTTGCTCCTTCTTTGGACAGTCTTTCATCAGATGCCCTGCTTCGCCACAGTGGAAGCAGCCAGTCTTAGTCTTCTTGCGACAATCTTTGTTTAGGTGGCCTAGTGTCCCACAATTGAAGCACCTCTTCTTTCCCTTGCCACCGTTGCCTTTCCCACCCTTGTTTTGCTGTTGAGGTCTCTTCTGATCTCCTTTCTTCTCGTGTGCTTTATTAGCATTGGGACCCTTCTCTTCCTCATGCATAAGTGCCATGTCCACTAGCTTCTCGAAAGTGGCCCCCATAGGGATGTGAGACATAGCCAATCCGCGCATCGGTTCGTTCAAGCCTTTAACGAACCTCAAAGCCTTCTCCTCCGGTGTGTTTACCAAGTCTATATTGAACTTCGCTAACTGGTTAAACTTGTTAACATATTCTTTCACTGACAAGTTCCCTTTCTTTAAGTTCAAGAACCTTTCCACGTGCATATTTTCTTCCGCTTTTGAGAGAAACTTTGCCTCAAACCTTTGCCTGAAATCCACCCAAGAGTCAAAAGGGCGTTCTCCATTAGTGACCTCCCACCAGAACTAGGCCTCTCCTTCCATTAACCAAGCGGCTAACTTGACTTTCTTTCCCTCTTCCACTTCCAAGATTTCCATCAATTCTTCCATCTCATTAAGCCAATCCTTAGCTCCCACAAAAGGTTTTCCTCCCATAGCCTTAAACTTCCTACAAGTCATAGCAAAAGTATCCGTGCGAGGAGGAACGAGTGCAACGGGTGGAGGAGGAACATTTGCTGGACCTGCAGCGGCGGCCCTAGCCTCTAACAACCTCCTATACCATACTGGTACCGCTACACTATCCGGAAGATAAAGATCTTCAGCCATGCTGAGACGAAAAAGGGAAAGATTCCAAACGGAGAATTCGGAAGATAAATATATGGCTATCGGGGATTATGCTTTTCTTTCAAAAACTTTTCTCTTTAAAGACATGTTTTTGAAAATATTTCTTCCAAAAATGTTTTTAGAAAAATAGTTTTCTAAAACTTTTATCTGTTCTGGTAACATTTGCTCTGATACCACGTGTAACACCCCACGTCCGCTATGGTCACTCACTAAGGGAATGCCATAGCATCGGTGGAGTATTTTAGTGAATATAGAACAGAAAAATTACAACAAGACAGATATAAATAGTACTTGAAATTTTAAAACATCATCTCATAACAGCGGAAATAAACATGTCTGGTTACATCATAAAACCACGGTAAAAGTCAAGTACAATATCCATCAATATAAAGAAGTACATAATCCCACTCTCTCATACAATAGCCAGAACAAAAGGAAAGATAACTGGATAACTGGAGATTTACATATATCCAAGCTCCTCAAGACTGGAACAGCAATCCGATCAAGTCTACTACTGCTAGGATCCACCGTAGGACCTGAGGGCTGGGAAAAAGATAAAAACAACGGGGTCAGACATACGTTTGAGTGAGCCCTATAACTTTAACAATGCAATCATTAAAGTAACCAGAGAAGACATAAACTTGACCTACGGTAATATCTGGGGATGAATGGCTACACTAAGCAGCTTGGTAAACTTAGGATAAACTAGGATAACCGTAAGGACGCATCTACCCACCCAAGGATAATTACTAACTGCACCACACCAGTCATTCCTACTTAAAGGTTGATCCCTTCCAAGGACTTTGAAAATTTCCCCAGTAGTCTTGTGTACCCCTGGCCCACTACATAGGTGCCGTCTGCCCCTATCCCCACTAGGTGTACTTAGTAATTTCACCCAGCAGTTTCGTGTACCCCTACATAGGTGCCGTCTGCCCCTATCTTTATTAGGTGTTCCCACTACTTCCCAGCGATCGGCTCCCTACCGTAGATACCCGTGCTGGTCCCACGATTGGGGTGTATCATTCCCCTAAAGTGGCTACCCGATAATATCACAGTGCACGGCTTTATATCTACACGATGCAACAACGACTTACCAACCAGCCCGGGTCCACACACGCATATGAAACCCGTTGGTCCCGCGTTGCCACCGCTAACCCGGTTTGGCCTCTTATAGTCAAGCCCAATATGCGTGTCCCGTCACCCGACTAGAGTCGAGCCCACAAAGATACGTTTGGGATATTGGTTGAAATGGGCCCCCACAAGCTACTACTTAAACTTGCTACTTTTATCTAGTGCATCCCACTTAACCCCTTATATAGTCATGCCCACTTACATGTTAAGATTTGGTTAAGTCATCAATCATATTTCAATTGCCACTTAGGGCACCCACTAGATTTCCACATGCCACCCAAAGCATTTACTTAACCCTTCACCCATGTTTTAATTACATGTTCCACTTTGGTTAAGTATTCTAATCGTATTTTCACATGCCACCCATGGCACTTACTTAACCCTTTAATCATGTTTAATTACATGTTTCACTTTGGTTAAGTTTCTAATCGTATTTTTCTATTGCCACCCAAGGCAACCCACTAGTCTCATCATGCCACCCCAAGGCACCCACTTAACCCCTCATGTCCCACTACATGCTAATATGGTTAAGTGTTTCTTAATTCATTTAAGATCATGACCTCATAAAGACCTCTCACATTAGACCGTCTTTTATGACTGCTGGATATGCCGGTTGGTTCCGGGCAGACTTCTGTCATCAAAAGGGTCTAACCTCGTGTCTTTACTTTAATCATGTATTTAATTTATGGCTAAGACCTCTCACATTGGGCCAATCATTTGTAGCCGCTGGATGGCCGGTCGGTTCCGGGCAGACTTCCGCTACAAAAGGGTCCAACCTCGTGTCTTAGTTGATTAATTACACCTAATTAATCACCCCCATATTAATTATCCCTAATTAATATCAAATTTTCCATAACATGGGTAGACCTAACTCAATAGGTAAATTCCCATGGGGTAGACCTAACTCAATAGGTAAATTCCCATTTATGATAATTTATTTTTATGGTATGCTTAATCATACGCAATCATATTTTTATTAACATATTTACCAACCCCATCGTTCCCCACGTAAATCGTTCTCTTTTCATGACATAAATAAGGGGAAGATCATCACAAATATCATGGGTTTAGCATATAACTTTGTCATGGGTTAAGAGGATGTCAACTTGCATATATGAGCATATATTAACCCAACTACATTTAACCCAAACTTGCATATTATCACACATGACTTGCATAACATATTGCATATGAACTTGCATATTATCATACACATATCTTGCATAACATGTTGAACTTGCATATAAGCATTCACATGACTTGCATAACATGTTAAATTTGCATATAAGCATCCTCCCAACTTGCATAATATGTTAAACATGCATTTACGCATACACATAACTTGCATAAGCATTCATATTCTTGCATAAGCATTCACATACTTGCATAAGCATTCACATACTTGCATATTAACTCTTAAACTTGCATAATGTGTCATCATAAACTTGCATATTAACAAACATGTAACTTGCATAGCATATCTTGCATATTATCATACATGTAACTTTCATAGCATATCTTGCATATTACCATACATGTAACTTGCATAGCATATCTTGCATATTAACATATAGCATATCTTGCATATTACCATACATGTAACTTGCATAGCATATCTTCATGAACTTGCATAACATGTATATGATCACATAGCCCACAACTTGCATATTTAGCATCATGTAAACATAACATACATCATACTAAACATGCATAAACTTACATACTCAACATGCATAAACCCACTTGTTAAACATGCATAAACCAACTTATTAATCATGCATAAATCCACTTATCAAGTATGCATAAACCAACTTATTAAATATGCATAAACCAACTTATTAAATATGCATAAACCAACTTATTCAATATGCATAAACATAGAAAAACATAGATTAACATATCATTACAAATGATTCAAACTCACTAATCCGCATTCAAGACCATAAGTCTCATTACACCTAATCTACTTGCTTTAACAATTGATGTTAAAGTGATAGAAACTCACAACTAGCAATTTGCCCTCCAAATGAAGAAGATTAAGATGCTTAGAATGGATTAGAGGTTGATTAGAGAGGTTGATTAGCTTGCTTTCCTCTTCATTGATTTGTGGTGGCCATGATCAAGTTTCATTTTGCCATAGTTTAGTTACAAGATCTAATTATGAATGAATTAGGATAGGGTTAGGGTCTTATTTATAGGATTAGGTTGCATTTTAGACCCTTAGATTAACCCTAGATTGGTTTAGACCCGTCAGATCCAAGAAGCTTCCAGAACCAGCCCTCCAAGCCAGCCCAAGAACCTAAACTGGTGCACCCAGTTTTCCTGGGCGTCGCCCCCCTGTCGACAGGCAAGTCGACAGGCAAGTCGACACCCCTGTCGACAGGCCTGTCGACAGCCCTGTCGACATGGGTAGGGCGGGAATCTTCCCGCCTGGTCCCGCTTGCTCTATCTTAAAATCTGGTTTTAAATTATTAAATCTGTTTTAAGCTTTAATTTTTCTGCAAACTTCATTGGGCCTTAACTGGGTCATACGGACTCCGATTTTCGAAAACTCGGACTCTATTTCGCGTATTTTTCCGAGACGAACGCAATGACGCAGCCCGTTACCCCCAATTCCCACACCTGAGATTATTTATCCTATAATTAGTGAATTTTAGTATTAACTAAAATTCGGGGTGTTACAATTTAGTCTGTATTTTTAGGGGAAACAGCGGAAGCTCGTGAAAAGGAATGATAGTTGAAGGTGTGATGCTTTGCATGAATTACTGTAAGTAGCGAACGAGCTATTGTGTTGATCTGTTGAAGGTGAGGACAAATCTGTAAAGGTTGGTTGTGATGATTCTGGGATGAACTGTAACAACCTGGAAATTCAAAACCAATTTAAAAATTTATTTTAAGAAATTTTAAATAGAAAATGCGTCTGAATATTTTTTTTAAAAGATTACATTTTTAATGTAATAAAAGAAAGATTAAAAAAAATTACATTTTACATGTAAGATAGAATGATTAAAAAGGTTCATAGTTTAACAGAAATGTGTTTACATGAAAAGTACTTTTTTTTTGAAATATGATCCATTAAAAAGATTCTTGTTGTGATAAAAATGTAGTAACATATGAAATCACACTTTTGATGAAATATGATATTTAATTATGTGTTTTGAAATATAAAAAGTTGCATAACTTAATAATCAGAGAAAATAAATCAAACATTCTTTTTTACTTTTATTCCCTTTCTCTTTACTTTTGAAATTTGAATGAATAATAAGTGTGGTCCCATCATGCCTAGTCAGCTGATTAAATTAATTTGTAAACTACTATATGTGAAAAGACACATTAATGTGTTTATTTGCAAAATTAGAAATTAAATATTGTTTTATTATAAATACACAAACAAACAAACCCTAAATCTAAACCCTATTTGAATAAGCAGCCGTCCACTTTTTTTTAATGGCCTGAAAGCTTTGAAAATGAATCCCTAAATTCTCCCTCTATGCTTCGAATTAAAACAAATCTCCAACACCAAATTCAAGAGCTCTTCAAGATCCTTAATTCTATACGGATAAGATCATATTTACTTTCACGGATTGGTGGATTTTAACCACAAAGTGGCTGCGTTTGGGTTCATTTCTCGGGAGATAGGGGACAGCGAGTGGCGAGAGGATGCGGGCGGTGGTGGAGCAGAGAACAGGCTTCAATATGGTAGTCTCTGATCGGTTTGTAGTGTCTTATGATGATGTGCGATTAGAAGGAAGGAGAGGAGCGATGGGTTCCTGTAGAAACGTAGAAGGAGTAAAGAAAGGAACGACAATGTTTTTGGTGTTGTAATTAAAAGGTTAATTTTTTTTATTGTTTAAGAATGTAATTAAATCTCTAAAAAGCCATAACTCATTCAAATCTTAACGAAATTCGATGATTTCAGTTTCAATGGAATTGTATCAGCGAGCACTACATTTCAGAACTAATTTGGACGAGAACCGTAGTAGTTGGGATTTTTAGTAAAATTAAATGCTGTTTAATTTTATTAAAAACATGGTAAGATTTCTTATTTTTAAAATTTAAAATTAAAACAAATTTTTATGCATTGGAAATCTGTATTTATTTGTTGTTAAAATTCATGTTGTTAGTGGTACATGATCTGATTGTTTGATGCTATTTGTTGATATGATGGAATATTGTTGTTGTATTAGAATTGGCAATATAAAAGTGTAAATTTTGTTGTACTAAAATTGACAAAAATAAAAATGTCAATTTTCTAATTTAGATTATTGTCAAGAATAAAAATAACATTTTTGATCATAAATGTTATGCATTAGGATTGAAATAACATTTTTGATTGTAAATATTATGCATTAGAGATTAAGATAACATTTTTTGTTATAAATGTTATACAAAAGTAACATTTTTGATAGAAATTTGCTATGTAAATAAAAATAACATTTTTGTTTAGAAATGTATATTTAGATTAAAAATGACAATTTAGTTAGAAATGTTTTATCAAAATAAAATTTGTCACTTTTGTTGAAATTAGAGTCAACAATATAAAATAATCATTTTTGTTGAAATTAGAATCGACAAATTAAAATGTCATTTTGATGTGTTAGAATTTTCAATCATATAAAAATACCATTTTTATGTCGAGTTAGAATTATCATATAAAAATACCATTTTTATGTCGAGTTATAATTGTCATCTTTTACTGAATTAGGATAGACGATATAAATTTGTCATCTTTTATTGAATTTGAATTGATGATATAAATTTGAATTGTCTTCTTTTATTGAATTAGGATTGATGATATAAATTTGTCATCTTTTATTGAAATTGAATTGACGATATAAATTTGTCATCTTTATTGAATTAGGTTTGACAATATTAAATTGTCATTTATTAGAATGATGATATGTGGGATTATATGTTATGTCAAAATAAAATTATCATTTTGATAAGAATGTCGTGTTAGTATAAATTATCATTTTAGTGATGAAATTTCAGGTAGTATAAAATTGTCATGTTAGTATAAAATGTCATGTTAGTATAAATTATCATTCTAGTGATAAATATCATTTTTAGAAGCATGTCATGTTAGAATAAAAAATATCATTTTTAGAGTCATTTACATTAGAAACTAAATTTGTCATTTATGTTAGAAATTAAATTTGTCATTTATGTTAAATTAGATGTGTCATTTAATTAGTATAAATGTTATGTTGAATTAGATGTGTCATTTAATTAGTATAAATGTTTTGTTAAATTAGATGTGTCATTTAATTAGTAAAAATGTTATGTTAAACTAGATGTGTCATTTATTTAGTATAAAATTTATGATAAATAAATAAGTCATTTGTTTAGGATGTGTTTATGATAAATAAATATGTCATTTATTTAGGATATATTTATGTTAAATGAAATGTCATTTTATTAGATAATGTCATGTTAAATTAAAATTAACATTTATGTTAGAAGAACGTCATGTAAATTAAAAATAACATTTTTGTTAAGAAATGTTTATTTATATTAAAAATAACATTTTGTTAAGAAATGTTTATTTAGATTAAAAATAACATTTTATTAGAAATGTTTATTTGGATTAAACATGTCATTTTATTAGAAATGTTCATTTAGATTAAAACACATATTCGTCCACTAAATATGTCATTTAGATTAAAACACATATTTGGCCACAAAATATGTCATTTAGATTAGAACACATTTTTGTTCAATAAATATGTCATTTAAGTTAAAACATATTTTGTAAACTAGAATTACATACGTCCTTTATTTAGAGTAAGTTCACTTGAATTACATATGTCCTTTATTTAATTAAAATTGTCATTTTAGATAAAAATTGTCATGTTAGGATTAAATTGTTAATTTAGTCATTTTAGGTAAAAATGTCATGTTAGAATAAATTGCCATCTTAGACAAGAATGTCATGCTAGAAGAAAATGTCATTTTAGTTAAATATTCCATTTATGTTAGAGAAATAAAAATGTCATTTATTTAGAATAATGATTTGAATATGAGTATATCATTTATTTAGATAACGTCATGTTACATTAAAAATGTCATATATTAAGTGATGTTCATGTTACATTAAAAATGCCATATATTTAGATCATGTTCATGTTAAATAATATGTCATTTATTTAGATTATACCCAGGTTAAATGAATATGTCATTTATTTAGAAATGTTATGCTAAAATAATAATGTCATCTTGTTAGACAAGAATAAAAATAATTACTTGTCAAAATATATGTTTTATTGAAATTAAATTATAAATATTTATTTATAATTTAATAGTGAAAAAAATGGTTAAATAGAAAATAATTCATACTGAATTGTAATAGGTTAAATTCATTATCCAATGATTTATTTATATGAACTGTTGTTGGTTGAAAACCCCACATGGGTGTTGGGATGATATTTGTCATACATAGTCCCAATTGTTTAGTTATATGTTAATCGATAGATTGACAATCTGTGATTATCATTATTTATTTATTATTTTAATGCTCACACAATTATTAATTCCACTCTAGATGTGAATGGATGGTTTATTGATTATTTATCATTAATGTTATATACATATGCAATGTATGAAATCCATATGACCGAATTCATATGGTAATTGATGGAGTCACATTCCGATTCAGAATACTTTTAATAGCATAATTTTTGAAAATAAAGAACATTTTTATATAAAGAATAGTTTGTAAATAATGAATATTTCTCAGTGAAATAATTACAGTTAAAAATTATAATTGTACTTTTGACACGAGGTTAGGTTGCATTTGTGGCGGAAGTCTGCCCGGACCCGACCCGCATATCCATCAGCCACTAATGTTGAACCTAATATGAGAGGTCTAAGTGCGCAAATATGTAGCAGGCTATGACATGAGGTTAAGCCCAACTTGTGGGATAAGTCTGCCCGGACCCGACCGGCATGTCCAGCATCCGCAAGTTGCAGGCCTAATGTGGGAGGTCTAGCCCATTATAAACCATAAATGGACATGGTAATGAATTGGACTATTTAGCCCATTATAAGTTGAAACGCCATTTTTAACCCAAATGGGTTTATTGATCGATCTATTTTATTTTAAAATGAATGTAAAAAAGGGGAAGTGATTTAGAAATCTAATATTTTGAAAATATAAATATTTTAATATGATAAATTATAAGATATTCAATTTTGCTTTAAAACTGAAAAAAAGAAATTAAAATCATTTTTAAATGTATTTATAAATATTTTATAAATACTTTTTTAAATAGAAAACGACAATAATATATATAATATATAGTTATTGGCCCGAATAGAACGCATCGCGCACCGACTGTTCACGAATTTTGACCATTAACTTCAAACTGGCGTAACGGGAGATCCGACTGTCGGATTCTCCTAAAACTGGAACCGTTGGGTTTATATCGAAAAGAGATTTCCAATGAATATAAGTTTTTTAAAATCTAACGGGATTTGGAATTAGGTCCAAATCAAATTTGGAAAAGGTCGCTGTAAGTGCTGTTCGGTGGCCGTTATTGAAAACCAACTGTAAAAGGCCTTAATAAAATTATTAAAAATATGGAAAAATTATGTAAAATCATAATAAATGATTTGAAAAGATTTTGGATGAAAAATTCCATATTTAAAAAGATAAAAATATATTTATATCAAAATGAACTAGTTATTAACTAGAATAAATCTTTAAATTAAGATTTAATGGAGTTTTTCAATTAATTAATAATTAATTGGAAATTAAATAAAATAAAATGGATTTTGGGTTTGTCGTGAATGGTGCCTTTAATAACACTTGTAACAACCCGCAAAATCTGGGCCAGTTTAAAATTTTTAATTTTGCAATTTTAGCGAATTTTGAACGTTTAAAATAAATTATTTTAAATAATATCGACGAGAAATTTATTTTGAACAGAATTCTATGTATATATTATATACGTCGTCGTTAGAATATAAAAAATTATTTATATTTATAAATAGAATTGAAAATGGCGCGGTAGTTCGATAATTCGATTTCAAACTTCAATTGGATGAACCGGGTGCAAAACAATCCGGATTTTAGTGAAACCAAAAACATCAGGATCTAATTGGTGATATCTTTCCAACGAATCCGAAAAATCGAAATTTCATAGCGGGAATCAAAAGATATGTCTAGTTGAAAATTCTGAATAGTCGCTATGGAATTCAGGCCCTTAAAAATGGGAATTTTGCAAACGACCTCGGATTTCGACGAAACCACTTTTGTTGGGTCCGTGACGTCAAATTATTGCTAGATTCCAAATTTCATAATTTTTCGAATCAATATGTGAGCGTGGCAAAGGAAAACGCGTTTGACCAGTTTCAGTTGATTTTAATCGACTGGAAATTGGCCATTTTTCCAACGGTCTCGGAATTCGACGAAACTAGTTTTGTTAGGACAGTATCGTCAATACGAAGCTAGAAAATATTTTTCTGTAATTTTTAGGGTTAGTATGTGACCCCGATAAATTGAAATGCGCGTTTAAATTCAATATATAGAGTTATATGTTGATTTTGATGAATATTGATCGAAACGACCGAATCAGCTTGCGATACATATCCCATTGTGTTCGGAATGGGGGTAATACGCTATGGACGACATGCAGTGGGCCTCGTTTAGAGGTCGTATGAAAAAGTCAACCTTCATGGATTTAAAAATTAAAAATAAATAAAATAATATAAACATTTACATACCCCCTCTTCTTTCTCTTCCCCGAATCAGATTAAATAAAAATAAAAAAAACAGAAAGGGCGAACGACGGGGGGGCCAGACCGCCGCTGCCACCAGGGCCGCCGCGCCCTGGCGCCGACCCCCCCAGGGGTCCTCCACCCCTCTTCCCCCTTCTCCTCCACCGCGAGACCTCCTCTCCCTCCTCTTCTGAAACCCATGCCTCCGACCGCCTACACCGACGCCGCGACCCCCCTGGCCCCACCTTCGCCTGCTGCGCCCCCTTGACGCCAGCCACCACCTCCTCCAACCACGTGAACCCCCTTTCTTGGCCAAAGACACAATTTTTATCGAGTTCCAAGCTTGCTATTTAGTCCCCGTGCCTCTCCGACGCTTTAGCGAGCCCCTTTCAACCAATGTGAGTTTTTTTCAGTTTTTAATTTATTTTATAGAAGTAAAAATATGATTTTTATATTTTTAAAGTATTAAAAATATAATCTTTACTATATAAAAGATGTAAAAATATGATTTTTGCTTCGAGAAAAATATAATTTTTATATTACAGAAAGGCAAACCTTTATTTGAAAAGACGAGATTTTTATATATTGAATAGCGAAGTAAAAATTCGATTTTTACATATGTAGAGAATATGGGCAACGAAGATGACAAAGAGACGAGAACAGTGAAGATTTCCTGCATTAGAAGTGTCGTGGAGTTAGGATCGCTATTGGTGAGAATTTCTCACTCTTCAATTTCTTTTTCTAGTTATATATATACTAGGATGCAGACGGTGCTTAGTAGCACCCGACACCCGTCATCCACAGACCATGGATGGCTTGTTTGTTAAATTGTTTGGTTGTGTAGTTGGTTAGTTTATTTGGTTCGAATTGAATTGTTTGGTGAAATAAAATTGATTTGATTGATGTGTGAATGGCGTGGGCCTTCACTAGACCGGGGATAAGGCTAGGCCTCGTCCCGTTTCTAGTATCGTGTCGTTATGCCGCCGAAATTTTCTAAAATATGTTAGAAAAATAAAAATATCGTTCTTATTGAGTAAATGAACTGAATAGAAATTCAAGTGTTAAAATAAAATATATTAACGTTAAAATAGAATTTTTAACATGAAAGTTAATAAATAAATATTTATAAACAAATCGACCGATTTGTCTATATACACTGATTTGACTAATATTGATTGGGTCGATAAATTTTACACATTGCCAACTGCACAAATAAAATCTGTGTTTGTTGATTTGAACCCCACACGGGTGTTGGGATGAAATTTGAAGTTCACTCATCCTGATTGATTAAATACGTCGATCGATTGATTGACATGCTGTTATGAGCGTTAGATATCTATATTTGGTGCTTATACAGTGTAGTGCACTTTGGTTGATGGTTGCTTATTTTTCAATGCTATTATATACATGTGTTGTATGGAAATCCATATAATTAACATTATATGGTGATTGATTGGGCCTCATTCCAATCGGGAAAATAATGAATGTTATAAAAGAAAATTCATTTGTTGAATATAAAAATAGTCATGTGTTGACGATGTTCATGTGTTGAAAATATTCAGGTGTTGAGTAAAATATTTTAAATAATAAAAATTACATCTTCATCATATTTACAACTAGAATCTACTTCACGGTGGAATCTAATTGAAATCAAACGATAGATACCATAGTTTTATAAAATAATTTCCATAACAAAAATAGTCGTGTGTTGAAAGAAATATAGATTCATGTGTTGAATAGAATAAATATTCATTTGTTGAATAGAATAAAGAAGTTTTTGAAAAATATAAAGCCGTGTGGATTAGAGATGCGCTATTTTGACGTGAACGATATTTATATCGATTTTATTCGTTTTACAATGAATATTGAAAAGTGATTTCAAATTCTAATATTTTGAAACGAAATTCAAATTGGATTAGATAAAGATTGAAATTGAAATTTTATTGAATCAATTTGAAATGAATTTGAATCGAATAGAAAATGAATTCGATTCGAATTGAATAGAAAATTAACTCGATTCGAATTGAATAGAAAATGAACTCGACTCGAATTGAATAGAAAATGAACTCGATTCGAATTGAATAGAAAACGAATTAGAATTTGAATTGAATTGAAACGAATTTGAATTCGAATTAAATAAAATTGAAATGAATTCGAATTGAATTGAAATCAAATCGATTTGAAATTGAATATATTGTTGAAATGGTTTTGAAAACGAATTTAAAACGATTTATAAAATACATTTTAAAAAGGAAATCGACGAAATATATAATATATATATATATATATTATATATATAATGGCCTGAATAGAACGCGCCGCGCCGTGGCAATTCGTGAATTTCGACCATTAACTTCGAATTGACGTTGCGGGAGATCCGACCGTCGGATTCTCCTAAAACCGGAACCGTTGGGTTCGTATCGAAAAGAGCTTTCCAATGAATATTAGAAACTTGAAATCTAACAGTTGGATTTGGAATTATGTCCAAATCAAATTCGAAAAAGGTCGCTGTAAGTGCAGTTCGATGGCTGTTGATGGAAATCGACTGTACGGGCCTTAATAAAATTATTAAAAATATCTATAATTTGTGTAAAATCATAAGAAATGATTTGGGAAATATTGGGCTGAAAATTTCCATATTTGAAAAGATAAAAATAGATTTTTATCGAAATAAACTAGTTTTGAACTAGAACTAAAATCAATTTATTTTTGAAATAAATAAATTGAATTTGAAAGTGATTTTAAAAATAATCAATATTCCCAATACGTGGATTGGATTGGAGTTGAATAGAAATTATCTTTGGGATATTTCGATGTTGGATTTCGTGACTATACATATATTGTTATGGGAATTTGAAAGATATATTTTATATCGTTATTTCCAATACGATATATGTTGGTTTCAGAATTTGATATTGAATATAAGCCGATATATTTTCTATTCAGAACCTTGCATTTAATATCAAATGTGATTTGGGTTTATAGTGAATCGTGTTTTAGAGGACATTGGTTCTTTAACCCAGTTAAAGGCAAGATATCGATTTCTGAGAAGATTAAAACTAAATGGAGTTTTAATGAATCTTTAGTTAGATTAAAAAGTGAATTGATAATTTAAATTATCAAATCTGAAAAGTGATCGAGAGTGGAGTATCACCAGTTTTGCTCCAAAGCGATAGTTAAATCTTCAATTAGATTTGAACGTGAAATGGTAATTAATTTTACCGATAACACCGTGGTGTTAGGAATGGCGTATCACCAGTTTTGCTCCATGGGATATATAGGTTGGGATTGGGAAATAAAATAATTACTTCGGTGTGGTTCGCTAATCCCGACTAGTTTGAAATGATATCCAAAGGAAGATTAAAGAATAAATTTAGAAGAATTTATCTTGGATAAAATTAATGGGAACCTTTCCCTAAGAATGTGATTTTGTGAATAAAAGAATATTCTGAATTGGAATGAGGCGTTTGTTGTGTTTGTGTAACATTCGTTTATTATATACGTGGGTTATTCAGAAAGGCCGGGTTTATACCCATTCTGAATAACCGATTCGACGAGATGTCGAAGATGAAGACGGTGGTTGAAGACCGGAAGTCTTCACATCGGTTGGGTGATTACTGATGATCTTGATTAGGCTGTACACCCAGGATGAGGGAATCAGTTGGTGATCGTCCAGACGTACCTGGAGATGGATGGATATGCGAGGAAAGTGCCTCCGATTTCGTTCAGACCCAGAACGACCTTGTAAATGGATTGTGTGTCTGACATTGGATTTTATTCTGTGTTGATTGATCTCTATTAAATATACATCTGTTTGGCGGCGGAGAATTTATTCTCTTGCTTAACGCCCTTCTCTGAGACGTACGAGCTCAGAGGTTGTATATCGATGGACATCAGTCGCATGGAGTGAATTGCCAGTGTGGCACGCGTAAGTGGCAATTGATCAAGGCTTCTGTTGAAAAGCAAAGTCTTGTGGTTGATGATCAAAGGACGGCCTGTGTGGTGTAGCTTTGTGTATAACGTGAATTCCCGAGCCTCACACCTCGGTATGAGTCAAAAACGGGATACGGACCCAAGGAGTGCACGGCGTTTCTTTCTAGTTAGGGTGGTGTTAGTGACCTACCAGCCCTGACATTTATATACTTTTCACCTGTGTGGTTGTTGGATACGAGGCGCCTCGAATATAGGTCTGTAATGACCAGGAAACGTGTGTTCAGGAATTGCCAATCCTCAAAAGTAAGAGAGGACCGGCCTTGGAGGATCCAGGGATTGCTGTGTGCGGTCCCGAGGCATTTGCTAGAGTGTCTCGAACGCGGAGAGGAGCTTGCCACTTGCCTCGACTCATGATGGAATCCAATTTCCAATACGTGATAGTGCGGTTTTAATTGTAGAACTAGTATGGCGACATAGTGGTATGGGTCATTCATGCCGCCTATGATTGATATTTATGATTGAAACTGTTTTGACACTATACAATAGTATCAAATGATGTGTTTTAAACGTATCAAGCATGCTTTGGCTGTTATAAGGGAAAAACCATATCCTCCGGCTTGCGTTGCATTGTGTGATGGGACCTGCGTCTTATAACAGCTTCATTTTTTTATTTAGCATTGCGCTGTTTGTTCTATGCACTGGTATTCTTGGGAGGAAACCCGTTCCGTGTTATACGGCGTGGTCCCTTGATTTACCAAACTTTAAAACCAATATTAATAACTGTTTTAGTTCTCACACCAGTCACATGACTGACCTGGAGTTTATTGTTTTAACCTAAACTATGGGTGCCCCTATTTTCCACACGGGCAGCTAGTAGTTTTGGTTTTGCAGATTTATATCCACAGGGTCCTGATTTACAGTTGGAACGATATCCGGAAAGCTCTGTATCCGTGTATCACTTTCAGTTGTGTTTTGTATATTTTTCCGCTGCTATGTAATTTATTGTAATCTCTGATATTTGTCGAATGTAATTTATTCATTTACACTCTGTATATTCTTGTATCTGATGGAATTGTTGTAATAACAATGAAATGTTCTTCCATCTGCGTCCTTTTGTGTGTTGTTCTCAAAGAATCCGCTCTTTCCTTCACGGCGAAATTACGGGTTCCTACATTTGGTATCAGAGCTTTGGTTTACAGAGCTCGAGAACAAGACACATAAAAACCATACGAAAGAATTCGTCAGATATTGGATTAGTAATATCCAATTAGAATGACTCGTTAGAGATGGGATCAGTAGTATCCTAGAACGAGTGTGAAGAGTATATTTTTCAAATGAAAACAATTTTTGTTTTGAAAATTTAAATCACTTCTACATTTTTGAATATTTATTTATTTTGAATATGGACAATCCAATATATAAAGGTTTTGCATATACACGTCATGAACGTATATTCGAAGTTTTAATATATTAGATAGATATAAAATCACACTCTAGTCGCACGGGCCTGATTCTGATGATTGACGCGTCATCATCAGTAATTATTTTCGTGTTTCGAAGGTATGATATCTATATATTTCCATTAGACTGGTGTGAGAACCAAAACTTATATAGTTAGAACACATTGTTGTGAATTGGCATCAAAAACATGATTTTTTGTATATGTATCAAATTTATGAATTTGAAACGTTAATCCACTAATTGATTGATGTTTGTGTTGGTTGTTTATTTGTTTGATAAATTTTGAACCATTTAGCCTAATTGCATCAAATATTGAATTGTATTAAAATTGGTCGCATTTGCTAGTATATACATGTATTTGCATTGAACATGTCATAGCAAGGAGGCTAGAGCAGAGAATAAAATTTGTTTGCCCGACAAATAGGTACATGTTTACTATAATTTATTGTTTTGTTTGGGTGATGATGATCTTATGAGCCTATTGGCTAGCCGCTTGGCTTTTTCTTTTTCTTTTTGAGATCAGAAGGCCTATATGGCAATTTCGGGATTTTCCCGTGGCTCCCGGTGCAGGGGATGTTATGGCGAAATTTTTCGAAAATTTAGGGTGTTAGCCAAATTTTTGAAAATTTGAAAATTCTCAAAAACTGAAAAGTTGGAGAATGGAAGCCAGATCGAACGTAGAGTTGATTAATCAAACCACTTTCGACATTGTTCCTTTTCGGGGACGAAAAGTTTTAAGTGGGGGAGATTGTAACAACCCGCAAAATCTGGGCCAGTTTAAAATTTTTAATTTTGCAATTTTAGCGAATTTTGAACGTTTAAAATAAATTATTTTAAATAATATCGACGAGAAATTTATTTTGAATAGAATTCGACGTATATATTATATACGTCGTCGTTAGTATATAAATAATTATTTATATTTATAAATAGAATTGAAAATGGCGCGGTAGTTCGATAATTCGATTTCAAACTTCAATTGGATGAACCGGGTGCAAAATAATCCGGATTTTAGTGAAACCAAAAACATTACGATCTAATTGGTGATATCTTTCCAACGAATCCGAAAAATCGAACTTTCATAGCGGGAATCAAAAGATATGTCCAGTTGGAAATTCTGAATAGTCGCTATGGAATTCAGGCCCTTAAAAATGGGAATTTTGCAAACGACCTCGAATTTCGACGAAACCACTTTTGTTGGTTCCGTGACGTCAAATTATTGCTAGATTCCAAATTTCATAATTTTTCGAATCAATATGTGAGCGTGGCAAAGGAAAACGCGTTTGACCAGTTTCAGTTGATTTTAATCGACTGGAAATTGGCCATTTTTCCAACGGTCTCGGAATTCGACGAAACTAGTTTTGTTAGGACCGTATCGCCAATACGAAGCTAGAAAATATTTTTTTGTAATTTTTAGGGATAGTATGTGACCCCGGTAAATTGAAATGCGCGTTTAAATTCAATATATAGAGTTATATGTTGATTTTGATGAAAACTGATCGAAACGACCGAATCAGCTTGCGATACATATCCCATTGTATTCGGAATGGGAGTAATACGCTATGGACGACAGGCGGTGGGCCTCGTTTAGAGGTCGTATGAAAAAGTCAACCTTCATGGATTTAAAAATTAAAAATAAATAAAATAATATAAACATTTACATACCCCCCTCTTCTTTCTCTTCCCCGAATCAGATTAAATAAATAAAAAAAACAGAAAGGGCGAACGACGGGGGGGCCAGACCGCCGCCACCGCTGCCACCAGGGCCGCCGCGCCCTGGCGCCGACCACCCTAGGGGTCCTCCGCCCCTCTTCCCCCTTCTCCTTCACCACGAGACCTCCTCTCCCTCCTCTTCTGAAACCCACGCCTCCGACAGCCTACACCGACGCCGCAACCCCCCTGGCCCCACCTTAGCCTGCTGCGCCCCCTTGACGCCGGCCACCACCTCCTCCAATCACGTGAACCCCCTTTCTTGGCCAAAGACACAATTTTTATCGAGTTCCAAGCTTGCTATTTAGTCCCCGTGCCTCTCCGACGCTTTAGCGAGCCCCTTTCAACCAATGTGAGTTTTTTTCAGTTTTTAATTTATTTTATAGAAGTAAAAATATGATTTTTATATTTTTAAAGTATTAAAAATATAATCTTTACTATATAAAAGATGTAAAAATATGATTTTTACTTCGAGAAAAATATAATTTTTATATTATAGAAAGGCAAACCTTTATTTGAAAAGACGAGATTTTTATATATTGAATAGCGAAGTAAAAATTCGATTTTTACATATGTGGAGAATACGAGCAACGAAGATGACAAAGAGATGAGAACAATGAAGATTTCCTGCATTAGAAGTGCCGTGGAGTTAGGATAGCTATTGGTGAGAATTTCTCACTCTTCATTTTCTTTTTCTAGTTATATATATAGTAGGATGCAGACGATGCTTAGTAGCACCCGACACCCGTCATCCACAGACCATGGATGGCTTGTTTGTTAAATTGTTTGGTTGTGTAGTTGGTTAGTTTATTTGGTTCGAATTGAATTGTTTGGTGAAATAAAATTGATTTGATTGATGTGTGAATGGCGTGGGCCTTCACTAGACCGGGGATAAGGCTAGGCCTCGTCCCGTTTCTAGTATCGTGCCGTTATGCCGTCGAAATTTTCTAAAATATGTTAGAAAAATAAAAATTCCGTTCTTATTGAGTAAATGAACTGAATAGAAATTCAAGTGTTAAAATAAAATATATTATCGTTAAAAATAGAATTTTTAATGTGAAAGTGAATAAATAAATATTTATAAACAAATCGGCCGATTTGTCTATATACACTGATTTGACTGATATTGATTGGGTCGATAAATTTTACACATCACCCAATTGCACAAATAAAATCTGTGTTTGTTGATTTGAAACCCCACACGGGTGTTGGGATGAAATTTGAAGTTCACTCATCCTGATTGATTAAATATGTCGATCGATTGATTGACATGCTGTTATGAGCGTTAGATATCTATATTTGGTGCTTATATAGTGTAGTGCACTTTGGTTGATGGTTGCTTATTTTTCAATGCTATTATATACATGTGTTATATGGAAATCCATATAATTAACATTATATGGTGATTGATTGGGCCTCATTCCAATCGGGAAAATAATGAATGTTATAAAAGAAAATTCATGTGTTGAATATAAAAATAGTCACGTGTTGACGATGTTCATGTGTTGAAAATATTCAGGTGTTGAGTAAAATATTTTAAATAATAAAAATTACATCTTCATCATATTTACAATTAGAATCTACTTCACGGTGGAATCTAATTGAAATCAAACGATAGATACCATAGTTTTATAAAATAATTTCCATAACAAAAATAGTCGTGTGTTGAAAGAAATATAGATTCATGTGTTGAATAGAATAAATATTCATTTGTTGAATAGAATAAAGAAGTTTTTGAAAAATATAAAGACGTGTGGATTAGAGATGCACTATTTTGACGTGAACGATATTTATATCGATTTTATTAGTTTTACAATGAATATTGAAAAGTGATTTCAAATTCTAATATTTTGAAACGAAATTCAAATTGGATTAGATAAAGATTGAAATTGAAATTTTATTGAATCAATTTGAAATGAATTCGAATCGAATAGAAAATGAATTCGGTTCGAATTGAATAGAAAATGAACTCGATTCGAATTGAATAGAAAATGAACTCGATTCGAATTGAATAGAAAATGAACTCGATT
Source organism: Allium sativum (assembly GCA_030737875.1). Classification (NCBI taxonomy): domain Eukaryota; kingdom Viridiplantae; phylum Streptophyta; class Magnoliopsida; order Asparagales; family Amaryllidaceae; genus Allium; species Allium sativum. The sequence goes on along the minus strand of CM060912.1, from coordinate 988,896,876 downwards.
CGAATTGAATAGAAAACGAATTAGAATTGAATTGAAATGAATTTGAATTCGAATTAAATAAAATTGAAATGAATTCGAATTGAATTGAAATCAAATCGATTTGAAATTGAATATAGTGTTGAAATGGTTTTGAAAATGAATTTAAAACGATTTATAAAATACGTTTTAAAAAGGAAATCGACGAAATATATATAATATATATATATATATTATATATAATGGCCTGAATAGAACGCGCCGCGGCAATTCATGAATTTCGACCATTAACTTCGAATTGACTTTGCGGGAGATCCGACCATCGGATTCTCCTAAAACCGGAACCGTTGGGTTCGTATCAAAAAGAGCTTTCCAATGAATATTAGAAACTTGAAATCTAATGGTTGGATTTGGAATTATGTCCAAATCAAATTCGAAAAAGGTCGTTGTAAGTGCAGTTCGATGGTCGTTGATGGAAATCGACTGTACGGGCCTTAATGAAAATCTTAATTTGTGTAAAATCATAAGAAATGATTTAGGAAATATTGGGCTGAAAATTTCCATATTTGAAAAGATAAAAATAGATTTTTATCGAAATAAACTAGTTTTGAACTAGAACTACAATGAATTTATTTTTGAAATAAATAAATTGAATTTGAAAGTGATTTTAAAAATAATCAATATTCCCAATACGTGGATTGGACTAGAGTTGAATCGAAATTATCTTCGGGATATTTCGATGTTGGATTTCGTGACTTTAAAGATATTGTTATGGGAATTTGAAAGATATATTTTATATCGTTATTTCCAATACGATATATGTTGGTTTCAGAATTTGATATTGAATATAAGCCGATATATTTTCTATTCAGAACCTTGTATTTAATATCAAATGTGATTTGGGTTTATAGTGAATCGTGTTTTAGAGGACATTGGTTCTTTAACCCAGTTAAAGGCAAGATATCGATTTCTGAGAAGATTAAAACTAAATGGAGTTTTAATGAATCTTTAGTTAGATTAAAAAGTGAATTGATAATTTAAATTATCAAATCTGAAAAGTGATCGAGAGTGGAGTATCACCAGTTTTGCTCCAAAGCGATAGTTAAATCTTCAATTAGATTTGAACGTGAAATGGTAATTAATTTTACCGATAACACCGTGGTGTTAGGAATGGAGTATCACCAGTTTTTCTCCATGGGATATATAGGTTGGGATTGGGAAATAAAATAATTACTTCGGTGTGGTTCGCTAATCCCGACTAGTTTGAAATGATATCCAAAGGAAGATTAAAGAATAAATTTAGAAGAATTTATCTTGGATAAAATTAATGGGAACCTTTCCCTAAGAATGTGATTTTGTGAATAAAAGAATATTCTGAATTGGAATGAGGCGTTTGTTGTGTTTGTGTAACATTCGTTTATTATATACGTGGGTTATTCAGAAAGGCCGGGTTTATACCCATTCTGAATAACCGATTCGACGAGATGTCGAAGATGAAGACGGTGGTTGAAGACCGGAAGTCTTCACATCGGTTGGGTGATTACTGATGATCTTGATTAGGCTGTACACCCAGGATGAGGGAATCAGTTGGTGATCGTCTAGACGTACCTGGAGATGGATGGATATGCGAGGAAAGTGCCTCCGGTTTCGTTCAGACCCAGAACGAACTTGTAAATGGATTGTGTGTCTGACATTGGATTTTATTCTGTGTTTATTGATCTCTATTAAATATACATCTGTTTGGCGGCGGAGAATTTATTCTCTTGCTTAACGCCCTTCTCCGAGACGTACGAGCTCAGAGGTTGTATATCGATGGACATTAGTCGCATGGAGTGAATTGCCAGTGTGGCACGCGTAAGTGGCAATTGATCAAGGCTTCTATTGAAAAGCAAAGTCTTGTGGTTGATGATCAAAGCACGGCCTGTGTGGCGTAGCTTTGTGTATAACGTGAATTCATGAGCCTCACACCTCGTTATGAGTCAAAAACGGGATACGGACCCAAGGAGTGCATGACGTTTCTTTCTAGCTAGGGTGGTGTCAGTGAACTACCAGCCCTGACATTTATATACTTTTCACCTGTGTGGTTGTTGGATACGAGGCGCCTCGGATATAGGTCTGTAAGGACCGGGAAACGTGTGTTCAGGAATTGCCAATCCTCAAAAGTAAGAGAGGACCGGCCTTGGAGGATCCAGGGATTGCTGTGTGCGGTCCCGAGGCATTTGCTAGAGTGTCTCGAACACGGAGAGGAGCTTGCCCCTTGCCTCGACTCATGACGGAATCCAATTTCCAATATGTGATAGTGCGGTTTTAATTGTAGAACTAGTATGGCGACATAGTGGTATGGGTCATTCATGCCGCCTATGATTGATATTTATGATTGAAACTATTTTGACACTATACACCTATAATAGTATCAAATGATGTGTTTTAAACGTATCAAGCATGCTTTGGCTGTTATAAGGGAAAAACCCTATCCTCCGGCTTGCGTTCCATTGTGTGATGGGACCTGGGTCTTATAACAACTTCATTTTTCTTTATTTAGCATTGCGCTGTTTGTTCTATGCACTGGTATTCTTGGGAGGAAACCCATTCCGTGTTATACGGCGTGGTCCCTTGATTTACCAAACTTTAAAACCAATATTAATAACTATTTTAGTTCTCACACCAGTCACATGACTGACCTGGAGTTTATTGTTTTAACCTAAACTCTGGGTGCCCCTATTTTCCACACGGGCAGCTAGTAGTTTTGGTTTTGCATATTTATATCCACAGGGTCCTGATTTACAGCTGGAACGATATCCGGAAAGCTCTGTATCCGTGTATCACTTTCAGTTGTGTTTTGTATATTTTTCCGCTGCTATGTAATTTATTGTAATCTCTGATATTTGTCGAATGTAATTTATTCATTTACACTCTGTATATTCTTGTATCTGATGGAATTGTTGTAATAACAATGAAATGTTCTTCCGTCTGCGTCCTTTTGTGTGTTGTTCTCAAAGTATCCGCTCTTTCCTTCACGGGGAAGTTACGGGTTCTTACAACACTGTTCTTATACCCCATGTTAAAAGTATAAATCTTTTAATTAAGACTAGTGGAGTTTCTAATTATATCCAGTAACTGGAATGAAATGTGAATTTGGTTTATCGTGAACTGCGTTTTAAATGACATTTGTTCTTTAACCCAATTAACAGTGAATATAATTTGGAATTTATAAATCTTTTTATTAAGATTTAATGGAAATTTTCCAAAGTAAAGTTTTCCAATTTAATATATTTAATTAGAATTGAATGGGATTCGATTTAATAATATTCGAGATGAGCTTCTGTAAAGAGATGACCGTTACTATATATGGAATTTACAAGGCTTTGATGTTATTCCATTTATATTATTAGTCTGATACAGAAATTTATATCGATTATATATTGATTTGATTTCTGTGAAAATTCCATATTTAATGGAAGATGATTTTGGGTTTATCGTGAACTGTGTTTTAAATGACATTGGTTCTTTAACCCAAATAAATATAAGATTAATTTCTTATGTTTGAATAATCATTAAATAATGATTTTTGATATTAAAACCCAAATTGGTGTTTTAATGAATCTTTAAATAGAAGATCAAAGAATAAATTTAAAAGAATTTATCTTTGATGAGATTAAGGGGAACCTTTCCCTAAGAATGTGAATATTTTATTTAAAAGAATATTGGGAGTTGGAATGAGGCGTTTGATGTGTTTTTATAGAACTTTATTATTGATTATAAAATATGCGAGTTATTCAGAAAGACCGGGTTTAACCCATTCTAAATAATTACTACGACGATTAAAAGTCGAAGATGAAGGCGGTGGTTGAAGACCGGAGGTCTTCACATCATTTGGATGATTATTGATGTCTTGATTGGAAGGCGTCCCAAGACAAGGTAATAAGTGGTGATCGTCCAGACGTACTTCGAGATCGACGGATATGTGAGCACCTCTCACCTGTATTGGACATATGGGACGAGGAATAAGGTGTCTCAGGTTTTGTTCAGACCCAGAACGGACTTGTAAATGGATGGTATGTCTGATGTTGTATTCATTTATGCTGTATTCGTTGATCTCTACTAAATATGTATCTGTTTGGTGGCAGATAATTTATTTTCTTGCATAACACCCTTTTCTGAGACGTACGAGCTTATAGGTTATATATCGGCAGAAATCAATGGTATGGGATAGATTGACAATATGGCTTGCTAAGATGCAAATGATCAAGGCTTTTGTTGAAAAGCAGAGCCTTGTGATTGATGATCAAAGCACAGCTTTAATTTAGCATAGCTTTGTGTATAGCGATACTTCATGAGCCTTACACCCCTGTGTTAACCAGAAACGGGAGTGAGGACTCCAGGGAGGACATACGTTTCTTTCTATCTAGAAGTGATGTTAGGGTTTGACACGCCTAGGAATTTTTACTTATGTGGATGAAGGAATGAGGGCCTCGGTTATTTGAGTCCCTAGTGGCTCTATTTACGCCCCATGGGGCGGGGAAATGTATTGTTCAGGCATAACTAATCCACTAACATATTTGTGGACCGGCCCTGAAGATCCAAGGGTCACTCGAGCTCTGATCCTGAGGCACGGGCTAGAGTGTCTCGAATTCGGTAAGGACTGTCTTTTGACTTGGTTCATGATGGAATTCCAACTTCCAATACGACACCATACGGTTTTGATTGTTTAACTAGGATGGCGACATAGTATATAGTAGCTATGCCGTCTATGATGGATACGTTATGATTGAAATGTTTTTGAAACACATATACACTAATAATAATATCAAATTAGTTTTACCGTATCAAACATTTTTTAAGGACCCAAACTTCCCTGTGAAGGAAAGCACGGATTGCTTTGAGAACACGACAAATCAGAACACAAACATAAGAACATTTGTGACTTCCCGCCCCGCAGTAGCCGACATTTCCAATGAAAGTGCGATGTGCCAATGTCCAACCAACATGGGACGGTTGTCAAAGAAAGGAAATAAGGGAATCTGAACTAGCAAGGAACCTGTAGAATGTCTCACAGCTTATGGAATAAAATATAATAATAACATACTTGACATAAAATAGGCGGGACAGTGCATAAGCTGAAAACTAAACCATGATAGCAGCGGAAAATTCAAAATACAGGTTATGTTCCACATCGTCATTATTACAACTTTTCAAGCTGTCTCTAAAGCCAAATAAGAAAGGTACACTACTAATGCCCAAAGTAGAGACCATGTAATGACCCGCATTATCAGAGGTATTATAATTAATTTATTTAATTACATAAATAGTGATTTAGTGTATTAAATTGTCGTTAATTAAATTATAGTGAATATTTAATTTAATTAAATAATATATTTAATTCAGAAATAATCAAAATACTGGAAATCACAATATAATATGAACTGGGTCATCCCTGAGATTTAATTCAGCTTAGAGTTGAATTATACCGACGAATATATTCAATCGACGTCAGTTTGATCGTAGAATTATATCATAATTAAAATCGAGCACGTAACGACATGGCAGTTCGCTATTTGGCGATTTAAACTTCAACTGGGTATATAGGGTTTGTTTTAAATCGGATTTCTGTGAAACAAGAAACATGTGGAGCTTGTGGAGTATATCTTTCTAGTGGAAGAGAAATATCGGGATTTCATCGTACATATTTTGAGTTATATCCAAATCAAATTTCAGAAAAGTCGCTGTGGAATACCTTTATAATTCGTAACGCTTTATATACGTTATAAAAGGGTTTTCAATGTAAATTGTATATTGATTCAACAAGGACTTGGAATATCGAGAGTGTAAATATTCTAGAGCTGTATGGTATTCCACTATGAATATATATGATAATATTTATTCATAAATATTTAATTTAATTAAATTTAAATATATTTATATATTTAAATGGGTTATTTAGAGCTTTAAAAATAGCCAGTTTTGCAAACGACCTTAGAATTCAACGAAACTAATTTTGTTGAATCCGCAATGTTAAATTATTGCTAGATTTTAGTTTCCGTGATTTTTAGAGTCACTGTGTGGTCGTACGGAATTTTAGGGTGAAAAACAGTCAGTATTTCGATGGTTAAAAATACGCTGTGTGAGCATACGAGGTCGGAATTTGATGAAACCAGTTTCATTGGGATCGTAATGTCAAACAGTAGCTGCATGTCAGTTTTCATGATTTTTGGGTATCATGTGCGATCATAAGAATTTTTAGAAGGCAAAAATGAATATAAAACGATAAAAATATCTCAAAATATCTAACCAAAATATCTTGGAAAATATCTCAATACCTATCACTATAAATAACAGTTAACTACCCTTCCTTATGACCTAAAATCAAAGCCTCATCTCCACGCAAGAATTGAGGCGCTACATTTTTCATTCTCTAGTAAAGTTCAATCCAAAGAATAAAAATCAAAATAAATGCTAGAAATCCAAATGGGGTTATATTCGAACTCCTAGCAACCAGTACTTCGATCTGGTAGGCTTCCGTGAGGGTTCGATGACAAGATTTTCACGCTGTTTTCTATCAGCGTTAGTTAGGGTTTGGGTATATTGCGGTTTGATGCATTGAATCAAAGAATGGTGATTGTATTTGAGGTTTGTATTGGGTTAAGAGCATCGAATGGGAGCTGTACGTGTATTTTGAGGATGTTCGAACCCTAATTGTTCACTGCCTGTACTCAAAGGACTGGCGACGCAACCAAGGAAGAAGATGTCGAGTTGGGCTCAGGGGGATTCAGGAGGTAGCGGTTGCGAAGGTGAACAGGATGGTGGTGGTTGCGGAGGAGGTTGGTGGCCGAGGTGGATGGAAATGGTGGTCAACGCAGAGGTCAATGGTTTTGCTGTAGGAAGTAGGATCGTGAAACCGAATTGGGGGAGATGAAGGCATTGTCAGGTCTAGTATTTTAAGTGGAGATTGGGACGGGATTTATAAAAGGGTAAAGGCCCATTTGATTTTTATTTAAAATAATTCAATATTCAATAGTGTATAATTTTGTATAAGTCATAACAAATTCATACGTGGACGAAATTCAACAAAACAGGATCCGTTGGGATCGTATGGACGGACACTACCCAATGGAGCTGACTGGGAATGGATTGGGGATCGTATGAATTTACGACGAAGTAAATTGTTTGATTCAAATCAAACAACAGTTTATCGTTCTTTGACGATGAACTGCCAATGTGAGTAAAACTCACCAACTCTGAACAGTTCTATTTTTATAACGTATATTTAGAACTGATAAATGATGGATGATTGCTGTGTGTTAACTGTTGGTTGAGTTATCTGTGTATTGATTGAAATCATAGATAACGATATATATATATTTATAAATCGTTAATCGAATATTTGTGTAACACCCCGTAATTTTATTAAAATTCACAAATTAAAGTATACTTGATTTTTAGAAAAGAATTAAGTGAAATGGGTTGCACAGAGAAATATATATATTGATATATATATATATATATACACATATATATATATATATAAATTAAAAAATAAATAAATGAATATGCGAAAAAGTTCAAAACAGCGAATTGGGAGGGGGAATAACCCAACCGGCCCATTTTTGAGGTCGACCCGAGCCTAGCTGGGTCGACTAGGGGTTAATCCAGGGTGTTTGGCTGTCAACCCGTGGGCCGATTCGCTCAAATGCAGATTTTGCATTTGATTGGTTCTCATGGTTCAAGGTTAATCTAATGGTCCTAAATAACTTCCTACACCAATAAATACATCCTAATGCTAACCCTAAACCTAATTAAAATAGAATAGTTACCGTCATACCGTCGCCATGGAAATCAAAGGAGCCGCCGCCAACTAAGAAAGAAGAAAAGCAAATTCAATTCTATTTCTCTCAACATTAAAGAAATGCAAAACTCTCTCTTTTCTTCTCTAAATTGTGAGTATGATGATCTTAACAAGATTATTATCATTTTAATTAGGTTGAGTTATGAATGGATTATGAGTAGATGATGTGAATTATCATATATGTTGTTGTAAACCCCTTTTGCAATCATGTATATTGTAAATCCAATGTTATGTGATGTTGATATCTTATATGTTGTAAATCATGCTATGATGATGTTATGTATGTTGAAAGTTTCTATGCTAAGTTGTGATGAATCATACATGTTAAAAAGGCAATGATGTTACCATCTATGCTAGTTAGTTCATATTAATTAAATCATCATGTTTGGGTTATGTTGATCTATATGACAAGTCACATATGCAAGTTAGATTAATTAGAAAAGTTATGAACATATGCCAAGACATCTATTATGACATCTAGAATTATGCTATGACATATGTGATATCCTATGCTAGTTCACACCATCATTATGTTTCCTAAAAACCCCATATGCAAGTTTATATATAGATTTGGGCTATGATCATATCATGTAAATTGAGACATTTAACAAGTTGACACCTTTTGATCCTTAACATGTGTAGTTTATGCAAGTTTCACCCCTATTATGATTAGATTTATTTTAATTGTCTATATGTTGTGATAATTTATCTTTGTTCTAGGTGTTAGACTATACAAGTATAACCTATATTATGCGTTGAATAAGCGAACGTATAAACGTGGGGTAGGGGTAATATTAAGGATTTAATATTAAAAAAATTGATATGATTTTGCATGCCATAAGTGGATGGCCATAATTGAGTCAATTATGGACATCATTAAAAGTTGACTTAATTAATAATTTGAATAGGGAATTATTAAAACTGGGGTAAAAGATTTTAAGTGTTAATCAATGCTTAAGACATGAGGTTGGACTCGTTTGGGACGTAAACCTGCCCGGACCCGCCCGACAAATCTAGTGGTCACAAATGTCAGCCCAATGTGGGAGGTCCTAGGCCTAAACTAAAGCATAACGGTTGTAAAGACATGAGGTTAGACTCTTTTATGGTGTAAGACTGCCCGGACCCGCCCGGCAAATCCAGCTGCCATAAATGTCAGTATAATGTGAGAGGTCTTTATGAGGTTATGGCCTGAATGAATTAAGACATACTTAACCAGATAAACATGTAAGGTGGGACATGGGGGTTAAGTCGGTGCCTTGGGTGGCATGAGGAATCTAGGGGGTGCCCTTAGTGGCATGTGAAATACGATTAGTAAGACTTAACCAAACACACATGTAAATGAACATGACTAAGAGGTTTAAGTGGGATATACTAGTGACAAGCTTAGGTGGGTAGCTTGTGGGGGCCCATTTCGACCAGTATCCCAAACGTATCTTTGTGGGCTCGACCCAAGTCGAGGACGGGACACGCATGTTGGGTTCGACTGTAAGAGGCCAAAACGGGGAGCGGTGGCAATGCAAGTCCAACGGGTTTCATATGCGTGTGTGGACCCAGGCTGGTAGGTAAGACGTTGTTGCATCGTGTAGGTATAAGCCGTGCATCCTCAAGTTGTATCGGGTTGCCACTTTAGGGGAATGATACACCCCACTATGGGGCCAGCAAGGGTATCTACGAGTAGGGAGCCGATCGAAAGTGGGTAGTGGGGTACACCTAGCGGAGATAGGGGTAGAGGACACCTATATGACGGCAAGGAATTTCGCTCGGTCCGAACCAGTCGCTAAACCGACCCAGACCGTTCGAAACGCCCTATCGTTTGAGAACACGACAAACAGAACGCATACAGAAGAACATTTCATTGTATATTACAACAATGCATCAGATTACAAGAATATACAGAGTATAAAAGAATATTACACAGAAATATCAGAGATTTAAATTACATTTAAATACATAGCAGCGGAAAATAATACAATACACAACTAGAATGAGATATACGGATACAAAGCTTCCCGGATATCGTTCCAGCTGTAAACCAGGATCCTGTGAATATAAATCTGCAAAAACCAAAACTACTAGCTGCCCGTGTCAAAATAAGGGCACCCAGAGTTTAGGTTAAAACAATAAACTCCAGGTCAGTCATGTGACTGGTGTGAGAACTAAAACAGTTATTAATCTTTATTTTAAATCAGGTAAATCAAGGGACCACGCCGTATAACACGGAACGGGTTTCCTCCCAAGAATACCAGTGCATAAAACAAACAGCGCAATGCTAAATAAAGAAAAATGAAGCTGTTATAAGACCCAGGTCCTATCACACAATGCAATCGCAAGCCGGGGGATAGGGTTTTCCCTTATAACAGCTAAAGAATGCTTGATACGTTTAAAACAAATCATTTGATACTATTATAAGTGCATAGTGTATAAAACAACTTCAAATCATAAGTATCAATCATAGGCGACATGAGCGTCCCATGCCACTATGTCGCCATATATAGGTTTACAAATAAAACCGCAAAGTTACGTATTTGGAAATTGGATTTCCGTCTATGAACCGAGGCAAAAGATAGTCCTCAACCGATTCGAGACGCTCTAGCCCGCCCCTCAGGCACAGCCGCAACCGTACCTTGGATCGTCAGGGCCGGTCCACACGAAGTGGATTATAATGCCTGAACAATGCGTTTCTCCGCCCTTTGGGGCGTAAATGAGCCAACTAAATGACTCCATCGGTTCGAGAACGACCGATCAATCCGAGGCGCCTCGCAACAGCAACAACCACATAAGTCAAACTCGTCAGGGCGTGTAAAACCACTGACGCCACTTCTAGCTAGAAAGAAAACGCATGTCCCCCCTGAGGTCCGTCTCCCGTTTTTGATTCATACCGGGTGTGAAACTCGCGAATCAAACGTTACACAAAGCTACGCCACAAAGGCCTTGCTTTGATCATCACCACAAGACTTTGCTTTTCAACAGAAGCCTTGATCCTTTGCATCTTAGCATGCCACACAGGCAAACCATCCTATGCAACCGATATCAGTCACACAGAATGAAATCCGATGTCAGACACACAGTCCATTTACAAGTCCGTTCTGGGTCTGAACGAAACCGGAGGCACCTAGTACCCCGCATATCCATCGATCTCCAAGTACGTCTGGACGATCACTAACTGTTTCCATCTTCTTGGGTGTACAGCCCAATCAAGATCATCAGTTATCCCCCAAACGACGTGAAGACCTCCGGTCTTCAACCATCGTCTTCATCTTCGACTTATCGTCGCATCAGTTATTCAGAATGGGATAAACCCGGTCTTTCCGAATAACTCGCGTATATTTTAAATAAGTGTTACACAAACACAACATACGCCTCATTCCAATTCATCAGTCACTAACCGTAAATTAATCAAGAGAATAATTTCCCAAATATTAACCCCGAAGGCCGAAACCAACATCAGATCAATATCCAGAAAACCATTCTACTTAGCTAACCGACAGTTAGTTTCTAAATTTCACGTTCAAATCTAATTAAAGATTTAACTATCGCCTGGAGCAAAACTGGTGATACTCCATTCTCGATCTTTTCAATCTAATTAAAGATTCATTAAAACTCCACTTAGTTTTAATCTGTGACTGGGTTAAAGAATCAGTGTCATTTAAAACACGGTTCACGATAAACCCAAAGTCACATCCCATTAATTATCGGGTTAAAGAACAAGTGTTATTTAAAACACTGTTCACGATAAACCCAAAAATCAATATCCATTCAATTCCAATTAAATATCATTTAATTGGTACACTTCATTAAATCTAAATCAAAAGATTTAATCTTTTGTCAGCTGGGTTCAAGAACAGTGTTAGTGAAGACACCATTCACGACAAACCCAAATCACATTCATTAATTATCGGGTTAAAGAACAAGTGTTATTTAAAACACTGTTCACGATAAACCCAAAAATCAATATCAATTCAATTCCAATTAAATATCATTTAATTGGTACACTTCATTAAATCTAAATAAAAAGATTTAATCTTTTCTCAGCTGGGTTCAAGAACAGTGTTAGTGAAGACACCATTCACGACAAACCCAAATCACATTCGATATTCAATACAAGGCTCTGAATAGAAAATATATCGGCTTATATTCAATATCGAATTCTACGACTAACAAATGTCGTATTGGAAATAACGATATATATATATATCTTTCAAATTTCCATAACAACACCTGTATAATCACGAATTCCAACATCGAAATATTCCGAAGACAATTTCGATTCAAATCCACTCCAATGCAATCATTGGAATTTTGGTTACTTTTAAAACCCTTTTCGAATTCAATTTATTTATTTAAAAATAAATAGAATTATAATTCTAGTTCAAAACTAGTTCATTTCGATAAAAATCTATTTTTATCTTTTCAAATATGGAGTTTTTCATCCCAAATCTTCACAAATCATTTCTTATGATTTTACACAAATTATTACTATTTTTAATAATTTTATCAAGGCTCGTACAGTCGATTTCCATCAATGGCCATCGAATTGCACTTATAGCGACCTTTTTCGAATTTGATTTGGACATAATTCCAAATCCAACCGTTAGATTTCTCATTTCTAATATTCGTTAGAAAGCTCTTTTCGATACGAACCCAACGGTTCCGGTTTTAGGAGAATCCGACGGTCGGATCTCCCGTAATGTCCGTTTGAAATCAATGGTCGAAATTCGCGAACTGCCGCGGCGCGGCGCGTTCTATTCAGGCCATTATATTATATATATAATATATATAATATATATTTCGTCGATTTCTATTCAAAACGAATTATATAAATAGTTTTAAATTCGTTTCAAAAGCAATTTCAACTTCCTTTTCAATTCAAATCAAAATTGAATTCTTCTTTATAAATTCGTTTCAAAATTCATTTCTATTCAATTCAAATTTCAATTCAATTTGAATTCATTTCAATTCATTTCATTTCGAAATCGTTTTCAATTCAATTCATTTCGAAATCGTTTTCAATTCAATTCATTTCGAAATCGTTTTCAATTCAATTCATTTCGAAATCGTTTTCAATTCAATTCATTTCGAAATCGTTTTCAATTCAATTCATTTCGAAATCGTTTTCAATTCAATTCATTTCGAAATCGTTTTCAATTCAATTCATTTCGAAATCGTTTTCAATTCAATTCATTTCGAAATCGTTTTCAATTCAATTCATTTCGAAATCGTTTTCAATTCAATTCATTTCGAAATCGTTTTCAATTCATTTCATTTCGAAATCGTTTTCAATTCATTTCATTTCGAAATTGTTTTCAATTCAATTCATTTCGAAATCGTTTTCAATTCAATTCATTTCGAAATCGTTTTCAATTCAATTCATTTCGAAATCGTTTTCAATTCATTTCATTTCGAAATTGTTTTCAATTCAATTCATTTCGAAATTGTTTTCAATTCAATTCATTTCGAAATCGTTTTCAATTCATTTTGAATTCGTTTTCAATTCAATTTATTTCGAAATTGTTTTTAAAATCGATATAAATATCGTTCACGTCAAAATGGCGTCAATCTAATCCTCACGGCTTCACATATTTCTATTTTCAAATATTCTATTTCAAATATTTCTACTTCAAATATTTCTATTTCAAATATTTCTTTTTTTTTCGAAACTGGAATGAGGCCCAATCAATTACCATATAATGTTAATTATATGGATTTTCTACAACACATGTATATATCAACAACGATGAATAATCAACCATCAACCAAAGTGCACTACACTGTATAAGCATCAAATATAGACATTTAACGCTTATAGCAGCTTGTCAATCAATCGATCGACATATTTAATCAATCAGGATGAGTGAACTTCAAATTTCATCCCAATACCCGTGTGGGGTTTCAAACAATCAAACACAGATTTTATTTGTGCAGTTAGGCGATGTGCAAAATTTATCGACCCAATCAATGTCATTCAAATAGGTGTACATAAACAAACCGTCTGGTTTGTAAATGAATATTCTATTTTATTCACTTCACGTTAAAAATTATATTTTTAACGATAGAACATTTTATTCCAACATATGAATTTCTATTCAGTTCATTCTTTAAATAAAATGATATTTTTATTTTTTTTCTAACATATTTTAGAAAATTTCGGCGGCATAACGGCACGATACTAGAAACGGGACAAGGCCTAGCCTTATCCCCGGTCTAGTGAAGGCCCACGCCATTCACACATCAATCAAATCAATTTCATTATGCAAACCACAAAATTTGGAGTAAGAGTCTAACCTAGCCTTACTCCTTCGCCTTATAACGGCGTACGTCTAATCCTAACCAATTTATCGATTCGATTTTTCACACCACAAACCACATTCAAACCAATATCACAATCAATAACCAAACAGCCAAACAAACAAGTCCATGGTCTGTGGACGATTGTGTCGGGTGCTACTAAGCACCGTCTGCATCCTAGTATATATATATAACTAGAAATAAAATTGAAAGGTGAGAAATTCTCACGTATAGCTATCCTAGCTCCACGGCTCTTCTTTTGCAGAAGTCTTCGTCGTTTCGCCTTTTTGTCACCTTCGTTGCTGCTTTCACTACACACGTAAAAATCACATTTTTACTACGCTATTCCATATATAAAAATCGAATTTTTACTTCGATGTTCAATATATAAAAATCGAATTTTTATTTCAAAGTTCAATATATAAAAATCGAATTTTTAGTTCAAAGTTCAATATATAAAAATCGAATTTTTAGTTCAAAGTTCAATATATAAAAATCGAATTTTTAGTTTAAGGTTTTCGCCTTTATAAAAAATAAAGTTTTCGCTTTTATAAAAATAAAATCTTCATCTTTATAAAAACCAATCTTTTCTATTTTTAAATAATTCTACTTTTTCTTCTAAACAAAAATCTCGCCCTTTTTGCTTTTCTATTTTAAAGATCAAATCTTTTTCTTTTTACTTTTTCAAAATTCAGTTTTTAATCATTTTATAAAAATCAGTTTTACATTTTCAAAACAAAATCAGTTTACATTTTCAAAACAAAATCAGTTTACATAAAAAAAACAGTTTTTATCCTATTTTAAAATCAGTTTTAAAATTAAAACAGAATATTAAAAACTCACCTTTTCTCGCTGAGCTAGGAGGGAGGGGTTCGCTGCTGGAGGTGGCGGTTGGCCTTGGGGCGGCGGAGCTCGTCTTCGTCAGCGCCGAGGGTTCAGGGGGGTGTTCGGTTGCTCAGGGAGGTGCGGCTTCGAGATGAGGGCGGGGTGCTGCTTCGTCGGCTTTGCAGGTCGGAGGGGGCTTCGTAGTGGGCGGCGCCACCTGGTGGCAACGGAGGAGGTGAGAGAAGGGGGAGGGTGGACGGTCGGAGGGGATTAGGGCGCTGGGGGGGGGTTTGCGATCGAGAGGGGGGGGGGGAGAACTCGAGATCGCCAGTGGCGATGGGACGCCAGGGCAACGGGGCTTTCTCCATTTTTTTTTTCTTTTTTTTTTCCTGCTGGAATGATTTTGAACGTGGGGAGGGGGGGGGGGGGGGGGGGCAGAGGGAAATAAGGGGAGGGAGAGGGAATATTATATTTTTTTTTATATTTTTTATTATTATTTTAATTTGTTAAAAGTTGACTTTTACTACCGAACTCGAAACGAGGCCCACCGCCTGTCGCCCATAGCGTTTCACCCCCATTCTGAACACAATGGGATATGTATCGCAAGCTGATTTGATCGTTACAATCAGTTTCCTTTGAATTTACATTTAAATCACTATATTGAATTTTAAACGTACATTTCAAATTACCGGGGTCACATACTAACTAGAAAAATTCCATAAAAATGTTTTCTATCTTCGTATTGACGATACGGTCCTAACAAAACTAGTTTCGTCGAATTCTGAGACCGTTTGAAAAATGGCCAATTTCCAGTCGATTAAAATCAACTGAAACTGGTCAAACGCGTTTTCCTATGCCATGCTCACATATTGAATCCTAAAATTATGAAATTTGAAATCTAGCAATAATCCGACACTGCGGATCCAACAAAACTGGTTTCGTCGAAATCCGAGGTCGTTTGCAAAATGTCCATTTTTAAGGGCCTGAATTCCATAGCGACTATTCAGAATTTTCAACTGGACATATCTTTTGATTCCCGCTACGAACTTTTGATTTTTCGGATTCGTTGGAAAGATATTCACTATTAGATTCCATTATTTTTGGTTTCACTAAAATCCGGATTGTTTTGCACCCGGTACATTCAATTGAAGTTTGAAATCGAATTATCGAACTACCGCGCCATTTTCAATTCTATTTATAATTATATATAAATATTTATATTCTAACGACGACGCGTATAATATATATGTTCGAATTATATTCAAAATAAATTTTCTCGTCGTCATTATTTGAAATAATTCATTTTAAATAATCAAAATTCGCTAAAATTGCCAAAATAAAAATTTTAAACTGGCCTAGATTTTCGGGTTGTTACAATCTCCCCCACTTAAAACTTTTCGTCCCCGAAAAGGAACAAAGTCGAAAGTGGTTTGACTATTCAGCTCTACGTTCGATCTGGCTTCCATTCTCCAACTCTTTAGTTTCTGAGAATTTTCAAAATTTCAAAAATTTGGCTAACACCCTAAATTTTCGAAAAATTTTGCCATAACCTCCCCTGCACCGGGAGCATCGGGGAATTTCAAATAGCTTCCCCGGTCCTTCAGATCTCAAAAAGAAAAAGAAAAAGCCAAGCGGCTAGCCAATAGGCTCACAAAATCATCATCACCCAAACAAAACAGGAAATTATGTAGTAAACATGTACCTATTTGTCGGGCAAACAAATTTTATTCTCTGGCTCTAGCCTCCTTGCTATGACCTGTTCAAGGTAAGTACGTATATGCAAGCAAATGCGACCTATTTTCAATATAGTTCAATATTCGATCAAATTAGGCATATTGGTTCAAAATTATCAAACAACTAAACAAACAACCCAAACATCAATCAATTAGTGAATTAGATTATCAAATTCATAATTTTGATACATATACAAAAATCATGTTTTTGATACCAAATCACAACAATAGGCCCTATCTAATTTTGGTTCTCACACCAGTCTAATGGAAATATATAGAAATCACACCGTCGTCACTCGAAAATAAATGCTGATGATGTTTCGAACCACCATCAGAACATTGTCGGGCTACTAGAGTGCGGTTCTATATCTACCCGGTATATTAAAACTTCGAATATACGTTTGCAAGGCGTATATGCAAATTCTTTATATACTGGACTGTCCAAATCAATATAAATAAATAATCAACTACGAATAATTGATTTAAATTTTCAAACCAAAATTTGTTTTCACTTTAAAAATATACTCTTCACACTCGTTCTAGGATACTACTGATCCCATCTCTAACGAGTCATTCTCATTGGATATTGCTAATCCAATATCTGATGAATTCTTTCGTATGTTTCTAATGTGTCTTGTTCTCTGAGCTTTGTAAACCAAAGCTCTGATACCAACTATGACGGCAAGGAATTTCGCTCGGTCCGAACCAGTCGCTAAACCGACCCAGACCGTTCGAAACGCCCTATCGTTTGAGAACACGACAAACAGAACGCATACAGAAGAACATTTCATTGTATATTACAACAATGCATCAGATTACAAGAATATACAGAGTATAAAAGAATATTACACAGAAATATCAGAGATTTAAATTACATTTAAATACATAGCAGCGGAAAATAATACAATACACAACTAGAATGAGATATACGGATACAAAGCTTCCCGGATATCGTTCCAGCTGTAAACCAGGATCCTGTGAATATAAATCTGCAAAAACCAAAACTACTAGCTGCCCGTGTCAAAATAAGGGCACCCAGAGTTTAGGTTAAAACAATAAACTCCAGGTCAGTCATGTGACTGGTTTGAGAACTAAAACAGTTATTAATCTTTATTTTAAATCAGGTAAATCAAGGGACCACGCCGTATAACACGGAACGGGTTTCCTCCCAAGAATACCAGTGCATAAAACAAACAGCGCAATGCTAAATAAAGAAAAATGAAGCTGTTATAAGACCCAGGTCCTATCACACAATGCAATCGCAAGCCGGGGGATAGGGTTTTCCCTTATAACAGCTAAAGAATGCTTGATACGTTTAAAACAAATCATTTGATACTATTATAAGTGCATAGTGTATAAAACAACTTCAAATCATAAGTATCAATCATAGGCGACATGAGCGTCCCATGCCACTATGTCGCCATATATAGGTTTACAAATAAAACCGCAAAGTTACGTATTTGGAAATTGGATTTCCGTCTATGAACCGAGGCAAAAGATAGTCCTCAACCGATTCGAGACGCTCTAGCCCGCCCCTCAGGCACAGCCGCAACCGTACCTTGGATCGTCAGGGCCGGTCCACACGAAGTGGATTATAATGCCTGAACAATGCGTTTCTCCGCCCTTTGGGGCGTAAATGAGCCAACTAAATGACTCCATCGGTTCGAGAACGACCGATCAATCCGAGGCGCCTCGCAACAGCAACAACCACATAAGTCAAACTCGTCAGGGCGTGTAAAACCACTGACGCCACTTCTAGCTAGAAAGAAAACGCATGTCCCCCATGAGGTCCGTCTCCCGTTTTTGATTCATACCGGGTGTGAAACTCGCGAATCAAACGTTACACAAAGCTACGCCACAAAGGCCTTGCTTTGATCATCACCACAAGACTTTGCTTTTCAACAGAAGCCTTGATCCTTTGCATCTTAGCATGCCACACAGGCAAACCATCCTATGCAACCGATATCAGTCACACAGAATGAAATCCGATGTCAGACACACAGTCCATTTACAAGTCCGTTCTGGGTCTGAACGAAACCGGAGGCACCTAGTACCCCGCATATCCATCGATCTCCAAGTACGTCTGGACGATCACTAACTGTTTCCATCTTCTTGGGTGTACAGCCCAATCAAGATCATCAGTTATCCCCCAAACGACGTGAAGACCTCCGGTCTTCAACCATCGTCTTCATCTTCGACTTATCGTCGCATCAGTTATTCAGAATGGGATAAACCCGGTCTTTCCGAATAACTCGCGTATATTTTAAATAAGTGTTACACAAACACAACATACGCCTCATTCCAATTCATCAGTCACTAACCGTAAATTAATCAAGAGAATAATTTCCCAAATATTAACCCCGAAGGCCGAAACCAACATCAGATCAATATCCAGAAAACCATTCTACTTAGCTAACCGACAGTTAGTTTCTAAATTTCACGTTCAAATCTAATTAAAGATTTAACTATCGCCTGGAGCAAAACTGGTGATACTCCATTCTCGATCTTTTCAATCTAATTAAAGATTCATTAAAACTCCACTTAGTTTTAATCTGTGACTGGGTTAAAGAATCAGTGTCATTTAAAACACGGTTCACGATAAACCCAAAGTCACATCCCATTAATTATCGGGTTAAAGAACAAGTGTTATTTAAAACACTGTTCACGATAAACCCAAAAATCAATATCCATTCAATTCCAATTAAATATCATTTAATTGGTACACTTCATTAAATCTAAATCAAAAGATTTAATCTTTTGTCAGCTGGGTTCAAGAACAGTGTTAGTGAAGACACCATTCACGACAAACCCAAATCACATTCATTAATTATCGGGTTAAAGAACAAGTGTTATTTAAAACACTGTTCACGATAAACCCAAAAATCAATATCAATTCAATTCCAATTAAATATCATTTAATTGGTACACTTCATTAAATCTAAATAAAAAGATTTAATCTTTTCTCAGCTGGGTTCAAGAACAGTGTTAGTGAAGACACCATTCACGACAAACCCAAATCACATTCGATATTCAATACAAGGCTCTGAATAGAAAATATATCGGCTTATATTCAATATCGAATTCTACGACTAACAAATGTCGTATTGGAAATAACGATATATATATATATCTTTCAAATTTCCATAACAACACCTGTATAATCACGAATTCCAACATCGAAATATTCCGAAGACAATTTCGATTCAAATCCACTCCAATGCAATCATTGGAATTTTGGTTACTTTTAAAACCCTTTTCGAATTCAATTTATTTATTTAAAAATAAATAGAATTATAATTCTAGTTCAAAACTAGTTCATTTCGATAAAAATCTATTTTTATCTTTTCAAATATGGAGTTTTTCATCCCAAATCTTCACAAATCATTTCTTATGATTTTACACAAATTATTACTATTTTTAATAATTTTATCAAGGCTCGTACAGTCGATTTCCATCAATGGCCATCGAACTGCACTTATAGCGACCTTTTTCGAATTTGATTTGGACATAATTCCAAATCCAACCGTTAGATTTCTCATTTCTAATATTCGTTAGAAAGCTCTTTTCGATACGAACCCAACGGTTCCGGTTTTAGGAGAATCCGACGGTCGGATCTCCCGTAATGTCCGTTTGAAATCAATGGTCGAAATTCGCGAACTGCCGCGGCGCGGCGCGTTCTATTCAGGCCATTATATTATATATATAATATATATAATATATATTTCGTCGATTTCTATTCAAAACGAATTATATAAATAGTTTTAAATTCGTTTCAAAAGCAATTTCAACTTCCTTTTCAATTCAAATCAAAATTGAATTCTTCTTTATAAATTCGTTTCAAAATTCATTTCTATTCAATTCAAATTTCAATTCAATTTGAATTCATTTCAATTCATTTCATTTCGAAATCGTTTTCAATTCAATTCATTTCGAAATCGTTTTCAATTCAATTCATTTCGAAATCGTTTTCAATTCAATTCATTTCGAAATCGTTTTCAATTCAATTCATTTCGAAATCGTTTTCAATTCAATTCATTTCGAAATCGTTTTCAATTCAATTCATTTCGAAATCGTTTTCAATTCAATTCATTTCGAAATCGTTTTCAATTCAATTCATTTCGAAATCGTTTTCAATTCAATTCATTTCGAAATCGTTTTCAATTCAATTCATTTCGAAATCGTTTTCAATTCAATTCATTTCGAAATCGTTTTCAATTCAATTCATTTCGAAATCGTTTTCAATTCATTTCATTTCGAAATCGTTTTCAATTCATTTCATTTCGAAATTGTTTTCAATTCAATTCATTTCGAAATCGTTTTCAATTCAATTCATTTCGAAATCGTTTTCAATTCAATTCATTTCGAAATCGTTTTCAATTCATTTCATTTCGAAATTGTTTTCAATTCAATTCATTTCGAAATTGTTTTCAATTCAATTCATTTCGAAATCGTTTTCAATTCATTTTGAATTCGTTTTCAATTCAATTTATTTCGAAATTGTTTTTAAAATCGATATAAATATCGTTCACGTTAAAATGGCGTCAATCTAATCCTCACGGCTTCACATATTTCTATTTTCAAATATTCTATTTCAAATATTTCTACTTCAAATATTTCTATTTCAAATATTTCTTTTTTTTTCGAAACTGGAATGAGGCCCAATCAATTACCATATAATGTTAATTATATGGATTTTCTACAACACATGTATATATCAACAACGATGAATAATCAACCATCAACCAAAGTGCACTACACTGTATAAGCATCAAATATAGACATTTAACGCTTATAGCAGCTTGTCAATCAATCGATCGACATATTTAATCAATCAGGATGAGTGAACTTCAAATTTCATCCCAATACCCGTGTGGGGTTTCAAACAATCAAACACAGATTTTATTTGTGCAGTTAGGCGATGTGCAAAATTTATCGACCCAATCAATGTCATTCAAATAGGTGTACATAAACAAACCGTCTGGTTTGTAAATGAATATTCTATTTTATTCACTTCACGTTAAAAATTATATTTTTAACGATAGAACATTTTATTCCAACATATGAATTTCTATTCAGTTCATTCTTTAAATAAAATGATATTTTTATTTTTTTTTCTAACATATTTTAGAAAATTTCGGCGGCATAACGGCACGATACTAGAAACGGGACAAGGCCTAGCCTTATCCCCGGTCTAGTGAAGGCCCACGCCATTCACACATCAATCAAATCAATTTCATTATGCAAACCACAAAATTTGGAGTAAGAGTCTAACCTAGCCTTACTCCTTCGCCTTATAACGGCGTACGTCTAATCCTAACCAATTTATCGATTCGATTTTTCACACCACAAACCACATTCAAACCAATATCACAATCAATAACCAAACAGCCAAACAAACAAGTCCATGGTCTGTGGACGATTGTGTCGGGTGCTACTAAGCACCGTCTGCATCCTAGTATATATATATAACTAGAAATAAAATTGAAAGGTGAGAAATTCTCACGTATAGCTATCCTAGCTCCACGGCTCTTCTTTTGCAGAAGTCTTCGTCGTTTCGCCTTTTTGTCACCTTCGTTGCTGCTTTCACTACACACGTAAAAATCACATTTTTACTACGCTATTCCATATATAAAAATCGAATTTTTACTTCGATGTTCAATATATAAAAATCAAATTTTTATTTCAAAGTTCAATATATAAAAATCGAATTTTTAGTTCAAAGTTCAATATATAAAAATCGAATTTTTAGTTCAAAGTTCAATATATAAAAATCGAATTTTTAGTTTAAGGTTTTCGCCTTTATAAAAAATAAAGTTTTCGCTTTTATAAAAATAAAATCTTCATCTTTATAAAAACCAATCTTTTCTATTTTTAAATAATTCTACTTTTTCTTCTAAACAAAAATCTCGCCCTTTTTGCTTTTCTATTTTAAAGATCAAATCTTTTTCTTTTTACTTTTTCAAAATTCAGTTTTTAATCATTTTATAAAAATCAGTTTTACATTTTTTTATAAAATCAGTTTTACATTTTCAAAACAAAATCAGTTTACATTTTCAAAACAAAATCAGTTTACATAAAAAAAACAGTTTTTATCCTATTTTAAAATCATTTTAAAATTAAAACAGAATATTAAAAACTCACCTTTTCTCGCTGAGCTAGGAGGGAGGGGTTCGCTGCTGGAGGTGGCGGTTGGCCTTGGGGCGGCGGAGCTCGTCTTCGTCAGCGCCGAGGGTTCAGGGGGGTGTTCGGTTGCTCAGGGAGGTGCGGCTTCGAGATGAGGGCGGGCTGCTGCTTCGTCGGCTTTGCAGGTCGGAGGGGGCTTCGTAGTGGGCGGCGCCACCTGGTGGCAACGGAGGAGGTGAGAGAAGGGGGAGGGTGGACGGTCGGAGGGGATTAGGGCGCTGGGGGGGGGGGGGGGTTTGCGATCGAGAGGGGGGGGGGGGGAGAACTCGAGATCGCCAGTGGCGATGGGACGCCAGGGCAACGGGGCTTTCTCCATTTTTTTTTTCTTTTTTTTTTCCTGCTGGAATGATTTTGAACGTGGGGGGGGGGGGGGGGGCAGAGGGAAATAAGGGGAGGGAGAGGGAATATTATATTTTTTTTTTATATTTTTTTTTATTATTTTAATTTGTTAAAAGTTGACTTTTACTACCGAACTCGAAACGAGGCCCACCGCCTGTCGCCCATAGCGTTTCACCCCCATTCTGAACACAATGGGATATGTATCGCAAGCTGATTTGATCGTTACAATCAGTTTCCTTTGAATTTACATTTAAATCACTATATTGAATTTTAAACGTACATTTCAAATTACCGGGGTCACATACTAACTAGAAAAATTCCATAAAAATGTTTTCTATCTTCGTATTGACGATACGGTCCTAACAAAACTAGTTTCGTCGAATTCTGAGACCGTTTGAAAAATGGCCAATTTCCAGTCGATTAAAATCAACTGAAACTGGTCAAACGCGTTTTCCTATGCCATGCTCACATATTGAATCCTAAAATTATGAAATTTGAAATCTAGCAATAATCCGACACTGCGGATCCAACAAAACTGGTTTCGTCGAAATCCGAGGTCGTTTGCAAAATGTCCATTTTTAAGGGCCTGAATTCCATAGCGACTATTCAGAATTTTCAACTGGACATATCTTTTGATTCCCGCTACGAACTTTTGATTTTTCGGATTCGTTGGAAAGATATTCACTATTAGATTCCATTATTTTTGGTTTCACTAAAATCCGGATTGTTTTGCACCCGGTACATTCAATTGAAGTTTGAAATCGAATTATCGAACTACCGCGCCATTTTCAATTCTATTTATAATTATATATAAATATTTATATTCTAACGACGACGCGTATAATATATATGTTCGAATTATATTCAAAATAAATTTTCTCGTCGTCATTATTTGAAATAATTCATTTTAAATAATCAAAATTCGCTAAAATTGCCAAAATAAAAATTTTAAACTGGCCCAGATTTTCGGGTTGTTACAACCTATGTAGTCAGCTAGGGGTACGTAAGGCTAATTATAAAGTTTCTGTGTGAAGCATGTGGGATCAAACAATAGGGTGACTGGTGTGGTGCAGTGTAGTAATGTGCGGTGCAGTGTAGTAATCATTCGTTAGTAATTAGGTGTGCCTTTACCGTTATCTTTAACGTTATCTTAAATGCTATCTTTGTCTTCCTAAGAGTTCATAGACATTTACCTGTCTTCCAGCTTATTCCTTAGTCTAGTTATTTTGATAATAATATTGTTAGAATTATCATACTTGCCAGACTTTATGTCTGACCCCATCTATTTCTATCCTTTTTCCCCCTCCAGGTCCTCAGGTTGGGCCCAGCTCTAGTGGAATTTGATTGAATTGCTTCATCTCTCTTTGGAAAGCTTGGACCGTTGAAGTAAAGTCCAGCTTGTTATCTTTATAATGGCTATTTATGTAATGGGATTATGTATTTTGTTTTTATGAAGTTGGATATTGTACTTGGTTATGATCTATGGTTTAATGATGTAACAAACATGTTTAATTTCCGCTGCAATAAAATGAAGTTTTAGATTTCCAAGTACTATTTACTATCTGTATTGTTGCAATTTATCTGTTCTATATTCACTTATAACCTCCATGGAAGTTAATGCATTCCCTTCGTAAGTGGAATTAATGGAAGTGGGGTGTTACACATGGTATCAGAGCTTAAGGTTACCAAAACAGATAAAAATACTTTAGAAAAATAGTTATTTTTGGAAGAAGTGCTTTCAAAAACATGTTTTAATGAGAAATTTAAAGAGAAAAGTTTTTTTAGAAAAAAATATAATCTCCAATAGCCCATATCTTTATCTTTCGAATTCTCCATTTTGAATCTTTCCTTTTCGTTTCAACATGGCTGAAGATCTTAATCTACCCGACGGTGTAACGATACCAGGATGGTATAGGAGGTTATTAGAGGCTAGGGCCACTGCAGGTCCAGCCAATGTTCCTCCACCACCAGTTGCACCCGTTCCTCCTCCTCCTCCTCCTCGCGTAGATATTTTTGCAAAGACGTGCAAGGAATTCAAGGCTATGGGTGGAAAACCATTTCAAGGGTTAGAAACGTTTGTGGAAGCTAGAGATTAGCTTAAGGAGGTAGAAGAATTGCTAGAAATCTTTGAAGTAGAAGAAGGGAGGAGAGTTCGATTAGCAGCTTGGTTGATGAAGGGAGAGGCCTCGATTTGGTGGGAGGTCACTAATGGGGAGCGTCTTGTTGACTCTTGGGTGGATTTCAGACGTTGATTCGAGGCGAAGTTTCTCTCAAGGGCGGAAGAAAATCTATATATGGAAAGGTTCTTGACATTGAAGCAAGGAAGCTCATCAGTGAAAGAATATGTCAATAAATTTAATCAGTTAGCAAGGTTTGGCTTGGACTTAGTGAACACGCCGGATAAGAAGGCGCTGAGGTTCGTGAATGGCTTGTATGAACCATTGCAAGGGTTGGTTATGACCCACATCCCTATAGGGGCCACCTTTGAGAAGTTAGTAGAAATGGCGCTTATGCATGAGGAGAAAAGCGCTAAAGCTGATAAGGCACCCGAGAAGAAGGGGGATCAGAAGAAACCACAACACCAAAACAAGAAGGGTGGTAAAGACAATAACGGCAAGGGAAAGAAGAAATGTTTTTACTGTGGGACACCAGGCCATCTCAGCAAGGATTGTCGAAAGAAAAAGAAGACAGGCTGTTTTCATTGTGGCGATGCAGGACATTTAGTGAAGGACTGCCCAAAGAAGGGGCAGAGGGCAGGAGCTACCTCGGGAGGACATGTGCAGGCTCTTATGGCACCAGGGCAGGCAAGGGGACAAGTTCAGGCTCTCGCGGTCCCACCGCTGCAAGAACGAGGTAGAACCATTTCTGTTGAAAGCTTAGTTTTTCTGTTTGATCATCCTGTCCGTACCTTATTCGATTCGGGCGCATCACATTCGTTTATCTCTACATTATTAGTTGAATCACTGCACTTAAACACAAGTTTAGTAGAGGATCCCTTAGTTGTTTCGAATCCAATTGGGGGCTCAGCTTATTTGTCTATGATATGTTTGGATTTGAAAATTTCCATACTTAGAATTGAATTTAGATGTGATGCTTATGTGTTGGGCTTCACGGGCTATGGGCTAATTTTAGGAATGGATTGGTTATCCAGAAATGGGGCCGTTCTTGATTGCGAAAGGAGAGTAGTTAGGCTCGTGACTCGCCTTGGCAACACTCTCGAAATCTTTTGTAATCCCATAAATTCGATTATGCTAAGTTATCTAGAATCGCTTGACGCGTCTGAGGAATATCTACGATCTGTTAGAGTGGTCCGAGAATATTCGGATGTGTTTGAAGAGGTGAAGGGCTTACCTCCGAAGTGGGAGATAGATTTTCGAATATATCTTGTGGATAATGCGAAACCAGCATCTTTGCCAGTACGCCACATGGCTCCACGTGAAAGGAGGGAACTCGGTAAGAAAGTGAAGGAGTTGCTTGCGAAGGGGCTCATAAGACGAAGTATATAGGAGTGCGGTGCTCCAGTAGTATTTGCCATGAAGGCGGATGGGTCCCTTAGACTGTGTGTGGACTATAGAGAACTTAATAAACTTACTAAGAAGAACAGACACCCACTGCCGAGGATTGACGATCTCTTCGATCAGTTAGTTGGCGCCTCAGTGTTTTCGCAGTTGGACTTAGCCACTGGTTTCCATCAGTTGAGAGTGGCTGAGGATAGCATTGACAAGACTGCCTTTAGGACTCCGGACGGTTTCTTTGAATGGCTACTGATGCCCTTCGGTTTGACAAACGCCCCAGCATATTTTGTTGATTTGATGAGTAAGGTGTTTAGGGAGTACCTTAACAAATTCGTGGTAGTCTTTGTAGATGACATCTTGATCTTTTCTAAGGATGAAGAAGAGCATGCCCTAGATCTTAGGGAAGTGTTGGAGATCTTCGAGCACATAAGCTTAAAGCTAAATTTTCTAATTGTCACTTTTGGAGGAAGGAGGTACGGTTCTTAGGACACGTGGTTTCCAAAGAAGGAATAGATGTAGATCCAGCGAAGGTGGTGGCCATCCAAGATTGGAAGGTTCCTAAAAATGCTACCTAAGTGAGAAGTTTCTTGGGGTTGGCTGGCTACTATAGGAAGTTTATCAAAGACTTCGCAAAGATATTAGCTCCAATGACACGCTTGACGAAGAAGAACCTAGTTTTCACATGGGACGTAGATTGTGATGATGCGTTCCAACGTTTGAAGAGAGCTTTGACTTCAGCCCCAGTCTTAGTATTGCCAGATGGGAGTAAGCCATTTACCGTTTATACTGACGCTTGTGGGACAGGACTAGGCGCAGTCTTAATGCAAGAGGGCAAGGTAATAACCTATGGTGGAAGGCAGTTGAGAGCTCATGAGAAGAATTACCCCACACATGACCTAGAGTTGGCCGCTATTGTTTTCGCGCTTAAGTCTTGGCGTCATTATCTTCTTGGCGAGAAATTCGAACTATTCACTGACCACAAATCTTTAAAATACCTATTCTCTCAAAAGGACTTGAACTTAAGGCAGCAAAGGTAGATGGAGTTCTTAGCGTCCTACGACTTCGAAATAGCCTATACCCATGGCAAGGGTAACGTGGTGGCAGACGCTTTAAGTAGAAAAAGATTATCCTTAAGTCCTTTGTTTATCGAGCGGCAAAGTTTAGAATTCATTTCGATGTTTGACTATAGACCTTCCGTTGACTTTGTACCCAGTTTGCTAGCATCCTTGGAGGTCAGACCTACGCTTTTGGGACGGATTGGCGAGGCACAACGAGACGACCCACAGTTAGTTGAGTTAGTAGAAAAGCTCAAAGGAGGGGAGTCATCAAGCTATCTCCGTAGGTATACCCTAGATGATAAGGGTTGGATATGTAGGGACGGTAGACTTTGTGTACCAAAAGGCGATGACCTAAGGAAGACTATTCTTGACGAAGCACATCATTCGAAGATGACCATTCATCTCGGCGGGGACAAGATGTACAAAGACATGAAGAGAGTTTACTTTTGGGCCGGCATGAAGAAAGACGTGGCCGAGTATGTCGCTAGATGCTTGGTGTGCCAACAAGTAAAAGCGGAGCAAAAGAAACCCGGCGGGTTGCTTCACCCATTGGAGGTTCCACTATGGAAATAGGAAAGCATCTCGATGAATTTTATGGATGGATTACCACGATCGAGGAGGGGTAATACGGGGATTTGGGTTATAGTTGATAGACATACTAAGAGCGCCCATTTTATTCCCGTGAAGAGTAAGAGGACCGCTCCATGGTTAGCTTCTGTATACGTTCGAGAGATAGTTCGTTTGCACGGCGTTCCTTCTAGCATAGTGAGCGACCGCGATCCTATTTTCACTAGCGAATTTTGGAGAAGCTTACAAGAGGTGGTAGGGACTCAGTTATGTTTGAGCACCGCATATCATCCTCAGACGGACGACCAGACTAAGAGGGTGAATCACATTCTAGACGATCTGTTGAGGCTATGTATCCTAGACTTTGGGGGTACATGGGAAGAGCATCTTCCATTGGTTGAGTTCGCATATAATAATAGCTTTCAGTCCAGCATTGGTATGGCACCATTCGAAGCTCTATATGGACGACCTTGTCGTTCACCTACATGTTGGTGGGAATCTACGGATAAGATCTTACTTGGCCCGATATGATTAGGGAGACTTCGGAGAAGATCGACTTGATTCAAAGGAGGATGAAAGCAACGCAAGATAGGCAGAAATTTTATACGGATAAGGGGTGGACAGATCTCGAGTTTGAAGTTGGGGACATGGTCTTTGTCAAAGTGTCTCCATTACGAAACGTTGTTCGCTTTGGGTCCATTGGGAAATTAGCACCAAGGTTTGTAGGGCCATTTCCTATTAAGGAGAGGATTGGACGGATGGCGTATAGAGTGGAGTTGCCCGAGAGACTTAGTGGTGTACATGACGTATTCCATGTGTCACATTTGAGGAAGTGCTTGCACGAGACCGCGAAAGTGGTAGAGCTGAGCTTGCTTAGAGAGGTGGAGATAGAGCGTGATGCGACAATTCGACGAGCTCCTACGCGCATTCTTGGGTCGGAGATCAAAAGGTTGAGGAATCGAGAGGTCAGACTAGTCAAAGTGCAATGGGGAGATGATGAGAGCAACGCTACTTGGGAGACGGAAGAGAAGATGCGTTCACGATACCCTTTTCTTTTTGAGGGTATGTCCTTTAATTTCTCCTTTATCGCTTAGCTTGTACTTATCTTATCTTTAGTATATCCTCTCGCTAGTATCTTTGACCTTTAGTTAGGATAATCCTATGGAACATGTGTTTGAGACATGTTATGTATGGTGGATGCAAAGTGGATGCAAGTGTTTGCTAGTGGTTGCTCGTGGATGCATATACACACACTATTAGGCACAAGATCGGCTCAGTCACTTCATATTGCATATTGCATATATATGGATGTATTTAGTAAAATGGATGTATAATGGTTGTATTATCATATAGTTGCTGCATTCGGGTGGATGGTTGCGCACGCATATAGAATTAATATGTATCATTAGGAATCTTTTGCATACATATTGGACGCACGACTCTATTATGAATTGCACTAAGGAGGTCGACTGAATCAGTAGACCGCCTAATTTTGCAATAGATATGGACATATACACACATGTGCATATAAACATTAAAGCATTAGAAGACTTTTAAGGACAATGGATGCTGGTGTTTGATGGTTGAGTAGATGGATGATTAGATGGTAGGATATACATTCTTCTTGACTTGGAGATTTCGGGGACGAAATCCTTTAAGGAGGGGAGAATGTAACACCCCGTAATTTTATTAAAATTCACAAATTAAAGTATACTTAATTTTTAGAAAAGAATTAAGTGAAATGGGTTGTGCAGAGAAATATATATATATTGATATATATATATATATATATTAAAAATTAAATAAATAAATATGCGAAAAAGTTCAAAACAGCGAATTGGGAGGGGGAATAACCGAACCGGCCAATTTTTGAGGTCGACCCAAGCCCTGCTGGGTCGACTAGGGGTTAATCCAGGGTGTTTGGCTGTCAACCCGTGGGCCGATTCGCTCAAATGCAGATTTTGCATTTGATTGGTTCTCATGGTTCAGGGTTAATCTAATGGTCCTAAATAACTTCCTAACCTATAAATACATCCTAATGCTAACCCTAAACCTAATTAAAATAGAATAGTTACCGTCATATCGTCGCCATGGAAATCAATGGAGCCGCCGCGAACTAAGAAAGAAGAAAAGCAAATTCAATTCTAATTCTCTCAACCCTAAAGCAAAGCAAAACTCTCTCTTTTCTTCTCTAAATTGTGAGTATGATGATCTTAACAAGATTATTATCATTTTGATTAGGTTGAGTTATGAATGGATTATGAGTAGATGATGTGAATTATCATATATGTTGTTGTAAACCCCTTTTGCTTTCATGTATATTGTAAATCCAATGTTATGTGATGATGATATCTTATATGTTGTAAATCATGCTATGATGATGTTATGTATGTTGAAACTTTCTATGCTAAGTTGTGATGAATCATACATGTTAAAAAGGCCATGATGTTACCATCTATGCTAGTTAGTTCATATTAATTAAATCATCATGTTTGGGTTATGTTGATCTATATGACAAGTCACATATGCAAGTTAGATTGATTAGAAAAGTTATGAACATATGCCAAGACATCTATTATGACATCTAGAATTATGCTATGACATATGTGATATCCTATGCTAGTTCACACCATCATTATGTTGCCTTAAAACCCCATATGCAAGTTTATGTATAGATTTGGGCTATGATCATATCATGTAAATTGAGACATTTAACAAGTTGACACCTTTTGATCCTTAACATGTGTAGTTTATGCAAGTTTCACCCCTATTATGATTAGATTTATTTTAATTGTCTATATGTTGTGATAATTTATCTTTGTGCTAGGTGTTAGACTATACAAGTCTAGCCTATATTATGCTTTGAATAAGCGAACGTATAAACGTGGGGTAGGGGTAATATTAAGGATTTAATATTAAAAAGTTGGGGTGCAATTGATATGATTTTTCATGCCATAAGTGGATGGCCATAATTGAGTCAATATGGACATCATTAAAAGTTGACTTAATTAATAATTTGAATAGGGAATTATTAAAACTGGGGTAAAAGATTTTAAGTGTTAATCAATGCTTAGGACACAAGGTTGGACTCGTTTGTGACGTAAACCTGCCCGGACCCGCCCGGCATATCCAGTGGTCACAAATGTTAGCCCAATGTGAGAGGTCCTAGGCATAAACTAAAGCATAACGGTTGTAAAGACACGAGGTTAGACTCTTTTATTGTGTAAGACTGCACGGACCCGCCCGAAAAATCCGGCTGCCATAAATGCCAGTCTAATGTGAGAGGTATTTATGAGGTTATGGCCTGAATGAATTAAGAAATACTTAACCAGATAAACATGTAAGGTGGGACATGGGGGTTAAGTAGGTGCCTTGGGTGGCATGAGGAATCTAGGGGGTGCCCTTAGTGGCATGTGAAATACGATTAGTAAGACTTAACCAAACACACATGTAAATGAACGTGACTAAGAGGGTTAACTGGGATATACTAGTGACAAGCTTAGGTGGGTAGCTTGTGGGGGCCCATTTCGACCAGTATCCCAAACGTATCTTTGTGGGCTCAACCCAAGTCAAGGATGGGACACGCTTGCTGGGTTCGACTGTAAGAGGCCAAAACGGGGAGCAGTGGCAACGCAAGTCCAACGGGTTTCATATGCGTGTGTGGACTCGGGCTGGTAGGTAAGACGTTGTTGCATCGTGTAGGTATAAGCCATGCATTCTCAAGTTGTATCGGGTTGCCACTTTAGGGGAGTGATACACCCCACTGTGTGGCCAGCACGGGTATCTACGAGTAGGGAGCCGATCGAAAGTGGGTAGTGGGGTACACCTAGTGGAGATAGGGGCAGACGACACCTATGTAGTCAGCTAGGGGTACGTAAGGCTATTTATAAAGTTTCTGTGTGAAGCAAGCGGGATCAAACAATAGGGTGACTGGTGTGGTGCAGTGTAGTAATCATTCATTAGTAATTAGGTGTGCCTTTACCGTTATCTTTAACGTTATCTTAAACGCTATCTTTATCTTCCTAAGAGTTCATAGACATTTACTTGTCTTCAATCTTATGCCTTAGTCTAGTTATTTTGATAATAGTATTGTTAGAATTATCATACTCGCCAGACTTTATGTCTGACCCCCCCTATTTCTATCCTTTTCCCCCCTCCAGGTCCTCAGGTTGGGCCCAGCTCTAGTGGAGTTTGATTGAATTGCTTCATCTCTCTTTGGAAAGCTTGGACCGTTGAAGTAAAGTCCAGCTTGTTATCTTTTTAATGGCTATTTATGTAATGGGAATATGTATTTTGTTTTTATGAAGATGGATATTGTACTTGGTTATGATCTATGGTTTTATGATGTAACAAACATGTTTAATTTCCGCTGCAATAAAATGAAGTTTTAGATTTACAAGTACTATTTACTATCTGTCTTGTTGTTATTTTTCTGTTCTATATTCACTTATAACCTCCATGGAAGTTAATGCATTCCCTTCGTGAGTGACATTAATGGACGGGGGGTGTTACAATTTGATTCTATTTTATCAGAATATTTTATATATGTGTTGTTTAACATCAGTGATGCAGGGGAACAGGTTGGAGGGGTCCAACTGGACTCCTCAATATTTATGATACTGTTCTGTTCATATATTGTAATATATGATGTGATATATAATCTGTTTGATTATGTGTGTTTAAATAATATCGATCAGTGGGGTTTGCTATTTTAAATATCATAAGAGACCCTGGGATGTAAAAAGAATTATTTCAATGTATATTGAAATTAAGGAACTTTATAAAATAAACTGATTTTATAAAGGAAATATTTTGAAAATAAAGTATTTATAAAATCATAGTATTTTATAAAGGATATATTTATTTAGAAAATAAATAAAGTTGATAAAGGAAATATTTATTTAGGAAGTAAATAGAATTAATAAAGGAATATTTAGTTGGAAACTAAATAGGATTATAAAAGGAAATTTATGAGCTAAAAAGGAGTTAATCAAACATAGTTCATCAAAAGGAGTAAATCAAACGTAGTTATCAAAAAGAGTTAAACAAATAGAGTTATTCAATTAGAGTTAATCGAAATAGAGTTAAACAAGATTACAAACTGACTAGAGATTAGTTAAGTTGAATAGTTTTCTGAGTATAGATCTGATGTTGGTTTCGGCCTTCGGGGTTTATACTTAGAGAATTGTTCTCCTACTAGTTTATAGTCAGGGACTGATAGTTGTGGAGGATAGTGATATGTAAATAAACAAAAGGAAATGTTTTCCAGTGTTAATAACATATATTTTCTAAACATAGAAAATAAGGGAAATATTAATATATATATATATATATATATATATATATATGATTGATGATTGATTGATAGAATTTCCATCTGGAAATGATATCGTTGTTTGCACACGTGTTTTTCTTTGATAGTTAAAGCACAGACTATCAAAGTTTTGACCATTTTAACGTTGTTAATATCGAGAGAACGGTTGGATATTATCCGAAGAACCACTCCGTATTGGCATAAGCATTGCGCATCGTATATGCCAAAGATAATTGAAGACGGAGTTATGCAAGGGCTATCCTGTTTACAGAATAGTGCCTTCGATTTTTCCAGTCCCAGAACGACCTGTATGGAAGAATTTCTGACTCAGTATATCTAATAGATCGCGTAAGTTAATCTCTTCAAACGTATTCACGTTTGGTGGAGGAGTAATTCGTTTCTCTTAGCTGTATACCAGTGGTATTTTTGGGGAAATCAATTTGTGATTTGGCGGGTATGACGATGTGACATTCAAAGTTAATGAAGATGTGGCATGTAAAAGATAAGCATAGCTTCTAGCCTCACATCCGGTAAATGACATAAGTCGGGTAGGCGGCATGGCTAAGTCGGTCGCTCCGAAGTAGGGTGTATAATCACCTATCTAGAGAATATTCATTTGCTTCTTTAATTTATCAATGCTGTCCTATATATATATATATATATATATATATATATATATATATATATATATATATATGGGAAATGGTTGCTGATCCCAACCGTTGGTGATGTACATTCGATACACTCAAGCGAAATGAGTGGTCAGTCATGTGTGGCTGAGTTGCAAGATGTTCTTGTTGAACTCCAGTGTATCGTCCCTAGAGTACACTGATCGGAAGGTGGTTCCATACCTTGTCATTGTTGGAAATCCAATACCCAATACGTGCTTGCAATTTTGATTGTATATTGTATATGTAGAACGTGAGATGAAAGCGTTCTGCTAGATGATTAATATATTGTGGTTGATAGAAATTATTATAATATCAAAAGGTTTTTGATATAAAGATAATTTGGATTCTCATAAGGGAAAAACCCGTTCCTTTATACGACGTGGTCTTATGAGATATCATTTACCTGCTTAAACTTTTTTAAACTGTTTTACTCATACCAGTCCCACGACTGACCCGGAGTTTATTTTGTTTTGTTTTCCCTAAACTCTTGGGTGCCCAATTTTGTACGGGCAGTCAAGTAGTCGGGATTTACAGATACTTGAAGAGCTGGAGTGAGACGACCCCAAACCCCGTACTGACGGTGGCAAGAGTAATCCTTGGAATATAACACATAAACAGATTACAGCAGAACAGAAATAAATAAATACACCAGATAATGAAAAATAGAATATACTGGATAAACGTAATCATCAGAGTTACACAGTATACAGGATCATACTTAATATAAATACAGTTCAGCTATACATAAATGTCTACAGCGGAATACAAACATAATGTACAATAGGAGCTGAACAACATAAAAAGAGATAAATAATAGAATCCATCTTCAGCTCCAGCTATCCGGATAAATCCTGCTAAACCTGTATACAAGGCTGCCCGTGTAGAAAAAGGGGCACCCGTTTTGAAAGTGAAACAAACTACGAGTCAGTCATGGGACTGGTATGAGAAATCTACTCAAAACATTTAAAATATGGCCAATCACATGACCACGCCACTTTCGTGGAACGGGTTTACTCCATTGGATTGCCAGTGCTTTAAAACAAATCATTCTTTTAAAGATCGCAATGCTTTTTATAAAAATGAAGCCATTATAAGACTCAGTTCCCATCACACAATGCAATGCAAACTGGAGGATAGAATTTTTACCTTATAATGGCCAAAATATGCTTGATACGAATAAAATAAAAGCATTTGGTATTATTTGTAGTGTCTATAGGTTTCGAAAACAATTTCGAATCATAACTATCAATCATAGACGGCATTAATGCCCCATACCACTGTGACGCCATATATAGGTATACAATGAAAACCGCATAGTCACGTATTTGGAAATTGGATTTTCGTCATGAACCAAGGCAAAAGATAGTCCTTACCGAATTCGAGACTGCCTAGCCCGAGTCTCAGGATCAGAACGCATCGACCCTTGGATCGTCAGGGCCGGTCCACACGGAGTGGATTAAAATGCATGAACACTACGTTTTCCCCGCCCTTTGGGGCGTAAGTGAGCCAACAATTGACTCCATCGGTCCCGGATCGACCGATATATCCGAGGCGCCTCGCAACAGCAACAACCACATAAGTCAAACTCGTCAGGGCGTGTAAAACCACTGACGCCACTTCTAGCTAGGAGGAAACGCAGGCCCTTCCTGATGTACTTTCTCCCGTTTCTGGTTCATACCGGGGTGTGAGGCTCACGATTTCACGTTATACACAAAGCTACGCAACACAGGCGGTGCTTTGATCATCCCCACAAGGCTTTGCTTTTCAATAGAAGCCCTGATCACTGCATCTTAGCATGCCACACAGTCAATTCACACCGTGCAACTGATAGCTATCAATCACACAGAATAAATTCCAATGTCAGACACACTGTCCATTTGCAAGTCCGTTCTGGGTCTGAACGAAACCGGAGGCACTATATACCTCGCAAACAATCGATCACCACGTACGTCTGGATGATCACCACTCATTATCCATATTTCGGGATGCCTCCCAATCAGGACCTCGGTTACCATCCAAACGAGGTGAAGATCTCCGGTCTTCGACCATTGTCTTCATCTTCGATTTCTTATCGTCCATTCAGTTATTCAGAATGGGATAAACCCGGTCTTTCTGAGCAACTCACGTATATAATAAACAAGTGCTACAAAAACACTACTACGCATCATTTCAATTCATTAGTCATTAACCATCAATCAGTAAGAGAACGATTTCCCAAATATTAACCCCGAAGGCCGAAACCAACATCAGATCAACATCCAGGAAACCATTCGACTTAGCCCACCTTCAGTTAGTTTCTAAATTTCACATCCATATCGTTTATAATATTTTATATTGATTTATCTCTATTTTTATTTATTTTAAAATAGCCAATTTATTCAAAACGACGCTTCGGGCCATAACGTGGCCGTGACGCTATTTTTCTTCAGATTTGATTTACACATATCTGAAAATCTAACCGTTGGATCTTCATAAAATTTACATGATTAGAAAGATCTTTTCAAAACGAATCCAACGGTTCCAGTTTCGGGAAAATCCGACGGTCGGATCTCCCGGTATAATCATTTGAAGTTTCGATTTCAAAATACGAACTACATCGTCGTCATTCGATTAAATATAACTATATTTAGATTTATATATATAAATATAATCGATTTTGGCGCTGTTTTTCTTCAGATTTGAATTAAACATTCCAGACAATCCAACCGTTGGATTTTTACAAAGTTGGTGCCGTTGGAAAGATATTTCCAAAGCGAACCCAACAGTTGCGATTCCAGGAAAATCCGATGGTCGGATCTCCCGCACTAATCATTTGAAATCACGCTTTCAAAATACGAACTATTTCAAAACTATATTCTTTTCATACATTTGATAAAAATGATATTTTTATCTAAATGTCTTCTATTTCAACACTTCACTATTTTTAACAATTCATATATATAATAAAAATGTGATTTTTAATGTAAAACAATTTATTTCAAAACTCGACTATTTTATATAGTTAATATAGGTGATAAAAATAGGATTTTTATTATAAAACAATTTATTTCAAAACAAGATTATTTTATATATTTCATATTGATGATAACAATTTCTTTCAAAATATGAATACCATTCAACACATGAATTTCAATTCAACGAATGAATTTCGATTCAACACATGAAGGTTTCCTATAGTTTATATAAATAGATAAAAAGGGGATTTTTTATATTTAAAAACACGAACACCATTCAACACATGAATTCTATCCAACGAATGAATTTCAATACAACACATGAAGGTTTTCTATAGTTTATATAAATAGATAAAAAGGTGATTTTTATATTTGAAACACGAATACCATTCAACACATGAATTTCAATTCAACGAATGAATTTCGATTCAACACATGAAGGTTTTCTATAGTTTATATTTATAGATAAAAAGGTGATTTTTATATTTAAAAACACGAACACCATTCAACACATGAATTCTATTCAACGAATGAATTTCAATTCAACACATGAAGGTTTTCTATAGTTTATATATATAGATAAAAAGGTGATTTTTATATTTAAAAACACGAACACCATTCAACACATGAATTCTATTCAACGAATGAATTTCAATTCAACACATGAAGGTTTTCTATTCAACGGACGAATATAGTTTCAATATAGGAAAATAATTCTAACACATGAATGTTATTCAAAATTTCGGCAGCATAACGACGGGGTAGTTAAAACCGGGACCGTCCCTAGTACGGCTCCTCGCTCTACCTTAAAACCTCGCGGTTTTTGACAATGGGGATTCATGCATCTAGTTCGCACGCAGGCGGCATGTATATTTATTTCATTTCCACAAACTAATCCTATGTGGTTTCAACCAAATATTTCTCAACCACAAACGGGTATTTTTTCAACCACAATCAATCAATATCAACCACAAACAATTCCAATCAACCATCCACTACCAATCAATTTTCACACCAATCACAACCAATAAATATCGTCCATGGTTTTTGGACGAGGGGCGTGTATATATATATATATATATATATATATATATATATATTTATATATAGCATTTCACTTCTATTTCAACACATATATAATTTTTACAATGCATATATAACTTATACATCGAACGTACAACTTATACAACGCTAATATAAGAGGTGTACAATGCTTATATAACTCATACATCGACTATATAATTTATGCATCGTTGTTTCCCATATCGTTTATAATTTAGAAATCTCACATTGGGTTCCACTCCACCAAAAATAGCAGAAGGCTCAGAAAAATATGCGGTCTCTTCTAGAATGTAAAAGACGTCCACACGAGTCCACTGTCTCTTGTTTCACTGGATTTCGACAAGAAACGAAATAGATATGATTTTTTAAAGTTTGCAACGGTTTTAAACTGTTAAAAACAGTTTTAATTAAACAGCCGTACCTCTCAGCTGAAAGGTTCAAAACTAGGTTCTGATTTTTCGTGAAATCCGTTGCTCGATACGACGATCGGCCACTGCCACGTGGAAGGGCTTGGAGAGGCGCACGTGCACCAGGGAGGGGGTTGAACTTGGCCGCTCCAGGAGATGGCGGCGACGGCTTGAAGAAGTCGACTTCTAGGCGTCAATTCTCACTCCACAGGCCACGAAAAATTCCAAACTATATATGGATTTGAAGATCTCGAGGAGCTCTACAAAATCTTCAACTGGAGGAGGGGCTAATTTTGCGTGGATTGATCGGAAAGTGGACGGGAACGATTGAATGGTTTTCCGCCTTCGATCGCTACGGGGAGAGAGAAAATATCGCCGGGGGGGGGGTGGGGGGGGTGGGTGGTTCTGACGTGGACCATTCATTTTTTATTTATTTATAAAGTTTTAAAAATCCGAAAATACCCCTTGTCACACCCGAAAACCAATTCAAACCCAACAACTGCCATCCCTAGCGTTTTACCCCCATTACGAACACAATGGGATATGTTTCGTAGGCCCATTCGACTGTTTCAGTCAGTTTTCATTCAGCTTAAAATATATAACATTCAATATTTGATTTGAACGTACATTTCTATTTGCCATGGCCATAAACTGATTCGAAAAATTCCAGAAAAATAAATCTGGCTATGTTTTGACGATACGGTCCCAACAAAACTAGTTTCGTCGAATTCTGAGACAGTTTGCAAAAAGGCCCATTTCTGGTCGATCCAATTTAACTATAATTGATCAAAACACGTTTTCCTTTGCCACGCTCACATACTAGCTTAAAAAATTATGAAATTTGAAACCTAGCAATAACTTCACATCCCGGATCCAACAAAAGTTGTTTCGTCGAATTCCGAGGTCGTATGCAAAATGGCCAATTTCACGGGCTATATAAATTCCATAGCGACCTTTCTGAAAATTCATTTGGCCATAACTTTTGCTTTCCTCTATGAAACTTCGATTTTTCAGATTCGTTAGAAAGGTATTCACTAACAAATTTAAATATTTTTTGTTTCACTCAAATTTGTTTTGTTTTGCACCCGGTACAGTCAGTTGAAGTTTGAATTCCATTTTTGAAACTACAACGCCATTTCAGGCCTTGTTTATTATTAGAATTAATTATATTCCTTTTCAAACGTCGATTCAAACTCACTTTTCATTGCTATTATTTAAAATATTTATTTCAAATATTTAAAATCCATTATTTTAACCAATTTAAATTTTTTAAATTGGTTCAGTTTTTCCGGGTCGTTACATGGAGCAGGTGGCTTCAGGATTATATAGCTATAGTTATTTTCAGCTGTGTTGTACTTTGATAAGTGCTATTGTATACATAACTGTTATATTTCAAGGATATGTTATATATTATATGTTATTCGTTCCGTTGTGAGGCTCGTGTTACTCTGATGTTGTGTTCTTCTTCTTCTTCTATTCTAAGTTTCTATCTTATCTGTCCTCACCCTCTGTTTTCTTTCTATTAATTTTCTGATTTTCAGTTTAATTTGGGGTTGGACTTGCGTTTTTGGTCAGCTCAAATTGGACCGGATTTTTGGGTCATTACAGTTGGTATCAGAGCTTAAGTTAAAAATTACCTTGGCTCTATGGCGTGACTCGGTAGAGATAGGGTTAGTAATACCCTAGATTGAGTTTGAGTGTATATATACGAGTGAATGTATTTGTTATTTAATATAAAAATTGTTTTATATTGTGGGGATTCATTGGTTGAGTTGTTTATGAATTCTGGTCGATCAGTTTGATCCACTGTATCGGTAGGGGTTTATAAACACTCGAATACGATGGGTCAACACGATATACTTTGAAAAGAGGGTAAATAGAACAAATTTACCCAAATTATATCCAGATATAGAGGGAATATATATATATATATATTGGTTGTAATTATAGTTGAGTAAGATTATAAAATGAAATGGTTATATATAACCAACCAGAATTCATATAAGAGAAATCAAATGAATTAAATCTGAATTTAAATCAGAATTGAAATAAGAACCATGGAAATTTGAAAAAGGGTTTGTTAACAGATTTGGATTAAGTATATGAGAATTTTAAAATCCTGGGAGATTTTAAATTTTGTTTAAAGCATTTCAAATGGTATTTAGAATTGATTTCAAAGAGGAAAGCTTTAGAAATGGTTTTAAAAGTGATACAATATTGAACTCACTTCGATAGCCGGAAAATAATTCTGATGATGACTACAGCATCATCAGTGTTCATTTTCGAGTTGATAAGTGATGGATTACAACCGAGTATTTTGTTTTTGAATTGTTTGAGAAAAACAAGTTGTTTTGGTACTTTGAAATAAACATTTTGATTTTTGATATGATAAAGTGATTTAAAATTCCCAAGAAAAGATTGTTGAATTAAAACCAATTTGAATTGAAGGTAGGAAAAGCAATTGGAATTAAAATTTGAAATCAATTAGGTAAAAATTGAATTAAATTGGGTTAGAATGATATCAAGACAAATTGGATTGATGAGTTGAGAATTTGAAATCAAGAATTGGACTTTGATTTGAAATGAAATTCGACTTAGGTATAAGCGAATGGTTGAATTTGTGGATAAGAATTGATTGGAGTTTGATTGGAAATACATTGGTATATGCTGAATTGACAACAGGTGAAAGTGATAGAGTTGATATTCCTGACAAAAAGGTACAAGTTTATATTTGATATAAGCATGAGATTTATGAGCCGAATTGGCAAGCCGCTTGGCTGTCTGATTTTCTTTTGGGTTGGAGATGGCCTAGAGAGGCGAGTTGTGGTTTTAGCGATAGGGCTGTACAAAGGAGGTTATGGCGAAATTTTCCGAAAATTTAAAGTGTTAGAAAATTTTCAGAATTTTTAAAAATTTTAGTTAGTCAGAAGGAATTAATATTTTAGTCGATATTAATTGGTTCAGAGAAACAAGAGATAAGGGGTAAACCGATAAGCTTTTACCAAATAGATAGGGTCGTCCTCTAACTTAGCAATTTCGAGGACGAAATTAGTTTAAGTGGAGAAGAATGTAATGACCCGCATTGTCAGAGGTATTATAAGTAATTTATTTAATTATATAAATAGTGATTTAGGGAATTAAATCATCGTTAATTAAATTATAGTGAATATTTAATTAAATTAAATAATTAAATAATATATTTAATTCAGAAATAATCAAAATATTGGAAATCACAATATAATATGAACTGGGTCATCCTTGAGATTTAATTCAACTTAGAGTTAAATTATATTGACGAATATATTCAATCAACGTCAGTTTGAATGTAGAATTATATTATAATTAAAATCGAGTGCGTAACGACGCGGTAGTTCGCTATTTGGCAATTTAAACTTCAACTGAGTATACAGGGTTCGTTTTAAATCGGATTTCTGTGCAACAAGAAACGTGTGGAGCTGGTGGAGTATATCTTTCTAGTGGAAGAGAAATATCGGGGTTTCGTCGTATAGATTTTGAGTTACGTCCAAATCAAATTTCAGAAAAGTCACTGTGGAATTCCTTTATAATTCGTAACGCTTTATATACATTATAAAAGGGTTTTCAATGTAAATTGGATATCGATTCAACCAGGACTTGGAATATCGAGAGTGTAAATATTTTAGAGCTATATGGTATTCCACTATGAATTTATACGATAATATTTATTCATAAATATTTAATTTAATTAAATTTTAATATATTAATATATTTAAATGGGTTATTTTTTGCTTTAAAAATAGCCAGTTTTGCAAATGACCTCAGAATTTGACGAAACTAATTTTGTTGGATCCGCAATGTTAAATTATTGCTAAATTTTAGTTTTCGTGATTTTTAGAGTCACTGTGTGGCCGTATGGATTTTAAGAGTGAAAAACAGTCAGTATTTCGACGGTTAAAAATACGCTATGTGAGCATACGAGGTTGGAATTTGATGAAACCAGTTTCATTGGGACCGTAATGTCAAACAGTAGCTGCATGTCAATTTTCATGATTTTTGGGTATCATGTGTGATCATACGAATTTTTAGAAGGCAAAAATGAATATAAAACGATAAAAATATCTCAAAATATCTTGGAAAATATCTCAATACCTATCACTATAAATAACAGTTAACTACCCTTCCTTATAACCTAAAATCAAAGCCTCATCTCCATGCAAGAATTGAGCCGCCACATTTTTCATTCTCTAGTAAAGTTCAATCCAAAGAAAAAATCAAAACAAATACTAGAAATCCAAATGGGGGTATATTCAAACACCTAGCAACCAGTACATCGAACTGGTAGGCTTCTGTGAGGGTTCGGTGACAAGATTTTCACGCTGTTTTCCATCAACGTTAGTTAGGGTTTGGGTATATTGCGGTTCGATGCATCGAATCAAAGAATGGTGATTGTATTTGAGGTTATATTGGGTTGAGAGCATCGAATGGGAGCTGTACATGTATTTTGAGGATGTTCGAACCCGAATTGTTCACTTCCTGTACTCGAAGGACTGGCGACACAACCTAGAAAGAAGACGTCGAGTTGGGCTCAGGGGGGTTCAGGAGGTAGCGGTTGCGAAGGTGAATGGGATGGTGGTGGTTGCGGAGGAGGTTGGTGGCCAAGGTGGGTGGAAACGGGGGTCAACGCAGAGGTCAATGGTTTTTGCTATAGGAAGTAGGATCATTTTTGTATAAGTCATAACAAATTCATACGTGGATGAAATTCAGCAAAACAGGATCCGTTGGGATCGTATGGATGGACACTACCCAATGGAACTGACTGGGAATGGATTGGGGATCGTATGAATTTATGACGAAGTAAATTGTTTGATTCAAATCAAACAAATAGTTTATCGTTCTTTAACGATGAACTGCCAAAGTGAGTAAAACTCACCAACTCTGAACAGTTCTATTTTTATAACGTATATTTAGAACTGATAAATGATGTCTAATTGCTGTGTGTTAACTGTTGGTTTAGTTGTTTGTGTATTGATTGAAATCATAGATAACGATATATATATAAATAGTTAATCGAATATTTGATTCTGTTTTATCAGAATATTTTATATATGTGTTGTTTAACATCTGTGATGCAGGGGAACAGGTTGGAGGGGTCCAACTGGACTCCTCAATATTTATGATACTGTTCTGTTCATATATTATAATATATGATGTGATATATAATCTGTTTGATTATGTGTGTTTAAATAATATCGATCATTGGGGTTTGCTATTTTAAATATCATAAGAGACCCTGGGATGTAAAAAGAATTATTTGAATGTATATTGAAATAAAGGAACTTTATAAAATAAACCGATTTTATAAAGGAAATATTTTGAAAATAAAGTATTTATAAAATCATACGATTTTATAAAGGATATATTTATTTAGAAAATAAATAAAGTTGGTAAACGAAATATTTATTTAGGAAGTAAATAGAATTAATAAAGGAATATTTAGTTGGAAAGTAAATAGGATTATAAAAGGAAATTTACGAGATAAAAAGGAGTTAATCAAACGTAGTTCATCAAAAGGAGTAAATCAAATGTAGTTATCAAAAAGAGTTAAACAAAAAGAGTTGTTCAATTAGAGTTAATCGAAATAGAGTTAAACAAGATTAGAAACTGACTATAGATTTGTTAAGTTGAATAGTTTTCTGAGTATCGATCTGATGTTGGTTTCGGCCTTTGGGGTTTATACTTAGACAATTGTTCTCCTACTAGTTTATAGTCAGGGACTGATAGTTGTGGAAGGATAGTGATATGTAAATAAACAAAAGGAAATGTTTTCTAGTGTTAATAACATATATTTTCTAAACATAGAAAATAAGTGAAATATGAATATATATATATATATATAATTGATGATTGATTGATAGAATTTCCATCTGGAAATGATATCGTTGTTTGCACACGTGTTTTTCTTTGATAGTTAAAGCACAGACTATCAAAGTTTTGACCATTTTAACGTTGTTAATATGGAGAGACGGTTGGATTATTATCTGAAGAACCACTCCGTATTGGCATAAGCGTTGCGAATCATATATGCCAAAGATAATTGA
The DNA here is from genome assembly GCA_030737875.1 of Allium sativum. Taxonomy (NCBI): domain Eukaryota; kingdom Viridiplantae; phylum Streptophyta; class Magnoliopsida; order Asparagales; family Amaryllidaceae; genus Allium; species Allium sativum. The sequence continues at coordinate 988,852,067 of CM060912.1, read as the reverse complement.
AGACAGAGTTATGCATGGGCTATCCTGTTTACAGAATAGTGCCTTCGGTTTGTCTAGTCCCAGGACGACCTGTATGGAGGAATATCTGACAGAGTATATCTAATAGATCGCGTAAGTTGACCTCTTCAAACGTATTCACGTTTGGTGGCGGAGGAATTCGTTCCTCTTAGCTGTATATCCGTGGTATTTTTGGGGAAATCAATTTGTGATTTGGCGGGTATGACGATGTGACATTCAAAGTGAATGAAGATGTGGCATGTAAAAGATAAGCGTAGCTTCTAGCCTCACATCTGGTAAATGACAGAAGTCGGGCAGGCAGCATGGCTACGTTGGTCGCTCCGAAGTAGGGTGTATAATCACCAATCTAGAGAATATTCATTTGCTTCTTTAATCTATCAATGCTGTCCCATATATATATTCGGGAAATGGTTGCTGATCCCAACCGTTGGTGATGTACATTCGATACACTCAAGCGAAATGAGTGGTCGGTCATGTGTGGCTGAGTTGCAAGATGTTCTTGTTGAACTCCAGTGTATCGTTCCTACAGTGCACTGATCGGAAGGTGGTTCCATACCTTGTCATAGTTGGAAATCCATTACCCAATACATGCTTGCGATTTTGATTGTATACTATATATGTAGAACGTGAGATGAAAGCAATCTGCTAGATGATTAATATATTGTGGTTGTTAGAAATTATTATAATATCAAAAGGTTTTTGATATAAAGATAATTTGGATTCTCATAAGGGAAAAACCCGTTCCGTTATACGACATGGTCTTATGAGATATCATTTACCTGCTTAAACTGTTTTAAACTGTTTTACTCATACCAGTCCCATAACTGACCCGGAGTTTATTTTGTTTTGTTTTCCCTAAACTCTTGGGTGCCCAATTTTGTACGGGCAGTCAAGTAGTCGGGATTTTCAGATACTTGAAGAGCTGGAGCAGGTGGCTTCGGGATAATATAGCTATAGTTATTTTCAGCTGTGTTGTAAGTGTTGTACTCTGATAAGTGCTATTGTATAAATAACTGTTATATTTCAAGGATATGTTATATATTATATGTTATACGTTCCGCTATGAGGCTCGTGTTACTATGATGTTGTGATCTTCTTCTTCTTCTATTCTAAATTTCTATCTTATCTATCCTCACCCTATGTTTTCTTTCTATTAATTTCCTGATTTTCAATTTAATTTGGTGTAACAACCCGAAAATCTGGGCCAGTTTAAAATTTTTATTTTGGCAATTTTAGCGAATTTTGAATATTTAAAATGAATTATTTTAAATAATATCGACGAAAATTTATTTTGAAATAATTCGAACGTATATATTTATACGCGCCGTCGTTAGAATATAAATAATTATATATAATTATAAAAGGAATTGAAAATGGCGCGGTAGTTCGATAATTCGATTTCAAACTTCAATTGGATGTACCGGGTGCAAAACAATCCGGATTTTAGTGAAACCAAAAACAATAGGATCTAATTGATAATATCTTTCCAACGAATCCGACCAATCGAAATTTCATAGCGGGAGTCAAAAGATATGTCCAGTTGAAAATTCCGAATAGTCGCTATGGAATTCAGACCCTTAAAAATGGACATTTTGCAAATGACCTCGGATTTCGACGAAACCAGTTTTGTTGGGTCCGTGGTATCAAGTTATTGCTAGGTTTCAAATTTCATAATTTTTCGAATCAATATGTGAGCGTGGCGAAGGAAAACGCGTTTGACCAGTTTCAGTTGATTTTAATCAACTGGAAAATGGCCATTTTTCAAACGGTCTCAGAATTCGACGAAACTAGTTTTGTTAGGACCGCATCGTCAATACGAAGCTAGAAAATATTTTTCGGGAATTTTTCTAGTTAGTATGTGGCCCCGGTAAATTGAAATGTACGTTTAAAATTGAATATAGAGATTTAGATGAAAATTCAACGGAAACTGATCAAGACAATCAAATCAGCTTACGATACATATCCCATTGTGTTCGGAATGGGGGTGAAATGCTATGGACCACAGGCGGTGGGCCTCGTTTCGAGGTCGTATGAAAAAGTCAACTTTAAGTTGAATTAAATAATTAAATAATTAAATAAATAAATAAATAAAAACCCTTTCTCCCCCTTATTTCCCTCTGGCCCCCCACGTTCAAATCGACAGATTATTCAGAAGAAAAAAAAATGGAAACCGCGATACCCAGATCGCGTGGCCCTCCTCCGTCGCGCCTCAAGCCGATCGACGCTGCCTCCGGTCAGGCGAAACTCCCCTCCTCCGATCCTTCCCCTCCGTCACGTCCCTTCCCCCTACGATTTGAAGGCCATTGCACCCCAAGCCCATCAGAAAACCGCGCCTCCTTCTGCTGGCCCGCCGTCGATGATCCAAACGCCCCTCCCCTTGCTCCGCCTCCGGTAGCGCAGAAACCCCCCCTTCTTCCTCCGATACAGTGAGTTTTCTGCTTACGTTACTTTATTTCTTATTATTATTGTTTTTATCTTATGTAATTTATGTAATGAATTTAATAGTTAAACACTGTTTTATAATGAAATTGAAGTTATAAATATCCGATTTTCAAGATAATAAACATGATTTTTAAAATAGAAAATCTGAAATTATAAAGGAAGAGAAAATTTATATCATTGTTTTGAATAACATAGAAAAAAATATGATTTTTATATATTGAACTTCGAAATAAAAATATGATTTTTATATATTGAACTTCGAAATAAAAATATGACTTTTATATGTTGAACTTCGAAATAAAAATATGATTTTTATATATTGAACTTCGAAATAAAAAAATATGATTTTTATATATTGAACTTCGAAATAAAAATATGATTTTTATATATGGAATAGCGAAGTAAAAATTCGATTTTTACATAGGTAGTGAAAGCGGACAACGAAGGTAACAAAAAGGCGAGAACGAAGAAGATTTATATCAAAGAAGAGTCAAGATGTTTGGATAGCTTTCTGTGAGAATTTCTCACCTTTCAATTTCTTTTTCTAGTAATATATATACACTAGGATGCAGACGGTGCTTAGTAGCACCCGACACAATCGTCCACAGACCATGGACTTGTTTGTTTGATTGCAAAAATTAGTTAGATTATTTGATTGAAATTGAATTGTGTGGTGAAATGAATTGATATGATTGATGTGTGAATGGCGTGGGCCTTCACTAGACCTGGGATAAGGCTAGGCCTTGTCCCGTTTCTAGTATCGTGCCGTTATGCCGCCGAAATTTTCTAAAATAAGTTAGAAAAATAAAAATATCATTTTATTTAAAGAATGAACTGAATAGAAATTCATATGTTGGAATAAAATGTTTTGTCGTTAAAAATATAATTTTTAACGTGAAGTGAATAAAATAAAATATTCATTTACAAACCGGACGGTTTGTTTATGTACACCTATTTGAATGACATTGATTGGGACGATAAATTTTACACATCGCCCAACTGCACAAATAAAATCTGTGTTTGATTGTTTGAAACCCTACACAGGTGTTGGGATGAAATTTGAAGTTCACTCATCCTGATTGATTAAATATGTCGATCGATTGATTGACAGGCTGTTATAAGCGTTAGATATCTATATTTGATGCTTATACAGTGTAGTGCATTTTGGTTGATGGCTGGTTATTTTTCAATGCTATTATACATGTGTTGTATGAAAATCTATATAATTAACTTTATATGGTAATTGATTGGGCCTCATTCCAATTTGAAAAATAAAGAACAATATAAAATAAAAGTTCATGTGTTGACAGTACTCATCCATTGAGATTGGTCATGTGTTGAACGAAATATTTTAGTAATAAAATTTACATCTTTATCGATATAAAATAAAAGTTCATGTGTTGACAGTACTCATCCATTGAGATTGGTCATGTGTTGAACGAAATATTTTAGTAATAAAATTTACATCTTTATCGATATAAAATAAAAGTTCATGTGTTGACAGTACTCATCCATTGAGATTGGTCATGTGTTGAACGAAATATCTTAGTAATAAAATTTACATCTTTATCGATATAAAATAAAAGTTCATGTGTTGACAGTACTCATCCATTGAGATTGGTCATGTGTTGAACGAAATATTTTAGTAATAAAATTTACATCTTTATCGATATAAAATAAAAGTTCATGTGTTGACAGTACTCATCCATTGAGATTGGTCATGTGTTGAACGAAATACTTTGATAATAACAACTATTTTGAAAAAGAAATATTTGAAATAGAATATTTGAAAATAGAAATTTATGAAGCCGTGTTGATTAGTTTGACGCCATTTTGACGTGAATGATATTTATATCGATATATAACGATTTCGAAATGAATTGAATATATAACGATTTCGAAATGAATTGAATATATAACGATTTCGAAATGAATTGAATTGAAAACGATTTCGAAATGAATTGAATTGAAAACGATTTCGAAATGAATTGAATTGAAAACGATTTCGAAATGAATTGAATTGAAAACGATTTCGAAATGAATTGAATTGAAACGATTTCGAAATGAATTGAATTGAAAACGATTTCGAAATGAATTGAATTGAAAACGATTTCGAAATAAATTGAATTGAAAACGATTTCGAAATGAATTGAATTGAAAACGATTTCGAAATGAATTGAATATAGAATGAATTCAAATTGAATTGAAAGCGAATTGAAATGAATTCAAATTGAATTGAAATTTGAATTGAAATTTGAATTGAATAGAAATGAATTTTAAAACGAATTTATAAAGAAGAATTCAATTTTGATTTGAATTGAAAAGAAAGTTGAAATTGCTTTTGAAACGATTTTAAAACTATTTATATAATTCGTTTTAAATAGAAATCGACGAAGTATATATTATATATATAATATAATGGCCTGAATAGAACGCGCCGCGCCGCGGCAATTCGTGAATTTCGACCATTTATTTCAAACGGACATTACGGGAGATCCGAACGTCGGATTCTCCTAAAACCGGAACCGTTGGGTTCGTATCGAAAAGAGCTTTCTAATGAATATTAGAAATTTGAAATCTAACGGTTGGATTTGGAGTTACGTCCAAATCAAATTTGAAAAAGGTCGCTGTAAGTGCAGTTCGATGGCCGTTGATGGAAATCGACTGTACGGGCCTTGATAAAATTATTAAAAATAGTAATAATTTGTGTAAAATCATAAGAAATGATTTAGAAAGAATTGGGATGAAAAACTCCATATTTGAAAAGATAAAAATAGATTTTTATCGAAATGAACTAGTTTTGAACTAGAAATATAATTCTATTTATTTTTAAATAAATCAATTGAATTTGAAAAGGGTTCTAAAAATAACCAGAATTTCCAATGATTGCATTGGAGTGGATTTGAATCGAAATTGTCTTCGGAATATTTCGATGTTGGAATTCGTGATTATACGGATGTTGTTATGGAAATTTGAAAGATATATATTTATATCGTTATTTCCAATACGACATTTGTTAATCGTAGAATTTGATATTGAATATAAGCCGATATATTTTCTATTCAGAGCCTTATATTGAATATCAAATGTGATTTGGGTTTGTCGTGAATGGTGTCTTCACTAACACTGTTCTTGAACCCAGTTGAGAAAAGATTAAATCTTTTTATTTAGATTTAATGAAGTGTACCAATTAAATGATATTTAATTGGAATTGAATTGATATTGATTTTTGGGTTTATCGTGAACAGTGTTTTAAACAACACTCGTTCTTTAACCCGATAATTAATGAATGTGATTTTGGGTTTATCGTGAACTGTGTTTTTAAATGACACTGATTCTTTAACCCAGTTAAAGATTAAAACTAAGTGGAGTTTTAATGAATCTTTAATTAGATTGAAATGATCGAAATGGAGTATCACCAGTTTTGCTCCAGGCGATAGTTAAATCTTTAATTAGATTTGAACGTGAAATGGTAATTGAATTACCGATAACACTGTGGTGTTAGATATGAAGTATTACCAGTTTTACTTCATGGGATAAATAGGTTGGTATTGGGAAATTAAAACAAATGATTACTTCGGTAAGTTTCGTTAATCCCGACTAGTTGAATCGAAATTCAAAAGTAGATTAAAGAATAAATTCAAGGAATTTATCTTTGATAAAATTAATGGGAACCTTTCCCTATGAACGTGAAATTTGGAAACTAACTGTCGGTTAGCCAAGCAGAATGGTTTTCTGGATATTGATCTGATGTTGGTTTCGGCCTTCGGGGTTAATATTTGGGGAATTATTCTCTTGATTAATTTACGGTTAGTGACTGATGAATTGGAATGAGGCGTATGTTGTGTTTGTGTAACACTTATTTAAAATATACTCGAGTTATTCGGGAAGGCCGGGTTTATCCCATTCTGAATAACTGATACGACGATAAGTCGAAGATGAAGACGATGGTCGAAGACCAGAAGTCTTCATGTCGTTTGGGTGATTACTGATGATCTTGATTGGGCTGTACACCCAAGAAGATGGAAACAGTTGGTGATCGTCCAGACGTACTTGGAGATCGATGGATATGCGGGGTACTAGGTGCCTCCGGTTTCGTTCAGACCCAGAACGGACTTGTAAATGGAATGTGTGTCTGACATTGGATTTTAGTCCGTGTGATTGATTTCTATTAAATATATATCTGTTTGGCGGCGGAGAATTTATTCTCTTGCTTAACGCCCTTCTCTGAGACGTACGAGCTCAGGGGTTATATATTGATGGATATCAAACGCATGGAGTGAAGTGCCTATGTGGCATGCCTAAGTGGCAAATGATCAAGGCTTCTGTTGAAAAGCAAAGTCTTGTGGTTGATGATCAAAGCACAGCCTTTGTGGCATAGCTTTGTGTAACGTTGAATCGCGAGCCTCACACCCCGGTATGAACCAGAAACGGGAGAAAGGACCTCAGGGAGGGCCTACGTTTCCTCCTAGCTAAAAGTGGCGTCAGTGGTTTTACACGCCCTGACGAGTTTGACTTAGGTGGTTGTTGCTGTTGCGAGGCGCCTCGGTTAGATCAGACGATCCGGGTCCGATGGAGTCATTCGTTGGCTCGCTTACGCCCCAAAGGGCGGCGAAACGTAGTGCTCAGGCATTTTAATCCACTCCGTGTGGACCGACCCTGACGATCCAAGGCTTGCCTGCGCGCTTGCCTGAGACTCGGGCTAGGCAGTCTCGAATCGGTTGAGGACTATCTTTTGCCTCGGTTCATAGATGGAAATCCAATTTCCAAATACGTGACACTTGCGGTTTTATTTGTAAACCTATATATGGCGACATGATATATGGTACCCATGCCGCCTATGATTGATACTTATGATTTGAAGTTGTTTTATACACTATGCACTTATAATAGTATCAAACGATTTGTTTTAACCGTATCAAGCATTCTTTGGTTGTTATAAGGGAAAACCCTATCCTCGGCTGCGTTGAATTGTGTAATGTATTATTTTCCGCTGCGAGGTATTTAAATGTAATTTAAATCTCTGATATTTCTGTGTAATATTCATTTATACTCTGTATATTCTTGTAATCTGATGCATTGTTGTAATATACAATGAAATGTTCTTCTGTATGCGTTCTGTTGTGGCTTATTCTCGAACTATCCGACACTTTCCTTTACGGGGAAGTTACGGGTTTTCACAGTTGGTATCAGAGCTTTGGTTTACAAAGCTCAGAGAACAAGACACATTAGAACCATACGAAAGAATTCATCAGATATTGGATTAGTAATATCTAATGAGAATGGCTCGTTATAGATAGGATTAGTAGTGTCCTAGAACGAGTGTGAAGAGTATATTTTTAAAATGAAAGCCAATTTTGTTTTGAAAATTTAAAATCAATTATTCGTATTTGATTATTTATTTATATTGATTTGGACAGTCCAGTATATAAAGATTTTGCGTATACGTCTGATCCACGTGTGTTTGAAATTTTAATATACTGGATAGATATAGAATCACACTCTAGTCGCCCGGAGATGATGTTGATAATGACCATGGCATCATCAATATTTATGTTCGTGCTCCGAAGGTGTGATTTCTTTATATTTCCTATTGACTGGTGTGAGAACCAAAATTAGATAGGGCTTATTGTTGTGAATTGGCATCAAAAACATGATTTTTGTATATGTATCAAAATTATCAATTTGAAACTCTAATCCACTAACTGATTGATGTTTGTGTTGTTTGTTTAATTGTTTGATAATTTTGAACCATTATGCCTAATTTGATCAAATAATGAATTGTATTGAAATTTGGTCGCATTTGCTTGCATATACTTGTACTTACATTGAACAGGTCATAGCAAGGAGGCTAGAGCAGAGAATAAAATTTGTTTGCCCGACAAATAGGTACATGTTTACTACATAATTTACTGTTTTGTTTGGGTGATGATGATTTTATGAGCCTATTGGCTAGCCGCTTGGCTTTTTCTTTTTCTTTTTGAGATCAGAAGGACCGGGGAAGCTATTTGAAATTCCCCGATGCTCCCGGTGCAGGGGAGGTTATGGCGAAATTTTTCGAAAATATAGGGTGTTAGCCAAATTTTTGAAATTTTGTAAATTCTCAGAAACTAAAGAGTTGGAGAATGGAAGCCAGATCGAGCGTAGAGTTGAATGATCAAACCACTTTCGACTTTGTTCCTTTTCGGGGACGAAAAGTTTTAAGTGGGGGAGATTGTAACAACCCGAAAATCTGGGCCAGTTTAAAATTTTTATTTTGGCAATTTTAGCGAATTTTGAATATTTAAAATGAATTATTTTAAATAATATCGGCGAAAATTTATTTTGAAATAATTCGAACGTATATATTTATACGCGCCGTCATTAGAATATAAATAATTATATATAATTATAAAAGGAATTGAAAATGGCGCGGTAGTTCGATAATTCGATTTCAAACTTCAATTGGATGTACCGGGTGCAAAACAATCCGGATTTTAGTGAAACCAAAAACAGTAGGATCTAATTGATAATATCTTTCCAACGAATCCGACCAATCGAAATTTCATAGCGGGAATCAAAAGATATGTCCAGTTGAAAATTCCGAATAGTCGCTATGGAATTCAGACCCTTAAAAATGGACATTTTGCAAATGACCTCGGATTTCGACGAAACCAGTTTTGTTGGGTCCGTGGTATCAAGTTATTGCTAGGTTTCAAATTTCATAATTTTTCGAATCAATATGTGAGCGTGGCGAAGGAAAACGCGTTTGACCAGTTTCAGTTGATTTTAATCAACTGGAAAATGGCCATTTTTCGAACGGTCTCAGAATTCGACGAAACTAGTTTTGTTAGGACCGCATTGTCAATACGAAGCTAGAAAATATTTTTCGGGAATTTTTCTAGTTAGTATGTGGCCCCGGTAAATTGAAATGTACGTTTAAAATTCAATATAGCGATTTAGATGAAAATTCAACGGAAACTGATCAAGACAATCAAATCAGCTTACGATACATATCCCATTGTGTTCGGAATGGGGGTGAAACGCTATGGACCATAGGCGGTGGGCCTCGTTTCGAGGTCGTATGAAAAAGTCAACTTTAAGTTGAATTAAATAATTAAATAATAAAATAAATAAATAAATAAAAACCCTTTCTCCCCCTTATTTCCTTCTGGCCCCCCCCCACGTTCAAATCGACAGATTATTCAGAAGAAAAAAAAAATGGAAACCGCGTTACCCAGATCGCGTGGCCCTCCTCCGTCGCGCCTCAAGCCGATCGACGCTGCCTCCGGTCAGGCGAAACTCCCCTCCTCCGATCCTTCCCCTCCGTCACGTCCCTTCCCCCTACGATTTGAAGGCCGTTGCACCCCAAGCCCATCAGAAAACCGCGCCTCCTTCTGCTGGCCCGCCGTCGATGATCCAAACGCCCCTCCCCTTGCTCCGCCTCCGGTAGCGCAGAAACCCCCCCTTCTTCCTCCGATACAGTGAGTTTTCTGCTTACGTTACTTTATTTCTTATTATTATTGTTTTTATCTTATGTAATTTATGTAATGAATTTAATAGTTAAACACTGTTTTATAATGAAATTGAAGTTATAAATATCTGATTTTCAAGATAATAAACATGATTTTTAAAATAGAAAATCTGAAATTATAAAGGAAGAGAAAATTTATATCATTGTTTTGAATAACATAGAAAAAAATATGATTTTTATATATTGAACTTCGAAATAAAAATATGATTTTTATATATTGAACTTCGAAATAAAAATATGACTTTTATATGTTGAACTTCGAAATAAAAATATGATTTTTATATATTGAACTTCGAAATAAAAAAATATGATTTTTATATATTGAACTTCGAAATAAAAATATGATTTTTATATATGGAATAGCGAAGTAAAAATTCGATTTTTACATAGGTAGTGAAAGCGGACAACGAAGGTAACAAAAAGGCGAGAACGAAGAAGATTTATATCAAAGAAGAGTCAAGATGTTTGGATAGCTTTCTGTGAGAATTTCTCACCTTTCAATTTCTTTTTATAGTAATATATATATATACTAGGATGCAGACGGTGCTTAGTAGCACCCGACACAATCGTCCACAGACCATGGACTTGTTTGTTTGATTGCAAAAATTAGTTAGATTATTTGATTGAAATTGAATTGTGTGGTGAAATGAATTGATATGATTGATGTGTGAATGGCGTGGGCCTTCACTAGACCGGGGATAAGGCTAGGCCTTGTCCCGTTTCTAGTATCGTGTCGTTATGCCGCCGAAATTTTCTAAAATAAGTTAGAAAAATAAAAATATCATTTTATTTAAAGAATGAACTGAATAGAAATTCATATGTTGGAATAAAATGTTTTGTCGTTAAAAATATAATTTTTAACGTGAAGTGAATAAAATAAAATATTCATTTACAAACCAGACGGTTTGTTTATGTACACCTATTTGAATGACATTGATTGGGACGATAAATTTTACACATCGCCCAACTGCACAAATAAAATCTGTGTTTGATTGTTTGAAACCCTACACAGGTGTTGGGATGAAATTTGAAGTTCACTCATCCTGATTGATTAAATATGTCGATCGATTGATTGACAGGCTGTTATAAGCGTTAGATATCTATATTTGATGCTTATACAGTGTAGTGCACTTTGGTTAATGGCTGATTATTTTTCAATGCTATTATACATGTGTTGTATGAAAATCCATATAATTAACTTTATATGGTAATTGATTGGGCCTCATTCCAATTTGAAAAATAAAGAACAATATAAAATAAAAGTTCATGTGTTGACAGTACTCATCCATTGAGATTGGTCATGTGTTGAACGAAATATTTTAGTAATAAAATTTACATCTTTATCGATATAAAATAAAAGTTCATGTGTTGACAGTACTCATCCATTGAGATTGGTCATGTGTTGAACGAAATATTTTAGTAATAAAATTTACATCTTTATCGATATAAAATAAAAGTTCATGTGTTGACAGTACTCATCCATTGAGATTGGTCATGTGTTGAACGAAATATCTTAGTAATAAAATTTACATCTTTATCGATATAAAATAAAAGTTCATGTGTTGACAGTACTCATCCATTGAGATTGGTCATGTGTTGAACGAAATATTTTAGTAATAAAATTTACATCTTTATCGATATAAAATAAAAGTTCATATGTTGACAGTACTCATCCATTGAGATTGGTCATGTGTTGAACGAAATATTTTGATAATAACAACTATTTTGAAAAAGAAATATTTGAAATAGAATATTTGAAAATAGAAATTTATGAAGCCGTGTTGATTAGTTTGACGCCATTTTGACGTGAACGATATTTATATCGATATATAACGATTTCGAAATGAATTGAATATATAACGATTTCGAAATGAATTGAATATATAACGATTTCGAAATGAATTGAATTGAAAACGATTTCGAAATGAATTGAATTGAAAACGATTTCGAAATGAATTGAATTGAAAACGATTTTGAAATGAATTGAATTGAAAACGATTTCTAAATGAATTGAATTGAAAACGATTTCGAAATGAATTGAATTGAAAACGATTTCTAAATGAATTGAATTGAAAACGATTTCGAAATGAATTGAATATAGAATGAATTCAAATTGAATTGAAAGCGAATTGAAATGAATTCAAATTGAATTGAAATTTGAATTGAAATTTGAATTGAATAGAAATGAATTTTAAAACGAATTTATAAAGAAGAATTCAATTTTGATTTGAATTGAAAAGAAAGTTGAAATTGCTTTTGAAACGATTTTAAAACTATTTATATAATTCGTTTTAAATAGAAATCGACGAAGTATATATTATATATATAATATAATGGCCTGAATAGAACGTGCCGCGCCGCGGCAATTCGTGAATTTCGACCATTTATTTCAAACGGACATTACGGGAGATCCAAACGTCGGATTCTCCTAAAACCGGAACCGTTGGGTTCGTATCGAAAAGAGCTTTCTAATGAATATTAGAAATTTGAAATCTAACGGTTGGATTTGGAGTTACGTCCAAATCAAATTTGAAAAAGGTCGCTGTAAGTGCAGTTCGATGGCCGTTGATGGTACGGGCCTTGATAAAATTATTAAAAATAGTAATAATTTGTGTAAAATCATAAGAAATGATTTAGAAAGAATTGGGATGAAAAACTCCATATTTGAAAAGATAAAAATAGATTTTTATCGAAATGAACTAGTTTTGAACTAGAAATATAATTCTATTTATTTTTAAATAAATAAATTGAATTTGAAAAGGGTTCTAAAAATAACCAGAATTTCCAATGATTGCTTTGGAGTGGATTTGAATCGAAATTGTCTTCGGAATATTTCGATGTTGGAATTCGTGATTATACGGATGTTGTTATGGAAATTTGAAAGATATATATTTATATCGTTATTTCCAATACGACATTTGTTAATCGTAGAATTTGATATTGAATATAAGCCGATATATTTTCTATTCAGAGCCTTATATTGAATATCAAATGTGATTTGGGTTTGTCGTGAATGGTGTCTTCACTAACACTGTTCTTGAACCCAGTTGAGAAAAGATTAAATCTTTTTATTTAGATTTAATGAAGTGTACCAATTAAATGATATTTAATTGGAATTGAATTGATATTGATTTTTGGGTTTATCGTGAACAGTGTTTTAAACAACACTCGTTCTTTAACCCGATAATTAATGAATGTGATTTTGGGTTTATCGTGAACTGTGTTTTTAAATGACACTGATTCTTTAACCCAGTTAAAGATTAAAACTAAGTGGAGTTTTAATGAATCTTTAATTAGATTGAAATGATCGAAATGGAGTATCACCAGTTTTGCTCCAGGCGATAGTTAAATCTTTAATTAGATTTGAACGTGAAATGGTAATTGAATTACCGATAACACTGTGGTGTTAGATATGAAGTATTACCAGTTTTACTTCATGGGATAAATAGGTTGGGATTGGGAAATTAAAACAAATGATTACTTCGGTAAGTTTCGTTAATCCCGACTAGTTGAATCGAAATTCAAAAGTAGATTAAAGAATAAATTCAAGGAATTTATCTTTGATAAAATTAATGGGAACCTTTCCCTATGAACGTGAAATTTGGAAACTAACTGTCGGTTAGCCAAGCAGAATGGTTTTCTGGATATTGATCTGATGTTGGTTTCGGCCTTCGGGGTTAATATTTGGGGAATTATTCTCTTGATTAATTTACGGTTAGTGACTGATGAATTGGAATGAGGCGTATGTTGTGTTTGTGTAACACTTATTTAAAATATACTCGAGTTATTCGGGAAGGCCGGGTTTATCCCATTCTGAATAACTGATACGACGATAAGTCGAAGATGAAGACGATGGTCGAAGACCAGAAGTCTTCATGTCGTTTGGGTGATTACTGATGATCTTGATTGGGCTGTACACCCAAGAAGATGGAAACAGTTGGTGATCGTCCAGACGTACTTGGAGATCGATGGATATGCGGGGTACTAGGTGCCTCCGGTTTCGTTCAGACCCAGAACGGACTTGTAAATGGACTGTGTGTCTGACATTGGATTTTAGTCCGTGTGATTGATTTCTATTAAATATATATCTGTTTGGCGGCGGAGAATTTATTCTCTTGCTTAACGCCCTTTCTGAGACGTACGAGCTCAGGGGTTATATATTGATGGATATCAAACGCATGGAGTGAAGTGCCTATGTGGCATGCCTAAGTGGCAAATGATCAAGGCTTCTGTTGAAAAGCAAAGTCTTGTGGTTGATGATCAAAGCACAGCCTTTGTGGCATAGCTTTGTGTAACGTTGAATCGCGAGCCTCACACCCCGGTATGAACCAGAAACGGGAGAAAGGACCTCAGGGAGGGCCTACGTTTCCTCCTAGCTAAAAGTGGCGTCAGTGGTTTTACACGCCCTGACGAGTTTGACTTATGTGGTTGTTGCTGTTGCGAGGCGCCTCGGTTAGATCGGACGATCCGGGTCCGATGGAGTCATTCGTTGGCTCGCTTACACCCCAAAGGGCGGCGAAACGTAGTGCTCAGGCATTTTAATCCACTCCGTGTGGACCGGCCCTGACGATCCAAGGCTTGCCTGCGCGCTTGCCTGAGACTCGGGCTAGGCAGTCTCGAATTGGTTGAGGACTATCTTTTGCCTCGGTTCATAGATGGAAATCCAATTTCCAAATACGTGACATTTGCGGTTTTTTTTGTAAACCTATATATGCCGACATGATATATGGTACCCATGCCACCTATGATTGATACTAATGATTTGAAGTTGTTTTATACACTATGCACTTATAATAGTATCAAACGATTTGTTTTAATCGTATCAAGCATTCTTTGGCTGTTATAAGGGAAAACCCTATCCTCGGCTGCGTTGCATTGTGTGATGGGACCTAGGTCTTATAACAGCTTCATTTTTCTTTGTTTAGCATTGCGCTGTTTGTTTTATGCACTGGTATTCTTGGGAGGAAACCCGTTCCGTGTTATACGGCGTGGTCCCTTGATTTACCGAACTTTAAAATAAAGATTAATAACTGCTTTTGTTCTCACACCAGTCACATAACTGACCTGGAGTTTATTGTTTTAACTTAAACTCTGGGTGCCCTTATTTTGACACGGGCAGCTAGTAGTTTCGGTTTTGCAGATTTATATTCACAGGATCCTGGTTTACAGCTGGAACGATATCCGGAAAGCTTTGTATCCGTATATCTCTTCTAGTTGTGTAATGTATTATTTTCCGCTACGAGGTATTTAAATGTAATTTAAATCTCTGATATTTCTGTGTAATATTCATATATACTCTGTATATTCTTGTAATCTGATGCATTGTTGTAATATACAATGAAATGTTCTTCTGTATGCGTTCTGTTGTGGCTTGTTCTCGAACTATCCAACACTTTCCTTTACGGGGAAGTTACGGGTTTTCACATTTGGGGTTAGACTTGTGTTTTTGGTCAGCTCAAATTGGACCGGATTTTTGGGTCTTTACAGACCAGTAGCGACACATGGAGAATATCTACATATATCAAACGTGGAAGCATCCTGCTCGTCTCTAGATCAGCTACTCATGCATAATCAGCTAGTCTTTAGTCTTCCCGTTTAAGAGTACCCGAAGTAATAAGAAGAGACATAAAACTCTGGGTCAGACAAAAGTTTGGTATGAGCGATAAGAAGCAAAACAGAACAATAACATGTATACTAAACCAATACCTGAACCTGGACCTGCAACCAAAGAGTTAGCACAATAGGATGTACAATACTCTAAGGTGACACTAACATATGGTGTAAAGATAGGGGGTGAGGTTGTGCATGTCGTAATAATGGCAAACAATCAAACATAGCAACCATCCTTACATATCTCACTCAGTGCGTAAAGCATATGATGTCTACCTCTTTGATCACCCAAATCCTTGCTATGATCGCTCTTCCCATTGGAGTCATGCGACTCCACTGCACTGATCCATAGCCACTAGTCCTTGCTATGTCCACTCTGCCCCATGAAGTCATGGAGACTCCAATGCACTAGCTCATAGCCATTGTAACACCTCGTGTATTCTACAACTGTGAAATTCACAAAATTAAAGTATAACTAATTTCAAATCAAAGAATTAAGGGAAACGGGATACGCCATTGCGTTCATCTCGGAATTCTGCTTGAGATAGAGTCTGAGTTTGTGTAAAACGGATATCGTATGAAGAAGATATGGACGAACGAAGTTGGGCGAAATACCAGAAAACGGGTCAGAATGCACTGGTGCACTTGGGAAGTGCGCCAGAACAAAAATGAACTGGCGCACTTGGGATGTGCGCCAGTACATTTTTGACCTGGCGCACCTGCCAAGTGCGCCCAGGTCAAAATGACCTGCTGGTCAGGTCTGGTCAAGTCTTGGCTGGCCAGGTCTGTGTTTGGTCGATTTTCTGAGCCTTGCCTTGTCACTAGGGCTAGGTGTCAGCTCCTGGTTGGTCTCTCCTTCAAACGAACGGCTATTATTGAACCAAGCTTCATCGACGGTCTAAATCAACTCACAAACTCTATAAAAAGGACCTAAGATGAAACGCCCCACCTCCGTTAGGGTCACTCTCAAAGGGAATGCCCTAATTTTGGTGGAGGTTTATAAGTATAAGTCACAGATATACAAGACGGATATAAGAACACATATTTGTAAACAGCGGAAAATCAACAAACTTTTATTTCATAAAAGCAAATACGTGCTACAACAACATCACCATAATTGTCTTACTTCTTTTCCAAAAACATAACATAACACTTTCATAATCTGTCTTGAATACATTATTTAAAGAAGCATAAATAAAACATAGATAGACTGCAAAAGCCCCATAGTGGTTGTCCAAAGCCATAGTTCAAAAAGAAAAGGTCCAAGCAATACATTTCTCCTCTTCAAGCTGGATGTTAAGGCTGGTCAAGCTGCAGTGTTCCCTCCCTGTGGACCTGGGGGGGTGGGGGGGGGGGAACGGAAGAAAAGAAGACAAAAGAAAAGTAGAGTCAGACATAAAGCCTGAGTAAGTCTAGTACTATTCTGTCTATGAATAAAGAACTGGGTATGATAAGTATAAACAAGAAGTGGGGAAGCATATAACTTGGTTAAGTTGTCTAGGGTCGAATATACTATCGTACCCCACGTTAATCTCTGAACCCATATAAACTAGTTTCCAACTGGCACCCCATAATCAGGGTGATGTGATCCATTCTATGATGATCGGCTCCTACTCGCATAGTTACATGTGTCTTACGGACCCCGATGTTGTAGTTACCTATGCTGGTCCCACCATGGGGTGTATCAAGTCCTATGGTGGCGGCCCGACACAATCCTAGAGTGCACAGGTATTCTACTGGTGTCCAGTGCCTTATTTTTCTGCGCCGGAGTGTGTGCACGCCCGCACCCCGTTAGAACCTACACTGCTACAACACCGCCGTCGATTTGACCTCTTACAATCAGCCCAGTAATCGTGCCCCACCCTGCCTAGTTTCAGGGTATCCTGATACACCTTCTAGGGTTACTGCTGAAAAGGGTCCCCCGTTTACTAGGTTTTCTATCTCTAGCCAACATGCTAAGTTGGTTAAGTGTTTTCTAACCTAACCCCCACCAGTCCGTTTAGTTTAGCATGTTTCATTTTGATTAAGTTTTTAGTCCACTTAATCCTAACAATCCTGACTCAGCTTTAATTGTCTTATTAAAGCCTTGACCTCTCACATTAGATAGGTATTGTTGTGGCTGCCTGTTGCCGGTTGGTTCCGGGCAGTCTTACGCCACAACTCTGTCTAACCTCGGGTCCTTATTGGGCTCCATGTTTAACCTCCCACATTGGATAGGTATTGTCGTGAATACTGGACAGCCGGGCGGTTCCGGGCAGGTTTACATCACAACTCAATCCAACCTCGGGTTAAACACATCGTATGTTCTATATTTACATATTTTGTCTTTCTTCTTTATTTTCTTATATGTACATATTTGCGGCCCATTATTAAGTTAATGGTGTAAAGGTTACACCAATCATGGGCCCAACCCATACTTGAATTTGGGCCCTTCTACTTTATATTTTCATTTATTAATTAATTTGGCCCAACGTTATTTTCCCCCGTTTAACACGTCCGTTTATTATATATATGTTGGGCTTAGCCTTTTTAAGCCCTACTCAACCATGAGAAAAAGGGGAGGCTTAAAGCGTGATTACATACACAAAAAGGGGAATGTGAACGCATGAACTTGCAACATAACGTTGGAATTACACAATAGAAACTGGTGTACTTGCATAGTAGTAATGTATACTTTGGTCATAAAGCATAAGGGGCATGAATCAAAGCATGTAATCTTGTAGTTGAGATAAGAATATCACTATTGACACATAGGCTTAACTACAACATAAACCTATATTTTATTCAGGCATAATGTCAAACATAAGCAAATTATGTTCATAAGATTACTACATGTTTACAAAGGTGTTTACTTTTGTTACTAACACAAAAGTATAGTTCAAACTAATCATGATTTTAAATCTATTCACAGGGCATAAATATTTCTAACATGAAATCATGATTTTTACTTTGGTCATGCAACTTGCAAAAGGGATTTTTGAATCTAACCTAGCTATGTACCACATATGTCATCATATAATTCTTGTTAACAATATGGATTTCAATTATGCAAAATATCAATCATAGCCTAGTCATATTCATAAGTTTGCAAATAGGTTTTCTAGTACAAAAGCATGGCTTAATGCATAGATCATGATGCCAAATTTTCAACATAATTTCATATGGATTATGATAACCCAAACTTATTCCAATTACTTCACAAAAATGATGTTTGTATAAAAATACACATTATGATGGCATAGTAGCAAAACCCCAAACTTGCATGAATTTCAATTAATCAACTACATACATGTAGCTTCAACATGAATTACATATTTTGAGAATATCCAAACGTATACTTGCATAAAACTACCGCAAAAATGTAGTTTTCATAATAAATAACATAATTCAAGAATATCCAAACGTATACAATATTCCAAATCGATAAGAATCATAGTAACGCACAAATATGAATTATTTATCACCACAATCAAGTATACAAACCAACACAGT
This sequence comes from Allium sativum, assembly GCA_030737875.1. NCBI lineage: Eukaryota > Viridiplantae > Streptophyta > Magnoliopsida > Asparagales > Amaryllidaceae > Allium > Allium sativum. The sequence continues at coordinate 988,832,992 of CM060912.1, read as the reverse complement.
TATTTGTTCATACCAAAATAATACTCTACTTACAATTGTGTGGCGAATTCTCCAATTTAGGAATTTGGAGATGCGATTTGATTTGATTAAGTTGCTTTATGCTTTTAGAATTTGCCTCCTAATCCTCTCTCCAATTGGTGGCTACTCTTAGTCGTTCCTCAGCAACATGGCGGCTTTGTTCTTATTTTTGAATGAATAGATTAGGGTTGAGTCTAGGGTCATTTTTATAGGGGTTATGAACTGATTAGGACCATTGATGTTGCTTGGTTTGATCGTAGCCATTCATCCTAAAGAGAGACCAATTAGAGCCTGCCACCTAGCCCTAATGACAAAGCAGACTGCAGAAAATCGGCCAACATAGAATAGGCCAGCCAGGGTGGACTGGGTTCGACCTGGCTCTGGACCAGGTCGACAGCCCTGTCGACAGCCCTGTCGACCTGGCTAGACCAGGTCGACAGCCCAGTCGACCTGGGTGCCTTAGGCGGGTGTTTTTCCGCCCTGGCCCATTGGGCCCGATTTTGGAATTTAAACTGTTTTATTCTGTTCGAATTTTAAATTTAATTCAGAAGCTTCCGAAGGCCATATCTTCTTCATACGGACTCCGTTTTTCGAAAACTCGGACTCTATTTCGCGTATTTTTCCAAGACGAACGCAATGGCGTATCCCGTTTCCCTTAGTTCTTTGATTTCAAATTAATTATACTTTAATTTTTTAATTTCACAGTTATAGAATTTGCGGGGTGTTACATTCTCCCCCACTTAAAAGGATTTCGTCCCCGAAATCTTCAAGTTAGGAGGAATGTATATCCTTACATCCAATCATCCATCTACTCATCCATCAAACACGAGCATCCGTTGTCCTTAAAAGACTTCTAATGCTTCATGATCATATGCGAAGTGTGTGTGTACATGTACTTATCAAATGCAAAATCAGGCGGTCTACTGATTCAGTTGACCTCCTTAATGCGAATTATGTAAGTGCCATGAATCCATTATGTATGTAAATTTTCCTATTCATGATTCTACATGAGTGCACAATCATTCATACAAATGCAACATCCATATGACAACACATTAAAGTTCAACCATATACAAATGCAAACATATATGCATATGCAATATGAAGTGACTGAGCCGATCTAAAACCTAGATTGTGTGTGTATATGCAACCATGAGCAACCACTAGCAATCACTTGCAACCACTTACAACCATCATCCATAACATGTTTCAATTACATGTTTCCATCCAAAGGGTTTCTACCTAAAAGATAAGGTCGAGGAAATATACCTAAAAAGATAGATAAAAGCGCAACTTAAGGAAAAGGAAAGATCAAGGATGTACCCTCGAACAGAAAAGGGTAGGTAGTGCGTATTCTAGCTTCAGTTTCCCAAGTCGCGTCTCCCTCGGCGTCGCTCTACTGAACTTTGACGAGCTTGACTTCGCGGTTGCGTAGCTTCTTCACTTCCGTTCCTAAGATGCTGGTTGGAACTTTTCTTATGGTTGCTTTGCGTTCCACTTCGGCCTCTTCGAGGATATTTGGCTCTACCACCTCAGCAGACTCATGTAGACATTTTCGGAGATGTGAAACGTGAAAAACGTTGTGGACTCCAGCCAACTTCTCGGGTAGCTCTAGTCTATAGGCCATTTTCCCAATTTTCTCGATAATAGGGAATGGCCCTACGAACCTTGGTGCCAGTTTTCCTGTGGTTCCAAAACGAACAACGTTTCTTAGCGGTGATACCTTGAGAAAAACTCTGTCTCCAACCCCAAATTCAAGGTCGGTCCTTCTCTTGTCGGCGTAGGACTTTTGTCTGTCTTGGGCCGTCTTCATCCTTCTTCGTATTTAGTCTACTTTCTCTGAAGTCTCTCGGATCATATCTGGTCCAAGTATGAGCTTATCCGTAGACTCCCACCAACAAGTGGGCGATCGGCACGGTCTTCCATATAAAGCTTCGAAGGGCGCCATTCCGATGGTTGCTTGATAGCTGTTGTTGTAGGCAAATTCCACCAAAGGAAGGTGGTCTTCCCATGTCCCTCCGAAGTCAAGGACGCATAGCCTTAAGAGGTCTTCCAAAACTCTGTTCACTCTCTCTGTTTGGCCGTCGGTTTGGGGATGATAGGCTGTGCTCAAGTATAACTGCGTCCCTACTGCTTCTTGCAGACTCCGCCAAAACTCACTGGTGAAGATGGGGTCTCGGTCACTAACAATGCTAGATGGTATTCCATGGAGTCGAATGATTTCTTTGAGGTAAAGTGATGCTAGGGACGAGGCAGTTCTCTTACTTTTGACAGGTAAAAAGTGGGCGCTTTTAGTAAGCCTATCCACTATTACCCAAATGCTAGTGTTGCCTCTCCTAGACCTAGGTAGCCCATCGATGAAGTCCATTGAGATGCTATCCCACTTCCACTGCGGGACCTCCAGAGGATGTAGCAATCCGCCAGGCTTTTTCTGTTCCGCCTTAACCTGTTGGCACACCATGCACTTAGAAACGAATTCTGCCACGTCCTTTTTCATGCCGTTCCAGAAGAAAGTCCTTTTTATATCTTTGTACATTTTATCTCCGCCTAGGTGTATCGTCATCTTGGAGTGATGTGCTTCCTCGAGAACCTTCTTTACTAAATCTTTTGTCTGTGGGACGCATAGTCTTCCGTCTCGCCTTAGCAAACCCTTATCGTCGATGGAGTATCTGTTGAGGTGACTTGAAGTCTCACCCCTAATTAGCCTATCAATTGTTTCCACAAGCTGAGGGTCTTCGCGTTGTGCTGCCCCTACTGAATCCACTAAAGTTGGGCGCACTTCGAGAGATACTAGCAAGCCTGGTACGAAATCGGAGGAAGGCCTAAAGTCGAAGCTGGCTATGAAATCTAGGCTTTGTCTTTCAACAAACAACGGGCTTAGGGTCAATTTCTTTCGGCTCAACGCGTCTGCCACTACGTTGCCTTTGCCCGGAGTGTAGGAGATTTCGAAATCGTACGAGGCAAGAAACTCCATCCATCTTTGTTGCCTCAAGTTAAGATCCTTCTGCGAGAAAAGATATTTCAACGATTTATGGTCAGTGTAAAGTTCGAACTTCTCACCTAGGAGATAGTGTCGCCAAGACTTGAGTGCAAAGACGATGGCGGCTAACTCAAGATCGTGGGTTGGGTAGTTCTTTTCGTGCACTTTCAACTGCCTCCCGCCATAAGCTACTACCCTTCCTTCTTGCATTAAGACGGCGCCTAGCCCTGTCCCACATGCATCCGTATAAACAGTGAACATCTTGCTCCCATCTGGCAGCGTCAAAACTGGGGCTGTTGTAAGAGCCCTTTTCAGTCGTTGGAAAGCAAACTCGCAATCCAAATCCCAATTGAACACTAGATTCTTCTTGGTCAATTTCGTGAGCGGAGCTGAGATTTTCGCAAAATCCCTTATGAACTTTCGATAGAAACCTGCTAGTCCTAGAAAACTTCGGACCTCAGTTGCATTCCTTGGTGTCTTCCAATCCTGTACCGCCACTACCTTAGCAGGGTCCACTGCTAACCCTTGTTTGGATACTATGTGCCCAAGGAACCTCACCTCTTCTCTCCAAAAGTGGCATTTGGAGAATTTGGCTTTTAGTTGATGGACTCGCAAAGTTTCCATGATTGCCCTAAAGTGTTGAGCATGTTCCTCTTCACTCTTTGAGAAGATAAGGATATCATCTACGAAGACCACTACGAATTTGTTGAGGAAATCTCTAAATACCCTACTCATCAGGTCCACGAAGTAAGCAGGTGCATTTGTCAAGCCGAAAGGCATGACAAGCCATTCAAAGAAGCCGTCTAGGGTTCTAAACGCCGTTTTATCGATGCTATCTTCAGCCACCCTTAGCTGATGAAAACCGGTTGCTAGATCGAGTTGGGAGAAAACAGACGCTCCTACAAGCTGGTCAAACAAATCGTCAATTCTAGGGAGAGGGTGCCTATTCTTTTTCGTTAGCTTGTTGAGCTCCCTATAGTCAACACATAGACGGAGTGAACCATCCGCCTTCGTAGCGAACACCACTGGAGCGCCCCATTCTGAAATGCTCCTCCTAATGAACCCCTTCTCTAGAAGCTCTTTAATCTGTTTACTGAGCTCTTTCCTTTCTCGTGGAGCCATGTGTCTAACGGGTAACGCAACGGGCTTTGCATTATCTGCAAGGTATATGCGGAAGTCTATTTCTCGCTTCGGAGGCAAGCCCTTCACCTCTTCGAAGACATCCGGATATTCCCGGACCACTCTAACTGATTGCAAATTTTCAACAGAGGCATCTAGCGATTCAGGATAACTAAGCATAACCGCATACGAGGGATTACAAGAAATTTCCATATTATTACCTAGCTGGGTTAGGAGCCTAACAACCCTTTTCTCACAATCAAGGATGGCCCCATTACTGGATAGCCAATCCATACCCAAAATCAAACCATAACCCGAAAAGCCCAAAACAAAGGCACTACATTGAAATTCTACACTTAGAATAGAAATTTTCAATCCCAAACAGATCATAGAAAAATGAGCTGGGCCCCCAATTGGGTTTGAAACAATTAAGGGGTCCTCTACCATACTAGTTTTTAGGTGCAGAGATTCTACTAAAGCAGACGAGATAAAGGAGTGTGATGCGCCAGAATCAAATAAAGTGCGAACGGGGTGATCATAAAGATACACTACACTTTCTACAGAAGTATTTATACCTCTCTTTGCAGAGGTGGCGCTTCCAGCACATGAACCTGTGCCCCTGGGGTGGATCCAGCCCTCTGCCCCTGTCCTCGTTTCTTTGTGCAATCCTTAGCCCTGTGGCCTGTCTCACCGCAAGAAAAGCACCCACCATTCTCCTTGGCCTTCTTTTTCCGGCAGTCCTTTACTAAGTGCCCCACTTTGCCACAGAAATTGCACTTCCTCTTCTCTTTGTTGCCTTTCCCGCCCTTCTTAAAGTCTGTCTTCTTAGGTTGCAAACCCTCTTTCTTCCCTTGAGAGCTTTCTGCCTTTGTCTCCTTCTTGCCCTTATGCTCTTCATTCAGCAATGCCATTTGCACCAATCTTTCATACGTGGCTCCCATGGGTATATGGGTCATGGCCAAACTGTGTAATGGCTCATTCAACCCTTTGACGAAACGGAGAGCCTTCTTGTGCGGGGTGTTGACTAGGTCAAGCCCAAACCTAGCCAGCTCATCGAACTGATTCACATACTCTCTGACTGTCTTGTCCCCTTGCTTAAGAAATAAGAATTTTTCCAACTGCAAACTTCTTTCCGCATCTGAGAGAAATTTAGTCTCAAACCTTGCCCTAAAGTCCTCCCATGTTTCCACTGGTCTTTCAGCATTAGTGACTTCCCACCAGTAGGAAGCCTCGCCCTTCAATAGCCATACTGCCAATTGTACTTTTTGTCTATCCTCTACCTCAAAGATGATAAATAGGTCCTCCGTTTCTTTCAGCCAATTTCTAGCTGCCACGAAGGACTCAGTTCCATGGAAATCCTTTCCTCCCATAGCTTTAAAATCTTTACATATCTTAGCAAACGTGTTTCCCCGAGGAGGAGGTGGAGGAAAAGGTGCCGCTGCAGCTGGATGATTTCCGGCAGCTGGGGGAGGAGGAACGGTAGGACCTGGCTGAGTGGCTCTTGCTTCTAAGAACCGTCTAAACCAACCAGGTATTGGTACCCCTTCCGGCAAGTTAAGTTCTTCGGACATGCTGAAACAAAAAGGATAGATTCAAAACGAAGGATAAGAGATAATACCTATCCTATGGCTTTGGGGAGTGGACTTTGCCTTTTTAAAATAAAATAATATTTTTCTTTTAAAAATGCTTCTTTAAATTTCCTTTTTGAAAATAATTTTTTAGAACTTTTTATCTTATCTGGTAAACCTATGCTCTGATACCAAGTGAAACACCCCACCTCCGTTAGGGTCACTCTCAAAGGGAATGCCCTAATTTTGGTGGAGGTTTATAAGTATAAGTCACAGATATACAAGACAGATATAAGAACACATATTTGTAAACAGCGGAAAATCAACAAACTTTTATTTCATAAAAGCAAATACGTGCTACAACAACATCACCATAATTGTCTTACATCTTTTCCAAAAACATAACATAACACTTTCATAATCTGTCTTGATTACATAATTTAAAGAAGCATAAATAAAACATAGATAGACTGCAAAAGCCCCATAGTGGTTGTCCAAAGCCATAGTTCAAAAAGAAAAGGTCCAAGCAATACATTTCTCCTCTTCAAGCTGGATGTTAAGGCTGGTCAAGCTGCAGTGTTCCCTCCCTGTGGACCTGGGGGGGGGGGAACGGAAGAAAAGAAGACGAAAGAAAAGTAGAGTCAGACATAAAGCCTGAGTAAGTCTAGTAATATTCTGTCTATGAATAAAGAACTGGGTATGATAAGTATAAACAAGAAGTTGGGAAGCACTATAACTTGGTTAAGTTGTCTAGGGTCGAATATACTATCGTACCCCATGTTAATCTCTGAACCCATATAAACTAGTTTCCAACTGGCAGCCCATAATCAGGGTGATGTGATCCATTCTATGATGATCGGCTCCTACTCGCATAGTTACATGTGTCTTACGGCCCCCGATGTTGTAGTTACCTATGCTGGTCCCACCATGGGGTGTATCAAGTCCTATGGTGGCGGCCCGACACAATCCTAGAGTGCACAGGTATTCTACTGGTGTCCAGTGCCTTATTTTTCTGCGTCGGAGTGTGTGCACGCCCGCACCCCGTTAGAACCTACACTGCTACACCACCGCCGTCGATTTGACCTCTTACAATCAGCCCAGTAATCGTGCCCCACCCTGCCTAGTTTCAGGGTATCCTGATACACCTTCTAGGGTTACTGCTGAAAAGGGTCCCCCGTTTACTAGGTTTTCTATCTCTAGCCAACATGCTAAGTTGGTTAAGTGTTTTCTAACCTAACCCCCACCAGTCCGTTTAGTTTAGCATGTTTCATTTTGATTAAGTTTTTAGTCCACTTAATCCTAACAATCCTGACTCAGCTTTAATTGTCTTATTAAAGCCTTGACCTCTCACATTAGACAGGTATTGTTGTGGCTGCCTGTTGCCGGTTGGTTCCGGGCAGTCTTACGCCACAACTCAGTCTAACCTCGAGTCCTTATTGGGCTCCATGTTTAACCTCCCACATTGGATAGGTATTGTCGTGACTACTGGACAGCCGGGCGGTTCCGGGCAGGTTTACATCACAACTCAATCCAACCTCGGGTTAAACACATCGTATGTTCTATATTTACATATTTTGTCTTTCTTCTTTATTTTCTTATATGTAAATATTTGCGGCCCATTATTAAGTTAATGGTGTAAAGGTTACACCAATCATGGGCCCAACCCATACTTGAATTTGGGCCCTTCTACTTTATATTTTCATTTATTAATTAATTTGGCCCAACGTTATTTTCCCCCGTTTAACACGTCCGTTTATTATATATATGTTGGGCTTAGCCTTTTTAAGCCCAACTCAGCCATGAGAAAAAGGGGAGGCTTAAAGCGTGATTACATACACAAAAAGGGGAATGTGAACGCATGAACTTGCAACATAACGTTGGAATTACACAATAGAAACTGGTGTACTTGCATAGTAGTAATGTATACTTTGGTCATAAAGCATAAGGGGCATGAATCAAAGCATGTAATCTTGTAGTTGAGATAAGAATATCACTATTGACACATAGGCTTAACTACAACATAAACCTATATTTTATTCAGGCATAATGTCAAACATAAGCAAATTATGTTCATAAGATTACTACATGTTTACAAAGGTGTTTACTTTTGTTACTAACACAAAAGTATAGTTCAAACTAATCATGATTTTAAATCTATTCACAGGGCATAAATATTTCTAACATGAAATCATGATTTTTACTTTGGTCATGCAACTTGCAAAAGGGATTTTTGAATCTAACCTAGCTATGTACCACATATGTCATCATATAATTCTTGTTAACAATATGGATTTCAATTATGCAAAATATCAATCATAGCCTAGTCATATTCATAAGTTTGCAAATAGGTTTTCTAGTACAAAAGCATGGCTTAATACATAGATCATGATGCCAAATTTTCAACATAATTTCATATGGATTATGATAACCCAAACTTATTCCAATTACTTCACAAAAATGATGTTTGTATAAAAATACACATTATGATGGCATAGTAGCAAAACCCCAAACTTGCATGAATTTCAATTAATCAACTACATATATGTAGCTTCAACATGAATTACATATTTTGAGAATATCCAAACGTATACTTGCATAAAACTACCGCAAACATGTAGTTTTCATAATAAATAACATAATTCAAGAATATCCAAACGTATACAATATTCCAAATCGATAAGAATCATAGTAACGCACAAATATGAATTATTTATCACCACAATCAAGTATACAAACCAACACAGTTATTTGTTCATACCAAAATAATACTCTACTTACAATTGTGTGGCGAATTCTCCAATTTAGGAATTTGGAGACGCGATTTGATTTGATTAAGTTGCTTTATGCTTTTAGAATTTGCCTTCTAATCCTCTCTCCAATTGGTGGGTACTCTTAGTCGTTCCTCAGCAACATGGCAGCTTTGTTCTTATTTTTGAATGAATAGATTAGGGTTGAGTCTAGGGTCATTTTTATAGGGGTTATGAACTGATTAGGACCATTGATGTTGCTTGGTTTGATCGTAGCCATTCATCCTAAAGAGAGACCAATTAGAGCCTGCCACCTAGCCCTAATGACAAAGCAGACTGCAGAAAATCGACCAACATAGAATAGGCCAGCCAGGGTGGACTGGGTTCGACCTGGCTCTGGACCAGGTCGACAGCCCTGTCGACCTGGCTAGACCAGGTCGACAGCGCTGTTGACCTGGCTAGACCAGGTCGATAGCCCAGTCGACCTTGGTGCCTTAGGCGGGTGTTTTTCCGCCCTGACCCATTGGGCCCGATTTTGGAATTTAAACTGTTTTATTCTGTTCGAATTTTAAATTTAATTCAGAAACTTCCGAAGGCCATATCTTCTTCATACGGACTCCGTTTTTCGAAAACTCGGACTCTATTTCGCGTATTTTTCCGAGACGAACGCAATGGCGTATCCCGTTTCCCTTAGTTCTTTGATTTCAAATTAATTATACTTTAATTTGTTAATTTCACAGTTATAGAATTTGCGGGGTGTTACATAAGACTAACCCTAATTCACATAAACTAAAATGGAGATGAGACCGTCATGCTGTTGAGGAGAGACTGGGGATAGCCGTCAGAAATAGAGAGACAACTAGGAGATAATTCAAAGCTAAAAGCAACGTTAATCAAATCAAAGCAACGCCTACAACAAAGGATAGCATCTCCAAATTCAGATTCCTTAATTGAAGATTCGTCATACGTTGTAAGTAGAGTGCTATTCCGATGTGAATTAAATAATTGTGTTGATTTGTGTAAAGTAAGAAATGGAATTGTGGCGATAATAATCTATATTTGTATGTTGCTTTGATGCTAAACGATTTGGGAATATTATGGTATACGATTGGATATTTGCAAGTACGCGATTTGCGTTGGAAGTTAACAACGAAATGGAATTGTGGCGATAAAAATCTATATTTGTATGTTATTTTGATTCTAAACGATTTGGCAATGCTATGGTGTATGATTGGATTCATACAAGTATATGATTTATGTTGACAACCACATGTTGTGGAATTTTAATTGGGATTCATGCAAGCATATGATTCATATTGAAAACTACATGTTTGTGTTAGTTATTTACAACACCCATTTGATAATTGCAAGTATATGATTCATGTTGAAAGTAACAACTATATGTTGTAATAATTTATTTGAGATTCATGCAAGTATATGATTTACTATTATGCCAACATGATGTATAATTTTATGGTCATCTTTAGTGTAATTTGATCCACTTAAGTATTATGATTCATATGAAGGTTATGTTAGAATTGGCATCATAGTTCAAGTATAAAAATCATGCTTTTGTGATAGTGACAAAAGCAAGCATCTTTGTGAACTTGTATTATTTTTATGAACATGACTAAACTATGTTTGTTATTATGCCTAGTTGAAAACATGTTTTTAGGCTTATGTTGTTATCATAATATATGTGACACAATTAAGTTAGATTTACATCCCAATTGCAAGTTTACAATGATTCATGTATTATTTATGCCATGATTATATGAATAGAACGACGCATGTTTAAGTATTGTTTATGCCATGATTATGGGAATAAGATTAATGTTGTGCCATGATTATATGATGTTACAATTGCAAGTTCACATGTGCCTACATTATGTTAATTAATCGTTCGTTGCAAGTTCATGCGTTCACACTCCCCTTTTTCATGTTACCTTATAAACACCATGTTATAAGCCTCCCCTTTACATTTGGCTAAATTGGGTTTAAGTATTAAACCCAACACACCTTACGTTGGAGCGAATGTATAAAACGGGGGTAATGACGTTTGGGCTAAAATATAGAACATATGTGTTGGCATGTTTGATGCATGCCAACAACCTTGAAAAGCAATTAAGTGGCATAAATAAATTTTAATCAATAAAGATGAATTTGAATAATGGGCCGCAAATATTTACATATAAAAAGAAAAGAGACAAAATATGTAAATGTAGAAAATACGATGTGTTTAACCTGAGGTTGGATTGAGTTGTGATGTAAACCTGCCCGGAACCGCCCGGCTGTCCAGTGGTCACAACAATATCTATCCAATGTGGGTGGTTAAACACGGAGCCCAATAAGGACCCAAGGTTAGACTGAGTTGTGGCGTAAGACTGCCCGGACCCAACCGGCAAGAGGTAGCCACAACAATAACTGTCTAATGTGAGAGGTCAAGGCTTTAATAAGATAATTAAGGCTGAGTCAGGATTGATAGGATTAAGTAAATTATATTAATACTTAATCAAAATGGAACATGCTAAACTAAACAGACTGATTGGGGGTTAGGTTTATAAAACACTTAACCAACTTAGCATGTTGGCTAGAAATAGAAAGCCTAGTAGCGAGGGACCCTTTTCAGCAGTAACCCTACAAGGCGTATCATGATACCCTGAAACTAGGCAGGGTGGGGCACGATTACTGGGCTGACTGTAAGAGGTCAAATCGACGGCGGTGGTGCATCAGTGTAGGTTCTAACGGGGCACCAGTAGCATACCTGTGCATTCTAGGATTGTGTCGGGCCGCCACCATGGGACTTGATACACCCCATGGTGGGACCAGCATAGGTAACTACAACATCTGGGGCCGTAGGACACATATAACTATGCGAGTAGGAGCCGATCATCATAAAATGGATCACTTCACCCTGATTATGGGGTGCCTGTTGGGAACTAGTTTATATGGGTACAGAGATTAATATGGGGTACGATAGTATATTCGACCCTAGACAACTTAACTAAGTTTATGGTGCTTTCTCATTTCTAGTTTATACTTATCATACCCAGTTGTTTATTCATAGACTGAATAGTCCTAGACTTACTCAGGCTTTATGTCTGACTGTACTTTTCTTTCGTCTTCTTTTCTTCCGTTACCCCCCTCCCCCAGGTCCACCGGGAGGGAATACCGCAGCTTGACCAGCTTTCACATCCATCTTGAAGAGAAAGAATGTATTGCTTGGATCTTTTCCGTTTTGGACTATGGCTTTGGACAGCAATTATGGGACTTATGCAGTTTATTTATGTTTTCTTTATGCTTCTTTAAATAATGTAATCAAGACAGTTATGAAGATGTTATGTTTTTTGGAAGTATTGTAAGACAATTATGGTATGGTTGGTGTAACACGTATTTTAATGAAATAAAAGTTGTTGTTTTCCGCTGTTCAAAAATATGTGTTATTATATCTGTCTTGTATATCTGTGACTTATACTTATAAACCTCCACCAAAATTAGGGCATTCCCTTTGAGAGTGACCCTAACGGAGGTGGGGTGTTTCAGCTATGCCACGATCACTCTGCCCCATGGAGTAGTAACTACCCCACTGCAATGATACGTAGCCTAACAGCCGTCTTGGTAGTGAATCAAAGCTATAGACGTCGGTAACCCCTTTGCACACGTCCCGCAGCAAAGCCCAATCAAGAAGTCAACTTGTTGCTCCCAACTGGACCCTGAGTATAAACTTCCCATTTGGACTACCTTTGCATCTCGGGTTTTTGTCTCCTCCGGATCGGTTCGGAACAAGCTTCTATTCAGATCGACTCTCTTTTTCTCGTTCAGTCCATGGTCGTCAACTCTGTTTGGGTCGGGTCGTGCTCCCTCCATCGGGTGAGATCGTGGTGCTCCAAGCTGGGTCGTGGTGTCATAATGGTTCGGGTTGGATAGGACTCGGGTTCGGGGTCAAACTCCCCTTGGCCTATGCAGGCGGGTCGGCTCAGAGAATGATGCTTCCATCGGGTTGGGGCGTGCCGCCATTCACGAGAGGATTGGTCAGAGAGCTTCACGTGCAAGCAGTCGGGTCAGTCTCCATCATCAGAGCGGGTCGGGTCGGAGAGGGGGCAATCCGATCCGGTCTAGCTCCTGCATATTTTTTTCTGCAACTTCCAGCGATTGTTTTTACGCCACACGACGACGTTTTCGACCATTCTAATCGTTATAAACAATTACAAAACATTCCAAACAGTCATAGAAACATGCATAGTCATCCACAAACACCAAAACAACAAACAATCATGATAATATAGATCAAACATATCCAAAAACCCATGTTTTCCTTTCAATCGTGTTTAAGTATAACTAATGATAGGGTTAGCAAAACTTAACCAAATTAACCCAAATTTCTAACAGAGGCCTAAAACAATATTTCAAAATTTATAAATCTTTTTTCAAAATTTAATCATGTTTAAAATTCGCTAATTAACACTAATTACCCTTAATTAACCATAATTAGTGAGGAACTATGCAAAATCACTCACCTTGGCCACAAATAAAATATCAAAACTGAAACTCCACTGATTTGGGGTGATTTCAAGCGTCTAACAGCAGCTCTAACTCTGAAATGTTGCTATTTCTCCTTGGTTTGATGTTGCTAAGCTTAATCCTTGATTAGAAAGCGATTTGGGATGAAATTAGAAGGTGGAGGCCATTATTAGGGTTTCTAAGAGGTAAAGCAGCTAGAAAACTGAAATAGAATGAAAACCTAACTCATTTTAGCCTCCCCATAACCCTAATCCCAAAATGGGTTATGGGCTCATTCACTAATCACCTCATTTGGCTCGGTTAAGTTGTTTTTCACCTTCTAAACCTTGTTTCAGCCATATCTCCCAAATGATGAGTCCGTTTGGCTAAAGTGACCACTCTTCGGAAAGGTAAACCATCATCCGGATCTAATGGAAGTGGTTTCAGGTCAAAACTCCTTACCAATTAAAAGTTATGGCCAAAACAAGATTATCTAGGGGCAAAAAGATTACTTAAAAATCGGCAAAAATCGTGAACATGGAAATGACTCCAATAGTCATTTCCCAAAGTTACATGATCATATGACTTTATGCGAAAAAGAAATAAATATTCTACGATCCTCCGATGCGTAGAATGCGGGTCGTTACATTCTCCTCCCTTAAGAAATTTCTTCCTCGAAATTCCTTAACCCAAAACATACAAAGGATTCTGCATGCCTACCAATCATTTACAACAATAAAGCATACAAAACAATACAAGAAACCTATCCTAGCATGCGGTTTACTAATAAGGGAATACCATATCGATATATAAAACGTTACCAGGAAATGAGTTCTGGATACTTCTTCCTTATGTCCTCCTCTGTTTCCCAAGTACAGTCTTTCTCATCATCACCCCACTGAACTTTGACTAGTTTCACCACCTTTCTTCGAAGCTGCTTCATATCGTTCCCAACAATACGTATCGGTCGGTGGTTCCCAACCGCCTCGGGTTCAACTTCGATATCATCCAACTGATTTGGTGAAATAGCCGCACTATGGTCATGCACAAACTTCCTTAACTGCGAAACATGAAATACGTTGTGAACTCACGCCATCTTGTCTGGTAACACAACTTTATACGCCAAATTCCGAACTTGCTCCAGAATTGGGAATGGACCAACAAAACTTGGTGTTAACTTGCCTCTCCTAACAAATCGTATCATGCTCTTTAATGGAGAAATCTTGACAAACACCAAGTCACTAATGGAGAATTTAAAATCTCTTCTCCTCTTATCAGCATAACTCTTTTGCCTATCTTGGGTAGCCTTCATTCATTGTCGGATAACTTTGATCTTATCTGAGGTTTCTCTTATCACATCTGGCCCAAGCACAAATTTCTCACTGGTTTCTAACTAGCATGACGGTGAGTTGCATGGTCTTTCGTATAAAGCTTCATATGGAGCCATACTAATACTGGATTGATAACTATTATTATATGCAAACTCTACTAGATGCAAATGGTCATCCCATGATCCACCAAAATCTAATACACAACTCTTAAGAGATCTTCTAATACACGATTCACCCTCTCTGTCTGACCATCGGTTCGAGGATAATATGCGGTACTGAGGTGTAATTCTGATCCTAAAGCTTCTTTTAAGCTCTTCCAAAATCCACTAGTAAACAACGGATCTCAGTCACTTACAATGCCTTTGGGTATTCCATGAAATCTCACTACCCACTTCATATACAGTTCTGCTAACTTAGCTGCTGTTCTATTCGACTTGACGGGTATAAACCTTGAACTCTTAGTCAATCGGTCCATAATCACCCAAATGCTATCATGGCCCGATCTAGTTCTTGGTAACCCATCAATGAAATCCACTGAGACTTGTTCCCATTCCCATTCTGGAACTTCTAATGGTTGCAAAAAACCACTAGGTTTCTTTTGCTCAGCTTTAACGAACTGGCAGCTCATGCATTTGGATATAGACTTCCCGACGTCTCTTTTCATCCCTTCCCATCTCTAACTTTGAGATGATTTTCAATAGGTTAGGATCGTCCCTTTGATTGGAGCCAATCCACTCAATCAAAGTGAGCCTGATCGTCAAACTCGCTAATACTTCTGGATCCAATTCATACTTTAGTATGAAATCATACCCAGCGATATAATCCAGTTGCTTCCATTCCAGGAACATATCCCCTAAACTGGCATGTCTTCTACTCAATGCATTAGCTACCGCATTGCCTTTTCCTGGTGTATATGCAATATTGAAATCGTAGGAAGCCAAGAATTCTAACCATCTTTGCTGTCGGAGATTTAGATCTTTCTAAGAGAAAAGATACTTTAACGATTTATGATCGGTAAACAACTCAAATCTTTCTCCCAAGAGATAATGTCTCCACATCTTCAATGCGAACAAGATCGCTGCCAATTCCAAATCAAGGGTAGGATATCTTTTCTCATATGGTTTTAATTGCCGACTAGCACAAGCTACAACCCTACATCCTTACATCAATACAACACCTAGTCCTGTACCACATGCATTTATGCATACCGTCATCTCTTTTTTCCCTTTAGGAATGACTAACGTTGGTGCGCACGTCAACTTTTCCTTTAGACTCTTGAGTGCATTCTCGCACTTTTCGTCCTAGACGAAAGCTTGTTTTTTCTTTGTCAACTAAGTCAACGGTGCCGCTATCTTGGAGAAGTCTTGGATAAACTTACGATAATACCCAGACAATCCCAAGAAACTTCTTATGTCTGTTGTACTCTTGGGCGTAGATCAATCTTGTACCGTAGTCACCTTCGCAGGGTCCACGGCAATACCATTCTCTGAAATAACATGGCCCAAGAATCTCACATCCCTCCTCTAGAAGTGACCTTTGAAAACTTTGCTTTCAATTGGTGTTTTCTCAACACCTCCATCACTATCTTCAAATGTTCCTTGTGTTCTTCCTCTGTCCTCGAGTAGACAAGTATGTTATCCACGAACACAAGAACAAACTTATTCAATTGATCACGGAATACTCTATTCAGAAAATCGAGAAAATATGCTGGTGCATTGGTCATCCCGAATGGCATGACCAACCACTAATAGAATCCAGACGGCGTCCGAAATGCCGTTTTAGCTATACTCTCAGCTTCCACCCTAAGCTGATGAAAACCTATCGCGATATCCAACTGGGAGAATAGTCTCGCGCCACTCAACCGATTAAACAAATCATATATCTGCGGTAGAGGATACTTATTCTTGCTCATCACTTTATTCAACTCGCGATAGTCCACACACAATCGAAGGGAACCATCTGCCTTGGTAGCAAACACAACTAGTGCTCCCCATTCAGAAACACTTCTTCTGATAAATCCCTTCTTCAAAACAACGTTTACTTGCACTCCGAGCTCTCGCTACTCCCTTGGCGCACGACGAAGTGGCATCACTATAGGTCTGACATCTTTCACTAAATCAATACGAAACTCAATCTCTCGGTGTCGTGGAAGTCCGGTCACTTCCTCGAAGATGTCCGGATACTGGCCAGCCACTGGCACATCTAACAACTCATCATGCGAAATGTCGAGGGAATTCAGAAAACTAGCCATTACCCCATCACTAGGTTGACCAGCAAACACTACCCTCCGCCCATCATCCGCTCTAACTGTCACCAAAAAGCCCTCATGGTCTACCACCACTCTGTACCTTTGGAGCCAATAGACTCCCAAAATAATGCCAAACCCAGTAAAGCCCAAACAAAGCAATCACAAAAAAACATGCATCCATGACTCGATAAGACCACATTACGACAAATCATGCTAAGGCTAGTTGAACCACCAATCGGGTTCGTCACCGCTAAAGTCTATCGACTATCTCGGGTTCCAATCCCAACCTATCTACCTGGTCACTAGATATGAAGGAACGGGAAGCTCCGGTATCAAACAATACTCGATCAGGAACATCATAAACAGAAAGCATACTTTGAATGACGACATTCTTTCCTTTCTCCGCCGTAGCCGTGGCATTTGATGAAGAAGGAACAACATTGATAACATATGCTTTCACAATCTGCTTTTCTTTAGGGGGTTGCGGACACTTATCCTTGTGATGTCCCACTTGGCCGCAGTTGAAGCACTTCCTCTCTGCAGGCTTTGCTCGACATTCTTTAGCATAATATCCCTTCTTGCCATAGCTAAAGCACTCAACATCTTTCTTATTCTTTTTCTTCTGGCCATTCTTGGTATGATTCTGCTTTCTCTTATTTTGAGAACCATTCTTGCCTCCACCGCTTGCTTGCGGTTTTGGCTCCTCTGCAAATGCAACCTCAGTCTTCGACTTAGGGTATAGACTCTCTGATCTCAAAGCTTTCTCCACATTCGATTCAAATGTCTCATCGATATGGTTTATAAGCCTTTCCCCCAAGTACTGATCTAAGCCTGTTATAGATTTCTCATTCTTCTTCATGGGAGTGTCAATAAGGATAATCCATACTTGGATAAAGTATCGAACTTAGCAATATACTCCGAGACTACCCTACCATTCTGTTTAAGCTCCAAAAACTTCCTAAAAAATTCTGATTTTTGAGCAGCTGCGATAAACTTATCACTGAATCGGGCCTTGAACTGATCCCAAATAACTTGATCCTCAGGGGTAGCTTCCTTAATAGCATTTCACTAATTCATTACCGGTCCTTGCAGCTGACAGGATGCTAGCCTTCTCTTTGTCGCATCCTCAATACCCAAATCTTTGAAGATGCGCTTACAACTATCAAACCAATCCTGAACTTCTGTAGCCAATTCCGTTCCGTGGAATGGCTTTCCACCAAGACTAGTGTAATCCTTGCAAATCTTGGCGAAATCGGCCCTAGGTGCCTGCACTGCTACACCCCCACCATTTGCAGCATTAGGAGCTGCCCTGTGAACATCCCTAAGCATCTCTCTCATGAGGTCAGTGAACATCGTCCTCATATCAGGAGCATTCCCATTATTAGCTCCTCTACCAGTACCCTTAATATATCGTCTCATCGTTCAATCTATAAGGAGAAAACGATTAACCATCTCTTCAGTGGTGTCAGTGCAATGCGACTTCATCCTTAAGTATACTAATAGTATATACATATATATAGCTTTTGAAAACCAAAATATCACAAATACATGCTCTCATATGCGTACTATCTCTCCCTGGTGTCTTTACTAGGTTAACTACGCAACCTAGAGCTCTCATACCAAATGTGATGGCCCGCCCCGCACCAGCTGACATTTCCAATGAAAATGCGTTGTGCCAATGCCCAACCAGCACGGGACGGTCATCAAAGAAAGGAAAGAAGGGAATATGAACTAGCAAGGAACCTGTAGAATGTCTCGCAGCGCATGGAATAAAATATAATAATAACATACATGACATAAAGTAGGCGAGACAGTGCATAAGCTGAAAACTAAACCATGATAGCAGCGGAAAATTCAAAATACAGCTTATGTTCCACATCATCATTATTACAACTTTTCAAACTGTCTCTAAAGCCAAATAAGAAAGTTACACTACTAATGCCCAAAGTAGTGACCAGCAGCGACATAGGGAGAATATCTACATATATCATATGTGGAAGCCTCCAGCTCGTCTCCAGATCAGCTACTCATGCATAATTAGGTAACCTGTCTCTAGTCTGCCCGTTTAAGAGTACCCAAAGTAATAAGAAGAGACATAAAACTCTGGGTCAGACAAAAGTTTGGTATGAGCGATAAGCAGCAAAACAGAACAATAACAGGTATATTAAACCATTCCTGAACCTGGACCTGCAACCAAAGAGTTAGCACAATAGGATGTACAATACTCTAAGGTGACACTAACATATGGTTTAAAGATACGAGGTGAGGGTGTGCATGTCATAATGACGGAAAACAATCAAACATAGCAACCATCCTCACATATCTCACTCAGTGCATAAAGCATACGATGTCCACCGCTTTGATCACCCAAATCCATGCTATGATCACTCTGCCCCTTGGAGTCATGGCGACTCCACTGCACTGATCCATAGCCACTAGTCCTTGCTATGTCCACTCTGCCCCATGAAGTCATGGAGACTCCAATGCACTACCTCATAGCCATGCAATGATCACTCGGCCCTATGGAGTAGTAACTACCCCACCGCACAAATACGTAGCCTAACATCCGTCTTGGTGGTGAATCAAAGTTATAGACATCTGTAAACCCTTTGCACACGTCCCACAAAAAAGTCCAATCATGAAGTCAAACTGTTGGTCCCAACTGGACCCTGAGTATAAACTTCCCATTTGGACTACCTTTGCATCTTAGGTTTTGGTCTCCTCCGGATCGGTTCGGAACAAGCTTCTATTCAGATCGACTCTCTTTTTCTCGTTCAGTCCATGGCCGTCAACGCTATTCGGGTCGGGTCGTTCTTCTTCCATCGGGTCAGATCGTGGTGCTCCAAGCTGGGTCGTGGTGCCACACTGGTTTGGGTCGGGTCGAATAGGACCCCAGTTCGGGGTCAAACTCCCCTTGGCCTA
This sequence comes from Allium sativum, assembly GCA_030737875.1. Classification (NCBI taxonomy): domain Eukaryota; kingdom Viridiplantae; phylum Streptophyta; class Magnoliopsida; order Asparagales; family Amaryllidaceae; genus Allium; species Allium sativum. The sequence goes on along the minus strand of CM060912.1, from coordinate 988,813,559 downwards.
TGCAGGAGGGTCGGCTCAGACAATGATGCTTCCATTGGGTCAGGTCATTCCACCATTCACGAGAGGATCGGTCAGAGAGCTTCAGGTGCAAGTAGTCGGGTTAGTCTCCATTATCACAAGTGGGTCGGGTCGGAGAGTGGGCGATCCGATTCGGTCTAGATCCTGCATAATTTTTCCTACAACTTTCAACGACTTTTTTAGCCATACAAAGGCGTTTTCGACCATTATAATCATTCTAAACAATTAGAAAACATTCCAAACAGTCATAGCAACATGTATAGTCATCCAAAAACACCAAAACAACAAAAAATCATAATAATATAAATCAAACATACCCAAAAACCAATGTTTTCCCTTCAATCATGTTTAAGTATAACTAATGATAAGGTTAGCAAAACTTAACCAAATCAACCCAAATTTCTAACAAAGGCCTAAAACAATATTTCGAAATTTACAAATATTTTTCCAGAATTTATCATTTTTAAATTCGCTAATTAACACTAATTACCCTTAATTAACCATAATTAGTGAGGAACTATGCAAATCACTCACCTTGGCCACAAATAAAATATCAAAACTAAAACTCCGCTGATTTGGGGTGATTTCCAGCGTCTAACAGTAGCTCTAACTCTGAAATGGTGCAATTTCTCCTGGATTTGATGTTGGTAAGCATAGTCCTTGATTAGAGAGCGATTTGGGATGAAATTAGAAGGTGGAGGCCATTGTTAGGGTTTCTAAGAGGTAAATGGCAGCTAGAAAACTGAAATAGATCGAAAACCTAATTCATTCCAGCCTCCCCATAACCCTAATCCCGAAATGGGTTATGGGCCCATTCACTAATCACCTCGTTTGGCCTGGTTAAGCTGTTTTACACCTTCTAAACCTTGTTTCAACCATATCTCCCAAATGGTGAGTCCGTTTGGCTAATGTGACCACTCTTCGGAAAGATAAACCATTATCCGGATCTAATGGAAGTGCAGGTCAAAACTCCTTACCAATCAAAAGTTGTGGCCAAACCAAGATTAGCTAGGGGCAAAACGGTCAGTTAAAAATTAGCAAAAATCGTGAACATGGGAAATGTCTCCAATAGTTGTTTGCCAAAGTTACACAACCATACAACTTTATACGAAAAAGAAATAAATGTTCTACAATCCTCCGATGCGTAGAATGCGGGTCGTTACAACATTTCATTACTTATTACGACAATTTCATCAGAATACAAGAATATATAGAGTATGAATAAATATTACACATCAGAAAAATATCAGAGATTTACAAATTACAATGCCACGGAAAAATAATACAAAACACAACTGAAAAGAATATACGGATATAGAGCTTTCCGAATATCATTCAAGTTGTAAAACAGGATCCTGTGAATATAAATCTGCAAAACCAAAACTACTAGCTGACTGTGTGGAAAATAGGGGCTCCCAGAGTTTAGGTTAAAACAATAAACTCCAGGTCGGTCATGTGACCAGTGTGAGAACTCAAATAGTTATTTAAAACTTCATTTTAAAGTAGATATATCAAGGGACCACACCGTATAACACGGAATGGGTTTCCTCCCAAGAATACCAGTGCATATAACAAAACAACACAATGTCTTTTTGGAAAAATGAAGCTATTATAAGACCCAGATCCCATTACATAATGCAACACAAGCCGGATGATAGGGTTTTCCCTTATAATAGCCAAACATGCTTGGTACGTTAAAACAAATCATTTGATACTATTATAAGCGCATAGTGTATAAAACAACTTCAAATATAAATGTATCAATTCTAGACAGCATGGGTACCATATATCATGTCGCCAATGCTAAGCTCTACAATCAAAATCGCAATTGTCACGTATTGGAAGTTGGATTTCCATCTGTGAACCAAGGCAAGGGATCGTCCTTACCACTTCGAGGTGCTATGGCCCGTCTCTCAGGATCCAGACTCAGGTGGGCCCTTGGATCGTCAGGGCCGGTCCACACGGAGTGGATTAAAATGCCTGAACAATGCGGTTCCACGCCCTATGGGGCGTAAATTGTTCATATCCCGATCAAACTATTGGCCCCGGAACGACCGATAACCGAGGTGCCTCGCAATCCATCATCCACATAAGTAAAATGTCAAGGCTACTAAAATGCTGACACCACTCCTAGCTAGAAGGAAACGCATGTCCTCCCTGAAGTCCTCTCCCGTTTCTGGTTCAAACCGGGGTGTGAGGCTCGCGAGTCAATGCTACACAAAGCTATGCTATATCTAAGCTTTGCTTTGATCATCAACCACATGACTTTTCTTTTCAACAGAAGCTAAGATCATTTGCATCTCAACATGCCACACAGGCAATCCACGCTATGCAACCGATGTCTATCAATCACACAGAGTGAATTCAGATATAAGACACACATCCCTTTACAAGTTCGTTCTGGGTCTGAACGAAACCAGAGGCACCTTATTCCTCTGCCATATGTCCAACACAAGGGAGAGGTCCTCGCATATCCGGTCGATCTCCAAGTACGTCTAGACGATCACCACTTATTACCTCGTCTTGGGTGTACAACCTAATCAAGGCATCAGTAATCATTCAAACGATGTGAAGACCTCTGGTCTTCAAGCACCGTCTTCATCCTCGACATATCGTCGAATCAGTTATTCAAAATGGGATAAAACCGGTTTTTCTGAATAACTCGCGTATATAATAAACAAGTGTATAAAAACACAACATACGCCTCATTCCAATCCAGAATATTCCTTTATTCAAATATTCTTATACTTTGGGAAAGGTTCCCATTAATTTTATCAAAGGTAAATTCTTTAAATTTATTCTTTAATCTTCCTTTGGATATCATTTCAATCTAATTAAAGATGCATTAATACTCCACTTGGTTTTAATCTTCCCAAAAATCAATATTAACTATTGTTTAACTTGTGAAATCATATCCTGCCTTTTACTGGGTTAAAGAACCAATGTCACTTAAACCACGGTTCACGATAAACCAAAAATCACATTCCATTCCATCAGCCTTTAACCGTAAATTAGCAAGTGAACAATTCCCTAAGTATTAACCTCGAAGGCCGAAACTAACATAAGATCAATACCCAGGAAACCATTCAACTTAACTAATCTCCAGTTAGTTTCTGATTTTCTTAACTCCATTGGGTCTTAGAACAGTATTATTAAAGATACCATTAACGACAACCCAAAATCTTATTCCATTGTTAATCGGGTTAAAAATAAGTGTTATTTAAAATACCATTTACGATAAACCGAAAGACCAATTTCAGTTCCATTCCAATTAAATATCAATTAATTGGTATCCTTCATTAAATCTAAATAAAAAGATTTAATCTTTTCTCAAGTGGGTTCAAGAATAGTGTTAATGACGACACCATTCACGACAAACCCAGAATCACATTTAATATTAAATACAAGGCTCTGAATAGAAAATATATCGGCTTATATTCAATATCAAATTCTGGAACCAACAAAAACCGTATTGGAATAAAGATATATATATATATATATCTTCCAAATTCCTCCATAATATCCATATAATCACGGAATCCAATATCGAAACATTCCGAAGATATTGGAAATTCTGGTTATTTTTAAAACCATTTCAAATCCAATTTATTTATTTAAAAATATTGGATTATAATTCTAGTTAATAACAAGTTCATTTCGATAAAAATCTATTTTTATCTTTTCAAATATGGAATTTTTCATCCCAATTCTTTCCAAATCATTTATTATGATTTTACACAAATTATTGATATTTTTAATAATTTTATCAAGGCCCGTATAGTCGATTTCCATAAACGGCCAACGAACTGCACTTACAGCGACCTTTTCCAAATTTTCTTTTGACATAATTCCAAATCCAACCGTAAGATTTCAAATCTCTAATATTCGTTAGAAAGCGCTTTTTGATATGAACCGAACAGTTCTGGTTTCAGGCGAATCCGATGGTCGGATCTCCCATAATGTCCATTCGAAGTCAATGGTCGAAATTCACGAACTACCGCAGCGCGGCGTGTTCTATTCAGGCCATTATATATATGTATATATATTATATATTTCGTCGATTTCCATTTGAAACGTATTTTATGAATCGTTTTAAATTCAATTTCAAAACGATTTCAACTTCGTATTAATTTTCAAATCAAAGTTTAATATTCCATATCATCGATATACAAATGATAGTATTTTTAAACCATTATATTTCGAAATAATTTCCTTTTCAGTATTCGTTATAGAAATGAATAAAATCGATATAAATATCGTTCACATCAAAATGATGTTAATCTAATCAACATAGCTTCATATATTTAAATATATACGTGTCCATCCCAAATCGTGCATCAAAATCAGATTTTGATTATTTACTGAATATTATTTTAAAATATTCGTTATTTTAAATTATTCATTCTTTTTGAACTGGAATCATACACAGCCAATTACTATATAATTTGATTTATATGGATTTCATACAACATGTGTACATAACAACAATAGCCATCATCCAGCGTGCATTCTACACTGCATAAGCATCAAATATAAATATTTAACGCTTATAACAGTCTGTCAACCAATCGATTGACATACTACTAAGCAATTGGGATTAGTGTATATCAAATATCATCCTAATACCTGTGTGAGGTTTCAAACAATAGAGCATAGATTTTATTTTTGTAGTTGGGCGATGTGTAAAATTTTATCGTCCCAATCAATGTCAGATAAATGTGTGTACATAAACAAATCGTCCGATTTGTAAATGAATATTTATTTTATTCTTATACTCATTAAAAATTATATTTTAAACAATAAAATATTTATTCAATTCATTTACACAATAAAAATAATATTTTTATTGTTCTAACATATTTTAGAAAATTTTGGCGGCATAACGGCGCGATATCAAAATCGGGTAATGTCTAGCATTACCCCTCTCCTGATATTGGCTCACGTCATACCCACATAATAATTCTAATCAATTCATTTCACCCAAACAACCTAATTCAACCAGCTAATCTAATCAACCAAACAAACAATCAAACAAGTCGTCCGTGGTCTGTGGACGACGGGTCGCAGTTCATATATGCAGTTAAAAATAAATAACTATGTAGAAAAAATTTCAGTGAGGAGTTCTCACATTTGGGATCCACTCCATCATTCTTTATTTCTGAACGGTTTGGGTTTGTCTGAAATTCCAGCGTAGTCCTTTTCACGCTATTCATAGTAGGAATCATATTTTTAATATGATATTTTTATTATAAAAATCACATTTTTATCTAATCAAAAAACGAATCTTTATACCTTAAACACATATGTAAAAATCATATTTTTCCAATTTAAACACTTATGTAAAGATCGGATTTTTCTACTTTAAACACATATGTAAAATTATGATTTTTATACTTTAAACACATATGTAAAAATTGGATTTTATCGCTACTTTCCAAATGAAAATCTAATTATTCTACAATCAAAAATCTAATTTTTCTTCTATGAAAAATCAAATCTTTTTAATGAACAAAATCAAATCTTTTTTATTATAAAAAAATCTTATCTTTTTATTCACTACTATTTATATAATAAAAATTATATTTTTATATCTCTAATTCTCATATAAGGATCGAATTTTTATTTCGCTTCATATATAATAAAAATCGAATTTTTATTTCGCTACAACATATTTAAAGATCACATTTTTAATCCATGACACTTCATATAAAAATTACATTTTTATCACATCGCCATACGTAAAAAGATCTCATCTTTATATATGGATTCAAAAATCAAATCTTTCTAATGTTAAAAATCAAATCTTTACGTTATGAAAAATATAATCTTTATATTACCATTTAACTAAAAAAATCATATTCTTTACTTCATTATTTTCATGATAAAAATAGAATTTTTATAAATCATATTTCATAAAAACTGATTTTATATTTTCCCATAACCAAATACATTAAATAAACAAAATAAAATAAAAGTAATAAAATAAAAAAAAGCTTAGAATGGTTTTAGGTGGGGGGAATCGGATCTGCGGTGGCGCGCCAAGGGGCTGTGCTCAGGCAGAGGAGGCTTGGGATCAACGGAGGCTGCGGTTGAGGGTTAGGAGGGGTTTTGATTGGAGTGGAGAGATGTAACGACCCAAGGATTTCGGCCTCCAAAATCGACATAAATACCTTTACTGTAACTCATGCCGATCCTCCAAGCACTGAAACACTGGATAGTTATTAGAAAGAATTTAGAGGGTGAGATAAGAAAGAAAGAAATATTAGAATAGAAGAAGAAGAAGAAGAAGAAGAAGACCACACAGAGTCTCACATCGCAGCGAAACAAATATAATACTGAAATAAATCTTTATCGAGAGATTTAAAAATACTTACAAATACCAGAGCAACGGGACAGTGATAATAACCTGTTCCCATATACATCACACAGCGGAATGGTAGCTATATAATACCATACAACTGAACATCTCCGGCTCGTCTCTTCACAGCTCTTGGTATCCTGATCCTATCAACCCGGGCTAACCCGAGCATTTACAAAACACCGGGTCAGTCTGGTGAACCAGAGTGAGATAAACTCGCACAGTAATAAGGTAAATCATCCAATCATGATTTTAAAGTTCAAAATCTTTTCAGAAGAAAGGATAATCGTAAGACCAAATCCACACATAAACACGGACGGTTTTTACCTTACGATAACCCAAAACATTTTTGAAACCAATATCTTGTTTGATATTATAATAATGTCTAAATACAAGTAAATATCAATCTAGTAGAACGCTTGCATCTCACGCTCTACATATATAGTATACAAACAAAACCGCGGGCGCTTATTGGAGGTTCGATTTCCGACTATGACAAGGTATGGGACCACCTACCGATAGTGTATCTCTAGAGGAAAATACACTGGGTTCAACAAGAACGTCTTGTAACCCGGCCCACACATGACCGACCACTCATTTCGCTTGAGTGTATCGAATGTGTATCACCGACGGTTGGGATCAGCAAACGTCTCCCGAAAAAGGGACAACATCGAAACATAGACTTAAGGACAAATAGGAATTTCTCTAGATAGGTGATTATACACCCTAATGGGAGCGACCCACATAGCCATGCTGCCTGCCCGATTTTTGTCATTTCCCGGTTGATGAGGCTTGAGGCCAGAATTAACTCCTGACATTTGGTCGCCATTTACTTTGAATGCCACATCGTTAGATCCGTCAGATATCACTAATTGATATCCAAAAAAGTACTCTAGTTGGAAGCTAAGAGAACGGTAATTTCCACGCCAATAACCATAGCACGTTTGAAGAAATCAACGTACGTGACCCTTTGGAAATACTCTGTCAGACATCTGTCCATACAAGTCATCCAGGAACAGGACGAACCGAAGGCACTCTCCTACCGCATCCATATAGGAATCACCCCATGGATCAGTAGCGAGAAGTCCTTGCAACCCATAGATTCCAACCACGACAGAATCACAACTTATCTCTACTTGCCGGGTAGAGAATATTAGTGGTTCTTCCGTTTATGAAGATCCATGGTCTTCAATGCTCCAACTCGATCATCTTCTGATATCTTCACGTATTTGTTGGTCGGAATGGTTTTCGAATAAATTCGGTCCCGGTCTTTCCATACCAACAATCGTATTGGACAGATTTGATAGTCGGTGTTTTAACTATCAAAATATACAGTGTTTCAAACATGACACTCCAATGAGTTCACTGGTTCAATATTCAGCATCACTTGGCCTTTAATTTAAAATAAACTAGTTCACTTCTGCTTAATTACAACTTCTAACTCTTTTAATATTTTAAAAATACGATATTTGGATTTTATATAATAACTTCTCAAAAGAAATTCTTTATAATACTTGGTAAAATAACCATATTCAATTCCTACTTAATTCCCTTTCAGCTACATTCATTACATCATTTTTTTTCTTAAACTTTGGAAAATCCATTCTGCTTATTATTCGTAACAGAGTTACGAAATCTTTTATTTCATTCTGGAGACAATACTAATATTTATTTATATAAAATAAAACTCAACTTTACATTAACTTCCTTTACTTCATATCTCTCGTTATACATTCTCTAAATTTTCACCAAACGTTACATTATTTCACTAATGGAAATAATGAAATATGACTAACTTCTTTTACGATTACCAATGAATGTCATCTTCAGATAATCCTGATGTCGTTCAAGTTGGGGTATTTTAATTACCTCTCAAACCTTGATCAACAACCTTCATATCTTCAGATAAATATAAGTTGAAATCAAACCAATTTCCATCCCATTCTCAAAATAGATTTCATTATAAATCGTATTCGGTTATATAACCTTACGACCTAATTTTTAACCAAATTCACTATTACCAATCTCCGTTCAACCCATATTCAACCACTT